>JAECWU010000030.1:2954169-4431254 GCA_018150985.1 Chymomyza costata
CCTTTGCTAGTTCTTGCACTCTGAGCGTTTACTGTATTTGTTGGAGCGCGTACGTGTATGTGTTGGTTGTATTTTAATTGTTGGTAACCCTTTTGGTCCTGTTTTTATGACAGGCATGACTGGGCCGCTTTTTTCACAGTCATCCTTATTGCTGCTGTTGTTGTTGTTGTGATCAAATTATAGGCCATAATTGTCAATATTTGCGCTTTACTTTTGCCATAGTCGTTTTTATGGCTATTGTTGCTGTTTTTGTTTTCGGTTAAGCCACAACAAAGACAGTGGAAAAAATAACCACCAACAGCACACATTGGACACAACACACATGTGACAATTTCCCTTGTCGTCCCCCCCCCCCACGCTTGAAATATTGTGCGGGGCAGGCAATGCATAAAATCTAATAATTATACCAAAACAGTATACAACAACAACAAAAACAATGGCAACCCTTTTGTATGCTAATCAACTAAGCGGCAACTCTCGCTTGCGCGGTTTTTATTGTCACAGCCAATACTCACGCCTACGCTCACTCTCTCTGCATCTTACTCTCTTTGGCAGCACACACATTACCACCTCAGGCAAATAAGAGCAGTCGCTCCCATAAGCAGGCTACACTTTTTTTGTGCTATTTTTGTTGTTACTCTTTGTTATTGTGTTGTGTGTGTGTGTTTTTTTTTATCTAAAAATTTATGACAGCTGCTGCTTAATGCGTGTGAGCAGCTGCCTTGGCACGCGTTGTTGTTGTTTTTGCTTTGTTGTTTTGGGGTGGCTCCAAAATCCTTTTAAAAAACAATTTATATCGTTGGTTGGTGTTGTTCGCTGTTTGCTACCTTTTTCGTCAGGGTGTTTAACAAAGTGCTAATTTAAAAAGTTCACCAAAGCGGCTGTGGCAACAACAACGACAACAAACAACAACCGGCAGCGCCAGCGAATTGTTGGGCGGCACAAAGTAGCAAAATAGCAAAAATTGCTAATTAAAAATTTATATGAAGTTGCCAGTAATAGCATTTTTAATTATAGCCAACTCATGCGCGTCTCATACAAGAGCAACAACAACAACACGGCAAGAGCTATAACCAAAAACAAAGCCAACTCAGCGGAAGTGTGGCAAGCCCTTATGCTGTTGTTGTTGCTGTTAACACATTCGACAAAACGCATTAGGCCAACGTTGCCACAGGGCTTGCGGAGGCGTGGCGGTAAAGTAACAAAAAAAAAAAAAAAAAAAACAGTAAAGCTAGGCAAAATCTTAAAAAAAACCTACAAAAATATGATAAAAGTGCCGAATTATTTAATGCTCTTTTATGCACAGATTTCAAAAATTGTGCCATAAAGCTTTTCTATAGAAAATTAATAATTTGGCAAGCTCACGTTATCAAAACCCAAAACGAATATCAACTGGAAAAAGCTTGCACAAAGCTTATTATATTTTTCGAGATTTCAGAAATTAAACGAAATTCAAAGTGAAACGAGCTTACGTACATATATGTATTATATTCGAATTTTGTAGTCGTGTTTACATAGCAAACTCGAGATTGTAAAAATTAAAGTGTAAATCATGTGAAATGCTTTTAATCAGTTGAAGCGCTTAAAGATTTATCAGAATTTAATTAAAAAAATGAAACCAATTTAATTTTTTTTAAATTATTTTCTATAATGCAAATAATCAAAAATACATATATTTTTATGAAGCTGAATTTTCAAATTTTTGATTGCCCATCCAGCCTGATGGGGATATCATAAGAGGGATCCCAAGAAAAGGTCACATTACCGGGCACTTTTAGATGGAGATTCAGATCATATCTTGTTGTATCAGATTTTTAAAACTTCTTTTTTTGACCTTTTTATTGGATTTTCATAAGGGAGAGGCTTTTAGTTAATATTAAAATAAATAAACATTTCCAAGTCACACAGACAACACTTCAAAATGCATATGGCCTCTTAGCTAGAGTATCAAAAGGTGTAACAAAAAGTGTACTTCATAGGCAACTTTTTAATGTGCCCTAAAAAGCGTTTAATGAAAATTCTAATGATCTGCCAAAGACTTTGTAATAGACATTCGACTTATAAAATGTGTGAAAATGTTAGAAAAGAAAATTATATTGTTTGTAACAAAGAAGTGCATAAATATTTTGTACAAACTTTATTGCACAATAATCCAAATTGTTCAGGCATGCAGGAAAAATATTTTTGAATTTTCAACAAAATTTGCATAAATTGTATGCGTGTGTGTGTGTATATAGCTGACTTGTCACAAACATAAAGATTGTGGCCGTTGTTGTTGCTTCAATTTAGTTAAGAAAGTAGCATGCATGACTTGCACTTTTGTTATATAATACTTTATTATTGTTATTGTTGTAGTTGGTTATTGTATGCATTTGTTAATTAAATGTGCGTATGAAATATTTATAAATGAAAAAGTAAAATACATGCCAAATGCAAGACAAACAATTGAAAATTTCCCACACCCAAAAAAAAAAGAGCCTAAAATGCTGCAATGATTTTTGCTCTCCAGTTGCGAGGGTAGCTTCAAAAGTAATTAGAAAGAAACTGCATGAGCAAACATATTGTTGTTAGCCTTTTCTACTGTGTGGCAGTGTACCGACATGGTTTATACAGTATAATTTGGAAGGGGTTTGACTTGAGAAAACTTTAATCTTTAAGATCATGCTGCGTACTTTGAGAGAAAATGGGAACAAATATATAATGATATCAATCAGTTAACATTGGTCAGCTGATTTTAAAATTGTTTGTGTCTTCCTACTAAACCGGTTAAGCGAAGTTCAAAATTCAAGGCAGGAAAGAGCAGTAAAAATGTGCGAGTTTGTAGAAGCCGTGGGCATCTCAGGCGACCGATTGATAAATACATTGCACTAAACTTGGGAAGCTGTTAGCTGGAGAGATGTCACGATTGGGTAACAAATCTGTAATCGTTATAAGCAGTACATTTTGAGCCCTTTTATAACTGCAACTAAAACTGGAAGCCCTCATAACACAGCAAAGCTGAAGGAACAGTCAAAGTAAATGAATTCTTGCAAGGAGTTTATGCCGCAGATGACCCAACAAAGTCATGGGAATGCATTTTTTTTTTGATGCTGAGGCCTCAAGGAGAAAAGAAACTTAACAATTCCTGGCAGGGAATCTACACACCAGAAGGCCAAGTTGGGTCTGCCGGCCAAAACCGTGAAGTAAAAATTTATATTTATAGAAAACGTAGTAAGTTTGAGTTGGCAAAAACTACTAATTTGTTGAAACTTTCAGGCATTGGTCGAACCGGATCTCGTTCCAAGTTTAAAATGGAGTTTTCGTATTTGGGGGTGGAGGGAGCGGCAAGTTACACTTTTCTGCTTAAATGTGGTTGTAGTGGTTTTAACACGATATATTTTTTGCTTTCAAACTTAGATTTATGTTTTCTAGATAACAATTTTTGCCAGTAAAATGATATATGAAATAAAACTTAAATCAAGGCCATAGATCAATTGGTTCAAGCACAATGGCTGCATAAAGTTAAAATCGTGAAAATCGTTTTTGGCGTATTAAGCAAAATCAGCTTCTATTATAAAATCGCTAGGATTTTTCGGAAAAATAACCAAATACTCTTGAAGTATTTGAAATTATGTACAAAATGAGTCCTATATCGGTTTCTTTTGATATACAGTTTCCGAGCTTTCCAACAATTTCTTTGGACTTATCTTTCATATTTTTCAAACCACCTATGGCTTGCTAAAAAGTGATTTCCTTTTACTGGCCAAAAATACTGTACTGTACTTTTCAAAGGACATTATATATATCACACAAATTTGGTTTTTCCCTGCCAACTACATTTCGTGCTGCCCTCGTACAAACACACATACGCACTAGACGCCTTGGCAGTTAAGCAAATTCCCAGCATATAAAATTAATTCGGCCACATTGTTTGACTTCTCTTCTTTTTCTACGCTACTCTGCTCTCTCCTCACTTTTTTTTTTTGTGGTTTTTTGTTCTGGCTTTGTTTGGTTTTGCGCTTTGTTGCTGTTTTTGCTTGTTGCATATTTGCTTAATTTTATTGTTTCAAATTTGTATTGTTTTATTGTTGTTGTTGTTTTTGTTGGGCATCCATTGTTTGGCACTTATATGGTTGGCATGCGTTTGCTCTTAAAGTCCATGTGTCAAAAAATATGTATTTTTTTTGTGTGGAAAACTTTAGACGGCTGCGACATTTTGGCTATTGATATTGATTTTTGGTCAAAAACCAATTTCAATTGAAAACTTTTGTGCAAATTAATTAATTAAAATACGCAACAGCATTAATAATTGAAAGGCGTTCGGTTCTCGTTTCTTTTGAGCGCCACAAAAAACTTGTAGCAACAGTCGCCGCACTCTGAGCTGGACACTGGCAAACTAAACTGAGTCTGTGGCAAGTGTGGCAGCAAACAAAACAAAGTATTGCAAAAGTTCCAAAAGTTCAACTCAACGTGCAACTTTCTAGGCCAAAACGCAGCTGTCTCGCTTGCTCCCACACTTGCCAAAAAATTTGACTATGTCTACTTTAAGAACCGGACGCTCTTTAAATATAGACGAGACGAGCTCGTTTCATTTCAATTTCGTTAACATAAAAATCAACGCCAGGGCGTAATTAGTGTAAGACCCAACGCCCACTCTTTTGGGCCAGCAGCGCGACCCAGTGACTTAGGGTGACTTGAAGGCCTTTTTAAGGGTTGCTTGCTGGCTGGCAAATAGTTGAAAAGTTGTGAACTTTTGGCGTAGCTATCATTTTCACATTGAATACAGCTACCCCGCAAACTCACTGACTACCTGACTACTTCTACACCCTAAACAAATTCTCACTGATATTATGATTGTTCAAAATCAACTGATAAAATTGGCTCGAGCAGAGCCTTTGCAAAGTTGCAAAGTGATAAGCGCATTTGCTTGTTTATCAAGTTGGCCAGAAAGTTTTTGGCAACAACAAAAGCTGGCGTGTGGCAAGCAGCAGCTCCCAAAGGCAAGACAGACAGCAAGCACTTCAAGTCATTAGGCAAGTAACTAACCTTTTGTTTATGCTAGCTGAATATCTATAATAACAATTATGAAAATTAGGCAACCGTTCAAAGTCAAAGACTGCTCAAAAACCATTCAAGTAGTGCGGGGCTGGTGCCGTCAGAGCGGCGATTCTGCCCATGTACTACGAAATAGACTTTTAATTTGGCTGGCAACGCTTGCCAACTCTGGGCCATTGTTTTGTCGGCTAATTAAGTTTCGCTAAATAGGCATAAAGAGTGGCATGAAGCAAATCCAAGACGCAGCCAAGGCGCAAATATGCTTTTGAAATTAAATTAGTGTTGCATACTTAGTGGGGCAAGCGTGCGCGTCTGTTTGTGACAGGCGGCAGGCAGGCAACAAGGCTTTGTGGTTGCTACCCAATAGATTTAAAGGCATAGCTCAAGTGGCTCGACAAGCTTACAAGGTTTTCTATTATTTTTAAACATTTTTAAATTTAATTTTCTTTTTTTTTTGTCAAATTTAAATATTTTTGCTACTTACAAATTTGCTGGGCATTTGGTAATATTCGAGCGGACTCACCTGCAAGCAGAAGAGAGTAAAAATATGCATTTTGTTAATAAGTTAATAAGAAAAAATGATATGAAAAATTTAATATAACTATTTACATTAATTTGTATTTGCATCTGAAATTTATGTAATGTTGTTATATACATACTTCATATTTGTCTGATTGAGAATGTAAAATCTTGTGAGCAATCAAATCTAATTAAGTTGCCTAATCAGTTTTATGCGTTTCGCGCTGCTAATAACCTTCAACTTCTTCTTCTTCTTCTTTCAACTTCTTAGCCTAAATATATTGAGAACAACAACAACAACAGCAACAATAATAAAAGCAATAAGCGCATTAAGCGCTATTTATTATTAACGTAATTAGTAGCGCGATAAAAAGTAAAATACATATAAAGCCTTTCATGTCTGTTGTTGTTATTGTTTGTTGGTCAAATAAATCTCTTTTAATTAAGAGATAAACAGAAGCAATTAAATTATTAATTATGACTCTTATAGGCACTCACACACACAACCAAGCAAACAAACAGACACATATCTATGCTATATGCAATTTGTATAGAAATATTGCATACTTTATGGCGCATATTTAATTATGTATGCAATTATATACACACACAAGCACACAGTTACACACACACTCAACCCAATGCTCAATTGTAATAGAAATCCATTTTTTGATGTTGGCTTGTAAGCTGCTAATTGTTGTTGAATAAACAATATTGATCATTTTGGTAAAAAAAAAAAAGATTAAAATAAAAAACAAAACTTTTAATTTCGACACCGAATTTGTATTCCCTACCTCAGCTCGAAATAAAAATTTAAGGCGTAAGCAGTTTTTCATTAAAAAGTTGGTTCTTTTTGGTGTAAAAATAAAATTTTTATCTAAATATTTATCTGCTTTGGTTCGCAGCATCGAGATGACAAGTTATAGTTTTTAAAAAAATTATTTTTAGAAATCCGTTTATTCTAAAAATATTTTTTTTAAGATGCTTCGAAAAACTTCGTGTCATTTTTACAAAAATCTGGGCAAGATTGAAGTTCATATTTTGAAAATAAAAAAAAGTTCAACAACGTTTTGTTTAAAGGGTTCACATGTGGCCAATAAATTATACCCAAGCAAGGGTCAGGAACAATTTTTTTGTCCTTATACGATTTTCATAAAAAAGCTGGTCATAACCCATAGCGCTATTATTTTCAGTTCCAAATAAAAGTGAAGCAAATATTAATATTTAATTTCATCTACTCGGAAATTATGCGCATCTTTTTGTAAAATTTTTGTCATGTAACTCTAAAATTTGGCGTGCACAAATGAACTCATCAGGATTACTAACTTTATTATACATTTTTTTGCTGTCTTTAACATGCATTTGAATAAATTAAATATAATCTTTTATTACGTCATGTTGCTTATAAGAGTATAAAAAACGAACCATATTAGCGTTAATTTTTAAGCCCATGCATTATGTTTTACAAACTTATACAAAAAAAAACAAATGGAAAATGACAGCTTTGCAGCTTTGGCTTAAAAACCATCATGCTTTAAATAAATAAAGAGGCTAATAATTTGATAAAGAGAAATTCATACAGAAAGGAACAACAAATACGCTGTCTGATTTATTGATCATCAGTCAGGCCCTATTTGGCGCTCATATGTTTGCAACGCTAATTGATTTCCCATACACACACACAAACATAAACAAAAGGGGCGCATCCAGAGGTAGGCCCAAAAAATCTGTTGCCTGTATTTTTTTTCTGCATCCGCTACTGATGCACACATATCCGCACCGTAACATAGTCAGCTGCCCCTAGCGCTGCTGTTGATGTCTCTGCTCTGTTTGTTGCTGTTGGGGCATTGATGTTGGCCATTTTGTGCTGTCATCAATTTCAATCTGTGGCACAACACACACACACACAAACTCATACGATTACAGACCTATGGATTGCCAGAGTATTGGGTTTGGTAACTTGTTGAAATTGCTGAAATGCCGTGACAATTGCATTTGGCAATTTACGCAACAAAATTTGAATTTCCCCTTTTCCCATTTCCCATTTCCCACCAAACAATGTGCTAGTGCAATCAAATTACGTATACGCAGCATGACTGCAGCTGTATTTTGCAATATAATATGATTTTAGCTAAAATATGCGTATGAATTATTGATTTGACCAGCATTGTGCTTAGTGAGGCAAACAAATATATACTACAGTTTGAAAGCCATTGGGTATTTTGTGGTCTATGTGACAAATGCCAAATGCTTTGGGAAGTTAGAGTTCGTGTTAGTAGGCAGTGTATTTGTAGTGAACTGAGTATGTTGCAATTTTCAAAAAAGTCAAATACATCATGTTGTTGTTGTTTTTGTTTTTTGGCAAAACAATTGTTAGCCATAATGCAAAGGCAACTAATTTGGCACACTAAGCTGTTAAATCGCAGCTTATAGGAGCATAATAAAATTACCAATAACAATAGAAATAACAAGGAGCAGGTATAACGACGAGTGAATGCACTGCTTAGCTTTAGAAAGTACTGCATGCTTTATGTAATAAAGTACTCATTATGAAAATTTTGTCACTAAATGTAAAACTTACTAAAGTAAGAAATTTTAGGCGTTATGTTTGTAGAGAAAATATGTCCACCTTAAACACTTTTCCGGCTTTATTCTGCGGATATATTTAATCGCAAATGATCAAAATAATTAATTAAGCCACAAATAAAGACGTCAAGTCCACGTCAATCCCATTTGTGGCGATACAGAGATAAGTATACAGAAAATTAGACACGTTGCCTTAAATCTTTACCAGTCCAAAATTTTCGAAGTTTTGAAAGTGTGCAATCTCCGGTTTTCTCTTTTTTGTGACGTTCGTGGAATGGATTGGCCGAAGATTCTAATAAAACACTATTTATTTTTTATACGGAAAACGCGAAAAACTCTTCTTAAGAGCTTTAGATATGCGTACAAACTATATTTTCGATCAATAGCTTAAAAACAAGAAACTGGGAATCGAATCTTGGGCCATAGAGTCCACTGAGGCGATTCGGAGTCCCTTCTCTAAAATTCAAAAAAAAAAATGGTTAAAATAAAATCTCCGCTGTTTATGCTCAGATTTTAATAATTTTGGTAATGAATCTTTACAAATTAAAGCTACGTCTTTAAATTTGCTGAAGGGCGTATAGCAGTCTTATTTTTAAGTATGCACGTACTATCTCTTATAGTCTCCAAGATCTAAGATCTTTCTAAGAGATGGACGCATTGAATTGAAATATAGAAAAATCTTATGGTTGAACTTGTTCTCAGCTATGGACTTAATGGATTGAAAATCGAAATGTGAATTTAACAATTTTTATTAAATGTCCAGTATATTACAGATTGGTCAAATATGATAGCCCAGTTCTTCGGCTGAAAATATTGCATCTTCGTCTCTCGACGTGTTAAACCAAGATAAGTTTTAAAGCAAAGTTCCATAGTGATTTATTAAGCACTTGCCAAATTTTCTGCTTAACCAGCATTCCCAAAACTGCTTTATATTAGCCATATTCCTTGTCCAATTGGCAGTGTACAATAATAATAACAATCCAACAAAGTGACCAATGCTAAATGTCATTAAAAGGTTAACAAAGCCAAGCAAACCGAAACAAACCAAACTAAGCTAAAACCAGAACAAACCAAACTGGGAAAAATCGTTTTTGTTGTTTTTGCACTAGTTGTAGTTAATATAGTTGTTGTTGTTAGGGAGCTCTCATTATTGTTGTTGTTGTTGTTATTGCACGAGCTTTGCTCTTTGCATAATGAAAGTAACGTCGTTGTGGCGGCCATTTTGTGGTTTGACAAATGTTGTGTCAAATTCGGCTGTTCAACATACACACACACACACACGCACACCAACACACACACATAGAAGCTTTTCACCGCACAGCTTTGTCAAATGCTAATGGAGTCACACATGGATACACTGAAACACACACACACACACACACACAGCCAACCAAAGAGCGAGGAAAAATTAACAACGAAAGCGTAGCAACAGCCGCACTTTTCATAGGTGCAACAACTACAACCACAGTTGCCACATGACAGGACACAGAGGCCTGCATTAAACGCGAACAGAGAGTGAGCTGTAGCAGGAGCAGTAGCCTCCGGAAGCCGTAGACACTGGCGACGACGCGTGGCACACATGGCTCATGTTTGACTTGACAACCAAACAGCTCTGGCCAAAACACTTCTGGCATGGCCAGTTCAGCTCAGTCCAAAACAGACCAGGCAACATCAACCTGACCAAAGTAACCGCTGCTGTCAACAGCAACAATATCATCAACAACAGCAGCAGCGGCAGCATCAGCACCATTGGCCTCTAGTATCCGTAGTGTTGTAGTTTGCAGCTTGTATCTGTATCTGTATCTGAAGCAGCACCCTGGTCAACACACACACACACGCACACTTGCTCTTACTCTTGCTGCAACACGAGGCCACATTAAAAAACATTAAACCAGAAATCACTTTGCAACCACGTCGTTTGTTCCTGGTTGCTCTCTAGAGCTCTTGCACTCTCTTTTGTTTTTAACACGCGCGCGTTGGCTCATGTGAGTGTCCAGAGCATAGCTTTAGGTGCAGGAGCAGCAGCATCATGGTCATCATCATCCAAAAAATCCACAAAATGCGGCTTAGGAGGGCAGCAAAGTTGCGGCAACTGATGATGATGTTGCTGTTTGTTGCTGCCTTGTCATGGCTATGATTTGTTGGCATTTGCGTGACTGCACCCAACCCGTCCTCCAACTATAACCAAATACCAGCTGCAGACCGTCATCAGCAACATCATCAGCCGCATCAACATCATCATTGTCAAGCCCTGGTCATCGTATTACCAAAAGGCTAGAGCTCCTCTCTAGCTTTGACTCTATCTGTAGCTCTGTGTAAATGTAATCCAGCTTGTTGTTTCGGTTTTTTGGAATGTGTTTGGTTTAGCTTTAGCCCAACCATGTAGAGTCACACTCCATTTATTTTTCACTCCTCGTTGAGAGTGAGGCTTTTTTTTTTTTGTGGGGCTGGCCATGTAAACAAATGTTACCACGTTGCAGCAAACGTCCAGCAACTGCAGTGTAAAGAGTAGTTGGTTGCTTGCTTTTTGAAGTTTAACACACTTCTTTGAAAGGGTTTAGTAAATTTTTTGGAGAAATGGTATATAAAGTTCCCAACTCATGATAGTACTGACAAGTGGCGCGTTAGGAATCTAGAGAAGTGCCCGACACACTAGAAATTAAGAGACTCTATGGTCAGATAAAGACACCTATAACTGCTTGATTTTTCAAATCATTCATGCATAACGCTTTAAGATACAATTATTATATTTTTTAACTTTCGAAGAATTGGTAATTTATTTTATTTAGCTAGTTAGGAGCTCATATACATTTATAGAGAATATGAATTTCTTGCAAATAGTAGGAGGCTTCTTTTCTAATCGTTTCACTAGCCAACGAGAAATGAGTTCTACGCTAGAGGGCGTAAGAAAAATAAAGGAGTCTTGCCAAGTTCAAAAATTAGCCGAAAGAGGGAGCAAGCTACATTTATTGCCATGAGGAGGCAATAAAAAATATAAACCATGAATGAATCTTTTATTTAAAAAATCTAACAATACATTTTTTCAGATACATACATTCTGATATATTGTGGTAAACGTTTTTTTTTAATGAAAATAACGATATTTTTTATTTACACAGAAGCTTTTTTCAGCTGTAAAATTTTAAAATTCAGTGTTTAATTGTAACATTTAAAAAGTATTCTATTTCTTTTCAAATTTAAAATGTTATTTAGTTTTGTTCATTGCAACAAAAACCAGTCTTAACTTCGCACTATGTATTTATTTCCTGAATCAGCTTAACTTCTCTGCGGTTGATAAAACAATATGGTGGATGGTTTGATCAGGCAACAGTTTTTTTGCAGGTTTTTGTTATTCGTTTTTTTTTTTTCCTAGATCTAGCTCTTCCTTTCTTGATTAAATCGCTGCTCAGATGCAGGCAATGCAATTTCTAGCTAATCTCTATCTCTCTTCCCTTTTTTGTTGTTTCTGCAGTTGTTGTTGCTGTTCTAGAGTCGCTTTTAGAGCACTTTACACGTCTGCTGGCAACAGGCGTAGTAGAAAAGGGTGTTTGGCAAGCCCAAAGTTGCGGGCCAAACTCATTTACATATTTGAGAAGCGACGCGGCGTAACTTTCTGCATTTAGACCTGGCGCCGCTTACAAGGACCTCGACTAGGACTTTGCTCTGCCTTTTGTTGTGTTTGTGTTGGCTTTCAGGCAGCTGCTGCTCTTCTAGACTACATATACCTCCCACCATACCGCTTCCTGTCCTGGACCCTGGAACACTGGCACAAAAGTTAATGCAAAAGTTTTGTTTTTGAGGTCGAGTTGCTGTTGCAGCTTCCGACAAATTTTCTATACAAATTTTACGTCGTGTATTTTTAGCTAGTCGCAGAAAGAGCACCCAACTTGGGGCCAACAAGTGAATTTTGGCCAAAAATTAGCAAATATTTGTTAGTTGCATTAGACGCGGCAAGTTCTGAACTTAACTGAATTGCATTGTATATGCATCGAGTGAGTGCATTGTCTAGACGACAAGAGCTTAAGTTAAATCGATGACTGTATAAAGTTGTTTTTAAGTAAAACTTTAATTGAAAGCTCAGTTACAACAGTTTCATTGCTATATTTTGGGGTTAAAAAAGAAAAAATTAAGAGTGTTATGCTAATGTGGCCTACTTTAAGGCGCACTCAAGCACAAGATTTAATTGCCCCTAAAACTATGCTAATGATAAATGATTTCAAATTATATACACACAAATGCACACACACACACACCCACAAAGGTACGCCCTTGGGCGCTTTAAAAAGTTTTGAAAGCCTAAAAGGCTGCTATACAAAATTTTATTTGTCTGGACTAACGTAGCGCATAATTTGAGTAGCAATAAATTAGCATAAATTAAGATTGATTTGTTTGCATTTGTTTTTGCGGGCTGTGCGAGTTTATACATAAAGTAGAAGAAACAAATAAATAAAATGGGTAAACAATGAAATACACTTACATACACAGAGAGAAAAATATAAAAAGTTGAGCATATTGTTTGACCAAAAAGTTTGAAAAAAGTTTTTTTTTCAAACACCTTTAATAGAAAATAAAATACACACTATCCGGGTACAAAGAGACAGTCAGCAAAGCGCGGAGATTTGAAGGAATCGACTTCAAAGAAGACCAAGGCGTATCTGTTAGCCCACAAGCTTATAGCTACTTACAAAATGTTGTTCAAAAAACCATTTGGTTTTTATTTTAGTATAAAGAAGTTTGTACTAAATGTATTGCTCTTAGAGATGATAAAGTTGCGAAAGGAGTTTTCATTTTCTGCACGTTTGTTTTTCCAATATTTTGGAAAAAGATGTAGCAGCGAACATTAAAAACATAAAATATATGGCCCATATATTAAATATATATATTTTTGTAAAGCCCTAGACTACTCTGACAAGATTTATTCTAGTTGAAACAGAAAAAAATAAAATTTCTCAAGAGAATTCATAGATATTTGGAGAATCCTGCATTCATAGCTGCCTCTGAAGACGCTGTGGAGCTTATTTCAAAATTCTGAGCTACCGAAGTTTTTGAGACATCGCATGCAGATTTAGCGGCTTAAAGTCTATAAGGGTAGCTACAAATGTAAAGATCACCGCATTTTAAAGATCTCATTTGAGACAAGATGACCGTCTTCATAACATAACTGATGTCTTTCATCTAACGCTAGACTCTTTAGTAAAAAGGATATGAGGAAATTAAGAAGAACAAATCAAATGAGTCCAAAATATTATTTATTTTTATTTTAGGGGAATTAACTGAAGGCAGATGCCAATCGGTCTGCAATTATCGTTGTTAGTTTTTAGTGTTCTAAGGAGTAAATGTGCAAAATTTCAACCTTCTAGCTACTTTTAAAATATGCTTAAATTTAGAAAATTTTTTGTGCATTTATTTTAATTAAAATAAAATACATAAATACTTCATAGTCTCTACTGCTGATCAGATAAAAAATTATATATATTTGACGTTGCATTAAATCTAAAGCAACCCACTCATTCACAGCAATAATTTTCTCTCAGTGTATGCATAAAGTCTTACTAAAACCAAAAGCAAATTATTTAAATCAACATGTAACAAGCGTAATAATAATAACAACTATATACAATAAAATGCTTAAATAAATACTAAAATAAATAAATGCATATGCGCATATGAAAAAAGCTGAGAACAACAACAACAACAACTAAGCGACAGATTTCTAAGCAACTTTTGTCGTAGCTGATAAATCAACACAGAGCTTAAGAGAGCAGGAGTATGAAAGAGAGTGCTTTAGCAAAAAAGGGTTGCCAGAGCCGGCAAAGGGCAAAACTTTGGCTTGCAATGTAAATTTTTGATATAAGCCAAAAAATGCATAAATAACTGTTAATATTTAATATTGTTAACTTGTAAATTTTAAATGAAATATATGTGCACATACATACACATAAGTCCAGCCATGCACAAGGACAACATCAACGAGCAGAGTTAAGAGTCAGTTTCGGACTGCTCTACAGCGAGATGCTTCGTGATTGTCCTGCTGCCAGTTGTTGCATATGAATTATGCAGTTTTTGAACAAAAATCCAGCAGTCAGTTTCGTCCTTTCCAGTACAGCTCAGTAGAGAACCCATGCATGGCTGACTGCTTACGCCCGGACTGAGCTTACTCCTGGCTTTTGTCAAGCGTAAAGCATATAAAACTCATAGCATTGCACATAAAGTTTAATTGTTTTTCTTCTCTTTTTTTTTTTGGTATCTCTGCATATTATATTAAATAAATTTTATACATAGTTTTGGACAAAAGTTTTTTCGCTGTTTCGCAAATTAGAAACAACATTTAGCATTTGTCATTTAAGGATTTTGTGTTAGTTACAACTTAAATGAGTTCCAAGTAATGTACAACATTTTGCCATGTTTTTCGCATAAAACATGCAAATTCCATCCAAATTTCGTTGCATGCATTCTGGCGTAATTAAAATATGTTTGTTTTTTGACATGCAAAAAGTTTACAAAAAAAAAAAAAAAAACCATGTATGCATTAAATTAAAACAAGCTGCTTTTGCCTAAGTCCTTAAGTGCATTTCCATTAAAAATCAACAGTTTTGGGATTCTGTGTGCCGCTGCATAAATCATTGAATTGAAGTGCCCGTCAAATTATAAAAAACAAATGCATACAAATATATACATATGCGCATACATATGCCTAAGTGCAAAACAAAAATTTTAAAAATTAAGCAAACACAACCTGAATACTCTGGAGGATTCAGTGGCGCTTTGATAGCTTTGTGAACTGAAGAACTTTCTTCAAATCGTCACGTAACGAAAATAAGAATGGTGAAAACTTTTTATTGACTTGGTATTTTTTCTCGATATTCAAATCATTTTATTATAGTACTTCTCAAGCAAAAGAAGCAAAGTTAACAAATATAGTTCACAGGTAAAATCGTCACGTAACGAAAATAAGAATGGTGAAAACTTTTTATTGACTTGGTATTTTTTGTTGTTAATATTTTAAGGCGATTATTTTTATAATTTGATAAATTCGCAATTAGAACTTTTCTCTGCTGGTATATCATAAAAAAAAAAAACGTCACGTAACGAAATGTAGTGGCGAGACAAAATATTTAAATTTTCAATTTCAATTTTTTTTTATTGTGCAGTATTTTTAAGTCACCTCGAACATGTTAATATTCTTAAGAAATTTTTATGTACAATTATGGGTTAACACATAAAGAGCGTCACGTAACGAAATGAAGCGGCGAGATAATTTATTATAGACTTTTAATTTAATGTGAGATATATTTAAATCGCTCTATCAAAAAAAAAAAAAAAAAAAGCAAACTGAAATTTAAACCAGATGGGATACTTGGTCGCACCCAATTTTTATTTGTTGCTTTTTAATCATTTAATAAATTAATGAGATTATTATAACCACTGATGATGAAGATATTCTACTCCCGTTGAATTGCGTAAATAAACATTATCTCCAATTTTGTATTAAAGCTTTGCTTTCGTCCAAAGTACAGTCTCTCAAAATACTACAAAAAAGCTTTTGGCTAATCTCAATCCGTTAAAATTTTTTGATAATTTGAGAATTAATGAGATTGAGAATGGGTCTGCTAAGCACCATCTCCAAATTCTTTCACAACATATACAATGGTTAAAGAAAAACTTTCAACTTCATCTTAAAATTTCAGCTCGATTTCATTAAAGGGTATATTTTAAAATCTACAAGCTATATGAATAATGCAATTGTACGATTTCTAAACGTTGTTCGAATGTAAGTCTTTCCATGATGAAATTGCAATGGAAACGATGATGGATAATACTCTACAGATAACCTTTAACTGGTGTCTAAGCGAAGGGCTTAACATCAATCCCCTGAAAGCTGTGATTGTTCCCTTCACGAAGAGATACAACATTAGGCTTCGGAACTTCGTTATAAATAACACTGAGGTGGAGTTTTCAGAACAGGTCAAATATCTAGGTGTGGTCCTAGACAAACGACTCAACTGGAACTCCCACTTAGAACTTGTAGGAAATTCTTTGGCAACACTTGGGGCTTTAGCCCAAATATTATAGAATGGATATACCGTATGATGGTACGGCCCTTGTGTGGTGGCCCAAGACGCAGCAAAATGTGGCCATTAAGAAGTGCAGCAAGCTTCAAAGATTAGTATGCCTATCTCTCTCGGGAGCAATGCGTACCTGTCCAACAGCTGTCAACGGCGGTGGCAACAATGGTTCACGGATGGGTCCAAAACTTAGCAGGGTGTAGGTGTTGGAGTCGTTGGGCCCAACAACAGAATCTCTAGTGCAATGGGCATCTGGCCCAGCATCTTTCAAGCAGAGATTCATGCCATAGAGATCTGCGCTCATAGTATCCTTAGTAAGGGAACTAGGGGTGCAAAGATCTGTATCTACTCAGATAACCAAGCTCCTCCTCCAGGATGGTTAAAGAATGCCATAATTACCTCCAAACCCTGTCCTCCCGGAACAAAGTGCTATGTTGGATACCTGGACACTCAGGAGTGGATGGTAACATGATCGCTGACGATCTAGCACGACAGGGTGCCTCCACCCTGACCACTGCCCCTGCGCCCTTCTGTGGTATTGGTTGGTCCACAATCAAAACCATGGTAAACAAATGGGCTGCAGGAGAACATAGGAGATACTGGTTCTCCTTACCGGGGCTGCGTCAAGCAAAGCGCTTATCAAACCCCTGAATATGATCAAGACAAAAGGTCTTGGCAGAGAGGACTTAAAACTCCTGGTAGCTTACCTATCTTGCCACCACACTGTTAGATACCATCTACAGAAAATTGGCCTATCGGACTCTTCAGAGTGCAGACTCTGTCTCGAGGACGATGAAACCACCAGACATATTCTCTGTGACTGCCCAGAGCTGGTATGGGACAGAGCCTGTCACTTGGGAAAGGAACGGATTAGTCCCTTCCATCTTAGGTCAATACCAACAAAACACCTTCTGCTATTCATGCGGAAAGCGGACAATCTTTTGCTTTAATTTATGGGTATGGTGATCTTCTGGTCGCAGTGCCCCACCTCTTTGTGAGGAACCCATAGGGGGGGAAACGTTCGAATGTAAGTCTTTCCATGATGAAATTGCAATGAAAACTGAATAAAAAACACATGGCAACTTGACAGGAGTCACGCGTGATTTATCAAAAAAACCTCAAGATTGATCACCCTTTATATCATATTAGCGAATTGAGATTTCAAAAACTATTATGAGCCTAATATGCGTGTTAATGCTACCACACTGCATTAAATAAGACATGCTTATAGAACAAGCGTTAACCAAATCAAGAGAACAAAATTTTAAAAAAATTTTACAATTTCGCTCAACCGATTTAAACTCGATATACACTTTAAAGCACTACCTAAGCCGACTTTTTTAAAAACTCATAGGACTCTGTATTAGGGTAACCAAAAGAGGCCTGCGCCACAAAGCCGTTCAATTTCAAACGTGTTGGGCAAAACAAACTAACCGAAAAGCTGCTGCTGCTGCTACTAAAAGCCACAACAACTCTACAGAGAGGTGAGTCGTCTTTTTTTTTTTTTTTGTTGCTGGGCAGTTTGAACTAGCTGGTCATACTGAATATGTTTGTATATCGTTGAGTATTTGGCCAACTGCAAATGTAGTTTTAGTTTTTCAACGCCAACAAAATGGCCGGCAAACATTTGTTGGCGAAAAAAATAAAAATAAATAACAAAAAAAATGAATCAAAAAAAAAAAAAAACAAACATTTATTTGAAAACTTATAAGCATGCCACACATGGCGGCCATCAACGTTGCGACGCAATGTATGCAATGACCGCCGCAGCTAACTGTTGAGCCGCACGCACGCCGCTGTTACCAGTGTGACCAGAGTGGGAGCACAAAATAAAACCAAAGCAAAAGTGCGGGACGTAAGGCTACGGCTACGGCAAAAGGCCATAAAGTTTTTATTTATTTGCATTTGCTCACGTGTGCATGTTTAATTAAATTTGAAGCGCCTGAGCAGAGCTACAGCGCTCAGACTGGGGAATATATATTGCTCGCGTTGGTACACTACACACTCTCTCTCCACTCTATCTTTGTATAACTGGATTTTGCTTTAAGGCAACAAAACATAAGCAAAGCGTGTACGGCATATGATGCAGTTTACGTAACGAAAATTGAGTTCAACATGACCAAAATGTGGTTAGTTGTAGTTTTGCGCAAAAGTTTTTCATATTTTTATACCCTGTAACCATAGGGTCAAGAGTGTTATAGATTTGTGTAATGTAGGTAACAAGTAAAAGGAGTGGTCAGTCAAAAAGTTCTTTATGCCAAAATGCTTATCATTCATCGCGTAAGGCTAAAGTCTGATTGAATACCTAGATCGTAGAGACCAACAAATTTTAGCTCAAAGTTGCGTAACAAATATTCAAGGAAAGTTCGCAATTTACGGTCACACTATTGAATCCATCCGCTTAAAATTGTATCTAGTTGCACAACTTGATACTGTGTACTAGCGTGAAGTAAAAAACTATTTTTTTTTTGGTAAAGTTTTTTTATTCACAAATACCATTTCCTATTGCCGTTTCCCAATTTTCTTAAATTCCTCCACTTTCTTCTTTATCAATCTAAAATTTTCAGCAACTAATAAATTTTTTTTTCGATTACAGTGCATTCTACTGTCGCTCTTCACGCCGACAGTTACTAATTTTTTTTTGGCAATACTTTGGCCTGACTAACGTGTGGGCGTAACATGCAAATTGGAGCGTGTTAGGGTCAGCTTTTGTGGCAGCCGCTTCAAGCCCGAACCATGGCCACACTTTTCACGCATTCTAAGTACTCTATCTCTCTCTCTTAAAGACTTTCACACTGGATACAACTGGAAATGTCAACTCCCCAATGGCATTTTAAGCAAAGAGCAAATTGTTTCTGCCAAACGCACCTAAAAGCAGGCAACATTATTTTTGTTGGTGTGTGTGTGTGTGTGTGTATGTATTTGTTGCTTGCATGACAAATGACAAACAGACGGCAGCTAAAATGCGTTAATTAAATTGTCTAACTGCTTGAATGCGTAGACAGTAGAGGGTTGCGGGAGTTGTAGGGGCCTGACAGCATGGGACTAAAACGAGCAGCCTCTGACATATAATATTGCCTACTTCTAGGCGCTGCTGACAGCTCTATGACTCCATAGTGTGATGGGTTGGTCGGTCTTCACTTTCTATGGCAGCTCATAAAATTTGCAGATTGTTTTTCTTGACTCAATGAACATTTTACTTTCACTTGAATATGCATATGAGTGAGTGTGTCAGTCTGTGTGTGTGGCATGTGTGTGTCTATGAGATTTTTATGTTTTTTTTTTTTTGTGCAAAATTTATGCGCCTCATTAGTTCACATAGAGTGCGAGTGCGTACTACCTGTGCTCTCTGCATATGCTAGATAGACATATGCATCATCATCATTAGTCACAAGTTGCGCGTCACAACTCAACTTTAACATTTTTATTTTTGTTTGTTTCTTAGGTTTCTTTGACTGTGTTTGTGTGTGTGTGCGTATCTTTGTGTATTTCTCCTAAAAATATTCTAAGCATTTTGTATATACACTTAACATTTTTCATACATACAGCCCCGTGCTCTGAGCGCGCAAATTAAATGTTTTCGACGATGTTTGACATATTTCAATGCCTTTAACTTTTTGAGCTCGACCCAACTCGACACGTGCAGTCCAAATATAGTCAACACACTTAAAAATATAAAAACACGCACTCACACAGTTACAACGCGGACACACACACACAAATGCGTACCTTAACATAAACACATGCAAAGATTTTTCATATTTTTAACAACATTTTTCATGACGAGCTGGTGCTGCTTACTAAGTCGCTGTCGACGTCTCAGTCAGTTGTTGAAAGGGTTGAAGTGGCATGCAGCAGCAGCAGCTACAACAACAACAACAGCCATAATAACAAAGAGTGAAAGTGCGAAAGGCTGCAGCCAGTCGACAGAGGCGCAGCAAAAAAAAGGGGGTCCCTAACAACGTCGCATTGATTTTTTAGGCCCTTGCTTTTAAGATAAATACTCTCAAAAATAGAGTATTTTGGTTCAGTGAGCGTGTGTGTAACTTTCTAAAATATGTTGGCACAAAAAAATTACAAATAACTGCTATAAGCAAGTCTATTTCTATCTGAAAATAGCAAGTATCTTAGCCGAGTAACTCCGAACAGACAAGCTAAAGAAAATCGGTTTTTCTTAGAAAATCATGCCCATTTTCTGGCTTAAGCTGAGTTATGACAGACCAATATTTTTGCTGTAGAAAACTAGTTTTTTTGTAAATGTTGGAAAAATAACAATTTAATAGAAAGTGTTCCAAGTACAGCTAAACTTTTAAGTTCAATCAAAACTTTGTAAAAGACACCACTCTCTAAGATCGGAAAGGGTGTCTTTTTAACAAGAAAATCAAATGTGTCAACAGATGGTTTTGCTAATAATTTTATTTTAAAATTCTTCAAAAATTCCTCAATCAAAAAGCGAAAAATACGAAAAGCTATCGAAGAGAACTTTAGGCATTTTGATAGATTGAAGAAGAATTAAGAATTTTTGAAAGATATATATTGCAGACCTTGTTTTCAATCTTCAGACTGTTTTGCTTAGAATTTCCTTTTAAATCTCTTCAAAACTGAACAAATTTTAAGGACATTGAGTCTGCATTGAGCATTTTCTAAAGGCTTAGGGATTTTTATTGGTTTAAAAATCGCTTTAAAGATGTTCTTTCAATCTTCAGTTATTTTCGTTTATCTTATTTCATTTTAATTCTGTTAAAAATTCATCAATCGAAACTTTAAAGATTTGAAAAATCATAAAATCTAGGCTTCGGCATAATGACTGACTGATTCTGGGTTAAGAATCTACTATTCAAATTATCTTGTTAACGAATTTTAGTTGGTTTGAAAATCGCTTGAAAGATTTACGAAACTAATCAGTATTCGGCCTTATACATATATTTCAAAACGACGAGAAACAATAAGTTTCAGAATATGCGTTTGCTTCCAACTTTTTTTTAAACAAGTGTATATAACACTAGTTTTCTCGAAAAATGAACCTTCGTAAAAAAGTGTTTTTAAGGGTAATTTGGAGTCGAGAAACGCGAAAATGGCAACCTTTTCACCGTTTTCGAGATATTTAAAAAAAAAATGTTTTTGGGCACTTTTTTCGGTTATTACTCAATATCACGTGAACATATCTTTATCGTCATGGAAGATGATTGGATCGAAAGGTATTGATGTGCTCTTTACAGTGATATATAATTATGTCAAGATTAAATAAAAATTATAGAAGTTACAAGCAACCAAAGTCGACAAAAAGTTTTCAAAATTACACATTTTCGGTATGCTTTTTATTAACGAAAAAAAAATTTTGAAAATTATATTAAGCTTTAAGCTGAAAGAGACTTCTTTTACGAACATTTCGAGTCTAAGATCTTCGAATTCGGATCGGAACTGTAGATGTTATGGAACCACAACTCACAAGAGTATCTCCTAGTCGTTCTTACTAACGCAAAGTTCTTGCTTATTTCACATCTTTACTTTGCTTTATTTTTTGTTTCTTTGCAGCATCTTTCCCTTACGTTCTCTTCCTCAGCCAGCCTTGTACTGGCCCATTCATTTCATTTTTGTTTTTATTTTTTTGCTTTTTATTTTTATTTTTATGTGCATGTATAGGTGTATATGTGTACCTTGCCTACTTTTTATATATTTTTATTTATTTGCGTCGCTTTGCAATTTCAAAAAGTGTTCGTGTTCATGTACAGCAGCAGTATTAGGCCAAGTCGGAGCCAGAGCCAGAGCTGGAGCCAAAGGCTTAGACGGACGGCAACAGCCACATCAAGCTGGCTGGCTGCTTTTGGCCTGGTCTATTCCGTGTTGCGCCTTTGCTTGCGTGTTTCACTGCCTTATATTCAAAGCGAGCACAATAAATATTTGACGCTTCATAAATCTTTAAAGAGTTGCCCAAAACGAGCACAAAATGGCTAAGGAGGCAGCAATGGTTGCGAAAGAGCTTACCTACCTACTATGTGAATAAGGCAGCATCCAACCATCCATCCATCCATCCCCTGACTTGGCCTATTTAGTTTGAAGTGTTGGACTCGAGCGCAGCAGCGTTGGCGCTTAATGGATTTGCTACTTTTCGCCGCTTGTTTTTGGCTTTGAGCTCTTTGGGATCCACTGCTGCCTACTATGCTAATGATTTGAACGTGGTTTGAATGGGTTTTGAGTCTACTATGACTTTTAGCTGGTTGCAATTGGAAACGTTGCAAAACGTTTGCGCAAATTTGACAACAAATAAAAGCTACACAAATAGCCTTGAGCAAGTTTTCCTTTTTTTTTTTTTTTTTGACTTTGAGGGGGTTTGTTGAGCAACCTAGCAAATTGCATAGGCCAAAATCTTTGGCAACAACAACAAACAAGTTAGACCATAGAGCAGAGCGCGCCATTTTTGATTTCCCTAATGATTTGCATTAACATTTATATGTACACACGCATTTTTCAACTTTTCATTTTTGGTGCTACATTTTCCGAGCAATTTAAAAGCCACATGCAGTAAAACTTGGTTGGGGGGGGGGGGCATGAAAGGGATAGAGCAAGGCGGAAGATGGGAGTGTCGGTGTATACACTTTGTAGACAGACAAAAGTGAAAGGGTTGCCAATTTCTGCTGAGGCAAGCGTAAACAGCTTATGCGGGTTTTTGGGACTGGGTTTGCTCAACATACAAATGAACTATTGTTAATAAACAAACCCAAGACATACACACAAACGTTGGCATATAAAGGTATATATATGTTATTCAAGGTAGTACAGTGGATATACATATTGTGGAAAACTCAAAAACTGCTGCTGTTGCAGTTAGTATTCAGGAATAATAATAAGTCAAAGCGTTTAGTAAGCTGATGTATTTACAAAATGTTTTAAGTTTTTTGGATTTCTTAAAAGGTATTTCGTTAGGATTAAGTTTATAAATTAAACAGCTGGCGGATTAAAATCAAAGAAAAGGTAAAAGGATTATTTTAATCTTCACTGTAACTTTCCTTACCGTATATGTGTTTTTTTTGGCAAAAGCTTCTATCATTGGCCGCCACTGGGCAAATAAGTTATGTCAGTGCTTTTGGCTTTTGTGTAATTAAAAGTGCTGTAGAGGCGGGAGCTACCCCTACCGCAAACTACCCCGCAACAAACACAAAGTCTTTCATATCATTTGATTCAGTCAGTCACATACATTTTGTTCACTTTGTTTCAGCCACAATAGTGGTCCTTGTAGCCCAAAACCCCTATCCTTACCACTAAGTAGTGTGTTGGGGGAGCTCTACTGTCGACCCAGTTCATTTAAATTTGGCACAACGCCAGCAGCAATGAGCATTAAAGTTATGCGCCGACGCTTATGTATATGTATATATAAATATATATGTATATAGTTTTACATATGTCAGAACACGTTGTTGTTCTCTGTTTGTTGTTAAGTGTGTTAACAGGGTTTATATTAC
Source organism: Chymomyza costata (assembly GCA_018150985.1). Taxonomy (NCBI): domain Eukaryota; kingdom Metazoa; phylum Arthropoda; class Insecta; order Diptera; family Drosophilidae; genus Chymomyza; species Chymomyza costata. The sequence goes on from JAECWU010000030.1 coordinate 2,977,835, forward strand.
ACATACACAGCTACACCACAATGCTGGCAAGTACTGGGCCTTATTAGCGTTAAACAACTGGCTCATGTTTGTTCATTGAGCACACTTGACATGCTTGGCTTGAATTGTGGGCTAGACAAAGACACCAGATGCGAGGGGAGAAGAGTGCTGCGATAGACTTGTAAATGGGCAGCTTTAAACAGCTTTAAGTTGGCTTTGTTGTTTTTGCTGTTGCATACTTTTGTGCGTCAGCTGACAACAACTTCCGGCGGACGACAAGATGAGGCAAGCGCAAGCGACGAGGGCAGTTTAAAAAGTTTGCAATTTTTTAACTAACTTTAAATGCAGCAAAATGCAATATCGAAAGAGATTTTTAAAATTTGTATCGTTGCGGCCGTCAAGAGATCGTTTTTTCTCGGTATTTGTAATCTGTCGCCCGATTCATTATAAGAGGAAGAATGGAATATTGATACTGCTTGGTTGCTTGAAAACTGTATGACATAATCCATGGCAGTTATATAATAACTCGAAGATTCCGAGAAAGAGCATAATGCTGCCAAGTGTAGGACAATTCTTTGAAGATTTTAGGCTCGAAATGTTCGTAAAAGGATTATCTTCTAGCTCAAAGCTTACAAAAAAGTTTCTCGTTAATAAAAAGAAAACTGAAACTTTTGAAAAATGGTCGAAATGTTTTTTTCGACTTTGGTTCAATAATTTTGTCTCAATCTTCACATATCATATATCACCGTAAAGGACACATCAATACCTTCGATCAAATTTAATGGTATTTTATGTCGGTAAAACATTTTGTTGACGAGATATTTACAAATAACTGAAAACAGTAAGTATCTAAAAACATGTTTCTCGAAAAAATCTCGAAAACAGTTCTTAAGAAAAACAAGGAATGTAATTTTCGTGTTTCTCGACCAAAAATTTCTCTAAAAATCTCTTAATTTTTAAAGTTCACTTGATGTCCCTTACATTTGTGTTATTTACAAACAAATTCTTATTTCAAGAGAGTTTCTAGAACGATTTGAAGTGAAAGTGTTTTCAAAGAGCATTTCGTACTTATTTTTAATTAAAGAGAAGCAAAAATTCTTATGCATTCTAAAGTGACAATCTTGTAAAGGCGTACTATTCGAAGTATTTATTACTAGCCATTTTTTTCTGCGTTTAGATTTTTTATTATTTCGGTAGGCTAAGAAAAGTTGCTCGACTCAATGCAGCAAATTTTGTACACTTTATTTTTTTTTTATATAGTTCAAAAGCAACTGACTTATAAAAATGCCCTCGCATATGTTTCCCGCTATTTTACCTGCCCCTATTATTATTTTTGCTTGGCTGTGAAATAAAAACCGCAATTACCTGCGAGTAAAATATATGTGTGGCAGTCAGCGCATATAAAACCACGTGTAACTGCTATATGTATGTGTGCATGTGTGTGTGATATAAAGCAAACAATATGGCGACACGCAAAACTAAACACAAGCACAGACTGTGAGTGAAAGCAGTAGTGAAGAACAAAGCTGGAGGGGTGTGGAGCGGCAAAAGGGTCACAAACAAAGCGGAGACGACGACGTCGTTGACGACTTTTGTTGTTTGCACTCTCGTTATTGTTGTTCTTGTTGTAGTTGCTGTGTGGTAAGCAGCTTGAAAAGTTCGCATGGCGTGCAAGAAAATCGCTCATACGTCGCGTTGTCAACTCTCACAGGCGGCAACAATGTTGCGGCAACACAACAAAAATATATAAAAGAATAGCAGAATAGTAGCAAAAAAGGGCGCACGATTTATGGGCTACCTAGCGGCCTCTCTCTCTCTCGCTCAACCTAGACAGAGCCAGCAAGTTGAGTGACTGCCCAAGCGCGTCAACATTAGTTTTAGTTTGCGCGCTAAGCCAAACAAAACAAAATAAAACAAAAACAAAAGAAAAAAGCAAAATAAATGAGAAACAAAACAAATGCAGCAACAAAAGGCGAAAATTAAATTATATTAAGGCGTCAATGTGTGAAGGCACGCGGCTGTGTGTGTGTGTGTGTGTGTAAGAGAGTTCTTCCTGCGCTCTCTCTGCAGGTCATGTCAACTTCTGTTGAAGTGCAACAGCTCAGTGTTCACTATTGAAGTTGTAGTTGTTGCAGTTGCCATTAAGTTGCATTGTTTTTTTGTTGCCTGCTTTTCTCGTTAAGCTTTTTAGTGGCAGCACTATAACAAGAACAACAGCAACAATAAGAAACAAAACAACCAAAAAAGAATTGAGTAAAATTCAAGTGAATGAAAATGAAAACAAAGCGCAGTCAGCAGTCATTGCAGTAGCAAAGTCATCAAACAAAGCAAGTTAGACTGTCAAGAAAATGCTACAGTGAAGTGTCGCATATCAACATTACGAACTATAAAATGCTTTTAAAGGCTTTAAGTGCATAAGCATTTTAGAAAAAAAAAATATAAAAAAATATGCTAAACAATAAAGACAGCTTTTCAGCTATGTTTATTACTTTGTATTATTTTTATAAAATTTTGGGACCTCAATTAATGTACAGTCTTAAAGCTTTTGTAAAAAAAATACAACAAATATAAAGAAAGTATCTATGAAGCGTAGTAGATTTCTTAGCTTTAGGGCAATACTAATATGAGAAGCAAATTGTCAATTAAAACTTTATATATATGTAAAGTGTAAATATGTATAAATCCTTGTATACGAGTATAATGTGTAGTTGTATGTTTATCATACATATGCATATTTTAGTCATATTAAATACATGTAAACCAAAATAAATAACTAAGATAGGTAGTAGGAAACCATTTTTAAATATTATTTTTTATAAAATGCAAATTAATTAATTTTCTTTAGAGAGAAAAACCTTTAAAAATCGTAAAAATAAACCGAAATTCTTTAAGTGAAATTTTTAATAAACTCATTCTTAAATTAAAGTTAGCGTGCTAGGTTCTGGATGTAATTGTGTCTTTAACAATTTTATACATACTTTTTTAAGCTTTGAAATTTGTCTAATTGGTACAGTTTAAAGACTGCATAATTTTTTTTTATATAATATTTTTAGCTTTCTCACTTTAATAAGACTCTATAATTTTCGTATAATGGATAGTAGAAAATTTAAATTTAAAAATGTAAACCCTACTGCGTTCTTATAGTTCACAACTAAACTTCACAAGTGAAACCTTTTGAAATTTTTTTAGTTTAGGTACCTAACATTTTTATTAATATAAGCCTTAAAATTCGTTTTATTGGTATGTGCATAATTTTTTTATTTTCCATTTTATAATTTTCATACAATATCGAAGAAAGTGATTTTCAGCTATGAGCTCGTTGGAGTTGAAAAATTTAGACTTCAATAGAATATTGTCGCCACTTGAAAACTAAAGCTTTTCGAAATTTTTTTTTTAATTTTTATAAACTAAAGCATACAATTTAGCATCAAGTTTTAATTTCACTAAAAATCCCCAGGCAAGCAATATTTAAAAATTGTTTTTATTTAAACATAAAAAAAAATATAAAAAAGAACAGCCGCAAACAACATGTTTTTCTTAAATCAAATAACCACAGAACTACCTCAAGTTCGTTTTAGCGCAATCTTACTGTAGAAACGCAAACAAAGAACAAATCGGTCGAAGTTTCACGCGAAAAACTTTCGCATTTCTTAACTAGTTTTTGTTATTGTTTGCTGTTGTTTTCGATGGTTGCCTTTGCCGCACAAAATGCGGAAAATTAAGTTGCCCTCCCGCGAGAACTCTTGCTGGATCTTACGCTCTCTTAGCCAAAATCACATTGGCATACACACACACACACTGAGTAACACACTAATACTTGTAGATACAAACAATAATTGAAATAAACACTTAAAAAGTTTGTCCTGCGTGTTAAAGTTGCAGTTGCTCTGCTGTTTGTTGTTTTTTGGCATTACTTTTTGTTATTTCAAAGTTTTATGCATTGAAATAGTTTCCATTCAGTTTTTTCTCACAGTGTGTTGCTTTCTTTTGATTTTAATGCCACGTGCCGTTGCAGCAGTTAAAAATATTATTAAGCAGCCCTCGCAGCCACAACAACAACAATAATGAGAAGTACAAGAAAACTTGAAACAAAAGACGGATTTTTGTTACGTTTTTATAGCCCAGTTTGCACACTGTATGCATTGTCTGCTTATAAGGAGGGGCCCAGGGGGCGGCGAGTTAGACAGCTTGGTTTGCTCAACTATTTACATTAAATACCCGACTACCCCTACCAGCTACACACACACACACAAACACACAAAGAAGCCAAAGCAACAAACAAACAACAATTAAGTTGCATACTTTTGTGCGCATTCCTTTCTATGTATCTATGTATACATGCGTGTGTGTGTGTGTGGAAATCTAATTATGTCTTGGTTTGTGATTTAGAGACAATTACGAAAAATATAATTAACTCATTGAAGCGTTTAGACAAAACTCAAGCAACCGCAACAACAGGACTAACAAAGTTGCTGCTACATGTCCTGGGGGCATGTACAACAACTACAGTTACAAAAGCTGGACGCGTTCTTTAATGGGCTGGGCAAAGTAGCGCAGACAAAGCCGAAATTTTGTTATATATGTATTTACATGGACATGGCCGCTCATTAGAGTCCTTCTGACAGTTGAAAATGGCTGGCATGATATTGAGGCCAGGACACTACAACTTAATTGAGTTGGTTGAGTGATAATTATAGATAACAATGCTTGGTTTTTTATAAGTTATGTACAACATGTGCTGTTCAAATATTTTGACAGGCTTTGACTGATTTTTTTTTTCAGAATGGAGTTGTATTGAACATTCATAGTCCTTAAGGGTGTTTTTTGATTTTTGTACTTAAAAGTTATAAACTTTGTTTAACCACAGATTACTCAAAATACAAACTAAAAGTTTTGTAATGTTAATTCTGTTAAAACTCTATATTATACGGCTTCTTCAAATTAACAGCGCAACAGATATCGAAATGAAACACTTACATGGTGGCAGCCACTTAGGTGTTGCACGAAACACAAGTAATAGATGTAATCTCTTTCGTCCTCAGTCACTCGACCATCCTGATTCATTTTGAGCATTCTCGCTCAATTCTGTTTTATGCGTCATTCAGTTGGTGAATAGTGCTCTATCGAATTTTTCTTAATATAATGTTCTATTTTTATTTATACCTACTTTCTTTTTCCAAATTTTAAATTGTAAGTCCTGATCGCTGATCAGTTCATGTCATTCAGTACATATTATTAAAAACTTCAGATGTCGTGTTATAGCTGCCGATTCATACTTAAGGTTAAAAAAACATTTTTCTAGCCTTTAACTATATTAATCAAAAAAATTGGACATATTTTCCAGATTTAGCCCTTTCAAGTATTTTTTTATACCAAGTCAACAGAAATGGCTTGGCGTTAAAAGATTTGAATCGAATCAAAAAGTTGTCTATTTTAAAGGCCTTGAGAAAATCTTAATATCATTTGGAAATATGAATTTAAAAAACGTTCGACCAAAAGCATCGAGCTAAAAGGAAACTGCATAGAGATATAAAAACCTTATCAACCGAAAGATCAAATATGTCAAAAAGTAACTGACATTAAACTGCCCTCGATAATATTATAGAAAATCAGCAAATCTTCGCTAGATGTGAAGCTAAGTAGCTAAGTATTTTTAAATAATTTTTTTATTTCAGAATTGGAAGCTCATATTACGTAGATGAATATATTTTATACGTAGTCCTACTAAATTGTATTTATTATAAAGTGAGCAGAAAATAAGAAGAATAAAATGGGTAAAAATAAAGCTAGAATTTTTATAATATTTCTCAGAACGCTGACGAATTATTGATATATCTCACAGTTTCAGTAACGCTTAAAACCAAATAAGCTTGTTTAAAGCTGGAATAGAACATAAGTTGGCATTTAAAGATACAAAACAAAGCATTCTCATAACATACAGCTTTTGTTTTGCTTACCAAATCTTCTTGCTTCTTGCTTTCTGCTCTCTATCCAATAACAACTTGTTCAACTGTATTATGTCTAACCAGATCTCTTCATTACTAAGGTGAAATTTTCTCTCTTTACTACTCTATTTGTCTTTTACTGTAGCTAATTGCGACCCTTGACATATCTTGAGCTGCCTAACTTGATTTGTGGCAATGTGACCATTTATTTAGTATTTCATTTGTTAGCCTCTGGCTTTTCTTTTTTGCAACACTTTGTTGCCATATTTTCTCTCTCTTTAAGGCCCCTCTCACTGACATATACTGGCCAGCAACTGACCAGCTGCTTCTATAAAAATGCCCAAAGCGTTGTAACAAATAGGATTTTAATTTATCCAAACTGTCCCTGTTGTTGTTGCTGTTGGGGCACATGACGACAACAAAGCGGCACTAATTAATTTGATATTCTCTTTTTTTTTTTTGTAGCTAAACGGACGGACACTAACGAACATTAAATAGCAAAAATTAATACCAAAAAAAAAGAGAGACATAAACGAGAGGCAGTTACAAAAACATATACCACGTTTTGTCAGTGTGGGCGTGGCAGCCGCAAAGGCGGCTGTAATAAGGCGCCTCAAAGATGGCTCATAAAAATTATGTGCTTTGTTCTATTTTGCGTTTTCTGCTTCGTCTTCTTCTGCTTCGTCTCTCTTTTTTTTATGAACATTCTACTTAAAGCATAGCAAAAAAAATTAATATCAATTTTAGTGAGTTTTTGTTGTTGTTAGTGGTTGCTTGTGGGTTTTGGGCTTCTTGTTATACCCTGTAACTCATAGAGTCAAGGGTATTATAGAATTTTGTAGTCAATGCAGCAGACGGAAGTAGTCATGGCGGACTAAAAGTTCTTGGCAGTTGAGTCATGCCCTTTTGTTCCTACGAACGCCGATATCGCGAAGACCACAAGAACTAGTGGCACCAAATGATGATGATTATCCATACATCATTTGATTAAGTCCATTCATATTGATATGTGATCAAATGTTGACAAAGCAGGAAATTTTGAATGAATCAAAACTTCAAAAGATTAAGCTAAAAATGATTCCATTTTTAATTTTTTTCGTTAGAGCTGTATGTGGCCATTATGAAGAACGCGTCAAATTTCAAAAAGATAGAGGCATAAAGGATTCAATTTTCGACCGTTTTCTTTTTAAACTAGAATAATAATTAGTAGAAGGACTCATGTTTTTTTATGGTGTACCACTGTGGTACACCCCACCCCAACTTAATCACATTCTTATTTTTGCATTTTTTTTTTACGTTGATTATAATCAAATGTGTTTTGTGCATATTTCTTCTGTCGTTGATATTTTTCTTTCCCCCCCTGTACAATTTTTTATATTTTCATTGCGTGCTTTCAGGCGCTATGCATGCAGGTCCCTGTACCTGTCCCAGCCACAGACTGCTTTATTATATTAATAGCAATTACTTATAATTACACGCAAATGCTCAGTTCGCTCATCAGCTCTCACTTAAACTCTTACTCTCAGTCTCTCTTGCTGTTGCTCTTTGTGTGCACGCTCTTTGCTAAGCTTACAATTAACTTGATTACAGCAACAATGAAAAAAATATTTCAAGTTTTTTTTTCCACTTTTTGTTTTTGTTTGATGTTGACCAACTGACCAGCAGCAACAAAAACAACAACAACTGAGACCTTAAAGAACATAAAAAAAAGGGGTGTCAACTTTTTTGAGCACTCGCGAGCGCGCCCAAGGGTGTCATGAATGCCAGGCCTTAGTCCAGAGTTGCCTTGATGAACATGTTGATTAGGGTTCATGGCTTGACACACGTTAAAAACACACACATAAAGACACACACAAACAAACATATACTTAGAACTTTGGGCGCTGATAAATCATGAGTATTTTGGGGCACAGCTAGACTTGGGGACCTCTTTCGTCCTAGAACCCGAGCGCTCTATTGCCAAATGCCGCCCTTAGCTGCTTTCAGCGTCTTTGCTTTCTTTTTGGCTTTTAGACTTTTCTGTGAAATTCATTTAAGAGCCGCAAGCAACGCGAATACCTGCAACAGCATTTGCTTTAAGATACTTTGCTCTACTGTAGAGTATTATAGCTTTGATGTGGCATTTGGTATGTACGACGGTAGGTTTGCTGTAGCCATAGTAGGTGTAGTTAAAGTAAGTGTTCCAGGCAGCATTGCGTTTAAAACGACTTATCAGACTGTGCCTAGTCTAAAAGTAAGGCAGCAATAATGAAAATGGTAAGTATGTTGCTTCGGATGACATTTTTGATTATATTGGCAGAATCATTATGTTTACATTTTGCTATGTTGAATATGGATAGTGGATAAATAGTTAAGATGAAATAGCGATGATTCTGGCCGGTAGAGACATATTATACTTACAAAGCTAAGGCTTAGAGCAGGATTTTTTGAATTTAAAACAAAAATCGCTTAAAAATTTTAAAAAGTTAAGACTCGTGAGAGCATGATTAAAAAAAATTTAAACCAAATAATAAATTTTCTGACAATTCATTTCGTTACGTGACACTATTTGTAACCTTTTACTCTGCCTACAAGCTACGTTAAGGAACTTCATAAGAAATAACTCATAAATATAAAACTATTGCAAAAATTCGTAGTCGCAAGTGTATTTACATTTCGTATTCACAAAAAGCTAAAATCTTTTCCTTTTTCCTATCCATCGACAAACTGATAATAGAAGATTTGGCCGCCAGACAAATTATATGCGTCCCATTTCAGAGGTAATGTGAACTAGAGTTCAGTGAGAGGCAAGTGCGTATAAAGAACACAGCAGTAGCAGCAACCCGGCAGCAACGACAATCAGTGTCAGCTACAGGGTGATAGAAAAAAAAACAGGTTGCAGAGCTTTTTTCGCAACGGTCGCCTTCCCAATTGAGAGGGCGGGACTGTTGCTGATGCTGCAGCTGGCTGATAATTGAAAAGCGCCAAAAGTCAAAAGCGAAAAGTAAACCCATTTTTTTTGTGTGTGTGAAAAAAGGTAAAAGATGGGGAACATTGGGGGCACTGAAAACAGTCTAGAAAATGTGATTGACAACATATTCCAAATCCAAATCGACTAATGTCAGCGCTAACGAGACTTTGACATTATTTGTTGATGTTGTTGTTGTTGCGTAGCGCACAAGCAGCAAGCAGCACGGCGACTGCGACGTCAGCAGTGGACGCTGACTGCGGCACATGAGAAAATTAATTAACAAAATGGAGTTTTTTTTAATGTGTGTGTGTGTGTTGCCGTGGTGCTTCTTCTTTTGCTGCTTCGTGACAGTATCTGTGTACAGGTGCAGCAACAAAAGCAATAGTAGCAGCAGTAGCCAAGAAAAAGGTTGCAATTACCGTTAATGAGTTTAATGCCAAAGGCGCAGCAGACGTCGACAGAGAGAGAGCGCGTGGCAGCGGCAGCCAGTCAACCGCATCTATCTCGTTCTCTTTATTTTATATTTTTTATTTATAAAGAAATTTTCTTGCCCTTTGTGAGCTAAAAAAGTCTTAAAGAAAACTGCCCTAGTCATTGCTTTTTTTTTTTAAACTTATTGCGCATAGAGTAGAAGGGTATACTTAGTTCGCAAGAATGTATGTAACAAGGATGTTGGCGGTCTGAGTTTTGTTTGCAGCTCTCGGGCCTATGAATTGCGTCTTGAATGAACGTACTCTCATAAGCCCGAAAAAAAGAAGAATCTGCTCGAATAAAAAACCACAAAAAAAAAAGATTTTCCATACTTTTTGAATATATTTTTTAAAAAGAAGATCTAGTACAAAACCATTGTAAAAAGCTTTGGTTCAAAATAAATTTTTATTACGTAAATTCTTTATATTGAAGCTTCAAGAACATTTTGAGCATCGCTGGAATAGTACTCAATTGCAGTTCAGATCTAGGCTTGATGCTCAATTTTAAAAAATTCCGGTAAAACTTTATATTTTTATAAATAAGAAAACTGTAGCTTATAAAAAATTTATGTATTTTTGATTATTTGCTTTATAATATAAAAATATAACAAAAAAACTTATTATTAAATTTTTAAAATAATATAAATAAGAATTATCAAGAAAAACTTGTAATCAATTATTTTAAATAATTTTTTAATTTTTTCCAAAAAATTAGTTTTAAAGTATGACTTTTTTTTTAAATAAAAGTATTATAAATTTTGGTTTTTTTTTTTGAAAATTACTTTTAAAAATATGTTCTACGCTAGCTTGCTTCATCTACAGAACTTTTCTTATTTTGTTGTTTAAGCCATAACTCTTATTTGCGATTCCTTTCAAAAATCTTTTAAATTTCGAACGACAGTTTATACAGTATCTCCCATTTCGATATTTTAATTACTTTTTGGTTTTTGGAAACTATTTGAGCCCTAGCTCCTATAAAAAGGCAATGAGCTTTTATATTGCTCTGAAAAATTTAAAAGAATTTATATATATGAATTGGCCATTGCCATAGATATTTATGAAAATAAGCATATATAAAAAAATGTAAATAACTCGTATTTACAATGAGAAGTAAAATAATAATTTGGGAATGTCGGAGATCAGCACTATTAAAGTATTTGCTATTAAAACAAAGTCTTTAACCAAGCTGTACAATTTTTTGCCCTGGAGCTATATAGAGCTATGAGACTCTGCATCTGTGTAATGAAAGGAACCAAAAAGGACACTTTTTGCTTCTTAGACAGTTGACAATCAAGCGTAGTTTCATACAGCTTGCTCTAAAAGAGTATATCAAAGTCGTTCAAGCTTGACTTTAAGGTACTGAACTTTTTTCATTTTTTGCTGCTGCAGCCCAAAAGTATGCTACACACTTTTGTTAATGAGCAGACTTGACTTTTTTTACTTGACCAGCAGAGAGCAAGTGAAGAGCAGCTTAGCACAACATACAACAAAGTTTTTGGTTTGACTATGTATATATAAGGACCATTCAAGCAACAGCAAAAAAAAAAAATAAATTCTATTTTATTTACACTTGACTTCATTTTGATGGCAGCAGCAAAAAGCAAAAAAAAAAAAAAACAAACAAAAAAAAAAGACAAGAAAAAATTTCTTTCAAAGAAAGCAACAAGTTTCTGGCTGTTGGCTTGGCCTTTTGCCTTTTTGGCCAGCTATCTAATAGACGAGTCGCTCCATGTCAAGTAGCAACAGCAACAACATTAGCCAAAAGCAACAAAGCCCACTCCCTTTGATGGCATCAAGCGTGTGGCAGGGCAGGGCAGCTGAAATTACCCTTTTTACTTGGCACATTAATTTGCGCAGGTTCAGTGATTTTACCCACACAAACACACACAAAGATACTCATCTAGCTACCTACACAGATACAAACACACTCACACACCCACACAGTTACACCTGTTCAAGCTTAAGCGCCTTTTAGACATTTGACCAGTTCATTGAAGCATTTTGAATTGTGTTGTATATGGCTTGTTAGCAATTCCTGCATAAAATAGTAGTCGTATGTAGTACTAATAGAAGTAGATAGGACATCCTATATAGAAGTAGTACATGCTATATGCCAAGCATATGTAAGTTTGTCAAAGAGCACAGCAGAACAAATGCGCCAGTGACATGAATACCTTATGGTTAGTGAATTGGCAATGAAAAACTATCTTGTAGAACGTGCAATGAGTTAAAGTCCGTCTGTGGGTCAGCTGAATGGGTTTGGGTCAGGTCAAAACCTAAATGTGCCGCAAATGGCATTAATGACTCTTTGCTCTTTAGAGGCAGTGAGTGGAAATCCCTTTTGGGATTACATGCACTCAAAAGATAGTAACAGCTCTTTGATTTTGTTAAGTTATCTTACGTGCTGGCTGACACTTTTTCTTATACCCTTTGCTTTAAGAACTTCTCTGCAGTTTGCTTTCATCTAATGAAAAAAAACCAATCCAAAGCTACTCAGTATTCTACTGAGCTGCATTATGATATCATAGCTCAGTATAAATTGATTATATTCAGGCTTGATCCGTAAATGTACTCCGAGTGGTCAATATAAATTATATACGAAATGTATTGTTCGATTTAAGCCTGTTATTAATTCGTAAGTAAAAAAGTTATCCAAGCATTCATTTTCTATCAAGCTGCCATTTTGCATTATAAAAGAGCAAATAAATTATGCCACTAAAGGGTATAACAACTTTGGCTAAACAAATCAACTAAACTCTTGCTTTCTTGTGTTCACTGATTGAATTGCTCCAAACGAGCTAAAACAAATTAAATAAGTAAAAGTCTTGCCAGTCTATTTGGCAATTTGGATTGAGCTGGAATTGGCATGCCAAGTGTTAAATTAATTACCTAATGGCTGCTGTGCAGTTCACTTATTGAACTTAAAAATAAAATGCACTAGACACACGCACACATAGCAACTCAAGTAAATATATATATATATATATATATAGTTAATTATATTTGCTGGCAAAAATGAAATTGTGGGTAATCACAGTCGGAAGAGTGACTCGCACCAAGTGCTCTACAAATAGCCAGGCCAACAAGCTGCACACACATGTGGCCAATGACGACAATGGTAAAGCAAATATTAAAGCTAGTATGCTTGCTTTATATAATATATAAAGTCTATATGTTGGTAAGTGTAAAGTGGCAAGGCGTGTTGACCGGCAAAATCCTGGCTGAAAATCTTGTTATAAAAATGGCAAAACCAACAGTCCGAGCCATTTGCAGAGCATCTTAAACCAAGCTTAGTCGCTGACCTATCACTGACCGGGTTCCCTTATATCCATTGTTGCAGGTACTTTGGTGTAAAAGCTCTGTGGCAGCTAGCTGCTGCAAGGAAAGGAAATCAAGTTAGAGGCAGACATGTGCCAAGCAGTTGCCAGGTTAAATTCCTTCTTGTGTGTAAGAAATGTAAACTTAAATATTTTATGGCATTAAAGCAGCAAATAAAAGCAAACCGGAAGGCAGCATAAGCACCAGACAAGTCCAGTATGGCACAGGTAAGTATGTTGGTCGCAACGAAATAAAATTGCATACTTTATGGCGCCGCTTGTCAAACACACACACATACGCAGATACGCATACAAACAAAACACCTACAGTGAGCGAGAGAGAGAGCAAATAATGTGTGAGCGAGAGCGAATGAATGCAAGAAATTCGATGAAATTTATTTACACTTAAAATGTAGACAAGTTCAAAACGTACGTACAGATGTACACAGAGAGAAAAACAGAGTACAGAAATTAACTCAAAAAGTTAATTTTAATTTTGTAGTACTTATTGGTCTTAAAACTACTCAATCGAGGAACTCAAAGTAAAGTTAAAGGTTTAAAAAAAATGCAGGAGTGCATTCATACTTAATATAAGGACTTTAAAAAAAAAAACATAAATTTAAATTTTTCATGTATTTGAAAAAAATCAAATTTAACTCTTATTTTTTTAGCCAAATAAAAAAATTATGAAATATTAGCCTGGGGAGAGGTCATCTAGAGGAAAATCCAATCAAGAGATTGAAAACACGATTCAAGAAGAACCTAACTCACCATACAAAAAAATCAAAAGCCAGACAACACAAGAAGACCGACTTAGAAAAGGGCCAAAACTAATAGGTTACTTGTAGAGATTCGTTATATATGCTTCCAGCTGCTTGGGTTGGATTGGCGCTCGTATACAATTAGACAATTGCGATTCTTAAAACTAATTGTGTTTTTGGCATAATAATAAAAAAAGAATCAACAAATATCACATATTTTTAAATTTTAATAGAAAAAATCAAGTGCGAAAACTATGTAACAAATTTAGGGTTCTAATGGATCTTGTAATACATTCCGCAGTTAAATAGTAACTAACTCATTTGCTTCAATTTTTGGTTTAATGTTCTTAGACATATACTTCTTATAAGTAGATACGTACTTCCACTGAAAAAAAAAACTGAATACCTCAAGCTCAGAAGTTGCGTTTTCGCGCTTAAAAAAGAATATAAGGTGTCAAAAATACGTTAAGAACCATATTTCTATTGTTTGAGCGTTAAATTCTTATTTCAACAGCATTTTTTTTAGAAATTCTTAATTTGAGAATAATTAAAAATCTTAAGTCTTTCGGGGCGTCGGTCTTTGCGGAGGGTGTCTGATTGTCACATGGGAGCGACCAGCGACGATTCACTAACTGACCGATCCAAGTAGCTCAAAACATCCAGCTTTACGCTAGGTACCCTCTGGCTAGCCCCTGGATACACCTTTCCGGGGGTAAGCTTATGTGAGAAAGCGGCCTCTCAGCCGCTCTGCGTTTCGCAGACGTTTTTCCATGGAAACGTGAAGTGGACAAGGGAGTCAAAGGCCCAGTCAACCGTCATTTCCTTTCAAATCCCATGACTACGAAAATAATCTCATCAAATAAGCCTCGAATAGAAACTCGATACCCTGATAAACGATTTGGCACGAAAAAGGACACTACCGGTGCACTAGAGGAACTTCGACAAGTATTATATGATTGCTAGTCGCGTCATAGAAGAAAAGAGTCTTCAAGTTCGGATTAAGCGAATTTTGTTCTTATTTTAGTATAATAGAGCACGAAATTTTGTTTTGAGCAAAATTGACCCAAAAATTAGATCGGAGTGTACTGTTATAACAATTTGTTCATATAGTCGATGTTAGTCGATGGCCCTAGCAGCTAGCACTCTTTTTTTTCTAGTTAGTTATTATATTATAAAATCTTTTATGTATAATGATTAATATATATAAATAAAAATAAAATCATATATTAAAAATAATAGAGTACGAAAAATTCTCATGAATTGTAGTCCGAGACAATCTCGTTTTTAGCAACTTCGAATTCGAAAATATATCGGAATGTACTTTATGCTGTATGCAGATTCAGCATAAGCAACAAACAAAAAAAAAGGGCGCATACAATATTCCAGGCTTTTTCTCTCTGTGTACACCTTTTCTCGCTCGCACTCTATTGCTTTCAACTAAAGCTTTTCGGTCCCACTGCAAGTTTATTTAAAATTCAATTATGGCGTACAATTGTTAGCATTTGTTTGGTGTTGTTTTTTTTTTATATATATAGCTTTACAATCGAGAATTCCAAAAGTAAGCGTTTTTTATGACCCCACCAACAAAATAAAAAAAAAAAAGGGTCAAAACTTTAACGTTAGTTTTATGCGACAAATTGAATTGTTTTGCGCGCTTGATTGAGTGATAAATTTCAATGATAATCAGAAAAACTTTTTGTTTCTACGAAACTTTGCATCTTTTACTGGCTAACTTTATGCATTTCTTTGCAAGTCTTTTAAAGTCTGCTTGTAAATGAGTTTATAAAGAGCTTACCAAATAATTTAATTTATATATAAATTGTTCATCGATCCTTACCTGCAACAAAAATAAATAGAAAGAGATTTAATTAAATCATTTGCATAATTTGTGGCATATCTTCTTAAATTATAACAGACATATTCAATTACAACAATTTTGTGAATATATATTTACTATAAAATTAGTTTACACAATATCAAATACAAATTGTTATGGGTTTTCATTTTGAGTGATTTTTTTTTTGTTACAACAATTACTATAAACTCTAAGATTTCAATGAAGCAAATTAAAATAATTATCGACATAAAAAGATAAAAAAATAATTGATAATTGAGCAGAGGATTTTATGTTTAAGCGGCATGTGTAAGCTATAAATAAAATGTGTTTGATTTTAAACATAAATGGGTATCCATAAAAAGAGCTGAAAAGTGCTAAAAATACTTATTTAAGGCAATTAAGTTTACATAATTGAGCAAAAATTATTTGATGTTTCTGTTTTGTTATAAAATTGTAATAATATTTATGATGTTAAAGCTTACAAAGAATTCCTAGAAAAGCAAGTCTAACAAATTTTATGTAGTCTTAAAATATAAATGATTTTATTTTAAAGCAAAGTAGGGTCGTTGACATCTAGTTCCTAGAAAAAATATTTTAAAAAATAAAAGCGTGCATCTTTTTGATTTCCGCAAGCTTTAAAAGCGACTCAAAGAGAAACTTTGCTTTCTATAAATAGACAAAACTTCAGAAACTAGAAAAATTTCAGTTAAAAAATTACTCAAAAAAGTTTAAAAAATCTCAAAAGCGATAAAAAAATTTTAAGAGTTTTGCTGACCACTGGTTTCCTGAATCCGCTACTGAGCTTTTGCTGTAAGATAACATTTTTGTTATTTCCAAATTAGAACTGACAACTCAGTAGATATTTCGACTCTACCTTTTCGTCTGTATCTCCCTCGCAAGCGCTATCAATTACAAAATAATTACAATTTTGATGTCATCCAGCCTATTCATAATTTTAATACGCATTATTTATGCACGTGAAAAATGATATAAAAGATATACCCAGCCCACAAATCTCGTTTGAGAAATCTCAATTATCAATTTTGTATTGATTTTCCGGCAAAGCAAACACTAGACCTCACAATGCCCATGACAAAGACCTGTTTCTACCCACTTTTCACAGTTTTCACAGCGCTGCCATCTTTTTTTTTATAAATAAAAAAATAACAGGGGGGGACAGCTATGAAATGATGAAAAAATGCACGAAAACAATTATGATAAAATACAAGGTACCAGGCAGAGCAAGCAGGGTAATGGCTCGTCAGGCTAGGTAAGAGCAACCAACAATCCAGTACAAGAGACAGAGCACTTGCGACAAGCTGAGCATGGATAAAAGCAAATTATGATAACAATAAAGATTTAACTAGAAGAGCGAGCGTTGAGCGGCGTGCCGCTAGACAACGGATCTGGGAATTATGTGGGTGGAGCGCAGGGAGCGTAGTCTGTCATAGAGCCCTAGAACCACGCACAAAAGCATATAGCGAAACAAGGACAATTTAAATAGACATTTATCTTGCTGAAACCGACAGCCTGGCAGGTTGTACACACACATACAAACACACATAGATACACTCCCACACAACCTTATGAGAGGTTGCCTAGCCGCCGCATGCCTTTAACAGAATTACAGCACGCCATCAGGCTGAGAGTCTGATCCATGACGATGACGATAATGTGCGGGGTCTGCACCCTGCACCCTGACACAGACCCATGGAATTCCCAGCTTGTGCCCAACCTTTAAAACAAACCACGCTGATGATGTGTAGCGGCGGCTTGCTTTTGGTTGGTTTACGCTTGTTTTTATACTCTTTAGCTAGCGAAAGTTATTGGTATGCCAGGAAGTATGCAACACGCATAGGTAGTTCTCAAAGTTTCTACAATATAGGCATTTAAGTTATGTATGTATGAGTTACTGTAATTAGTAATGAAAATTTTTACTTTGTATAAAGCAAGGAGTTGAATTTTTAAAAGATTTCATTTTAAAAAATGATTTTCAGCATAATATAGAGTCTCCCTTTTTTTTATAAGGTTTACTAACATTTTTCGAAAATACGAACAAAATTTTGTAAAATCTTAAGGCACACAAGGTTCACATTAATCTCATTGAGATTTGATACTTAAAACAAATAATGGAACGTTTTGGGTTATGTCCAAAAACCACAGCCCTGTGCTCGCCCCCCATCTAAGCGGTTTAGCAGTTTTAAATTGTTTTATAAGCCTATTTAATAACAAACTAAAGTTTGGTAGGATTTCAACAAACCTTTAATTTATAAATAAAATTTTTATTTTTTTTTCAAATGTTTTTTATTTTTTTTCCCCCATTACAATCTTTCTAAAAACAATCAGTAAATTATATCAAATCGCAATTGAGACTAGTTGCTATATGCGAACTAGTAGTTATTGTGAGTATAAATAACAAAAAAAAAAATAAATTAAATTCTGAATTAAAATCTACGTCAGAGATCAAGGACATGAAATCTTTTAAGTCTTTTATAGGTTTGACTAGTTCTGTAAAATTAAGGGCTAGATTATTATTATTACAATAATAATAGCAACAAAAGGATGAATTTAAAAGCCAAGAGGCTATGATCCGCATTATTTTTAAGTGTATAAACCAAAATTAGCTTTCACGTATTATTATATATTTCTTAGTTTTGATGTTAATAATTATTTGGTAGTATCTAAAATGTATATTAAAACGAACTGGAATGAAATTAAAAGGATGTTATCGGATAAAAGTAGATTTAAGAATTTTGTTGCAGCCCTATGCTTCACTAAGGAGTAAACGGAGTAAATATATATCTAAAATGCAAGCTATCGCTTTTAAGCAAATAATTGCTTGTAAGCAAATAATCGCTTGTAAGCAAATAATCGATTAGAAGTCGCCAAATTGCAAGCTATCGCTTTTAAGTAAATAATTGCTTGTAAGCAAATAATCGCTTTTAAGCAAATAATCGCTTATACGCAAATAATCGTTTTAAGCAAAAATATAAGTTTTCAAGCAAATATAAGCTTTTAAAAAAATCTTTTTAGCAACTAATCTATATAAAGCAAGGAAACGTTTTCTATGAAGACCTTAGCTGCTAAAGGGTTCTACGCAGTTCGAAAAATTTTGCGCGGAATGACAAAACTTCATATACAAAAAAAAAATCCCATTTGGGATATCCCATTTGGGACTTTTTTTTATATGAAGTTTTGTCATTCCGCACGAAATTTTCCGAACTGCGTATAGGCCTTAAGGCAAAAACTTTCCATTGAAGGCAAATAAATAAATAATAATCATGACAAAAATAAATATTATATAGAAAAAATTTATGCAAACATTATCTTTATTTATTTTTTTTTCAAAAATATTAAGCGAAAAAAACTCTATATCAGCATAAAAAACCAATGCGTTAAAACTCGCCAGCCCAAATAAATAAAGCGCCTTAGCCAGCTATTACGCTAAAATGAATGCATGGAAATGCGACATTACATTTAAGCTTGATTTTTAAAAATTTCAATCGTATTTAAAATAAAAAATTTTGGTATATCTACTGCCATTTCAACTGATAAACATACATAACAGCTTTTAGAGTATGCGCAGTTCGACTCTTTCCAAAACAGCTGTCATTTCATAATTTTTTCATATTCCTTTTCTATGCCGCATTTTGTTTGATTTTATTTATGCGCTTTCGTGTATTTTGTATTTTGTTTAACAACAACCGCAAGATTTTCTTTTATTTTTTTTTTGCTAAATCTATACTATACTCTTTTTGTTGTTCTTGTACACGCCGTTGTTTTTATTTTCTTAAAAAATTGTTGGCTTGGTAAATGTTTTTTTATACCCTCTTGTGTGTATATTTTTTGTTGTTTTGTTTTTTGGTTATACATTCAAAGCATAAAAATACTTTTACATTAACTTGTTCTAGGCAAAAGTTGATTTTTTGTTTTGCTTTTAACGCTCAACGACTTTTGGCTGCTTTTTTTTGTTGCTACTTGTTGTTGTTTTTGTTGCCTACTTTTAGGCTATAGAGCAAACGAAAACGAAAGTAGCGCAAGAAAAACAACAAGTTGCCAAAGAAGAAGAAGACGCAGCGGCAAGTGAAAAAAAAAACGAGGAAATTCACAACATATATAAAGCATATAAAGGCAGACAAGTGTATGTGTTACTTATGCGCAAAGTTTTTCCCCAAAAGTTCCGTGGCAGCCAACGCTACAAACCCCCTACTCCCCGGGCTGTCTTCTCATCCCAGCAATAACATCATCATGCGAAATATCAACATCATTTACGTTAAGTGGTTTGAAAGCAATGCGTAGCAAAGGAGGAAAAAAACAAGAAAAAAAAAGTTCCCAAACATTTATGATTTTGATAATGCGTTTTGTTATCTAGACTGTCATAGATGCTAAGGTTGCTATTAAATTGCAATAAAATTATGGCCCAGGCAGCAAAACTGGCAGTTCCCAGCTTTATGCTAGGTTTACACTGTGTCACAGCAAGTCGCAATTGAGTTATGAGTGTTTAGTTGAGAAGAAATTTTTGTGTTAATCAAAATCTTATTATTTTAATCAGCTTAGAAGGCTGGAACAATATATAATAGAATATCTATTAAAAGGCCGGATTTGGCCTACTTTATAGCTATCATCTAGTTGACTTGACTAGCCTCTTTTTTTTAAGCTTTCAATGCATTAGAAATAATTTAAAGTGTAAATATCATTATACTGTTTTATAGCCAGGTTTGTGCCTTTTTCTAAAAGCATGAAAAGCTCCTATCGTTTATTTTTCATTTTACTTTTCATGTAATTTTTTAATATTGGCCTTAATCAATAGACAATGTTATGGCTTTTTATTGTTTAATAATTGGCAGTAGTGCTGGAGAAAACATCGATGATCGAAGTTTAAAATCTCTTTATATCGATGTTGGCCAACAGAGATGTTTCTCCAGCACTACTGAACACCCATTTGATGAAAGCAGAAGAAAGAGAGAGAAACATCTCTGTTGGCCAACATCGATATATAGAGATTTTAAACTTCGATCATCGATGTTTTCTCTAGCACTAATTGGCAGAATTGTTTTGTAATTTCGGCTGAGAACAGTTGTAGTGTACAAGTATATAAAATTTATTCATAAAAACTTTTAGCGATATGTAAATATTTTCATTGGTTACAATATCTTCACAACGAAATTATGCCAGATAGTTTGTAAATATTAATTTTGGTTAACTTGCTACTTTACAACGTTGTTGCGCATAGTTCTGGCAATACTTCTTTTGAACACTTTTTTACTGTGACAAAGTTTTGGCAAATGCCAGTGTAAACATAGCATAACCAGTTGCGCCCTGCTAATTTGCTTGCCATACTAGGCCGCAATAGAACAAAACAGCAAAAAAAAAACTGTTGCATACTTTCAGGCTAAGCTTAAGACAATTTCCGGCCACCATAATAAAAGAGAGCGCCAAGCAAAATCAAATAAAAAAATGGCAGCCCCCAAACAAAAAAGATGGCTACCAGAGCAATGTACGCAAATACATACATATCTACATAAACAATATTTTATAGCTATATGCAGCGATTTTTCTTCTATTTGTCTAGCCCCACTGCCAGACGTAACAAAAGGGCGCTGCGGCGCTGCTTTGTATTGCATAGATTTTGTGGCATCGATAGCACTGTGGCATCAACATATATTTTATTATGGCTGGCAGGCAAAAAAAATTATGTTTGCTTTTTAAAAAGCAGTAGCAAACAAATCCTACGCTGCTTGTTAGTACCTTTGTGCCATAATTTATGAGCTTTAAAATGCTGTGCAGCAATTAATTTTGCATTAGAGCAACAAAAACAAGCTTAAATAAAATCTATTTCATAACAATCACAGCACTAACAAGATACAACAATCTTGCAACAAATTGGCAGCAAATTATGTCAATTAAAACAAATTAACTGGTAATAGAGCGAAGCAATAGAGCCGCCACAAAAACAGCAACAACAAAGTGACTTGCACAAAATTCCATATCAAAGTTCAAATACTCGTCAATAAAGTTGACTAAGCGCAACCAAGTAGTAGTTGTTGTTGTTGTTATTATTGTATCTGAGACTAATGAACTTGTCGAAAGCGTTTTGTGTGTAAGCTCAAGACAAACCTGGCTAAATGTAACAAAGTAAATAGCAACAGCAACAACTACAAAGTGTGTAAATAGCTAAAGCAAAGTGATTTGCATAGCAACAACCAAAGCTTACAGCTTGAACAATTCATCCTTAAACATTGTATCCTTGGAGCAATCAGCATATGACATAGTCTGCTTTACGGCCAAGTAGCTGTTAATGCAGCTATGTATGCGTGAGAGAGTCGCTAAGCAGTTTAACTATTTAAGGCAACTACAATCGAAACAATAACCGACAGATACTTCAACAACAACTTTACACAGATACGCACACACACTCACACGCACAGAGGCCATGGCAACTTCAATTTGCAGCATGCCGCAGGCTAAAGTGTCAAAGACATCCTTGGACTGTCTTAGCCACACACCCAGACGCACACACCCAAAATGTTGACAAGCTAATGAAATACGAGCAGGTTGGCAGCTCTCCAAAAGAGAGAAGTGGGAGCGCGCACCCAAAAATTGATACACTCATGGAATTTGACAAGTGGTTCGAGTGAGCTGGTGTGAGTTGGTTTTGTTGGGAGTTGGGTTGCTTTGGTCCTCATGACGAACTGTCGCTTTTGGCCTTGTCAGTCAGATAACTCCCAAGCGGTTACTTGCCGCTTTTGTCTGCTGGTTCCCAAGCATTATTGTTCAATTGTTGCTGACGATAGTTGCTTATGCAAATCGAAATTATAATGAAATCAACTAGAACAACTTTACATAAAAGCGACGAATGCTGTTGTTGTCAGGGCTGCGGCAAAGAACCAGTTCGTTGTGAGATTTTGATTAATAGATATTTAATAAGGCATAAGGGAGGTGTTCGTTTGTGTTGCGCCCTACGAAGAGTTTTTTTATAATAAAACTTTTTTTTTTATAAAGTTAAGGTCTATGATGTCAGTTTCGATCTGAACACGTTTTGACAGAGATTTAGTCGCAACTCTCGATGTGCTGACATAAAAACGGGATAAACATTATGAAGTAAGATATCTATTTCATAAAAAGTAGGCTCAGTTTAAGGCGTAGGCTGAACCACTTAGGCAAGCTTAAGTCACTCACTACGCTAACAAATTTAGCGTTTTGTATATTCTCTTTCTGAAGATGTCCTTGCTTTAATAAGAGATAATAGTCAGCTCAACTTAGCTGAATAAGCTTGAGAGTTAATATGTTTAAAATGGGTGATCCCAAAATAATAGAAACACTGAACTAGTGCATTTTGTCCCTGCCTTCCGAAAAGAAAATACTAATTTCATTTTTTCATTGACCATCCTTCGACACATATTTCTAAACCTTCGGACGGACCCATGATGCCTGCCTATTAACCCAACTACTTCATGTTTCGGCTGAATTATATACCAACGAGGTATATTTTCTTAAAAAATCACCATACTGTATCGATTTGGCATATATTGAGCTACTTTCCTGAGGAAATAAGTACTCGAAAAAAAATTTGGACTTGCAAAAAAACCTTTTTTTGTTTTTGTTTATTCTGATGAAATTCAATTTCCGAACGAAAGTAAAGGTATTTAAATATATTTTATCATGAAATATAATGTCAGCTCATTTATGGACTCTTAGGAACACATAGAAAGCAAGTATAAGCGATTTTACTTGAAACCTTAGAACAATTATTCAGGTTAAAGGAACCACTAGTTCGTGAACCACAATCACAATGCTCATACATAGCAAAAAACCCTAAATTAAAGCACACAAAAATTGAATATGGTAGATTATGATAGATATTGTTTAGCAGCTGACTCCTTGGAAATGCCTATCAAAACTTATCGGAGCATCATAATTTGTACTTTCAATTGGGCAGCATGTCAAAACTATGAGCAACACACAAACACATACGCATGAAAACAATATATGGAACGGCCTAAGTCTTAATTCAAAAGTGAATTCCAAACAATTTGCACAGTAAACTGTTGGACACCCCAAAGACATAAGTGGTAAATCACATCAATATGTAGCAGGCGCAGCATACAGAGCTGGCAGACGAAGAAGTAGAAGTAGGAGCAACCAACTGGCAAAAGATGTTTATCTAACCAAGCCACATACAACAGCCAGAGGAGCTGGTTTAGAGGCAAGTTCAACTTTAGCAACGATTTGCTATGCAATTTTACACATTTGACCATTAAACGTAGCCATTGGGAGCAGTTTGCATAGCAATGAAGCCAAAAGGCAGAGACACAGGAACATGGTCAGAACGAAAAAAAAATAAAAAATGAAGTAAAGGAAATACAACATAAAAGAGAAAAAGAGTCAGGGTTGATTTGAGGCGACATGAGTCTAACGGTCAGTCGGTTAACTTGATGAAGTATGAATGATTACGTCAGAGAATGAGAGTGTGTAAGTATGAGTGAGACTGCTTGCTTGGTCAACCGCATTGAAAAGGTGTAGTTGACTGTAAAAACTTCAATGAATAAATTTGGTACAGTTTATTTTTTTCCGTTTTTGGCATAAATAAGTCAAATGGTCACACATTTGGCTCATGAAAAAGTAGCAAAGGAAGCGTATGCTGCCAAAAAAAAAAACGGCTCATAAATTGATGTGGCGCAAAATATTGTAATTGAAATAAGCTAGCGCCTAGCAATACGCTATACAATTTATGTGCGCCTAGTTCTAAGTTAGTAGAGGCAATATACATCAACTTGCCAGCAGCCATTTAACCCATTAGAAATGGGTGGAAATGGAAAAAATTCGAGCATGAGTTATAAGCATGTCTGGCAATGTCAAAATTAAATAAAGAAAACTTCTGACACCTTGACGATTTGTCATGTTGACACAATAAAACGTCAGACAAAAGTTAAAAACCGCAAAGTGTAGAAAGCTACGTAGAGTAAAGTGAAGTGGAGTACGAAAAAAAAAAATTCTATGAAATTATGACAAACTGTCTTGAAAATGCTGAAAATACTGTTAACGTTTTGAGAAAGACCGAGCACACACAAAACAAACAAACAAATGTAGTAAAGTGAGCATGAGTATGAAAATAAAAAGTAAAGATAGAAAATAAAAGCAAAGAAAAAAATATTCAGTCGAGCTGCTTTTGTACTCTGACAATTCTGCTAGAATGTGGCGTATGAGCAATGTCTGCTGATGAAAATGATGAAACAGCACAAAAATATGCTAAGAGGGTTTATTTGCAGACTGGCAGGAGTTGAATGTACCTCCCCGCATTCGAGGGCAGTCTGAACATGCAAATACAATGAACTTGACTGAAAGCAGAACTGTTGCCGTTTTGCCGGTAAATGCTTGGCAAGATTGAAGCTGTAGCCAAAGCAGAGCTATAGCTGCATTTATGAGCATAAAAAATTGGCGCTTGGCACATTTGACGCATTTACAGCTCACACAGATACACACACACACACATAGACAGCAAAGAGCAACTAAAGACGACGACAACTGACAATGGCGTCGAGTACTGCCATTTTCTTGTTTTTTTTTTGCCTCATTTTTTAACACAGAAATTGCGCAACTCATCAAAAGTGTGCCTTTGGCTGGCATGAAAAGCATTTTCACATTTATGCACATAAAACTAGCGGAAAATTTGATGTTGACAAAGGTGACAATTGTCGTCAGCTTCCAATGAATGAATGAATGAATGAGTGTATGAAGTGAGTGAGCATAACAGACTGAATTGCAGGCCTTCAAATTGCGATTCATAAACTTGGCCAGTCACACTTAGACAGTCAATCAAGCACTCACTCAGTCAGTCAGTCATTTAGCCATTTCAGTGGGTTAATGCATTGCTGCTTGCTTTTAATGTCAAAACTCTTTAAGTTGATTTATGGCATTCTCAGCTGTACATATAAGTCATAAGAAAGCTCATGTTGGAGACTTGATTACATGTCGTAAACACTTCTTTAAATGCTAGAGTAAAAACTTAATTTATGAGACTACTATAGAAAACATAAACTAAATAGCTGCGCCTAATCAAAGCTTAATCCATTTATAACATTAAATTAGTTATACAGAAGCACCTCAAATTACGCGATTTTTGGTTAAAGACAATGTTAAAGCCTTTTTAGCTCAAAAGCGTATTTTTTTAAACGATATATCGCTGATTGCCGAACATTATAGTTAGCATAATAAAAAAAGAAATTTTGAATTACTTTTTGGGATAGCACTTTGTTATTTTTAATGAATTTTATGATGGATAATATTAATATAATAAAAAAAAAAAAACAAAAAAAAAAATTTGTTTATATATAGAAAAATAGTTATCACAAAAAAATATAAAAAATACACATAAATAAAAAAAAAAATTAAAAAAAAAACAAAATTTTTTTGACAAAAAATACATCAAAAAAATATTCAAAACTATTTATATTAATTAATTTTATATTAAAGAGACTATTTTTTATATATTTTTTTAAATAAACGTTAACCGTCATAATAATATATTTATCCTGAAAAATTTTGTATAAACATAAAACACCACAAAATGCCACCTTCTCGAATTTTTTAAAATAAACCTTAAAATACTTCAAAAAATTACGTACGTTAAAGTGGGGCGCAGACGACTTTAGGATACCCTGTACCACCAAATTGCAATAAAGTCCGACATATGGCTTAAGACCTCCAAAAGATATTTTATTCGGCAAATTTGGCTACGATATTTTCATAAGCAAACAGAAATCAGTCGAATTTTGCACAAACAAATTTTTTTTGACCGATCGTTCCTATGGGAGCTATATGATAAAGTCAACCGAATTTGATCAAATTTGGTTCAGTGCTTGGGTACTCTAAAAAACTTCTAAATGCCAAATTTGAAACGAATTATCAATCTTAAACTTTTTGTTTTTTTTTTTTTTTCGAGGTCCTATGAAACATTCCTATGGGAGCTATATAATATAACTTCGATATCTAAAAAATAAAATAAACTTGTCTCCCCTGACATAATTAGGCATCTAATCTGAAAACTTGGTCGCTTTAGCTCTTACCATCTCTGAAATCTAGGCGTTCATACAGACAGACAGACAGACGGACATGGGGACTTCTCTTGTCACCCTACTTTAGGTAACTTTGGGGGGTCTCCGACGTCTCCTTCTGTATGTTACATATATTTTCGGCTTGCACAAACTTAATATACCCTTTGTACCGGTTCAGGGTATAAAAATATAAAATTGTTATTGATTTTACCTATTATGAACGTTTTTTAGCTATGAAAAATATTTTCAAATGTTGCAGCTAAGATATTCCAAAATTAAAGAATTTCCGATTAAAAAATAAAAGCAATATAAATAAAAAATTGAATATTAAATTGAATTTGGGTACTCTAATTTAAATTCTATTCAAAAGTTCCAAGAATCGAAAGATATTACAAAAGTTGCCTAACACATATTCCAAAAGAACAAGTTCGAAATAGTCTAGAATAATGTGTCAACAAGGTACAGTCAATCAAGTTCTGACTGTACAAAAGCGCCTGCATCTGTCATTAAAATTTGCCATAATTAAGGCACTAAATACATGAGCTCAAAGTCAGAATAAAACGCGGCACATCAAATCATAAAAACAAACAACTCGGAAAAACTATAGTCAACTTTTTTGGCATAAATTTTGTGACATATTAATTAGACTAAAACAGCCAAGGGCAACAACGGCAGACATGACATGAGTGTATGCAGGTGTGTGTGTGTGTGTGTTTTTCTGTGCATGTTTTTGTATGTGTAGGTAATATTAATCAGCACTCAAAAGTATGCTGCAACAGAAGCGTTGCGTCTGCTGATGCTGCTGCTGCTTGTAAAACTTTTCGACAACTTATTTTCAACAAATTAATTTTCTACCCACTATAAAATGCCGCAAGCAGCAGCTTCTCACTCCAACAACATCAAACACAACTGCAATCACCAATAACAACAACAAGAACGACGTGAGGCACTCAAAGATGCAAACGTTCCTAAAAAAAAAAGAAACGCACGCAAAGTAAAGTAAATGCTACTTTGGCTGTCTATCTAGCTCTAACACAGTGCCAAGGTCTCTCTGTCGTGAGTGTCTGTCTCTGTCTGCCTTGTTTGCATATGCTGAACTTTAGTTAATGAAATCAGCTGCTCTCGCTCAGATTTCCTGTGTACATGTATGTATCTGTGTGTGTGTACAAAAGTGTCTGCCTGCGTGCGTGTAAATTTTGTTAACTTAAAACTTAAGCCAAAATTACGCGTTGTCTGCCGGTATACGCGTTAAAGCGTTGCTTGCAGCACGCCGCTTATTCTCAGAGACAGTAGAGCTTCAGCATAACGAACATACTTAAAACAAAGAATGGTTAGTTAGATTCTGCTAAGGCTCTCTCTAATGATCGATAACGATCATTGATTACACCTTTGCTATTTCCATTTCGAAAATGAATGTGAAGAAATGCAGAAGTGTCTGGCTAAAGTTGCCTAAAAACCTAGCAGAAATGAAAAAGTGCCGGAGTAAGCAGAATAATCAGCTGTTTGCAAACGTCATATTTGTTTTTGTGCATAAAAGGTAAGTGCTTTAGTAAGAAATATTCCATTTAAAAGCAAAAAACTTTGAGTTTTAGACTGTTATCAGTAAAATATATATCTGCTGATCTTTCACAGAAACGAAATTAGAACATATATACTACTGCAAGGAAATTACAATTTAAATTATTTAAACAGAAAAAACATTTTTTAAAACATTTGGTGGTTGTTTAAAAATTTTTGTTGGTTGCTTGGCTGCTACAAATACTAAAACTTAAACAATCTTAGATATTTGCGCTTTTTCCAGCACAGTTTTGGGCAAAAATGCCCTACTTTTTTTAGACTTGCGTGTTGGGTCACATTCGAAATTCCAATGGAACGATTTGGTTCAGTAATTGCATGACTAGACGTAACTAACTCTTTTTTTTTCCTAAAAGATCGTAAAGAATTCGATTCCGATTTTTTTCATATTTCTCCCAATATTCCGATAAGTACTAGTGCAACGACCAACTGCATTGTTAACTCGATAAGTCGTTTCGGAATCGAAATCCAGAACAGGCATGGTAGTCTTCACAACTAGGTCTAGACACGCTTATGTACTAACCTACTTCTTCCCAGTAAAAAGATAGATTTTTGATGACTATTATGTTTGTTCGTTTTTCGAATTGTTCCTATAGTTGCACTCGTATCGGAATCGAAATCCAAGAACAGGCATGATAGTCTTCACGACTTGGTCTCGTCATGCATAGGTACTAACCTAATTCTTTTCAGTAAAGTAATAGATTTTTAATGACTATTATGTCTGTTCGATTCCGATTTGTTCCCATAATTGAACTCGTATCGGAATTGAAATACAGAACAGGCATGGTAGTCCTTACGACTAGGTCTAGTCATGCATAGGTACTATCCTACTTCTTCCCAGTAAAAGCATAGATTTTTTATGACTATTATGTCTGTTCGATTTCCGATTTGTTCCTATAGTTTCACTCGTATCGAAATCAAAATCCAGAACAGAATGTTAAAACAAGAAGTTTTTTTTTTTTCTCACATCACTTTACTTTCTCTCCTAGACTGCTAAGAATTGCTCTACTTCGCTTAAAATTTCAGAATTACATGACAAAGCTTCGATTCTTTGCAGAACTTTAGCAGAAGTTAAATAAGTACAAGCTTTTCCTCAACATAATATTGCTCTTTACGTTTCAGACAAAGTTCTACTGTACTGCCAAAAACTTTTGCCTGCCGCGTCGATGCAATTTTTGGCTCATTGTGGACAACTTTAAGTTGCAAGTGCAACACACACTCACAGCTGCAGCTTGACGCCATCTTGTTATTTTTTATAGCTTCTCTCTTTCTTTTTAAGTTTCTTTTTTCTTTTTTGAATGAGTGCTATTTATTCAACAGTTCATTTTGGGCTTGATGTGCCATGTTGCATATGCAATTTCCAACTGCCAGGCGCAGATTTTTGTGTACAAATGTGTATGCGAATGCTTGAGTGTGTGTGCGTGTGGGCAGCTGAGGTTGTTGTTTTTGCTGACTGTCTGACTGACTCACTGGCTGCTGCCTTCTGGTAATGTAAAACGTAGCAAATTGAGTTCATTTGCTGCTGCAAAACTCATCATTAGTATCGCTTTTCAACTTACTCGCACCGCATGCGAATGAAGCTGGCAGGTAGTTGCTCCAATGAGCATATTGCATGATGATGTTGCTCTACCTGGCACGCACACACACCCACACACAGACACACACACACATGCTCGTAAACATGTAATAATTACTTTGAGCAAGGTGTTTCAACTCTCTCACACTCAGGCAAAAGTTTTGGCACAACTTTTTTAGAGCATACTTCGCGGGGTTTGGCCTGCACGACTGCACAGACGCCGCTACACTCATACGCACACACATACATTCACTGGGTTAAGCGTGTATTAGTGGAAATTTAATATTGCAATTAATACAGCAACAAAGTGTGCATTGCATATTAATAAGTTGCCACAGTAAGCTCGCATGTGTGTGTTAGAGTGCTTTATTTCGTTTAGAGTTTATATAGTTTATAGTTGGTCACAACTTTGGAAGACCTCGTTTCGGGGTTAACTTTAACTGCTGCCATATCAGGGTTGTTGGAGCGCGAAGAACTCTACTTGAATGTGTGATATGCGTGTGTATGCCACTAAGTGTGTGGCTGATTTTATGAATTACCATGCAGACACATAATATTTATGTGTGGGTTACATTTCTGTCCATAAAACGAAAAGTTGTTAAAATTCACGCAAGCTAGGAACGAGCATTAAAATGAGAGAACAGCGTCAAATTTTTAGCTGCAATAGAAGCTTAAATACACTATAGAGAAGGATTTAGCGCTTAAGGGGTTTGCAGGCATGTAGCAAAAACTAACAAGTTGCTTTTATGTTACTATGCATGTCTTCGTTCGATTTTGCGTCCTTTTATAGAAAAACGTATGATTGGTAAATTTTGTATAAAAAACTTTGGAATAGTTCACTTAATAAAAATTATACAGAAATTAAATTTTTTTTGTATATTTTGTGTAACTGCTCGGCTAGTGGGTAGCACATAAGACTCTCAAACGCAGGGTCGTGGGTTTGAGCCCCACGTTGGGCGCAGTAAATTTTGTATTTTTTAATGACAAATCAAGAATGGATTAAAACATGCAATATATCTTTATTAGCAACGACACATTTGCAATAGTCCACTTATATAAATACCAAAACAAATTCAGGTTCCAGCCCCACGTTGGGCGCAGTAAATTTTTTGTTTAAACGTGGTTTTGATGATATTTTGAGAACGGCTTGAAATATGCAATGCATTCAAATATATACTATAAATGCCAGAACAAATTAAATGGGGGAAACTTGGACGCCTCTTTTTTTAAAAATGATTCGATAATTTTCTTGGATTTATTTATTATATATTCTTTCCGTCGATCCTATTCTAAGTTAAGAAAAACTCAGCCACAAAAGTGTGTATAAATATTATAAGAATTGGAAATGGCAGACTTTTAAAATTTTGAGACAACGTGGAATTTTTTATAAAATAAGATAATTAGATAATTTTATAAATATAGCCCAATTTGGTTTTAATTGCATTTCTATTTGAACATTGCGGTTAAGATTTTTACAATTTCGGTCATACCTATCAAACACTAAATTATGATTAGTGTGTATCAATTTATTTCATCTTTTAATATTGGATTATACTCATGTACTTATCGGTTGATTGCCAATAAATAAAAACATTAACAAAAAAAAAACAAATTTCGATCCAAGTTGAATCAGCATATATGTATATATCACATATTCTTCTCAATATATAAGTCAAGCAAAAAAGTAGCCCAAACAAATATTACAATAATATTCAAATGTTGCTTTGCAACACTACACACTTTTAGTTACAAACGTCACAGCCAATTGAATATACCCTAAACATTCTGCAAACAAAGTGTTATCAAAGTGGAAAACTTATTTCCACGATTTCAGCTTAAATATTCATATGCACATTTGGTTTGCACTAATCTCTGGCAACATTTCGCATGGACACTGATCAAAAGCTTTTAATGATGATGTTCAAAGCAGCGAGAGAGCAACAGAAAGCGAAAAACAGCATTAGAGATAAACTTTTAAGAGTTGGCGAAAACTTGCATCCGAAAAAATGCAAAAAAAAAAAAAAAAAAGTATGAAACAAAAAACTTTGATAGAAAAGTTTTTTAATGCGCTTAACGCTATGGCCGTTTAGCGGAAAACTTAATTCGCGCTTTTTACGCTGCGCCGCGTGACATTCAAAGGAATGAAAATTGTTCTTATTTTTATGTGATAAGCGGCAAAGAGCCGTAAAGAAGTTGCAGAAGAGAGGCACACAGAGCGAGGACAAAAAACTATTTGTGCAAAACAGCAAAGAAGTGTTGAGCAGCGCACAAAAAGGAAAATCTTCATCAGCAGCAGCAACAACAAGAAGGACAACAAAAGTAGTGCTGCAAAAGCGCAACAAAAGCAATTTAAATTTAGCTGCCGGCAGCAGCAACAGTTGAGCGTAGCACAGTGGTCGAAATTGTAGATCACTTAGATTAAAATAAAATTTTAAAGTATTTTTTGGTGAAAAATTTTTTTTTTCTTATATAGCACTG
Organism: Chymomyza costata; assembly: GCA_018150985.1. Classification (NCBI taxonomy): domain Eukaryota; kingdom Metazoa; phylum Arthropoda; class Insecta; order Diptera; family Drosophilidae; genus Chymomyza; species Chymomyza costata. The sequence goes on from JAECWU010000030.1 coordinate 3,009,777, forward strand.
ATTTCTGTTACAATGGGTAGTTATAGTAATAGTAGTAAGATTTCGAAATTCAGCTTTTTTTCTATTTTAAAAATTAGTAGTGAAACTTTTGTAATATGAGGGTGAGAAGTGCTTCGTATTAATTTTTTGTAGTAGCGAATCATTATGTATCAATAAAGAAAGAAATCTTCCAAAACAAATTTGTCCATACTACAAGTTTTCCTCATGTACACTGCACTTATATCTTTATAATGAATTTCTCTTTTATATTTTGCTACCATGAGAATTCGTTATAGAAGAGTTCGACTATATTTGCCCATAGTATTAATAGAAAAAAAAGCTGTCTTATAGATAAAGAAATTATTTTGCAAGCGAAAAAACAAAGTAAGATATTCATAGCACTCTTTATCTCGCGAAAATTCAAACATTTTGACCACTGTGCGCTGTCCAGTCAACATTGTTGTAGTTGTTGTGGGCAACAACATTTTGCTATTTGCTATGTAGTAAAAAAAATTAAGAAAAAAAAAATGGCAATCGTTTTCGAGTCATAACTTTTTAATTTGTTTGTCAGCGGCAGAGCAGAGCTGAGGAGCAAGAAAAAAAAAAAATCCCAAGAAAAAGAGAAAATGTAGCATACTTCTCTGCGCACTGATTAGCGCAATTGTATGAAACACACACACACACACACAGAAACACTATTATAATTGTGTGCGTGTGTGTCAGAGTTGCCTTGATTTTCAATAGCCCAATAGACCCCAACTGCTACCAAATATCGAATCGATATGCCCATTTTTGGTAAGCTTTTATTGTTGCACAAATCATAAGAATGCCTAAGCCCAGGCCCCCCACGCCCTTGTTTGAGTACTGGGCGGTTAGGAGGCGGGGCAGCATGCGCTTCTAGATAGAGAGCACAGCTGCCCAATGCTTTTGATCAATGCAAAAATTTGTTGGTGTACATGTCTCTAGGGTTGATTTATCTATTTAATCGGCAGAATACGGACGGGGGTTGTCCGGGTTGGTAACAATGCCTGCCAGCAGCTACAGGCTTGTTGTTGTAGACATCGCTAGAGCTGCTCAGGCTGTCAATATTTAAAACGTTGTCCTTGTTAGTCCTGAATTGAGTGTGTTTCGGGATTTTGGTTTCCTTTGGCAGCTGCTGTTGTTGTTGTTGGTGTTGCTGCTGCCACTGCCTCTGTCGACTGCGTGCTTAACAAGAGTTTATTGAATTTTATTTTCTCATCTCAATTTGATGTGCCTGCAGTAACCAAAATTTTTTGACAGTTGCCCTTGTCTGTGACATATTGTACTACTCCTCTCTTTACGCCTCTGTCTCTCGCCCAGTCTCTCTTTCACTCTTCTCACCAACTCCAGCAACAATTTTGTGTGCTATTTCTTAGCATACTTTTTGGGGCGAACAGCCCAAAAAAAAATCTTACAAGTTTAAAAGAAATTGTTCTAGTGCATTTAAATTTCAAATTGTTTTTTATTGCTGCTTGCAATATAATTGAAATTTTTTAGTTTAAAAAACTCTCATACGCCTAGGAGTTTGCGCTTGTAAATCGCTTATTACACGCGTTGCGCATTTTCATAAATTTATCAAGGCAAAAGTTTTGCGTGTCTGTAACTTCAAGTTTTTCGATTACGGATTAATGTAATTTTTTTTATATATATATATAGTACTATAAATTTTATTTTCATGTTTTCCTTATTTATTTTATTTTTTTCTTCTTTTTTTTTACAAGTTAACTTATGTGCATTGCCGTGTCTGACCCGGGGTCTGTTTGTTTGTCTCGCGAAAGTTTGATGAATTTTTAAATTTGAAAAGTTTATTAGAGAGCAAACGAGAGCTTTGCTCTGTGTGCAAGTTGTAGCCCTCTTATGGGCTTATTAAAAGGGCGTTCCTGTTTCTGTTCCAGGCCCACGCCCACGCACTTCAAAGCGCTCCACTTTGACACTTTTAAATTGTTTTTGTGTCGCCGCTGCTGTTGTTGACTTAGTATAGTGATTTCTTTTTTTTTTTTATATGAAATTTAGAATTTAATATTTTTTATCATTTTTTTTTTTTTATCCACAATGTAAATAAGCTACAGTCAAGACTTGTAAAGCATTTTGAAAGTTTGTAACCTTTTAAACCTGAATCTTTTGAGTGACTTTAAAGAGTGGGTATTATTAGGGTATTCACTTTGTTGGGCAAAAATGCATAAAGGCAAAACTGCCATAAAGACTACAAAAAAGCTTTTTAAGCTCTTTCAAGCCTAATGCTTTCATAAAGTTGCTTTGCTTTGGATTGATATACTATAGTTCTAGAAAAAACAAGTATAGCAACCTTTATTGTTTTCAAATTCGGTTAGAAGACATGTCTTCAAAAATTGAGGTGTTTTAATAGTTTAAGTATTTCGTTAAAAATTGTTTCTTTACAACTTAGAGGTTTCGACTCAAATTAATGAATTCAGATATGCGTACCGAGAGGCATTCGAACTAATTATTTGTACAGGGTGGGCTTTCTGTTGGTTTGGTTGTTAAACACTCATAATCCGGAAACTACCCGTCCAAAGAAGATGCTTTTTGACATATGTCAAGTTCCAAACTACTCAATTTTAGTTATGGACTGTTTGACAACTGAACGACGCGTAAAAGTGGCGCAGGTGTACTGTGAAAATGATCCATTTGTGAAAAAAACATAGTTGAGACCAGTGGAGACAAGTCGCCGGGAAAATCGCCGCACCAGGTGCGATATTATTTTTCATACATAAACTAGTAGTTTCAAAGAAGCATTTGGCCAAATTTTGTTGAAACCAACACATGGCCCACCCTATATAATTCGGCGTTTTTTTGTTTATATATTTACTTCCTATAAAATGTTCGCACAGAAAAATAAAAAAGAAACTTTTTGTACAGACTGAGCTGTATCTAGGCAAGGGTCGACCTAGTTTTTAATCTTTTACCTTTAAATCGATTAGGGATTCGAACAAAATACTCTGAAAGCCGCTTATTTTTTATTAAACTCAATACAAAAATGTTAAAGATGGTGCTTTTCTTTCTGCAACTTTATTTAGTTCTTGGGAGTTACCCAAAAAATGTTTTACTTTTTCCTCTTTTTGAAGTTTATTTCGACTACTTAGTGAAAAATTGAATAAATTCATTATAGGGTGGGCTATAACTTTTAGTTTATAATTTTATTTTCTACTACAGAATTTTTTTTGTAATGAAGTTCAAAGAACGTACACAAGATCTTGAAAAAAATCGTAAGAGATAGAAGTTCTTACTTTATAAGAAAGTTCAAAGAATAATTTTTTTTTTTTTTTTACTTGTTTAACTAAGTATTAAATTTGGGCAGCTTCAAGACCTTTGTTTATAATCCATTTATACCTTCAAATTAAACATACGTGAAAAAAAATATATCATATCGCATTATTGATAAACTTTTTTAGCTACTTTGAGAACATCTAGCTAATTTTAAAGTATCTTTCAAAGTTAAACATCTGATACAATTTGTCATTTGTCACACAAAGTGTATCAAATTTAAGAGTGTTTACTGTACCCAAACTCCATTTTATATGTCATACACATTCCAAAAAAAAATATATATATATTGCATATATTAAAATTTGAGTGTTAAACAAATTTTCTATTTGTTTTTCGTTGCTACTTTCATGTTTCATTGTCAATATGCCACAAAAAGCAGCACGTTGAATATTTGTCTGTGGTTGCTTCCACGTGCGCGTGTGTATCTGTGTGTGTGTGCGCGCTGCGTGATGAGTGTGTATTGGTGTGATATTTGTTTCAGCTGCTTTATTAACACCTTAGGGTTGTTTGCATGCTGCTTCTATATATCTTATATTTCTTTTACCGCTCTTATAGCATTAAGCTCATTTTCATTTGTATATGTATTTGTATTTGCTTAGGCATTTCTTATATCTGTGTGTGTCTGTACGTGTGTGTGCGTTTGTGTATTTCCGCTGTTCCTATTCGCATTGTTGACAAAAACATTTTGCGCATTGAATTAGACCAAAACGTGATAAGGCAACAACAGGCAAACATATATACATAACATTGAAAAAAAATTAAATAATGAAACAAAGGTAACCAACACAACATGATTCCTAATTATATAAAACATTTGTATAAAAAAAAATAATAATAATAATAATGTAACAAGGAAATCTATAAATAATGTAATGCCTGTTCTAGGTAAAAGTACACAGACACACACATGTTCGATTCACCCACATGTTTCGTACATTTTGCAACATTTTTGCTTGTTTCACAAAAAACAACAAAAATAACAACAACAACCACAACAATGCCAATTACATGACTTTGTCTATGTTGTTTTTATTTATGAACAAAAAGTTATATGCATATACATATGTATGTATTATATATAATACAGTGAGCGCTTAGACAGGCAAACTTTAGAAATCTGAAGAGTCGTCCTAAAGAAACTGAGAAAGTTTTTAAAACAGAGTAGCTTAAAATAGCTGAAAGTTTATTCGTTTCTATTTAACAAATTTAATTAAAAATTGTTTAACTTTATTGAAGCTTGATATCTATCTAAAATTTACTCAAATAATTTTTGTCCGATTTTACAAATTTTTCAAAGTCTTGCATGAAAACAGTACATTTTTATCGATAACACAATTTATCGCTAAGAAAGGTAGTTGCTACTATGACGATAGCAAAATAATTGCGAATAATTCTCTTTATTTTTAAGCACAATAAAAAAAAAAAACGAATTTAGCGCCCACCAAATTCTTTTTTAGCCAATTCATCACTTCTTCAAATTTTCCGAAAACTATGATATTTTAAAATCAACCGCTGAAAGTCACCCACAACAATTAGTACAGTTCTTAAGTGATGAAAATGTTTTTATTTTTTTTTTTTTTTTTTTTTTTTTTTATCCCAGTCTGCTTAACACTCTACTCAGTTTCAAGCAATATGTTCTTATTAAAATTCTATAAATAAGTATGTTTTAATTAAAAATTTGAAAAAAAATGTATGCAATGGAATTTATTAAAAGATAATTCAAATAATTTTTTTTTTTTTTTAGTGTAACAAGTCCCGTTACAGGCTATATTAAATGTTAAAAATCGAAAAGAAAGTCCTTAATGGCATTATTTCAAAATGAATCGAATTAATTTAAAGAAAAAAATAAAGCATCTAAAAGAAGTTGTTTATTGTATCTTAAATTTTAAAAAAAGTCACAAAAAACATATGATGGAGACCTTAACTCAACTGTCTGTTTCAGGTTATGATGATTTGAAATCTTAATATGAACAACTTTTGATTTATGGAATTTAAAGATATACATTTACTTGAGTGCCTACTGTACTGTATGACCCTGCATAGAATGACAAATTTCAATGCAAGAAAAAAAGTAATAGAAAACATTAAAGGCGAAACGATTAGTTATTTCGTATTCATTGTTATTATAGCTGGTGTTTTTATTATTGTTGTTCCAATGGCCACCAACGGGGCGTATGACAAACAAAATCAATTACGGATAATTTAACGCCATCGGGCGAATGCTTAAATTGTTTGTTGACTCTGCGTTCTGGACAGAGTCAGACAGTGTCAGGACTGTAGAGCGACTTGGTTGCAACATATAATAGAGTCATTTAAGTGCAGTTTAAACTTTAACGACAGCCGTAATTGCAACGCTGTGGCAAGGCAAATGCTGACAACAGCAAACCATAAAAAAACAAAAAAAAAAATGATAAAAGTGAAAAAATAAAAAAAAAAAACAGCAGAAGGATATGTCACACACGCACACACAGTGAAACACACACAGACGAGTCAATGACAACAAATCGATAATAAATGCGCCTGTGTCGTTTCTACGGCGGCACAATGACCGCCGGAGTCATAGCCGTAGTCGCAGCGTACTCTCCACTCTATGGTCGGGTGTTAGAAAACACAAACATACTCATACACATGCCGCGGGGCACAACTGGGGAAATACAACTAAAATTATGGTGCCAAGCCGCACCGCGTCCATAGCTGCCACCGTTTTTCGTGACCAAAGCACCTCATCACTCACCAGGGACACACAATGGCCAGTTCAAAACACGCGCGTTCTGTTGGCTTAAATTTTTTTTTATTTATTTCATATACACCCACACTTATATAAATACATATATACCCCGCACATATATGTTTTGCTAACAACTTTGCTGTCTGAACGTACTGCCGTGCAACTTGCAACAAATTGCAGCGACGTTTTCAACGCCAACTAATCAATATGGTCAACGTTTGTCGTTGCTCCGTAACTTGTTCGTTGACATGTGGCAAGCGCCATAGTGAATTGTTTGGCTTAGCTGTGGCTGTGTGACCCCGTCCGTGCCCACAACCGCCACACCGCTGACCCAACCATATCAAAGCGCAAGTGCAGAGCAAACCATTGCGGTTAATGTTCGCATGTGTGATATTTATGACTGATAAAATAATAAACTCTAAAAACCCAGCCAAGGCTAGCAAGAAGTTGTGGTAACAAATAATGCAGTGCATTATGTAAGCATTTGTGGCACAGTGTTGCACAGCGCCCAGAGGCGACAATAAACTTTAATTTGTTTTAAGCTGCGGAAATTTGGTAATAATTTAAAATATAATTTTTACACTAAGTATGCAACTATAAAATTTTTGGTTCGTCGTAATCAGCTGCGGATTTAGGATTTGGTCTTGGAGCGGGTTCTTCACTTCGAAGTGTATATATATTAGAGCTCGCAAAAGATTTTCAACCCTTTTCTCCAACTTTTTGGAGGGGTTCGGAACCAAGATTTAAAGCTACTTTTATGCAATTTTTTTATGACACGATACTGCGAAATTCTTAAGCGAACTAGAGTGTGCGTTAAAATCCTTTAAAACATAATCAGCCGTGCTGAACAATTTGATTCGGATCCGTTTTTGCGTGCTCCGGAAAACAAATTTTTGTATTTTATTTTCGATAAATTCGTATATTTCCTCTAAAAATACCAACGAATATTTAAAAAATTATTTCAGTTTCAAAATGGCGCTTTTTAAAACTTTTTCTGCTGATTCGTTTTAATTCTTCTTGCAACAAAACATTCGTTTTCAAACCACATGAAAAATTCGTTTTGGTGAATTTGGGAGCACCAAACATTCGATTTCAAAACGATAAAAATAATAAATAAAAAGTTTGGATTCGTTTTCCGAAGCACGGCCGCATATTAGCTACATATAAATAACACAAGAAACTTAAAATGTGCAATAGATTTATCTATTTATTCGAACAATTTTCACTAATTTTAATCACAAATTTTTTTTTTTTATTTCACCCCCAATATTTTTAGTAGTTAAAACACAATGTTTTTTAAAGCAATGTCAACTAGGAAAAATTTTCAAAAGCATTTCTCACAAGTAAGATTTCAAACCGGATAAGCAGGTGTGACCAGACCATTAAAAAAGTTGCAGGCTAATATCAATACCCAAATACTAGTTCTTTAATAGAAGAATTAAAAGCAATAAAGAGGACTTGGTCCAAAATGTCCCCAGTCCAAATGGTGCAGGTTGATATCAATACCAAGCTACAAGAATCAGAAGCAATTGCTCGCAAATTATATTTCAGGCAGATTAGCTAGTGTGACCAAACTAGCACAAACAATGCAGGCTAATATCAATACCTAGATACAAGAATCAGAAGCACTGGAAAGGACGCGGTCCATAGTCTCACGAAATTGGATTAGCTAGTGTGACCAGACAAAGCTAAACGTTGTAGGTTTATTTAATAAAAGAAAAAGAAGCAATAAAAATGTCTGGGTCCAAAATCTCACGAAATTGCTCAGAAATAAGATTTCCAGCCAGATAAGCTAGTATGACCAGACTAGCCTAAATATTGCAGCTTGATATCAAGATACAAGCATCAAAAGCTATTGAAATGATTTCGTCCAAAATCATACTAATTGCTCAAAACTTAGATATCCAGCCAGATTAGCTAGTGTGACCAGACTAGACTAAACGTTGCAGGCTGTTATCAGCACCTAGATACAAGAATCAGAAGCAATGGAAATGACTGCGTCCAAAATCTTACTTATTGCTCACAAATTAGGTTTATGGCTGGATTAGCCAGTGTGACCAGTTAAGCCTAAGATTTGCTACAAAATCAGATTCCCTGACCATTAGCAGACTGAAAGAGTTTTGGAGACGCTCTTGATTAGTTTCAAGATAAATACGCAAATAACTTTACAAGCAAGTAATCCCAAAATGTATCTACTATTTTAAGCAGCCTAGAACCATAGAAGACGCCTGCTTGAGACTGATACGGTTTATCAAATAAAAATTACAATAAATAATTATACTTTTTAAGTTCAATAAAAACCACGAAAGAATAGTTAAAACTAAAACCTAAACTAGTTTCCACTAGAAGAAACTACTTCAGTTGCACTACACACAAATAGTTATACATCAGCTTGCCAACCCAAAGCGGAATCTCATCCCACCCTTTGATTGACTCTTAAAATACCACAATTTATGTTCCATCAATTCCGTTTCTCTTCACTTTATTGAATTCACCCACAAATTGACAATTGCATGCCACTTGACTAAGCTGTTCCAAATTAAAAAAGAGAGACGAACAAAAAAAAGGGCAAACTCATAAATACATTTATATCCACAATACATGTGAGCCATATGGCAAGCCCTGGCATGTCAAACGGTTATCCGAATTGTAGTAACTAGGGTTGGGTGCGGTTGTTGTATACGCTACGTTTTTACTCTACTCTACACTACGCTCATTAGTATGCCAGTCTTGCCTGGTCAAGCGGTTTCACATTACTTTATTACGCACAATTGACTTTCGGAGTACGTCACGCCCATCGAAATACGTGGAAGCCCCAAAACACACACGTACACATATACGAAAAAAAATAAAATAAAACGGAGCATAAAGTTATAAGCCAACCCACAATTCATGAAATAAATCGAATATGTTGCTACAAATAGTTATAGTAGTTCAGTTGGTAGGGTTGCCAGACGTCTGAAATTGTTCTTAGAATACTTTAATCACTATTTAATTGTGGGAATTTTGCCACCTAGTCCAAAGGCATTTGGCATATGCAAATGACAGACGTAACGGGCAATATGTGGCAGTTGTATAATAACAATAAGGACATTAAAACATGAACCCGGTGGTGCAGTAAATCCAAATTATACTAGATGTGACCGAATTCGCAATACTTTTCCATTTAAACGGTTTTCGAATTTAGGATTATCTATGCTACATATTTTTCCCTTAAAAAATATATGATTTTTCGCTTACATTATAGTAAGATCTTTAGAACTTTAAAAATATTTTACCAAGTATTTTATAGTATTTTTTGTAGTATTTTTTCCCTAAGATAATCAAAAATCGAGAATTATTGAGAGAAAAATTCTTTTTTCAAAAGAAATTCTTTTGAATGATTGCAAGAACAATTGCGCTTGATTGTAGTTACCTTCTAAGAGAGAAAATCTTAATTTGAGAATGTTTGTTCAGTTTAAGAAGAAACGCTTGCAAAGAGCATTGCAAAAATATTGAGTCTTAATGCTGAGATTGGAAGTATTTTATTCTTTATTTCAGCAAATTAGAGTTAAAAATATATGTATAAATTCTAGAGCAGCCAACATCAAAAACTGTATTGGTGTGGTTTTTCGAATACGCGACGAAAGCGACGTGAACATGCTTCGATGACAGCTTGTCAACGAATGAGCTGTTCGGCAAGTGACGAGCCGAAGCTTGTCTCTGTGTGAGCAGACGTTTATGTTCGTGCCCTGCGTGCAAAGGCTGACAATCATTGGTTTAGAAATATTTTGGAAATAATTGTGCTTCTATGACAACAACTTTTAATTTGAAAACGTTTAGAATTATTTTAAGAAGAAAAGCTCTAAAATGGAATTTTGAGCTCATTAATTTTGATGCTGAAATTGTGTGTATTTATTTCTTAAAAGAAGGAAAATAAGAAACAAAAAGTTATTTTTAGTTCTAGAGTGATACAACCTTATTTTGAGCAAAATATAGTGCTGGGAGAAAAGCACGACAGATATCGAAAAAATGCGTCAAGCGTCCCAAGCGTCATCTGCTTGGGAATAAAAAACGTCTCTCTGGGATTCTTGGAACTTAGGAATAGGGCGCGTCTTAGAGTAAAATCTGGTATCCCCAACTCTTAATTCTCAAAGATTCCGAAAAACAAGCATAAGTTCGTCTGCTTTGAAAAAAGTTGAAAAATTGTTTATTCATAGCTCTTAGTTCCGCGAAAATCCAATATCTTAACGTAAATATACAATTAAGGGGCTGAAGCAGGCTTACTTCTTCACGTTACATACATTCAGCTAGAACCAATATAACCTTTTGTTCTAAGAGTACCGCCGCTTTCTTTATTTGCAATTAACCGCAAAAGACAAATCAAAACATTTTTGCAAGAATTTCTTATAAAAATTTGATGAACACAGTCTGAGAGCAATAATAAAATAATTGCATTGATTGCTGTAAGAAAATTATTAGTAAAGACATTAAAAAACTAACTTAGGTTATTAGGTATATGGTAAATATTTAAAATTATGTACTAGTTGGTAATATATACTACTGCTATATAACAAAATATGCACTACTAAAAAGTACAACAACAGCAACAACTACAACAAGAGACGAGCACAACAACAAATGAATCTGAAGCTAGTAGACGATCTAAAACTAGATCTAAGGAGCGTGTATGTGCATGTGTGTGTCTGTGTGTGTGTGAGTGAGTGTATTTAAAGCAAGAGCGCGTGAAAAGTGAGAGAGGCAAAAGAGAACAAACTACAATAGAAATATAAAAGCAGAAAAAAAGGCGATTTTTCAATATATTGTATTTACAAGATAGAAAAATTTAGTCAAGTAAATTGGAAAAATCAAAGTATGTAAGAGTTTAGTTTTTCTTTTTTTTTTCATAGTATTCTTTTTTTTTTAATGTTGTTTAGCGTTTTAGTGAAGACACAAACCTTTTTAGGAGAAGATAAGTGTAGTGAAGTTGGCGATGGCATAGAACAATCAGAAGATGCAGAACTGCAGCCGCTGCTGCCGCTGCAGCTGCCGGCAGCGCTGGCGCTAAGGCTAACGCTTGGCGGCGGCGCACCCAGCAAAGAGCACAGCTGTGCTCCACGAGCCAAATACTCGTTGGGAGTTGCCAGCGTGTGCAGGGTGGCAGCGGAAAGACCGGCGACGCCAACGCCAGCGCCTATGCCGGCGGCCGCAGCTGCAGCGGACTGTTTAGTAGTAGTAGTAGTGGTGATGGTGTTGTTGTTGGTATTGGTAGTAGATTTGGTAGTAGTTCTAGTTACGGCAGATAGATTAACTGTATTATTTACATTGATGTTGTTGTTGTTGGTCGGTGTAGTTGCTGCCGACGTCGGCGTGGCGGCCGTCGCGTATAAGGCAGCGGCGGCCACCGCAGCGGCGCCATTGCAGGCCGGTATGATGGTGAGCGGTGTGGTCGGTGCTGCAAAGTATTGTGCGGTGGCGCCACCATGCCCGGCCGTGGCATATTTAGTGGGTGTAGCAGGTGCGGCGCCAGCAGCGGCTGCCACATTGTTCACCTGCAGTTGCATATAGGTTTGCAACATGGCCTGTGCCTGCGCCTGTTGATGTTGATAGTGGTATTGTTGTTGTTGCTGCTGCTGCTGTTGCTGCTGCTGTTGTTGTTGCTGCAGTTGCAGCTGCACCACTGCAGCCTGCTGATGTAGTAGCGCTGCCTGCTGCTGCTGTTGTTGCTGTTGAACTTGCTGTTGCTGCTGCTGCTGCTGCTGGACGGCGACCATATTGGTTTGTTGCTGCAACATGGCTGCGCTATTAGCCGGATATGCAGCCTGATAGGCGCTTGCAGCGGCTTGTAGCTGCATATGATGCGGATGATTGGGCGGCGGTGCGTGCAACAATTGCATTTGCTGTGCGTGGTGTGATGAAGTTTTTGCGTTTTTGAGATTATTTTTGTTTGAAATTTTTGAAGTTTGAGTTTGGCTGTTTGGCTTTGAATAAAAAAAAAAAACAACGAACAAAAAAAACGAGAGCCAAATTTTACATAGCACTCCAACTCATGTATAAAACAAAGAAATTCAAAAAAAAACCAAACTCAAAACGTTTAGACTGCAAAACACTTGAACTTTCAAAAACTGCTGGCAACACTGGCCAAAAAACACAAACAAAAGGTGCTCGAATTGTTAAGTATAACACTCGAAATAAACAAATTAAATAAGTAAATAGTAGTGGTAACAGTAGTAGAAGTAATAGTAGTAGAAAAAGTAGCAGAATGTTTGACTACAAAAGTGATGCTAGTTGAAATTGCAGCAGTTTAGGTAGCAGCAGCATTAAAAAGTAGCAAAAATAGTAGCAGCAGTTGTGAGTAAATAGTAGTAGTAGTTATAGTAGTAATAGTAGTAGAGAGGAAGAAAGTGCTACGAGTTAAGAATAAAAACTACATAAGAACAGTGAGTAAGTAGAGTCAGTGAGAGCAGGTGAGAGGGAAGCAGTTTAATAGTATAGACAAGTTTTAAGTAAATAAACTCTGGCTAATCTTAACTATTTATTTTATTTGTTTTCTTAACATGGCTTAAGCACTCAGTAGAAAGACGGAAAACTTAGCAGTGAAAAGAAACGTAGTGCCCGAGCCATGTAATTTCTTAGTTAGTTAGAACCAATACCACTTTATACGCATTACTAACCAATCAGAAACAATTTTAATCGCTTCAACTAACTATTTACTTATCTGTTAACTATTAGCTTGGATTTGCATTTCATTTTAATGTCAATGGTTTTGAATTTCGAACGAAAGCAATTGAGTTAAATTAAATAAAAAGCGGATTACGCGTACACAAGCCAAAGCACTCTGTCTACGTACCATGTACTAGACAAAGTGCGTGTTTATAGAGTACATCATAAAATAAATGTAGACAATTGAAAAAAAAATAACTTAGAAATACTTAAAACATAATAAAACTGAAAAATAACAACTTAAGTGTAAATTTCTCCTCCACAATTATTGCGAAACTTCTTTAAAGCTATTAGAGCTAATTTTATAATAGACTAGGCTGTAAAAGCTTATATAGACAATATATCTAAAATTTTTCAAAATACGCATATTCTTTTATTAATACTCGGATGCGAAACTCAAAAGGAATTTCAAGGATTCTGCCTTGAAACTGCTTTTATCAACCAAACTTGGTACGAAGAAAACTGAAGAACAAATATTTTTGTTCTAGGAACTTTTAGAGCAAGTATTCTTGATTAATGAAACTTTAGGGGAAATATTTGGGTAACAGCGATTCCGATAAAGATTTTATTTGAACGCAATTTTATTAACTGTATCTATTTTTTCAGTATTTGCCTTCAGAATTTTCGTACAGACTTATTTCGTGAGCGTGCAAACATATTTTGCTGGTTTTCTAATGAGGGACATTTTATTGTTTGGAATTTTTAAAATTTGGTAAAACTTTTGACTATTTTTTTTTTTAATTTTTTAAGCTAATTTAATTTAATATGGAAAAATACGTTGTAAAGAAGTTTGTTATAGAGAACTTCGACTGTATTTAAACAAAGTGTGAACTTTGTAGACAATTTTTTATATAATGTAATACTATCAGCAATATTTGATGTTTTGAATTGCACTATTCAATTTAGTTTCTAAATAATTTTAAAATCCTTTACTTTAAATTTTTGACAGTTTGCTTGTTTTTTATAACATTAACATTTTGACTTTGAATTCCTTCTCCTTTTCCTTTAAAACTTTGGCACATTGTAATCTACAGTGGATTAACATAAATCCAAATGAATAATTATAAAAAAACAACAAATATATGTAAAATTTATCTCGTACATTTTTTTGAAGAAAAAAAAACCTTTAGGTCAGTTATTTTTGTGAAAATTATTTATGAACTGTAAATCAATGCAAAGCTTAAAATTCTTACTAAGCAATTAAATCAAGTTTGCATATACAGTTGCAAATTGTAAGCTCTGGAATTTGAAATAATTTATCAGTTCAGGTACAAGGATATAAATGAGTTCCTCTGATTTAGTAGAATTTATAAAATTATTGATGAACCATAAATCTATACAAAGCTGCTTAAAATTCTTACTAAGCAAACAAATCAAGTTCGCATAAACACTTGCGTAAGGTACAAGGAGATAAATGAGTTCTTCCGATTTCGTGGAATTTATAAAATTACTGATGAACATTAAATCTATGCGAAGCTGATTCTTACTAAGCAATCAAATCAAGTTTGCATACACAGTTGCGAATTGTAAGCTCTGAAATTTGAAATAATTTATCAGTACAGGTACATGGATATAAATGAGTTCCTCTGATTTAGTAGAATTTATAAAATTACTTACAAAGCAATCAAATCAAATTTGCATAAAAAGTTGCGAATTGTAAGCTCTGGAATTTGAAATAATTTATCAGTTCAGGTACAAGGAGATGAATGAGTTCTTCCGATTTAGTAGAATTTATAAAATTACCGATGAACATTAATTCTATGCAAGCTGATTCTTACTAAGCAATCAAATCAAGTTTGCATACACAGTTGCGAATTGTAAGCTCTGGAATTTGAAATAATTTATCAGTTCAGGTACATGGATATAAATAAGTTCCTGTGATTAAGTAGATTTATAAAATTACTGATGAATATTAAATCTATACAAGCTAAGACTTAATAAGCAAGCAAATCAAGTTCGCATACACAGTTGCGAATTGTAAGCTCTGGAATTCGAAATAATTTATCAGTTCAGGAACATGGAGATAAATGAGTTCCTCTGATTGAGTAGAATTTATAAAATTACTGATGAACATTAAATCTATGCAAAGCTGATTCTTACTAAGCAAACAAATCAAGTTTGCATACACAGTTGCGAATTGTAAGCTCTGGAATTTGAAATAATTTATCAGTTCAGGTACATGGATATATATGAGCATCTCTGATTAAGCAGAATTTATAAAATTACTAACTAAGCAAACAAATCAAGTTGGCATACACAGTTGCGAATTGTAAGTTCTGGAATTCGAAATAATTTATCAGTTCAGGAACAAGGAGATAAATGAATTCTTCCGATTTAGTAGAATTTACAAAATTACTGATGAACATTAAATCTATGCAAAGCTGATTCTTACTAAGCAAACAAATCAAGTTTGCATACACAGTTGCGAATTGTAAGCTCTGGAATTTGAAATAATTTATCAGTTCAGGTACATGCATATTAATGAGTTCCTGTGATAAAGTAGATTTATAAAATTACTGATGAGCCATAAATCTAAACAAAGCTGCTTAAAATTCTTACTAAGCAAACAAATCAAATTGGAATAAGCAAATGCGAATTGTAAGCTACGAAATTCAAGTTCATAGAAATGAAAGAGTTCTTTCGAGTTGGTACAACTTATAAGATTACTCTCCACAAAGCTGCCTAAAATTCTTAGTAAGCAATTAAATCCAGTTCGAATAAACAGTTTAAAGTTTTGAAAAATGCAAGTTCTGTAATTCGCAATAAAATATGGGTTCACGTTAGGCAACATACTGTAAAACTCTCTAAAAATAAAACGCCAAAATAAAAAATTAATAAATAAATAATTGTACATAAAAATAAAAAACCATTGACATTTAACATTAGAAAAATGTATACTCGCGACATTAAGTTGATCAAATTTTCATAGCTAGAGTTCTAGAAAGTTTTGACTTAGAAGATTAGCAAGTTTAGCAAGTATAGTAGCTTGGTAGATAAACCAAAATAAAAAGAAGAGTTTTTCAAAATATATTTATAGTATATCGCATATAGAATTAAGTAATAGGCATGGTTTTTATTTTTGCATAGTAAACTGTACAACTTTTCTTTCAAGTGGACTAGCTTTATATATGTAGTAGTAGTATGTAGTATATAATTCGATGGTAGTGGTAGTAGTATGTGGCATAATTGTTGAATTCGCAATCGATTAACAAAAACGTAACGTTGGATTATATGCAATTGTAATTATTTGGTATATAATCAGATATAACAACTTTCAACTGTTAAAACTTTATAAATTTGTTTATATCTCAATTTTTTTTTTTTTTTTTTTTTTGGGTTTTTTCTCAATTTTGCGTTTTTATCAAGTGCATTTTGTTGTGCTTATTTTTTTTGTAATTGTATTTGTATTTTTTTTTTTTTTTTTTTGTTTAGGATGTGGGCGTCGCTTACCATGATTAAA
Source organism: Chymomyza costata (assembly GCA_018150985.1). Taxonomy (NCBI): domain Eukaryota; kingdom Metazoa; phylum Arthropoda; class Insecta; order Diptera; family Drosophilidae; genus Chymomyza; species Chymomyza costata. Next base: position 3,025,952 of record JAECWU010000030.1, read on the forward strand.
TCTTGTATAGGGGAGGACTCGGCTGTGGAATCAGCTGCAACGTTGATATCGCTTTTTACCGTTAAAGACGGTGGCGACGACGACGACGACGACGCTGGAGGCGGCGGCGGCGGTGAGACGGAGGGCGTGTTAACTGCTGCTGCTGCAACGGCGGCGGCGGCGACTGCGTTAGTTGTTGCAGTTGCAGTGGCTTGCTGGCTATTGCTGCTGCTGCTAATACTGAGCGCTGCAATCGCTGCGGACGCCGTGGTTTCTGTTAACGCAGCAATGATGACAGATTTTATTTGCAACAAACGTTGATTAAAAAAAATTTGCTAAGCTTGTGCACTTTTTGTTTTTGTTTGTTTTTTTTTTTTCTTTTTTGGGAACGTATTTTTTGTGTTTGATTTGCTTTGGATGATTTGCTTTGCTGACTTTGTTTTGAGCGTTTTTGCTTTTGTTTTGTTTTGCTTTTTGGTATTTTCTTACGTTGGGAATTGCACGGATTTTGGTTGGTTTGCGGGTTAAAGAGTTTTATGTGTGTGTGGGGTTTTATGTAGAGCTATTATGTATATTTGTAAGCTATATATGCCAATTGTTTGTTTTGATCTAATTTATGCCAATTAAGTTTTAATTTTTTGTGAGTTTAAAAAGTTTTACACAAATTGTTGTTATATGCTAAAAATGACAAGTGCTTATAATTATATATATATATATATCTAGTACTTTAGTACGAAATTGCTTTATATTTATATGTATATATATATATATATTGAGTTGTTTATTACTTTGAGCGTAGTTTGATTGAAACTTGTAGATTGTCTAACTTATGCCTAAGTAAGTTTATATACCATATATCACTATGCAAAAAGTTTTGTTTAATTAGACATGTATATTAGTAGTATAAGTAAATATAGAGCGTAAAAGTTTTGAAAACCGTTTGAAGTATATAATATTTGATTGATTAAGCTGCAGTTGAGCTTGACTTAGAGATTGTCGTAGTAGAAGTAAAGTTTGTTTTTTGTGAGGTTTACGTTTGAGAGAGTTGTAAAGTTATATAGCAAAAGTTGCGCTAAAAGTTGGCGCTATAAATTTATTAGTTATATGTATATATATATATAGTTCTCTACAAATAGCTCTACTTTCGAGTTTGCTGCCTGAACTTTTGAATGCTTTGTACGCTTCTTGAGTTGGAGCTAAATCTATACGTAACGCTAATTTTTACTGATTGTCAAAACGCGTCTTGATTTCTTGTACAGCTTAAGTTGTTCAACTTGCTGTTTAAACCTAGTTTTATATGCTATGAAAAAATTCGCAAAAATGTTTGTTGTATGTGTCAAAAGTGTTTGATTGACTTGCGTTTGATTTGATTGAAAGTAGTGCGGCGCCTATGAGTATGCTATAAAATTGACTGACTGAAATTACAACCACGTTTTACTTGCTATTTTTGATAGGTTTTTTTTTTAATTAGACACATAGACAACATGTATACACATAAATACTATGTATTATGTATATAATCTATTTTCACTTTTATTTTTGCTTGTGTTTCTTTCTTTTTTTTTGGCTATAATTAATATGCTAATTATTTGTTTTTGTTTTTATTTACCTTGCCTCTTTTGATATGTTGCTATTTAACGGTCTTTTGTAAATATTTATACTTAATTTTCAATTTAACAACCTTCAGACAAAAAAAAAAGGTTTACACAGTTGATTTCCTTAACCCTTTCTTGCCCATCTGCTTATCAGCTATCACCTTTTTTCTAGACTCCACTGTAAACCTATTTTCTTTTTCGCTTTTCGCTCTTAATTGATTTGCCTTAAAAAAAGCTAATTTTAAATACGCTCAAAAATTAACAACAAAATATACACAGATTCAACAATTTTTCGCGCTTGTAAATAAACTGATTCCTCTTATTACATTATAATATAATATAATAATAATAATACTGTTTTTGGTTATATAACGCACTCATTAATTTGCGTTTTTTTTTTTGTATCTTTTATTGGCGGAAATGTTACCTTCCAATCAAAGCAAATTAAATTTGTTTTTGCTTTTGATTTCTATTTCTATTTTTGTTTCACTTTGCCACAAATCATTAAGTATAGCAACAATTTGTTACTTAATCTCTTTCTCTGTAGCACTCGTATTAGCCAAGTTTTTTCGGGCCTATTGTGTCTTAATTTTTAATGGATTTTAATGCTTTTTTTTACGTTTTTGTGTAGGGTTACTTTGGTGTGGGAAAAGCGAATGATTGGAGTTTTTGGAAAAATACCAGACGACTTGTAGTTTATGGTTTTGCTCTTGTTTGCTGTTGCCTTGACTTTGATTTTATGTGAAGTTTTTATTTTTTATTTTTAAGAACTTTTAACTTGATTATGGCTCAGTTGTACTGTTTGCGAAAATGGCAAAGTTGTTTGAAATAAGTTTAAGATATTGAAATTTGGAATCGAATTAAGGCTAACAAAAAGGTGTTAAAGAAAAAATGTTTAAAATTTTCGCAAAGAAAAAAAAAAATACTGAAATTTTTTATTTTTGTAAAAATTTAACAAAAAAATTTGGCGAACTCATTCATTAAAGCATTCTTTTAAAAATAAATTTACAATCAATTTTGTTAGCAAAAATTGATAAATTTAGAATTTTTTAAAATTAACAAAACTTACAAAGAAAAAAAAATAAAAAAATTTTAACTTAAAACGTTTGGAGCACCTCTTGTAATTTAAATTTTCAGCATTAATATATGATTTTTGATCGAAATTTGATTAGGCTTGAGAAAAAAATATATCACTTTTGAGTTTACTTAAAACTTCTAACTTAAAAAAAAAAATTTGTAAAATATAAAAAAAATATTTAATAATTCAAAAAACGTAAAAACAAATGTAAATTCACTATACATCTATCACTTTTGTTTGTCTCTAAAACTCATGACTCACGACAAAAAAAAATTGTGTATCAACAAACACAAAATATAAAAAAAAATAATTTAAAATTCGAAACGATCAACAACTCACAATTTTTTCCACTAACATTTACATGAACTTCTTTTCAAATTAGTTCTTGTTTCCAGAACTAGTCACAAATATAAATTTTTTTTCATGTTTAGATCCTCTGCTACTAAGGTATTACATTACTTAAACATTTTTTTTTTAATAATTTTAATTTCATTTAATAAATATATATTTTTTAATTATAAAATTGATTATCCAGAAACAAAAGCCTCTAGAACTTCATTCTGCTAAGAAAAACACTATTTTTTTATGTTCAAATCCAAAAAAAAATTCTATTAGAATACATTTTTTCTTTTTTTTTCTTAAAGGGGTCTACGCAGTTCGAAAAATTTCGCGCGGAATGACAAAAATTAAAATTAAAAAAAAATCCATTTGGGATTTCTTTTTTATATGAAGTTTTGTCATTCCGCGCAAAATATTTCGAACTGCATATAGAATCTAACTTCTAAAACAAATTCTTTCGAACTAAAGGCCTATACGCAGTTCGAAAATTTTCGCACGGAATCCCAAATGGGATTTATTTTTATATGAAGTTTTGTCATTCCCAAATGGGATTTATTTTTATATGAAGTTTTGTCATTCCGTGCGAAATTTTTCGAACTGCGTACTTAACACAAAAATTTTTAACAGAAACTTTACAAATTGTTTGCTTTAAAAATTATGTAAAGTTTATTCTATTTTTATAAGCTCGATTTTTGAAAGGGGCAAATTTATAAATAATTTTCATATTATCTATTAAATTTTTCTAAGCTCGATTTTTGAAAGGGCAAACATAAATAATTTTCATATTATGTATTAAATTCTTTCCAAAATTATGATGATCAACTTTTCAATTTTTTTGAAATGGAACTTTTAAGCTAAGAATTAATCTCTAGAACTATTTTTTAAAGTTCTCTTAGGCATTACGTTTAATATAACAATCTATTCCTATTTATTTTAGTTTGTAATTTTTTTTAATATATATTTTTTTAACTATAAAACAGTTCACAATTGAAAACACTTCTAAGCTCTGGCAAAATAATGTTTGCTTCATTTTTAAAATTTATCCTACTTTTAATGTTTTCTACCAAAACTCAAATGTTTTCTTTCTTAAAAAAAATTTGTAATTTACGAAAATTTGATTTGAATAAATAAATAAAAATTAAAATAGAACACAAGAAAAACTTTATAATAACGATAAATTTTTCAAAATTGAACTTTGGCAATTAATGAACTTCTAAAAAAATTAAAACAGCTTCTTTGCTTATATATAAAATTTTTTGAAAAAAAATATTAATTTATATACAAAAATATAATCTCTTATGCCACTTAAAAAAAAAACATGTTTTCAAACTATACAGCAATAGTGCTTATTAATTTAAAAATTAATTTTAATTCAATTTTTTTAACTTTTTGCACCACAAAAATAAAAAGATTTTAAACTCTTAAAAATAAATAACTGGCATAGTGACTACACAAACAGCTCAAAATTCTTCAATTTTTTTTGTTTTACTACTTATTAAAATTTAATCGGTTTATTGCAAGCACTCATATCTTTCGTATAGAAAATAAAAAACTGACTGCTTTTAAAGTATAAAAATAATAAAAATCAATAAAAATAAAAACAAATAAACGACTTAGACACTTATAAACAGCTTTAAAATAGCAAAAATAATTTGTCGCAAAACTTTTAAGCCAATATTTTGAGAATTTTTTGTTTGTTTTTTTTTTACCAAACTTTAAACACAAATTAAATGTGCACTTAAAAACAAAAAGAAATTAAATAAAGCAATTACAATTAAACTTAAAATGGCATAAAATTAAAAACAATGCAAAACAATGGGCATAAATATTTTATAATAATTTTGCGCTCATTACCAATTAAATGTCGAGTCAAAGTGGTTCGGTACGGTTCAAAGTTGTAGATGAAGTGGAGTTTTTTTTTTCGTTTTGTTTTTGTGGTAAAAAGTTTTTCTTTTACTTTGCTTTTGTTTTTGTTTGGAGTTTTCTATTTATAAACTTGCAGTTCTTTTTATTTAAGTGTTGAACTCGTTTTTATTTGTTTAATTTAGGTTTTAATTGTGTTTTTTTTTTTATTGTTGCTGTGCGGCTCTGAAAAAACAAAACAGTGTTGAGTATTTTTTTGCGATTTTATTTTTTGTTTGTACTTGCTGTCTTTTTTTATGTTTATTTTAATATATTTTTTTGATAGATAGTACATATGAGATTTTGCTCAAAAATTACAACAGCAACAAGCGGCATATAAGAAAACACGTTTTTGGCCAAAAACTGCTGACTGTCTTGGCCAAATAAACTGGCTTATAAGTATGGCTAACAGACAGCGGCCGGCTCTATGGCTGAGTTCTAATGCTGCCTCGACTCTCAAGAGAGTGAGCGGTCTCTCTGGCGCTCCCGGCTCTCTGGTCTGCCTGGGTTTTTATAATACATTGTTTTTGTTGTCGTTTAACACGCACAAAATTTCTTTACCGGTTTTTTTTTATATACTTATATACCTTTATATTTTTTTTTTTTTGAATGACTTGAGTCACACTTTTTTTTTTTTTTTGTGCGCTGGCCGTGCAAAAAGCAGTTGGTATAAGAGGTATAAGCCGGAATTGTAGAGAATGCTTGAGAGCCGCCGCGTGGGTTCGGACTGCTTCTTGTGCTATGGCTGGCTACGTGTAATTACAACAATAAAAATAAACTACTGAAATTATTTCGAAGCGTTGTTGTACTGAGACGACAAGTGGAAAGCGCAAAGTGGCCAAGTTCTGGCCTATTGGAACGTTGGCCATAAGTTTTAATGGCCAGATACAAGTCAAGACGTTGCTGTTGCTACAGAGTCTTGAGTTTTGTAATTTTTTCTCTCTTAAAAATACAAAAACGTGTTTTGCTTTTCGTTGCGCTCTCGCGCTCTTGATTTTTTACCGGCTCTGAAATTTCTTTTGAGCCTAAGCCTCAGGGCCTTAAGTCTGGCTTGGAAACGCGTCATTGTGTCAGTTCTAGAAATCTCTTGCAAAACTGAGTTTTAAACAGCAATGTTAGGATAGAATTGCAAACTTTTTAGTTAGGGTTTGAAATTGAAGATTTTTAGCGATGAATTTTTGCAAAATATTTTTGCTCGAATATTTTTTTATTTATGCATAATTGAGAGGTTTAAGAAATCTGGCAAAAAAGTTTTCTTTCGAATTTCGGAATGATTGAAAAAAATTTTAATTGAATTTAAGCACAAAAGTCGAAAGTTGGGATAATCTTTATACGTTCTTATGTGCGCCAGATATTTTTTTGTTGAAAATAATCTACTGTTTCAGCAAATCTGGAAGAGATTCAAAAAATCTTTTTCAAAAGAATTGCAACACAAAAGCTATTGATTGATGTATGAGATATGCACTTCTCTGTAAAGTTGGGATAATCCAGCAAAAACTTTTTAAAAATAAATGTTCTTGCGTATGCCAGATATTTCTTTTAAAAATTTCAAAGATTCTTCAATTTAAGTTCATGGAAATATGGTCTTGTGCCCGTTTTCGTTTTAAATAGGAACTTAGCCCAATAAAGCAGTACCTATTATATGCTAAAAGAGCATATATTGGAGAGTCTTAAAAGACATTTATTTGGAAAATTTTGAAATCTATCATTTAAGAACTTCAATATCAAATTTGATTACAACTTTTTATGAAATATTTTTCTTAAGCCCAATTGACGGCAAAAAATATTCTTCGATGTACTTCTTGTACTTGAAATGCTCGAAATCTGTCATCAAGTTATAGAGATGCCTTTTTTTTTGACCGGTTCGAAATAAAGTTGCGGATATTTCTTTAAAAAGCATTTAAGGAAATTTCGGTGATTTAACAATATATATTTGAGAGTTTAGAAAAACTTAGATATGAAGAATTTTTTGTTGTAGAAGCAATCCTCTACTGGATCAACAAGATTTTTTTTTTTTTGCTTTAGAAGCAATTCTCTAAAAGATCGGCAAATTCTCTATTTTAAAATTTTGAAAAACTATATTAGAAGCTTTTCAACGATGAAATTTTTAGAACATATTTTTTTTTCAACTGAATTTTCGGCCCTAGCATTTTCGTTTAAAAAGAAAGTTGTAAAAAGTATCAAGAAATGTTTGAAAGTTTTGAAAAACTATGATAAAAGACGATTTTTTGTGGCAATATTAAAAATATTCCTAGACCTTTCTTTGAACTGAATTTTTGGTTCAAAAGCAACTCATCAAAATAAGAGTTGCGTTGATCTCAAAGCAATTCGGTGATATATCTTCTAAAAATGTTTATCAATGATGATATTTCTGGGCTTTAGGTGAACCGTGTTATAGATATCGCTTTCAAGCGAATTTTTGGCGCAAGGTTGTGAAATATGTGTTGCGAATTTTTGAAGCGCTTGAGCCAAAATCTTCTAGAGATTTCGAGCGCAATACCACTTAAGCAATTTTCAGTGCTCTGAACTTTTGAGAGCATTGTTTTTTTTTTTTTTTTTTTTTTGTATAATTTGTTTCTGGCATTATTGTTATATTATTATTAAATGTATGTGTGTGTTTGTATTTTGTTGTATGCCTTTTGTTTGCTTTTGCTTAAAAAATTTTTGCGCAAAAAATATACTTTATTTTTTTTTTTCTTTTGAATTCATGATTTTTGCTTTAAGACTTATTATGTTTTTTTTTTTTTTTGTGATGACTTTTTTGCTCTGTTTTTGTTTAAAGCAAAAATCAACAAGAGCTGCTTACATTTGCGGGCTTTTTGTTGTCAAGTTAAGATTTGAAGGCGCGAAATAAGCTACAAAGTTACACTGCTTAATTTGAGTTTAATTTGATTTTTTTTTCGTTTTTGCTTACTTTATTTTAAAAAACACGCACGCCAATCTTTGATAAAAAGCCGGAAGAAAACGTGTTAAAAGAGTTTTGTGCAAAAATTAGTTTTCAATGAATTTATGCAAACGCGTTTATTTTTAATTGAAAATTTATTTGTTTTGGTATTTTGAGTTTGATTTTAGTTTACGTTTTATTTATATATTTTTGTGTATTATTTTGAACGCGTGCTGTGTATTTTGCGAGAGACGTTGTTGCTGGTTTTGCGGCCGTTTTCGATTTGAACTCAACTTTGATTTGGATATTGAAATTTTCGTGAGTGAATGTTGTGTGTGTATGAGTGACTGTTGTGAATGTGTGTGAGTGCTGCTGCTGCTGCTGCTGTTATGGGTGTTCTCGCAGTTGTTGTTGTTGTTATTGTTGGTGGTTGGTTTGTGACGACGACGATGACGACGACGGCGGCGGCGGCGACGACAACAGCGGCGACGGCGGCAATGCGGCTACGGCTACGACTAAGTACGTCTACGACTACGGCTACTACTGCAGCCGTATGTGATAACTGAACAGTGACTAAACTGAACTGAACCAAACCGTAGAGCGCCAAGAACGGAACTCAATACTAGAACTGCTGACTGAATGACTTGGCGAGCGCGTGTTGTGCTGTTGTTGTTGCTGCGTAGAAGCCTATTTGTTGCTGTTGTTGTTATATCTATGTATGTATGTTTTACTATAGAGCGAACGAGCGAGCGAGCATACGAACGGCGGACAGAATTGGAACGGGTTAAAGCAAAGACTGTACGAAGACTGAAGTAAGAACGACTGGCATTCTAAGGTAATATACCTTTTTGTATTTCGGAGTAAAAGCCGCCGCGCGTCGCTGCCGCCGCGAGATTGAATCTGTTGCGCGCTTCATAACGTCAACGTCTACGCCAGCAGCGACGCTAGCAGCAAGCAACGCTGCGTGCTAACCAAAATAAAGCAACAGTAGAGACCAAAAGATAGGCCGAACCCCAATGCCAGCCCGAATGTTATGGATGCTAGCTCGTGTGAGAGACGACGACGACGGCGACAGCGATGACGACGACGAGCACAAAGCCGACGGTGACGTCGCAGTCGCCGCGCTGTGCGCTCGTTGAACGCTCGTCGTTGTCACATTTCTCCTGCGTCAAGCCAGTCCGAAAATTGCTCCTAAGAGCGTACTTAACCGTGTGTAGCACACCTTGCGGTCTCTCGCTCTCAGCTGTTATTGTTACCTGCCGGTTTACTCTCACATGCTCTTCTCTTTTGAAGCCTCTTCACTTTCAGGCCTTGCTTGAGCCGTGCTTTGGTTTGCGACCATTGTCTTGTTCTTGCGCTCGCTCTTCTTGGTCTGTTGCTGCCGCTGCTGCCTCAGGTGCGCAATTATTATTGTCTTTTCGTTTGTTCATTATTTTTATTATGGTTTCGCCAGCTATGTCTGTATGTTCGTCCGTCCGTCAGTCCGCCAAGTCTGTCCGCCTGTCTGCATTATGAATTCCTCACTTGGCAACGATTTCATCAAGCATAAAAAAAGCAAGAACGTTAAGCAGTGGCGTGCTGGCAGGGGTGCCGCTCTGATCACGTTCACCACCTTGGCAGAGTTTTCCTGTTGACGACATAGTTTCTTGCCGCTTTACAAAACTCAGGAAACAGTCTTCAACAGAGCGCCGCTGTTGACAACAGTGTTCCTAGACTAGGGCAGGGGTTGGCTGGCGTTATGCCGATGATGATGATGTTGACGATGATGATACAAAATGCTGCTGTTACGATGATGCTTTCACCTTCGTGCCAAATCGCATTTCAAGCGAAAGGACAGCACTGGCTTTTTGCTTTTGTTTTTGTTGGTCTTGTTGTAATAGCTGCTATTGTTGCAGTAACAATATTACTGGCACACACACAGATACACACACCTACACGCTGTATGAGATAGCAAATGCATGCGCCATGCGTGCGCGCCCCCTGCGTAGGTGCGAACGAGCCGCACGCTGCTGGTAGTGCGAGCGAGTACGCGTGCATTCAAGAGAAATGGAAAATCATAAAGGCAAAAAAAAAACACACACAAAAACCAAACAAACACAAAAACAACAAAACGACGACCAAGTCGTCGTCGTCGGCAGCACCATCGTCACCAACAAAAATGAAAACCAACGAGAAAATAATAATTGTTACACCTGCTTCGGAAATGCGCGACAGGGGGTGAAAATGGGGCGCCACCACTCTCGCACACACACTCAGGTGAGCACAGCTTTTGCCACCCCCGCTGTTGCTTTGCTGCCACAGCCGCGACACCACTGCTGCTGACTGCAGCACACGAAATGCCAAAACACGGAAAAACGAAGCATATGCCGAGGCGCACGAAGCGCACTCGTGCTTCAATTGCAAGTTGTTGTAACTTTGTGGGGTGTGAGTGGCTTCGTGTGGCGACTCCGAAAACACGTAAAGCGCATGACGCAAAGGTGCGAATTATGCGTAGGGGTGTGTGTGTGTGAGAGAGTGGGTGGCAGCAGGGGCAATAAGCCCCTTTGGGTGTTCATACGAACATTGTTAGTGTCAGGGGTAGTTGTGTTTGTTTAAATAGGGGTAGCCAATGTTAATGCAGGCATCTAACAGCTGTGCTACTGCTAAAAGCTTTGAAGCTATGAAAAGCTTTCTGTTAGCGCCTAAACTAGGCGACTAGGCTAGACGCCCTCCGGTATGTCTAAAATACTCCGACAACAGCCTGTTACTATATGCAACAGCTTAGAATTTATTAACTTGTTGGTGCGGCGGCACTCTTCAACAGGCTGACACAAGTTTTGCGGCTTTTTTTCGATTTTTGTTTTAGTAGCTTTAATTACGCTAATCAAATGCTTACGAAATTTGTTAATGAATGTTTTATGGTAGCATTTGATTTGCTTATGGAATGAGCATAGGCGCGATTTAGAGAGTTGGGAGTAAAGCGTGCTTGATAGGGGATAGTTAGAACTTCAAATAAGCTGGTTATATGAAACGTGCGAGCTTACCGAAAGCAATAGAGTTATTTGTATGGAACGTGGCAGTTGGCTCCAAGTGATGCAGGATATCGAAGATTGCAAGGAGTTATTGTATACCTCCGAAAATTTGTGTACGTGCCCGAAATAAGGTCCAGACTCAGAGTCATTGGTTCTTCAATTGTTTAAAATGAGAACTTGCTAACTAAGTAGTGTTTGTTATTTCTATGTTATTTTTTAAACATTATTATGAAATATTAAAACGCTATTGGAAATATATTTAACAATAGATGGTAAGCTCAAATTTTGTGAGCATTAACGTATAAAATAATTTTGCAAGCTAAAACGATTTGATTTAAGGGACGCCAACAGAACTATGGATACTCTAGGTTTGCACAATGTGGTACTTAGTAGAATAAAAGCTCTCGAGTTAGTTTGTAAGTCATTTTTATTTCTATATAAGAAAAAATATTTTTCTAAGATTTCCGTAGTCTTTCTTTTTGTTTCATATAGCTCGCATTCGATTTTAGACCGTTGAAATTTCAGCAGATAATCATTATAGTCAAATCTTATTACAGGCCATAGAGTTTAAACGACTTTTAATACCCTGTACCGTATGGTACAAAGGGTATATTAAGTTTGCGTAAGCCGAAAATGTATGTAACATACAGAAGGAGACGTCGGAGATTCCCCAAAGTTACCTAAAGTATGATCAGTTTGACAAGAGAAGTCGATATACCCATGTCCGTCGTTTGTATATGAAGAGATCATAACCAAATTTGGCACTCAGAAGTGTTTTAGAGTACCGGTCAAAAAAAATTGTTTGCTACAAAATTCGACTGATTTCTGTTTGCTTATGAAAATATCGTAGCCAAATTTGCCGAATAAAATATGTTTTGGAGGTCTTAAGCAATATGTCGGACTTAATTGCAATGTGGTGGTACAGGGTATCCCAAAGTCGTCTGCGCCCGACTTTAACGTACGCCATCTTTCGGTTTGGTTTTGCAGGGTAAACCACAGTTGTGAGAATCGTTCTGCCATTGACTAGTTGGCTATTGACACAGAAGATTTGCTTAGCAGTTAAGAGATGACCTTGGTCCTTTGATCCAACTAGGAGCCTAATATAGGACACTAACTAAAAGATGAACTTAGGTAGTATTATCAAAATCCAAAAGAAAACCTTCGTTATTTCGCATAATGAAATTCTTGGCCTTCCATGCTAAAGGAAGTTTTGGGATGTTGAATCTTATGTAGATAGTTATTCTGTTGGCTATTCTGTCAGTTATTGGTCAACCAAGGCCCTATGCTCCTCAAGGAGTCAAAGGAATAAAAGAAGAACATTTGTCAATAGGAACTATCGGTTAAAAATATAGTCTTTTTTATTTATCAAGATATCACAATCAAACTCTTTACTTTTATTTGGTTCTATAACATCTTCAATTCTTATCCGATTTTAAAGATCTTGGACTCGAAATGTTCGTAAAAGAATTCTCTTTCAGTTGAAAGCTTAACATAATTTTTAAACATTTTTTTCGTTAGTAAAAATCAAATCAAAAATTTGAAATTTAAAAAAAAATGCTCGAAAATTACACCTTTTCCGACTTTGGTTGCTTGTAACTTATATATTTTTTATTTAACCTGCACATAATACTGTAAAGAGCACATCAATACCTTTCGATCTAATCATCTTTCATGTCGATACAAGATTTTGTTCACGAGATATTGAAAAATAACTGAAATAAGTGCCCAAAAGCATGTTTTTCGAAAATGTCTCGAAAGCGGTGCTTAAGAAAAAAAAAAGGTTGCAATTTTCGTGTTTCTCGACCCCAAATTACCCTAAAAAACACCTTTTTACGAAGGTTCATTTTTCGTGTAAGCTAGTGTAATTATTTTTTTAGTGGCAAGTTCTAGGCGTATCAATAAATTAAACGTCAAAAAAAGATTTTATAACATCTACTCGTATGCGATTAAATTTATTTAGAAAATGTATTATTCAAAATTTCAGGACCTGGCATTTGATTCGGGTCCTTCGAGATTTTTGGAATCACACAAAAAATCAGCTTAGCCCGCACGTTTTTCAATTCTTCTTATACCGTAGATTTATACACCTGTTCTTGTACACTTAAAGTAACTACATATAAAGAAAAATTAAAATATAAAAAAAATTGCAACTTTTTTAAACATTGCTTCATTTAGATTCATGTATCCATAAGAATAACTTTAAGGTTTTTCATTATGCTGATTTGAAAATCCAATTTATAATGTATAGTTAAGCTCTCTTACTCTTCGCTGCTGCGTCATCTTTCTTTACTCTACCTTTTAGAACCTCGTAACACAATTTTATAGCCAAATCCTCTAACGAGCAGCTATAGCCATACAAATGTTGGCCATAACCATTGCATTGTCATTGATTGGACGCTATGATTTTTGACTAATAAAAATAAATTTCATTTACCGGCACTTTTCGGGTTATATTCTATAAAAGGTTGTTTATTTTTTTGTGCTCTCTTTTTTTTTTAGAACTTTGAGAGCCTAGCGCGCTTTGCATATGCCGTAAACCAGCGACCATTTTAGCTTTTTTTTTCAGCTATGCCCTGAAAACCTGTGACACACACACACACCCACGCATTCACACAGTTACAAATACAAATACATAGTAAAAAGCGTTGAACCGATGCTGTGCATAAAAATTGCTTTGTTATTGTTGCAGCAAATGCTGCCGCAGATTGTTGCTGTTGCGGCAGCGGCGTCGCTGTCATCGATGATGCCAGCTTCAGCGCCATGTTGCGGCGCTATGTTGTAGTTGTAAACGGTTTATGGGATTTACGCGCAATTTGTTGGCAACTTCCATTGTTGTTATGGCCATTTTGTTGTTGTATTTGTTGCAAGAGCATCATATAAAACAATATGCTCGACTCTAAGCTGGGCTCGTTAAATGATTTGCGTTTGTTTTTACTCACGCTCTTTAGGCCGTATTAGTCCGGCTGTGCATGTTGTTACTTCCGTTTTTTCTTTTGGTAGTTCAAAAAATAAATAAATGTAAAACGGGCTTACCTGCAAAGAGCATAAAAAAATGAAGAAAAATTGTAATATTATGTGCTTTTATTATTTACTTTTTATGCACAGATATTGATTAAGTTATAAAAATAAAAAAAGCTTAACAACGTTGCTAAAATTTCAAAGTAAAAGTTATATTAAATTGTTCAATTGGCTATACAATTTAATCGAAGGCAGTAGAGAGGAAGGCTTATGCAGTGGCGCTAATAAAACTTTAGGTTCACAAATCCTTTTTTATACTTTTAGAGCGTTAAAATAAACAAAATTGGTTGAAATTTATTTAAATCTGAATAACAATTTCTTAACTTTTTTTTATAAGATGTGACATAAATTTGCTACCAAAAAATTTCCAAGCAACTCGGACGCTCGGATTTCAAGTCATGGATAATAATCGAACTGTTTTATATTTTCGTAAATTGTAAGTTTTACATTTCTATTATTTGTTCATTTTATTAAACACTATAAAAATTCGATCTATAGCTAGGCTTTCACTGAAAAATTAAAACCTAACCTAAAAAAAAAAGCTCCGCTTTACTAATCTTCTACGGCTGCGGCAATGTGGAATCTTCTTAGAATTCCAAGACTTTCTTTTGCTTTCTGACATCACCCCATCATTCTCAATTACATAAAGCACATTAGTCATCTATAGATTCGATCTTTAAAGTTATTTTTTTTTTACCAAATTGGTCTTATCTTTGGCAACTATGTTGCAGCAACAAGCTGAGATACATATAGCAATGGCACAAAAAGTACAGCACTACACAAAAATACAAACAAACAGCCGTAATGGGTTAAAAAACAAAAAAAAAAAAAAAAAAAAGAGAAGTAGGAATCCAAAGAGCTGCATACATATAACATGCAACATACAATAAGCACACATACATAGCTATGTACATATTATATAGAATGCAGTCAGCATCAGACTAGTCACAGATATGCAACAAGCCACAGGCAGCCAGACAAATGGGTTGTAGTGGGGTGCAACACACACACCGACACAGACACACACATACACATAGAGTCATAGATTACTTCATGTATTACTTTGCTAGTAGAGCGCAACAGCTAGCTAGACGGCTTGCAAGCCAAGCCAAGCCAAGTAAAGCCACGTTGCAGCAACAGTCAGTGAGTCGTAAGGCCAAAACATGCAACAGGCAATGAATCTCAATCTTGGCAGCATTGCCGCCATCGTCGTCGTCGTCGTGAAGACCAGACCAGACCCAACCAGACCAGAGACCAGAACCCATGGCGTTGACTTTGGCAATTCAAGTGCAACAACATGCAGCAGCGGCAAAAACTCGACTCCGACGACATTCAACTTGAATGTTTTAGAGAGAAATATGCGGTAACAACATTTACCAGTTCGCCAGACCAGCCAAGCGAGCCGTAATTGCAATCGGGAGACCCAGCAACAAAGACCCAACAATAACAACAACAACAACAACAACAAGGCAACAACAATACGCACGAAATAGTCAACTTGCCACATTTTAATTCATTCGAATATTTCTTCTTCTCTTGGCCAGTTGCTGTCTTCTTGTCTTCTTCTCTTTTGCCACTTCTCCAGTTTGCTTTTCTTTTTTTTCGCCTCTTTTCTGTGCTGTCTCGTTCATCGTTCTTATTGCAAATGGCATAAACGGCAAAAATTGCATGCAACTCACACGGATACACACTCACACAGACGGGCAGCTATATGCAACATGTGCGTTGCACTTGGCTGTAACTCTGTGTGTGTATGTTCTGCGAGGGGGGTTTAATAAGTATTTGATATCTTTCGGCAACAAGTTTTTTTCAGGATCCTCGATGTAGGACTAACACTTTCGAAGAAGCCAATTCATCTGGTTTAAGAATAGCAATTAGCCGCAAGAGGTTTCATCTGTAGATGTTCTCAATTCACAGATTTTTGCGGTTCCTTGAACTTATAGTTGTCGTAAGCTAAGCCGAAACAGATCACATGGATAGATGTATGTGTTCAATGGCTTCCGATGATTAAATATCAGTTTATAGATTTTGTCGACAATTTCGTCTCCATATGTATCGATACGATCACAACGTAAGCTCTGAAATTCTTGAAGCACAGACTCCTTTCCTGGGTTTCGCTGGAGGAAAGCTTAAGGAGCACACTAAAATCACCTTTTTCCATTTTCGTCCAGATTTACGATGCTGTCAACTCAAATAAACTTAAAACTCGAGAAACCAGGAAGCCAGGACAATGAAATAAAACCCTCTTAGGTATGCGCTCGACATATGAATATTTCTGAGAACGAAATAACTAACAAGCTGGCACGGCACGCTGCTGACAAACCACTAATAGGTGTCTGTGCTCTTCAGTGACATTGGCGGATACACGATCGAGAGTTACTCCGACAAGAGAAGAAATACGAACAAATTAAGCAACTCCTACGTATCTTTAATTTGAGTAGTTTCAAGAAATTCTTCCAATTAGGCAAGGATACTGACTGAAGCAAGATGGGCATCACGGGGTCTACACCGTCTAACTATTCGGTATGTTAGACATGGGGCATTAAGTATTTAACGTTTACGAACTTAAAACCGAGTTTGTTAATTTTCGGAAAATTAATTTATTTCATCAAACTTCCCTCGCCGTTGGCGGCGCTTGGAATGTCTTCATGGCACAGCTCTCTTCTATTACTTTGTCTTGCGCTCAACTTGAAGCCGGGCTGGGCTGGCTGGACTGCAATTGCTGCTGCACTCACTGACGACTGGCTTTGAATATATCTATACCTTCTACCTTGCCACATTCCTCTTGTGGCTTGGCCATAAGTCGCACTATGGCTTGTGGTATGTCTTCTGTCTGATGTTGCATGTCGCATGTCGCCCGGGCAGCCAAGTGCCAGCAATAGAATTATAGTGAGTTGCTGTCTTTTGGTTTATTTTAAGTAAAATTTATGACCCAAAGGTTTTTCCTCTATGCGCTGCATAATATGGAGCAAGTTGCATATAAAGAGCCAACAACTTGACCAAGTTATCAACTTAGTCTCGTTTGCTCTTTTACTCCCAAGCTTTGATTGTTCTGTCAGCAGACATTACGTGGCATGAAAACATCAACGTAATATAATGCAATGCATAATTGCTTTAAAACAATATATAATAAAAATAGAGAGAAAAAGAGAACACGGCAGCTTCTAAGCACCACTTAAGCAACGCATTGGTGCATGCAACATAAGGCGGGAAGCAAGAAAAGCCAGCATGTTGGTTAGTTAAGTTGTAAAAGCCAAACAATTAAAAATTTCATAGCTTCTTTTTTGAACGTTTCAAAACATCAACGGGATAAGTCAATATTAATAGAGTTCACTCCAAAGATGAAAGTATTCGTAGGGCGTAACTTTGGGATTTACTTTGAGATTATAAATATTTATGGCACAGGAGACTTGAGACGATAATATTTTATAGCTTTTTAAAGAAGATTGCATAAATCTAGGCATATTCCGAATCAATTGGGATTATTGTTTACAGCTACAAATAGGAGATGATTTTTGTAGCAAGCTTTCGAAAAACTTGAATGAGATCGATAGTGCAATGGGATATGGATTCAGTCTCTTTAAACTAAAAACTGAACCACATCTTATGAGAACTTAACACACATAATGCACTCAAGAGCTTAGACGCATAACTTATGAGAGAGATGAGATTTTAGACAATCTTAAAATCGATCCTTATCATTAGAAATCAAATTATCAAGAGAAACTTTTTTTATCTTTAATCTGATAATATTTAATTACTAATCAGTGAGTTTTTCCCTTTAATTCTCAACTTCCTTTGGCGTCACCTTAAGTGCTACTTTGACCATGAATTCACTGCAACAAACGCGCAAACACAAACACACTCACTCACACAACCAAACATATATACACACTCACACACAAAGTACTTGCCACTTGCTCATTTTAGCCTGACATTTGGCATGCCCTTTTGGCATTGTTGCCCCACGCAGTGAACCAAACCGACCAATTCAGTAACTTGGCCCGCTGCTTGGCTTGTTTGCCACTTGGCGTTTGTTTACATCGTTAATTATGCACTGCAGCGTAGTCGAACCCCCGGCTTAAGCACCTCTCCTGACCCCCTAAAAACTCCATCCTCAGTTGACTGTCCAACACAGCAAAACACATTTCGCTTTATTATCAACACATTCCACAGTCAACGGCAACTTGCAACTTGCCAACATTAGCCACTTTTGGCTGCCCCTTTTTTATATGCATTTTGAATTTGCGATTTGCATTCCGCTTGCAACAATCTGGTGAATTTGCAAATTCTTTTTGTCCCTGGCAAGCTGCTTGTAGAAAAAAGAAAAAATTGTTAGCATGCCAATTGAGCAACCCTTGACCCAGTCATTTCTCAATCAGTCAGTCAGTAGGTGGGCAACCCTAAGCCCTGCTGCAAATTAATATATAAGAGCGACAAGCAGCTTACAAACCTCATACATATACACCAAAAAAAAAAAAAAGAGTCTACAAACCAATCGAAACATTTTCAATAACAAAATTCCAAGCAGTAAAACGTGGACAGGCCCACAGCCAAATGAAAAGCGCAATCCATCGTTCCAACAAACCCAAAACCCATCTCCATTGCCATCACAATTATATTTCGACCGCAAATGAAACAAGTTTGGCAACTTTGGCAACGACAGGCATTTTGTGGCAATGGCCATGGCGCAGCAGTGGCAGCAGCTTCATTGCAGGGTTCCTCGACTGCAACAGCACAGATTAACTTTGCCATTAGGAGCGTAGTTGCGATTATTTTGTGGAAGGGGTTCAAGACCTAATAATGTTTTTGGGAAAGCTGCTCATCATCAATACCCGAAACAGACTTGTTTGTATGCAAGGATCCTAGTCAAGCTGTGCATCGAGATTATATGTCCGCCAAAGAAGGACGTTCTTCTTTTGACTAGAGCGTCGTACTAGGCAAGTATGTGTAGGCAGGATTCCTCCTGAATCACACAGACCCTTATTGCTCACGTGTTTCCTGATTCTGCAGGTCAGTATCCTAATTTGATCTTTCCCAATTGGAATATTTTCTTCATTGAATCTAAGTTATAGAAACCGAAGTGCTGCCTGCCCTACCTTACTCTCACCATGTTGTTCAAGATTGCGTTTCGATTGGATCTCTCCTCTTGTCATAGCAGAAGGGCTCAGTTCGTATTAATAGTTTTCCAGCACAACCTATCGGCAGCTTCTTAACATCTTATATCGCGGGAATGTTGGCATGCCCAGGCATCCATCCTATGTCACAGATGGTTCAATTTGGTTCTCGGACTTAGCCGATCGGTCAAAGAATACAGCAGTGGTAAAAATCACACCAAATAATCCCAGGATGTTGTGGAGATATTTGAAATTGATGATTTCCCATCATGGAAAATAGAATTAGGGTGACGGCCCTTAATTCAAAATTGTCTAAAAACCTTAAGAGCTTGGACACTGTAGTGGAAAAGCTTCTGAAGCAAAGGAATTTTGTGTTTATTTCCCATGCAATCAATAGTTCCGATTTACTCCCCACGTCCACACCCCTGATCCGCATCATCATTATGGTGCAACAACGCAGCGCAGCTACATTATCATTATGACGTTGGCTATTCGCGACGCTGCTCGTTCAAGAGTCAAGAGTCTCTCCAGCTCTACCTCTCTTTCCCTCTCTCTCACCAGCATCACTTTTTCACTGATGTTGCCTGCATTTTTGAGATTCCTGTTGCTTTTGCATTGATGTGTAACTCGTACTGCCATGCCACCAGAATGTGAGTGCAACTGTGAGTCTGTGTGGGTGCGCGCTTGTTGCAAATAGTGTGTAGTACTTTTCAATTGCTGCCACCCTGAATATATCGACAATGACGATGCTGTCGATGACGATGACGACGACTATTGCAACGGCTCCGGCGACGACGACGGCGACTACGCTGTGTCTGCCTGCCGGATGCCAGTCGGCGTCCATTAGTTGGAGTGTTTTTGCTATTATCGCCAGCGAACGCGATGCTAATGGCGCGCATAAAGCTCGTTATGATTGCCAACGGTCAAGCTGTCAACCAGTCAACTAGTCAAGCCATCAAACCGTCAATCAGTCGCATAAGTCAGGTAGGTAGTATAACCAGTCAAGTCCGGGTGACGAAGAGCAAGCGGCGCTAGGCTGTCGGGTGCGTAATGAAGCATAATCTCATTGTAACCACTTACAACCAATAAGGACAACAGCAACAACAAGCCGCTAAGCGGATTGGGTCATGGCACGCAAGGAGCCACAACAACCAGAACAGCAACAAAAACAACTACTACTCCTAGTACACTCACTCGTAGTCGTCTCTATTTATTGAGCATATCCTGTCGCCAAAGTTGCCACCCTGTCGTCTGGCTGACTAACTGACTGGCACACTGACTCACTTGCCTATAAGTTGCTTGGTCTGGGCCGCCTTTGCAGCGTATCGAGTGGCACTTTTTAAGTTTATTTACTTGCCACTTGTCCTTTCTTAAGCATTGATTGTGTGTGTGTGTGAGTGCGTTTGTATAAGTGTTAGTGTGCTGTATTGATGGCAGAGTCGCCATGCTTTTCATTAGCGTGATTTGTCGGGAATTATGTTTTTTTGTGGCCACGATACTTGAATGCTTTTACATGGTTGCTGGTACTTGGAGTACGCGATTTTGGGGCACAATCCACTTGAGGACATTGCTGACGAGAACACAACACACAAGTGCTTGGGCATGCCTCAAAACAGCGTAGGCAACTGATTTCTCATCTTTGAGCTTAATTTGCTATAAATTAAGGTTTTTTTACTTTATCAGATCTCAGCTATTAAGCGAATTGTAAATGTTTTTTTTTGGGACTCTAATTTCGTATACTCTTTTAGGGCAACAGCTTATGACGTAGTTTTTAACAACCTTATTTGCTAAAACTTTTTCATTTGATCCTAGGGAGTTGGTGAATAGCTTAAATTCCGATAAATATGCGAATAACTGGTGAAACAGCTTTCTAGGGTACAATTAATCAATTCCTGTGATCTTCGATATAAGGCATATTTTATTGCGATTTTGATGAAGCTGAAAACCAAATATTTGTTTCGTACCAGAAAAAACTTTCAATTTCACAACTTTAAACTCTTCTTCAATACATTTTTTTTAGACTCGAATGTCTAGGAGCCTATTAGCTCAACACAAAAATTTATCGATTGGTTATTTGATTAAATTTTCAAAAACTTACGTATGTCCGTTAAAACAACTTTTTAGCCCAATTTGCATAATATTCTTTTTAATAATTTCACTTAAATAAGAACTATTACAACTCTTTAGTTTCAATATGCGAAGGAACTTTAAAAATGGCTTAAATCACTTTGTGATTAAACAATTTTTAATGGTTTAAAATATGGTTGAAAATAATTTTTGGCAAACTCGGCTGCTTGCTATTATCCGATTAGAGTATATTTCTGACATGTTTGATTTTGATGGGTTCTCTAATATATATGTATATATTATTTACTTTAGCTAAGGCTGGAGCGTAGCGCCTCTAAAATAAACATGACCAAAACTTAGATTTTTTTAAGATTAGTTGCGATCATAGAGATAAATGGCTTTTAGCTTAATATTCGGTTGGAAGAAATTTCTGGCATACCTCTGATTTCGATAACAAGTTGTATGAAAAAAATTAAAAAAACCAACAAAAATGTCAAAAATCTCAATTTTTGTAAGACATTATTGTTTTTATTTCAATAATTTTAATATAAGATGATTCCTAACTTTGTTTTAATTATCTAGAAATGATATCTTTAGTCGAAAAAAATAAATTTATAAAACAGCTGGTACAGACTTAAAAAAATAGCTTTCAAGCTATCTACAACTCCGTAATTGCTTTTCAGCAGAGTCTTCAAAATCTCGTAAAAATAAAAAGGCAAAAAAAAAACCGCAAAATTTTACCAATCTTCTCAGCACAAGGCGGCGCCAAACAAAGCTGTCTTCTTAACTAAAAGATTAACTTAAAATAACCCACTGCAAAGATATAAAAGTTAATAACTTAACTATATAACAGGCAAGTTTGGCTTACTATAAATTTTTGCATGCCGCGCATCTCTAGGCTACCGCTTTTTACAATCAGCGCGGAATCCCCCAAAAAAAGGGTTTAACTAAATTTTCATTTCAATTTGCCGTCAAAAGCAAAAGCAAAATAATATGGAACATGGCCAAAAGTCAAAGAAGCAGCAGCAAAAGGAGTCAAAAGTCGTTATAGAATATAATTTGGTCTTGGCAAAATGGAACAAAAATCAAGTTTTTAAAGGGCAGGAACGACAGAATGAAAGGGCAGCTTAGTCTATACAACAATGGCGTAGATAATAAGGCGCTGCTGCTCTCTGCGCTCTGCTCTCGCTCCCGCTCTACAACTCTCACGCGCTCCTCTGAGTTTACCTTTGGCGACCTTCGCGTAGCGACTGGAGCGCAACGTTTGCAGTTTGCTTGCTGATTGGAATTATTTAGCCAGACTGCAGCAGCAACAATAAGAAGGAGCACAACAACAACAAAAACCAAAACAACAAGTAAACGCTGCAGGAGCTGACTGCCTTTGAATTTTTTGTTTGTTGTGTTTTTGCTTTTGTTTTTTTTATTTTATTTTTTTACTGCTTAAATTGTGATTTATAGTACTTAGCTGGGTCTTTATTCCTGCCGCTTCTTATGTGGCTTAAACTTTAGTTGCAGGCAGCTTTATTGCTATCCCACTCTGCATGCAACAGACTCCATTTTTTTTTGTTTAGTTATATTTAGCTTAAACTAATACCTAATGAGGCGCGCATGTTTGATCATGTTTTTATATAAATCTATAAAATTAAATAAACATCTTTAAGAATTAAAAGAATAGCAGAAGAGCGTGAGCTTAAGAGCAATTTAAGAACGAAATACAATTAAGCGTGTTGTTTTGGCATAGATACAAATTTTCAAAGCTCGAATTTTTGCTTGAGGGCCCACTAAAAACAATCTGTTTAAAGATATTTAATTGAAAAACGGACAAAACAACTAAATCGTTAAAGAAGACTCTACAAACAAGAGTAATGTCACAAATCTCCTAGAAAAATCTATTAGTTAACAAATTTAAAACACTGACGCAAAAGCACTTCTAACCCTGTTATAATATATTATTTTTGACGTGACTTTTGATTGAAATGATAATGATGTCTTGCAATACAAAAATTTTAGTTTCTGATTAAAATTTTGTTTAAGTCTTTTAAGAGATGTTCAAGCTTTTACTTTGTATTCATTACAGAATATTTTTTCGATAACGCAGTCGAACTCCTCTATATCGAATTGGGACGGTGCAGAATATTGGTTTGTTATAAAGCAAAGCTTTTATACAGAAATTCATTAATAGGAGATAGTAAAAATTGCTAATATTCTGAAATTCGTGGTAGAGGTGTCCGCTATGGGGAGTAAAATTTTTAATTTTTGAGTCTTTTATAATCGTTATAGCTGAGTAGACTGTGGGTATCCGATCAAGAGTTCCTACGGCATTTAAAGAAATATAAATCACCTAGTCTTTAAATAGCGTTCAACGCTTTCGGAACACCAACATTTTTTTAAATCTCTTATGAAAGATGACTGTTTTATGAAAATATTCTAAGTCTCTTCATGTTTTGGAATAGCAATTATTATTTGCCTTTTAAATACATGTGAGTATCCGCTCAAAAAAATTAAAGTCTTAAGGTCTAAAAAATTATGAATCACCTAATCTTAAAGCTGCGTTAAACTTTATTAAATTTGGCGCACTACCTTTTTCCGAAATGTCTTACTAGAGATGACAACGAACATTTTAAAAAGTCATTTCTTTTAAACGTACGATACGTAGCTAATGACAAATCAGCCGAGAATCTTTTGTATGAAATACTTTTTCAAGTGGGTTTTATTTAGGAGGCGGTTTAGTTTTTTTCCCAAGTTAGAATGAATTGTCTGTAACTTTAGAGTTTTCTTATGATCATGCAGCTACCAGAAGAAGACTTGTAGGAAGTTACAAATTGCTCCTGCTTAGTAGAGCTTTAGTTTCCGCTGCATAAAATCTTTATTTTTTGCATTTTTTTTACCATTTCAAGAGTGGTCAGCGTTTTTTTTTCCTATAGGCAAATTTACTGAGAGCATTCTCTAGTAATAGCGGCCAAAAATAAGCCCAATGTTTAAACTTGAGTTTTCAAAAAAAGTACTTCTGCTTTTGATTTATTTTTTTGTACGTTTACCAATACTATGTAGAATGTTAGATCAGCTAGTTCTGTGTTGACTCCCGTGTGCACATTATTATTCAAAATAAAACAAGTTGAAAAAAAATTTATAATTAAATATTCTTTAATTAATCAAATATCCGGAAGACTATTATTAAAAAATGGTATAACAATGAACAGTTGTCCTAAGAGTATAAAAAGAATTAATATCTTGAGAGACTATAACTAATCCCAGTCTATAACCTGTTCGGTGAATTTTTTTGCGTTATCAAATGCTAACTCTTATCCTTTCTTACAGTTCTGTCTATCTTCACACTGCCCGCATACTAGAGATGGGTCAATAATCTGGAGGTTCTGTTCTATCAAACTTTTAAAATTCATGTATTTTTAAAAATTAGATAGCATAAAGATGAATCAACAAAGTTATTCAATTAGCTGCAATATAGCATCAAGAGGCTCTTATATACTAATATTGAAATAAATTTTAATGCAACAATGTTGCCTGTTTAACATACAAAGAATATACAAACAGACAGACAATAACAACAAAGAAAATCGAAGGCCACATTTATAAGTCAGACTTCGATTTGTGAGCGCGTCTTAGCTCTACTTAAGATACTATAAACAGGCTCTGGTAAATATTTTTGATAGCCAAGTTTGCGCCAACTTAGCGCGCCATTTAAGGGCCTCAAGGCCAAGGTTTAATGTGCGCAAAAACTGATCGAAAATCAAGTCAAAAAAAAAAAAAAAAAACAAAACAGTGCAGTGTATAACATACACGCATACAAACACACACACACACACAGGCACTGCATGTTAACAAGCTCAAGTTAAGAGAACAGGAAGCAGGAAAATGCTCAAGTCCATGTTATGCATAATAAATGCGCAACTGGTGTGTCCAAGAACCGGTTTTAGTGCTCCAAAGTCAGCAAAGAGAGCGTGCAAATGCATTAAGAGAGCCTACCAAAGCAACTGTTATACACCAAGCTGGGGCAGTTAACATAAAAGCTATTACTCTGTTAAGCTTAGGGGTAGCAGACAGCGCTGTTAGGTGAAAGCTTTTGTCGACAGCAAGCTGTTAGTTAACAGTTGACTACAGTTGAGTCAACTGCTAACAGCAAATCACTTCCGGCGGAAAATCAGCGCAGCAGACAACTAACAAACAACTGACGCGCAGCAGCAGCAGCGACGGCAGCGACTGCGACTCTCGAGCATTTAAACTCGGGAACTCGGGATCTGCACAAGAATGCAGATTTTACAGCAAGTCTGTTGCCAGATTGTAGACAAGTCAAACTACTTCAAGATGAAGATGATAATAATCAAACAGATGATGGCTTGCTTGACTTGGCGAGATGCGCGTACATTGACCATTTTACCACACTGTTATGAGAAAATTGCAACACTTGTTGTAGCACGCTAGAATTTCTCATGAATTGCAGCTAAATTTGTAACAAAAATCAAAGCAGACAAGCTAGACGGCAGCGACGACGAAGACAGTGATAAAAAAAATGTCTACAGACAAACTGACGGCAACAACCAGAACTGCAACTTGGCCAACTTTGGTGGCAACAACATCAACAGCAACCAACATCATCAACGTCAGTCAGTTTATCAGAGTGTCTGTCTGTGTGAGAACTAGACGCTAAAATACTTGCACGTTTGCAGCGGCTAAATCAAAACGTTAAGAAAAACAAGGCAAAAAAAAAAAAATCAGCTAACAACATGTTTTAAGCCAAAGCGAATCAAACAATGCGCTAAGTTGCCATCATAACAATAAGAGAGAGCTCGGAAAGAGTGATGGAAAGAAGAAGAAGAGGAGAAACCAATAAAAGTAGACTATGCAAAAACAAGACACTTTTTTAATGTAATAAAGACATACTAGGAGAAAGAATTGTTGCTTTATAAAAATAAATTTCTAGAAAACTACAGAAGAGCATTTTTATATGAGTATTATGGTGTAATAAACGATTCTAAGTCTAGTGAAAAACTTTTTGAGCATAGTTTTTGGTAGAGGCATATTTAACTCTAAAAGTTCGTGTGTGCTTTGCTGACCAGAAAAATTAACCATTAAAGTGAGATAATACTAACATTACTATAAGAACGTTCTTCCGAAACTGAAGAGACATGTTTTAACATAAAATTTAGATTTATCTTCGATTTTTGACTGTAACTGAAAATTCTTGATTGCCATTCATTCAATTATTCAATTTCTGGATTTTCTTTTTGTCTTTTATTTTCTTAATCGACTCAATAGATTTTTTATTTATTTATTTATTTATATAAAGCTAGTTTACACTTAAAAGATATAAACTAACAATAATGAACGAAAGCCATGGCTACCAGGGCCTTTAGCTAACTAATTCTAAAAGTGTAGAGTGTAAAATTGTGTAGTAGTTAAATATTTTTACTAAAATTAATTGTGTAATTGTGTAATATTTTAATATATGTTATTTAATTCTAAATTAGGTGGTAAATTTTACATTTTTTAGTAAAGTCTAATATTAGTTTAGAGTTGCTTTGGTTTGGGTACGAGATAATAGAGAGGGGGTTCTGGTTTCAATAGATTTTTTAATTTTAATGCTCTAGTGGAATTTTTAATGAGTTCGTGTTGTGAAATTCGTTAAAAAATTGCTTTTGAGTTGAAACTCGAATAAATTCGGCTTCTGGAATATCATTGTTCAAGATTTCAACGCCGTTCTTTAACGAAGCTTAGAGTTTTAAATTATTGAAAAATAGCCACGTTACGAAATGAGATGTCTGTGTGTGTTTAAGTGGAGTGTCTGTCATAGAGAAAAATCGAGAAAATACATAATAATATATATAAAAAAAAACTTTAAAAATTCTTGAAGTGAAAAAATTTTAAAAATGTTTTCAGTTAAGACAGTACGGAGAAATCCGAAAAGAAAACTTGCACTTGGTCTTTAAATTATATATAATAATTTTGGCCTATGAGCAGCAAGAACTGCTATTCCGAACAACACCTCGAAAGTATATTTAAAACATAAAAATAAAATAAAAAGTAATAAATTAAAAATAAACATAAAAATATATACGGTCAGCTGCTGGCTTGCTAAGCTATACAACCCTAAGATTAAGATCCAAAAAATATGAAAAGTATCGGTTGCTATATAAGCCATTCCAAAAAGTCTTTTGGTTTTTTTTCGTTTTGGTTTTTTTCAACTCTATGGCTCTTATTTACGATCCCTGGTAAAAAATCAAGAAATATGTCTAAGAAAAAATTCAAATGGAGCAGGAATAGAAATTATGTATGTAGTTTTTTATTTACACCCAAAGGAGACTTGTTTTAAACATATAAGAGAATATCAAATTGTGGATCTACATAGTTTATAACTTTTCAAAGTATATAAACCCAGGTCAAGTCTTCTTGAGTTCTATGTCAAAGAAAGTCTAAATATTTCATTATTTTAGCAAAATAAATTTTTAACCAAATGGTTTGTATGGGACATTGTTTTTTAATGCAGTTTGTTAAAAAAGCAATCTGTAAATAAATTATATATATAAAACTAAATGGGGTAAAACATGTTACAATTTTAAGTAATTTGTATTTTTTGAAGATTACAAAAAAAAAGAAGGGAAGACATCAAATTTGAAGAACATTATAAACTAATCCAATGCAGAACATGTTAGCAAAGAAATTTCTGGATATACAGCTCAGGTTTTATGAGAGCTGCTTCTTTAATATAAGTAGCCATAACAAAGAAACTTGAACTAACTGAACTAAGTGTACCGCGTTTTAAACATAGTATATAAGCATCAATATATAAACGACTTCATTAAGTCTATAAGCTACATCTTGTAAAAGATGCATAATTTGCAATAATAGCAATAAAGTGATATTAATCGTTACAAAAAAGAATAGCAAAGATCAGAGTTGGAATTCGAGTTAGAATCTCAATTAGTTACTAATAAACTAGTTATACTCCAGACAACTAGCGGAAATCAACACAATCATGGCCAAGATGAAAAAAAAGCCAAGTTACTGACTCGATAATACTCACTAGCCGACGGACAGACTGAATGCTGGCTGGCGTTTATTGACCCTAATGAAGCTGCAACGCGTTGCAGTGCGCTATATTTTCACATTATCGTCTGGCTAGTTGGCAATTATACAAATATCAACATGGCCCAAACAAATCAGCTAACAAAAAAAAAAAAGAAGCCGCCAGCGCAGACAAGGCTGTTATTGTTGTTACTGGCATTGCGCCGGCGCAAATGCTGCCAAGTTGCCACAAGATGTTGGCTTTGATTTTGGCCAAGTTCAAGAACAAAAAACACAAAAAAAAAAGAAACCAAAGTAAAAGAAACATACATAGATACACACTCTCCCATAGACACAGCACACACACACACACTGCAATAATGCGACGCTCTCTTTTTGTTTGTGTTTTACATTGCAAAAATGTTTACTTTGCGGCTCAGTTGTTGTTGCTGTTGTTGTGGTTATAGTGAATTCAAATTGTTGTTGCTGTTGCTGCCACATGCAACTTAAACCAGTTTCTGTTGCCTGCATTTTTCAGCAGACTTTGCTTTTGTATTGTGTTACGCTTGCAACCACAAAAACGTTTAAGCATAAAAATTAAAGATAAAATTAAAAAATAAAAATGTATAGCGACCGTTGGTCGACATTGGGATACCCTACAATGAATTTTCTAGAACAAATTTCAGGTCTGCGCCAGGATTTATAATAAAAAGTTCAAAATAAATTATTTTTTTTTTTACTCGCAAAATGTTTGACATTTTTTTATTTATTAATTTTTAATTTTAGACTTTTTCAGATTTTTAATGCGATGAAAGTCAAAATCGTCATGAAAGCATTATAATTATATGAATAAATTTTTAGTCGAGCGATTGTCAGCGGTCGTACTCTGGGGCCGAGCACAATCGGCTGCTCACACAGACACAGCCGAACATTTGCCGAGGTCGCTGTGTGCTGCATGCACAGAGAGAAAAAATTAGCTTAGTCGTCTACGCGCTTTCATCGAAGCATGTTCGCTTCACTTTATGGCGAATATTTTTAAAAACACATATTTTTAGATGCTCTCTTGCTGGCGAATCGTTAGTATTAGAAAAACGAGTAAATCTAAGGCCCTACATTTTAAAAATTAGTAGTCAGAGTGGTATAAGTTTTTTCCTTAAAAGCATACAAAAACGCTTGAGTTGAGAATATTTCTATTCAATAATCAAAATTAGAAGTTGTTAGAATTCTGAATGTAATTACAGATTTTTATAATAAGGTATTAAGCAGTAGTAGGTAACGTTGTTTACCTACAGTCTGCCTCAGCTACTTTCTGTTACACACACACCTCTCAATTCTATAATGCTCTTAAACTTCTGGCTAAAGTGTATAATAATGAAAATCAGCAGCACTTCTACTTTTGTGGTCAACATTTCAATATCATTTTATTTGGAATTTTAATTGAAATGTCTATAAACACGAATTTTTTTCATCTTTATTGTGCTGTACATAAAAATACTTGCTTGAAAGTATTCAAAATTAATACAAAAAAAAAAAAAAAATACTCTTGCACATAAGGTTCAGGGGTTGAAAATCGTTGCAAAAGTTTCAACTTAGCTAATAATGAAGTTTACAAAATATGCCAAAGTTTAGCATAAGAACAACAGCAACAACAAGTTTCAAAAAAGTTTAGCAGCCAGTTATTATAAGAAAAATACATACATACATACTATATCTAATATTAATAATAATAGACAGCCAGTGTTAACAATCTTATGAAATTTGCATATACATATTTATTGAATAAAATAAAACAACAACAAAAATTCCTTCAAGCTGTCTGTAAAATCTTTAACAAGTCCTATAAATCTTATGCCCAAATATTTTTACATAATAATTTATCATAATTATGCCACTGATTTATATATACTCACAAAATGGCCGACGGAAGTGGCTTCAATGAAAATTGAAAATAACTCACCTGCAAGAGAAGAGAGTGAAATTTATTAAATAACTTTATTATAATGAATTTAATTTTCAGTAAATGTAATGTGTTAAATGCATAAATGATAAAATATAAAATTAACTTACTTATTACTAATTTATAGCAATAAGCTTATATACAATTAACCCCAATTTTTTTATGGGTCATAACAAATTGCAACAATATTTATTTAAAGGGACCATGAGCTTACGAATTATTTTATAATATAGTGCATACTTTTAGGCTGCAGGCAAAAGAATTTCGTAATCTGATATACTGTAAATAATATTCTTTGCTATCTGTGGGTTGTTAGCACAGATTAAGTATGAGAGTAGCACAGTTGAACTAAAGTGCTTCATGAACTGAGCAAACTAGCAATTGAAAGATGATTAATAATTGCAAAAAATGTAAGAAAGGTTAAAGAAGTGTAAACGTCAAGTTTCTTAAGGAGAGGTTTAAAGTTTTTCAAAATAAATTTATTTTTATTTTTCAGCGAGATACTCTTCAGTATGCCAAGTATTGGAATTCTTACGAAGGTGTTGCAGTATATTGAGTTTTCCTCACGTATGGTCAAGAGCACCAAAAGAAATGATAGTATACTTTTTATCCATCTGTATGAACACCTACAATCTTGAATTTTTGGAGTTCTCATATGTGGAGGCAGATCAAGTTTTGCTTTTTTCAAAAAAATAATAATAATGCGCTATATTATCTACAATTTCAAAGTTACAGCTCGCTCGTTTACCTAGATAAAATGGGTAAATGATAACCGCAAAAACATCGGAGATAATCACAGCAATATAGTATTTACGAAGGCAGATTTCTATTCGTCTCAGTTTATTCTTTATAAGTGTTAAATAAAACATTTTTAACTAACACAATTTTATTCCACTCTAGTAGAACCTTAGTTAAACTTTTCGCATAAGCTATTTACCATGTTTTTGATCAGAATCAATAAGACTAAATGTATTATTATTGGGCTTACTGACAGCCATAAAAGGCTAAAAGACCAAGTACATCGAATTATGAAAAACATGTAAAAAGCATTTAAAAAAGCTCAAAAATCATCGATTTATAATTAGAACTCTAAAATACCAAAAAAAAAATTAAAAAAATTTCTTTCCTAAATAAAACGCACAAATTTTTACTATCGAAATTCTTTTTTTTTTTTTTTTTTAATTCTTTAAGAATAAATTATGAACTACATTTGAAGCAACTTTGCCAAAGCTCAAAAATCATCGATTAACAATCTGAACTTTAAAAAATCTAAAACAAGCTTTAAAGTCTATATCACAAAAGTTATTTCCCTTAAAAAGAAAATTTTCATTATCGAAATTTAACAGAATTTTTTTAAAGTCTTTTTTCACTTATAAAGTTTTTTTTTTAAAAAAGAGTTTTATCTTTTCTCCCCCGACTGCATGCAAGATATATATAGATATTATTTGATTTTTTTAAATCAAATTAATTTTTGAAAATTATTTAAGCTACTCCGAACTTTAGCTTTTACTTATTTTTGGAAATAGTTTCGCTGACTTTGATGTAGTGCAAAAATTATGTGCTAAGTATGCACAAGAAACTTTGTTTTTTTTTTTAATTCGATAAATATATTTTGCATTTTAAGCATATTCCAAACTATTCGTTCACTACTCAAAATATTCATATTTTCTTACTTTTCGGAAAAGTTTTTTTTTTTAATTCGAAAAATATATTTAGCATTTTAAGCATATTCAAAACTATTCGTTCACTACTCAAACTATTCATATTTTCTTACTTTTCGGAAAAGTTTCGTTGAGACCGCTTGAAAAAAGAAATAAAAAATTTAAGTATACAAAAAAACCAACGCTATGGAAAATTACTTTGACACGTTTTGGGTTGGACCAACATTTTTTTATATAATTATATTTATTACTAATAATTTTTTTTTTAATACATATCGATCGTAATGGACATAAAATACATTTTACTTTTATGCACTGTCGATAGTAAAAAATAAAGATATGTCAATAGAAGAGTCATTTTAAAGGCGAAATTTTAATCAGTCTACCAACTTTTAACCTTAACAAAAAATATCATCCTGTAATGGTTTGCGACTACTTTGCTAGAAAACAAATTTTTTTAGAAAATGAGCGTCCAATTTTTGATCTAAAAGGTTGAACATTTTGAAAATTATTAATATATCAGCTCTGGCTATAAGCTTTTATAATTAAGAATTAATTTCTGCTTTAAGACAAAATAAATAAATACATATTATTTCAATTTAAAAGGTTTGCTTTATGGCCAAAGAAAGTAGAATATTAGCTTAAAGCTGGCATATTATTAATTTAAAAAAAAAGAGCAAATATTTTTTAATTTAATATAAAATATATAAGCGTCAGGGGCGTTTTTAAATAGAAATTTTGTCTGGTTAAATGGTTTGAAAAATATAATTTATAATAAGAACAGACATTTTTTTTTTATGTTTTTTTTTTGTCGTTCCTCGCTTAGGCCAAGTGCTATAGTTACTAGCACGGCTAGTATACTCAATTATTCAGTCTTTAAAAGAAAGTCAACAAAAAATGGTTAAAGCATTTGCTCTTCAGTCTTCTCATTGGGAACATTCCCACAAGTTTCTTTAAACATGTAAAAATTTCCCCACAATTATTTTTTCAAGTGTACAACTATTACTTTCGTTCCCTATTCAAGATAACCATAATACGTTTTATCTTTATACCAAGAGCTGATAAGCTCATTTATTGTAAATTCTGAGAGATTTAGAAGATAATGCACAACAAACTCTACAAACATAAGCAAGAGGCTTTATAAAAGACAAAACAGTAAGCGTGCCCCAAGCAGTCACTTAGCAATCTCTACCAAAACAATGTCTTTCAGCACGGAATCCAATTTTGATGCAGCCACCAAAGTCTGGAGTGGTAAGGAAGAAGCACGTTCCTACTATGCAGCAGATCAGTCTATAGGAGAAATAATATACGAAGAAATGCGACGTCATCCCAATGATGTGGCGCAGGTTTGTTGTTGTTGGGTGACACAAACAAATTTCTTTAATTAACCAAACTTTATTCTTAACAGATCTCGGAATCGGAAAAGACCGTGCTTACGCGTGGTGAGCTGCTGCAGAATGCCATACACGTGGCTACCTATATACGCCAATTGGGTCTTCAACAGACAGATGTGGTTGGAATCATGGGCAGCAATACAACACACTTGGCTGCTGTGGTCTACGCCTGCTTCTTCAATGGAATACCCTTTCATAGCCTTTCCTTCAGATTAGACCAGGCTAGTACACGAAAATTGTACGAAATAACGAAACCAAGTCTTATCTTTTGCGATGGTGAAGAGTATGATAAGATGCATGCAGCAACATCCAATTTGGAAGTCAAAATAGTTACTATGCGTAATCATCTGCCTGGTGTGAGCAGCATAAATGATGTTCTAGAGACTACTCCAGATAAGGATTTTCAGCCTTGGCCTCTAAAGGCGGGCAGCAATCATACACTATGCATACTAAATACATCGGGAGTTACGGGCGCACCAAAACCTGTGCCCATTATGCATAATGCCAAGTTATACAACTGGATTGCTTTAAGATCTACAGACGTACAGTTCTCCCATGGCATTGGCACCTTGAATTGGCTATTTGGCGTCTTGACCATGGTCATAAGTGGTATTTATGGTCACACACGTGTTGTGACCGATGTGACCATCGAACCTGCTTATCTTTTGAAAGTAATTGAAAATCATAAAATCAGCTTCTTGGTGCAGGGACCCTCTGGTGCCACACAAATAGTCAGCTGCCCGGAATACAAGCAAGCTAACTTGGCTGGTATACGCAGCTATATAATGGGTGGCTGGCGTAGCTCAACGGAACTAACTCAAACTTTGCGAACCCGTCTGCCGCAAGAAGCATATAATGCTGCCTATGGGCTTACGGAACTAGGCGGTTCTTGTACCATAAACACAGATTTAGATAAGAAACCCGGTTCGGTGGGCCGTCTATTGCCGGGTTATAAAATGAAGATACTCAGCGAGACTGGCATAGCTTTGGGTCCAAACGAATTGGGTGAGGTGTGTATTTATAATGGCATCAACTGGCCTGGTTACTGTGGCAATGCCGAAGCAACCCAAAAGCTTTACGATAAGCAGCTATGGTTCCATACTGGTGATATTGGCTATGTGGATGCGGATGGCTATCTTTTTATTGTGGATCGTAAGTGTGATGTGCTTAAATATCAAAATAATGTGTATTACCCCAAAGAAGTTGAGGAGATTATAGCACAAATGCCACAAGTGGCTGAGGTTACGGTCTTTGGTATTCGGAATAAGGAAGCTGGTGATGAAGCCGCTGCAGCAGTATCAAAGAAACCTGGTTATGAACTTACGGCACAGGATGTTATTACATATGTGGAAAATCATGTAAGTGCGAAGCATCTGCAGCTGAATGCTGGAGCTATTGTGCTGGAGGATCTGGTACGCACAGCCAATGGTAAAATCTCAAGACGAGCTAATAAGGAGCATTTCTTGAAACAAAAAAGTAAACTGTAAATGGCAAGTGAAAAATGGATTGGCTGACAACTTCAAAGATACTAAAAGGGGCATAGTTAACGAAATATTATCTAGAGATATATCTTGGAATCGTAGCGTTTTGTTAGAGAAATATTTTTTTTTGTAGAAATAAATTTTTTCTGAATATAACCCAAATATTAGAAACAGAGCTAGAATTCGTCTTAATAAAATATTTGAAAAAAAAAACTGTATCTCTACGCGAAATTTTGGGGAATTCAGTGCTTTGTTGTTGTCCTTTTGGCAGGAAGGCGTAAATTGTCGCTCTCCCTTGAATACGTCAAATCCCATCTTAGACTTAAAAGATCCCTGAAAGTTTATCAGTATTACTCAGTATTTTTTCAGCAAACGCCATTTTTGAGACTTCGTTAACTATACTAGTTTACGATTAATTTAAATAATTTTCCAAATTTTTGATGCTTAAAACACCATCGACGACGACGGGGAAAAACTGTTTTTCTTTGCTACATTTTTATTGTAGAGAACACTTATTTTGTTAAATAATTAGGGTGTTCCTAAGCACGACATACGACACATGTAGACATAAAATTATTGTTGGCACTTTTGCATTTTTAGGCACTTGTACATTTCTGCCCGATAAAAGTGGACACAAGTTGTTTTAAATAATTTAAAAAGCTAATATAATTTCTTTCTTCTTCTATTTAAAAACTTTATCACAAAACAAAATCCATAACATTTCATCATCTCTACTCTACTAAACTTTTACACTTTAGGAAGTGCTCTTTGTTGGCCCTTCGATTAGTTTTACCATTCGGTAGACGTAATATTTCATCCACAATAATAGCACCAGCATTCAGTTGCTTATACTTAGCTTTTACATGTTGCTCCACATAATCCACAACATCCTGAGCAGTTAGCTCAGTTCCCAACTTTTTGAGCACCGCTGCAGCTGCTGCATCACCAACCAAATCATTCCATATGCCAAAAACGCAAACATCAGCCACTTGAGGCATTTTGTTGATAACCTCTTCGATTTCGTTGGGATAGTACATAATATTTTGATACTTAAGCATCTCCTTCTTGCGATCCACTATGTACAGATAACCATCCTCATCCACATAGCCTATATCGCCAGTGTGAAACCATAGCTGCTCATCACGTATACTTTGAGACTCTGCTGGATTATTGTAATAACCTGGCCAAAATTGCCCATTATACATGCACACTTCACCCAGTTCATTTGGCCCCAAAGCAGCACCATCCTCGCTAATTATTTTCATTTGATAGCCAGCTAAAAGACGTCCTACGGAAGCAGGTTTCTTGGCTGAATCCGTATTCATTGTACATATGCCGCCTAATTCTGTAAATCCATAAAAGGGACCCAATGTTCCGTTGTTCAAATGATTTCTTATAGCTTGATTTACCTCCAAAGAACTGTGACCACCACCTATAATATAGCTGCGTATGCTATCCAAGTTTGCTTCTTGAAATTCCGCACAATTGACAAACATGGCCAGCTGCGAAGGTGGATGCATCACAAAGCTTATCTTATACTTTTCAATGAGTTGCACGAAATGCGCTGGATCAAAGACATTGTCGGCTATAATACGTTTAGTGCTATAAATAGCAGTTGTGATAAGTGTTAACAGCCCAGTTATCCAATCCAAGCTGCTATGTGAGTACTGTACATCATTAGTGTTTAAGGAAATCCAGTTAAAAGCCTTGAAGCTATTAACAATGGTCACTGCCTTGGGAGTACCCGTCGTACCCGAGGAACACAAGATGCACAAAATTTGTTTGTTACCCTCCTGCAAGCGCATAGGTAGAAAATCTGCGGCCTGGACTGGAGTTGCCAATACATCAACTATGCTCATTACACCCTCTCTATGATTTCGCATAGTTATAATTTTGACATTCAGATTTTTTGTAGCATCATAAATCTTTTTGTACTCATCTCCATCGCAAAACATAAGTTTCGGCTTAGTTATGTTATATAACTTGTTGATGGTCTTCTGCTCATAGGCTACGTTTAGCGAGTGAAAGGGTATGCCATTAAAGAAGCAAGCGTAGGCTACGGCGGATATATGCGTCGTATTTCTTGCCATGATTCCGACTATATCTTTTTGCTGCAGGCCCAGTTGACGCATATACGTGGCCACACGCATAGCATTCAGTAGCAGCTCCTCACGCGTGAGCACCGTATGTTCCGTGTCAGAGATCTGTGTTAAGCCATAGGTTATAACAATTGTTGGCCAAATATGTACCAACATACCTGCGCTACATCCTTCGGATGTCGTTGCATTTCATGGAATATAATTTCTCCTATAGACAGATCCGTTGCAAAATAAGAGCGCTCCTCCTCACCGCTCCATACTTTGGATACTTTATTATAGTTTGATGCTGTGCGATATGACATTGTTCAAGCTACTTTAAGATTCTTACTGCAAGTGTCTGCCATGTCTACAACCCTTTTATATTTTTATCTCATGCAAATCATGACTTGGCGCTATGTTATCTTACGAGTCTTCCATCATTGATGTCAAATGCTCTCTTGTACATATATGAGAGTATGCTGTGTGCAGAGTTATCTTCTAAATATTCTACAATTGACGCTGTATCAGCTAATCAGTTGCGACTATGGTGAAATAGTATGTTGAAGGTGTTTACATTTTTCTAAACAACCTGTCTGTCTGCTGGAGGTACAAAGAGAGTGGCAACAGTTTACTAAGTGAAAAATGTAAACATGTCTACAAAATGGGCGCGTCATTATGTCAGACGATTCGTGCTCAAACGAAGTCCAAATGCCATCGGCTTATCAAATGGCAAGCACACAATATATGGGAGTATTTTTATTTGGTAAGATAATCCAAATAATCTTGTTTTTTTTTTTTTAATAATTTTCAAGTAAAGCGTTCCTGGGGTATACATTTCAAAGCAAGAATCTAGGATGTCGAAAATAACTACTAAAATCCTTAAATTTCAGTATTTTTTTTTTGTATATTGTAGAAGTCATAATTTCCTGATATGATGACGTCATACCGTTTACCATTGTGGCCCTATGTTCCACCTACGAACTCTAGGAATACCAACCTTATATACTGTTTACCATAAATAATAAGTAGATCGCTATTCACTATAGTGATAGCTCCACGTTCCTTTCGTTCGTGTTTTTATTTTTAGATAGTATCCTTATCGTAGGATCCGTTAAAGAAGTGAAAAGCCGTATATAAAGCTTGTAATACGCTTAACATTAAGTAAGCCGGAAATTTTCAATAAAAATTACGTAATCGAAGAGGTCGACCAAAAAAGTGCCCCGCTTCACTTATTTTCGCCCATAGTAAAAATGATAAAAATAAAGGTCTATGTTATCTACTGAATTCGATCGTTGACCGTTTGTCCTTCAAAGATAAACTTATCTAGCTATGTTAACCCAGGTTAGTTATCTCTTCTAAAACGTGCCTAAGTTTTTGAGTTAACATTATTATTTTACAGAAATCTAAAACGATAACAAGTTATTACATAACTACGTAAAATATCCGTTATCTCAACCTTCTGTTCTTTATCATATTGTGATACATTTTTTTTTTTAAGAGGCCCGCTCAGAAGCTTTAGAGAAGAACTTACTTGATTTACTTTAGTTGTTTTTTTTCTTTTTTTGGCTTTGAAATCTGTTAAGAGTAGTCTTGTCAATTCAATATATGCGTGCATTTCCATTTTGGCGTGACGTTACATTTGTATAAAAAAATATGACAAAAGAAAAGGAAAAATCTAGAATATTGCAAGCTCACAACTCGCTTGGATAAAAACAATAAATGAGCATTTCCACTTTGGCGTGACGTTACATTTGTAAGCAAAAATATGATTAAAGACAAGTATAAAGCTCAGGCAAATAATTTCGTAGCAATTAAATAGCATTATGTTTAGTAAAAAAAATGACAACAAGTGGTCATATCGAATTAAACACATAAGCAAAAAAAAATACGCTTGGCGTTACGTTACAAAAAATATAAATGGTTTTGACTTGGATATTAAAATCGCAAATTTTCTTCAAATTGGGCAAAGTCTTTTGCTACACATTTTGTTGTTGTATTATTTGAAATAATGTCAGCTAATTTTGCAAGTTTTTAAATCAAAGAAACATTTCTTTATTCTTATATTAGTTTATGGTCTTTGGCGTGACGTCACTTAAGGGATCTAGCTGGATAAGTTAGCGAAAAGTGCCTGTCATGAACGTCTACGTCGAATAATTTGTGTCCCAATATTTTTCGAAAATATTTATACTTTTGTCTCAATTTTGGAGTCAATAATCATACTTTGAAAAAACCCTAATTAGTTCGAATTAGATTTAGCGACTCAGCTTCAGATTATAAAATATATTTTAATGCTGTAAAGATACTTCTATGGTTTCTACTTTGCCAGCTGTTAAATATTTAATAAGCTCTCTCTCTCTTGAGGGGAGCTTCAAAACAAAGAAACTGCTTTATTTATAAATGTCTGACATTTTCGTCTGTATGTGTGAATCAGTCTATATACTTATATATGTATGCAGTAAGTAGGTAAGTGTTTTTGACTGTCGTCTTGCCACTTGCATGAGTTTCACATTACAATGAGGACTTTCGCCTCGAAATCAGCCAGCCAGCCAGCCAGCCAGCCAGTCAACTAACCTGGCTAATGTCTTGGGCGTTTTAGCAAACAAATTACTTTTAATTTTCAATGACTTTGATTTTTGGCAACGTCGTTGCTGTACTTGTTGTTGTTGCTGCTATTGTGCTGAGACGTGCTACTTGTCATTGCCACAACTTCATCAACCAACACATCATCCCGCTCACTGACTCCTGACATCTTCATTATCATCTTGCACTGCTTCAGGCAACCAATTCAAGTCTCTTTCTCCCGCCTGTAGTTGCTATTTATGCTTTGATTTTGGCTTTTAGGCGAATTTGGTATTTGTTTTTCTTGCTTATCACACATGCAGCAGAGAAGACTTCTCTGAGTCGACTTTTGAGTGACAAATTGTTTTAAGATTTTTTACTTGAACATCGACTGCTCCGCTTATTTGTGTTAATGGCATAAATTTGCATAAAAGCATTAACTGTTTATTTGCTTTACCGCTTTCTGCTTTTCACTGTGGCTTTAAGTTTGTCGAATTCTTCTTCTTCTTGTTCGTGTTCGTCTTTGTTTTCCATCTCTGCCGTACTTCCACTTTTGTGCAAATTTGCAAATTGGCCAAGCAACAAATTCAAATCACAACGTTTTCATTTTCATATGTGCTCTTTGGCTCCCTCCACTTAACATCGAAATTGTTTTTTCATCTCATTGTTAAATCACATGCATGGAATTGACTGGGTTGAGTGGTTGGTTTCTTTCCTGCCTGCCTGCCGCCCCCCTTAGGGCAAATCTAATTTTGTATTTATTTATTACAGCCAAAACACAAAACACAAAAAAAAAGTGGGCTGATTGAATTGTGACAACCCCCCCAAAAAAAAGAAGACAAAAAAATAAAACTGTAAAAGTAGCTAGATATTTAAATTAAAATGAAGACGCCATTAATAAGGGAGGTAAGGCAAGGAAAGGGCACAAACACACACAGACAAGCTCTCCCAACGACTGACAACCCTCACACATATAGGCATAAAAAATTAACACTAATAGCTGTTACCATTCTGGAGTGTTCTCCAAATCCCTCTTTGTAAAATGCATGCAATTCGCTGCAATAAATTCTACTGAGAGAAAGCCTTTAAAAGTAGGCAACAAAATATAAATATTTTTTATATGTATTTTGAAAAAGTGAAAAATGCTTCTGTGAGTTTACATCAGGGGTCTAGCTAATAAAAAAAAAACAATCGTAGAAACTAATCTTCCAAAAGTAAATTTGGAAACTACTGGATAGCTCGATAAAATAACTTAATATAGGGTGGCCCATGTGTTGGTTTGTTTCTTAATTGCAATTTATTCGCATATTTTCCAACAAAATTGGGTAAGTATATATTACAAATGCAAGTTTGAAACTATTCATTTATGTATGAAAACTAATATCGCCCAAATGGCTGCCGCGGCTGGATCTGCAGGCCCGTATGTGAAAATCGTAATTTTCGATGTCTTTTCCTTTTGACGAAAACTCATCCGGCTGTTCTCCTATCCATTGAACGAACTGAGTAGTTTTGAACTTGACCTTTGTCGAAGAGCATAAACTTTTGAGGGGTAAGCTCCGAATTAGGAATGTTTAAAAACCAACCGATGGCCCACCCTATACAAGTGGATTGCTTATAATTGTTCATCCCGTCTTTATATAACTTGTTTTTTTGTTGTCATCCGGTGTGTAAACGACTTAGAGTACTCTGGACACCATTATTCTGTTGTTCGGTTCGAGCTTCAAATTTTTACTTAAAAAGTTTCAAGAACGAACACTAGCGAACGGCTGCAGAGAAGTATGGAAGAATATCGATTAAAACTAAAACGCAGTTGTTACATCTAAATTTTCTAAGCTAAGCAGTTTTTTTTTAAACAGATATGAAAAATGTTTTTTTTTTTTGAGGCAGAATAACTAGCCAATTTTATTTTTTAAGCTAAATCTAAAGACGCTCTGGTCTTTGCTCTCAATGTTCCTTTTGTAACTTGAAACATGTGGGAAAAACTTCCCAGTTTTAACAAGTTAAAAACACAATCGAAAGATGTAGGTAGTATGTGACAAAACTTTATGGTATTTAAATTTTTAAGTTTAAAAATTAGTTTTGGGTTTGGACTCGTTTGGGTTGATGGAACTTTTTTGTTATTGAATATTCTTACATTTTTATTTTTTATTAATGCAGTCTGCCGAAAAGGTAATGTTCTCAAGTAATATCGACGAGTGTGTTTAAATAATTTAAACATGGTAACGTATATGTTTTGAAATATTGATTTATTGAGAAAGTCGTTTTGAGTACTAACCGCCAAAGTAACTCAAAATGCGTCTTACTGAAAATTTAAATTTTGCAGAATCTTAAGTTCAATAAGTTGAGAATTGTAAAACAAGAGTTAAAAATTGTTTAGTTAAGTTGTTTTGATGTTTTGAGAAATATAGGATATATAAGCCGAGGTCTTTAGCTTAGTTTTGTTAAAAAAAAAACAAATGTTATTTAGAATTTTTATAGCGTTTTTATAATTACCCTGAAACGCAACAAATAAACTATCCGGTTACTTATCAACACAGTATAACGAACTCCCTTAAAACGAGAAAAATAGGTCTTTTAATTGTCAACAACAAAAAAGTAAGAATGTACTTTGAAAAACTTGACACAAATCGTAAAAAAAAATACTGTAGACCAGTGGCTGATCCACGGGGGGCTTTCGGGTGCTGACCCCCCTCCCTACAAAAGTTTGAAAAATGGGTTGAAAGCCATTCACTTCACTTCGAAGTGAACCCTCCCAAGACTAAATCCTAGATCCGCACATGCTGTAGCCATTCTTGATTTCGGGTTGTTATTTTTTTTTTTTTTTTTAATGTACCTCTATAAACAAAATATTTTTAAGTAAAATAGTAATATTTATTTCTCGTTTTAGGATTATAGGCCAAATTGCGCATTGCACTGCATCGAATCAAATTTCCCAAAAATTTTGCAAATCGAACTTCATGCAGCAATTCGTTCGCGTGTTATGACTAAAAATAAAAATTTCTTACCAAAACAGTTTAAATTTCACATAATAAGCTCCTAAACGATTCTTCATTAGCGTCAAATATATTTTGTACAACAAGTCTAATGTTTTTGCCCCAAAGAAATTAGCACAATTGACCAAGTACAAGCTGCCATAGAACAATCAGGGTACAACGAAAAAACAAAAATAAGGCTTAACCAGCTTATAAGCAACAAATTTTTAGCGAGCCATGAAAAACGTAGCCAACAAATGGTATTAAAATCGGCTTAAAGGCGTAATATGTTGTGGTTAAAATTACATAATAACAACAACACCAAACAATAGCCAAA
The DNA here is from genome assembly GCA_018150985.1 of Chymomyza costata. Lineage (NCBI taxonomy): Eukaryota > Metazoa > Arthropoda > Insecta > Diptera > Drosophilidae > Chymomyza > Chymomyza costata. The sequence goes on from JAECWU010000030.1 coordinate 3,068,401, forward strand.
AAAAACGAGAAGAAAATATAAGCCAAGAAGAAGACGCAGGGGACAAGTTGATTGCAAGTTGTACATAGCTTTTGCTTACACATTGCTACAGCATGTATTTTTATTTTTTTATTTTTTAATTACATGCAAAAGATGCCGTCGAAAGGCTTAAAGCCAAACAAACGGTGTCCCGCCAGCTCTACGGCCCAAAAAGGGACTAAAATCCAGTCGGCTTACAAGAAAACGCAGCAGCGACAGCGGCAGCGCCTTTGTTGGCTTTTATCATTAACATGACTTCAAATTAACGGAAAAACACAGCAGCGCAGCGCAGCAGCGACGTAGACGTTGACTGAGGCAGCGTGAGGCAGCCGCCAGTTGGGGAATTAAAATTTTTTCACACTTTTTGCATGCGGCACGTGGCAGCATGAAGCTTGTGTCGTCATCTCAGTAAAAGCAACAGCAACAGCAACGTCATCATCATCAACCTCATAGTTGACGTTGCAACAACTTGGCAGCACTTTTACGTTGACACTTTGCAGTTGCCTAGTGTCGTCTCACTCTATCTTTGCGCTGTTGCGCTGCGAGCCAACTTTCTTGACGTCTTTTTCGCCTTCCCGCCTCTCATGAGAAATGCATGAATATCAAATTAGGTTGAAAAGTGTTAATTTCAAGGCGCGCGTCAGGCATTTTTAAATACCTAGAAAGCACAAATTGCCGGAGACAGCCGTGCGGTAGTTCCTCGATGGACAGACTGCAAATTAGCAAAGCATACTTTTTTCTGAGCGACACTCCGCCTGGGTGCCTTGGGCCTAAGGGAATGGTTTTAAGCAGTAGCTTGAGCTTGTAAGGTCTGACAATGACGCAGGCAACGTTGCATTCAAAAGTTTTTGGAACAAATTTGTTTTTGCTGGCTTTTTGTGGGACATGCAGCACGAAAAGTTTTTATACATATTTTTTTTTGGTGTTGCTGTTGAAGCTAATTAATTGATCATTACTTGTAACAAATTTTAATGTTACGCTGTCTGAGATACCAAATGCGGTTAATGATTGAAACATCTTCAAAATGGCGCTGCAGACGTTATAAAGTATAACATATGCATATGAATTGGTCTAAGTAACTGAAGATTGAAATTCTGTATTGGAAAGATTCAGCATTCTTTAAATGATTTTAAGAAATATTTTTAAATTGCTTATGACTAAAAAGATGAACTAACACCCCTCCTAGATAAAATGTAGCTTAAAATATATAATTCATCTCTTCGCCATTGTAATATAAAAGGTAACATCAAGAAAACAATTAGTGATCAGCTTGATAGGCAGCACTGCACATAACATAATTGGCCGCACTTTTGCAACACTCACAAAGCTAATGCCTTAAAAAAATATTTTGTTTCTTAAAGTAATATTGCAATAAATTTTGATAAAAAATTATGAGTTTAAAAAAATGTAAATTGGTAGAGTTCTTATAGAAGTATACAAAAAATCAAGAAATCGACAAAAGACATTTTTAGCGAGCTTCGTTTTGCTGGTTCGAACATGGCTTCAACTTCAAGGACCGCTTCAAATAAAAAAAATTTCTTTATGTTTCAGATCAATGGCGCCGTCAAAAAGCTGCAGCCGTGGAGCCATTTTCTTTTTTATACCTATACCTATACATATACATATACCTATACCTATACATATACCTATACCTATACCTATACCTATACCTATACCTATACCTATACCTATACCTATACCTATACCTATACCTATACCTATACCTATACCTATACCTATACCTATACCTATACCTATACCTATACCTATACCTATACCTATACCTATACCTATACCTATACCTATACCTATACCTATACCTATACCTATACCTATACCTATACCTATACCTATACCTATACCTATACCTATACCTATACCTATACCTATACCTATACCTATACCTATACCTATACCTATACCTATACCTATACCTATACCTATACCTATACCTATACCTATACCTATACCTATACCTATACCTATACCTATACCTATACCTATACCTATACCTATACCTATACCTATACCTATACCTATACCTATACCTATACCTATACCTATACCTATACCTATACCTATACCTATACCTATACCTATACCTATACCTATACCTATACCTATACCTATACCTATACCTATATTTGCAAAAAGTCTCGGCACCTTCCAAATTTCCATTATAAGTAGCCTAGCTCCAAGTCCCAAAACTAAACTAACTCGCAGGTATTTTATAAAAAAAAAAAACAAAGAAATTTTTCATATTCCATTTGCTAATGTAAAATCCTTTAGGATTGTCATTTTTATGCTTAGAGATTTCTTAAGAGCTTGACTGTGTACGTGTGTTTATGTGTGTGGCACAAGTTATGTGTATTAGTGCGTATGTCTTTTTAGAGCTGTTTGTGTTAACTTTGTTGTTTTAGTTGTTGCTGTTGTTACTGTTGTCATTGTCACGTGTAAAGTGCCATTGAGCAGCACACAAATGAAGTGGCTGCCATTAGCTTTAAAATACATGCACACACAGATACAAACACATACTTCAAAGTTGCAAAATCTTAACGATTGTCTGTACTCTGTTGCCGCCTTTAACCCAAAACTGTCTTAAAGTTTCGCCAAGGCAGCCATCAAACTGTGTGTGCGAGTGTGTTTGTTGTTGTTTTGGTTGCACGTTGTTGTTGTTGTTTGCTTTTATGTGCACAAATTAGCTTATCTTATCCATCAGAATGTTGCTGCATAATTCAGCAACATTTTTTCTGCCACTTTCATTCAATTTGCAATCGACAACAAATCTTTAGCACAACTGACGACAGCTTTTTAAGAGCGTGTGTATCTGTGTGTGTGTATTTTTTGTATCTGTGTATTGACTGGTTTTTGCTTTTTGCTGCATAAAAAACAAAAAAAAGGGCTTACTAGTTGGCCAAATGTATCTGTGTATCTGTAAGTCTAAGTATCTGAGAGCGCAACTGTCCAACTGACTTGGCTTTGGTTTGTTTTTCTTGCTTGTTATTGTTGTTGTTGTTGTTTGTATCTGTTGTCGACACCATGAAAAATTCACTTAAATTGTAATTTACTTGCAACGCTATGCAGACAAAAATTCTGGGAGCAACTTCATCCCCTCAAGATTATATATACAGTTACTTTAGTTGCTCAAATATTCCTTTTGAGAAATTGAATCCTTGGCATTTTGCGCGTGGCAGACCAACACAAGGCAATCGCATGTTTGCTTATCTACGAGTGTGTCTTGTGTGCACTTGAAGAAAAAGTTTACATCAAAAGATACAATTTTCGCAAGTTACATTGTAGCAACAGGATGGGAATCCTTTTAGTTTTCCTCAGGAGCAGGGTGTAAAATAGTGATCCATGCTGTTTCACAACGGGCCGGTTAAGGCCTAAGTGTGTTGGCCTCTCAAGCCAGCTGCCGCTCCTACCAAACCTAACCTAAGATACAATTTCTCAAAAGAAATAAAATAGCAGCAGATAATTTATAAAAACCAACATCAAATTGGATACACTAGAGGTTTCCAGGCTTCCGTAAATCTAACCTTTTTGAAAAATTCATTTCGATAAAGTACATCAGTCATATTCAACTTTTGAACGATAACTTGGTATTCAGAATACCTTTAACAAATCGGTTCCAAATAAGTGCATTTAAAAGACATCTAGAATTTGCACCTAAAAGATATACATGTATGTTCAAACATTTTTTTACATTTTCCTCAAAATTTCACCTATAAAATTAATTTTTTGAACTAGGACATTTTTTTTTTTTTTTTGGGAGGGAAAAACCTGATTTCTAAGAATCTCAAAAAATGATTTTTTTCCATCGAGTTCTTTGTTTACGAACATCGGCATAAAAGTAAAATTCTACTTTTTTTTATTGATATCAGATGAAGCATATGTAACTCTAAAAAATTTATTACACAAATTTTCGAAAAATTTTGGTAAATGTTGAACAAAGGCGTGTCTCTGGCGTTTTGAACTTCCAAGCAAAAATTTTCGATTCCGAATCAGGCGTCGGCTTCGGAAAATTTAGGGCTTATTAAAAATTTGGTTAAAAGTCATTAATCTGCAATATACTCTTCCAAAAATAAAACAAATATTTGGAATTTGTTGTTCCCAAAACATCTTATACCAAAGATTTTTTTAAATTCAACTTTTTAGCCGCTTTAGTATTGAATTTTGAATATATATATGTATTACAGATATTGTATACTAGGGGCACCGTCTCCTTTTCCAAACTTTGAGCTGCCATTTCTTCCACTAGGGATAGTATTGTATACTAGGGGGCTTCGCCGCCTACTTGCTCCGACAAAATTTGATCCACATTCTTTTATGTGAGAGCTGGGTCCTAAATTAGGACTATGAAACTATGAAAAATGTTAAAATGTTTCTGAGCTCGAATTATTACTTATTTAGTTGAAAAAGTTATGACGACATAAATAAAACAATGATTATAAACATATACTACTGATAGTTTTCTTTCTTAAAAAGCGCCTTTATAAAAACCCCTCAACAATTTCTCTGAGTGTAGTTATCACCGTGTACATGTCTGTGCATGAGTTTATGTGTGTGTGTGCCAATTGCTGCTCCATGGTGTGCACTTGTCGTAGGCTCCAATGGGATTTATGCTGCTTATCTCATTTTTAGCATATTTTATCAAATATAAATATACTCTATGTATATTATATATATTTTACGTTTCAACGTCAAGCTGACTAGCTATCAGGCTGCCAGCCCGATAGTCCTCAAGGATTTCATTCAGTTTTATGCGTCACCAGACCAATTTTGATTCGGTCCTGTCGGTCGGATCCTGGGGTTGGTACTGGAGCTGCTGCTCCAGCTTTTTAAGCTGCTTGATTGACTTGAAATGTTTTCCGAGCTCCCTTTCTGTCGCTTGGCTTTCAAATGGTCGTTAGAGATTTGTTAGATGAAATTTTCTGCTTGTTGTACTTGTTGTTGTACTTAGTAGCGTTGTCAAATGTTTGAAACATTATGATTATTTGACTTTTGAGGCGTTGGCAGTCAAAGGCAGACAGGCGTTAAATATCTAAGCCTAACAAGTAATTGACAGATTGACAGAAGGCGTGGCTTATCTGGGCGAGGTCTTAGAAAAAGTCAAAGGACACAGACTGTGGTTAGGTTAAGGTGCGACTGATGCATGGTCACTAGAACAGGCTAATACTAAGCTGTAATACAGTCAAGCTTTAATCGTAGGGATTTATAGCAACAACAAAAAAGAATAACAATAGCAAATGAGCTTTAAAATTATAAGGAAAGTAACTTGTGAAGTGTATATATATAATTAATGTATATATATGTTACGGACAAAAGGAAGGCCTCTCGGGCAATATAACAGCCGAGTAAAATTTACAACAAAAAAGGGGGTTCCGCACCCAGTGCGCTTCGCACTTTAAGCCTCCGCATGTTTTTTCATATTTGTTCTTTCAACTTTTGCTTAATTATCAAGAATTTAAGAACGCAGTTTACCAACGCAGTTCGCGTGTTCTGCTAGGCAGAGCGGTGTTTAGTTGATTATAAATGCTAAAATTCCCAGAAAATTTTAATAAATCTATGGAATGGGTTATGATAGTGGGATATATATAGATAGCAAGTTTCATGGAGTAAATAGTAAAGAAATGGTTGTGGGGAACTGGAGGGTATATTCACATAATATATACACCGCTCCGACTTTAGAGAATTATGTGGTTTTCAGCCATTTGAAACCTTTTTGCTAAGAGTATGCTTATATTTATATCGACTGAAAGCTTCAAAAGATATACATAAAGTTCAAATTCTCCTTCTCCTTTAAAGTGCACCAAATTATTTTTGTTCTATTTCAGCTAGACCCAGCAAAAACGGTCCGTAGACTCATACAGACTGAAATATAAAAATTCTTCTTGCTTTTAGGAGACACAGCTCTCAGCTCCCTTAATGAAAGTACCGGGTACACTTAATTTAGAATATCCCGACTGTTCTTGATCCAGTAGTTCCATCCTAAATCATGCGTATTTAAAGTCTTGTTAAAAGCTTTCATACGCATCTTACAATGCGTTTCACTACCCAGCGAGGCTTCACTGTATATACACGTATGTTCTACTAAATCCGCTTAAAAATTAGATTGTTAGACTTGTCAAAAAGTGAAAAAGTCAACTTTATACAAACACACTTTGCACACTCTCTCAGACACACATACGCACTCATACACTTATACAAGAAGTCAGGCAAACATTTACACACCCACACACATGGTCTGGTTTGTATACATATTTGCGTATGTCTGTGTGTGCGTGTGTGTTCGCATCTGGGTAAAAGTCACTTAAGCGCACAATATGTCAGCCATTTGACCAATTAAAACTTTTGCCTCTAATACGCTTCATTTGCAAAAGTTGAACTATGTGTAGAACGTAAGGACCAGTGTTGGGACAGTGTTGCATAAAGTGATTGAGAGTTTGCTGCATTGAGTGCACAAATAGTGGCATTATAAAAAATAAAATAAAAAAGTAGTCCAAATCACAAAACTTTTCCTTATGCCAGGCAAAAAGTCAAACAAATTGCTGACCAGCTGGCCAACATTGGGATCAAGCCGGTAGAGAAAGAAATTACAAAAAGACAAAAGTTTTTACGTGTTTTATTTTTGGCCAAAAACATTTCACTTTGTTGCGTTGCTTATTGAAATTTATTGAAATTTATGCATAATCTCCTTGGAGCACATGGTCCTTGGTCGATACGTAAAACTTTGACCAGCTGTCAATCACTGTGTGCCCTCGTCGTTGTCGTCTGCTCCCATTACTCTCCAGTGACCAATAAAAATGACAGGCAAGCAGGAAAAGATTTGACGAAATACGTTGACGGCAGCTGTCCAGGAAATAAGCGCCAATTATGCCACCAGTAAATGCGTTCACAGACACATCAGAGCCCAATCCTGGGTGCACCTCCCCTCCAATCCATGGCAGGAAGCCAGACCGACAAGTTAGAATTTCATTTCATTTTGTTTCGTTCATTTCGTTTCGGCCTTTTGCGTTTCTTCAATTCCAATTTCAATTTGCTGCACGCTGAAATGCCGCTGTCGTCGTCATCGTAGTCAACATAATTCCCGTTCCCGGTTCTCCGTTTGCTGCTGCGGCATGCCTTCAAAAGCCTTCAGCAAATTTCACTTTTTATGCCCGTGAGTCGTCCCCGTCGTCGTCGTATCTGCTTGACCAAGCGCATATGCCGGCCCAAAGAACCCACACCTACTTCAGCTTCTACCCCCACGAATCTTACTCCCCCTCCCCCCGCACCCAACTCTTATTCCTGGCCTTGTTTCATTTTGTACGCACTTCCGCCCCTCTGAGTTCGTAAAGGGATTTTCCTGTGTGCTCTACTGTTGCTGTCATCTTGCGCCATTGGGTCATCCATCTCTTTTTTCATCCTTCTGGCGTCCGCAAATGTTTTATTTATATATGTGGACAAAGGCGGCTGGCTTTAGTTTACTTAAATATGCGGCAATCCTGCCCAGCACCCTGTCACGCCCTATCCCTCACACGCTACTTAGAGCAGCTGCTCAGGTGTAACTCTGTATTTGTATCTGTGCGGTATCTGTATCTGTGCGCATTGACATGTGCTTGTGTGTGTGTGTGTGGGTGTATTTGTGGTTGCTTTCTCGATACTTTCAGCTTGTTGCAACATTTGATTGAGTAGCGCGTGTTAAGTCCGCAGACAACAGCAAAATAGATTTCCCAATTGACACATATTTTTCGCCCGAATTGTTTATGTTGCTATTCCAAGTATGTATCTCTCTTTTTTTTATTTTTTTTGGTGGAATTGAATTTATATGTAAGCCATTTATGAACAGGGTCGAACTGTTAATTAGTTTTTAATATTAATAGGCCTAGGAAAGGTCTATAGTTCAGTTGAACTTGAATAGGCAGCAAAGTTAAATATCATGAAATTTTATCTATGTTAATAAATGGTGCAACAAAGGGTGATGAAGTGGGTTCTGGGTTTTGCCAATTGGAATTTCCACGTAGAAAAACTTTTTGTCAACGAAATATATGTCCAATAACTCTAAATCGTGAAGCCATATGCTCGTCAAAGAGTTAAAGGAATAAAATAACTCTGAGTGGTACTTAAGCCTGAATGGAATATCACTTATTCAGAAATTTCAAATTTAAAAAAACAAAATTAAAAACAAACGAATAATCAGCCGTATTCTGGGAAACGTAAAACATTTAAATTCGTTTTGATTTCACATATTTCATGATCTCAAGATCACGAAAACGAATTAATTATATGGTTTCAATCCTACTGCTTTGTTGCAGGATAAATCAAAGAGGAGCTTCCAAAAAGCACGTAATTTAACATAAACTGAAATTTTTTTTTTTTTTTTAAAGTCTGTGATATTTTTAGATGCAATTTATGTCAATTTCAAACTAAATACATTTATATGAAAAATTATTTTTTTCATAATTTTTTTCTAATTCAAACAAAAAAATTGAAAGAAAATTCCAAAAGGATTTTTTTCAATATCGATAAATGCTAGGTGCGACAGAGTTGATTGTTATAAAAAAAAAAAAATTTCCTTTGTAATAAAAATACAAAAAGGCCTGGCGAATTTAAATTAGCACTATTACTAAAGCTAATATATTTGTGTAAATTTCATTTGAAAGCCAGTATTTTCAAAATTTTCAGAAAAACTAAGTGCAAACGTTGTGAAATAATCGCAGAGCTATGCCAAGAAGGTAGGAGATATATTCATTAAAAAGATTAAGGGAAATATATGAATTTATCGACAGCAAAAAGTGCGAATTTGGTAACACGCCAGAACGAAAAATAGAACCTAATATATTGAGTCGTTCACTGAGTAATTTCGTTTTTTTTAGTGCATTTTAAACACGATTTTTTTATTGTGTAAAACATTTTATTAAATTATATATTCTCCATTTTGATCCAATACCTTTTGCCATCTTTCGGGCAATAGATTGATTCCACGCTCATACAATTTTTGATCCTTGCAGGCAAAAAACTGGTCCAAGTGGTTTTTGACGTCCTGATTTAAGGTGAAGGTTCTCCTATACAAAAAAATTTGGCAGAGACCGGAACAAGTGATTGTCCGAAGGTGCCAAGTCTGGAGAATATGGTGGCTGTGGTAGCACATCCCATTCTAGCTCCAAAAGCTTTTGGCGAGTCATCAAACTTGTATGAGGTCTCGCATTATTCTGGTGGAACACTACACCTTTTCTATTGATCAATTCTGGTCCCTTCTTTTTGAGTGCATCACTCAATTTGTCCAGCTGATCACAATACACTTCAGAATTAATCGTGGTATTGTCGGGCAAAAGTTTAAAATAAACGATCCCTTTGAAATCCCACCAAACAGACAACATAACCTTTTTTTGGTGACTATCGGCCTTCGAAGTGGTTTGAGCTGGTTCATCCTTTTTAGACCATGATCGCTTGCGCTTTACATTCTTGTTAACAACCCACTTTTCGTCGCCATTTACAACGCGCTTCAAAAATGGATCACTTCTTTGACGTTTGATAAGCAAATCACAGTCGTTAATGCGACGAAGCAAATTTCGTTCTCTAAGAACATGAGGAACCCATATGTCAAGCTTAGAAATAAATCCTAGACGTTTCATGTGCTTGTGAACGGTCGCGTTAGACAAATTTAATCTTTCAGCAATCCACATCGGCTTCAAGAGGCCTTCCAGGACGTGGTGCATCCTCAAGATCGAAATTGCTGGAACGAAATTTTGCAAACCAATTTTGGCATTGGCGTTCGGTCAACACATCTTCTCCGTACACATCACATAATTTTCGCCTTGCATGAACTGCATTTTTACCCTTTTGATAGTAAAACAGTAAAATATGCCGAAAATGTTGTTTTCGATCTTCCATCTTCGATAGGGCACCAAACAAAAACTATTCCAAAAAATTCAACAAAATTTTTTACAAAAAAGCCTTACTTTATCAGCTGTTCAAATATATAAAGGTTAAGCGGTTAAGTGTGAAGTTGGCTGCGAAAAAATTCAATAAGATCGATCAGCTGTTGTCATCAAACGAATGTTCTTACAGAACTTTAGCGCACTGTTTAGAAACTGTCAAGATCAAGAAACTCTCGAAATAAAAAAAATAGTAAAAGTATAAACTGTAACGTATAATCATAATGTTATTTCTGTCCAATTACAGCTTTGGTTTCATCTACATGGGGCACACCGTGCACTGTAATTATTTATTTTTATTTCAAAGCGTAGCTTTATTATTTTCGATCCCCGAATTACTTTATGAAGAAAATATGTTTAAAGAGATTTAAGAAGAAGATTTAAGAAGTTTTGGTTGGTTGACTTTATTGTTACAAATATCAATCGAAGTTATCGAAAGATTAACCTAAAGCCCCCTAAAGGTTTCCCCTGAAAACCGTACACCATCAGAATTTTTTCAGGTAAAAAATTCTCTTTACACGCGAGTCCATCTTCGGTAAACTTCAGAAAACAGCTTATATACCTTCGCTTGAGTTAAGCGCATTTTGGAGTTCACTTTTCAAAACCCTAAAAGTATTAAATTTCTTAATATTGTTAAACCGCCGCCCATTAACACTTGAAACTGTCAACCCATAATCTTTATTAATTTCTAAGAAAAAAAAAAAAAAATGTATATAAATAAAATAAGGAAAAACAAATGAAAGCACTTCATATGCCTGGCATTCATTTAGTCAAATGCGCCGCAAAATTTTTATCTACTTTATTTGCTTTGCTGATTGTCAACATCAATTATTTAACTTTGCCTACAAGAAAAGTAGCAACAACAACAACAACTTAAACAAATCCACCCAAAACTCTCGAAAAAAAAAAAAAATTTATATATATGTATATAAACCCTTTGCTCCGGGCAGGTCGCGGTGTCTATTTAAAAACAGTCAAATAAGCGCACATAAAACTTATCACGCCTGAATTTGTCAGGACAAAAGGCAAAACCGGAGAAGCTCCCAAAAGTATGCACGCAAAAGTGGAAAAAAAACTTATACCGCGGCAACTTTTTTTTTTTAGGCTGTCAGCTCTTACGTAACCTTTCTTGCTGTTGTTTTTGTTCCGTTTCAGTTTGAAATTTGTAGAGCGCGTAACTTTGGCTCCGTTTTGGCTTCGCACTTCATTTTGGGTTTTGTCCTGTTGAATGTTAAATGCAAAATGCTTTGCATACTTTATGGCGTTTCCTACGCTTTTTTCACACTTTTTTAAACAGAGTCGCACGCGATGGGTGCTAACCGAATAGAGCACGCGGGGGTTGCGCATGGGGCATTAAAGGGGTTGCCACTTAAGACAAATTGCGGGCGCCAAGCCAGTAAATAGGCAAACACACAAACACCAGCACATGCACCCATTTATATAAACAAACCTAAATGGAGAGGATAGGGTTAAAGTGGGTGTCAAAATATAAATAAATACAAAATTGAAAGTTGAAGCTGGATGGGGTGCACATGAAGAGCCGCTTAGGCACGGCAAAACTCAAGAAACTGGTAAAGTATTAAGAAAAGTTTATTGTAGTTACGAAAATTAGATACCCTTAAAATTGCCAGAAACTCTCAGTCAACTATTTCTTTAAATTAAAAAACTTATTTTTACTTTTTAAATTTTATTTCATCGCAAAAACAATCTGCTGCCCTTGCCAGAGTTGCCATATCGACTTATGACCTAGAATATCGGACGCAATGGTATGCATTGCATATTTGAAAATTTTTTATAAAATGTAAAATCGAGCAACTCTTAGCCTATAATGAAAAGTTATATGTTTGACTTTAATGAAAGTGTTGCTTTTTTATTTGTTTTTTTTTTTTTAAGTTTGTATATAATTTAATTTAACTTTTTCTCTACTACCTATCTAGGCAGCTTAGCCTGATGTTCATAAGAAAAAAAGTGAAGACCAATTATGACCAAAGGGTTCTACATACAAGAAAAATTATAGCTTTAGCTTATTTGTTATCGATAATTCGATAAATAATCGTAATTAAGGTAAGTAAAAAGTAATCCATCTAGCATCTTCTCTGTTGTAACTCAATCCATATACAGAAATCATTAAAAAAGAAGAGATGGATTTGAAATTAGATAGTCAGACATAATAATTCAAAAAAGATTCTTTATAAGTTGTATTGAGGTTATGTAAAAACACAGCCCCACAAAAACACCGATTTCTGGATTTAAAGGTTAGATTATGTTTTCTTGATGTTTTAGGGGTCGCTGAAAACGATTCCGCAAAATAAATAAAGCTATGAAACGAGTTATTTCGAAGATTTCGAAGGTCGCTGAAATCTGAAGTTCTAGAGTTTATTGTTATGGCCCTATGCTTCACTAGAAGTAATAGGACTTAAGAAGAAGAGTTTATTTTAAACTCGGAATCAGAGTCGGATTGATGACCCCAGAAACATATAAAAAGCATCGTCGTACAACTGCACTCGAAACATGGTTTTAAGGAGGTGAGTTTTTTGAGGTTATGTTTTCAGGATTGGAGGCATGTCTACTATACGTTTTTAGGGTCGCTGTATTTTGGAAGTTATCTCAGAAACTTGACGTGCTATTTTTTTTTTAGCTCGAACTCGGTTTCGGCGTTCACAAAAACATTTCTTAAACATTTTTAAGGTTATGATGAAACGAGGGCTTTTGGGGTAATTTCTTAGAGAGCTCGGGCTCAACGCGTCGAAATATATGAGAAAATAAGCCATTTATTGTTTGGCTGTGTCCCACAATCGGAAAACAACAATACAATTATTGACTATTATTGATTACCCTATAGCTTTTCTCCAACTAGGAACCTCATATAGGACACTAACTATATCATACAAGTTTTTCAAAAACAGACTAGCGACAATATAGTACGCCTACGGGCTTGTGTTGAATAATTTTTATTTTTAAGTAACACAAATGTCGATGCTTAGTAATTAAATTCTAAAAAAATACCAAAAAAAAACAGAGAAAATTATAGTTCACCCTAAATAAAACTATATATTTGAAATAATTGATTAAATACAGGTTATGATGGTATATGTAGAATATGTTGAGAATGTGTGCATGACAAATTTTTTCTCAAATTGTAGTTACTGCACTAAATAAAATATTCTAATATACAATCAATTTTTTATTTGTTTTTAAAGCTGAAAAATAAGTTAGCTATCACAATTTTTATCCGTAAATGCGATATAATCAATTACAATTCAATCTGATTCCACTACGAACTGATTAATTAAAACATTTCCAAAAAAAACAAAAACATAAAGAAACGAATACATTTAGCAGAAACCAATCAAAAGGCAAGTGATTAATATAAACTTTCAAGTAGGAAATATTAATAGGCAATTGAAAAGGGAAGTTATCGCATTTTGAGCGCTTTTTTGACCGCTTTTACTCAGTGAATTTGCCAACATGGAAAAAAAAAACTGGTCATTGCTTAAGGTTACTTCAGAAATGCAGAAAAAAATACACAAAATATTAATGAACGACCATTGACGAAGGAGCAAAGTCCCCTAGAGTAGATTTCGCTCCTCATAGATATGAAGAAACTCTTCAAAAAAAGATAGTTCTCTCTTATCTCAAGCTTTCTCACAAAATTAAGATACCCTCACTGATAGGGTATAACAATGGATAATGAGCAAGTCGCACAGGAAATTTGATGCGGCTGCTGTTCCAAGCACAAATCTGCATACAATTTGTTTTTGTTGTTGTTATTATGCTTGTTTTTTTTTTTTTTTTTGTTGGCCTTGTAAAAGGAGGGTTAAAAAAGTATGCAAAAACTTTTCAATAATGCCAAAATGGCTGGCTGACTTGAAGAGCTCAAGTGCAGCACCCCACACACACACATATAGACATACAGATACAAGCACAATTCACAGTTCTGCTTTCATTTTGTTTTCGTTTTCATTTTATTTGTATTTGTTTTTTTCTTAGCGCTCATTTTCGCCACTTGAACCTCAAGTATTTCACGCCGATTTCTGCCACTGATTTTGCTCCATTTCAATTTCCAGCAACTTAAAAAAAAAAAAAAATAAAAAGTATGCTCGGTACTGCTTCGTCTAACCGCAACCAAAATGCCTGCAAGACAAGGCGAGAGCGTGATTTTTCCTTTGGAAAATTTTCAAGTAAATCTCTTGGGCTTGAAAAGTTTTGGCAGTCAAGTTAAAACTCATTGTAAACTTTTTAGTTGAGTAATTAAGCAATTATGGAATAGTCAGTCCAAAATGGCAAAGCATATTAAGCATACGCCATGTGCGCCAATATATAGACTGATTTATAGTTTGCCCCAGCGTATTACTAGCAATATTGGTAGTGGGCGGCTGCTGACGTTTTAGGCATATATTATGCCATTTTATGGGCCAAATGGCAAGCCACCAAGCACGAAGGGACACATAAAGTTCAGACAACAACAACAACAAGGGCTAAAGCGCATGCTGCAATAATCTGCCGCGCTTGCACGCTGCGGCACTTAAAAGGTTTTAGAGCGGAGCTGCTGAAGCATAGGGGGGCACTTGGTTGGACCTGTCATGCGGTTTTATTAGAAATTGTTATCGCGCCGCCTGTTGCTGCTGCAGCCTAGTTGTAATTCCTAGCACCCCCAACCGCCCATGGCACATTTGCGCTTAAGTTTGATTTTTATCTGTTGGCCGCATTGTAGCTATAGTTTTCTCTTTAAGTAAAAAGGCTATATTAGATTTGTTTGCATGTATGTAACAGAACGAAAAAAATCATTTTTAAAGTTTGTAGCTTCCTGTGAGCCTAATGAAAGCAATGCCCATCATACAACTACGAAATGAGAAATATACTAAAAAAGAAAATTCTCGTCTATGAAAATTAAAATCTATGCAAAAGAATTCAATTCCCTCAATATGTACGTAGTTTGTAGCATTATGTGAGCCCAATATAATAAATCCATGTCATCTTTTTGCTGATACAATCACTTTGCTCTGTTTCCTTCTCCAAACATAAAAGTATGGACTTAAAACTCTGCATATTTTAAAAAAAAACCTTTTTAAGTTATACTTTGAAGCGGCCGGCTTAACATTTATAGAAATTATGAAAATTAAAAAAAAAAAATTTTGCTATTAGATACATCTTTAAAAGATGCACTGAATTTAACAAGCTGCCGCAAAGAAATGCGCCATTTTGGCTACACAGAAAACTGGTTAAATTTTTGTATGGTAGACATATGAAATAGTTTGCTAATTTTTTTCAAACTTTACAAAAATGTTTAATCCGAAATAAAATACAACTTACATAAATTTGGTAACGATATTTAAAAAAAAAAAAAATTAAAAATTTCTCTTTTTTAGAGAGACACGAATCACGTAACGGCACTTTACGTCACCTTCTAATTGTTGGATCATGACGTCATCTTAAACTGCGTTACAACAGCTTACGTTTGCATCAATAACATAAGTACATAAAGGGTCATCAATCTTGAGGTTCTTTTTTCATAGGGTTTATAGGGTTTTTTTTTGATAAATCACAAGTACTGTCAAGTTGCCATGTGTTTTTTTTTTCAGTTTTCATTGCCATTTCATCATGAAAAGACTTACACCCGAACAACGTTTACAAAACGTACATTTATAATACGAAAATTCGCGTTCTGTAAAGAATGTTTTTCACGCGCTTGGGCCATTTTATAGAACCAATTCGGTGAACAATTAATTCACGCACCGGCCCGGTGAATTGGCCTTTGGGGCTACGTGAAGTCTTAAGTGTTTGTGGATAAGCCAGCTACGATTGAAACATTACCCGCGTTATTCGCGAGTTACCGCCAATTATGTTCGAACGCGTCATCGAAAATTGGAACCATTGCATGGACCCGCTACGGTGCAGTTGCAGCCAACATTTAAAATGGATCATCTTCAAAAAGTGATTGGCAAGAATAGTTCTTTCTATTGATAATATAGTTTTTCCGATTCATTTGATATTTTTGTGTTTTTTTGCATTTTAAGAAAAAAACCTCAAGATTGATGACCCTTTAGTAGTAAGTTCCGCAAATGCAGTGTATCCCACTGTCGCTCACCGCCATCAGCAACAAGTACATCCAAGTCGGTAAGTTTCGACTTTGCGCTTGCATTTTGTGTTCTAGCTGCAACCGGAGCTTAGTGCTCAATGCTGAGCACCCGCTGCTCTCTATTTGTTGGATCTACTCGTGCGTTGCTTTGTGTGCCGAGGCTTTTGCCCACAAGTACTTTGTTATCTATGGAATTAAAAACGTCGCCATATTGCCTGGATCCCGGCTCCGGCTGATGCTACAGCTCACTGGAGCATTGCGAGTGCACTTTTAGCGTCATAAATCAGGAATTGTTTGTGTTCTTATTGGTTGGCCTTGTGTTTGTATGTGCGTGTGTCGGCTGCCAGCCATGTTTGCCTTTTTATTATTGTAATGTAAATACAAATTTATATTGGCATCGTAAAGGTAAAAATCTTTTGCCGCAACTCCTTACGCGCTCCATTTGCTCACACATTTAATACCTTCCACGTCCAATAACACAGCACACCCTATGTAGATATTATACCGACTATACGTATACGTAACGATACACAAAGCTTAGCAAACTCACATATGCAATGTCAATGTTTGTATTTGCTTTCTATGAGCGTGTCGTTTCGGCTTGGTTTTATACTTTTTTTTATGATTTTTTATGAAAGTATTGAAGCACTGCACAGTGGTTGGCAGCCATAGTTAGAAAATTGGAAAATCAGAAAATCGTTAAATTAATCTTGGTTTGCCGATACCTCCCAAAGAATTATTTAAAAATGGATAATGGATGGCTTTTTTACCCAGTAATGCGATTCTATAGTTATTTTTTGTATTGTTGTATATATTTTTGTCATATTTACCTAGATTAGTTGCCCTGTAGCAATTGTTATCGGTATATTCAGGTATGGCGCTAAACTTAATCGATTTCTTGGTTCTTTAATGTAAGAATGTTTAGTTCTAGTGTTGAGATTGGGAGGTTTTTATTCATAAAAAGAAAATAAACAAGATAAGGATCTTATAATTTCAAAAGTAAAAAAATTTAGTTTTAAGCATATTATGCGAATTAAAATCGAATTTTTTCTGAGTGCTCTCTTTCTTTAATCTTTTTTTAAAGAAATATGCATCACTTCTATATTTTATCCGATTTTGATAAACAATGACTTGGACAATAAGTAAATTCTTGGCAAATGATAATTTTAACAGGCATAGTTCCACTCCATTAAGCAATAAATTTTACTATTTTTTTTAAACACCCTTAAACCACTGTGCACAGCGAATGCAACCCACTGCAATGACTATTTTCCATTATTACTTTTCCAATTTATTTATTTTATTGTTATATTTACTTAGACGACTTTCCTGCTGTTTGCGTCTCTTGGTGGAAAGCGAAAGACACAGCCATTAGTATTGTTGCAACAACAATATCTACAAAAATACTATGCAACTTTGTCAATAGTATCACTAGAACAGCTTTTCCGTGAAAAGCTGCCAATTGTGTGGAATTTGAAGTTGTATTTATTTTCTAGTTGCGCGCGCTCTTAAGAGAAAATCATTAAGAAAATGGTTTGATGGCACCGCTAAGGATTTGCATGAGGCTAAAAAACAAAGTTGACATGAAATGCGCATTAACTATTATGCGAGGCGCATAAAACCTTGAGCAATAAAAGATGGGCCCACATACACACACGTAAATCAAGTAAAAATTTTATGGGACAGCAAACACCTTTGCAAAACTTAAGACCCAAGGCTTGTCTCGACTTCATGTCGGCATAATAAACAAAATTCTAAAGATGCCACAAAAATCCTCAAAGTGCGTCGGCAGCGCAATCATAAACCAAAATAATAATTACCCGTAGCTTTGTGAAGCCTTCTTTGCAGCAACAAAAGCCAAGCCGCTTTGACACACCCACAGTTACATGCACACACGGGCAGACACACACACACACACACACACATACACATATGGAAATTTATTGATATGCTCATTGTGATATGTTTTGGGCTAACAATCTAGGAAAGCGGAAGGGAGCCGGCAAAACACCGGAAGTGCCATTGTGCTATGCAAGCGTCTGGCACAAGATGGCGGCACGTCGAGCCTAAGAAGCCATAAAAGCGCACATAATAATGTCAAATGAGTTACAACAAAAGCCAAGGCAACTCACACCCACACACATATGTTAAAGCAGCTGTGTGTTTGTGTGTGTGTGTGGCGGGTTGCTGGTGTTATACCCTTTCGCTGATGACTGTATTAGGGTCGCCGCCAATGCCGCCACCATTTATCTAACGGCTTCTCTCTCTCCCAGCCTCTCTTTGCGGCAGCCTTTTGGGTCGTTTGCAGTTTTTATTACATATTTATAGGCGCACATGCAAATAAATCGCCAAGCTTTAAGGCCCAGCGACATCAGCTCTCTGTCTCAAGTTCGCTCTATGCTCATAATTTGGCGCGACGTGCTTGGCATGACAAGCACGGCGGGGGTGCGGGTGGGCTTTGGTGTTTGAGAGAGCGAGCTGACAGCAGACATGGCTGGCAATTAGGTAAAGCGCAATTTTCAGATGCAATTGGAAAACTTTCAAGTTGTCATGCAACGGAAAAACTTTCACTTATAGCAAACCAACTAAAAAGCAAATAAGAGAGAGGAAAGAGAGAATGCTAGTTTTGACTTTATTACAACTTTAATGCCCTTCATACATAACTAACTAGTTAGTAGTTTTCTTTCAATGTACAAAGTTATTAGTTTTAGTTGAAAATTTATTTAAATAGCCTTTTTTTCAAATAAAATCAACATAATTAAAAAAATTAAACGAAAATCCAGACTGGAGAACGTAGTGCTCTAAATTAAGAAGCACACTAAGCAGGCTGGCTAAAGGGTTCGTAGATGAACATCCAATCAACAGGCTAAAAAGAAGATCCCATAAACATCTAACTCACCATACAAAATATTTGGAAGTGGCTAAAACTGAACTTTAGATAGTTTACTTCTAACGATCCGTCATTTATGCATCCAGCTACTTGGGCTGTTCCGTCTTAACAAATAGACAAAACACGATATTTTTTATGTAAATTGTAGTAGTTGTTAAAACAAAATTTACTGATCTCTTTAATTCTTAAAAGCCAAATAAATTCTGTATAAACAATATTATATCCAATATTTTGTAACCGTGCGATTTCGCTATATGAGATTTCGTAAGTATTTTTTACTCGAACCCAAGAAACCCTTGGTAATTATAAGGGTTGAATTAAGCCATTAAATCTCACACACAGGGTGCTTAATTCTACCTTATCTTTAGATACGTCAGTCTGAAGCAAGCAGTTTACTGACTTAGAAGGACAAGAATTTCATCGAGGCGCACTTTGGACCATATTGCTGTCGCTTTTAATAAAAATTCCCCAAACTATCAGACTTAATTTAGAATTTAATGTGAGTGTTTTCCTTTTGGCGTGACGTTACAGTTGCATGGCAAAATATAACAAAATAGCTAAATTTGTCATATTTTCAGAGTTCTTATACTTATATAAAAATAAGGTAAAATAGAAGTAAGTTGTAACTAGGTTAATAAAATTACAAATTTCAGCGAAAACAAACAAACAAACAAAAGGCACAGCGTTGAATTTCAACCTTCAACTCAACTTTACCACAACCTAGAACCCATTCTACCTTTTTTTATGTCACTTTTAACACTCCAATATTTCGGAATTTTTTTGAGCAAAAATTTACTTTTTTTGACTTTTAAAAAATTTAACAGCATTTAGCAAATACCATTGTGTTTACTAAATTAAATAATTATTACTTTTAAGTGGCTGAGCTAACATTAATATGGCGTAGCGCGATAAGCGCCAAAAATGTAATATTAACAAATGTAAGCAAACTCGGTAAAAACAAAGCACAAACTTAAGAACTCAACTCATAAACTAACAAAAAGCGCATTTACGTTTTAGACAGTTGAGTATTTGCGCAACTTTGCAACTCGTCAACTCAACAGCAAGCGTGAATACCCTAATTATCAGTAAGCTGCTTACAAACTCCATATTCACAACGAGTACTAGTTTTATGTGTTTCAAACTATTTAAAAACTTATTTATAGGGTATGCTACTTAAAAATAAAAGCATAAAATTATTTTGCAAATTTTATAATGCTTATTTTAAGGGGCCAATATTTACGCTGTCAGCTACAAGTAACAACTCTTTGCACGGAATTGGCCAAAACTGATGCCCTGGCGCTTTGCTGGCATGGTGTGCGTGAAAAGTTTGTGTGTGTGTTTATCTTTGAGTTTGGTCAACAAGTTTTCGGTGTGCACACCTGCACACAAAAAAGTTTCCAGTGGAGACGACAAAGGCAACTCAGCAGCCGATGAACAAACACACACACACACAAAAACTGAGATGATGACAACGGTGAGGACAGCAAGGACAAGAACATTTAAGCTCAACTAATGCATGTGTCCGTTTGTTTGTTATGTCCACAAACACACACAGACACAGACTTACTGTGATATGCAACTACAATGACAACTCTGTCGTTTTCTGGCTAGCAAGAAAAAGCTACTTTTATACAATTTTCCTTTACTTTTTGCTGTAAATCGCGTAAATAAATATTGAATTCTAAGGCCAAAGTCAACAGATGTGTGTGTGTGACAGGAAATTTTTGTGTGCTTTTATTGGCAAGGGAAGGGTTAAAGCCGCTTTTGTTTTACAAGACGCCACCTGTTGGCTAATTATATAGTTAAACAAATTCAACGATTTATAACTTAAATGTGACATTAAGTAGACAATGTGCTTAGAAAATAGTCTTAAAGTTGTCCTTAAATGTACAAAAAGTTTTCTCATTAGTTTGGGTAGGTAGTCCACCCCATAAGTATGTTATGGTTTTTTTTTTTTTTTTTTTGAGCACAAATTTTTAACGAGACATCTGGGAATAGCAAAAAAAGATTCCATGTAATTTGTATGTTCCTATTTTCTGCTTGTTGCGCTATTCGCTTCTTTGTGTCAACCATAATAAATAATGCGAGTTGCGTGTGTGTGCGAATGGTATGTGTGACGCAGTGTCACACACGCAAGCCAAATAGCTAACAAAACGCAGGCTTAAAAGCAACAACAAAAACAAGAACGATGACAACACACAAAAATGGCTGCAAGGCGAAAAAAAAGAAGAAAAACAGTAGCAACATGCACAGCTAAAGGACACTAACAAGAAACTATTACAAGCACAACAAGTAGCCGCTGCACTGTGGGCGAAATTTCAAGTTCAACGAGAAGAAAAAAAATTACGAAGCAAGCTTTTTACCCTTTGGTTTTTTGTACCTCATGGGCTTTTTTTATTGACAGAAATTCTTAACTTAAAAATGGTTAGAATGACTTTAAGAACAACTGAAATTTTTATTTGAAGCGTTTAAACTATTTTCGAACAATTACGCTTGCTTAAAAACAAAAATAAATGTGCAACCCAGGTATTTGCGAAGACGAAAAAAACAAGCAAAGACATCTGGAAAAATTTATAAAAAATTCAGAAGAATTTCATTTCGGCCAAGGAATTTTGCCATGCATGTATGATACTAGTCTGCGCTCATTAAATAGGTGTTTAGTAGTGCTGAAGAAGCATCTATGTTGGCCTGTTGGCCAACGATATATAGAGATTTTAAACTTCGATCAGCGATGTTTTCTCCAGCACTTAGGAAAAGACAGGATCAAAGATGATTTAACCAAAAACTTCATGTTTCAAAAATTTCTAAAAAATTTAAAAATTTAAATGGAAACAAAAAAATATGGATAGACGGATAGATATCGCATTTAAATACAATATTAGACAACATTACGCTAATTTTATGTCATGCCAATAACATATGAACCACTGTGCGCCTGCTGTTGTCATTACAGTTGTGACCCTCTTCCTTGACTGTTACTGAAGCAGCTGGCCGTTGAGCGCGGGCACGCCTTAATTGAAATTAATGTCCATCCTTTTTCGATTTCTATACAAGTTGTTGCCCATGTTGGCCATTCGCTCATCCTCAATGCTAACTACACCACCAAGACAACTACTTCAAACTCACAAACCCTATCCTTCATCAGTCGGCTTGTACTTTCAACATTCCTTCGTGTTATTGTATGTATATAGTTTCGGTTCCTTAGGCTAAATTGCTTGACTTACAGCTCCTCTGTTGGTCTGGGTTGGCTTGTTAACTCTTCGTTTGGCTGCCATCCTTAACTTGGCTAATTTGGACATGCAGAGAGCTGCTTTGTAAATGAGACCAGTATTTGGGCCATGTTCATCGCCTTAATTTATGCTAAAGGCAAAATATCATGCATGGGCCTCATCTTGGAACCAACTAGTCGGAATTTTGTTAAATACCAAGAAGAAGCAGCAATGTAATTTGATAGTTTTTGGTCGGCAATGTTTTCATTTTATACACGCACAAAAGTAGACTACAATATTTTGAGTTTAATGATTGTTTTGTGCCAAATGGCAATGACTGTAGATGCGACCCTTAACTGGGGAATAATTAGCATATGTTTTAGATTAAGTTGTTGTTGTTGTTTTTTTTGTTATACATAAGCTAAATGCTCAGCTGCTTAAGAATTTTCATATTTAAGAGCAAGGGTCTGGCAAAAGTTTAAGGGCAAACATTACGTGAAGGAAAAAAAAAAAAATCAAATTAATATTAACAATCCAGCTAAATAACTATAATTTTTAACGCTCAGGCAACAATAAAAACAAGCACAAAGAAATCACATTAACAGAGAACGAGCTACAGGGGAATCCCGAAAGGAAAAGTATATATGTGTGTGCATGTGTAAGTTTTTATGCATGCGTGTGTGCGTGTTATTGCCAGCTCAGACATGCAATTTTTTTTTTTAATTTCTTGAAAAGGTTTTTATTATTACGCAGCAAACAAAAAAGTGAACCAAAGACGAAATATGACAGAGTATAATACAGGAGTTAAGCATGAGCAACCACTACGATTGCTTTTTTTTATACGCATACATATATGATTAACAACAATAAAAAGCTAAGAAAAAAAAACGCAATAAATTGGGCTTGCTAAAATAAGAACAAACCGACTATAAAATACTCTCTACGCAGAACGCGATGCGGTTTCGTTTTAATTTCTCCCAACTTGAACTCGACTACTTTGTTGCAAGAGATATCAAAACATGTTGCCAAAGTAGTTTTCAAAGTACAGATAATTTTCTTTGATATTCTTTGAAATAATTTTTGCCAGCTAATATGGCACGAAGCACTCCCCAAAAACTTGTGATACAAGTCCTTGGTTGAATGGTCTCAAAAATCATTAGTTGATACCTACGTTTGGTGGTCATAATGGGTCGACGAGATTTTCAAAACTTGAGGTAGCACAAATGAAAATTGTCTTATGACAGCAAAAATGAATTAATATTTTATTTTAATTTTTAGAGCGTCACTTGGTTCCTAAACAGCTCAAAACAAATCAATTTTTCTTCCAGCCATGTGTTACGGTCCTAATAATATTCTTGCACATTAGTATTGGTGACAAAATAGTATAGCCGTCTTTACTTCTGGCGCCATCTGGTTTGTTTGTTTATTTGCGTGAAACAAAGTGAGCTTTCAGTTAGCGTATTTTATTGTTGTTCTTATTTAAAATAACTCTATAAAAAATAAAAAATGATAACCGTCTTTTTTTATGAAAAATTTTTTGTATTTGTTTGTAGTAAATTTTAGTACAAGCCTTAGGGTCGTCCTTTAAGAAAGTTTCGCCCTGGCCAAGTTTATCATTTATAGAGGCTGTTCTTAATGGAAGCAACTCCTCTTTAAATGACGAAATGGTCCTCCATGTTCAGATTCACGTCAAGCTGTTAAGTCAAATTACCAACGTTCCATTCGTATTCAGAAATAAGGCGGAGTACCTTATTTTGTATTTTCTGAAACCTATAGCAGTTTAACTTAGCAGCAGTACCCTAAGTCTCTAACCCATATCCCCATGTAGGCGCTACCATCCACTAATAGACCATTTGTTTGCAGCGTTGAGGAAGCTACGTTTATTTCAAAGTCACTAGCATCGGTCTCGGTAACGATTTGGAGAAAGTGCTCCCGGTATGTTGGTTCCTGGTCCAGAGTAATAACAAGATATTTGGCTGACGTTGAAAATGGGTGAAATTAGCCATAGTTTTGCTTCTTTCTTGTAGTTTGTGGAGTCCAACACAATTCCTGTCAGCTATACTACTATAATTTTTTTCCACAAACTTAACATACCCCTTAACCAGTCGGGACAGTGTATAACAACAGCTGCAGCAGCGCGTATCAAAAGTTAAACTAAAGCAAAGTAAGATGAGCAGAAATAAAATCATAAAAATTACAAAAGGTATGAAATGAACACAAGACAACACACACACACACACACACCCAAACACACAAACAACAATAACAACAAATACTGTAAGGAAAATGCGTTCAAGAAAAATCGCTGTAATAAAGCGTAACGGTATATAAGAGAGTGAGTAGAGAGAGATAGAGAGAGAGAGAGGGGTTAAGAGGGACCAGGTTGGAAATAAAACAATTTGAGTGGAAATATACAACAACAACAGAAAGAAACAACAACAACAATCAGTAAGTAAAAAAGAAAACAAGTGATGGGAGGGGCAGAGGGGGTACTATAAGCGCTTAACACAACGCAAAAGTAACTGAAACGCAATCCTTTGTAAGGATGAAAAGAGCAGAAGACATGACCAACAGCCACTGAAGAGGACGACGAAGAAGAAACAAACAAACAAACGGGAAAACAAGGAAATAAACCAACAGCTGGGCCAGCCAATGTCTTGTCTTCGAAACTTCAGATGCTGCTCCGTTTCTCTTTGTCATCATCAAGCGAGTAAAGCGCAACTTAAATTATTAATAATAGGAATAAGAGAAACAAATGTACGCGAATGAAGCACAAGACAAAGGAAATGATGGCACAGGTGATAAAAGTTAAAGGTATCAGCAGAGAGAGCGGGGTTGCTGCGTGTACTTGGCTATGGCGGAGTGGCAAACTGCAGCGCCGGAAGCATTGCCCGGTCAATGGACCACAGTTGACTGATACAGAAAGTAGCTAACGGACTGACGTGCTATTTTATTAAGGATGTAAGCGAGATCCGATGGGAATACGATTTTTTACAGGCATATGTGGGTCATATAAGCTCCTACATAAATGATTTAGTTTCATTATTTTTTCAACTAAAATAAAAGATAAGCTAATGGGTTGAGCATCTTTTAGTTTTTGCTTAACAGTGGCATATCCCTCCCCATAGATCAGTGGTGGGCATCGAAATCTGACCGCGCTGCTTACTCACACAAAAAAATGTTTGTTTGTATGAGTTTTGCCCACCACCATGTAGTGGAAATAGTATAATAATAGGTGCTTGTTTTTCCAACGATTTGTAATGCTCCGAAGAGTCTTCTTATTGTTTTTGAAAAAAGCTCTCTTTTCTCATTGTTTATACAGTCTACGACTTCTATTCCTTTTCTAAAGCTTCCACTATTTTATTTGACAGCCCCACACTCCCTCACACTACGCTCGTTTATATTTTTTAATAAAGAAACCAAGATTTATGTGCATGAAATTACTTTATAATTCTTGTAGACCTGGCTGCCTGTTAATGATGATGATGTTAAAGAGCATTCATCAAGTAGACAACCCTTCTTAAAAATTTCCACCCTTTCTATACACTTCAACTGACCAACACTTATAGGCTATCTCGCTTACCTATAATACAACCCCAAAAATTTGCTACAATCATAAATCGGCAGCTAGCCCCCCCACTGTTTTATTTCATTTTTAAATATAATATCATATTCGCGCAGCGTTTTTTTTTTCGACACAATTATTTTTTTTTTACTTACATTTTTTATCTTAAGCCAGCCCCACAAAAAAAGTGATTTATACGACGCGGTCAAGTGTAAGTTTCCGTGGGCACCTTTTGGCACACCGGAAATTGAGTTTAACGGCTCGCCTGGCTGAAAGGTTGGACCCAGTGTTGGGCAACTCGTTAAAATTGATGCTACTGCTTGCTGACGTTTTATTAAATAATTTGTAGTCTACATTTGTGCGCCTTTTTTTTATTTTATGTCTGTGTTATCACTTGTCAGCTAATGTCCTTTAGCTATTTGTGGGATTATTGGACTCGGATTTGAGCATAATTTGTTAAAAAAGGCTAGCCTGTCAGTTTATTTAGCGCATAATTAGCTGACCAAAGGCGTTTTTACATGACTTCAGCTTAAGCGCCGCAAGATTATTAAAAATTAGTTAAAGACCATGTAATACTCTTTACATATTCTAAGCACAATAGAACTGATATTCGTGTAAATTTTTTTAAGGGTATACTTTTCGGGAATATGGCTGTTTTTTTTTTAAACATTTATAGCATGGGAACAGGGTCAGACATCACCATAATTCAAGAAACAAATTTTTCATAATAATTTTTAATAAGTTATGTAAGATTGAAAGGCTTCCCAGGCTTGATAATTAATAAGCAATATGTCTTTTAGAAAATATAAATTTTATTAGGCGTCCTAAGCCATATCAAGCTATGTTAAATACATATTTTTGTTAAGTTTAATAAATCCTGTGATAAATTCATTATAGAATGAAATATTCGCTTATTAGAATAGATTGCAAATTGCATAAACTCAAAACTTTATTCTTATACGCACAAACGGAGAGTTAAGAGCAAAGATCAACAACTTTTTGGTTATTTGGCTCACACAAGTCTTCACGTTACGTGTTGCCGAAACCATGAAAAAATGATGAACATTGAAAACCTCCAAAATCACCTGCAGAAAAAGCGAATTGCATGTGTATAAGCTCGATACGAACTTTTGGTGGAACTTGATGACCCTGGCTTAATGAAACGAGCAACACCCTTATCAAACTTCTACCTACTGGTAAAATTTAATGCACTCATCCATAATAAACTTGATCACAGGTTGCAGGGTATAACAAATTGTATGGTCTGTTTAATAAACCTTTGTGCTGTGCTTGTCTTTGTTAAGATATGATATTGACAGTCTATATTTATATCCAAATTAGACAGCTCAACAAAAAAGTGACACTTAATTAAATTTTTAGTCAAGCGTTAATTGATTTTTGTACTCCCAATTGCTCTTTAAACCAAACAATGCCCAATATATAGATACAACTTAATTACGGTTGCATGCCACATTCCAATGCGCGCTCAGCTTGCAAATCACAATTATTTAGTGATCTCTCTTGATTTGCCTGAATAAAATACATAGATTTCCAAAAGCAGATACAAACAACTAAAGCAACCAAGTTGCTTCATTTGATTAATGCAATTTCGATTGCGCCCAAAACTATGCAACGCATTTTGCATAAATTGTTCAAAAGCCCACGAAAATTAGCATCATTTGTCTTGCAACCGCTGTGGCGCCTCTGACGTTTGTCGAAAACTAAAAATAAATTTTAAAACCAGCTACCAGCAGCAGCAGCAACAACTACAACAATGGATGAACTTCCTCTTCCTGCCAACTGACAGCAGCTAGCAAAATGGCTGCCAGCAACAAGTTTGTTGGACACACAAACACACAAATGCAAACACACACACACACACAGTCTGACAAAATGGCATATTTATCTTTCAGTTTTGTTTGTGGCACAAAAATTTTGTGCTTGCTATGGCTTTGATGTCGGTCTATTGGTTCTAAGGCTTTCTATGCACCGACAAGAGCTGTATAAGCATTTTGATCTGGTAATCAGAAGCCATTTGAGGAAGCTTTAACTAGTGCACTGTGAGCATAAACGAGCTATTAGTTGATGCTCTGTCACTCTTAGCAAAAACTATCTAAACACCTCATATTGATTACGTCATCTGGTGATAAACTGCTTGACTATATGTGATACTGAAATTTTCACACTTTCGTTTTTGTTGATTTAGAGTTGAGTATCTTGGATGATAATGCGGCCAAAAAATGTTTTATCACTTTTAGTCATCAAAAGTGTCTTCACCGAGGTTTAGGGCTTCATTGCAACAAAAATCTAATTAGTAATTTTATATCCATAGATTTAATACCAGCCATATACCTGAATGATGAAATCAGCAATATATCCACCTGTTTGAGAGCTGGGCTTACAGGCGAAACATTGTACTTAACCCATCCAAGTGCGGGGCAGCGCCCTGCACGTTTAGGAAAATGTATTCGTCTGCAGTAGCAACCATGCTAACCTCTCATGATACAAATACATTGGGGTCAACCTAGACAGGCGTCTATAAAAAGTGGATAGTTAAAAATGTCTAATTGGTACTGGGTCCCAAACCACTGCTTCAAGAAAGACTACCAAGTGTAGTCTGTACCAAGTGGTGGTAGCGCCTACATGGGGGTACGTCATCCAGATCTGTGGTACGATATGGTCTAACCAGCTATTCATGATACAAATACCTTGGAGTCACCCTAGATAGCCGTCTATAAAAAGTTGCCGGCTAAGAATGTTTAATTTGTACTAGCTCCCGAGCGTCCGCTCCAAGAATAACTTCTACAAACAGGTGGTAGCTCCTACCTGAAGGTATGCCATCCAGATCTGGGGTATGGAAGTATGGTCTACCCAAACTCTCATGATTCACATGCCTTGAGGTCACCCTGAATCTAATTTATACTGGCTCTCGAACCACCGCTCCAAGAAAGACTAGTACGAAGTGGTGGTACCTCCTACCTGGAGCTACGTCATCCAAATCTGGGGTTTGACAGTGTGCCAACGTCTCATATTACAAACATATTTGTGTCAACCTGCCGACCCCTGCCGACTGTAAATGTCTAGTATGTACTGGCTTCCGAACAACCGCTCCAAGAAAAACTAGTACGATATGGTGGTAGCTCCTAGCTGGAGGTACGCCATCCAGATCTAAGCTATGGCGACTCGCTTCAATCGATAACGAATTTAGGCCTTAAGCCTCATCACTGGACGCGAATGGAATGTGTATAATGGACAATGGCATTAGATCTTGCAACAACTTTTTTCTGCATCAACTTTGTTCTCCTCGCACAATGGCAGTTCAACAAGCATCTTTAGATCCACAATCATCTCAACTAAAGCCTTAAAAATGCTTAATATCAGAGACAGAATTTATATCTCTCCAGCATATCTGAGCTGCGTGTTTTTAAAAATTAGCTTCAAATATGCTTTCATTATGAAATTCCGACAGCTTCGTGCAAATTAAATTTTTGTTTAAAACCAAGGAAGCAAATGTCGGTCAACTTGGTTGCTGCTGATGCTGCTGTTGCTGTTCCTGCTTTTGTTCAATCAGCACATGCAGCTGAGCCTTGGCACTTAAGTTCCACTTTTAGCCACCCTGAAAACCCCCTATCAAGACGACACCAAACAAAGCCACAGCGCATCAACTCATTTAGCTTGGCATTCCGGCACCAAAGGGCTATGAAAATCATTTATTAAACGCAAACTGACAAAACAAAAGCAACCCAGACAGACAAACAGACTAAAACATAAACGCCCACCAAAACCCCTCGCCCAAAAAAAACAAAAGAAAAGATTGGGAGTAGGGCAAGAAACAAAAAAAAAAAAAAAGAACATTAAAATTACCAAATTAAAATCACATTTATATTGTTTAAGCTGGGGAACTGCTAGCAACATTAATGCGTGTACGTAGCTTAAAGAGTGCAGTCGCGCTTTAAAGGGGGGCGGGGTGTCACCCTAAAATCCTCTTCAACCTGCTCGGTTAGGCCATTCAATCAACCCACACAAAAAAAACAAGAACCCCGAGAGATGTCTGTCCACACGTATTGCTAACGAGCGTCCATTATGCAAACAATAAGCGCAGTTTCCTACGTAGCGTCGCGTTTTACGTCCTGACACAGATAAAGGCAGGACACAAACACAAAAAAAAAAAATAATAATACTGAAGAATAACTTAAAATATTGCGCATACGCAATGTGCGCGCCCATCATTTTCTTTGTACTTAGTTCAACACACTCCTCAACCACACACACACACACACACTCTCCCTTTGGCTGTTTCATTCATTCAAAAATAGATTTATGTGTGGCATTTTTGAGCGAAAGGACAGCAACAAAATAGAAGAAATAAAGAAATATGTAGCGACATTTATCAAAATGTATGCGAGGGTGATTCATAAGTAAATATGTGTGCCTGAAGAGCAACCAAACTCTTCAGTGTTTGCTTTTTTCGTCTCTTACTATTACTACACTTGACATTATTGTAACTCGAAAGCAACAATAATAAGGACTTCGTTAAAGCCGCTCTATTGGGCATTGTCCGACTTTAGAATACACTGCATACTTTTTTTCAATATCTCATTTTCCTCATGTTTCATTTAGAGCAGGATTACTCAGACGTAAAAAAAAAGTTGTAATGGTGTGCTCTTACAGATTCTAAAAATCAAACTTGACATTCTTATCAAAAACGAATATGCAACACTTTATTAATTTGGCAATGGCAAATGACTTCATTTTTTCACCCTCAGCAAGCAACAGGCCCGACGATCTTAAGAACGGCATGATTATTAACCTCCCGAAGAAAGGCGATCTGACGGAGTGTAAAAACTGGCGTGGCATAACATTGTTAAACTCTGCCAATAAAGTCATTGCCCAGATCCTTTACAACCGAATTGCCCCTCTTGTTGAACCAGAACTCTGTAAAGAACAAGCAGGATTCAGGCCAAAGCGATCTTGTATAGACCATATAAACAGTCTGCGTATAGTCGTAGAACAATCCAGCGAGTGGCGTGCTCCTTTATATCTTCTATTCGTCGACTTCAAACGCGCTTTCGACACGCTATCGCACCACGCAATCTGGACGGCCGTGGAATGCAAAGGCATACCCATAAAGATCATCAATTTGGTGAAAGGTCTCTACGCTAATGCACATTGCTCAGTGCGACATGCGGGATGCATTAGCAGACAAATAACTATTCAGTCTGGTGTGCGCCAAGGCTACATCCTATCACCATTACTGTTCAATCTTGTCCTCGATGCAGTTATGTCAGAAGCAATTGAAGTTGGACAGGGCATCGCGTTTGGACTGCAAAATAAACTCAGCGACCTTGACTATGCGGACGACATTTGCCTGTTATCGCACGGTTTTGCGCAGATGCAAGGATCACTGGAAAAAATAGCCTTGCATGCTCAAGCAGCGGGTTTATTAATCAACATTGCCAAAACAAAATCAATGCGCCTCAACACCTCATGCACGTCTAACTTCACTTACCTTGGAAGCTACATTACGAATAATGGCGGTAGCGAGCAGGATATTCGATTTAGGCTTGCTAAGGCAAACCAAGCCTTCGGCTCGCTTAAAAACTTGTGGAAATCATCGAACATCTCGCTCAACACAAAAATCCGGCTATTCAACACCAACGTGAAGACAGTCTTGCTGTATGGCAGTGAAAGTTGGAGTCTTAATGTCATCTACACTCAGCGTCTTCAAGCATTCGTGAACCGCTGTTTGCGGAGCATTCTTCGCATATTCTGGCCGAATACTATACCAAGCAACGTACTATGGTTCAGAACCAAGCAACCTGCTATTGCAGAAGAAATTCTATGTCCAAAATATAAATGGTTAGGGCATACTTTGCGGAAACCGGCAACCGATCTAGCAAAGCAGGCGTTAGACTTCAATCCCCAAGGCAGCCGTAGAAAAGGCCGCCCGCGTAACACCTGGAAAAGACAAGTTGAAGTCGAACTGCGAAACTCCGGGAAAAGCTGGAGTGAAATCAAAGATAGGTGTTTGATTTCACTCCACAGAGTGGGACAGGGTTCAATGGAAAATATTTGTAACAGCCCTATGTTCCACCTAGGAATTAAATGGATTAAATACAAAAATATAAGCAACAGGCCACGACTTCGGCCTGAGCAGCCGATTGTGCTCGGCACCCTTGTGTGAGACTAATTTAGAGATAAACTCCTTACAGCATAAAATCTGTATATATACAAAATTGTTAAGTATTTCTCCGTTTTTCAAAAAGATAAAAAAGAGAATAATCTTTGTTTTGAATGTCAAAGTTAATGTCAAATATCGTTATATAGTGTTTTATCAAGTTTGGAAAAATGGTTTGCTGAACCCGCCTATGCATTGGTTTAACAGTTAAACTGATTAACCGACAGACTTCACTAATATGAGTTAACAATGTTCAAAAATTTAAATTATTTCATTAAGTCTTGAAAAGTATCGGCATTTCTTATTATATATTCTACGTTTTCACCCAAGCTCTTAAGATTTGTAAAAGAGTCACATAATTACGTCTGGGCAACTGGAGCACAGACGAGAAGATAACGACTGAATTCAACAATCTGCATACTCTGCTGAAGAATTAAACGCGTCTTTTTGCAGCATGTGTTGTCTTATTGTCTCCGAGATAGATCTCAGCTTTAACTTTAGTTTAAACTCACAAGATTTAACAGTTGGAATAAGAACCTCGAAATTCCGCTATAGGAAAAACAAACAGATACCGACTTAACTCAATGGACGCTATCATCCGCTTAGGAATAAAGCGCATTCTTTAGCAGAATTTATTTTCTGATCGTTTCCGAAATCTCAGCACTTATGCTGCCCATATTGACTACATAATAGCACTTTGATTCTAGGTAAGACAGCAACAGCATTTTTTTCCTATTACATATCTTAGGACAAACTTCATACACCTTTTTACCCTATGAGTAGAGGGTATAAAAAAGCAACACAACAACAACCGACAGTGCATTTTAGTGTCATTAAAAAGTGATCACAACGTATTAAAGTTGTCCGCACACACACACACCCACACACACACATATATTTAATATGTGCTTGTTTTCACCCTTAAAATATATGAAGCGCAGTTCGTCGACATCTTGGCATGAATTTGATTTAGTAGCACACATTATTTTTGCGTAAATATCTATGTACTATGTATGAGCACATGTTGTTGTTGTAGCGTTACTTTGCGTGTTTCTGTTATAATGTCAACAATGAAGCGTTAACCCCACAACACTTCTGCTAGACAACCCTGGCACGAAGATACACTCACAAACAGATATGTGTGTCACATTTTGTGTCACATTTGCATTTAGCTCCACTTGTTGACTTCTTCTTCAACTTCTGCTTCTTATTCATCTTCTAGTCGTTTTGGCTAGATTTTCTCCCCATGTTCGCTAGGGTCAAAATTTGCATGATTTTTACATTTATGCTTATAATTTACTATCTAATAATGTTGCTTGCTTCAAGTAAATATTACTTAGGCGTCTGTTTGAAGTGATTTTTGCATCGATTCGTGGACTTACCTTAACTCCAATGTGTACCGGTGAGAATTCTGTTTTGTGTATTGAAGGTATCGGTATCGGTAATTGCATAGGAAGGGGGCAGGACATCATGGTCGCTACCTGTGAATTAAAATTGCACAAAGCAAAATAGAAATAAGTAATAGTTAGTTGATTGTTGCACAGTTAGATGGGACTTATTGTTTTTTTTTTGTTTTTTTTGTAAAATGTAAAATTATGTGTAAAAAAAAAAAAAAAAATTGTGGAGAATGTTGGGTTTTCAACTCTCATTTGGCTTTTGAAAATATTGAGTTCACGATTGTTATAAAATTGGCTATAAACTTTAGTTTTTTATCAGCTGTGCTTCGAATTTCTCAAAACGCAAGCGATTTAATTTTATTCGTTTTCGTTTTTGCGTGCACCCAATTTCACATTTTTTAGTTGCCGATAAATTTTCATATTCTCTTGCGCTAAACAACACCTATCGGTTATCGAAATAGTAATGAGCGTGTGTATGCTATATTTTGGGTTGAATTAGAACAAAAAAAAATTAAAATAATTATCAATAAATATCTTACTTGAAATTAGCATAACTAGCATCTAAGAATATTTAACAAATTATTGCAGCTTACAATACTTAGACTAATGAACCTATTTTGCCAATTCGCCAATTCGATTTCTCTTGCACCAAAGCAGTCGGATTTAAAACAAATAGAAAATTCGTCTTTGTAAAATCGGATGCACCAAACAAGTGAAATCAAAATGAATTCGAATATTATATTCGTTTTCGTTATATTATTTTTTTTAAATTTTTGTTGTTTATTTTAATATTAGTTGACATAAAGAAATCACATGAAACTTCGATAAGATCGAAGAACCCTTACGTATTCAACAAATTTCAAATTTTTAAGTTAAGTCCAGCTGAAAAAATCCGTAAACCGTAAAATTTCAAAATTGGTTACGCAACTCATCTTGCTTCAAAAGCTTTCCTCTTTCTTTTAAGCTCTTCTTTTGACAAATTAAACGATTTATAGTCAGTTATTAAAACTACACTTAGCAACCCCAACGTTCTGCATTCCCATTGTTAAGGGTCGTCATCAATTGTTATTCATTGTTGTTGCTAATAACTTCTTTTGTTGGACCCCAGCATTGTACTTGCGCCACAGTTAAGTTTCAGTTTAAATCAAGCGACAACCCTGGCCATCAAATCGTTGACAGTTTTTGACTGTCATTTTACAGCTCTGCAAATGCTATTTTTTGAGGCAACAGCGGAGGGTTTGCGCGAGAGCGAGGTGCTATTGGACGGACTTACACATAAACTCGGAAAACACATTGAACGTGGTATAAAGCTGTGCGCTTTCAATGGTTTGCCGGCTGTTGATATTGCAATTTTTCGTCTTTTCAATTTCACGCGTTTTAATAGCGCCACACACAAAGCAAGGCGCAAAGCCCCAGGATCCCTACGAACCCTTTTTGCCCCACAACTCTAGGCGAAAATCACGACCACGTTGCACTGGTTTGGTCTTGTTTTTTTTTTTCTGTGCAGTGCATATTTTCATTTGGAAATGCTCGAGAGCATGCCATAGCCATCATCATTGTCATTTCCGTTTGGAGAACGTTTGCGTAACGATGTCAACGTTTTCGTTTCGTTTCGTTTTTTGATGGCTTCATTTTTGCAATTGCCACAGTGCAGCTGGATAGGGAGGGGGCAGCCAGCCTTTCGAGCCAAGTGCAACATATAAATCATAACGGCAGCGAAGTTGCTGTTGCAAGCAATAAAAAACTTTTGACTTTGTCATAATATGACGCCAACAACAGCAGCAACAGCAACAACTACAAAGTAAAATCACAAGCGGGCATACAAATGTGAAAAATTAAAATTGCATGACAAAGTGGCAAATGTTGTCAAAACTTTGCATTACACTGACACCAAAAACAGCAACAACAACAGCAAAGTGTCAAGATACCACACTGCACCACAGTACATGCCATAAAAATAGTAACATGCCAACTAAATATTTCAATTTCCGCTAAAAGTTTTTATTTTGGGTTTTGTTTTCCAGCAAGTTTTTCGCTCGTATTACACGCAGCAACAAACTTGGTGGTCCCTAATGGCGCATAGACAAGCCTAAAACTTTGACAGATGGACAGCAAACAAGTCATCAATACATAGATCTCTAGAAATGCTACTGAAAACCAAAAGAAAAAAAATTAAATACATATGTCAAGCATTTGTTGAACCAGCAAAGAAACTAAATTGAGCATCGATTACACACGGCACGTGCGACTGACAATTAGACATAAACCAGAATAGATAGATTCACGAGTTGTATTCGAAATGTTGAACATTTATTTAACAAAAGTCGTCAGAGTTTTTTACTATAGATGAGGAAATTTCAAAATTTATTTACAGTTTTTTTGTAGCCTAAAAATAAGTAAATTTGCGAAACAAAAACAAAATTTTAGAACGCCTTAAAAAATCTATTGAAATATAATTTCACCCCTGGACCACCCTAAAAAATCTCAGTACGATTTTCCGTCATAATTTTGGTATTGTGCCATATCTTTGATTTTAATGCACTTTTTTTTTTTGTCAAAATGTGTGTTGCTAAGAAAAATTTTCGTTTTAAATATCCTTTATTTCTGAAATAATCGAATTTCTACGATTAAATGGAATCAGTGGCGGAACCACGGGGGGTTTACGGGTCCGAACCTTTTGTTTGCTCTCCAAAGACCAAATCCAACATCCGCACCTGTATGAAATTTTATTTTCCAACTAAGAACTAACTTTAAGCTTATTTTTCGATCCATAATTTGAAAATTTTAAAATTAAGTTGCTACATAATTTAATTTAGATCCATTTTAGAATTGCGATCAAATCTTTTCAAACTAAACAAATTGCAAGTTTTTACATTGGAGTTATTTTTTACAATGGATTTTTTAGTCTATTTTTAATTTCATCTAAAATATTAATTTTTGTACAGAATGAATTACAAGACAGTGAAAATACAAACTTTAGACAGGATTACTATACTATTTTTGGTGATTTTCAAAAAACCAATTTTACCGTACCCAAAAAAAAAAAAAACTTGATTAAGACATTTTTGTCCGTGTCTGTCCCTGCATCTAGTTTCCTGAGGGCTAAAAGAGCCAGGAGCATGAAATTTTAGAAAAGATGCGTCGTATTTCTGGTTTTTCCACTTGATGACAGTTTTCGGATAAAATAAAATTTTGTGGGTTATTCCGACATTTCTCAAGCAATAATTTTTCAATTCGACAAAGATCTTTTCCTATTTAAAAATCGGGGTAACACTGTTTTTAACATATAAAATATTAAGTAAGTATCTTATGCTCTAGATCTCTAGACTATACTCGACCAAATTTTTCATTATTGGATGATATAAAAATATGCTTCTTTTAATAATTTAGTCTTTTAAAAAAAATATAACCAGACAGCAAGACTATCTGGGTTTATATACATACATATACATATATAAAAAAAAGGAAACGTGTTTATAGAGTTTGTTTTTTGCCTGCTGTTTTTACCCTTAGGACCCTAAAATTGACAGGCGGGTAGGTTTTGAAAAGGGAATTCAAGCTACCATGATGTAATTAATTAAGCCGTAAAGAAGAGTTTGAGCTTGGCTGCGCAGTGAACTGGTTCAATTTTTGAATGCTAGTAGTGGACCAATTTTGATCA
Source organism: Chymomyza costata (assembly GCA_018150985.1). NCBI lineage: Eukaryota > Metazoa > Arthropoda > Insecta > Diptera > Drosophilidae > Chymomyza > Chymomyza costata. Next base: position 3,105,318 of record JAECWU010000030.1, read on the forward strand.
AACTTCACATAAATGTTTATTCTATAAAAAAATACAAGTATTAAAAATTTGGTCCCGATATTTAAAAAAAATGCGACTTTTTTTCCTACCACGTTTTTGTGTGTTTTTATGACTTTCATGTTATTCTAAGCATTTGTGTGATATTGATCAAATCCGGTCCACTATTTCATATAGCTACCATACAAAAATTGAACTTGCTTGAATTGCTCTCTCTTTTTGATAGAGACACGCATAATCGATCATGTGAAACCATGCCATATGCCGAGCGTGTCAATCTCTATAGTGACTGTAGAAAAAGGGCAGCTACTATTCCATCGGTACAAGATCGAGGTCTCTATGGAGCGTTGAATTACGGACGAACCAAGGGCACCTTGTGATTAGTAGCAAGGCGCGGTTCTGCAGCATCTGAACCATTTGGTCCTTAAAAAATTTGTTCAATACCAATATTATTGCTAAATAGTACTTTGGCAAATACTTTTACATCTACTTATCGGCATTAATTTTCCTAACTATAAATCAATAAAATAGGTTCTAGTAATATAAAGTCTAAGACATTTAAAACGAGACTTTAATGGATATGAATTTCAGATAATATATTCATGTATTAATTTCCCAATTGTAATTCACATTTAAAAATAAAGTTGAGTTATTATTATGTTCAGCACAACGAATAGCTACTGTATACATATTTGGATATATTCTGTTGGATGCTATATATGCTCTCTGTCATTTGCTTGCTGTCAGTTTATTTAAGGCATCTGTTGAGCATTTCATAGCAAATTGCTTTAAGTGCTTCAAGAGTGTCATTTGCATGCGCCTGTATAATAATAAGTACATATGTATCTTTTTGTATATAAGTGTATAAGTGTACTTGCGCTTGTGTGTGGTGCGTGCTTTCGTTTGTTTTCAGTAAACGACTTGGCAAACTAATTAATATACAAGTAATTCTATATAATACCACTGACTGCAATGGTTGAGCAAGTTAAATGGCGCTTTAACATTACATTTTACACATGCCAAGCGATAAGTCGTCACCATCATCATCGTCATCGGCATCATCATCGTTGTTGTTGCAACAGTTACAGAAGTTGTCACTGTTGTTGTCGTCATCGTTGCCATTATCAAAAGTAGTGCCAAAGTGCATTTCTCAGTTTGCCGTAGAATGAAACGAAGCAAAACAGAGCCGGGCCGGGCCCGGCCATGGTCACGGCGCTTGCATTTTAATGACGACAACAAACGGAAATTGACGTTGCCTGACATTTGTGGCAGGAGACGCAAACAGAGTAAGAGCGCAGGGAACCGGAGAAAGAGAGAAACCCGCACAGCGGAAGCGAATAAGTTCGTTGGCGGTAACCAACATTGTTGCTGTTTTTATTGTGACACGCGACTGTAAGCCCAAGCAGCCAACTGGCAACAACGCAAATACAGAAACTCACACCATCCTACCAAGTTTATGCCTTGATCATTTTGCGAAATATTATCGCGAACATTATAAAGTTAGGTATCTATGATCATGAACCAACAACTAGACGGTCTCGCATTCGCAATCCCTTATTCTTGTCTTTCTGAAAAGCGAGCGCAGGTTCAATGTTTCTATCAAAATTCCCACAAATTTGACGCATAAAAACACACATGCTAGCAAAAATTTAATTTTGTTTTAGATTTAACAAATGTGTTCATTATGATCAAAATTGGTCCACTAATTCGTTCAGCTACCATACAAAAGTGAACGAGTTTCCTGCGCCGCCAAACTCGCGCACTTCTTTGCGTCACCTTGTAAAATTTAATGCATGATGATCTATATCATAAAGGTGTTGGAGTCGCTGGATCCAAGACCAGAATTTCTATTGCAATGGTTATTTGCTCCGTCTTTCATGCCCACAGTATCCTTTACAAGGGAACTAGGGGAGAAAACATTTTTATTTATTCAGATAGTGAAGCTGCTATCAGGGCACTATCATTAATATGAAGCATCTCCTCAAGGATGGTTAAAGAATGACATATTACCTCCCACTCGTGTCTTTCCTAAACAGAGTAGTGCTAGGTTGGGTACCTGGTAACTCAGTAGTGGATGGAAACGCGATCGCTGATGATCTAGCAGGACAGGGTGCCTCCGGCCCGACTACCACTGTAAGATGCCATCTGCAGGAAACGGCCCTATCGGATTCGTCAGAGTGTAGACTCTGTCTCGAAAACGATGAAACCACCAAACTTATACTCTGTGACTGCCCAGCGCTGGTGGGGGCCGGAGCCTGTCAGTTCTTTCCATCTAAGGTCAATGCCACAAAAGACCTACTGCTATTCATGCGAAAAACGGAGTCTCTTTCATTTATTTATGGGTACGGTACAAAACATCTTCTAGCATGTTTAGCATAGTTAACAAATTTTAATTTTAGTTCAAAGCTTTATATCTTCCAGAGTGCGTCATATTCAATTTCATGAAAAGTTACATAGCCTATAACCAGATGACATTTAAGACGTTTGCAACGACTGCTCATTTGTCAAATTATGATAAGCAGTTTAGAAGTGCTAAGGGAACAGATGAACATTCCTCTTGCGTCACTATAGCTATACTTTTCAAGTCGTAAAAATACCAACAACAAAAAATTTTTTTTTAAACGCGTGGTCTCTACTATAATACTTCTGGGTCTATATGCTCATTATACAAAATTTAATATCAAGTGTTCACGGTAAAAGAAATCCATATCTAAAAAAGAAATGGCGAAATCGCAAGTGCTCGAAATTGTATCTGGAATGAATTGAAACGTGTCGAAATGCGAAATAACAGGCACTTCCGTAGTTCAGGTAAAAGCTTTTGTCACTCTTTTTATTCACAGGTCGGATGTAGATCAGTGAGTACCCCGATGCCTTTAGCTTATTTAGTATTTTTCCTTTCCGTATATCATCTTGAATTCACGATATGGCCAATTCGCAAAGCTATCAGTATAATCCTTCACATACACTCATGCGAAAAGAGTAAGCCGCACGGCTCACACATGTGTCAAGCATATGGAAGGCAAACACAAGTGCATTCGTAATGCATGCTCAACTTTATGAGCGTGTCAATGTGTATGCGAGTGCATCCATTTGTATGTGAGTGTGATAAATACTGTACAGTTGTTTGTCATGCAACGGCAATGGTAACAGGAATTTAAACTGAAACTGCAATGACAACGGCAATGACGACATTGATGCATGACCCAGGCAAAGTCAAACCTCTTGTCTCTCAGACCGCTACCCCTTTTCTACTACACCATGCGTTAATTTGTCCAACATTTGTGGGTTACGTTTGACATTCAAGCAGCGTAATAAATGTCGCACAAAAGGCATCCACTGACTAACGGTAACTTGAACTAGGCCTAGGGTTGCCACCCACCAAAACAAAATACAATGATTAATGTGCAGTTAAATTATACTATGGCCATCATTTAAACGTGCTGAAGTTAGACATTGTAAATGCATTGGTCCAAACATGAAATTAATCATCATGATAATGATGATGATGACAAAGATGATGTTCATCATGATAAGGCTAAGCAGCGAGCTGCTATCTGTAGCGTGTCATGGCGCTGTCATTGTTGCCAAGTTCATGACATCAAGTCAACGGTTGCAGTGAGCCGTTTCCATTGCCATTGTCAGTTGCAAGTTGCCGTTGCATTTTCCAGTTGACTGAGCATGCGCGCCGCACAGCTGCAGGCGACAACACTAACAACTACAACAAAGTTGGCAGCTCCAGCAACAACAGCAACAACAACATGGCTGACAGCATTACAAATCAAGCGCATGAAATGTGTTCCGAGAATATTAGCACAATGCAAAAATCGCGCGCCCCTGGCACTGATATTTTTTGCACCGTCGAGCATTGGCTATTGGGGCGTACAACCTAATGAACAGGTGGCCAATTGGGTGACGTTAGCTTAGCTTGAACAGCTGTTCATCATAGCTATAGCGGCATCGCCATCGTCATCATCGACATCGACATCGTCATCATGATGTGCATACTGCTGCTGCTGTTGTTAAGCAGAGCGTTGAACTCACACAAATTATATACTTCGTGACGACAGTCTGGCAATATGGCAATTAGTTTGCTTAAAACCCTATTTACTGTAAACTTTTCAAGGGGCTTATCAAGTTTTCACTCAAGTTTGTACTTCAATTTCTACGAAATATGAGTATAAGCGTAACTTGAAACATAGTAAACTCTGGTACCGTCTGGTATTTAAAAATCCAAGGTCCAAGCTTCAGAAGGTTTAAAACATTTTATTTTATATACGTGGCTTTCCGACATAACCAGTTACGTTCACTTTTGGAATTATGAAACGGAAATAAATATTCCATCTTACATACCTGCATAGTTAGGCTTAGATTGCATAGGCTTTATAAGACTCAATAAAGAATTACTTGTAACTATTGGGAGCATAATGTCTCAAAATATTAAACAAAAAAATACTTAAAAGGCAAAAAAATTCCGAAGATAGGCTTGAAGATTGTTGTCTTTGCTTTAAATACTTTAGTTTTTCTTCTTCATCAATCGTATTTAAACTTATAAGTGCTACCACTCTGCCACAAGAGTCCCATACCAAGCCCCTGAGCAATGACTTTTCGACAAACTCACTTTTACATGCAGATTTACTTTGCCAATCAAAACTCAAGTGCCACTGGCTGCACTGCATCAATCAAAATTCTGCCAAAGCGCATTAAAAATCTGAAATCGTTTAGATTTGTGACACTTAGATGCAACAGCAACAAAAACTGCAAGCAAAAAAAGTGAAATGGTGCAGATTTAGCATGACAAGTGAAAGTAAATAGAAAGCAAGCCCAGGAGCAACTCTCACCCTCCTCCCGGCACTTTATGCAAAGAATGGCGCCCATATTTTTTACACACCAATAAGTTGCACGAACTTGTTGCAAGAACTCAAACCGAATGGCAACATGAATAGAGCGAATTGTTAAGCGAAATTGAAAAGCAAAATGCAGAATTTGCATAAATTTATTTCAGGACAACAACCAAGAAGGCGACGATAGCGACGGCTATTGAACGAAAACGTCAGGATAATGATAAGGCGACACGAAGTGTAAGAGTGCCAAGACGAGGGGCAGTAGATCGAGGTACCGAACGTCAACAAACAAAGCCTGGCGCCATAAAACCTGAAAGCATGAAAAGTAATAGCCTGCTTTTGTGCGCTGCTCAAACTCGGTAATGCTCTCTATGCATTTTTGATACGCTTGCAATGAAGTGTATAAGTGTGTACACACTCAGAGAAAAATATTAGTCAGTAATTAGTTCACCAAGTAATTACAAAACTAAAAAAAAATTTTTGAATTTGAATTTGTTTCGGATTTAATTAAAATGAGTTTTATTTATATCTATAAGTTTTACAAATTTTTTTTTTTATAATTTACTTTTACTTTGGGTTGGATGATTGTCAGCATTCACAAGGTTAAAAAAAATCCTTTTTTTCATAACAAAATAATTTAATTTAAGATTTTGCAAATTATAGCAAGTATGCAGTCGAAACATAACTTTTTATTAAAAATTGGAAACGGATATTTAATTTTCTTTTTACAGTGGAAAGTCTACCTTTATTAACAAACCGATGTTGCCTGTTTATACATAGTCACTGTTTTTATTGAAGCTTCTAGGCGAATATGGATACATATTAATGATAAATATATTACCTTATTTAATTAGTTTTTATTACATCAACAATTTGGGCCTATATTGAAAAATCTAATGGAAAAAAAGACCCCTTGTAAATAAATAGAGTGGAGTACAAGAAGAACACTTGGACAACATTTTATTGTTTCCTCTGTTTCAGTCTTCTGGAACAGAAGCATCAACAGACAGAAAACCATATGATATCTAAATCTCATATTTTTCTTATCCTGTTGTCTTGGTATTTAGTCTCTGATGTCTTTGAGGGGTGTTACAGTAAAAAATAAAAATATTCAACAACTTCATCAATTGTTTTCGCTCAGTGTAGTCATCCTGTGTGTGTAAGGGAGTATGTTTAACTGTATGCATGTGCGCTTGCCAAGTGCTCGGCTTAGTGGCATAGAGCGCTAGTGCATGCATGCGGCATGTGCAACGCCTAAAACTATGCAAGGCGTGTTGCAAATGTGTTGAAAATCCTTTTCTGTTAAGGATTTACCAACCGCCGACAACGCCGACGCGCCACAAACAAACAACAGCAACAACAACAACGAGACACACACAGAGTGTGTGGCATGCTTCATTCTGTGTGTGTTTGTTTCTGTGAGTGCGGTTTTGTGCCGCATCAAATTGCATTAGTGTTGAGCGCTCAGGCCAAAAGAAAACGATGCCAAGCAACCAAGGCGTTGCTCTCTCGCGTTTGTTTGCTTTACATCTGCCAACATCACCAGAGGATTCCAAAAAACGCCTCTTTTTTTGGGGGGCGAGGGCCAGCTTGGATTGTAGTAGCTTTCATGTCTGTTTGACTGGCTTTCGCTAAGCTGGCCTGAAAACTAGCTACATGGTGCTCAAACATTGTTTCGTTTGGCTTGCTTGCTGCAGTTGTCCAGTCTAGTGAACTGGCGCATACATTGCGTATGCGTAATGCAGCAGATATCATTTATCATGCAGTCAGCTGGCTGTGCAATTGTGTGTGTGTGTGTGTGTGTGTATGTATGTGAGTCTGAGTGTGTCATTAAAAATTTCATGGCTTGGGTGACAATGTAATCACACTGCAATCCAGTCTATTTTCGTTGAGCAACGAAAATTACGAGGTGTGCTCTAAAATTCTAGTCAGAAAAGCTAAGCTTAAGAGCTCACGCCCGTTTAAAAGCAGCTGCAGTGCTTCCAAAAGGGAATTTATAATGCAGACGTAACAAAAAAGAAGGGTAAGCTTGGGCATAACATAACCTATGTCTAATCCTGACCATGACATATTTTGTAATACATGCATACCATTGGTTTCAACAAATAGTAAAGCCGCCTTCTAAGCCATAAAACTTGAAAGTCTATATAGCATATAAATAACACGCGGGTAGCAAAATTGTATTTATTCCGAAGATTTTTTCACAGAAGAATTCAAAAAAGTTTTAATTCTCAATTTTTCTTAAATTAAGAATCAAATACTCTCGTTTTAAGACTTAAGACTAAACATTCCTATAATGAGCATAACACGCTATTTGAGAGCGCTTGTTCTTAAAATAGTTCTGAATATTCTTAAATTAAGAATTACGTTTTTGGAAGATGTGAAAACCCACGTTAAAGAGCAGCACGGACCATAAAAATAGCGAGCCAGTCAATGATAATATCATCGATGAAGCAGGTTAAGCTTTACTCACTCTCTCAATAAAGTGGTGTTAATTATTTGGTATACCTCTCAAAGTCATAGTTTCTTACAAAAGATATCTAAAATCAAGCGTTATTGTTCCTAAAATTATCCCAAACGTTTTGAAATTAACGTTTTTTAAATAAGAGCAAAAACGCTCATGGCTTACTTTTTACACTGAAATTTTTTTTTTTTTTGAAAGTGCGAAACGCAGTTTTTCAGCTCTAAATTCGTGATTTTTTTCTCAGTGTATAGTCTGTTTACCTTAACTTATAATTCTTGTTCAATTAGTTTCCGAGTTATTAAAGTTCTAAATTCTAACTAACTAAATTCTTCTTTCTTGCTGTAACATATTCTCATATTACCTTTTACAAACATTTGCGCAACCTTAATATACATAGACCATTACTTTATATGCAAAATGTATAAAAAAACAAAGTTTACAACAATACTTCAACAACTCGGTCCAGTAGTAACAAAAATTTCTAAGGCATACGTTAAAACCATATGGAAGTTGCGAAAAACTAAGATAAGAAAGCTTAAAAAATGTGAGAAAAAAAAACGCAGTGTTTACTTAAAGCTGTACAAACTCTCAGAATGTATGCCCGGTAGCCACTACTTTATGGTTTATTTTTTTTTACTTTTTATTAGTACAGCTACTACTTCTAGCACTACTACTACCTTTGGTCTTAGGAGCTGTTGTACTTCAACGAGAGTGGTTTACATGCTCATACCTTGCTCAAACTTTTCATCATTTGAAAACGCTTTTGTAGACAAACATTTTTCGCAAATTAAATGAAAACACCTGATGATGTTTGAGTGCACAACGAATATACTATGTGAATGCAATGAATATTCACTACTGTTTTTTTTTTTGTTTCTTCTTGCTAGAGCAAAAACAAATACGGCACCATTGTATTGTGTGTGTGTGTTTGTGCAAGTGTGTGCACGTTTGTTGTAGCCTATAAAGACTGAAAGGAAAATATAACAAGCAAAAAAAAAATGGGCCGGGTTTAGTTGAGTTATCCCGACTTTTGAATACACTGTAGTCTTTACTGCACACTGCAGCTTTATATTAAGAGTTTTTTGTAAAATAATTTGAAAGTGATTATTGTGACTCCACGCGTTGTTGATAGCGTGATGACTACTGAGCTCATTGTCTCTATCTCTTTCAGTAGCAGAACGCGACTTCGGCATGTGTTCGGCTCATGTTTATGAGAGCAGCCGATTGTCTTCGGCTCCTAGGAGCAACCAGCGGCAATCACTGGTTTAAACAATTAAAAACTGTTGCGGGCAGTGGCAGATCCATGGGGGGTTTTCGGGTACGGACCCCCTCAAAAGTTGGAAAAATGGGTTGAAAGTCTTTTGCGAGCTCTGTTATATACACTTCGAAGTAAAGAGCCCCCCAAGACAAAATTCAAGCTTCGCATCCGGTTGCGGGAGATATTCCTTAAAGGTGAACATTTTAGTTTTGTGACAATGGCTTTCAAGATTTTAGTCAAAAGGTAGAGCCCACACAACAAATCAACTTTGAATGGCCATAACGTTTAGTGTTAAACGAGATAAAGCATAAGAGTCAATTAGTAGTATCAAAAATTATGCCACTCGAAAAAAATATACATTATTCAGGCTATGACTTCTAAAATAGAAACAATGGAAAATTAAATTTGAATCGAACAAATTCTTTGTTTTTTAATGTTTATGCTCACAACTTCTAGAAAACAAACTATTATGAAATTTTAACCAAGGACAAATAAATAGAGTATCATAAAATCTGAAGCTAGTAAGGACCCTGAGAGCAGCACGCACTTCTATATGCATGCTCCTAGCTGCGAGAAACAGGCGCCCAAAGGTACGGGCAAATATAAATGACTCAAGCGATGTCACTTAAAACTATTAGGGTATTCACGCTTGCTGTTGAGTTGAGGAATTGACAAGTTTTGCAAATCTCAACATGCCAAGGCGTGAATCCCCGCTTATGGTTAGTTTTGAGTTGAATTGTTGAGTATTTGCATCTTCTTTTCTAATTTTTTAAACTTGTAGTTTAGACATCCTACTACGTTTAGTTGTGGATTCAGCCACTTACTGCACAAGACTAACTCTTTTAATTGCCTTAATTCTATATACATTTATTAAGCTTCTCATAATTAACTTTCATTTTGCTGCTTGTTGTCAACAAGCATAAGGCAACTCGTTGCATTTTACATCACCAAAGTGCAAAAAGAAATTCCGCATATTTAATGTTGAAAATGCTGCTCGTTTTGCAACACTTTCTTAAGAACACAACAGCTAATAAGTGCAATAGCATCTGTATTGAGAAAATTTTTAAACAATGCACATTTTGCCGTTGCAAAGTTGCTCAACAGCAAGCGTGAATACCCTTTATTATTATTTTGCTATACCTCAGGGGCTCTGACAAATCCGCTTCTAGTTCCTACTAGAAAAATATTTTTTGGCATCAACCTAATATACTTCTTGCTTTTTAACTACACTGTACTTAATAAAATTGAAGCCTCTGGCAATCAATTTCAAGCGCTAAACAAATGGGCGAAACGAAACAGGAACCAAAACAAGCCAATTTTTGTTATTTGCCTTGTTTGTTTATCTTTTGTTAGGTTTCTTCTTTTTTTTTCTGCTCTTTTGCGCTTTGCACACATTTTGAAAAATTAGTTTAAAAAAATATAACATTTTAACGAAATTAGTTTGCATTGTTTTTGTTTTTTTTTTTTGCTGTTGAGTTGTTTTGTACGCATGTTAAATTTTAAGTAATATGGTATATTTGTTGGCCAACTGAACTGAGCACTGAACGAATCGATAATAACTAATTGACAATGCCAAGCAAGTTTCACAACACTGAAATGAAGTAAAAGTCAAGCCTAACCTTGAACTGAAGCGACGACGACGATTACGTTTAGGCCCAAAAGCAGCTCCAACCACAATTGAGCTGTCCAAAATGAAAGACAAAGACGTCGCAGCGGCATACAAAGCGCGACGATCTTAAGTCAAAAAAAGAAAAAGAAAAAAAAAGTGTTGTACCCATATTCCATTCCCATTCCCTTACTCATTATCTTTATCATGTGGCGCGCTTTTGATTTGCTTTGGTTTACATTTCACGGTCTTTTCATTTTTTTTGCTTTTGAGAACACATAAAAGAACTTCATTATATACAAAAAGTGTGTGAAATTCAATGCGTAATATGATGAATTTTTTGTTTAAACATTTCAAGTGCTTTATAGAAGTTTATGGAAGTTTCCATAAAAGTTTTCCATAAAAGACGCAAACTTTTGCTGCTTGCAAAGAAAACTACATCAAAATTGCTTTAAAAATTCATAATTAAAAACTTCGCACACTAATTTCAAAATGGCATTGCGCTTTAAAACCGGTTTGCCAAAAAATGACTTTTTATATAGTACATAAAAAATGTATCTTCTAGATACATTGCAAGCTACAAGCTGGCAATCCTTTTATGTAGCTTTAACCAGCTTTATTAATAAATTTGTTAAATGTCGAGAGAAACAAAAAAAAAAAAAAATTTATACAATTTTTGACAAGTGCAGCCAAGCAACTTTTATGGTTTCAGATCTGACAGACAGCTACAAGAAAGAAGTATAAGCTATAAAGGAAAGAGAAAATTTGGCAAAAACAAATGCTAGATACTCTTTCAGATACGACTATACGCATATAAACAATTTTTTGTTAACACTTTAACTTTATTTATTGCTATTTTCAATTTAAAAAAACTAAAAATTGACAAATAATTTTTGTATACCAATTGAAAAATAAGAACTTTTAAGGTGTCAACGGAAATAAAAAGAGGCAAACGTTTTATTATACACCTAGGTTCAAAAGATATTAGAAACTTAATATTTTTAGAAATTTTGAAATATTAAAAAATAATTTGCAAGTATTTTTAAATTTATCAGAATATGAATGCAAACTGATAAAACTTAAAAAAAATTTATTTTTTTTTTAGAGTAATTAAAATATTTTTGAATTTATATTAATTAGTATTTTAAGTCTTATTTTTAAGTTATTAGAACATTTAAAAATTATCAGAATAATAATACAAATTGATAAAAATAAAAACTATTTTTTATTATTTGGTATAAGAATTAAATTTTATAGCTACAATTTTTCTTAATTTTTATTAATTTGCATTTTTGTTCTGCTAACAAAAATTATTTTTGTTTTTATAGTGAAAATTAATTTAAAATTTTTTCAATTGTTAGAAACAAAGTATTTAAAATTATTTTTGCATTTTAATTAATTTGTATTTTTTTCCGATACCAAAAATTACTGCTCAGATTTAAAAAAAAAAAAACTAAATATTTAAAAATAATTTTTTAATTTTTAATAATTATCACAAGAATTCGAATTTATTAAATTTTGTTTGTCATGTTGATCATTTTAAAATATTGAAAATAATTTTAAATTTAAATTGATAAAAATTGTTAAATAACAAAACTACTTTTCTTTTGAATTAACCAATAATTCCTATTATTACAATAAGAAAAAAAAATTTAAATAACAATTTTTTTTTTAATTTTTAAATAAAAATTGATATTTATTTATTATTTCATATGTTTTATTTGAGGTCCGAAAATAAAAATTAATTTTTCCAGTTTAAAAAAAGAAGATTTAAAAGTTATTTTTATTTTATTTTTTTTTTTTTATGTGCCTTCTTTCGTTCATTTTTAATTTTTGCTCAAAGCTAGCTTGATTTTATATACATACAGTGTGCCACAAAAGTGATAGTACAGCAGGCGATTTTACACTAAAATGCAAATTTCTTCTATATTGTTTACATTGTCAAAAAACTAATGATGAGGTTTTCTTAAATGTATATTTTTAAACAATAATCAAAAATAAAAACAACAATTCGTCAACGGGTTGGCTTATATTTTAAAAAAAACTTTAAAAAAACGTGATTTCAGCGCCACAAAAGTCTTAGTACACTTGGTCGGAATGACGCATTTATGTCGCTTGCAGCTGGTTGATTTTGATTTTTGCAACGGGACTTTTTTGATTATGCTTTGCTTCACTTTCGTTTGCATGTACGAAGTTTTGCGCTGGCAAAATTTAACTTGTTAACTGCAAACATGACGCGCAAGGAGCTCACAATTGAAGAACGCAAAATAATTTTGAATTTACACGTAAAAGATGGAAAATCGTATTCCGCAATTGGAAAAATTGTGTCGAGACCCCGGTCAAGTGTTCAAAACGTCATAAATCGTTTTAAAAACGAAGGTCGGGTTGAATACAAGCGCAGGAAAGGTCGTCCGACTAAATTAAATGATAGAGATAAACGCAGCGTTAAACATTTGGTGGACAAAGACCCATTTCAAAGCGCTGTTAAAATCAGTTCGATTATCACGACAACACTTCAAAAGACTGTGCACCCGGAAACCATTCGAAGAACCATTAAAAAGTTTGGAATTTGCTCGTACACACCACGTAAAAAGCCACATGTTTCACAGAAAAACAGACTTAAGCGACTTACATTTGCCAAATCGTACAGGCATTATCCCACCACGTTCTGGCGTCAAGTCATATTTTCGGATGAGTCCAAATATAACATTTTCAGGTCAGATGGGCGCTACAGGGTTTGGCGGCGGCCTGGAGATGCCTACAAACCCAAATATACGATTAAGACGGTTAAGCACGGTGGTGGTGGTCAAATGGTTTGGGGTTGCATGAGTGCTACAGGCGTCGGAAACTTACAGTTCATAGATGGTATTATGAATCATAAAAACTACATTGATATCCTCAAAGAAAACCTACAACACAGTGCCGATCGCCTTGGTCTTGGGTCAAATTTCCACTTTTACCAGGACAATGACCCAAAACATACTGCATTAAATACTCGGCTGTGGCTCCTTTACAATGTTCCACATATGGTTAATCCGCCGCCACAGAGTCCTGACCTTAATCCAATTGAGCACTTGTGGAACCATATGGAGGAAAGACTTAGAGGACGAGAAATTCGAAGCAAACCCGACCTAAAAGCCGCGTTACAGGATGAGTGGCGAAAAATTGATCGAAGTTATTTGGAAAATTTAGTGGAATCAATGCCAAAAAGACTTAATGCAGTCATAAAAATGCAGGGATATGCTACAAAATATTAATAAAATTTTTTTATGCCATATAAGGCAGTAAAATTAAGGATCACGTCAGGTGTACTAAGACTTTTGTGGCGCTGAATTAATGCCATTTTTTAGTTTTTTTTAGATTTTAAGGTAACTCGTTATTGAATTGTTGTTTTTATTTTTGATTATTGTTTAAAAATATATATTTAAGAAAACCTCATCATTAGTTTTTTGAAAATTTAAACAATATAGAAGAAATTTGCATTTTAGTGTAAAATCGCCTGCTGTACTATCACTTTTGTGGCACACTGTATGTAGCAGAGATATTTATTATTTAAACTTTGAAGCAAAATTTTTTTATTTAAAAATTAAAATTGTTGCGACAAGTTATATTTAAAAAGTCAGCATCAAACTTTATATTTAGGGTTAGGTTCACTTAAACAAAATGCTCTTCATTTACAAACGAATTTCCACAAGTTTCATTATGTCAAGGACAGGAGAATGCACTTAAAGCTAATGGCTTATAGACTTCATTTGCTTATAAACCTTTGCTCTCTTCTTAGTTTAGACTATACAGTTCTATTCTGCAGCTCTGTGCTAAAAACTATGTGGATTGTAGCTACCAAAAATTGGAGAGCTTTTAGCAAAAGCCTTATTCGACATCATCCAGTGAACTCAATCAGAGATCTTGAGAAACATCATTGAGCCACAGTGCGCCACATCCTAAACGTCAATGATGAGATAGCACAACAAATGGAAAATACTTCATTAGTCTAACCTAGCACTTCAATTATTTCTCAAGAGTTTTAACTTGGAGCCGAACTAGTCTTTGACGTAACGACCTTCCAACCTAGTCTTAAATATTAAGTGCCATATAGTCTGAAGTACTAAAGTAATTAAATAAGATTTGTTAACTTATTGTAAGTCTTAAAATTTGAAGCAGGTGCAATAAATATAGAAAAATCTTTTATTAGTCATAAATCTATATGCATTTTTTTTTTTCTCATTTTAAAATCATGCAGTGAACACTTTGTAAATAAAAGTAGTTACACAAAAAAAAACAAAGAAGCTTAGCTGAGATAAAACTTTTGTTTGATTTCCTAAACGCTTTACCTATTGGAGTCGTAGATAGCCCAACCACTAGCTAATAGCATACTCAATATACCCCACCCAAGGGTATAACTACAACAGCGAGCCAAAACTGAAGCCTGCGTAATGAGCCACTCAGCTCAAACTCAGATAACTTTTGGGCCGGGGTCTGCCACCGTTTTCTATATATCTCTCATTGTTGTTGTTCGGTTACTGCTTTTTTTTTCCATAATTTTTTGGTCATGACAGCGTCGAGTGTTAATGACATTTGTATTTCGGTCGAATCGCCGCGGCGGTCAGAACGAGTTGTTCTTGTCGTTGTTGTTGTTGTAGTTGTCTCCCGTCGGTTCTCCAACTCTCTTGACAACGTTGAAAAATGTTTTGCGCATGAGAAATTGCCTAGCCGCTGCAACAGACACATAAATTCTCATTTAGCATGTCAAATTAATGACTTCAAAATGTCTCATCAAAACCTCAAAAAGAGAAAAAATAAAACAGAGTAGCTCTTTAAAAATTGTGAGCAAAGCTAAACTGAGTTCAAGTTGAAAACCTAAATGCAAATTGCATAGATTTACATTTTCAGTGTAGAGTTTCCAAAAAGCACACACAGCTGATTCAGCTGCTGCTGTTGTTGATGATGATGATCATGATAATGATGAGCACATAACCAAGTGGAAAAACTTGTCAAACAACTTAACCGGCTGCCGGCCGGCATAGTTACAACTACTACAACTAACAACAACAACGACAACAACAATGGAAACCACAATAACAACATCATTGAATGAAATTATATAATAAAACTGACTATGTATAGTCAGTCTCAGTTAGCCAACAAGCTTCCAACGATTTAGCCAGTAAATGTCTGTAGTCAAGGCACTTTATTTATATGGCCAGACAATTGATATTTTTCTCGTGAATTGTGGCCCCCTCTGCCAGCCGCAAAGTGAACCGCACTGAACTAAACTGAACCGAACCGACCGTAAAACATGTGAAACCGCCGCGGGCAAAAACTTTTTATGCTAACTGCGGGACCCTAATAGAGATAGAAAGAACGAGTATGCGTTGGGAGGAAAGGCGGTAAATAGAGAGCTCACAGAAGATGACACTTGTTGCTTATATATAAATTATTTTTTTTATTTTTATATACTACTCTTTATGCCGAAATTTCACAAGCTATTTGTTGAGCTCATTGCGGGGTACTCCATTAAAGGTTTCGTTTACTGCTAAAAAGAGTTTATTGGATTTTTCGTGGAACTTGTAGGTCAGTGGGGTCAAAAACAAAAAAACAGATTTTCAAAGTTACCAAAGTAAAAACAAAATTGTTGAGTCTTACGAAATCGTTTTAAATATATTTTTATTATAAGACCACATGCTTTCATTTGGCCGTTAATAAAATTGATTCCAGGACTTCGTTAAATAAGTCGACTAAAACTATAGCAATAATCTACACGAATTGACTAGGGAACACCGCATAATATATAAAAGTATGCACACACTGTAAGACATTATCGCATTAACAACACACTTTTGGGCAGTTGTGCACCGTAATCAAGGCTCTGGGTTGGGCAGAAATGCACAATTTTTTATTGAAAGTTGTTGTTCTGCATTTCTGCCCTTTAAGGAATCTGCAAAAATATGGAAATATTTTCCTTATATGTTTGTTAAAAAAGCTACATATATAATAGCATTAAGATATCATTATGGAACTCGCATTACATAGCTAAGATATTAAACAAAAATTTTATATTTTAATTTAATTTTTGATATATTAAATTTTTTTTAAGTGCAAACATGATTTTAAGCTAACAATATTTTTTTGTTTTAATTATGCTTTATCCATATTTTTAATGAATTTGTGAACAAAACTTTTATAACACTTGGCCAAATCTAAAGTTCGGTAGCAGTTTTATGAATTAATAATTATTTTTGAGTAAACTTGTGAAAACCCATATAAAGGGTCATTAATCTTGAGGTTTTGTTTTTAAAATGCAAAAAAAAAAAAATTTCAAATTAATCGTACTTTTTAAAGATAATCCCTTTCAAATGTTGGCCGCAACTACGCTGTAGCTTGTCCATGCGGAGGTACTCACGCGTGATTTATCAAACAACCATATTGAAAAAACACCTCAAGATTGATGGCCCTTTATATGTATAACTCTTTGACTTGATTATATCAACGCACAGCTCAAATTATAAGAGCTAGAAATTTGAATTTTACAAAGCACGTTAAGGGCGGAGCCCCCTAGCCGCTTTATAAATACTTTTTAGCTATTCTATGGCAGTGGTTGTTCTTCATTTATAAAATAAGTGTATTTAAACTTCGCCATAACCGTGACATCTTTCATTCAACATTTTATGGTTAATGCCCAAACGTTTAGCGTTGATTTCTCAAGGAAAGCAAACACTTGTGTATACACGACTGACTTCATAAAACAACTATGTGTATACATCTGTATATTTATATTTATTTATTTGAAAGTGTTGGTGTATGATTACCCAGTGAGCAAGTAGTATTGTTTGGGTTTTCTATAATTAATCAAAGCTGTGTAATTTTTTTTATGGCTGCTTGAACAACAGCTACTTAAGAACAACTACAACTATTCAACTAACCTTTTGGCGGCAAACTTTGAGTCATGCCCATAAAGTATGGGTACTCACTACACATATGGCCAGGTTTCAAGCGTTCAATATTTACACTCTTCATTGCTTAGATGATGATGATTATTATTATTGTTTTTGGTATTACTTATAAGCATTTGTTGCGGCCTATAACTGGTTTCTTGTCAGCTGGCAAGCATATGTTAATTTGTACACAACTTCTAGATTTACTTACATGACTTGGCTAGTTGGAATTTGGCAAATGTTTAATGTCCGATTAGCAAATGTCTATTCATAGTGACATCCATAGTTGGATAAATGATTTCATGCAGAAAACTGAGCCGCATTACACTGGAAAACACGTAAGACCAACGCCAAGGTTCAGGTGACGTATTAGTGTGTGGTCAAAACCAAGCCCAGGGAGAGCGCACGGCGCAAAGAGAGCGGCGACAACCGCAATAATTAGCAATGAAATCACGTGCAAGTCGCTGACGTTGGACCAACGTTAACAGCTGCCAATTTCAATTATACGCAAGCTGCTGTTGGTGCTCTTGGTCAGGCTACCTTGGTGGCTGCCTTTAAGTGGCCGTGACTAATTAGAAATTAAATTGACAGAAAACGTGTTTAACGTGAACTCGGCTCTTCCTCCCTGGTGACAAATTTTGAAGTCTTGCATAAATTATGTGCAAAAGGTAATCTTTCCTGTTTTTTATTCGCTCTCTTTTTTTCTAAATCCTTGCAGAGGAGCCTTAATCAGCAACCCTTGCGGTGGTTCCAATGTTACATAACGTGCCGACGAAGTCAATTGCTCAATTCTTTAGCACAGCAAGGGGTTGCTTAGGCCTGATTCCCTACCTGAATCATTCAACTTATTTATATCAGGACATCCTGACAACAATATTCTCTTAACTTTCATTAATTTTAAAAGCATACGAGTCCATCCGAGAGAGACTGCTACGGCGAAGAATAAAAATGAATCAGGACCGAATGAATTAAAAATTTTTGTTGAACTAATCGGTAAATATCCTTAGTAGTCTTCAAAATAGCATCCATATGCTCCAAGACCACGCGTATAAAGTGATTCCCACTGCGCGGAACTCACTAATCGGAATCCCCTTCAGAGATGCCGTGACGGCCCTTTGGACATTTTCTACGAAGCTCCATCACTCAAAGAAAGAGGAGGAAGCCCGGCGGTGCCAGATATGGACTGTACAACGTGGCAACCATGTGCATGGCCAAAAACTACTCAAGCAGCGACGTGGTGTGTCACAAACTAGGTTCACACTTTTGTTATTCCCAAATCCTCGATTATAATTTTTTGGACTCTACCTATGTATGAAATCACCTACTTATCAAAAATCCGACGAACATTTGTGCACCGGTCAGAGCCCAGGAGCGCCATCACTTTGGCTAAATTTTCATCAATCTTTGAAGTTAATGAGCGAACGGAGGGGCCTCCGCCCTAAATACCTTATGACACTCGAACACTGCTGCTCATTGCACGGTTGGCGTTCTCATTAAGCACTGTTCAAGATTTTTCTCCACTGAAAATATTAAAGCCTCATAAATTCTAGAGTTTTAGACAAAGAACGTGCAAAACTCTATATTTCAGACTACAAAAAGCTAATAAAACTTTAAGCACAAGGCTTTAAAATGCAAATGCAGCAAAGTTTGAAACAACCAATTCCTTCCGTAAGCCCGCATCCTAAAGTGAAAACGTCCACATGCCAAAGGGGAGTCAAGAGCAGACCGCAAGGACACGTCATAAGCCACGCCTGTCAGCTAAGCTGACAAAATTACAACCAACTGGCTTGACTTTGGGTGATTGCTCCTATTGGGGCAGTCAGTTGGGTCAGTTGGTTGTTGTTTGGTTGACTGCAACAAGTTAAGCCGCTGTTGAATGGTCAATGCTTTAGTTGTTGCACTTTTGGCAACATGTCTGGTCACACTGTTTTTCCCACATCCACACGCACACACTTACATGCAGCTTAAGCTGGTTATATATACTCCTACAAATAGATAGTACTTATTCTCTAAGAGCTTAGCTGACTGCTAACCAAATGTCATATGTAAAGCTGACCCTAACATTTAGTTGGCTCAAAGTTGAAGACGCTTTTAAAGCACATTTAAGTGCGCCATTCACACAGATACACACACTAATACTGTCTAACATATTTAGCTCCATAATGCCTGGCATGAAATCTAATCTAGTTCATTAGCAGTTGGCGCTTTTGAAAATGGCACAAAATTTTATTTGTCTAGTCCTACACGGGCATGTATGAAATATGAAGCCATGTTAAATATAGCATTAAGGTGTTAGCTGCATAGAAAATTGGATTTCTAGCACACACACTGACACACGTACACTTACAGACATAGATACTCAGATAAATACACTCATAAGAAGCAGTTTCATGGCTGCAGCTAAGGCTAAAGGCACCTGGCAACAGGACATGCTTCAATGCAAGTCAAAGTGCCAGCTCAATGCCTTGGCTAAAGGCATCAAACTCCATAAAACATTGCGCACACTGGCTCACATACGAGGGCTGGCTAAAAAGTAATTGAGTCTTGTAGAGCTTTACACTTAACCCAGATGTACACAAATTTATATATGCCTTTTAAGAAGAGCAGATATATTTAGTTATAAAAATTAATTCAAGGTGTTATATATTGGGTGTTTCTTCGCCGGGTAGAAATACAAAAATACAGAAGTGCGCTTACAACGAGGCATAAAGGCAAAAGTGCAAGATTAGGCATCAGGTGAAAATGCCATTTAAAGCACAACAGTTTCAGTTTTGCATGTATGCCAGTGCAATATATAATTGCCAATAAAAACACTCTAATTAAAAATAAAAGGTTTTACACCCGTGGACAGTTATTCAGTTTACGATCATACTATAATGCATGCACTCAATAATACCAAACAAATGCGCCTAAATACCCCTATGTACCAGTTTTATGCACAAGTGCCCTAATTTTTATTGTCTAGGTTCTGGTTTGGGCAGAAATGCAGAATTTTTTTATGAAAAATTGTTGTTGTATACTATTGCATTTCTGTTAGACAAAATGAACACCCCAAAAATTTGCGCAAATTTTTTCCGTGATCAATGAAAATGAACGAAATATTAGCTAATGTAGGTACTTTTCAGCCAACCCTCGCATATAGTGCCTGGGCATGCAACCAAGCAGCTAAAAGGATAGACAATACAACAGCTAATGGAGCTGGCGTAGGGTGAAAATCAAAGGTGGAGCTCCAAGGATTCCAGCTTCTGACAGTGAAATGCAAGAGCGTGGTCCACAACGCGAGCACTGCATGCAACGACAACAATAACAATATATACAATCTGGGCAGAAATTTTGCTTCGCCAGAGTTTGACATGAGCTTCACACACTCATATTATATGTACATATACATATCTTTATATGTGTACATGTAAACGCACATGTGTATAAGGTGGCAACGCCAGACAAGCGCTGCCGTGTAGTTTTAATTAATTTAATTTCACGCTCATAAAATGCCAAACAATGTGAAAAACTCTTTTGCAGCGCGCGTGTGTAATGCCAAGCATTAAAAACAAGGAATACAAAAGTTACTTGGATGTTACCAATGTTGTAATACTCTTTAGTCTATAAGGCCGCGCGTACACAGAGCGCTGACAAGACATGAACTTATTAGCACGGTCTGCCGCATGATTTTTTTGTATAGCATCAGCTTATGTACGCTGTGTACGCGTTCTCATAGACCACAGTGTGTTTGACTTTTTTGCGCCGATAATTTCATGTCATGTAAGCCCACATCAGCGCTCTGTGTACGCCTGGCCTAAGAGAGATACTCGCAAGTTCGATCTCTTGACTGGATACTTTATAAAATATTTTATAGAAAAACTTGAATTTACAATGGGAACGTTGCTTGAATGCAGTCAGCTTTTCGATATTTTCTTTGAATCATTTTAAAGTCTCAGGTACAGATAAGGATAAATATTTATATATTGCATGTGTTTTGACTTTTGCTTATAGCTGGTCAAAAGTCAAAGATGAGTATGTGTTCACTACTCAAGGGCTATTTATTAACAATTATATTTAAAACTTCATTATTTGACAGTAGGTGTGTATTAGAATTATATGTAGGTATATTAATTTAAGAAACGGTTTTAAGCGCGACCAGAGTACAGTGCGTGTGCCTCAATGCTCAGTCAAAGTTTGAATCGTATTGCATTATAAGAGCGTGCAATCAGCGCTCTCATTAGTTGGATGGTGCTGCCAACTCTTGCAGGTTGATGGTAGTGCTAATTCTTGTCAATGAGTTATCGATGAGGCGATGATAACGATAAATGTTCGAACAGCACGTATACAGGCTTGGGTCTATTATTAGGAAATGGCCAGAACAGAATATTTATTTCTCATATCTTAATTTAAACATAGATGTATCGATGTTCCAGTTAACAGCATCGAAATCATCTATGTTCTTCCAACACAGCCAATCAGCTTTAAATTAAATTAAAACACATTATTTTATTATCTAAACATGATTCCAATACAAATCAGAACACTAACTAGCGATGCAGTGCTATTTAAGCTCCGATTTATCACATCACAGATTTGCTATCGAACTCCTCAACGATATCTAACTTACGCTTCATTTTTAAGTACACTGCTTTCATAATCTCCTTATGCCGAATTTCTATTAAACAACTTTGCGATTTTTTTCTTATAAAAAAGGATCCAGGATACAATGGAAGAAGATTTCAATGAGTAGTCCTTAATTGAACGAATAATACAGAACAATCAATTTTTTGCTTAAAATTGTATGAAAGATCGACTTTGTAAATTTCAAAATGCTATAATTTTCTTCTAATTTTTCATAACTGACCGTTGTTCGGTTATGGCCTGACGGAAAAAGTTCCTCAAGGCGTCTCTCCTTTGCAATCTACTCAGAAAGAAAGAAAATATACAAACGAACCTTCTTGACAAACTCACAACACCAGCTGCAGAGTATCAAATAAAAATAAACTTTAATAGTCAGCGAAAAATAAAAAATAAAAATCCGTAGCTGCATTGGGCCTCTGACAGTTTGGTGCTGACACACAACAAACTATGAAATTAATATCCTCAGGCAGTGTGCGAGATATGTCAAAATGATGGCAAACACTTGGCACAAACTAAACGTAATTTGTCATAATTCAATTAAAAACAGCCACTACAAGTCAGAAATTAGCACAAGCGGTAGCAATCAATTCCATAGATACAGATACAAAATACAACATAATTGAAAGCGTCATAATGTGATCTCTCTGTAAAGAGTAAATTGTAAAAGATCGACAACATCAATTGAAGGCACTTAGTTGGTGCTACAGTTGCACAGCGCCCCTGTGAGGCCGTCATTCATTCAGTCAGTCAGTCAGTGTGTCAGTTGTACAACTTTATAGTAGACAAGTATCTAGACATCAATTCATTTAATGCTGTGCGCATTTCTGGGTTAACTAGCTGCAGCATATCAAAAAGTGAACCACACGCGATTGAGGCATTTTGAAGTTCAACATAAATTATGTTCAAATTGATGCTGCAAATGTTGCAAGCAAAATTAACTCTATGGCAACAGCAGCAGCATCAGTGGCACAGCTGCTAAATTGGCTGGCTGACTAATACACGCGATCAGCCGTACCAAAAAATGGGGAGCAAAGCAGATAAAGAAGTTGGGCAAAACGAAAAAAAAAGCAGCGCTTGCAAAAGTATCTTCAAGATACACAACAGCTGTATACAGTTTGCCATGTATTTATTTACATTTATTTGTATGCGTTGCTTATGCTGTTGCTTTTTTTTTTGCTTTTGTTATTTGTTGCGGCTTTCTGCATTTAATTGTTGACTTCCCTTTTACGCTGAATCGGCAGTCGCTGTCGCTGTCGACGCAGCAGTTGCCGTCAGCGTCAACCGCATGGTGGCGAAATTGTTTAGATTAACTCGTCGACACTAATTTTTTTTTCTCTTTTCCGATCGCTTTACATTCACACACACTCACACATACATATAGAACACCCGCATAAACCACTGCGCACTCACTCTCTCACATTCAAAAAGCATTAATGATCTGCTCTGCTGCTCCGCTAGAGAGGAAAATAAAACCTCATTAAAAAATAAAAACTTCGGCATCATTTAACACTGCGCAATACAACACTTTAAAAATCATTCATAATGTAAACAGAAATTTATGTGAATCCCTAAGTTTCTTGAGGGAGTCATTTTTGAGTTTTTAACCAGAACTCCAGTTTCGCATAAATGAGTCATAAATAAACCTAAAACTGATAGACATGCAAAAACAGTCAAGGCAAAACTTATATAAGAAATCATTTTAAAACAACTTGAAACGAAATATTAAATTTCATAGCATTGCATCAGACAATCTACATTTTTTACTCTGAGAGAACTATTTTTAAGTCCTTCTCGTGGAATTAGAGAACGAATTTAATATATATTTTTTCTGCACTTCAATAATCAATTATTATTCACAATAAGTAATAAACCTTCGTAGGAGTCTAGAACCTTTCATAGCTTTGCCACAAAGCTGAATACCACTATATTAAAATATTGGATTCGCGATTCTCGATAAAAACGTCTCTGTGCTGTGAAGATATTACACACCCATCAAAAATATTTTGCTGGAATTGCCACATTCAAATCGACAAAAATTTTGGAATTTTAGGCGAATTTTTTAAAAATACTTCTTAGAATGATTCAAATATCGTCACGTAACAGTGTAAAGATTGATGATCCTAAATCAATTGATTTGTGAGGAAGTGTTATTTCCCAAAATTAAATTTTAAAAACAAAACAAATATGATATAATAAAAATAAAGCATATTGTTAAACTTCAAATAAAGAACACGAAAAAAGTTCCTGCAAATAGTCGTATTAGTGAAAAAACTGCGTTAAACAGTTGTGAATTATAAGTAAAATATCGTGTGTAAATAATAAAATTAAATAAAAATACATTTGGATGCAGAATTATATACCAGTAAGACTACGATTAGGACATACAAAAATAATAAATCGGCACTATATAGACAAAAATATGTCACCAATTTGTCAACTCTGTTACTGTAACTTGCCAACCAGTGTTAAGCATTTGCTCGGAAATTGTCCAGCACTTAGTATTGTCAGGGAACAAACATTTGGAAACACATCCCCCACCCTTTGCTTATCCAATCCAAATAGCACAAATATTGTTAAAATCATCAACTTCCTAAAACAATCGAACTTTTACCATTAAATCTAAAAAAAATTATATGTAATCAACCCCATAATATATAAAATCAAATATAGAATATAGAACACTTTAACTTATTTTATACACTTTTTTTTAATATTAATTTTTATATAACATATAAAGGGTGTTTTTTTTTAGTAACACAAGTTTAAATCATAATAAGACAAAGAAATATATTTTTAATATCAATGAAAAGGACTTTATTGGATAGAAAATTTTATGACATTAATGTTCTTATAAGGCTCAATCTGGAACACCAATTTTTACAAACTTTTCGCAGCATTTGCAACCGTATTTTGGCAATAACTTTTCGAATTCATCGGACAACAAAATTTTGAATAAGTTTTTGATACAAAATTTCAAAAAGTTGCAAGAGTTGCCCTGGTGTAAGTCTATAAAATATCTATGTATATCCATCATGAAATGTCAACCCAAACTCAACAAAAAGCAACTATCAGCTGTTAAATGGGTTGTCAGATAAAGCAGTGCTGCCAACTCAAAGTTTTGAACCTCTAAAAAAAACACGCTGTACTTTACCATTTTTTATACATTTTTAATAAATTAATTGGTCTCCATTAAATATAAAAGAAAAATATACCATAATTGGCCTTGAAAAATATAAGCGGAAGGAACATTGATCTTATTTTCGGTCCCATGATGCAATCGAAATTTTTTTATATATTTGCAGGAATTATGCTATTTTGATGAACTGTCAAGCCAAATCCCGGAGAGGGAGTCTTTTCAGAATAAAAAAAAAATTAAAAACGTACTCCCCTGTAATTAAACATTTCAGCGATTTGTTCATTCTTGAAATACAGGAACGTACATTTCAGTACCTTAGCTGCTAAATTAGCCGATGATAGCCGGAACAAGCAAATCTTTTTATTTAAACACTTAAAAGAAATCAAATCAATCAAAATACATTTTAAAGAATAAACGAACGCTTTTTTAGGTATAACCTTATTTCAGAACTTAACAAATTTGATCTGCAGCTCCTAGAACCCTATCTCTCCTAAAAACGCTGATGAAAAGTTCATTTGATTTTTTATATTCTGTTATAATCTAGACCTACAATTCTACAAGACAAATGTAGATAATCATGCTAGTTATTATTCATCAATTCGGGATGACCAGAAATTTTTCGAACATGTCTGGCATAACTCGTGAGTATTTAAAGTTGCGTTTCTTTTCTGCGTTTTATTTAAAAGATTTAAGTCGTACAAAAAATATTCGAAGCGAAGTTTTGATTTTCATTCACAAACATAAATATTTAGCAGCTAAATTTATTTGACGTTCTCCTCTAAACCAAAACTACTGCGCAGTCAGTTGATCTGCCTTTTTTTTTGGTGTGCCTTTGAAGTACTGATTGCTTCAGTAACTGCCTGGTTCGTTGTATCTTTTTGTATTTTTTTTTCGATTTTTTTTTTGCTTTTTTGCCTTTCGTTGGGTCTCTTTGTAATTGTATCTTTTGGATACGAACGTGTTGCTTTGTTTATTTGCGCAATTCTTTAGCAAAACGCTGTTCTGCCAGCCAAAGCAACGTTGACTGTTTACTTCATCTGTTTATCTTGTGCAAATTACTGGAATCGTAAAAAATTTTTAAATAATAAATGATTTTGCCAACGGAGAAGAAGCGTTCTCCATTTATTGCACAATATTCGACAGACTTTGCAAAGCGCACAGAAAATTAAACAAAACGCTGCAAATAAAGTTTGAGTTGCATATAAAACGCCATATGCTTTTTTTATATACCTACATATATATACTATATATCTTTCGCTTCTTTTCAATTAGCAACGCTTGGCATGACCAAAGCCGTCGTCTTCGCCATGTTGCCACTCTGCTCTCTGTGGCTAATTAAAATGAAAGGCCAAAACTGCAGCGGTGGTGGCATTATTTATATCTTTCATTTGTGGCCCATTAAATGTTCTAGCAATTCTTCAAGCGCTGTCTGTCGAAATTTTATGTTAAGGGGAGCCAAGAACTTGCAGTTAACCAACTGCTTATATATGATTGACATGCAGTGGATCCAAGACTAGGTAGCTTATGTCTTGGCACAATTAAATCATTTCGGAAATACTTTCAACGACATCAACAAATGCAAGGGATACAATTGTTAGAGATGGGACGATAGTAATCGTGCTCACGATTGAGTAATTCTACACAAAATTCGATTCTATGAAGAAAGTGATCCGTGCGCCTGATACAATAAGCAGTTCAGGAGGACCTTAAGTGCAGTTTGTTTATCCTTTGTCAAGCATAAGAAATCCAAATATGTTTTATCTTTGGTTTCTATTAGAGAAAATCAAGGAATTCAGTAGCCTGATGAAATTGAGGGCGAAGTAGTTGAACAGTCTCCGGTTTATTGTAGTGTAGAAGTTCACTCCTTGTGTTCCCTTTTCAGCCAAATCGCGCTTAAATTTTACGTTATTAGCTACATCCAAGATTCTATGCCCACCCTAATAAATCAAGATAATCTCGAACTGGCTCTTTTCACTATTACTACCCATATGGATTTTGAACCGCTGAATTCGAATTCGAGGACTAAACAGTTTTTTTTAGTAAAAACTTCAAAACCCTGCCTCCTGGCTTAACCTCTAAAAACTCCATGGATATTTTCTATAAATGGTTTCAACGATGATTTTTATATGTTTTTTCCGCAGCACGTCAGGTATTTAAAATTTTTGAGCTTATTTCGGAGCCCTTGGGTGTTGGGTTTGACAGTTTTTTGCGACCTCTAAGAACAAATCCTTGATCCGCTCCTGGATAGCCCTGTCACATGTTTAGTTCATAGCACTTTCTTTTGGGATCCTCTTTTATAGAAAGAATTACCTTCGACCAATACTACGTTAACATTATTTTGCCAAGTAAGCAAAGCCAGAAGGGTTCCGAAAATCTCCTAACGTTCTGCAAATCCCTCTGGTGGGAGACCAAAATAAATTTATTCAAAACTAACAGAAATTAAAAATGCTGACGAAACGTGAGTGAAAACTCGAGATTTGAGTTCCACCTCTGACCACATCACCATAACAACAACAACATCACCAATGCCTCGTGGTTGTCCGCATCTTACAAGCATTTGGCATGCATCCAAAAAGCACAAATCAAGCAAATTCAAAACAAACAATGCAAAAAGCCCCAAAGAACAACAATAATCCAAACAACCTGTTGACTACCCAAAAGGCGACAGGTCGTCGTCACTCACACAGCCCAGGCATTATTATCATCATGCTCATCATCAGTCTTCTTCCTGCGCTTGTTTATATAGCTACCTAGATATATCTATGTACGTGTGAGGTAGCAAAATGCTGCACATTTTGGCTGGCAAATCACGCAAATGAAATGCACAAAATATGCGCCATTTATAACATGCAACCTAGCGAGGCACCACCCGCATGTTCTCGGTAAGAGCTCCTGCCCATTAGACAGCTACGTGGCGGCACTTCGACTATAGTTTTCTACAGTGACTGCATTGGCAAAATGTCTTGCCTAGAAATGTGGCAAAATAGAAAAAATAAAAAAAAAAATATGAGGCAAAAATATGGCAGAAAGACATCAAACCACAAGTTGTGCACTTTTTTGCTGGCAGTACACGGGTACCCTGCCCTATCCCAGCCAGCTACTCCTAGACCTCCTCGTTTCGCGGGCCACAGTCAATTGCGCGCTAATTTAGCGCAGCTTGCACTTAATAATTTCTTTTTCATAATTGAGTGGAAAAAAGTGACGGAAAAGCGAGAGGTAAGACGCATGCAACTGCCTGGGCGTGAAAGAGATGTCAACTGAGCTGAGCATAAGGGGAAAGCTTACTCGTAGTAAGATTATATATCTAGATATTTAGTTAAAATTACGAGGGCTGTGCGAGCAGTACTGCAAAAAAATTAAAGGCAAAAATAAATATTAAAAGCAAAAAATGTAAAATAATTTCTTTAGTTACAAAGATTAAACAAAAATTTAATTGATCCATTTTTTTTCAGAGAACATGCCTAATGGGTACAGCTGCTTTGGTTATCAGGTTGAAAATGAGCATAATTAAAGATTTTCTTGATTATAGAGTAAATATTTCATACCAAACAAAAAAATATACATATATTTGGAATCTACAAAATATAGTCAACGAAAACGAAAAGCGAAGCTTTGGTATAAAGACCAATACATAACCAGTCATATAATTGGATCACCCAGACAAAAATGTGAGTTCATACAAAAACTACGATTTATTTCCTAAGCCTAATGAACAGATAGAAAATAAATTTTTTTTGTTTATTCGGATTGCCTTGGTTTCAAAAGTTTGCCTGGCTTGGCTTTTTGTAGTGTACATTTAAGAGCTAACAAATATGTTTTTATGATAATCGTATTCAGAATTCTTCCAAAACAAACTTCACTCAACTGATATTTATGCGCACTCAGCGCCAAAAATATTTAGAAAGAGATTTCAAATTAAAGATGAGACATTACTGTCTAAAAATTTTTAAAATAATACAAAAAATAACAAGGCAAACTGATTTGATTTTTACTATCACAATTAGTTTTAGTAAATACCATAATTTCCAAGTGATGGATCGACCAACTGAACAACGTAGACAAGCTGTTAAGTTCTATATGTGAACTTTTTAAAGAGCTTTGCTCAGTATGTCTTGAAAGTTTACGCTTGGGATAATAAAGCTAATTCCTTTGAAAGCCGAAGTTTTGACAAGGATACATATTACTTGGGGAGGGCGAGTATTTTATTTCTGGGCTTGGGAATAGAGGCTAAAAAGTTTTTCTATAAATATTGTTTAAATGTTATGAACAAAGCCGTTAAGATTTTATGATAAACTTTTTACGTCATCAAAAATATGACTGAGTTGAGTAGGTTACGTTAGGTAAGGCTACTTAGGCTGCTCGACACAAGGCTGAGATCACACGGAGAACTTACAATCCATTGTGAAGACAATTTAACGTGGAAGTATATAGAAAAATATGATAGTGAGAGGAGAATAAAAGTGCTGAATGTAGAATTTTAAGGATTCGATAAAAAAGCGCCGGGTCTGTTATAGGCAGATTTGCAAGTCTGTCCAGGTCTTTAAAGTACAGCAGTGAAAAAATATAATTTTTGGTAATAGTTACACTTTTCTGTATATTTTGTTTGCTGATTTTAGCTTCTTAAGCAATCTTTATGCTTCTGTAGAAACGTTTCTACATTGAGTTTGAATTGAATCAGCAGGAAAAATTTTGGTTCTATACAATATATATGTACGCTGATGTAAGAATCCCATAACAAGGAGCACATCTTATAGTGTTATCATGAGCTACTTATGCACGAATGCAAATGTGTGAATTCCAATCCACGTACATATTATTTCCTTCAAGGCCAAAGTGCAAAATTATCATATTCTCAGTCAACGCATCAACCTCGTTATTTCACATACTCCCAACTATTATCTATTATAATACTTTTCCTGCCACATGCACATGCGACGCATCAACCAACACTAACCTCCAAATTCCATATACTCCCTACTACCCTGGCTATTATCTATTACTTTTGCTGCCACCCTCGCTCAAAGCAATTGAAATTGTCAGCACCGAGGCATCGTTGATTGAGCAGAAAACGTAGGCAATGCCACAAAAAAGAGATTTATGACAACCCCCACAAAACGACAACTATGTGGCAGCCACAATTGCTGAAACTAATGTGGAGGAGACACGGACGGTCGGCATGCCTAATTTAAAGTATAAAAAGACATAGCAAGAGGTGAAAATACTTTGAAGTTCTTAAGAAGAAAGCGAATCCAAAATGAAGATGCAACAATTAGTTGAGCTCACTTATATGTATGTGTGCAACCTAATGAGGCAGAAACAACAACAATAGCTAGAATACTCCAAACTATAGATAGTTGTCAACTAAAGCTACGTTAATAGAAAAGTCAGCAAATTTGCTGGCAATTAATTTCCAATCGTAGGCATATTGATGACACTTTGAGCAGCACAAAAACCAACAACTTAATTGGCTTAAATGAGGCTACAATAGCAGTTAACACTCACATAGATACACGCACGCACACACACAGATACACACATTTAAGCACACATTACAAAAACATAATGCGTTAGGCGATTAATCAACTGTCTAAAGAAGTGCGGGACTCTTTGGTTTAGCTGTCAGGATTAGAACTTCGGAGGGTTCGCTGGTTTTTGGGCCTTTTTGAAGTTGTAGTTGTAGTTACACAAGTATTGGATAACTAATTTATAAGATTTTAGCTGAGCAGTTTGCATTTGGGCGTGATAATTGTACATATAAAAATACGCAACTTGGGAAATAAATAAAGAAAATGTTTTTATTGCGTTTTCTTCCAGCGCCTTAAGCTCAAAGCTTAACAAATAAATCTCAATTTATATGAAAATCGATTACCTTCGCATTATTAATTATTTAAAAGGGCCAAACAACCGCACGGAAATGAACAGGAAGTCTCTCAAGCTTCCACAGCGGCGTAACCTGTAGCCCAGACCCAGACCCAAACCCACTTTTGCTCCCCAAAGGCCAAAAGTCAAGGTAATAATAAATAAATTAATGACAGCAGCAGTGTAACTTACGTTTTCTTTTCCGTCGAAATGCAAACTTACCTGTAAAAGAGCAAAAGAAAAATATAAAAAATTTAATATGAATATAATTTTTTAATGTTAGACATAAAAAAAAAATACGTATACAAAATAATTTAAAAGCCGCATAAATTATGCATTAGCAAATTGAAGGCAAATTGAATGGCTATCAAAGGCATTTTTGCACATAAATCACAACAAACAAAATGAGCTTGACTAAAATAAAATTAATTTTCAATATAATAAAAATGTTGTGGGAATTTGTGGTATTATTTTTTTTTTATTTAAGTATTTTAAAATTTATTAGCATCAAAGGCCAGCGCATGCAAAGGCAATGAATTTCTTTTCTGATAACAATGCCATCATTGTAATGATCATTAATCATGCCTCAAGCAGCATAACACATACCCTCACGCACAACCTTACTCACACCCTCACACACACCCTCTTCATACACACATGTGCCTGATAAGATGACGAAATGTTGCGCCGCTTTGTATGCAACACAAAAGTCTCATAAGTCATTTTTCCAACTCAAATAATTCATAATCGATTTCCCACAGCTCAGCTACTTGGTAGTCCTTTGCTTATATTCCATGCCCTCTTCCTTTTACCCAATCACCTGTTACAGTCAGTATAATGTTTGTCTTGTGCAAACATAAAAAAAATTCGCGCTCTGCGTCTAGGATAAGACAAATTCCCTATGACTCACTTGCCATCTAAATCGACTAGGCCAAAGCCAAACGCAAGAAAGGGAAAGCTATCTAACAAGTTACATCATGCAGATACCCTTTTTTTACAAAAACTATACACTTCTAGAAGAAGGCTTTTTAAAGAAAATTGTTAATATAGTAGTAAATCACAACACTAAAAAATTCTTGGCTTAATTGATTGTTCTTTACCAAGATGAGTTTATTTTGAAAATCTTGTATAAAAGATTATCGCGGTTATTAGCTTACTGATCCGGACATAGTGATTGATCCTTATTTATATTAAAATGCTTTCTATAGGAAACATTCAATGTCAATTAAAAAAAAAAAACAAAAACGTATTCAATATTTTAATTTTTTTTTATACCAAAACAACCTATTAATAGACTACAATGGAAATTAAGTAACGTCACGCCAAATAACGAACAAGAAAAGATTTGCAAAAGTAACAAATATTATTTCAAATTTCTGGAATCCAATTCAAAACCCATTTCTATTATTTGTAACGTAACGCCATGAGTATTTTTCGGTGTATCTTTTAATCAATATGACCAAGACCTTTTAATCAATAAGCATAAAATAACTTTTCAATAATGATACTAATTTTTAAAAGTTTCGCATATTTATAAACATAACGTCACGCCAAAATGGAAATACTCATATTGAAACTGCTTTCTCAATTAAACATATCAAATATTTCTAGCATTTAATACTGGTTAATACTACTAAGTCTAGACAACGATGGAAGTACCAATAATTTTAACTACGGAATTGATGACTAATTCCCTGAAATTTTAAATATCTTCATATAAAATATATTGCATGTGTTGCATCTTAACTGAACTGAACATTAACCAATATGTTTGGTTAAAAATAATTCAAGCTTTCTCAAAATATTGGAGAACAACGCTTTGTAGTAGCTCTGATAGACACAATTAGTCTGGTTTTGAGAGGCATCTTTCTTATGTATCCGTTTTCCAAGGCCTAACAAAGTCAAATAAGAGAGATTTTCAATTTAAAAACTTAAAAAAGTAAGAGAGTTATTTTTTTCAAACACGTCAAAGACTTCCCATTCAATTCTCTAGAAATACGATTCATTTAAAAAAGTTCTTCGCAATCTCACTAGCTACATATTGCTTGCCCTTACAAAGCGTATAGAAAGTCTTTTAATTGCACTCTGTACCCAAGGATTAAGGGTATAGTAAATTTGTGCAGGGTATTTAACAGGCAGAAGGACGCATTGCAGACCGTATGTACTTTATACCAAAATGTTTATCATAACCTTAGGAAGCGACTGAGCGTGTATCTGTTCGTATGAACACCTAGACCGCAAGAGCTCATGTCACTAGACTCTACCAACAGAATCCTATAGTCTCTCTTCAGATCAAGTTTGTCAAATTATTATTAAATTCGATATCTGACTCCGTTCCACTGTATAAGAATTCGGCGGTTTTTGTGACTCTAATAAATAAAAGCACTGCTAACGTTTT
Organism: Chymomyza costata; assembly: GCA_018150985.1. NCBI lineage: Eukaryota > Metazoa > Arthropoda > Insecta > Diptera > Drosophilidae > Chymomyza > Chymomyza costata. The sequence continues at coordinate 3,138,432 of JAECWU010000030.1, forward strand.
TCTATGAGATCCTGATACTACACGTCCCTCTTATCATCTGCACTTAAAACTTATCACAGACGTTAAGACTTTTTGACTGAACTTTCGATCCACAAAAAAATTTACGAAACTTATAGTTATGACATTTAATCATATTTCCCTTGATTGGAAACTGTTTGTATCTGCCGCATCAAAGCCAGACTTAAATACTAAAGTTGCAATGAAAAAAAGTTTAAAGTGTATCCCACAGTCTTGACAGTTTTTGTTCTTCAAAATTTACTTATTAAAATCAAAGTGTGTCGAGGGACACAGACAAAGACAAACACAAAATGCCATATAGCTGGAAGTATCTTCTATTTATTCCAAGACCATGTCAAATAACTCAAAAGTAACTGCTGGCTGCAGGTATCTTTTACCAAGGATTGCTCTAAATGAGCACTAAGTAAGCATACATCTCTCTCTCTCTCTTACTTCCCTTTTCTCTCTTGGCCTATCACGACTTGCTGTGGTCATCAATATTTGCACCTTAATGGACGCTTTAATAAATTATAACTACAAATTGCGATTGCTTGAGCCACTGTGCAGCTCTAGCACGTACAACTAAATACATTACACTCAAATGCATTCTGGGCAAAAAGAAAAAAAACACAAACATGAAAACTAAAAAAAAAAAAAAAATCATCTTCTATATATGTATGTATTTACACGTGATTCCCAGTCAAGTTGAGTGAAGTTGCGTTGAGTGCTTCAAGTTCTTGGCTTTGGGTATTTCTGCCTATTTTTTTTTTGCTCCGTGTAGTTGTTATGCCACGTTGACCGCAAGGCAGACTAAGGTAGTCGGAGGTGGAGTTAGCTTCAACCTCTCTGAGATGTTGGCAGGGGTAATGTGCTTACAACCGCAGCAACAAAACCAGTAACAACAACAACAGCAACATGAGCTACCGGGCATCAGGGCAAAGCACAAAATGATTAATTTTTAATTTTAACATTTTGTTGCACACTTAAGCGAATTTCCTGCGCATTCGTGCTTAGAAAAAGGAAGCAGCAGCACAACTTTAGTTACGTTTTGGTTTAAGCCTGGTTCATACGCTGCCATTTTTGGTACACATCAAAATAAAAGACGACCAAAAATACCAATCTCAAAAGGTTCGTTTAGAATTCTGAGCAGCATAAATACCACATAGACAAACTTTCAGAAAGTTTCAAATCTAATAACGCAACACTGGTTTTAGTTTCAGTCTTTGCTTACATGATGGTTTAGCGATTATTTACCAAATATACTTAAAAATTTTATATTACTTTTAAAAAAATACCAAAAAATAAGAAACATTTCTGAATTCTAACTAGAATGAAACTGTTTTAAAATAAAACAAAACACATTTTTGATATAACGAACAAAAATTCTGCTCCTTATTAGAAATTTGAAATTTTTTTAGCTTGTTTTTTTTTAATTCTTTAGTATTTCAAAAAATAACTATTTAAAATTAATAATTTTGAATGGCCCTTTCTCATAGTATAAATATAAAACTAATTAATCGGGTACAGCAAAGTTATAAAAAAAACGAAAAACATTTTTTTTATTATATGAATAAAAAAATATTATTTTTTTTAAACTTCAAAAGTTTTTCTAAAATTTTTTGTATAAATTATTTATTGATTTTATATATCTCCAGCTCAACAGGCTGTATAGGCTTCAAAATAAGAACACTACATAAAAAAATTTTCACAAATTTAAATATAAATAAAAATAGATGAAAACATATAGGAAACAAAAAATTTGCATTTGAAATAAATTTCTTTAAAATCTGATTTTCTTAGTTTTTTTTTTTTTGGCTATTTTGGCATTTAAATTATAAATTATGTAGATAACAGTAGATAAAGCGGAGAAAAAGGAAAGTCCATAACTAACGAATATCCGTACACAAGTGCCAAAAACCTCACCTTTTTCAAATGCAAAAACATCAGCAACGAATGGGCCTCAGCGATGACATGATCCAGGATCGGAATGCCTGCAGGCGAATGCTGAGATCGAGTCCGAAAAGAGGTAAACAAGGGTTTGGGAGAAGAAGAAAGCGGAGAACAGAGAAGAATAATGCATAAGCTTACGTCACAAGTTTTTTACTCAGCCTGGTCGAATTATTTTGCTCATAGAGAAAATGCACGTGTGCACATAGCTTCAAACCGCAAAGATCAAAAATGCATTGATGTCTGAGTGCTGTACTTAAGAGATGTTGTTAGGGAACAAATAAAAATCTTGGCATGCTTTCAGGCGCAACTTACATAATATTGGTTAATTGCAAGGCGCAAACGCATTTAAACGTTGACCATGGGCCACGATTGGACTTGATGTGCAGACAAGGGGTTGTGTTAGCCGGCTTTATTGGCTTGTGGCCTTGTTGCTTAAGCCAAAAATCCAATTGTCAGGATACAAGTCGTCGGCAGGACAGCTGGCCAGCCAAGATGCATGAACCCAGGTTAGCCACAATTGACATGCGTGGCGAAATGCGCGCCATTAGTTCCACTTTCACACAAATGGCACAGAGAGCCAGGAATACTGTGCACAACATGTTTATTGGTACCTGGCCTGTACTAAAAGCGTCCATCTAGGGAGCATTGCTGAGGTCACACGGGCACACGCAAGCTCTTTAACAAGGTTAACACAACGCTAAGCAGATGTACGAACGTTGATGTGGGCGACGTGGGGCGTTTGGGGCAACGTGCAACGTGCAACCTCAATGCACTCGAGAGCTCAATCGTTCAAGGGGCAAGTTGTGCGGCAGAGCGGCGGAGCGGCTGAGCTGACCAGCAGCGAGTGAGCCAAGAGCAACGCGTTGCATACAAATGACCAACCAAATATGTGTGTGTGTGTCTTGATGTTGCACATGCCAGCAACGCCAACAAGGAATTGTTGAAAGCTTCATGGCTCACACTCACAGGTAGCTCATGTGGCTGCCACAACACGCACATACACACACACACACATACGAGCTGCTGGAACGTGAGCTTTTCAAATGCTAAATGGACATTGCTTAATTCCATATTCTATGGCACACGTTGTACTGTGGACGCCTGAGCCGGGGGCATGTGGCAAGGCGGCATTGAGTTATTTGGTTAGAATCCACAGCAGCTTGATTTTGATGCAACTCAGGCATCATCATAATAGCTCATTATGTTTGCGCAAACTTAGTTTTTCGAATTTTTTTTTTGGTTGGCGGGTGCAGGGGATTATATGAAGCCGATGTTGCAAAAGTTCATTAGCTAAAAGCCTTTGTGTGCAATGTCAAAGTCAATATAGCCAAATAAGCCAAGGTAAAAACTCTTGGCAAACCGTTGCTATAAAATTTGCCAAGAGCAAACATTAATTGATTACAATATATATAGTTGTCTCAATCGATTCTTTACAGAAAATAAAACTAATTAAAGCATACAATGTGCCAAATGACAATTTATACTTGGCTTCAATATTTTTAGATGCCCTACAGTAGAACCTTAGATATATATAAATCTTTGGGTAGCTTCGAATAAGAATTTTTTAAGATGCAATGTGACTATCTCAAAATCGGCTACCACCTGAAAATGAATTAGATGAATTAAATACCAAATTTTACCATTTAGTATTAACATAAAATAGCTGAAAAGTAGGATTAAAAATGGTAATAAATAAGTAATTGTTAGCAATGTTGTTTGATGATAAAAAAAAGATACGAGGCACTGCTATAAAGAAAATTTGAAACTATCGAAACAATCTGGACGACCCGATGCATCTTAGAGTTTATCAAAAACCTATGATAAACTTCAATTGTTCAGAATATACGAATATGATTGATTTAAATAATGATGATGTCTTATTCGAACCACCGTTTACGCGTATGAACATTTGGAACAATATTTAGAACACAACGATCCACGATTTCCTGTTCCAAAAATTCCGTTACACATACAAGCAACAGAAAGACACGTTCAATTGCTGGCTAGCGTTTCTAAACGCGTTTTAGAAGAAAATCGAGAAAGTGTTATGACGGTGACATCAGAAAGCCGTGAGAAATATCCTAGACTTGATAGCAAGAAAGACTTTCAAATATGATGCAAGTCGTTAAGCCTATTTTTCAACGCTGAACATTAAGGGCTAATAAAAATTTAGATTGCAATACGAGAAAGTCAAATATTTCTAAATTTTTTCAAGAAATTAGTAATTTTTCTCGAAAAAGCTTAAGAATGGCAAAATATGCACGAAACGCCCTCTGGTGGTAATCAGAAGTGAAAATAAACATCCAAAATGAATTCCTTGACCCCCAAAACCCCCTATATACACATAAAAAGATGAAGTTTTGGTTTAAAATGTTATGTTTTTGGCGTTATAGGGGAAAAAATCTATTTTTAAAAATCAGGCAGGCTCGAAATTCGAGATAGACCTATGGTTTCTTCGGCAAAGTTGCTTAGAATTGTCCGTAGAATAATCCTAGGGGGCGCCGCGAATCGACTTTTTTGGCTCCATACAAATTGACCCACCCTAATATATATATATACATATGACTTATTTTTTCCAAAATATTTTCAAAGCCAAAACCCGTTTTTTAAAAATCCGTCTTGGCGCATCTGCTCGCTTTTATTGAAGTTTAACTATGTTTTATTGAATTTTTCAAATTTGTAAAACTGTGCGTATTACGGCTGTCTAGCGAGAATATCTTTTTCAAGACATTCTTTGCGGTGCAGAATTCTACATTTGGCTTATCACCAATAAGTCTGCAAAAATTTAAATCGATTTGTTAAAACATCTTGCTTACTGGAACCGTAACTTTTAAAAAAATTTATTTCGAGATGCATATTCGCATTTCATGGTGACGCTCTGTTCAAAGGTATAACATAGTTTCTAATGATCAAATCTTTATGAAATTTTGATAAAATTATCTAAAGCATAGGAAAATGCTAAAATAGTCGATATTTTGTTAAATCGAAACAGAGCAAATTGAACTAAAAACTATTTTAAAAGTAATAGCTTACAATAATAATATATAAAAAATAGCAATCTGACATTTTATATTATAAATATTATATTTGTTTTTTTTTTTTTTTTTGTGATGTAGGTAGTAAAATTCGTTGTCTCCTGAACCACTCCCTACAGCCACTCATGAGTTAATAAAAATTCATAATTTTCAAATCTTTGCTCCGAGACATTTCTTCAAATGTATCAACTATCCCACTTTTTAAAGCAATAAAATTCGTTATCTTATTTACTTCCTATGACACTATGTTCTACACTTGAACGATGGGAATAAATATATACTTTTTTACTTCCAATTTCCCCAAAAGATTATTATGCATGCCTCTTTTGAATATCGTTTCCGATTTCTGCTTTTGACAATGCAGTTTATCGTTTTAGTTACACTTGTAAAAATCTTAAAGAACGCGACCAGATCTAATGAGGTCTTCTGCACAGCAACGTATACATGGGAAGATTATAAAAACAGAGTTTTTTTCTTATGTGAGACTGGATCCTACCTTCTTTTTCTTTTCTTAAAATCAAAACTGAATTTTTGAAGTACATGTACAAGTACTGCAACATGTATTTTAAAACTTTCAAATAAACAGCCCGAAATTTAGTTATAAAACAATGGATAACCAAAAAATATATACACTATTAAATGCAACTAATCGGTTTGGAATATAACCCACTCACTCATTGACTCTCAATAATTTATGTACTCTTTAATGACTTAATTTCATAATCCCTTTTAAATTCGTTTCACTGTATTTATAGTTCTGGTGTCTAGAGCACAGGTGGACGAAAGCCAATCGAGCGCACGCTCTCGACCAATTTAAAAAATCATTTTCGTTCACATTAAAAATCAACGTAAATTAATTAGGCACCACTACATATAAATACTGTATATATACATATGTATACATATATACCACAATTGTATCTATAGGTGACGTCGTTCTTAAGTTTCTCAGACGAGTTTCGCATTTTTTGTTGAATTTCGTTGTATTTTTGGCGGCTCGAGGAAAACTGCATAACTTGGCCGCACTCCAAGGAAAAGCGAACGGCCCACGCCCAAATGACCGGAAAAATGTTTTTAAGGAAAATGGTCTTAAAGCATTATAACCATATAGCATAATATATAATATTAAAATATCATTTTTTACGAGCGCCAAGTGGTCAAATTGAAAAATATATAATACTATGATATACAATGGGAAACAGTGTGTGTGGATATGTGCTGTTATGTATACATAAGCATGTGCAATATATATGCATGGGAACTGGCGCTAGTTTGTGAACATAAGGATGGTTCTACATTAGCCGGCATAAATCATGGCTCGGATTAGCTAAATATTGTTGCGTTAATCTGACAAAGTGCTAGTCTGAACATAAATCTCTGCTATAATTATGCTACTATAAATTTAAAAAAAATTAAAAATAAAAAAAAAACACGGTTGCATTGTTTATATACAAGAATTTGGCATGTTGTTTCCGGTTATTTGCATAATTAAAACTAATATGTGGTATATAGTCTATATAAATATATATTTTTAAATGTTCAACTAAAAAGATATAAATTTAAGTATAACACATATCTGTGACCTTGCTATAAATGACCGCAAATTTTGAATAGAGAAATGCGGCTATAAATCTTTAAAAGTCAAAAGGCATAAAATAAAACATGTTTTGTTGATTGTAGATTATTTGCTTGATTACAATAAACAAAAAAAAATATATATATATACAACATTATTTTTGTAGCATCACTTTATAATGACTATAAAATTTTGAAATTGATTTTTTTTTTTTTAAATATTAAACAAACACTTATGAGAAACAATATATCATATTTATTTTATTTTTGTGAAATCGTCTTAGATATAGAGACTATTTTTAAAACAACTATGTTATTGTGATATTTGCTTTTTTTCTACCATAAATAAATTTGAAATTTTCTTGGGAATAAGTAAAACAAGTTATAAACAATATATTTTATTGTTTTGCAGTTCTCGCAATTGTCATAAAGCTTTAATGTTACAATTTCTACAAACGTTAGATTTTCTGGAAAAGAATATGTAAACATATAATTTTGAACGATCTTCAGATGAAAAAGTATAAGAAAGAAAATCGAACATTTGGCCTAAAAGTTCAGTCCCAGGTAATCTCTTGGTAAAGATGCATAAGGAATTCTGTTTATGAATGCACTGAAGCTAATACTGATTGGTTTATCTATATACCCAGTACCAAAGGTACAAATGCAAATGTATATAACAAGTAGCAGGAGGCTACTATATCGATCTTCAATCGATATAGGCATGTGTCTTTGTCCGTCTGTCCGTATAAACAAAAGGAGCTCAGAGACTTTAAGAGCTAAACAGCTTAAATCAATCAAAAGGTGCGCATAATAGTCGGAAAGATACATTTTTTTGATGTAAATCGATATCTGGCCCCTTGTAGGAGAAACTCGCCGCTTACACCCGTACTTTAAATGAAATCGGATCCAAAACTTCAAAAGTTTTATTTAACAACGTGACAAATTTTGTTACCATTAGTTGGGAACTAATGTAACACCCCTTTGCCTAGAAGATCCTCAAAAAGCTGTGTGAACAGGTTATTTAAAAAGTGATAGGATGTCTTAAAATTAATACAAAAATCCAGGAAAAAAAAAATCGAAAATTCGAAAATTCGTTCGCGATTTCGAGCGGGGAACCATTATTTTAGATTAAGCGAACAGTATTTTACCATTCTTAACACAAGGATGTGCGACTGGGCTTTTCGAGGCCCATTTCGACTTTGATTAGTCGCCAAAATTTTTTTCTTGGCCCTGAGCGCCGAAATATTTTATGTCAACTACCGCTCATGATTTCTAGACGTAACGAACCATCTACAGATGATTTGCATTGATTTCGTAGAACAAACCTGATCTGTTAATGTATGAAGGTGCTAAGTGTACCTACTGGGCCTCACGACGCCCGCACGTTCGATGTATGGGAAATGTATGTAAGCTGCAAGACAAAACATGTTCGCTAGCTTCATATGAGCTTTTGGTGAGATCTATGCAGTTTTCTTTTAGCATTGATCGGGTAAGCATCGTTTGCGCTCTTCGGTTTTTTGCTTTCAAATGTTGGGAATAAGCGACGAAGTGTGGGAAGACCTTGATTTGGTCATAAATAGGCGGCAACGGTTTTCTAGGCTGCCGACAGACAGCAGCTCACTGAAGACAGACTAGCTGCATTTTTTGCGAGCGAGAAAATCGAGGATGAAGAAGACGATCCATTCAGAGGTGACGATGATGCTAATGAAGATTATGTCCCGTCTGGTGAAGCGGCGTTCTTCTTAAGAAGAAGAGTTGAACATTGAGACGAATGCTGCGGTAGATAGTGACAATGACGAAGAGGAGGAAATTGTCAAAGGAGAGGCGGATGCTGTGAACGATTCCCAATTGCCCGTTGATGAATTTTATGCATCCAAAGCTGCGTTATTTGGATGAAAAATCCACCAGCCAGATACCGCCCGCACGCGCACAATGTTCCAGCTGTTGCCAGAAGTGGCCCCACCCAAGGACTGTGCGTGGTGCAATGTTCAGCACAATAGAAAGCGGCGCAAAACATTCCTATCGTGTGAAAAATGATCACGGCTCTGTGAAGAAAATTTCTTTGTGCCATGGTTGTGCTACTGAAGAATCATAAGCTCAGCACAAAGCAATTCAACAGTCACCATTACTTCAATTATTATAAGCCTCATTATTAATTTATGTTAATAAATCAGTCAAAAGTTGACTCGTGTCACACAGAAACAGCAACTTCACTTTTTAAGGCATTGCAGCCCCCAACCTCTTAAAAGACCACCCTATTAAAGACACCCACACACTGTTATACTGTCATACAATACTTCTATCCAATAGCAGCTGTCGATGGGATACATAGCTGGACGAAAATCGTAAGGACAGCTGGCTATGGCTTATGGACCTCGCGAGGCCCAGTGCTACCACTTACCGCCTGCCAGGTTGTTGCACATACTAGGGTTAACCTAAAGAGCACTTTAAAAATTAAAGATAGTTCAAGGGATGCAATAGTTGGAAGGGCTCGGAATGAATAAAGAAGGCCTTAAGGGCTTCCGAAGGCACAACTTGAGCATTACCAATCCAATAAACACAGTGAAAATTAAAGAAATATAATAAAATGGTGGGATTGTTAAGAAATGTATATAGAAGCACCTAAGGGAGTGGGCTTGCGAAGCACTCGGTCCTAATTTTTACAGCCCTTACCCCTACTGTTGAATGTTTGACGTTGTCTTTTTAACTTTTAAAAACTTAAATATTTTGGAGTCGCTTTAAAATGCAACCAAAAATAACAAAGAATATCCTTGAAATTCTAAAGAGCCCAAAGCATGTTTAACTTAAAACATTGATCAGCGATTCCTTGCAAGCTAACACGTAGACTTTTCCGTAAATAAGTTAGCAGGACAGTCGGCAATTCCTATTTCTAACTCTTGAATTTATAAGACTCGTTCATGCCTGGAACAGCCAACGAACAAACGAACCAAATCTCATTTACTATTTGTACAAAGAGCCGCAGGCGTTTCAGGTGTTATGTTTCCAAACGTTCTGCAATTTCTTGAAGATTCGCAGATCTGGTTTAAGCTGCACACAATGAATGAAAATTTGTGTAGATTTACTTTTAAGAAAATGACATACTATTTTATAGTCTACTAGCTGTTACAAACACAAATGTAGCCTAGTGCAAACAAACTTATTTCAATTTTATGATAATAATACCCAGGATATATTAAGATAGCCTTGAACTTAACTACATACACCTAGCAATTCAATTAATAAAACATTACCCAATAGAGAACACTAAACACGCCACAAAACAATAAAAATAAGCCGTAAAATATAAATAAAAGGCCGAAGGAACCACAAAAAAAAAAAAACAAGAAGTAAATGCAAGAACATTAAATAGAATACTTTGATGGACCTGAAACAGCACATAATTCAGCCCAAAAAACGAGTACAGAAAATATACCTAATATACTACTCTACATAGTATACTGTATTCTGTTAGTGTTATGTAGAACTGAGCATAATAAACATGAATTATATCTTAATATATATATATGTTCCCTTAGCTTTACGTCCGGCTGCGACTCGACATAAATTCATAATTTTTCATTAGCGCCAAGATTCACAAGTTTGATGAAGAGCGGTCTGCTAGACGGGGGGGATGGATTCAAAGACCTATCACTATTGACTTATGTGCAACAACAACAACAACAAAAAGTTGTAAAGAACTTTTCGAATACCGACACCAAAAGTTGCTAATTATAAACGTACGTTGTCTTGGTTGCAAACCAGAGTAAAGCGTTCAATTCGCTGCAACGCCCCCTAGAGTCACGCCTCTTCTTATTCTATAGTAGCAGTGGCAACAACAACAACTTACAAAACGCAAACATGAAAATGAAATAAAATCGTAAATATTATTTTTAGCTGGCGCTGTGAAAGAAAAATCTTTTTCTAAGTAGTAAAAGTCAAAGCAAAAAGTTGTTGTTGTTGTTGTTCTAGTATTTATGTTTGTTGTTGTTTGCATTAGTTTTACGGAAATGGCACACCTATTTGGTAACATCTTAAGATACGTGGAATACTTTGTTTATGTACAGAGCTAAATACTCGTACATACATACATACATATACTTATGTGGATATAGACTTTGGCATGGAAGTAAACATAGTATTTACGGTACGTGCTCGACACATGTTTTTGTTATTTTTAATTTAACTGTGCAATTATTTAGACTTCATTTGGTTAAATGAAAAAAAAAAAACCCACTCTATGTAAGCAGAAAGATGGATAGCTTGGTCCCATTTTGCAGATTCTGAGTGAAGCTGCTGATCTGGTAGATCCTTAGAATGTAATTTCTCTATGATTCACGGTAAGTTGGGTAAATAGATGGGCTTAGAAAACCCACTTTCTCTCGCTCTTTTATTGACTAAATCTCTCACGCGTTCTCATTGGCTCTTAATCTTGAACTCTCTCATTGACACACTCTCTTTTCTCATTGTTTCTCACTCCCGCTCGATTCAATCAGCTCTCATACTTGTTCTTTCTCTATCACTTTCGACATCTTGCATTGACTCTCACTCTCGCTATCTTTCATTGCCTTTGGCTTTTCCGCTGTCTAGATCTCATTGGCTCTATCTCTCAACCTCGCCATTGGATCTCGCTTAATATTTGCTTTCATATTTTTTCTTCACCCTAAGCTCTCACCTTTGCTTTTTCTTAGTGGAACTCTCTTTCGCTTTTATCTCTGGTTCTTGCTCTTGCCAGATCTTGCTGGCTCTTATTCTCGCTCTCTTTCATTGGCAATATCTCTTGCTTTCTCACATTGGATCTATTTCTCGCTAGAGCTCATTTGCTCGCATTCTCACTCTCTTTCATTGGTTCTCTGTCACTCTCTTTTACGCTAACTAGATGTGATTGGCTCTGGCTATGGACAGCGATCGTCGCTAGATCACATTGGCATACTCTCTGATTCTCACTCTCTCTTATTGACTATCTCTTCGGTCTCACTCTTCCTTCTTCTCTCTTTGTTTCTTCTTTTTCATTCACTCCTTCTCTCTCTTCCTCTGTCAGAGATTAAGACTCGCTTTCTCTTGCTCTTTCGTTGCCTTTCACTCTTTTCCTCTCATTTGATCTAAGTCGCTATCTCTCTCACCACCGCTCTTGCTCTACCATGTGGCATTCCGTATTAAATTCACTTGGAAATACTTTTCGAAATTAAATAATTTTAAGATTTCTGAAATTCGAGGTTGTTTTATTTTTTTTATATGTATGTATTTTTTTGTAGTCTGTAAAAGGATTGTCTGAAGTATTCCCTTAAGTCATATTATCAAATCTTAATAGCACTTCATTATCAGTCTAGTTCGTTTCAAAGTTTCGATGGTATTACAAGATTATGTTTTATTTCTAACCTCTTTTTAGAGAAATTCAAGCCTGCTATCAATTGCACAATTTCGCTTTATTTATGTGTGAATTTCATAGATACAATTGTGTATATACTATATGTTTTTTAATCTTTCTCTCAATACGAAAATAATTACAAATACAATTTCTTATGCCAAATTACTTTTTGGGCTTTATTGTCTTGTCAATTTGATTGGTTTAGTTATGCATGCTGTTTTATGAACATGCGGCGTATACGTAATGACGTCTCATGTGGCAATTTGTGTTGATTATATTTACAAATTGAAACTTTATTTACTGTTTATTTGCAAACTAATAAAATACAATAGAATTTCATTTATATTTATCTAGCGCATAGCATCGCTAAAATATTATGGCGGTAAAATATTTGCAATTCAATTGCACACGCTATACACAAAAACAACACAAAAAACAAAAAAGTACCAAAATTAAAATTAAATAAACTACACATACTATATGCAAATAAAAAATCTAAATCTATGTAAACAGATACAGACGCATAAAGTTGTAGTTTTTCACACTACGCATTGAAATTGCAAATTTGAAATGCCATGAAAAATATGCAGGAAATTGGAGCAAGAACAACAAAAACAACAACTTCTACCACAACAACTATAGACAGAGCCACAGACAGACATCTCCAATAGAGGCAACAAATAATAATAATTTCTACGCTCAACAAATGTTTAACATTTTTTGTTTTGTGGTTGTTGTGACGTCAGAGTGACACTCGAACTGAGTTTGGATTTTATGCACACCACTTGGCAGATCAAATGGTTCGACCAAAGTTTAAGTTGTTTAACATGTAAAATGAAGCGTATCTAAATTGAAAAGCAACGTAAACAAGCGTATGTGTAATACACTGTGAAAAAAATGTGAAGAAATGTGAAAAAAAAAAAAATTAAGAAAGCTTTTATGCGAATTATAATAAACAATTAGGCCTTATACTGAATAATAGTTAGCAATCTTTAAGACTTTAAAAATCGATTTCTTCACACAATTTATTTAACATTGTGCTGATTATTTGCATATTAGAATACTCTATCCCTACTTTTTTCGTTGCGATTAGGTCCGTAATCTCAATTCGAATTATATTCATTATATAAAGGGAATAGAATCCTTTTAAAAATTAAAAAATTTTTTTTTTTTAATCAACACATATTCTTAAAAAATTCGGGCCTATAAATCGATCGACATCTTTAGTTTTTAAAAATTGTTTGGGGCGCTTTTTTTTTCCTTATTCAGCTGCAAGAGTCCAAATTTTTACAGATGTCTAAACATAAAAAGATACTGGCAATTACGAAAGCACGCTAGATGTCTAAGAAGATTTCAACTTTAGGACGTCCCAGATCGGATAATATCGTTGTGCATTTATTTGACTCAGTGGAGTACAGTCAATCTCGTCATTCTTCTGATATGTATGCTTAAGATCCTTCATAATGTTATCTGACAGATTGCAAATAAGTACACATTTATTACAACAAATAATAACCATTCGCTAGCAAATCCAAATATTTATTTATTATTATTACAAGCCCAAAAAATAAAATTTTAATTTTTCTTAGTGTTATATTTTCATTAAAAGCATAGCTAAACATATACCCAAGCATTTAGTTATAAACCTTAAAAACATATATTTCAAAACATAAATAATTTAGTATCTAGTTGTTGACACTTACAGCTTGACTCATACTAAGTAAGTACACAATATTGTTGATCTCTCACAAAATCCTGAACAAGTAACTTACCTAAAACGAAACAAAGCAAAACAGAACATAATAATAATAATAATAAAGAGAGTAAGCAATAAAGCGCCAATAAAGGATATCCTTAATGTATTTTAAACTATTTTATTTGCTAGCTATTAGTGCAGATTTGGCAAAAAAGAAAGAAAAAAAGAAAAAATCTTTGCCACTTGGAAACTTCCGTTGCCGAAGGCAGGCAACAACAACAACAAAAAACACCAGAACCGGCGGCATAAGCTTACACAACACTATTATTTAGTATTATTAGCAGATTGTAGAACACATATATATTTTGTTTATATTGCTTTGGATGTCGTTGTTGGTTTCTAAGTTGTGTGTAAATAAGCAAAATCGTTAGAAGATTTTAAGCAGCAAGCGGGCTAATGAGAGTAATAGCCAAAATATGAGTCAGTTTTTAAAGCAAAAAATTAATGGCTTTAACTTAAAATTAATGCGTTTAAGTATTTTGTTATGTAAGAAATAAGTTAGCATTAGGGATTGTAGAAGTAGCCTGTTTTGAAAAAGCAACAAAACAAACAAAAAGTGTAGATGACTATTAGGGTGGCCATTTTTGCAACATCTCACGATTTAAATAATGGCACCCCATAAAAAGTTTATTCGGATCGCCTTTAAATTTTACATGCGCTATATGCTGAAAAAAAGGAAACTTTTTAGGGGGTATTGATATCGACGGTTTAAAAATCCTCCATACCAGCGGCGGCCACCCTAATGACTATTTTAACTCATGATGAAGTGAACGTAAAAAGTTGGCGCAATGTGGTTCAATTTTTGTATGGCAGCTATATGAAAGAGTGCAACAATTTTGATCAAACTACACAAAAATGTTTAATCTAAAACAAAATACAAATGACATAAATTTGGTCACGATATTTTAAAATAAAAAAACTTTTTGAACATGTATTTATGTGTTTCATATTAATAGAAAACAATAGTAGGTTTCAGTGGAAACTTGCTGTTGTACTTATATTTTATTTTATATTATTTTGTTGTACTTGTATTTTATTAATTATTATTTATTAAATTTACTTATTGTCTGAAGAAAAAAAAAATAAATATTAGTAGAAACATTTGTGTGAAGTTTGATCAAAAAGTGTAAACTGTTTTAAATAGCTACCATATAATAACTTAACCTGCGCTCCCTTTATCATTGAGACACGAATATCAAACCTGAGCATTTCGTGATCTTGTTTCTATTGTATCATGGCAAATTGGACATTTAAAACTAGATCTTTTTGGACAAGGTAACCTTTAGTTTGAAATCGTACTTTTTTCGTACTGATCATTATTTTAATTTTCGCTTTGTGAGGTTTTCAAGCTGTTTTATTTAACACTTTTAGGGCAGGCTACAAAAATGAGGCTATTAAATTATCATTCCTACGGTTAAGAAAGGGAGACGAAGAGAGAAGATTTAAAAAAATTTGAATAAAAAGATAATGTGGGAATAATTTTTTTTTAATCGTAGTTTAAAAAAGATTAGCAAAATGTTATGGCTTTTTGTAAATTAATTTTCTGAAAAATTTGTCAGTTAAAAACAAAATGTATTTTCTTTTTTTTTATAAAAATTTACCAACGAAGAGGCCTCACATTTATTGAGACTTATGATTCAATAGTAAAAAATTAATTTTTTCATAAGTTGTTTGTCTCCAAGTAACATTGATGTTATAACGATGTATCGATTTTTTTTTAATTTTTTCCGATCATCGATATTTTTATTTCGATTCTCGACCAAAATCCATTACGGACAAAATATGGGCAAACAACGGCATCGCTTTTTTTAGAAAAAACCAAATCACAAAAGATCCGAAATAGTAGGGTTGACTCAATTTTGACACTTCGACAATATTTTAATGTCGAAAACTTAGATGCATGAATGTGTGCCCGTTGAATTACTGGAAGGTAATACTTTTTAAAGTTTAGAAAGGCTGGCAATCTAGTGAGCGACAAGCGGAGTTCGCTTAAATTAAAAAAAGTTAACATGATTTTGTTTAATAACCATAATGAAGGGATCTCAAATTAGTTTAAAGATTATGAGACTGCAATTCCGGCTGGAACAGAACATATTTTTGTTAACATGGGACAGAGGCACCCCTTATGGACTTTGGGAAGCTGAATCCGAAGTCCAAAAAACCAATCCAAGGGTTCTTAGATAATATTCAAATCATCTAGTTTTATGTGATTTTTTGGTGGTTATCCATAACCCATGTGTGAAGGAGTTTTTTGGACTTCGAATTCGGTTGCTCAAAATCCATAATGGATCCATAATGGCCCGTATTATCTTTTGCTTTCGTTGTATAACCTTATGTGTTGTTATTTAGTATTTCTTTGCTTATTTTTCTATGAAATGTTATTAATGCATATTATGAAAATATAGTTTTCTCTTGGTTTGTTTGTTAATTACATTTTAATATTTTAAAATACTTATATAACCAAACCAACAGATGGCCCACTCTGAATTAATTGAAGCATTCAAAAAATAGCCGCCGCATGTAATACGATGTATCGAAACATCGATGTATCGAAGTTAAAAAGTATCGAAAACATCGATGTTGGCCAACATCGATGTTTCTCCAGCACTACTGTCTAGTCTTTCAGCACTTAAAAAATCACAATCTCCATACAATTTGTGTAAAATTGAGTAGGAATAAACCAAAGATGGTTTTAAAATTGTTTTCCAAGTCAATAGCTCAAAATTATCTGAAATCCACATTTGCATTGATACGATAAAAAGAACCAGTTCAATAATATTAATTTAAATATTCTCATATTTTAAGCCTTCTAAACGAAACTTGGACGGGCGGTCTTTTGTTTAAAAATGGGGTTCAATAACATAAAACTTAAAATAAAAAAAAAAAGGATCATATTTTTGTTTTGTTGTATTTTGTTTTAAGGCAACATGTGTTTTACATGATCTTAAAGTTCCAACACGCGAAAAAAATCTCAAATTTCTAAGAATTGCAGCCAAATACCACAGCAAAAAAAATATTCACCCAAAAACTAAATGTTGCGACAGTTTCTAATCGCAACCAACTTATATTTACTGTTCAAACTATCTATTATTTAAAATGCTAAATTAATTGAAAATTCATCGTATTATTTAATAGCAAAAATTTCTATTAAATGATTTAAATTTATTTCTTTTAGACCGCCCACTCACGCTTATACTTTATGTAGTATTTAAAATGAATTTGATTTTTTGCACAATTTTTGTTATTTGTCGAACAAGTTATGTATGTGCATACAATATATATACTGGCGTGCCATTTGCAATTTATTTCTATAAGATTTGCAATTTAATTTGAATTTAAATTAAATAAAAATGGCTGCAGACAGCAACAACAACAAATACAACAAAGCCTTTTGACTTAAGTTTTCTTTGCTGCAAATATTTGCAGTTTTCATTTTATTCTTTGTATATATACATTGTATATATTTATTTCTTTTTTATTTTTTGTGCACATTTTCTCTATGTTATGTTTTGTTATATATCATTTCTTGGTCTGCTGACAAGCTTTAATTTTTTTTTTTTTTCAAAAAACATTGCAAAAATCATTTAACGCTGCCAGCATCGATGTCTGCGTATTTGGCTTATGGTCGGACCACAGATGCCTTTAAATATGTGCGAGTATGTGTGTGTATCTGTTTGCAGCACGCGTATCTGACGAATGGCCAAACATGCAACATAGATACAGGCAACACATGTTTGTCAAAATAATTGAGATTTTTTACAACGCAGTGCAACGTTTTTAGCATATTTCTTATTTCGAAATTTGATTTTGGTGATTCGTTTTACACTATAGAACTCCAGAGAAAGAGCACATACACTGTGGAACGATAAAAAATTATTTTAGTTATAATATATTAACCTAGACTTGGATAAGAACTAGGGAATGGGTTTTAAAGTCTTTTGAAATAAGTTAAACATCTATTTCAATGAAATTTTTATACTTATGAAAAAATTATTTCATAAACGTTTTTTTTTTACATTTCTTAAAAGTTTAGCTGTTGGTTTCTAAAATCAATAAAATATTGTATATAATATTATATTTAGCTAGATCACGATTTAAGAATCACCATGAGTATTAAAGGAAAAAAAATTCAAAAAGTTTATTTCAATTCTTTTTTTAAACCAGCTAGATTCAAAATTGCGATACATAGGGTGGACCATCTGTTGGTTTGTTTGTTAGTTACATAAACTAAATATCTATTTCAATGAAATTTTTACATTTGAAAAAATTATTTCATAAAGGTTTTTTTTTACATTTCTTTAGAGTTTAGCTGTGGTTTCTAAAATCAACAAAATATTGTATATAATATTATAACGAGTACTAACGGAAAAAAAGTTAAAAAAGTTGATTTCCATTTTTTTTTTAAACCCAAAATTGCAATACATAGGGTGGGCCATCTGTTGGTTTGTTTGTTAGTTACATTTTATACTTATATTTTCCAACAAAATGGCAAAAATTCAAGTTTGAAACTAATAATATCGCCCAAATGGACGATGCCGCTGACTACAGGCCCGCATGTGAACATCGTAATTATCGATAACTTTTGTTTTTTGACGAAGACTCATCCCATCCATGGAACGAATAAGCGACGCTGATACTGGTCCTTGGTCTACAATTGTTGCTTCATTTGTACCTTGGTCCTAGCCAGGTGCAATTCTTGAGAACGATGGCGCGTCGATGTTCCCAGCGTATCGTCGACACTATGTTTTTTTTTCACAGAATGACCATTTTCATAGTACGCCTGAATGACTTTTACGCGTTGTTCGGTTGTTAAACGATCAATGACTAAAATTGAGTAGCTTTGAACTTGTCATATGTCAAAGAGCATTCACTTTGGACGGATACTTTCCGAATTAAGAGTGTTTCACAACCAAAGCAACAGATGGCCCACCCTATATATAATATCTTTATCTTCCAACAACAACAAAATTCTTAGAGTATGTACCAAGCATACATAGGCAGAACAGTCGACAGAGTTATGGGTACAGGGGCTTGAAGAGCTTCTTAGGGCCTTCTCGTTGACTTAAAAAATTTAATTTTTTATAAGGGTTTTTTCGAAAATGAAAAAAAAAAATCAAATGGTCTCACATATTTTTTGGAAACACAGCCAAACATATAAAAAAGTGCCGTGATTTAGGGACAAGACATATGTTTTCTTCAGTACTTCGACGAGCTGAATTCCAACTGGTCTTGGTTCTATTCCAACCCCAAAAACCCTTAAAGCTTTTTTTTTTCGGCGAGCGACGTTTTTTTGGAATGTAGAATCCGAATCCGCTGTTAAAAAATTCCAGCACATCAGGTTATCGATATAAGCTTCAAAATACATGGTCTTATGGTGTATGTTGGGGTATATAGAAAACATGGTTAGGCCTCCAAATCTGAATATCAATATATTTTTGTGTAGGTGTGTACAATATTTGTTTTCCTAGACCGTTTACCGTCGCGTCGCTAAGTCCGATTTTAAAGTCTAAAAAGATTCGAATTTAACGACCCCTAAACAGTAAAGAAAATATACTCTGATCTCGGGATCCGAAGTTCCTTCCTTTTTTTGTTGGGTGGCAGTGTTATTGATAATTCTTTATGAAACTCATGAGCTTAGGGCTCGCAGATGGGCCACAATTTTCTAGATGGTCCTAATCGGCGATTTTAGTATTTTATTGCTGCCGACGCTGAATGTTATAAGTTAAGTTCTAAAAACTTTTTTAATCCTGTTTAAAAAAATAAACATGAATGTTATGTATGTTTTGCGTCATGTAAAACTAAAATTCGTTCTCTTACAGCTCAACTACATTCACGCACTGGCTCTACTTTTCTCTACGACCTTTTTATTTGCTCGACGATCCATGTAAAGCTTTATGTGCATTGACTTTTCCTCTATCACTGGACTCCTCCTAATCGCCTGAACCTATTTTGATGACTTTATTTGTATGTTTAAGCGACCTCCGTAGTAGAATTTAACTGTTTACTTCCACACTTTAGAAGCCACAAGTGTTAAATGTTAACGTTCGTGTTAAAAAACAATATTTTGGATGGATACAAAAAAAACTGTCCGTCCTACATTTTTAAGAAACTCAGATTTTTCGGGAATTGTGACTTTCACGACTAAAATTCTACCTCACATATTTTGATTTTTGATTTCGTTTGCATTTAAAAGATTTGTTAAAAGCTTATAAGGTATTCTAAAGTCTTCCCCAATTATGTAAATTATTCTTTATTTTTGTTTATGCTACTTAGTTCTTTGATATTGTCAAGAGTTCTGTTTGATTCTTGGGCAAATTGCCAGCATTACTAATGGTTATAACTAACGAGCTGTAGTTGTTTATAGTGTAGGTACTTGTTGTTCCATGTCCATTTTGGGTGGTCCAAGTTTTAAATGCTGATTTCAGGCGATATGAAACGAACCAAGTGTTTAATGTCAATGCACTTGAAACGTGTTGGTAATTGCTACGTCAACGAAATAGTTGTATGCAAAACTTTTGTAAACACACATGTAAGTATGTAAGTACTTATATAAAAGACTCGGCTTGGTAAGATAAATATTTACACAAAAGCACCCACACACTCACAGACAGGCACGCACACATATGAGCTTTTGTTGTATCTGATAGTTTAAGTGCTGCCGCACTTGAGCAGACAATGAACCAAGTTGAGCCTATGATGATATCATTAGTAAAGAAAGAGAGCACGCTCTCTCAAGAAAGCAGCCAAGTGAACGCGCACACACACTCTCTCTCACTCACTCTCTTGGCCATTTAACTCTTTACTTTTTCAAGAGTGTATTGATGTGATTCTTGAAGAATGTGTCACAAATAATTTTTATCAATTTAAGTAATAAAGTTGCTTATTCATGGAGTGTTGGTGGCGCTCATTAAACCACTTAATGATTGTGCCACCACCGCAAACTACTCATAATAAAAATCAATAAATAAATAAATTTCACAGATTTTTCATGTTTTGCTTTTTAAATACCGTATAATGAAAATAAAAGGCGTATTTTAGATAAGCTACCTGCATTTAGATTATTATTATTATTTCTGTGCATGTTTGTTCTTTTTTGTTTGTTGGTTTGTTTTATGCTTTGCGTTTGTATTTCGACCACAAAAGGTAAACACTAAATATATTGTGTATAAACAAAGTTAGAACAAATTAGATAAGCGATTTATTAGTTCGAAACGAACAACAAAAAGAGCAACAAATAATTACCACACGCTATCAATTACATGCTTAACTGATAGTTCAGTATAAATTTTGTGAGGGTGTGTTTCTATACAAAGTATATTTGGCTAAAAGGTGCTTGAAACAAAAAAATTAAGGCAATGTGAATGAATTTATACCCTATACCTTTAAGGTAAGCAGTAGATTAAGTTTGTGCAGGCATGTTCTAGTGAAGAATTTTCGTTCATATGTCGCAAACCCTTCCACCCTCAAATAATTTCAAAGCGGAGCATATATGTCGGAGATAAAAGCAGTACAGTATTTCAGAGGGCAGAGTTCAAATCAGCTGAAGAAGTGTTGGCCAACAAACTTACAGTCGGCTCGAGTTCCAGGATGAAGTCCCAAACGAGATACATTTTTTACTTTTTGTTTTTTCAAGTGTGTGCAAATATGAAATTTGCTTTGCTACACTGACAAAAACAAAAGTTCCGAATCCTCAATCGTAAAATCAGTCGGAAATCGGAACCAAAATTTCGGATTTTAAACAATATTCAAACAATATTTAATGGGCTCATTCTTATCTTATCTTCTTATCTTAAAAATAAGCATGTTTAAGACTAAAATAAGGCCGAAAAAAATAATAGTTTGATCTTGGTTCAAACAACGAAATTAGGAAATTAATTTTTATCTTTTTTTTAATTTTTAATATTAATTTGAGAATGTTAAGAATTTGATGTACCTAATAATTTTAAACTAATTATATTTCTATTTTATTTAAGCTTTTTATTCTTAATTTGAGAATTACTAATGGGATTAGAGAACTTTGAGTCTTATTTTTAGAAGAGTCTTATTTTTAGAATATTGGTTCTTGTAAGGGTTGCCACCTGTACGGGCCTCGCCCGGCAATGCCGGGCCTAGGAAGTAATCGTCGGGCCGCCGGGCCAGTGAAAATTTTGCCGGGCCGCCATACGAACTAAGTAAATTCAAATTTCCCGCGTACAGAGCGGATTATCAAAAAATTACCGGGTTTAAAGCAATATTTAATCAATGAAGAAGAAGATGAAGTTGACAAAACGATTCAGAGCTTTATAAAAGATCAAGAGAATGAACTGAACGACGAGCTCAACGAAAACTTAACGTTCCCAGAATGCTGTTTATACTTCGTTCATCATTTAATGCGCCACATGTAAAAAACCTGGAAAAAGGAACAGTGATGAGTACACACATTCACAGTGTAATGACTGAATTGAGGAGATAGGTTACGAACCAGAATGGATGACAAGTACTTTGGATCTAAAGTCAACAAAAGTCTACCTCATTTGACATAGTTTCAACGATCGAAATTTGAGAGAGAGGCATTATTAGTTTACCATCGAGCTCTTACATATTTAGGGAAAATGGTATAATACGATTTTGAAAAATCTCCATTTCAACACTTTTCAGTATTGAACCTTGAAGACGAAATAGTAGACCGAAAACTATTTCTAAGAGCGGCTGAAGCAGTTGATCTTGATGTTGACGAAGACGTTCTTTACGACGAAATACTTTCTTTGGCGAAGATTATCACCAAAATCAAACAAAGTGACCTCCCTGTCAATATAAAATGGGTAAACATTTTCGAAAGTGCTGACGGATTTGTCCAATTGCCCTTAATTGTTGGAAAAGTTTTATCGATCCCCATCAGCAATGCCTACGTGGAAAAAGTTTTTTCAGTGATGAAGAATGTATGAACCGATTTGAGGAATCTTCTGACGAAATTAATATGAGTTGCGAAGAATTTGCTCTTTTTTTGAATCGACCGGAACAAGAGCCACTTCTTTGAAAAGCGATGACAAATGAAAAATACATGTGGAAAATAGCTATGTAATAACTTTGTAAAAATACATAGAGCATGAAAAAATTACACATTTTCAAATTTCCCGTTTAACACGGAAAAATGAAATTTGTTAAAATTAGAAAATTTTAACTATTATGTGATTTTGATTGATAGAAAATTTATCATTGTTCCTAAAATTGTCAAAGTTAAAAAAGTTATGTATATTTTTCATTTTTTTTTTCTTTTTTTTTTTGAAAATGGGAATAAAATTCGAAAAAAAAAAACTTTGAATTTTTACAAAATGGCGTATACGAAGATACTTGATTAACTCATTTTTTTAAGACTTTGTTGAATTTGCTTCGAATCATCCTTTAATTAGTAAAAACTTTACTCTATTCATTTTTCATAGCACCTGCTTATCAAAAACCAGCAGCTGCTGCATAACTTAGCGCATAAACACCTTGGAAAACGGCAAAAGTTTCACCGAGATATCATTAACATAGTCATCAGCTTCAACTATTTTAGCATCTCCATAAACAGACAACAACGCATATTCAAGAGCATTTCCTTTGGCGTTCCTTTCATTTTTTACCAACACATTCTACCATTTAGCACATGCCAAGGCTAAACGAGGCAAGAGACCAAGAAGCCAGCCAAAGGCGAGGCTGCTGGCCGCCAACCAATTTGACCAAAAAACGGCAGTACATTATGCAAGGGAAAAAAAATGTAAACTTAATTTAAAAGTACCAGGAAAATCTGAGGCAAGAATAGTCGGTTGCACAAGTGGCAAGTCTGCAAAAGATTGAATGCAATGCATAAAAGAGCCAAATTCCACAACACCAGCAACAATAGCAACCAGCAGGAGGAATGCAAAACCGTTGAAAAATGCACAAGGAAATGTTCCAAGATACTACATGACAAACAACAGCAGCAACAACAAACAAAATGGCAATCCTCAGAAAATGCACAAAGACAGCGAGAAGCATGTCGACAAGGCGGACTCGCCAAAAGACAAATGTGGGTCGAAAGCGCAAAGTGCAACAACTTGGAGGCACGCACGCACACACTCGCCACCAAGTTGCAATGCCGATTCTCGAGATACACGCGCCGGAAAATGGTGAGAAAAACCAAGTCGCATCTTTACCAAAATTGTATACACTTTGGAAAGTGTTCACAAAGTATAGTATAATCGAAAGAAGACGACGGCAGTCTGGGCGTCTGACAAAAGCACGTGCCTTGCCACAGATACTGGGTTGCAAACTTTGCTAGCATTAGGGATATCAATATATGTTGTAATAATTCCAAAAAATTACATTTCAATTTTAAACTTTTTAATGAAAAGTGTTGATTCAAAACTGTTTTTTATTTCATTTTCTCTACAAAATATTTGCAAGTACCTTGAGATTTTTAGGCAGTTTGAAAGAAATTTACAAAATTTTTACAAATTTAAGAATATATTGTTCACCCATTATCTCTCGATATACGATTTATTTTGCATAAGTAAGTTACTTCCTACAAACCTTAAAAAATTCAATATGGGACTTTTTAATAAAAAATGTATCCCAACTTTAACTTCGTTTTGTAGTGCTGGAAAAAACATCGACGATCGAAGTTTAAAATCTCTATATATCAATGTTGGCCAACAGAGATGAGTGCAGAAGTGCTGGAGAAACCTCTCTGTTGGCCAACATCGATATATAGAGATTTTAAACTTCGATCATCGATTTTTTCTCCAGCACTACCCTCTTGATAAATAATTGTATACTTGAAAGAAACAATCCCAGTAAATTCTTCTTAACTCAAAATTTCGATTTATTATCGAATTATTGCTCATCATTTAATATGCATTACACTGTGCTACAATTTCGTAACGATACTTCGGGGAACGGATTATTCCAGATGGGAGTTCTTAGGCTTAGCTCTTTGTTAACTCCTTTTGAGGTACTTCTTAGCTTGTTTTATATTTTAATTAATTTTACCAAAAATCATGCTTAAAAAACATTTAAGTAAATGCATAATGGTAAAAGTGCAAACTATTCAGCAAGTTACACCAAAAGGGTATTTTTGCCAGGCCCAAACACTTGACTACAAAAATCAGAGTAATCATAGCCAAAAGCGCCAGTAGTAAGCACCCTACCAATAGATCAAAAAATCGTTTTCAAGGCATAATTCGTTTGTTTTTCGATGATAATATCGTAACCAAATTTGGCAATTAAAAGTTTTCGGAACGTACACCGAACATTTATTGAAGTTTGTCAATATTAATATACCTACATAAAAGATGGAACATAAAATGGATCCAAAAACTATCGGATAGGTTTGCCCAAAGATATAGCCCAAAAATAAAGAATTTATAAGAAATGCAGTACCAATTAAAAAATTTTAAAATATCTGTTATAAAAAAGAATTCTTTAGGATTTTACTAAACTCTTAAAAATAAGCACCATCCTACACCCAAATTAACTGTTGCTACGTGTTATCCCAATTTTAAGCTTTTGTTGAAAAGTTTCACAAATCACAGATGTGTCCAGAAATAAAATATATTTACGAAAATTATTTACCTAATTGTATTGAAAAGAGAGTAAAATTTCATATATCGTATCTATAAAAATAGAATGCCACCAGGCATAAATTTTAATCTTTGAAATGAGGATCATTTTCTCAACATTTTCAAAGAGGGTTTTTTAGATTTCAGATTTTCCAAATTTAAAAAATTAAGTTAATGTCCATCCTAACTTTTTTTTAAAAATTAGAAGAAAAAAAACCCAAAAAACGTGGAAAATATTTGGATTTTTAAAATGGGTACCATTCTTTCTTCTTCTTTATTACTGTGCGATTCTCGCAGAAGGTGTAGGCGCCAATTTAGTTAATGGAAATATCAATCATAAACATAACGCTGGTCTACTTTGAACTTATTTCAACCAGTAAAAAAAACAAAAGTCAACTGCTTAAAGCAGTTCAAAATTTAACTGCTTAAAGAGTATATACATTTCGTCTTTCAAATTTGCTACGACAATCAATTGTTGGCTAGAGTTTAAGCGCTCCCGTGCTGCCTCGATTTACCACGTAACCAGCTAGCTCCAGCTGGTTGCCTGCCGCTTGTTGTCTGTCTGTTGCCATTCTCTGTGGCACATTTTGGCTGGTTGCGTCCGTTCGCCTGGAGTTTGGCTTGCTAGATTTGGTACAGCTTAAGTGAAATTTAATGATATTGTTACAGGCAACTCGACGGGCTTCACCCAGAATGGCAACAAGTGTTTAATTTCTGTTGTTGTTTTTTCTTGTTGGTCACTCGCTAATTTGTTAAATTTAAGTTTTAATTTGATTTTTTGCATACAGACTACATAAATAGCAAACAAGTTGACGCAGATGTTCAACATTATTGTTATCTACCGGAAAGCTACAAGTTGCAGATACAACACCGGTTTTTTTTGGTGACCAACTTGCTTTGCTTTTATTTCCAAATTCGATTGAAATTTATCGAATTACGCATCGTTTTTAAAACAGACAAGGTTAATAAATCGAAAAGCTTAAGCACTTATAAATGCAACACCTGAAATTTATGCCTCTCTAAAGTGTATTTAAACATCGACTTGTCACCCATTTCGTAGATTTTTGTGTATTTTAACCCACACAAACTGCTAATGGGATGATAATTAAAAATATATTTACAAGTACAACTCATAATTGGCCAAGAATTGCACTTGTCAACGTCCACGATTATAATAAGAAAAATTAAATATGCCATAATTTTGACATATAAAATACTATTTCCTAGTTTTACGCAATTAATTTCCTCATGAGAAACACGAACAAGAGAGAGAGAGATAGAGATTTTAAAAAGTTGCACCTTTTTTAGGTTGTATCTAAATGCTTAATGTTTAAATGCACTTACAAATCTCAACGTTCTAATGAGCCCAATGTTGGCCATTGTGTGCCCCAATATTGTGTCATATTTTACTAGGCGATGACACTTAAGAGCTATAGCATCATTTTATGTACATAGTACATATTTATACTTTTAGTATGTAGTATTATATGGTACTATACTGTGTATGTGTAGTTGGGTGCACATTTATTTCACACTCTTTAGCACTATTTAGCTAGGCTAGATGCCCCTGCACTTTCGGGTGTCAGAGTGTCTGAAATTAGAACTGCGTGGGACCAACAATCGGCTGCTGCTGCTACGAGCTTTTCTTTATATCAGCGCTACGATAAAAGAGCGTCGGAGAGCAGTGCACACTAGAGATGGGAGCGGGTTGAGCCGTATTTCGTGAGCCTACCGAAACGAGAGCAAGATGCGAAAAACCCAAAAATTCTCAGAAAGGAACAACAAATTTTACAATAATGCTTTTCTTACGCTGATATACGATAAATTTTTGGCAGCATGGCGATATCGCGTTTCAGCTAATTTTAGTGTCGATATACCGATAAAATTATAAAAATTTGATTTCGCACAATTTCATACACCGGGCAAAGTATATTGAAGCGCTAAAAATAACAAACAAATTGATTGATTGATTATATAGAGAACAGAAACTGAAACCTAAAATTTATTTGTTAGACACTTATGCCAGCAACGGAGAATATTCTAGATAACAAATTTTTTTTTTTATATATAGTTAATTTTATAAAAATACAAAAAAAAAATAGCCAAAATATAAACTAGGATAACAAAAATGATAAAAAAAAATGCATTTATTCTTTTCTTTCTTGAATTCAACAAAATACCATCTAAATAATATTTATAAAAAATATCTCAGTTGTAAAGCTATTATATAGCTAAACTCCATATAATGTAAATATTTCGAAAACGAAATTGTTTGATTTGAATTCCGTTTTAATAAAGACAACAAAAGGTTAAATAAAAAAGTTGTATAAAAAAATATAATAGGTACAAGTAATAGAGTTACAAAATTAGCTTACTAAAGTTTTTATTTTTAAATATTAAAATTTTTTTTTCAAAATATTTAAATATACTCTTAACGATGACGCCTAATCACCTTTAAAATTAAAAAAAAGCCCAATTGTATACCGACTATAATATACTTTTTGGTATATCCATAGTATTCATTCGATTTTGAAAAACTGGGGCTGGGGGTGATATACCCAAAGGTCCGAATACCGATTTTGGTGACTTAAGCTCCCTTACAATAATTTTTCGAAAATGCTTATTTGAGTCAGACTACTTCTAGGCTAAACCGAAATTCTCAGAAGTTCTGTAACAATTTCTATAGTTGTAAATAAAAAAAAATATTTGGAAGCCAATTTTAAAAAACTTAGTGCAAAAACTAGACCATACGATCCCTAATTCTTTCGATCTTTGAGAATCATTCAATGCGAAAAGACAGACAAATTCGATTTCATTTGGCTGTGAGATCATAATCGTTTACTTCTAGATATTACAAGCAGCATTTTCTTAATTAATAAGATATATAATTAAAATAAATATAGTTTTTTAGTTTCTCAATAGAATATATATCTTTGTGCTTGGGCTTTATTTTGTGTTCGTGATGGACCAAGCTTCAAAACGAAACCCGCGCCCATCTCTAAGAAACGCATTCAGAGTGCGGCATATCTGAAACAATAAAAAATTGCTTAAAACAGCTGATCTGTCATTTTAGAGAATCCACAGAGTCAGCTAACCCGCTAAATTATTTATTTAAGCTTTAAATTCGTTTTTTCTCATTTGTTTTTGTTCCTTTTCTGTTGATTCGTCTGCTTCCAAAAATATCACGTCACTTTTAGTGCGAAAACAAAACCAACAACGACAATAATAAAAATTGTTGTGGTTTGGTTTTTATTTTTGTTATTTTTATGGCAAAGTGCATATGAAACGAGTGTTGGCTTAGTACAAAAACAAATAAAAAAAAAAGTATTTTTTTTTTTTTTCTGAATAGCCATATGACGCAGCGTAAAACTGGATAAAGTTAATTTAAAGAGAAATGTAAAACAATATTTGCAAATATGTAAAGTTTTGCAACTGCAAAAATGTGAAAAAAGGCACAAGGTGAAAATGCATTTCTATGAACTACTGCCAACAGTAGTCGAAATAAATTAAAAAGTTTTCTAAAAGTGTTGAACAGTGCTAAATTCTATTTCTAGGGTTAACTCAGTTTCACAAGTTATATACAAAAAAAAAAAAAACATGGAATGTTATTTGATAAAAGATGATGAATTCAAACGTATCTTTCTAATGGAACAATGTTATCATCGGGTCACTTTATCTTTTCAAGACAATACGCTTAATTGTATTTTTTTTTCTTTTGATGAAACGCTATCGAATTTTGTATTCAGATTAATCTAAACTGTCTACACAAAAGTCACAAAAAAAATAAGTCACTCAATATCGAAGCTAATACAAATTTTTGTAACATCTATAAATCGCTGTTTTGTTTATTCTTGAAAAAAAGACTTTCCGTAACATCATATCCTTTACAACTTCAATAAACATAAAAAATTCACTCTAAAAAAGTTTTATATTGAAATAACCTTTTTTTATAAGTCAAAAACCACTTACAAATATATTTAATAATGCAAAATTTATGCATTTCATATGAAAATGACTCGTTTTAGTGCCAATAACTATTTTATGGTAACAATAAAGGCTTTCTTTCTATTGGAATAGGTTAATAGCAATTGGCCCAATTATGTGAAGTATGCTAAAATTTCAAGCTCTTCAAATTAAATTTTTAACCTCTTAAAGATCTGCGAAAGTATCTATAACTTTTTATCGGCACTCTGTGTTTGTAATAAGGCTTGTGGTTAATTATGAACTAGTTTTAACATTTTTTTTACTAAAGTCCTGTAACATGCTTCTGTCAAGTTTCGTCAACTTTGAATTTGAATGAAAATCCACATATTAAAAAACCGAAATTTATAGTTAGGTTTAGCTTTCACCTGTAGAACAGCTGCTGGATTGAACGCTAACTGAAATGGCCCAACGGATCTAACCTTTATCATAGTCTCAAAAAAAAACCAAAACCCTTGTTTTCGAGACTGGCTGTCTGATGATGATATTTTCTTGCGATCGCTGATTCCACATTCAAAATCAAAAAGAACCCAGCATGTTAGGTTTTTAAGATAGCCTGCACAATACCTCTACGTAAAGCGTCCCTGACGTGCTGACAATTTTTGGAGCTTGGATTCGAAAATAGCGACCTTCAAAAACATATAGAAGACATGGAGGCCCTAGGCCTCTGGCATAGTTTATTTTGTATAGCTGTTTAACATAACCTCAAAACACTTATAAGAAATCTTTTTCGAATCATAATGTCGGACGAAGTGTTTTGATTCAATCCGAATCCAAGGTCCACAAGGCCACAGGAGATCAGGGTTCTAAGGTAGCCTTCAAAATAACTTGTGAGATTTTTTGTGGTTATGTCAGAACCCTGACGTGCTGAGGTTAATTTGACCTTGAATTTTGATTTAGCAAACAGCGGAGTCCAGAGACAGGAGTAGGATAGTAAAAATGAACGAAAAAAGCGCTTGACCTGGAAAAAGTTGCACACTGAAGTTTCTCTTGCTTAATGTTTTAAGAACCGCCCAAAAAGTCTAAAACCAAAAAGGTGACCTCCCCCCTAGGAGGGCTTTTATACTAAAAACTGAAATTTAGTAACTTTAGCTCCCTCTACCGACTAAAACATGAACTTTTGTGTATGACTTCCAATGCAAATAAAACTCATAATTCAATTTTGAGCATTTTTTGCTTTGAAAGTTTTTGAGGTCAGTTTTTTTGTTTTAGACTTTTTGGGAGGTCTTTAAAACATAAGGTAAAAGAAATTCAAGTGTAAAATTCTTTTCAGGTCAAAACCTATTTTTACTGTACTAGAGATATATGCACTTATTGCAAGGACGTCCGCTTAGAACACGCTTCAGTGGGTGTTCCGATCGCCCAAGAAAACCAAGGGTAACATAAGTATACGATGTCCTGCCGTAATAGACCAGTATGCAATAATTTGGGCAACAAGTGTAGATTTCTTTTGAATAAAGAAGCATGGTTGGAAAGTGTTCAGCTTTGACAAACACAGTTGACGCAAATATCGAATT
Organism: Chymomyza costata; assembly: GCA_018150985.1. Classification (NCBI taxonomy): domain Eukaryota; kingdom Metazoa; phylum Arthropoda; class Insecta; order Diptera; family Drosophilidae; genus Chymomyza; species Chymomyza costata. The sequence goes on from JAECWU010000030.1 coordinate 3,169,166, forward strand.
GAGCTCTTCCGCAAATATTCCACGTCCAACGCGATGTCCTAATTTTGAGCCAACCTTATGGAACCAAGGAAAACACTTATCCCTGTTTGGGGTAAGATGGCGTAATTTTTGACAACAAGTGCAGATTTCTTTTAAATAGTAGAGTGACCAATATTGGAAAGTGTTTAGCTTTGACAAAAATAGTGTAGGCAAATAGACACGTTGTGTTTTTCCAAGTCGTTTAAGCCTTGCAAATAATATAAACCAACTCAAACATATATGTACAACATAAATTAGTCCTTAATCAAAGCGAGCGCTTCTTGTTACTCAATCACTACATCATCTTAAGTAACAAAGATTACCTCCTTCCTACAACCAATATTATTCTAGCTAATAATGGTCTCCAAACACTCAAGCCAATTTGCCATTCTATATTCTATGAAATAAATTTTATACCCATTCGTGGCAATCGTATCTATCGCTAATCGCTTGTATTTATCCAATTTACAAAACGTTTTCACCAAATTGCATTAGTCAGTCGACATCAGCTGTTACTCCCTCAGCCAGGTAACTCAGCTTATCGTTTACCCAAGTGCTGTCAGTAGTCTGTTACACTCCGTCCCCACCGAATCCCAGATAGAAGGCAGCAAGTCAATTACAAATGCATTTCCCACACGCACACTTCAACAATTTGCAACATCTGTTGGAGCAGAATTTAAAGTAAATTCAAAATATAAGTATAACTGCCAAGCGGGCACTTCTCGTATGTAAATGTTGTTCCAGTTCTAGAACTTGTTGGAGTTGTTGTACTTGTAGTTACTGCCATCGCAATGATGATGTTCATTCATGTCACTTGTGCGCTAAGCAAGTTTAACTACCTCTTAGCATTCCATGACTGAGAGCAGTGCGAAGAGAGAGAGAGAGAGTGAGAGAGCTTTGGCCAAACTCAATGCAGTTGCCAAATTCTATTTAACATGCAAAGGCGGTTGCTACTGCCGGTAAACGTTGGCTGTCTAACTTGGGGTAACCCTCTAAAATCCGCCATAGTTCCTGCTGCTCAGCTGGTGCGTGTATGCATGGAGGAGTGGCAACTACTACCAATGCACACTGTGACTACTTGACAAGGCCAAAGACAAAGAAAAGCTTGTAAGCTATAAAAAATTTAATCAAAGGTTGAGTTGAGGTGTATACCATCCATATAAGGGCAGCAACCTATCAACCTTAGACTTATTGTCAAAGTCAAATGCAAGCATATATTTATGGCACACTCAAGATATACTACTTAAGCGGGGGGCGGAGAACTTTGCTTGCACTTAAAAAGCTTAGAGTAAGGCATTAAGTCAAGAATTATTGCATACTTACTTAAGTTATGTGTTTAAAAAATGCATAGAAGAACTAGTGACATGGGCTTAAGTAGATTAGTCCCAACTAGCCCTTAAAAATTAACCCCACCACAATTTATGGCATTTTAGTAAGATTTGTGGGTGAATGAGTTAAAAATTTTGGTGCGACCGTTTACTAAAAAAGTTTGAAGAAAGTCTGCAGTCTAAGGCTTTAGATTTTTCAACATACAATTTGAAGACAATTTGATTTTGCTATAAAATCAGCTTATGGATAAAGATTAGGAAATCTGGCAGTTGTTATACGTTGGTAATACGCTTTTGAAGACCTTAAGTAACACAGACGGGGGCTGTCAAAATTTCAACGACACAAGCGAATAATGTGCATGTAAGAGATAAAGTGTTTTGAAAAATATACGAAAAAACTTTTCCAAGGAAATCGAAATATTTTTTATTAAAAGTCAAGAGAAAGAAGAGAAATTTGCTCAAACTATTTATAATTTAGAATAGTTTTATGCTTTATAGTTATATAACAAATAAATAAAATTACCTTTAAGAGAAGTTTGTGTGAACTTGGTCTATTTTAAAGAGCTTGAGATTTAAAATAGTAGCCCGAAAAACTTTTATCTTGCAGGCAGTCATGACATGTAAGGGTGTAATATTTATGGGGCTACGGGAAACAAAATTTTAGCTTTTTAAAAACAACCTATCTTTGGTGACACAGAAATCACAAATCTTTTTCAAACGGATCTCGCAAGCTTTTCGGACAGATGTTTTCGCATGAATACGCTTTGATTAGAATGATAGTATAGAGCTGCTACTGTTCGCAAATAATTTTAATATTTTTAGACACTTATTAAATTATGTGTTTTTCAACAGTGATCCAAGAAAGTTAGTTTATTATTAGATTCGTCGATAATTTTTAGCAAACTCCGAAATTTAATCAGTGACTTGATCACAGCTTCTTAATTCCTTGTACTGCGGAATTTTTGTGGTAATAGTAATAGGGATTTTAAATCCAACCGAAAGGGATGGGCGGTGGTGTTACCAAGACACCATTGCGAAATTCAGGCAAAATATTGACTTTTACATTGAAACGAAAGGATGTATCCAAATAAGTTTCGGTTAAAAATAAGGTTAATCTTTTTTCAAAGATGGGTTGCCAAGAAAAACGTAGTATATAAGTCTGGAATCAGAAAAAACGTTCTTAAAAATAGTCTGCAAATTTTGTTTGGGATGTTTTTTTCTATGACAGATATTCAATTTAAATATAGTTTAGGAATGCAGAGAAAGAAATTTTAGAGCAATCAATCAATAAAACGAGGAGAACTATTTTACGGTATCCGATTTTAATAATGTTCAGGATGGCCTTTAAAAACTATTAATATCAGGCCTCAACAAAGAAAGAACATACATTTTTATGCAAATTCAACATAAGGAATAAAAACGTTTTTGGAATTTGAGGGTGTATTTTTTTTAGATCTCAAACAAACATCGTATTTCATTTTTTATTCCGATAGTTTTTATTATCCCGATAGTTAACAAAAACATATACACATATTAAAACGCAGCCATACGAAAAAAAAGTGTCGTTATCTGGGGCGCAGCGCTGAATTCGAGTCCTCTAACAGAATTGGTCCAACGAGTATAGTTTTAACCATAAAAAAACCAATAATATTTTTTTTCGAGACCAGCTGTCCGCGAAATTTTTATAGGTTCTTTAGGTCGCTGAATTCGAATCCGAGAGTAGAACCCAGCACGTCAGGTTCCTAATACAACTTCCACAATACCTCGTTATTTGGGTTTTTTTTTGGGTAATGTCAGAAACCTTATGTGATGGGATTAAGTTAATCCTCGAATTTATAATCAGCCTACTAATTTTTCGAAATAATCGGCTACATATTTTTACTAATAACCAACCGATCTAGACACCGATTCTTATACGGTCTGAGAAAATATCAGCTCTGAAAATATTTGTAGAAATGAAAGCAAATTCTAGCAACTTTTATGTGCATTCACTTTCTGTGGTTGGTTGCTTAAGCGTGTCCTTTGTATTTAATATCATCCTTGTGACTTCATTTGGTTAACATTCGAAAAATGACAGACTTTAGCGAAAACTATTTAAATATTTGTAAGTTTTCCTGATATAAACAAAAATAATATAGACGAGCCGAATAAGTCGTCTTCTTTGCCCTAGTCATAATTTCATAAAAATGTTTATGGAATCTGGATAATTTGCTTAGGTTTATGATCTCGTAAATAGTGTACAACTAGACGCCTTAGCTTAGGTTTTTTTTTTTAGTTTTTACTCACCCACTTTAGAGAGACCCACACATGTGTAGGCGGGCGCCTTCCTTTAACGGCGTTTTATTTATAAATTTTCTTTTGTTAAAAACAATTTTTTTTTTTTGTTTTTGTTTACTTTTGTTTTATATTTAGCTTGGCGCTACGTTTAAAATAGATAAGCACAAAAATGAAAAACTAAATAAGTTTTCTGGAAAAACTGGCACTCAGATGGAGCACAAGTTAATAGAATATAATTTTATGTGAAAATAACGATTAATCATGCCATATGTTGGCGCAAATAACGAAAAAAAACAACAAAAGTTAAAAAAATCAACTAAATAAATATATACGTATATGTATGTAGCTTAATAAGAGATATCCAATGAATACCAATAAGTATTTATAGATCGCGCTGGAACATTAGGTTTTAATTTATGGGCACGCTGACACTAAAACAATTTTACTTAAATTAAGCAAATAATTGAACAAGAATTAAGCGACTTTTTTTTTATTTTGGTAATTAAAAGGAATTCAATAAATTTTGATTCAAGCTTTTTTTATAATTCCCTTTATGACATTTGATTTTTTGGTATTTTTTATTTTATGCGCTGTTGATTTTGTGATCTAAACGAGAGAGACACTGCACACTGGAATTGCGGATAACACTCTGTAAAAATCGAAAAAGAAACAAAACGATTTCGATATGAGTACAAAAAGTTTTATAAGTAGCACTTATATAGAGCCTTATAACAAGGTATGGATGGGGGGCATGGGGCGGTGTTGGTAAGAACTTGCTAAAGTTGTTGATAATGCAAAGTTAATGTAAGCTAAATGTAGCTTGGCAAGCAGCAGATAGTAAAAGAGAAACACAGAGAGAGAGAGAGAGAGAGGAGGAAATTGAGAAAAATTATAAACTTTTGCTGGAAGTAAATGTGGAAAATGTGTTTATAAAAACGAACGCAACATGTGCGTTCCTAAAATTGGGTGAAAAATGCATTTTCAGTAGCGGGAAAATGTGTGAACAAGAGACGAATGAAAGTGTTTTTTTTTTTGTAAATATAATTTTTCAAAAGAATCTTTTTTTTTTTTTTTTGTGATAAACACTTTGGGTTCTTTTGTGGGCAATGTGTTTAGTGGCAGGTCTATATGCATATGTGTGGGTGTATCTCAGTTTGTGGCATGTGTACATGTGTGGGCAGTATTTATGGGGGACTGCATATTTGGCTTGCAAAGAATGGGACAGCATATATGCAGATACATAGTAGCGTGTGGAGAGGGGTTCTAAACAGTTTCAGATAGATACGGGATGGCATATTTTTAATGGTGAGAAAAATGGCATTGAAATTAGTGTATAAATGTTTAGAATTATGCCAAACAAAATGGCGCCAAAAAAATAACAATGTGTACGGCTAGACAGCTTGCAGTGGGTGTAAAAAACAGGCAAAGACAAAGAAAGACAAGAACAAGAGAGGGGAAAGAGGTAGAGATCTTTTAGTCAAAACTTATAAATGTTAGCCAGAGAGACAGGGACACGCAATTATACAAAACATGTAAACAGTGTAAAAAATATATTTTAGAGCGCGACAGAGTCAGTTAGACAGAGAGAGAGAGAGAGTGAGAAAGAGAGAGAGAGATAGTTAAACAGTGTTGAAAGTTGAACTAAAATTCACAGCACAACAAGCGCATAAAATAGAATAAATATGAATATATATTGTACATTTTTTTTTTGTTTATTATTATAATATTTGTAGATAATAAATTGTTGCTTTCATTTCGTTAAGTGTTTTCATTTATATACAATTTTCATTTTCATTTTCGTTTTAATTATTTTATTTTCAGTAGTGCTATTAGTATATTTAGTTATTTTATTAAATGCAATTTTGAGCGTATAATAAACAAAAACAGAAATATATAAAATGTGTGCTATAGTTTTGTATATGCATAAAAAATATGTAAATAGTAGGAAAAGTTTATTTTTGGAAATAGTTTGTTTTGACAGTTAAAAATGTTGTAGCAGTTAGGACATGGGCAAATATAGCAATAACTTAAATCTATATAATACATATTATACATAAAGTTAAATTTTCTATTATAATTAACGTAAAGATTTAAAATTTATTAGATAACTTAACTAAAAAGATAGATTATGTATTGTATACAGTTTAATATATCGAATAAATCAACTCTGATTACAAAGCTTCAAAAAATATTCAAAGATCAGGCGGTAAATATTCAGAAATATCTCATTGTGGTGCGCTTTGCTTTGGATTCGCAATCAGCATACAAAAGGTTGCTGAATTGGAATTCTTTAATAGAAATTACCTTATTGGTCTGATTTTATCCTCACCTCCAAAAAAATAAAAAAAAAAACATTTTCCAGTACGATTGTCGGGCGACGTTTTTTAAATGTTTTTGGAACCGAATTCGGAGTCAAAAAAAATGCAGCACTTCCATTTTTCGAGATAACCTCCGAAATACCTCTTTTTATGAGGTTTTCGTCGAATTCAGATTCAGCGATCTCAAAAACATAAGAAAACCTGTTCTGAGCTCTGCATCTGAAACACTGTTTTTTTTTGTGGCTATGTTCGAAGTACTTTCCACCTAAGTGAAGCTTTTATTTGTTATGCATAACAAAGTATAATCAATTTTAGAGGACGATTATCATTAGTACCCAAAATGTCATTAGCACCCAAAAGCATTTCGCAAAAAAAAAAAAAATTTAATTTATATATCTTTCTAAAAACATCTTCAAAACAGAAATATTCTCAAAACAGACATAAGAAATATCTGGTGAGCTACGGTTTAAGGGTTTGTTAGAAAACGGCAGCTTGGGATAATTTTTTTTAAACCTTAACAAAATGTATGTATCTAAAAAAATGGATGCATTAAGTTTGTGCAAATGCATGTAACATAGAGAAGGAGACGCAGGAAACCCGATAAAGTTACTTCCATTACAGTCAGAAACACAAAGAAAATTTATCGAGACATGTCTGTCCGTCTGTATGAACGCCTGCATCTTCGACAGGAGCTAGGAGAATCAATCTTGACATTTTGACATCGTATACGTACAGCTAGGTATAGATTTCATTTCGTGCTTTGCCACGCCACTTATACCCCCAAAAATTTTAAAATTACCATATTTCGAGGCAACAGCCTCAGCTTTACATTACATTTAGGTTACCTCAAATATTTGTGTTTTTTTTTCAAAATTTGCTTTTTTGTTGCTTTTGTTTATCCGTTAAAATTCAAATTGGGGTGTTTAGAATCTAATCGGTATCCAGTATCGAATTAACAAACTAAATCTCAATTATTAATTTATTCACATACAGCCAGGTTCTAACAGGTTCCAACGTTTTGATTATTTTAACAGAGAGTATCTAGAGATAGAGAAAGTAACTCCTTACCATACAAACAATTTCAATTTGCACAAAATTTTTCAAATCAATCTCGATAATTCTTACATGTGACCCGCTTTAATGCACTCGACTTGCAGATACTTTTTTGAAACGGATGCAATCAATGCTAATCCTTACATCCTCAGACCACAACTCCGTCTACAAATAATAACCGAAATATGTACAAGAATGCATACTTAAGATTGCATTCAAAAAATAAAGTACCACAGACAATTAGCATGCAATCCTCTACAGAAACAAGTTGCCCGTGAACGCCTTTTCTTTCGAGTATCTAACAAATTGCAATGGAATTTAGCATAGGAAACCAACGTTAAACAAATCACACGCTACATAGGCAACCCTTGACATTTGCCAGGCAAAGCAGACATCGAAACAACCCTAATTACATACAAACATATTGTATACGCGGTCCTACCCCTTTTTTTTATAACCGTATAAACCCTAACCAGTCGGCAAAAAAAAAAAAAAATGGAAATGAAAATATAAATAAAGCGGTCCCAATGTGACGTTTTTCGAACAGCTGTCGCTTTATTTTCTTATCAATCAAAAGCCAAACACAGACATACAGTTACAAAATGTATTTTATTTTATTTTCTTTTTTTCTGACTCGACCAGCTTACGCTTGACATTTACGTGCGCTCTGATAATAAATGAAATAAATAGAAGGAACTACGAATAAAGATAGCCGAAACGTAGCGTCTGACAATTTTAACGTGAAAAGAATCCACCAGCTTATATTCATTGATTGGCAGCATTTGTAATCTAGATGATATTGTAACATTCCATTGAGCACGTTTTCACCACTTTATTATGAGTGCTATTAACCCAAAGACATTCGACCGACAGACGACGCCGACGGCAGCAAATCACTTGGCATGCCACAAATTTCTGTGCTCTGGTCACACTGCCAATGGCCCAATAATTTCTCATAATGTGACAAGGCCAATCAACAAAAGTAATAATGTTGTACATTTGCATATTTCAACACCTTTTGAACAAATTGCTTGAGTTTTTTTACACATTTTTCCGACAATTCGTGAGCTCCAAAAATATGATGATCGATCATGTCAAATATTAATAAATATTTATACAGACTGATGCTTGAGCTATATATGTGCTATATATATATACATATACATGTATATCCCTTTTCAACGAGCAATTGTGGCTTATTTTAATGAGTTTCATGGTGGAAAGGTTCACTTTTCTAACATGAAGCTTATATTCACTTGAAGGAAAAGTGATAAGGTTTGTGATTTTAAAGTATTTATTCAAATACAAATATTTTATTTGATTCGGATTCATTTTAAAAACACATGTTTGGTGCTCCCAATTTCACCAAAACGAATTTTTTATGTGGTTTGAAACCGACTACTGTCGACTACTACTACAACGTGCCGTGATTGGTTCCGTCGCTTCAAAGACGGTGATTTCGATGTTGACTACCGTCCACGTAAAGGAAGACCCAAAACCTTCGAAGACGCTGAATTGGAGTCATTGCTCGATGAGGATTCGTGCCAAACGCAAGAAGAGCTTGCTTCAGCATTAGGAGTTACCCCCCAAGCCATTTCCAAGCGATTGCATGCGTTGGGAATGATTCAAAAGCAAGGAACTTGGGTTCCTTATGATTTGAAACCAAGGGACGTTGAGCGTCGTTTTTTCGCCTGTGAACAACTACTCCAGCGACAAAGAAGGAAGAGTTTTCTTCATCGCATCGTAACGGGTGATGAAAAATGGATTCATTTCAGCAACCCAAAGAGGAAAAAATCTTGGGGACAACCCGGTCATGCTTCCACGTCACTGGCTCGGCCGAATATTCACGCTGCGAAGGTTATGCTGTGCATTTGGTGGGACCAGGTCGGTGTTGTTTATTATGAGCTGTTGAAACAAGGCGAAACCATCACTGGGGAACGGTATCGAACTCAATTGATGCGATTGAGCCGAGCACTGCGAGAAAAACGGCCACAATACGAGCAGAGGCACGAAAAAGTGATTTTACTGCATGACAACGCTCGGCCTCACATTGCCAATCCTGTTAAAACCTACTTGGGAACGCTCAAATGGGAAGTCCTACCCCACCCGCCATATTCCCCAGATATTGCGCCGTCCGATTTTTACTTGTTCCGCTCGATGGCACATGGTCTGGCTAATCAGCAGTTCCATTCATATAAAGATATCGGAAAATGGCTTGATTCGTGGATAGCTTCAAAAGACGAACACTTCTACCGTCAAGGTATTCGAACTCTGCCAGAAAGATGGGAAAAAGTTATAGCTAGCGATGGGCAATACTTTGAATGAGTCATTGATAACCAATTTTTTAAATTAAAGTTACATTTTCATCAAAAAACAGCGAGAACTTAGTTGCGCACCTAATATTTATGTCAATTTCAAGTCAGAAATTTATTCATAACACAAGTTTACAGCAAAATGTATCCTCAACATGTTTTACTCGTTTTCGTAGTAATATGGCACGCTAAGTCCGAAAATTAAGTTCAAAAATTTTTTCATGGAACGGATTTGGAGATATTTCGAAAAAAACACTTTTCGAAGCTAACAAAAAAGTGTGTCTACTTAAATGCAAATATCTCTGGTTGTACTAAACTGATTTTGACTATTATTATTATCTATTGATTATACATGGAACATATATTTTTCAAATTTACGGTTTGCTCGTTTTTAATCTATTCATATAAAATTTTTCCTCATTTTTAGCAAATTTTTGAAAAAATTCTATTTCGAACGTAAATTTAAAAATTAAAAAAAAAATTTTCATACAGTTTTTCTCATGGCTCGTAAAGTTTGATCGATTACGAAGAATGAGTGGTTGTTTATCAAAATCGGAGTAAAATTATGGAATTGACGGAAATTTTGGTAAAAAGTACACAAACTTAATTTTTCTGGAACCCTTAAGTTTTAGATGGATAATTCGTTTGTTTATAAAGATAACGTAACCAAATTTGGTATTCGAAAGTTTTTTAGAGTTCTTAAGTTCTGTACCAAATTTGATCAAAATCGGTTGACCATATCATATAGCTTCCATAGGACCGATCGATCGAAAAACCGTGTTCGACTTTTTTTTTGTTTGTTTATAAAAATATCGTAACCAAATTTTGCAAAGAAATATCTTTTGGAGTTTGTAAGCAATATATCGGATTTAAGTGCATTTCATGTAGCACCCGAAAAAGTCAACCAATTTTGGCGTTATTTGACCGATCGGCCAAAATAACGCCTTTGATGCGAAATTCGTTGTGTTTCCTTTGTTTATGGAGATATCGTAACCAAATTTGGTGTTTGTCTGTGTTTTAGGGTTACCCAGCACATCAAATTTGTAAAAATCGGTTGACTATATCATATGGCTCCCATGGGCCGATCGGTCGAAAAAACGTATTTTTAACAACATTCGATTTGTTTCGTTTGTTTTTTAAGTTATCGTTACTAAATTTGGTCATTGGTACTTTTTTAAATTTTCTAAGCATAATACCAAATTGGAACAAAGTCGGTTGATGAAAATATCGTAACCAAATTTGGCAATTAAGATATATTTTGGAGTTCTTAAGAAATACATCGGATTTAATTGCAAAGTGGTGGTACAGGGAATCACAAGGTCGGACGCGCTCGACTTTAACGTACGCCATCTTTAAAGTAAAGATTTATGAGTTACTTAAGATTTAAAAAGTGTCTTCAATCAAAAAAATTAATACTTAAAGAAATTAGGCTTGTTCCGAATGTCTGACCTGATTGACCGACGAAATAATATCTATACTTTAAGTCCTCATTTTAATTCGTTCGATCGGGCTCGACTATATTTAAAATGAATGCATATCAACCAAATAAATTATAAAATGTTCTAATAAAGAATAACATAGACATTTTTTAAAGAATCCTCGAAAATTTATTAAGAACTTAAAAATACAAATTGACACAGCCTAAAGACATGAGGCCTTTTAATCATTTTGAAAAACCCTTTCGAAGACTATCACATGGCTAAACATATATAACATATATTTTAGAAACTATTCAATAATCACTTTCTGATGGAAACTTTTTTGAAAAATATATATTATATAATTTGCAAAAATCTGAACATAATTACCAGCTGTACATAAAACAGCATATTATCCATTTAGCAACTCAAAAAAATAAATAATAGGAGGTCCAGCGGCAACTTAAACGTCTATGTTATAATAGGCATCTGTTTATATACTGTCTGCCAGTAAAAATCAATGAAAATTTTATGTTTTTTTAGTGCCATGAAAATGTTGAAAAGAATAAATTGATGATTTGTTTTTGGAACAAGTCAAGGCGAATGTTTATCTTTAAATTATTGTAGGCGTAAATTGTTGTTGTTGGTTGCATGTAAACGTAGACAACAAGACGCAATCAACTTGACCTTATATGGGCGCAAAAATAAAAAAAAAAAGATACAAAAGACACCTAACTACGTAGCCCAAAAGGTAGCAGCAGCAACGCTCCTCTAGGGCAATCAAGAACCGGTTTCATTTACCGAAATTACCAGTTAAGAGCCTACTATAACAAATTTTGAGATATTACGCACCGCACAATTTAAAAACTCAAGTTCGCTAACGAAAAAGGGAAACCAAAAAAAAAAAAGCAAATGGAACTATCATTAATCATTTGCAGCTGAGGAAGCAGACGACGTAAAAGCAATCTCTGCATGGAGTACAACATAATTTTATATATAGTTTGTATCTTTGTATCTACAAGTTACGCATGTGCGTTAGTTAATTTGTATGACTGCCCCGTTAATTAAGCACAGTAAAGTTGGCTGCGCCTGCACTTGTCAAAAGTTTCACCAAGAAACAGAGTGTAACAGAAATTTGTCTCTCTTCATTCTTTTTGTTGATGTTTGTAACGCACCAAGGCGTCGAAAAGATACAAAAATAAAAAATAAAAGACGGCAAACATAACAACTATAAAACTCAAGCAAAAGCTTAAGAACTCGAACAACTCGAGATACACAAACCAAACAATCAGTTTCACACACACACACACACACGCACACATACGCACAATGGGAACCCAAGCCTAAAGCGTCGAAAATTTGTGTTCAAGGTCATACATGTTAAAATTTTGAAACTGGGCATTCAACTTGATAATTTATTAAACGCGTTTCGTATGTACGGCTGTACATATGTACGATACTATGTACAGCAAGCAAAGTAAGGGTATGTGAAATAGAATTGAGGCGAAAACGTAACGCCGACAGACAGAACTTAAAGATACACACATGCAGACAGTACTGTCGCAATACCCAATCGGACTTGAAGGAACGTGCGGCTTCCAATAAGTTCTTTGCTTGAATTCAATGTTATTCATATAGGTAAGTACTTGCAACTTTATAATTAAGATATACTTTTAAGCTTAAGATAGTTTAACTGAAAGATAGTTTATGCAATAAAATATATGGCGTTGTGCCAGAATACTTCAAACGGTTTTGAATAGAAATCGACAGAACAATCGGTCCACAAAAAGCTTTTAGCCAAATCAATACAAGTATTCTCTTCTAGGTTAGCGCTATCAGCCAATTTTTGGTTTTGAGTAGCATAAGCTAAAATTGACTCATACAATTTTTATGCTTTTTTGATAACTCACAAAACTATAAACAAGAAAAGACAGATTTCAAACGCTATTAAATATATCTATGATAAATCATTTGACTGTTTGGGGTCAAATCCAGAACTAGTTCTTCCGTGGAAACCTAGTTACAATGGTTCATGAGCTTCGATAGCAAAAACATTTCTTGCAAGCTCAAAATAATGTTGCTAAAGTTGCATTTAGTTAATAAAAATCACGAAAAGTAAAAAAAAAAAGAAGAGGAATCTCATTTTAAATATTTTGACAACTTTTCCAACCTAAAGAGAAAAATCGTAATATGTAAGAATTCGCTTTATAGTAGTTCGTTAAAATGAAGTTCGACTGTATTTAGGCTTAAATTTGTAATAGAAGAATGCATCGCTGGCATAATTTTTGCAATCTTTGAATCTTTACAAGGAGAGATAAACAGTCGGACATGGCTATAGCGGAACTGACAGCCTGTCACGCCTACTTTTCCCATTTCACGTGCTTTAAACAGTTCACAAAAAAGAATGCTGCAGAGCTTACTCACAAATCCAACAGGGTATAGCTACAGTGTAACTACTTATTTACATGTGCTGCCCAAATATGGAACAGTCAGCCAGCCAGTTAAAAGATCTATGCCCCGGTTTTTTTTTTTTTTTTTCAGTTTCCAAGATTCTAAGCTCGCGATAGCTCAGTCAAGCTTTAAATGTTGCGGCTGTTTGTTGGGACTAGCCTGTTTGTCACCGGTTCTTAAACCCATAAATCGTAATTATTTTGTTTTTGTTTTAATGGTTTTTAATGATTTGATTGTTTTTATTATTATTGTATTTTAATTTTATTTTGACTGAAAAGTTCTTTCAACCCAGTGACTCAATTTAGTGCACAGGTAAAACGTGTTTTCGCTTGCCTTTTATCGCTGTCAATTTATTGTTGTTCTTTTTTCAATTTTAATTTCAATTAACTGCGAATATTAAGCGGGGGGGAGTAAAAAAAAACCGCATGTACACACCCCCTAACCTTGCCCCTTCTTTCAATGGCATTACGAACATAGCGCAACAAATTGATGTACCATGTAAATTGTGTTATCTGAAACTGGGGACAGTTTGCTACCCATTACTGATAAGCGGCATAATAAAAAAAAATAAATAAAAGAATATATTATATACTACTACTACCTGAAGCTTGGGTACTACCAAATATGCAGCAACAGTTGGGAACTGACTTCTGTGGGTGCCACATTTCACATATGTATTACTTTCGATTATTTTGTTTTTGTTGTTGTCAGCAAAAAAAAAAGTGTAAAAAGTTTCCAGACAAAGCAGTGCGAAAATGTAGGCAACGGGAGAATTGGTGATAAAGAGCGAGAGAGCGGCAAACGCTGCATGCTGGCGTCAACGATAATTGAAGACTTACTAAATCTGTATGCCAGACGCTAATTTGATATTTTAATGACTTTTATTGTTTTCTGTTGCTTTTATTTTTATTTAACTATTGTTATTTAAAGCTTTTGTTATTGTTTGACTTTTATGTGTACAAACGTGGCAAAAAATCATTCAAAGTGCATTCATTTGTGTCTAAAAAAACGGCGCAAGTTTATAAACATACATACATATGTACATGTAAATATATACATACATACATATGCAAAATTTATATGTGCATTTGGCTCTAAATGTTTATAGAGAGGGCGCAGCAATTGGTAATAAAATACTGCACTTCAATATTTTATTGAAGCTTATAAAGAAAAAATGCCAGTTTGCAAAACGTCGTAAAAATTAATACTAAAATTGAAGTGTACCATAAAAATCAACTGAAGCTTGGATTTCTTAGCTTACATGTAAAATATTTTTACGGTTTACTTTAATAGGTTAAGCTACCGCCTTAAGGTAAAAATTCTTTACAAATTGACTAAGCCCTTTTTAGTTCAAGGTTAAAACAATAACAACAGTTAAAACGCCATTAATTGATAATACCCCTACTCTAAAATTTCCACATTTATCAAATAATTCAATACGTGTAAAGTGTCATCAACTAAATAGATTTAGAATTCGGGAAATTTTAAATGGAACTATTTTCTAGCAGCAATTGGGAGTATGAACATTCTACCACAATGTCCAATATATCAAACCAAAAGACAAAATCTTAGAAAATTCAAATTGTTTTCAAATACTAAGTCAAAAATGTAGAGTTATTGCCCAACAGTCAGCAGGCTACTGAGCCTATTCAGATGAGCAGCAATGTATGAACACACATACACACAACTCCAACAACAGTCAACCATTTCAACTCAGACATATGGATTTTTTTTTTTTTTTTTTTTTTGTATGACCAAGTATAAAGAAAATGAAGAAGCGAACAAAAATAAAATGGTATTCAAATTTCATATGGCAAAAAAATGAGTCAGCGAAATTAAACCAAAAAGGAAGCAGTGTAGTTTGTGGTAAATGAAGTTCAACAGAAAGACTGAATTGAAACCGAAACTGAGTGAAACACATACAAAAAAAATAAAAACCAAAGCAAGCATAGCAAAGCAGGACAAGGCGATAATAACAGCGAGCACAGCAATGTGTTAGATGAGTTAAGCCTTATAGGTGAGAGAGCCTTCATGTTGGATTATTCAATAAGACAACAACAATTATGCGTATGAGTGCAACAACAACAAAGTCAAGAAACACGCGGTAAATGTACGAATTGAAGTAACAAAAACAATGCGCAATCAGACAACAGCAAACATAACCGTTGGCAATGAAGCGAGGCAGCCACACGCACAGTGGGCAAAAAAAGAGGCGATCCAGCTAAATTCAATGTAAATAAAATTTAATCTCAGCATAAAAATGTATGATGAGTCCAATTATTTGTAACATGTTTACATACAACAATTTTTTATGGACACAAGTATTGAACAGATGTAACCCAAGACTTATAAATAAAAAAAATATGTTTTTCTAAGAAAATCACTTTTTATTTTTTGTTGAAAAGCTACCAAAGCCACCACACGTTAAAATGGCTTAAATAATTATTTTTATTTTCAAGAAGGTTATTTTGACATCATTGGTGTAGAAGGCATATGTTTAAAATAAAATAAGTAGATTGAGCGCAAGATATGTTAAAAGACTACATAATCGTACAAAGGTTTTGACAATACACCTATTGACTAATGGCAATACAACGGGAAGACTAAAAGGAAATCATTTCTTAGATTTACTATTTAGACTAAGTTTATGGCAATATTAACAATATTAACATTCAGTGCAGTTTTGCCTACCAATATACTCTTAGTGATAGATTGTAAAAAAAAAAACTAGAGGGATCCGTTCTTAAGCTGTCTACGGGAAAAGGCTTGGGCTTAAACAGTTAAAAACAGTTTCGGACTGGGGTTGCCAAAAAGTAATAAAATCTTACATTTTTGTGAATAACTTTTGTACAAACATATTTGTCTACATGCTCTTTGTAATAAAGGTTTTCAAAAAAGGAAAACCTCAAGCAAATTTTGATATTGTTGGTAAAAATATACAGGAGTAAGCAGCAAAATTCTATTGGGGGAAAACCAATATAAAATAAAAACTAAATGCAAAAAGTAGACCATAAGACACATTCTTATGGCATGTTCCTTAGTCTTTTGGTATACGAGAAACAGACAATATGGACAGACGGATGGCCGAACAGACCCACACGGCTAAATCGATAAAGGTTTTAGGTGTTACACATATTTGTTTTCGTTTGTACAAACTTAATATCTACACTCTTTCTAGAAAGGCACAGGCTATAAAAAACTTATTTTGGAATAAACATAAATTAAAAAAAAAACACATAAATTAAAAAAAAACATATTTTTTTTAAATTTTAAGTATCCGGCAATGCAACTTTTGCATTTTTGTTAACGAGGGTACATAGAGTACGGATTGAGAACAGCAAATCTTTCCATTATTATTATTTGATAACTTATTTTATTTATATATTTGAAAACATGAAATATAAATAATCTAATTAAACTGTCAAGAAACTGATTTTCACCTGACAAGGCTAGGTATTAGTAAAAAGTTGCATTAGAGACTTGCAGGTGATACAGAAAATTCTGAAACATATAAGTGCAATATAAAAATTTTCTTGTTTTAGAGAAAAATTTGGGCACAGTACTAATACAGTGTTAAGCACTTGCAAAGAAAACATGTTGTTCTAGGCTGGTGTGAATGCAATAAAAATTGTTCCTGCTCAAATTTCATATACTATTTGATTTCTGACTAATTCGTATAATCATTATAGTACTTGGTACAACACGTCCTAAATTTTGTAATAAACACAAAAACAAAGCTGTTGAGAATTAGTTACAAAAATTTGCTCAATGGTTTTTTTCGCCCACTGTGCAATATGTGCATGGAGAGGTGTGCAAGTGTGTGAGAAAGAGCCTGAACATGAGAGTACAGCGAGACAGAATGACAGCATGTTCCAAGGGCACAGGCAACAGGTAGCCAGGCCGGGCGGACAGTTGGCCGTCACAGCAATAAAAGCAAAGAAAAGCGCACAGACAAAAACAATAAAAAGCGTGAGTTACAAATAAGTAAATGATAAATAATTGTATAAATATTAACAAACAAAAGATTATTAAACAAACGAAACTTACAAAAAAACTATGAATAGCAGCTGGCAAAACGTTGAGTTTGCTGTTGTTGTTTTGTTTTGGTTGTTGTGGTTGTTTTTGTTGGCGTTGCTTATTGTATGCGTTGTTAATATGCAAACAAGACAAACAACAATGACGTTGAATTTTATTTTATAATTTTATTAAAAATATTTAATTTGGTTTTTTCACTTTATTAATTTAAACACGTTCAAAGAGACGCACAAAAACACTGCAAATAGGCAAAAAAAGAGACAAAACATGAGACACCCACACACGCACACATACAAACAAAACAACGGTTTGTTGTAAGCCGAGCCGCCTAAACTTATACGCTTAGCCGTGTGGGTGTAACAGAGATAGCACACGCACACAAACACGCACTAGAATGCAATTAGAAAAAGCACAAAAAAGTAGCATGAGGACAACGGACACAGTGTAAAGGGTAAAAATTTTAAAACGCGTGTTCCACTTTAACTTATAAGAGCGAACGGCGCAGACGACGTGTATGCAATGCGACGAAAACAATAACAATTTGCATAAAGCGCAACGCACATAAAGCAGGATGTGCGAAAGAGCGGCAAGGAAGATGCACAAATAAATTTAATACGAAAATTAACTTGAAACGAGAACAACGAACATAAAAATCAAATTTTTTACTTAATTATATATATGTATGTATGTATACTACGCCACTATTATTAATAACATTTGTGTGCACTGTGTCGTCACTATTTGTATTATTATTATTTTATTACTTTTTGGCCCGCGTTATTTAGCGGCTTTTTATTCACGTTTTGCTTTGTGCGCAAAGCTTTCGACGCGCGCAAATATTATTTTTTTTTACTTTAAAAGAATTTTCGTTTTTAGTTAAATTGAATGCAATTTATTAGTTTACGGCTTTTATTGCTGTGCTCTGCTACTAAACACACGCACATTAAACTCTGTGTATTTGTTTAAACAATTTAAAATACACGACGCTTGCAGCGGCACTTTTATTGGTTTGCGCGTATTGCGTTCGTTTTGTTCACACACACGCTCGCGTAGGCAACTCAACGAAAAATGAGTTGAGTTCGGCTAAATGCCGGTGTGAAGGCAGCTGATCGCCAGATCGTGCGCACTCTGGCGCCAGCTAACGTTCGTTTTGTGTTGACGTGTAACGCTGCTGTGGCATAGCAGGCAGCTTGTGAGTGTGTAGCTTGCATGCGTTATGTTTGAATGCAAGCTGATGTTTAAATAACATGTTTTTTTTTTCATAATTATACTAATTAAGCTTAACTAAAATGTTTCTTTGCACTTTTTATTGCACATTCATGTGAAGAAATGATATTGTTGGCGTATTTATTTAAAATCAGCCAATTTTATGATATATCATGAAATCAAGAAGGGGTTTTTTTTATAGAAAGAACTACTTGAGACATAATCATGAAATCTAAAAACGTATTTTTGTAAAAAGAGCTAATTTTTCTAACAAAGAAAGAAATAAAAGAGCATGTTGTATTTACTAAATGTATGTAAGAAATGGAACAGAGATATCAAACTTTACTAAGTGATGCATAAAGTCCCAAGTAAGCCTCGGAATAAGTTTGTTAAATTAAGTCGATATTGGTTTCCGCTTTCCCAGCTTCCGATTCTTAATGTCTTTGTGTACATATGATTAAGCAAGAGCTATTAACCAAAAGATAATCTGAAGTAAATATCTGATAAAATTGATATCAGCTCCTCCAACAAAATCCGAAAGAATTGTTCGGCTTTCAGCCATGTTATCTTTCAAACTCAAAGCCGAGCAGTCTCCCTTAAATCTGGTCTCTCTGTATTTTTTTTAACTATGTATAAAGTTCCTATAGTTATTTTTTGAGCAACTTCTTTCAAAACCACTCTACTATAAAGAATTTGGGCCCACTGAGCAAATCGGAACCGAGAAAAAAGTCCAACAAAGTGTTAATGTAGGTAGTAAAATCGGTCCAATAATTTTGTGTTTGAAAACTTGACTTAATCGGAAAGACATTATTATCATCATTCTTATTCTTTTTTGTTTGCCAAAATAATTCAAAGCAATAATTGAAATCGCCAAAAATATCTGTTTTTCGTTTGTACGAAAAGTTGAATTTTTTGGAATTTGGAATTTTTCAAAGGAACTGGAATATTTTGGCAAAAATACAACAAAACTTTCATTTGACTCCAATGAAAGGAGTGGATTTGTACTGCCTGAAGCTTTTCTCTTCTTAGACAAAAGAAGTTTAGCTCAGAACAATTTGGGCATCCCTATGTTTTATCAGTCTCACCCGTCACTTGGAAGACCTGGACTACGCGGATTACATCTCTCATAAGCTTAGTGATATCGAAGCCAAAGCGAATGACCTCGAGATCCTTGCCAGCAAAGTTGGACTCTCAATAAACGCATCCAATACCAAAGCGATGCGCCTCAGCCAAGGTAGCATAAACATCTGCGGGAACACTATCGACTTGGTCGATAGCTTCTCATACCTTGGTACCACAATATCCATCCATCCAATATCTATTTGTCAACAAGTGCCTAAGGATCATATGCGGGATTTTCTGGCCCAATCGGATATCAAACGCAGAACTATGGCACTGTACAAGTGAAGTTCCTATCGGCACCGAGATAAGAACACGCAAGTGGCGTTGGATTGGCCATGCTCTCAGGAAACATCGAAGCAGCATTGTCAGGACGTCCCTGGAATGGAACCCTCAAGGAAGCAGACGAGTGGGAAGACCAAAGGCAACCTACTTAACGAATTGTCCCTTCATAACATCAGCTGGGACACAGCAAAGCAAACTGCGCCTAACAGAGTCCGGTGGAAAGTTCTTGTAGTAGCCCTAAGCTCCCTGGAGGAGTACTAAGAGGAAAAAAAAAAATATTTTATCATTCAGTTAGAAGAGCTCATACAAAAGCAATAAATATTGAAACTCCGGAAACCACTGATGTAAGATTCGATCAGTCGATATCTCAAGGGATATCAAGCTCTATAAAAAATGTGTTCGTAAACACTGGTGGCTTTATAAAAATGATTCTTTAGAAGTACTACGTTTAAATCTTTTATTATTTAATTTTATCTGGTTAGCGAAATAATTAAGTAAAGTTTTTGGACTTTTTCATTATGATGTCAAAATATGAAAACTATTGTTAAACACATTTAGTTTTCAATTATTATAGAAAAAAATGCCTAAAAGAAATTTATCATATATAAAGTACTTGAGCGATCACTTAGGTCCCGGATTTTTATATTTTGGCCAAAACCCTGTCATTTCCTTAATAATGTTTTTAGAGTGATAAAATTTTACACACGTGTTCCCAAATGATTCTACTATTTTTCTGGCAAGTTTGAGCCTGCTCCGATTTTTTTGAGATATAGATAATTCAGACCAAAATTGGAAAAAATTTAAAAAAACCAAACAATTTTTTTAGCTTAATTAACAAAAAAAAGGGTTAATTGGAATTGGGCCGTATTTCACACAGACTAAGATATGAGCTTCTCATACATTGAAAAAATAGCCTATGCCGAAAATATTAAATGATTTTGGAGTTATAGCCCCAAATAGTTTCAGCTTTCCAAGCAAATTTCAAAAAGCCTCCAACACCAATCTATCTGGGTTTTAACTGTTATAATTTTTTTTTGCATGCTTTTTTAATTTTAGAAAAAAAAATTTCAAAAATCTATATTTCCTTTTTTTCGTTTTTTCATCAAAATTTATAATTTTTACCTTTTTTGATTTGCATCTTTGTAAGTATGCTATAAAATTTTCCAATTGTTTGTACATTTTAGTGCAACCTTTGAAAAAATGGTTATTGAAGCATAATTTTAGGCAGCTAAGAAATTCAAAAAATAGTAAAATTTCCTGGGGCTCAATTTTTAAAATTTAACTTTTAGATACAAAATTCAAAATTCGAAAATCGGCAGGAATTAAATTTTGTTGTAAAACATTTAAAGAAATTTATAAACAATTTTTAAAACAAATATCGACTGGTAGTCGGAGGTACCCTTAAAGCAAAGCAGCCAAATGTTACAAAAACCAAAAAAATGCTTTTAACTACTCGAATATATTTAAAAGCTCAGTTTTATTTTTGTTTCTGAAGCTATATTTATACATAATAAAGTGAATGAAGATTTCTTAGCTACATGTATCATGTTAAATGCAGGTTTTTGTTTTTTCTGAAAATGTTCGCAAAAGCTCATAAATTACAAAATATCAACTTTGATTGCCAATAACTTAAAAACCACTAATTATAATTTAATAATTTTTTATGCACAGGATACGTTTATATGTGTAAAATTATATGAAATTGCCATTTTGTCCAAATTTTGATTTTCATTAGGAGGGCTTTTGGCCAAAATCTGGCCACGCGGGCCCATTGTGCATTAGTACAAACAAAATCAAAATTGTGTCAATATCTTTATTCATTTAGGACATATGGCTTGTCAAAGAAAAGTCTAAACATTAAATATACAATTTTCAGTTATCGATAACTCGATAAAGAATCGGAATTTTGCTATAAAGACGCTGTTACTATTGGCTAGTAGCTCTACCACATATATGTATGAAAACCATCTAAATCAAAGAGGTCGAGGAAAAACGTGGCCCGTTTCACGTATTTTTGCCGATATATAGATATGTAGTGAAACAAAAAGGCAATAACTAAATTGAAATGCAATAAATTTGATTTCATGTAGCGAAAATCCAAAACTTAAATCATTTTTGTACAATTCTGACTTTTTACTTACTAAAAAAAATTTATTAGAAATATATTATCTTTTTAATTTTCATTAGTAACATCTTGAAGTTCCATTAATTGATATTAACAGTCCGAAAAGTAAAAAAAAACAAAACTTACACGATTTTAGTATTCGACATTCTAGGGTATCATTTAGTCGTCCAAAACCCATTTCTTTTATTAACCCATTAACATTGTAATTCACATGCTGCTGCTAGTTTAAAAGCATTAAAAATTAGTTAATTAACTAATAACTAGCACATGACTCGCTCACGTGTGACTCACGCTATTATCACTAGATATTTCCGTCCAAAGTGAGCATTTATTTAATTGATTGCCAGCCAATTTGTTGTTACTACAACTATGTATTCATTATTCGTATAAACAAAGTTGAACAAAACGCAAGCAAAACAAAAAGGCGCATCAGTTTGCAACAAATTAATAGACTTAATAATTTATATTAAATTTATTTTAATAAAAACATTAAGTGATGTGCATAAAAATAGCAAAATAGAAAATAAAAAAATTGTTTGCAACAACTTGTGCGAAAATTCAATATAAACCTCAACAAAATTGTGTGAGCAAACAAATCTGTTAGTTTTTAATAGATAAAATTAAAGATAACAAAAATATATGTATATGAAAAATTTATAAATATTTAGCTTGCTGCTGTGAAATATATATTTAACGAATAGTCTAGCAGTCTGTTTGCCAAGAAATCAACGTATTCTCGAAAGAAATTTCTAAATAGTTAACAATAAAAACAAAACAGAATAAAAATAAATTCTTAAAATGTTTTGCCATGTGCTTTTGATTGCGTGAGTTTGTTTGAGAGTGTGCGTTGTTTGTTTTCAATTTAGAGAGATATGCGTGTACAGTGGAGACGAGCTATAGCGAACAGCAAATGTATTTTAAATGAATCTTTAGATATTATAAAGTGTTTATTGAAAATGCGAATTGTGATATAATATGATATTATGTATATATGTAAAAAACGCGTTTTAAGCTAAATTCAAAGCTTTTGTAAGTTAACAACATTTTTGGTTAAGTTATCGATAGGTCTACATTTAAGATATTTGATCATGATCATGACCAAATGGCACGAAAGTAACGAAAGCGATTTTTTTGAATAAACCCTTCTTGAAATAAGTATTTTTTGTTGAATAAGCCTAAAAAATCCAGATTCAAGAGCAATTAACAATTGTTTCACAGCGAAAAAATCTTAGTCAGATTCTTTAAACCTATGATAAAATCTAAAATCGTGATCAAAGCCTTAACTTCGGATTTCGAACAAGCTTGAAAAAAGGACTTTGTGCTCCATTCAAAGCCAAGAATGCTCAAGATAAAAATGAGACTGTAAAAAGTCTTAATTCGGCATGGCTTACAAATTTTCTGCGATCATTCGATTTCTTTCAACAAAATTCTTTCAAAACAAGCATTTTTCACACTTTTTAGCTGAATTTACAAAAAGTATACGCCCTGTATTTATTCGTTTGCTTTATTTGCATATAAACTGATTATGAATATGGAAATCACATAAAATTAAGCAATGATAAGAAATCGTTGACCTTTTAGGGTTCAATAAGCTCTAGTAATATCTTGTTTTATGAATACATTAATTTTTTTCATTAGCATTAAAATTAAAGAGTTTTAAATCTTTGTTTTTGTACCCTGTACCGTATGGTATTATAATAATAATATTTCACTGACTGACAATTTTTGTCAGTCGCCCCTGGGCGGGGCATGGGGATCTCTATTAATAACTGTTCAAAGAGAATTGGGACCTACAGTTTATAGCCGAATCCGAAAGGCGGTGTCTTGAGTTAATAGAGTTTTTCTTGGGCAAACAGCGTCTTTGAGCTAGCGATGCCAGTGCTAGGCAAATGTACCAGTGCTACTGCGGGGACTCGAACCAGCGACCTTCGGTTTGTAAAACGAGTACGCTACCACTACGCTACCGACGGCCACGTATGGTATAATACAAAGGGTATATTAAGTTTTTGTGCAAGCCGAAAATGTATGTAACATACAGAACGAGTCGCCGGAGATCCAAAAATGTTACCTAAAGTATGATTAGAGTGACTAGAGAAGTCGATATACCGATGTCCTTCTGCCCGTCGATCTGTCTGTCTGTCTGTCTGTTTGTCTGTCTGTCTGTCTGTCTGTCTGTCTGTCTGTTTGTCTGTCTGTCTGTCTGTCTGTTTGTCTGTCTGTCTGTCTGTTTGTCTGTCTGTCTGTTTGTCTGTCCATCTGTCTGTCAGTCTGTCAGTCTGTCAGTCTGTCAGTCTGTCAGTCTGTCAGTCTGTCAGTCTGTCAGTCTGTCAGTCTGTCAGTCTGTCAGTCTGTCAGTCTGTCAGTCTGTCAGTCTGTCAGTCTGTCAGTCTGTCAGTCTGTCAGTCTGTCAGTCTGTCAGTCTGTCAGTCTGTCAGTCTGTCAGTCTGTCAGTCTGTCAGTCTGTCAGTCTGTCAGTCTGTCAGTCTGTCAGTCTGTCAGTCTGTCAGTCTGTCAGTCTGTCAGTCCGTATGAACGCCTTAATCTCAGTAATGGTAAGAGCTAGAGCAACCAAACTCTATACGAAGATAACGGAACCAAATTTGGCATTCCAAAGTTTTTTAGAGATCCCCAGCACTGTACCGAATTTCATCAAAATCGGTTGACTATACCATACAGCTCCCGTAGGACCGATCGGTCAAAAAACCGTGTTCGACTTTTTTTTGTTTGCTTATAAAAGTATCGTAACCAAATTTGGCAAAGAAATATCTTTTGGAGTTTGTAAGCAATATATCGAATTTAATTCCAATGTGGTAGTACAGGGTATCCCAAAGTCGTCCGCGCCCGAATTTAGCGTACGCCATCTTTATTATTTGTTAAACAACAAACAAACTATTGTTGAAAAAGGTTTGCTTTATTATTATATTATTGTATTATAGAATTCTGCAAGTCCGATGTCAGTTCAAAAATTACAATTTCAGATAGGCTGTATTGTAACATTAAACTTGGATACGATAATAGTTGGGAATCACTCTCAGTCTCTGCTTTTAAAAGTAGTTCGACATATCGATCATCGTTATATTTTTTTGCACTTTCAACGAGACATTGTACCAACTTAAACATATTGTTTGTACTTCGAGACCAAGTGGGTCTAGGATTTGATCTTGGGGGGGTTCTTCACTTTAAAGTGAATATGTATGAGAGCTCGCAAAAGATTTTCAGTCCATTTTTCCAACTTTTAGAGGGGTTCGAATCCGAAAACCCCCGTGTATCCGCCACTGCTTCGAAACAATATTCTTCGCAAAAGGCTTCGTTTTAGAAAATATAAAAATTTGAGAAAAAAAATTTAAGGTGATGTGTAACAAAAAATGTAGTACCAACTTTTTTGTTAAAGCAATAATGCAGATTGAATGATAAAAAATAAAATTTAATTAAAAAAAAATTACAATGGCTGAATTTAACGCGTTACGGCCTCATTTAAGAAATTTGAATTTTTTATTGAATTGTGACCTTAATATTTGAAACAATTTTTTTTAGCTAAGTTCCTAAAAAAAATGTATGAAATTTGTTTATAAAAATATAAAATTTCATTTAATTCTTAAAATATGAAATATTCTTTCATTTTTTTATATACTTTTTATGTACATCAGTAACACGCCTTACACGAAAAATGAACCTTCGTAAAAAAGTGTTTTTAGGGTAATTTTGGGTCGAGAAACACGAAAATTACAATCAATTTTTGTATTAAGCACAATTTTCGAAATTTTTTCGAAAAATATGTTTTTGGGCACTTTTTTCAGTTGTTCGTTAATATCTCGTGAACAAAATTTTGTATCGAATATTGATGATTAGATCGAAAGGTATTGATGTGCTCTTTACAGTGATATATGATATATACAGATTAAGTAAAAATAATTGAAGTTACAACCAAAGTCGAAGACAAGTGGCATTTTCGACCATTTTTCAAAATTATAAATTTTTGGTTTGCTTTTTACTAACGAAAAAAATTTATAAAAATTATTTTAAGCTTTAAGGCCCATACGCAGCATGCAAAAATTCCGCACGAAAATTTATAATTTTGAAATGTCAAAACTTTATATACAAAAAAAGTCCCAAAAAAGGGACCCAAAAAGGGACTTTTTTTTTATATAAAGTTTTGACATTTCAAAATTATAAATTTTCGTGCGGAATTTTTGCATGCTGCGTATGGGCAAAAAGTCCCTTTTTGGGTCCCTTTTTGGGACTTTTTTTTATATAAAGTTTTGACATTTGGTGCTGAATTTTTGCATGCTGCGTATAGGCCTTTAAGCTAAAAGAGAATTCTATTACGAACTTTCGAGTCTATGATTTTCGAAATCGGATAGGAACTGTAGCTGTTATGGAACCATGAACGAAAAATCGCGACTACAGCTGCATAAAAATTCGTGAAGACGCAACTGAACGCAAACGAAATACTTTGAGTGAAAAATTTTTTTTCATACAAAAGTGTGATTGAGTGGACATTGGAACTTCCGTACATGGTTCTATAACATCTATACCCGATTTTAAAGATTGCCCTAAAAAACACTTGTATACGAAATTTTTAAATATTAAATGAAATACATTCTGCGTTTATATAATAAAATAATATTTTTCAATTTCGTTATGGCTTAATTTTAAAACTTCTAAATATTTTTGAGCCAATTTTTTGTTAATCATTTAAAAAAAAAATATATGGAATTTTTTTAAACTATCAAATTTAATTTAACTGTTAAATACGAAAATTTATTTCTTTTTCATGATTTTGTTTTTATATAGAAAAAATTCAACGAAAACTATGCCGTTTTTTTTTTAATTATTTTGGACAATTTTTTTCATTCATAAAAAAATTAAAATTTAAAAAACTGCATAATATAAACTTAAGGAAAATAAGAAAATTTTATATATTTAAGAGTCTTATTGAAAACAATTTATCTGCATCATAACATTTTCAAAATCTTTGGGGCTGCTTTTGTGCCTGGTTATCCAGACCCTCTCAAATTTAGTATGCATTTTTGGATCGATTTTTTAAGCCCAACCACACCTCTAAATATTTTTGAGGCTAATAAAAATCATGGACCATAGCTATCTACGCCACTGCCATGATCTATTTATAAAATTAATAAAGCACATTAAGAAACGTCAAATTATTTTTCCATAATAAGTCAAATTTTATTTGGTATATTTGGTTTAATTTCAATAAGTTTCACTGTATCATCACCTTATATTGAACTCAACCCCCACGATCAACGGCGTCTCATCGGACATACTTAAGAAAGTGCACAAATTTTATAGATACTTTTGCTCATTTTGTTGAAATAAAATTTACTAAAATTAAATGTAAACATGAGGACACTTTTAGGGGGTAGCATTTCGAGTTATTTGCAAAATTTGCGCTAAAATGCAAACAAAAATTCGTATTTGCAAATATTTGCATGGGACAGAAAGTGTATCTCTGGCAGATTGTATGTTTTTTTTTATTCTATAATAGTATTAGTTGGCTGTAGTAGGCTGGCCATGCGCCCATCTAGTCCCTACCCAGCGCCCTACAGCAGCTGTCATCAGCAAACGCAAACGATTTGTTGCATTGTAATGAAAAGTTTCAAAACAATTGGAAAAGCATTGAAAACTAACATAAACAAAAACAAAACAGAGAAACCTATACACATAGATACACGCACGCCCACACCAACTTGTCTTGCAGCATGCAGAAGTGTGTGTGTGTGTGTTTGTGTATATGTATCTAGCTGTGTGCAAAGTATCATGTTAGCTGCGTCAGATACAATTGTAAATGCTGAGATTTGAATTTTTGTTACTGTTGTTGCCTTTCGTTGATATTATCGACAAAATTTGCACACTCACACAAATACACGAACGAACACATATGCTAAAATAACAAACAACTAAATTTCATTGAAAATCATTGTACTAAATCTGCTGTTATGTATCTGTAGCTATAACGATATTTGTATCTGTATCTTATACGAAGTTACGGCATATGCAAACAAAATGCATCGAACTGGAGTTAAGTTTCATTTGCAATATGTTTTTATTGTTGCTTTGAATTAGACCACGTAGTTGAAATGTATCTTATAGATACAATTTGACTGTGGTTTTTCATAAATGCGCTAAGAGCGCATTTTTAAGGCAGCAACTTTGGCAGACATTAAAAGCGCTGTATCTTTTTTATATACTAGGTATTTTCACCTCAATACGTTCACGCATACAAACACAATCGGTACCACACTGATCTTTTGTTGACCTATTCATATATAGATGATTAACTTATATGTTTGAGATACTTTTTCTCATTTTGCAATTCAAGTAGGGATTCTTTTAAAGTCTTTTTGTGGCTTATATTTTATGTTTATACTCGATCATGAAAGTTGTCAAAGTTTCAAGTTTGATCATCCTAGCTTTATAATGTATCCAGCGTTTACATACATTTGCGCAAACCTAGACTATCCTCACCTCAAGATACAGTGTATAAAAATGTACCACAGTAGCTCAATCCAATAGTTGATTCCAGGTTCTTAACCCAACAACTATTGACTTAACTAAATATGTTTTTTTGTTTATTTTCTTTATTATTAGCCTGGAGCTGCCTCTTTAACTACAATGCCCGCCTAACAAACACTTAGCTGACAAATGCTCTATAATTTGCTGCCCTGAACAATTACCTATATCTATATTCATATATACATACAATACCCAAGCAAAGGTAACTGCTAATTATAGTTAGTAACTAGCACATAGACCAACTAGCTACAACAACAACAACAACAACAAGAGTACATAATAACCCACATGACAATAGTAAAATTTATCACATTAGTTTTCGATACAAAACAATGAAAATAATTGCATTCAGATTTGTTTAGACATTGTATATGGTGGTAGTTTGTACTTCTAAACCATATATTACCATTGGCAGAGACAGTTTCTGGGCCATAGAATGACAGAAGCAGCAACGGCTCAGTTGGAAGCGGAAACGGAAGCGGAGCTGTGCACAAAACGTCAAGGTAAACTTCAACTTACAAACAAAAAGAACTTGGATTGACAATTTGAACTATTTGGTTTCTATCTCTCTAGTTCCACGTTTAGGGTTCCGTCATCTGCAGGCGCTGCTGCTCTTCATCGGACTTACAGTGAACACCATACTGCAGTATAATGTAGGCGTATCTGTGGTGGCTATGACAAATGCCACGTCCATTAATGAACGTACACCAGTAAGTATGAAAAGTTATACGAATACGCCTTAGTTGTGATCCCCAGTTTCAAAGAAAATTTCAGTAGTTGGGAATTGTGAAACATGTAGGACTTGTGTCCAAGCTAGACTACACGAAAACAACAAAAAATACCTCAAAATACAAAATCTTTCCAAAAAGGACATTTTTAATTTTCGTAGGCCTTCAGGCCTGAAATGTTTTGAGTTCCAAAATTTAAACTTTAGCCTGTTTCCCAACTCAACTGCTTGCTTCCCTTCCGTCTAAACCTAATCCACATTCGTTTCAGCACTACAACTGGACAGAGCCCCAAAAATCCTACATACTCTCCAGTTTCTATTGGGGCTCAACGCTCACACAGTTTCTAGGTGGCTATCTATGTAAACGCTTTGGTCCCAAGCCCGTGCTACTTCTGGGCAGCCTTGGTTTGGCCTCGCTCAGCGCTGTCACGCCCCATGGCATCTATGTGGGCAGCTGGCGCGCCTACTGCAGCATACGACTGCTGCAAGGACTCTGCCAGGGTGTTACGCTGCCATGCATACATCAGCATTTGGCCAACTGGTCACCTTTGGTGGAACGTACACGCCTTGGCGCCTTTGCCTATACGGGATTCGATTGTGGCAATGTGCTGGCCATGTATGCCGCGGGCATGTTGGCCACCACTAGCTTGGGCTGGCCAGGAATCAGTTATGTTTCGGCAGCATTGGGCTTTGGCTGGTGCTTGCTCTGGTTGTTGCTGGGCGCTAATCGTGCCAGTCAAGCCAGGTGCATAGGTACAGCGGAAAAGTTCTACCTGGTGGGAGATCAGCAGCGCAGCGAGCGACAGCAGCGCGAGCTGCCCATACCCTGGCGTGCCATACTAAGCTCGGCGCCCTTCTATGCGCTGCTCTGTGCACGCTGTGCGGATTCCTGGGGACTGACTACTATGCAGGCGGAGCTACCTGCCTATTTGAGTGGCGTGCTGGGTCTGGACATGAGCAGCAATGCCTTTTACTCGGCACTACCTTTTCTGCTGATGTGGGGCATGTGCTACGTGTATCTGATCGTGGCGGATGTGGTGCTTCAACGCGGCTGGCTAAGCCTGACGGCATTGCGAAAGACCTACAACAGCATAGCACTCTGGACACCGGCTGGCATCATGCTGGCACTAGGCTTTGTGGAGGCCACACAAAAGCCGCTGGCCCTGCTCCTGGTCACGCTCAGTGTGGGCGTGAGCAGTGCCGCAACGATAGGCAGCGAGTTAAACACAATTGATTTATCGCCCGCCCATGCCAGCATATTAATGGGCATACTGAGCACATTCACCAATCTGGTGGCACTACTGACACCACTTGTGGTGGGCGTTTTGGTGCAGGAGCAGACGAAGCGCAGTGAGTGGCAGCTGGTGTTTAGCATTGCCGCCATGGTATTGTTTGTGGGCAATACGATATATCTTAGATGGGGCTCAGCAGAGGCGCAGCAGTGGGATAAGGTTGGGCCTGAAGAGGCAGAACAATTGCCAGAGCATGCCAAGCTGCAGGTGATGGCAAGTAAAAATGCTTGAGATGCTTCTGTTGGGATTAACATGTGTTCTATAAATTTTGTACAATAAAACTGTTTTATAATAAAACAAAAATCTTTTATTTTAATTAATGTTTAGGATTGTGAGTTCGTACAGAGAGCGAACAAAGTCATACTGTATACTGTCAAGTTGTCAAGGATACAAATTAATAAATGTTCTTTTGTTGAGCATAAAAGATATCAACAAGGATTTCAAAAATTTCTAAAGGTTTCTTCTATACTTCTCTTAATAGTGCCAAGAGGGAATCAATTTTATGCAAAATAAGAAATAAATTTAAGCCGAAAATTTTTGTTTTTTAATTTTGGAATTTGAAAAAAAATATTTGAAAAATTTTAATGACCCTTAACTGTAATATATAAGTTACAGTGGTTGAGCGAGCAGCACTGGCTGGGTTGAAAATCAATGTTGGTAAATCCAAGGTTATACGTTTACTGGCAAATAATGGTAGCCCATTTATGGTAAACTCTGAGGTCCTAGAAGACGTGGACCACTTCTGTTACCTAGGGTGCGTCATAACCAAGGACGGTGGTTCCTCAGCAGACATTGACAACCGCATAAAAAAAGGAAAGCAAGCGTTTGGATCCCTCCAGACCATATGGAAGTCGAATCAGCTTTCGATTCGAACGAAATTAAATATTTTTGACTCGAACATAATGTCGATTATTTTATATGGATGCGAAACATGGAATGCTATCCCTCGCCTCTTACAACCACTCCAAGCCTTCATCAATCGATGTCTGCGGAAAATACTTAGCATCTTCTGGCCTCAAACAATAACAAATGACGAGCTTCGAGCGCAAACAAAACACATCCCAGTATATGATGCAATCAAAAAACGCAAATAGGCATGGATAGGCCATACACTGAGAAAGCCTGAGTCGGACCTAACTCGAACTGCAATCGCTTGGAATCCCCAAGAACACAGGAGACGCAGAGGCAGGCCAGCTCATACATGGCGCAGATAAGTTGACCTGAGATTGGAAGGTCTAGGAATGAACTGGCACCAAATAAAACAAATATCTGGCGATCGCCAACAGTGGAGGAGATTTGTAGCGGCCCTCTAGTCCTTGTAGGACTTATAGGAACTTATATATAACTGTAATATATAAATGATACCGAGATCAGAGATTCTCGGTTCCCTACGTACATTCGCTTTTTATGCTCAGTCCTTGGGTTAATAGGGACTCAAAAAGGCTAAAAAGAAACGAGTAAGCCCCCAAAAACTCAATACCAAAATGATCATGACGAAAATAGCAATCGATTTAGCCATGTTTGTCTGTCAGTCTATCCGTCTGTTTATAATGCCTGTTTCTTGGCGACCAAAAAATTTAGAAGCAGCTGTACTGTTTTTTGATAATATTGTCCCCCTTTCCAACCAATTTATTTGTGCGATTTTTTAAACAACAAGTTTGAAACTCGACACAGAGCTGCATTTCTTGGTTATCCATTCATGGATGTAAATTTTATTAAAATCGGTTGGGAATTTTGAAAGTTATCGTTAAAGTTTGCGTTGAAGCTCTACTATAACAATCACAGTCTAGGTGATCAGTATGTTGACACATTCTAAAATATGCTTCAATGCCTCAAAATCGGAAGTGGAAATTAAGGAAAGAACAATTTTTTTTCAGTATCAATAGTTCGGGGGTCGAAAAAGGTGGGAATTTTTTTTTCACTATCTAGTCGTTTACACCAAAACGAATTTTTTATGTGGTTTGATTTAGACTATTTTGTTTCAAGCGCAACCAAATTGAATTGGCAAAATAGGTTCGATAGGTTACATAATTTTAGCTGAAATAAATATTTAAATATTTTTTTTATATTTTTAGGTTCTATTTATGGCAATTTCAAGTCAAATATTAATATATTTTTTTTTTTTTACCCAATCGAATTTTGTTATATGGTTCATTTCTTGTTAAGAAAATGTTCATTTGTTTCGAAAATGGTTCCTGTCTACCATATAAAAAATTACCCGTGTAATAAGAATAATATAAACGTGGTCCTTACAAAGAGTAAGGGAAATATGGGAAGGTATCAACAGCAAAAAATGTGGAATTGGTAGCACGCAAAAGGGAAATCATGCAAAACTTTTCGTTTTTTGACTTCCGTAGCACGGTCGATTATTTTGGAAAACAAGCAAATCTTATTCGTTTTCGTTTTTCGATTTCCGTAGCACGGTCGATTATTTTGAAATTTTAGAACAGATTCAAAATTGGATAATTCTTTATGTGAGGACCTTGTACTGGTAGTTCATAGTTCTGTCTCAAAATAAATAAATAAGTAAAAAATATATATTTGACCTGTGTAGACTTAGTCTCTATTAATTAAAAATTCTAAATGGCTTTACGGAACATTGTTGTTAGGTAAAAAATAAATCATAAAAAAGTTTGCAAATTTCTTCACGAAATTGCATAGTTTGCAACACTTGTGATTCGCTCAGTGTAGACATAGCCGGAATGAAAGAATTTTATAAACTGTTTTTAAAATAAATCTACAAGATACATTTTGCATAAGCTGCATTTTAAGCATGTCTAAAGTAAATTCCTGGTCATTCATTTTACTAGCGTGGCAGTTAAAGTTAAGACACACCTGTGCACACCTTAAAGTAGCACAGCAATGGGTAGAAAGGCAAGAAAACCACAGTAAGAATAATAACTAAAATTCCCAACAAAAGCAACTTGCATAAGAAAGGACTTTATGTAAGTATAACAACAACAACAACAACAATACGCATAAATAAATAACAGCTGCTCACTTTCCGTTACAAGCCATTTTTGTTGCATATTTATAGGCGTATAAAATATTGTCGTTTATTTTTAATTTAATGACAAGAAATTTGTGCGCGTTTGCATTGAATGAACGTTAAGACAGAGATCTAGATGTTTTCGGAGTGAGTGCTGGGCACTACGTACTGCTCTGTAATTTCCATTGGTAATGGCCTGTAACAATTGCAATCTATCTTCGCATTTACGACAACAAAACAATTACATGCAACAACAACAACAATAACAAGCAAATATGTATCACATGGTCGGGCGATAATATGAAAACAACTCCGGGAGCTCCAGAAACTTCTCTCGCACCACCCCCCCCAACGTTTGGCTGGGCACGTGTTGGACACAGCACAAAAGCATCATCAGTCAGTCCAATGCGAGAGCCAGGTAAGATTTCTGGTGTGAATCCTCTTTCCATCTATTATTATATTTATTTTTTTTTTTGGTATTCCCGCTGTGGGTTCGTTTACGGTTTCTATTTAGTGAGCACTGCACGTTGATAAAACATTACATTTTATTTATGTATAAGCGCACGCAAGAGGTTTACTTTTTTTTTTACTTTGTTCTGGAATGCCCTATAAAGGAATAGTTGGGTTAGGTGGAGCTCATTGCCTTGGATGCACAAAAGGATCTACGGTGTAACTTATAATTTTAACTTAACTTGAATAAGTTACAAAATAATAATCTGCAAATAATGCACAAAAAAAAACTGAGCATCGTGCTAAAAATTCGTAAAAAGGGCAAGTTTTAAAATCGATTACCTAGATTTTCGCGATTTTCACTTTTGCTATGCAGATACTAGCCAATTTATTTCCTTTTTTATTTTTGCATACATCTGTTTATTTAGAGAGTTTTCGATTGTTTAGATTTTAGAGAAATTCAGCTGTGCTCCGGAAAACGAATCTGAACAATTTATTCGGATTCGCTTTAAAAACGAATGTTTGGTGCTCCCAATGCCACAAAAACGAATTTTTCATGTGTTTTGAAAACGAATGTTTTGTTGCAATAGGAATTAAAACAAAATGCCAAAATTGATTTTAACAAGCACGAATTTCATACTGAAATAATATAATATATTCTTTGATATTCTAAGAGTCTATTTATGCCAACTTTGCGGTGGATATTCATTGACAATCATTTTTAGTTATTTGTTTTCTGACAACCCAAAAATTTGCATGCATTTTGCAAAACGAATTTTTTTTTTATGTATGTGTGCGTATAATACGTGAACACATGGCCCATAAGTGCGACAGGGTTACCGTGTTACACAAAGAAAATTTCCCTTGTAACAAAAATAGCTAAGTCGTGTTTAATTTGAACAAATATTGTTGCTAAAGTTATATTTTTGTGTAATTTTTTGTAAAAGATAGAATAATAAAGAACTAGCTATATTTTTATGAAAATGAATTGTAAACCACATATACTAATGAAAAGATACAGAGCTGCGGCAACCATGTCAGCTGTTTTGTATCAAACAAAAACAATTTATCGAAAAATTAAGGAATTTTAAGAATTCATCGAAAATAAAAAGGAAAGTTAACGACAAAAATATTCGTTTTCCGGTGCACGCAAAAACGAATACAAAAAAAAATTTTCGTTTTGGACTTTTCATTCTCCGGAGCACGGCTGATTATAAAGCTTTTTTTTATGTATTTATTGTTTTAATAAAGATTAACTAAGCTTACAAAACTAACTTAACTTAAAGGAAGCACTGGCAGCAAAAGGCCTTCGGCTCAGCGTTTTTTTTTATTTTCGAATATTCGATAAATATATACTTTAAAATTTTACAAGGATTTTTCTAAAAAAAAAAAATGTATCTACTTGATTTCAACAAGTTTATCTTTGTGTATAGAAATCCTAGCTAATATTCTTCCTTTTTTTCTTGGTAAGACCATAGCTTCCGCAACTTTTCCTCTCTATGTTCTTCGATCGACCGCTGCGTTCCTCCAGTTCAAGACACCAAGAGAACGAAGATCATTTTCCACTACATCTAGCCACCTTTTCTTTGGACGTCCACGTCTTTTTCTTCCAATCGGCTGTCTGTGAAATGCTTTGCTGACCGCTCTGCTTTTAGGCATTCTACTAAGGTGGCCTAGCCATCTTAGTACGTTGACTTTTTATGAATCGGATCACATTTTGTTGTTTTACCATTGCTTCCAGTTCTTGATTATATCTTATGTCGTCAGCATACGCTAATATTTGTGATGCAATGTTTTTTTGTTGTATACTTCTTTTACTTTATCGTTTTTATCATATTTAAATCTAAAGTTTTTTTCGTTTACATAAAGCTTAATTCTTGCTAATGCAGTCGAACTTTCCTGTAAACAACTCCTTCACAACGAATTTGATCATATTACGATTTGTTTACAAATTCTATACATTAACCGAAATTCTGCATCCGCACAAATTCAGTCGAGTAGCAGCCAGCTTATCACTTTAAAGAGCATAAAAAATTCGTCATAAAGGCTCTATCGTTCATTTATTTTAGTTTGTTTTGGTATCACCTTTGGTCAGCTGCCCATCAACATCAACCTCATCATCAACGAAATCATCATTATCATCATCATCGGCGACCCAGTAGCATCACATTTGAATTAAATGCAATAATTTCGGGTCATTATGTGCTACGTGCGCTAAATGAGACGCGACGAGACAGCACCACCCAACCCCTCAAACCCCTCATGACTTCCGCGTTTTTCGCCCCACAGCCGCAACTATTTAGCAACGCAGTGCCGCAGTACAGTCTGCCATTAGGAATGCCTTTTTTGAGCTACGTGCGTGAAGATTGCGTTATTTATTCCAGCTGCCTACCTTATGCCACTTGCCCCCGAATTGGGGAACTCCATGTTTGTTTTTGCTTTTAAATTTGTTGGGGGGCTTTCAACAAAATTAAACGTTACGTTAAAAAGTTAACACCTTGTTGCCGATGATGCGACTGCTAATGACGCCCCAGTTGAAAGTTGTTGTTGTAGTTGCTGTTGTTGTTGTTGTTGCAGCAACTTTAGCTGCCTTAATTTTGATGGCAAAAGTGCATGGCGCATGATGCATGACGCATGACGGCGGCCTTAATTAAAAGCAACTTTGGCGCGCAATTCGACTGCCAAAATCTAAGAGAGTTGGCCAGTGGCGTAGTTTATACGGGCATGCTTTAAAAATCATCCGGTCGTAACTTGGCGCAGTTATAAACCTTTTGACCAAGCTGTATTTTCAAGATCTATTGAAGCTTATTGGATATGTACAGAAAAGGATACAGATATAGTATAAGGAATATACAGATAAGGCTATCAACCGGCTTTGCCTAAAAGCCAAAAATGTGTTCACTTGTTCTTTACGACCATCAATCAGCAAAAATCGTGGTGGTATAAATTCTGAAAATGCCTATCTCAACGACAAAATACTGAATTAAGTGTGTGGAATTAATTTATGCAACCATGAATACCGTGGATTAATGAATATATCCCCGGAAACGGCATAGCAGACAAGTTAATTTTGAATGATTGGATTACTGCACCTGGCTAAGTTCGGCACCACGGACTTAAAGTCCGTTTAGGTTTTCCGATTTTAAAGTGAAATTCTTACCTAACATGCTCATGATGCAAAGAAGTACGCGAAAAAAAAAACTGGTTCAATTTTGTATGGTAGCTATATGAAATAGTGGAATAATTTTGATCAAACTTCATACAAATGTTTAGTCTGAAACAAAATACAACTGATATTAATTTGGTCAAAATTGGTCCACTATTTCGTATAGATGCCATACAAAATTGAACCAGTTTTTTTTTTCATTTTGTATGATAGCTATATGAAATACTGTAACAATTTTGATTAAATTTTATACAAATGTTTAGTGTAAAAGAAAATACTACTGATATTAATTTAGTCAAAATTGGTGCACTTTTTCGTATAGCTAGCATGCAAGAGTTGAACCTATGCTCTCTATTTCAGAGATACACTAATAACTGACTTGCGCATTGTGTAATCTTCTAATTGTTGGATCATTATAGTGGTCTATATTCGCCATTCAGCACTGTAATACTTTTCTTTATATTTAAATTATTTTTTCTGACTTCACAGAATTCAATTCTTCTAATTGAATATCCGTAAAATGGTAACAGAACCAACTCATTTGTCTCCTCATCACAAAAATCTATCTACGTCACTGCAGTAAGCACTACAGATGCACACACACAAACACATAGCCTACTCCTTTCCTTAGTGTACGTATATGTGATTAAGTTTGCTTGCAACACAAACCTACAACTTTATGCGTACAGGTTGCACTTTTGAGTTGCCAACTTTTAGGCTATGGCGCTTATGTAGCAGCTTCTAATTAATGTGCGCCCCAAAAAAGTTGGAAATATTTGTTGTTTTTTTTTGCTTGCCCCTAAAAAAAAAGCAAGAACCAACGGCATAGACCCAGCCAGGTAAGCAGCAGTCTCGGTTGCTGTCCCACTCCAAATGCCAATCTCTCTAGTTCTGCCAATTAAGTTTAAAATTTAATTTTCAACATTTGCTTTAATTGCCTGGTATACTATGAATATAAGCCGGATAGCAAACAATTTTCGACCCATACAAGCACTTTTAAATTTAATTGAACTAATTCTAATGCTTCTTCTTCTTCTTCTTCATGTACTTGGTGACCCAGTCTTATGGCCAGCATATAGAATGACCATGGAAATTTGCAAATCTGCTAAATTGTGCAGCATCTAAAAATTTGCTGCAGAAAAAGCACAAGTTGCAAATGAATTTTTAATTGTTTTAAGTTCTGGCTATTGGCAAATTGCCTTAAATTCACTTAGAAAAAGTTAGATGTAATTTTAGCATATAAGAGATAAATAGTTTTTTTTTACACTCTTCTTTTTAGTTAATGGCATTATGACTTAAGTTTTTTTTATAGTGCATAAAAAGGCAATAATTGTTTTAGAGAAAAGAGCTTTAAAGTTTGTGACTACATATTTTTTAATTTGGTATATTCTAAGTAACAGCAGCCTTGGGCCAGACCCACTTGACGCAACGACTGGTTCTTCTGTTGAGACTCGTAGTACTCTTTCAAAATAATCAGTTACGTCACACTTTACGCATTACCTTACATGGTGTTGAAGAATTCGACTATGTGATGAATTGATGAAAGAAGAACGAGAGATTAAGATGCACTTGTTCGTTTGGTCTAGGAACAAGTGCTTCGGCAAGATATACGCACTTTTGAACATGAGACGTAGATAAAACATAAAAAAAACAAAGATTTTTTACCTTGATACCTGTGTATACAATCAAAAAATAATCAGAATACCTCTTATTAACAAAAAATCACATAAGTGGCTCTGAAAATATAGTAGCTTGAGTAGAGTTTCTTCTGCTATATCGATATCTAAAAGCTTCTTATAAAAATTAAACAAATATTTAATAAAAAAAAAAGCTTACCTCCAGAATTTATGCGATAAAGCTAGTAATGATAGATATTCGTGTAATTACTACAAAATATATTGAAGTTTTACTTCCATTTTTTTTTAAATAAAATTCCGAAACATTTGAAGAATCATGGAAAAGTTCTATTTAGCTTTATTGAGGCATATACTTTCAATTTACGCCATTTCAGATTTACGGAAGTTTACAAATCTTAGAGTTTAGCGGTAGTTCTTTTTAAGATATATTATAAATATATAAAATCTTGAATGCCTTATATTTTCTTCCTAAAATCCAATTTCCTTCAGCTCCACAGAACTCACTTTGTTTCGTTCTCCTCTTCTTCTCCTTTTACAGCTCTGATTAGTCCAGCTGGCACCTCATATTTTTGATTGACAACGATAAACTTTCTTATAGGTGGCGGATAACCCTTACGAGTTTCAATTATATCGCATGCTGCCGTCTTGGTATAGTATACATCATCGCGCGTTACAGCTTGGCGTATAGTATAAAGAACTTCACAAGAAAATCCAACGATTGTAAAAGCAATTATCGGTATGCAACCCCAATGATGTAATATCGCTTTCTTGGAGAATACCAAACTATGGGGCTTTGAAAACCACGGCACCAAGGGCGTACATACCCGGCATTTATTACGAACTTGACCAATTGGATTAAGCCGGGATTGTGGATTTCGTGTTAATGAGCGAAACACTCGGATGGAATTTAATACACGACTTGGAAGCATATTTAAGGCCGGTGAAATTTTGGGCTTCGGTTACAAATAATTTAAAAATTTAAGGTGATGTGAAACGAAAAATAAAAAGTTGAATAAAAACATTTACAAATGAAATTTCAGGGCACACTTGACTAAAAATATCTAAACATTAAAAAAAGTGTGTTTTTTTTGCTTTAAACTAAGTTGGGAATTATTATGTCTTGTAAAACTTATAATATATGTTGAACTTAAATTGCAGAAAAGTAATTCTTAAATAAACTCAAAAAGCAATGCATTTTTTAAATTTATGCATTGTTTATAAAAAAAAAAAGTTTAAAAATAAATACACGGCCGCACTCGGGAAAAGGAATCCGAATATTTTATTCAGATATTTTATATATCTGAATATCTTGATCGGGCTCGTTTTGAACCCACATAATTGGTGCTGCCAGTTTGATAAAAACTAATTTTTTATGTGGTTTGAATCCAATAGTCATTTTAAGTGCGCCTAATATTTATTTGAAATCTTATGTATATTTAGAGTAGAGTTTAGAAGCAAAAGATAACAAAACTGAGATGATGAACACGGTTTTCAATTTTTTTGTTTCAAAAACGATTGGGTTAAGTAAAATTCATTTTAAATTAAGCTTTAAATCAATCCTGAAGCACAGTTCAGCTATTTTTTTATAACTTTTACCGAAGTTATAAAGATACAAAAATTTCGTGCAATTGCCATAAAGCGTATATACATTCCTAATCAGGTTGACTATCTGTCTGTTCGCCCGTCTGCACAAAAGAATCTCAGACACTAAAAGTGGAAGCTGCAGGCGAATCAAGTTTACCGATTTACGTCGATATTTTTCCCCGATCCTCCATAGGATAATTTCGTAATATTGGGTCGTTCACTAAGTAATTTCGTTTTTTTAGTGCAATTTAAACACGATTTTTTTATTGTGTAAAACATTTTATGAAATTATATATTCTCCATTTTGATCCAATAACTTTTGCCATTTTTCGAGCAAGAGATTGATTCAACGCTCATACAATTTTTGATCCTTGCAGGCAAAAAACTGGTCCTAGTGGTTTTTGGCGGCCTGATTTGAGGTGAAGGTTCTCCCATCCAAAAAATTTTGCAGAGATCGGAACAAGTAATAGTCCGAAGGTGCCAAGTCTGGAGAATATGGTGGCTGTGGTAGCACATCCCATTCAAGCTGCAAAAGCTTTTGGCGAGTCATCAAACTTGTATGAGGTCTCGCATTATCCTGGTGGAACACTACACCTTTTCTATTGATCAATTCTGGTCTCTTCTTTTTGAGTGCATCACTCAATTTGTCCAGCTGATCACAATACACTTCAAAGTTAATCGTGGTATTGTCGGGCAAAAGCTCAAAATAAACGATCCCTTTGAAATCCCAACAAACAGACCACGTAACCTTTTTTTGGTGACTATCGGCCTTCGAAGTGGTTTGAGCTGGTTCATCCTTTTTGGACCATGATCTCTTGCGCTTTACATTCTTGTAAACAACCCACTTTTCGTCGCCAGTAACAACGCGCTTCAAAAATGGATCACTTCTTTGACGTTTGATAAGCAAATCACAGTCGTTAATGCGACGAAGCAAATTTCGTTCTCTAAGAACATGAGGAACCCATATGTCAAGCTTAGAAATTAATCCTAGACGTTTCATGTGCTTGTGAACGGTTGCGTTAGACAAATTTAATCTTTCAGCAATCACACGAGTTGTTATTCGACGATTTGCATCGACCAAGGACTTTATTTTATCCACATCGGCTTCA
Organism: Chymomyza costata; assembly: GCA_018150985.1. Lineage (NCBI taxonomy): Eukaryota > Metazoa > Arthropoda > Insecta > Diptera > Drosophilidae > Chymomyza > Chymomyza costata. The sequence continues at coordinate 3,210,599 of JAECWU010000030.1, forward strand.
AGAGGCCTTCCAGGACGTGGTGCATCCTCAAGATTGAAATTGCCGGAACGAAATTTTGCAAACCATTTTTGGCATTGGCGTTCGGTCAACACATCTTCTCCTTACACATCACATAATTTTCGCCTTGCATGAACTGCATTTTTACCCGTTTGATAGTAAAACAGTAAAATATGCCGAAAATTTTGTTTTCGATCTTCCATCTTCGATAGGGCACCAAACAAAAACTATTCCAAAAAATGTAACAAAATTTTTTACAAAAAAGCCTTACTACATCAGCTGTTCAAATATATAAAGTTAAAACGGTTAAGTGTGAAGTTGGCTGCGAAAAAATTCAATTAGATCAGCTGTTGTCATCAAACGAAATTACTTAGTGAACGACCCAATAATAATCTGATCAATATATTTTTTATACATTGTGACTAAGAATTGTATGCCTAAAAATTTAACAAAATTAGATGAAAACTTTAAAAGGTATACGTTAAAATTTTTTTATAATTTTCTACCCACTTCTCTCAAAGCTCAGTTGACCTTAGATTACACTAGCTTACACGATAAATTCACCTTCTTAAAAAAATGTTTTTTAGTGGTATTTTAGGTCGAGGAACACCAAACATGTCATTCACGTTTTTTTCTTCAGAACCGTTTTCGAGATTATTTTGAAAAACATTTTTTTGGTCACTTTTTTCAGTTATTCGTCATGAATATGAATGCAGGGTGCAGACCCCCCTAGTTCAAACACATTAAACACATATTAATGTCGCAGCTCAAATTTTACGAACTAAAGCAACTTTTTTTTAGGAACAAAATATGAACAAACTTAACTCTCAAAAGATGCTTTAATAAGCATTATAAATTCACTGATAAACCTAAAAGCTCAAAATATATCCTTTAGCATGCATAAGATCATCATTAGCTAAATGTCTTCAACAAATTCCACATGTGTCGTCAACAATTTTGACAGCTGTCAATCAAATACATATAGTAAGTATGTATACTGAAAAACACGCGTTAAACAATTTCGTGACTCTCTTAGGCAAGGCGCTCTCGTAGACAAACTTTTCCATTTTATTACCATAATCAGCTGCAGTGTTAGACGATAACTTTATTATGCTCTTCTAGTTAGTTGCATTTTAAGCCAATTTATAGACAGCTGCAAGTATTTGTTGTACCCCGTTAAAAGCTTTATAAATTGAGAAAAAAATGTGCTAAAAAAAAAGAGACGAGAATTTTAAAAAAATTCTACAATGCGTTGAATTCTTTTGTTGTTGGAATGAATATTTTATAGCATTTGCCTTTTTTGTTGGCATCGAAGTTGGTGTTGTTAGCTGCCAATTGGCTGCATTGTCAGCGTTACTCAAAAAAAAGCGTCACCAGCTCGATCTAAAAAAAAAAAAAAAACAAGTGAGCAGGACAGCGCGACTTTAAAATACCCTGTACCACATAACTACCAAAGTTCTTCAACGATTTTAATCGAGATTTTAACGAATGATACATAGTTGTTAATAAATGTATTTAAGATTGTAACTTTCAAATAGTACAGGATTTTGGAGGAATCAAGGGAAACCAACATGACAAAAATTAGGCATGTATATTATAATAAAGACCATAAAACGCATCTTGAGACAAGTTCTTCGACAAACGTATTACGATAGACCGACAAATAAAGACACATCTTAATCGATTTCCTTTATCTTCCTGATAAGTTTTTTATAAACAGAACATACTACTAGCTTAATATACTCCTTAACCTTTGGGCATAGGGTATACAAAAATGACACCCAGTAAAGACTGAGACACGCAGCGCCAACCCTTTGCCCCTAGGCATATGTCGTATGTACTATATGCATGTATTTTTTACATATGAAAGGTTTTGTGTTTGATGTATGGGTAAATGATGGTATAGGGGCGTTTATGTTGGTTGTGGGTTTGGGAAGGGGCGGGAGTATGTAATACCATCAACAATGAATGTATGTAATTCAATATGCAAATTGGCGACAACAATTTTCTACTTTTTCAGCTGTTTTCCATATAAATTTGCAATGCCATTTTGTGCGCGGAACTAGACCTTTGTGGTAGCAGTGTATGTGTGGGTGTAACCAAGCTGTCAGGTAGTACATTAAGTATATCGGGGAGCTAAAAATTGTTCCATAAAAGCGGTACCGATTATGGTAATCGAATTCTTTTCATCACATTTCAAGTGTACGCTCACTTACCATCTAGAAGCCGCATTTATGTTGAATTTAGAGATCACGGTGTAAAGGTGTCCCAAAAAACAAAGTCTCTCGCTTGGAGCATAATGTCCCATCCACATAGCTCGGAAGCCTGAGAAAATTTTACAGCTTTGGGATATCTTTAGAGTAGGAAATGTAGTCAGTTTTAGGCAGCTCGGCAAAGATGATCCCAAGACCTTGTGGTTCCTTCTGATGCCTTATAAACGAGAAAAAGCTAATAGAAAGAAGATAGGGCGGGGCTTCGTGTAGTTTGGTATCATAGCTAGCTCTTATATATCGCTCTCCTTGCAACTCTAATTTGAGAATGCGATTAAAAGAGCCAGGTACGCTGTGGTCAGATTTGCCAGACAGCCCAGATCTTTGAGGAAAGTTTTGCGGTTACTTGTGTATTTTCTTAAGAGGGCAGGGCATCTCTTCTTCGCAGTTACGCAACAGAAGTTGTGATGGGGAAGGTGCGAGCTCACGGCCATTATGCCTATGATGTAATATCCAGTTACAACTCCTGTAGGTCTAATGCGGGCCCTTGGGGGATTTAGGATCATAACGGGGATTGCTACCCTGGCTTTAAGTTCTTCAAAGTGCTCCAAAAATTAAAAAAAAAAATTTAACATCAGCCTGAATAGTAATGGCGGAGATAGTGAATGTAACAAACAGAAAAGAATAAAGAAGCTTGAGATTTTAAGGCCGATAAACGAGTCGATCAACAGTCAATCACCATCGGATCGATTTTTTATTCGATTGAAATGTTTGAGCCTGAAAATGACTTGTGACTTAGAAGGGTGACGGTACGAGTCAAATTGGGAGTCAATTTGAGATGTTTTTTAAAAGATTTTTTTACTCCATTGTTTTTGAATGCCCGGAAAAATTGACTTGTGAACCGGAGTACCGGAGATCAACCTCTGGTCCATAGATTCCAGGCGAGGCGAGAAGAGGTGGCAGCCCTAAGCCTCAAGGCCTAACTTAGACATAAAGGTGTGACCTTCAGGATCGTGCATAGTCAGCACCGGGACGCTTCTTTTCTCACGAGGTTCCGCTACATCTGCTAGTAGTTCGTTTAAAGCGAAAATTACACAGTCAAAAAAAAAAAACTTACTTTCAGATACATAGGTCAGACCATGTTTTCCATAAGTTTTTGAAGTCGCTGAATCTTACAAACCACAGCATGTTAGGGTTCGGGTATAACCTCAAAAAAACGAATTCCTAAAAAATTCTTATGTAGGTACTATCAAAAATCTAATAAAATCCTATACAAACGCAACACTTTTAAGTGTAAACACAAATTTTGACATCAAAGAAACTTATTGAATAGCTGGCAATGGCATTCGGTTGCAAATATTTAACCGCCAACCAAAATCCATTTGAGTATCAACATATTTTGTCATTAGCAGAGGGGCGATAGCAACAACAACAATAACAACTTCATGGAAATGCAGGCAAATGTTGCCTGACATTGATAATGATGTTGCTGATAGTTTTCCATGCAACCCAGCGCTCTGTGTTTGTGATTGAAAGAGTGGATGTGTGAGTGACTGCCTGGTTGTAACCACAAGAGCTGGCAGTTTGTTGCCGAATTCAGTTGAATTTCGGCCTACTTGCCAGCATGTAGTAATTAATTAGACTCGGAGGCATGCCACACACACGCACACACATGCACAAACACACATGGAGTACTGAAGCCAACTGCATTTGGTGCACTTCGCTCTTGGACTAATTGAACATGAAATGGCATCTCATGCAACTTGTCATCCTGCAGCGCTTTGTGCTGCTGTTGCCACTGGGACCCAAAATTCATCAGCCCTGATGTTGCACAAGTATAGCAGGCATCACTTGAGAACAAACAGCAGCACATGGAGCGCACTCGAGCACTCCAACTCTCTCTCGCTCTCACTCTATGTATCTCTGTATACGTCACTTTAGTATCTTTCCCTTTGGCTAAAACCCATCCTTGACTGCTATTCGTTCATCTAAATCAGTGCCCCAAAGTAGCCAGTCGTTGATATCTGTGGCCTGTGGTTTATGCTCTACATCAGTTCAAAAACGACTTTGGACTAGGGCTACCAAGTGGTACGGGGGATGTATTAGTTTGTATGGGTTTTGCGTGTTGTAAAATCTCGAATTAAATAAGCACAAATCAAATATTTTGCAATTTCTGTCACCATGCATACCATATATCCAGTGTGGAATACTCAGACCTTCTTACTACAATAGCTCAACAGCTATTCCGGATTTCGGTGTAAGCGAGCGAGTGTGTTTTTGTGGGTGCGTTACTTCGGAGATTGATTTATGTGGTTTTAGTGGCGTGTTGTCAGGCAGTCGATAGCCATTCCGATTGTTCAACAGAGTTACTGTGAATTTTATTTGGTTGTGTAGTATTTGTTGGGTTCATTGGTTTTAAAATTAAGTTGATTGTGGCATGTTTCAAGCACGCAGTTACTGATAAGGATGTAGGACTACGATTAAAGTGGCGGAGGGAGCAGTTAAAAGTCGAAGAGAACTTGTTTTTGGATTCGGCTAGACGGAACAATAACAGAAAATGCTTTATATGGTATTTGAAGCATGAATTAAGGCAACATAAGCGGCTAAGTTTAAGCAGCAGATTTGCTCTCTGGAGTATATTTCTACGAGAGCGGTTAAGAAGTGACGCAGCTGTTTAAGTCGCCTAATAGATGACGTCACGCCAGAAATCGTCGATAAAATCCATGGAATGATACGGGAGGTTCGAGAAAAAAAAAAACTCTTCCGATGACCAAGGCTGTACATACATTCCCGTATACTATATGAATTTATGGATACTCGAGCATTACCTCCATAAGCTTCATCATCATCATCATCAATTGGCCATTACAACCGTGGGTCGGTCTTGGCCGTATCCAGAAGCCTTCGGCAGTCGTTTCTGCTTTGCGCGCACTGACGCCTGTTGCAAATATCAAGCCTAGCTAGGTCAGTAGAAACCTGATCTTTCCATCTCAGAGGAGGTCTCCCTCTTCCGCGCCTACCACCAGTGGGCACCGTTTCGAAGGCTTTTTTCGCTTGAGCATCATCATCCATTCTCGCCACATGACCTAGCCAACGCAGTCACTGCAACTTAATGCGCTTGACTATGTCTATGTCGCGGTATAGCTCATACAGCTCGTCGTTCCATCGTAAACGGTACTCACCATCAACGCAAGAGGGACCAAAGATCTTACGTAAAATTTTTCTCTCGAAAACTCATAAGACTCGCTCATCATTGCTCGTCATCGTCCATGTTTCTGCACCACACATAAGGACGGGTATTATGAGCGTTTTATAAAGAGTTGTTTACGTCCTGCGAGAGAGGGCTCGACTTCTCAATTGCCTACTTAGCCCAAAATAGCACCTGTTGGCAAGAGTAATTCAACGATTGATCTCAAGGCTGACCCTCCATAATGCATAATGTCCCATCCAAAATGCACTCCTAATCTGGGCCCTAGCGACTATTACAAAGTTTCTGCTTCCAAAACTAACGGTATTGTTGATCGGCAAGACATTTTAGTCGAATTAAAAAAATAAACCTGTGCAACACTAGCAAGAAATTGTATGGATACACTTTGGCCAACTTACTCGAACCCCAGGGTATGTGTACTGAGCTTTATCTGCTGGTAAAAATCGTGCTTTATTACTAGTTTAAGTCAATCGATCTGTATTTAGCTAAAAAATGTAAAAAGTTTGCAACAGTTTGCAACACCAAGGGTTATTCACTGTCTTATGTTTGCAAAACTTGATCAAGTACGCAGTTATCTCTTGCTTTTACAGCTTGCTGCAAATTATTGCATATACTAACATATACTCGTACTTACGCTTTTTTAACAGCTTAAACCGATGTATTTTAATATTTAGTACTTTAAGATGTAAAACTATAAAGCTTACAAAGAAAAGTATACACTTTTGGCTACTTTTGGCTACTTTCTGGCTAAGCTCATGCTCAAATTTAATTTTTAAATTCATGAAGTTGACATGTGAGATCTTTCGATAAGCTTTAGATAAGTGCTACAAAGCTGACTACTATGTAAAAACAGAATTGTTCATGAAAAAATAAAATCATTTTTAAAATAAAATAAATTGCAGTGCCCTTGGATTATTATTGCAACCTTTGACACAGTACAATATGAGTTGCTAATTAGACTTTTAAGCTACTTTACAAGTGTCATAATAATTATAAAAATAATTTTTCAATTTTATTGTAATTGGCTTTATTAATATAAATGTTTTATATTTTTTGCTGCAGCAAAGCAGAGCAAAGCTGTCTGTATTCTAGAGATGGCCTGTACGATTTTAACATAATCAATCTTAATAAGTATCCCCATCTTTGTCTAGTTCTATTAAATGGAATAAAACTTATTTGTATACATATTAATTTGTTGTAGTATTTAAAAGCAGAAACTTTTTATGGGCTGGTCACACTTTGAAAAATGCAAAATCTTTTTTTCCTTATTGGTACAAATTAAAGCCCTAAAGTGGAGTACTCGTTAAGTAAGGTATTTCCAAAAATAAACAAATAGATGCACATAAACAGCTGAAAGAGCAGTGAAGAATAAACTTGGGAATTTTCAGATTAGCAATATCTAGAAACATTTTTACTCAATGCGTTGTATACACTAAGAAACGCATCATCATCCATAGGGAGGAGGTGATGGCGATAGCGCATTCTATTATATGTATATGCTTAAGGACGGCGATCAGCATTTAATAATTTAAGTTACGAAATAAAGTATAATACGTAAAAATAAATTATTAATTACACTAGTCGACAGTGAAAAATCTCCAGAGTTGGGACTTATGAATGCTTCAGCATTCAAAACCCGATTTTTGTTTTATCCTCCCATGGCTAGTTTTTATATGGCTATTTTTCAAAATACTGTTGCACACATGAGCTCATATAAACTGTACTGATTGGATTTTTTTCATTATTTTTCTCAAAACTACCTTTCCAAAACGCCCTCAATCATAAAAATTGGTAACCTTGAAAAAAAAACACAACATTTTGGTGACTTTTCGTACAAATATCGCTATTTCTTTCAGCAAAAGTCTTAGACACTTGAAAAGTTTACCTTTTTATGTTATTGTTCATGATATGCAGATGCGATTTCTGTATAGTTTCGTCTTTTTATAATATAAAATGACTGATTTATTGTATTTTTAGCAAAAATGAAAAAAAATAAAATTTGTTTCAAAATAACTTTTTTGTCACTATCAACTGCATTTAAGCTCTTGAAAGTGGTTGATTTTTCTATACTTGGAACTTTTGCATAAAGATGTATTCATTACCTTTCAAATAAGCACTTTTTCATGAAATTCGAACTGTCCGTTTAACAACAGCAGCTCAATGAATCACCATGAGTACACGAAATCTCATGATTTCACCAAAAATATTAAATTGTATTATAATTCCTTAATAAAACACAAGAAATCTTAAATTTAAAACTAAAATCCAACATAAAACGCAAACAGACATTCCTTGCAATTTTTAAAAGTGATCTTAAAATGTCAAAATGAACATTCATATCAAGTTTGAACCTTTCAATTCCGAAGAGTTATGCGTATTTGTAATTTTTCGAGGTACTGTTTACAATGGCGAACATGCGAGGTGCCATCACTTAAATAAGCATAACTGCTACAATTCTAAGAGTTACAAACTTTTTCAGTGAATTTACAAGCATAAAATGACATTAACACTTTTTTTTTAAATTTAATATTTTATCTATCATGGAAAAAAAAAGTCGCGTCAATATTTTTATTCGTTTAGAAGATATGGCTTGTCAAAGAATGGTCTAATAGGCTTTTTACACTGAGCACATCTGAGCGGAACACATGGGATTTTTTAAAGATGTGAAGAAGGTGTTCAGTTCAAACTGACAACATCTAACATCTTGCTGTCATATTGACAGGCTGAAAAAATTATGAAAATTTAATACAAATGTTTTTTTAAAACTTAAATATCATTCTTTTTATGAGTTGATTTTTAACATCAACTATAATTAGGGAAGAGTTTTATGATTTATGTTAAAACCATTAATTAATTGGGAGTACTTTTACACATCGGTAGCGTAGTGGTAGCGAACTCGCTTTGCATTCCAATGTTCGGTGGTTCGATTCTCCGCAGAGGCACTAGTACTTTTGGGTAGCACTGGCATCGCTAGCTCGAAGAAGCTATTTGGCCAAGAAAATCTCTTTTACACCGCCGTTCGGATTCGGCTATAAACTGTAGGTCCCTGTTCTCCGCCCAGGGGCGACTGACTAAATAGTCAGTCAGGGAAATTATATATGGGGTACAGAATTTTCATTTGTCAATCACCGACGAATCATCGCCGGTGCTGGAGTAAAAGTCAAAAAACGATTTGCTGAACTTTTTATGAGCTTCAATTTGTTATTGTTTATTAAAATTTAATAAATAAAAATACAAAATAAATCTATAAAATTGGTCTATACTTTTTTCCACTCATCAAACTTGAAGCTTCGACTGGAACGCTTGCTGGATCGCCTTGTACGTTTTTGTTATCTATATTTTGCCGCATATTTTATATTCTGTGTCAGTTCCATAAACATATGAGGTTTTGGCGCCTTGTTTGGAATTGAAATTTGCCAGTCTTTTTCATAGAGTTTACATTTTCCCAGCGAATGACAAAAATTTAGAGTTGCACAGAAAAATTATCGAATACATTTTCATCGGGACACAATAAGAAAGGAACATTTCCACAAGATGTTGGAATGATGTAGAAACTTTTGGAACGGCAGATTAATACGTATTGTAACATCTTCGACAAAAGATGTTAGATGTCCCCAGTGTAAATAGGCTATAAAAATGAAAAACCCAATTTTTAGTTATAAATTAGATAAACAATCGGTATCTTGCAATATAATTTGACGTGGTTACTATTGGCTAGTAGCTCTACCAAATATGTAAAAATCATCAAAATCGGAGAAGGTCGGAGGAAAAATTGTCCACTTATTTTAGCCGATTTCTATATAATTATATGTATGTAACATATTTATGAACTGCGTACAACTAGAATGTTTCAGGATCAGCGCCAAACAGATACATATTTTTAAGCCCTGTTTATACTACGTCACAAATAACCTTAACAGCTGCAGCGGTCATTACAGATTACCGCACACTGTGCCGACTGGGAAGTTTTTATTTTTTTGTATCATGTCCAATTTACATAAATAATATTTCTAAAATGTCTTTACGTTTAAAAAATGTTAAGTTCAGACACGCTTTACGACAGACCCTGTATTAATTTGCAGTTTGATGGCAACAGTTATTATGTGTATGCATTTTGCCAACGGTAAAAACTATGTTTCGTGTAATACAGCAATCAGCTTTTAAATGTGTTTTGTGTAACGTATCGATTGATGTCTTGTGAAAGCTAGTTAATTCGCTGTGAATGTCAGTTTATTTATTATTATTAAATAAACGTTAATAAAAAATGTTAAAATAATGACATAAATTTTGCATTTATCAAATTTAAATACATTTATTTGTAATTTAATTATTTGCATAATAAAATGTACAAATTGTTGGTAGCTTAACAAAACATACTTGTAAATTAAGCAACCCGCGTCGGCGCACTTTATCGATAGACAGTCTGCCAACAATATCGATAGAGACATTAAACTGACGGCCGTAGTTTGATTGCTTTTCTTGTTTTGCATTAAATTTTGTGATTTAAACAAATAAATAAATATATTAAATCTTTGAAAGTCAACTATTTACAAAATTTGCACAATTTTCATTAAGTTGTAAGCACATAAATTGTGCAAGCTACTCAAACAACAAACAACATTTTGTTTATTTACTTTGCGACGTTTAAGCGACACCGAAAATTCCAAAGAATCACGTCGCCAAGTCCGATCTAAATGGAGTCGCTTAACTGGAAAGATCAGTTGTGCTACGTATTGCGGTCATAAAACAAATATTGACGCAAGTTGGAAATTAAATTGGCAGACTTTGAAAATGGATGAGACTAATCCAAACTTGGCTCGAATTAATGAGGGGGCTGCAGCGACTGCTGACGCTGCTGTGGCAGCTTTGTCTACGAGTAAGTAAAAGTAGCTAATTAAGCGAACCCGTAAAAATTATGAAAAATTATGCATAAAAAGTGGTACGGTAAAAAATATATGCCAAAACAAAAGGCAGGCGCCTCACACACACACACACATGTGCGGGCGTAATTACCCAGGCCAACAACGCAGAGCATAAAGGGTGCCTGACAAAGGCGCGTCGCCAATGTTACCCCATCGTCATCATCAACATCATCGTCATCCACATTTTCATCTCCAAGTTGCTACTCATCATGGCGCTCCGTGTGCGTTCATTCGTCACGGCCGTTTGTGGCTCATTGGTTTGCCGGGCAATGGCAATTTTTCATGGCCAACATCCCAGCAGCAAACCAAGTACCACGCCCACCGTTCCACATAAATTAACCGAAACGTATTAATTCTTTTTTGTTTCGCCCTGACACGCTGTGGCCTTTTTTATATGCGTGCAAAAATTTATGCTTGAATTAAATATGATGACCAAAAAAAAAAAGTGGCAGCCACTGTTGCAACAAGCACGAACAGGCGCGGACTGCAGGGGTTGAACCCTGGGGGTTTGACCCCAACGAAAAATTTTAAACATGTTCTATGCGATCAAACTGAAGAGGAACCCAAAAAGGGTATACTAAATTTTTGCAAAGTTGGTAACAGGCAGAAGCGGAATCGTTGCAGCCCATAAGTTCTTTATAGCAATCCAGTGTAGCCATGTCCGTCCGTATGAACAACAAAATTTCAGAGACCACCAAGATTTAGGGATCCAACATGAAAGAAGAAGACCAAGGCAGTTCTATCAGCCAACAAGATGATGGCAAAGATGTTTTCGGATGCCAGTGTCATAATGGATATGGATAAGCTTAAAAAATTCAGTATGATAATAGGGAAACATTGTTCACAACTGATTAAAAGCAAAAAATACGTCATGTGGCAAAAAAATGACTTATCTAGCATCAAAGCAACGCACCAACATACAAAGTACAGTCGACATGGCGAAAGCCAAAACAGTCATGTGGTCCCTTCTTCTTTTCTATCCAAAGTTTCGCTTTGGCGGCCCCTTGAAAGTTTTTATTGCATCCGCCCCTGATCACAACAACAACAATAAAAACTTCGACAATGTTGCGTCCTTATTTACACATGTACAACAAAACGTATACGCGTTATAATGTACAACAGCCTCAACAATTAATCTTTAGCGCCGGCGCACGTATTTTATGTAATACAGACTCGCACAGTCATACCCGTACCCGGTGTACGTACACTCAATGTGACGCCCGTAGAGTGGCCATCTTGCGGCTGGGTTATAATTGAATTTTCATAGCCATTATATAAGGCGCTCCAAGTCTGTCGTACGTCTTGGCGGTCATTATTTAAATGTAATGACGCTTTATTACCATGGCAATCGAAAGCAAATGATTACGGTCTTATGTAGTACATGGCTGGGCATATAAATCATATTAGAACTGGCCGCATATTGCAACACCATTAGATCAATGTGCTGTGGCATGCTTTATAGGCCTGGTCTTAACCCAAAGAAATGACATTTTAAACAAGTCGAATAAAGTGGCTAAGCACTTTATAAAATAAAAGCTGAGCAAAGTTTTTTTTAAGAGACTGCTGCATTTAATGAAGATGGCAGCAATTTGTGACGTCATAATTTTTTGTGAAATATTAAGTAGGGCGGGCTGTGTGAAGAATTTAGAAGGTAAAAGATTAGACAAGATGTAATTATGCAGCAAGAAATATTTTGCTAAAAGTAGACAGCTAGATGTAAGGCAAGCTGGACACGGACAATATTATGATCTGTATGTGGAAAGGGATTCGTGAATGACGAAAGGGATCACCTCGAAAACTGTATCCTTCCAAAAATTTATAAGACGGGCGAAAAGTTGACCATGAAAGCGCTCTTTGGAATCGCAGTCTTCTAGACAGGGACTGCAAGTTGGCTTTTGAATACTAAAAGTGCTGAAAATATGCAGTAGATTGCCAATTTGTTATAAAAGTTTTCATTTTTCTGCTATTTCTTAAAACTATTATTATTATTATTCTACATAGACCGGCAATTATTCATTTAATCTAATCAGATTTTATTAGATAGGCAAGTTACACCTTAATTTTCTACATGCTATTCGAATATATTCATCAAGAGCTGCTTTACTTCAAGGGAGAGCGTTTCAATCATAGATTCGATGAATCAATTGTTTTGTCAAAAATCCGATGCACTCCTTTGGTGACAATGTCACAACAGATCCCTTGATATTTCTCAAAACACCTCGAGTGTCTACTATTATATTAGTGCAGTAAAGCTGAATTACTGTTTTGGGCGAAAAACGTATATTTGCTTCACAATTGAGACTTCATAGTCTGTGGTACTGTGAACACTAGATGGCCGACCCTGCTATGACAAATTTATTTAATTTTGATAAAAATTGAACCACCAAATTTTCTTAGATCGGCTCGTTACTTTTTTAAGGCCCATACGCAGCATGCAAAAACTCCGCACGAAATGTCAAAACTTCATATAAAAAAAAAATTCCCTTTTTTGGGATATTTTTTTTTATATGAAGTTTCGACATTTCGTGCAGAATTTTTGCATGCTGCGTATATGGGCCTTTAGATATAATATTTACATACAAATGCACTGCAATTTAATTGATAAAAAAGGATTTTTAAGGAATGACAAAACTTATATAAAAAAAAAATCCCAAATGGGATATCCCAAATGGGATTTTTTTTTATATGAAGTTTTCAAACTGCATATACTAGTGTTGGAGACAACATCGATGATCGAAGTTTAAAATATCTATGTATATATCGATGTTGGGCAACAGAGATGTTTCTCCAGCACTACTAAACACCCATTTGATGAGTGCAGAAGTGCTGGAGAAACATCGAACGATATATAGATATTTTTAACTTCGATCATCGACGTTTTCTCCAGCACTAGCGTATACCCCTTTAGCAAAAAGTAAAATAAAAGAGCTTTGCCCCATTTACTATAGGTATGTATTTAGTTGAAAAGCAGACCCTGCTAAACATTCTAATTTAGATTTCTGGCTATAACTAGCACTGAAATTTATCATAAGCAGTAATACTCGAATTTTTAACTGCTCAACTCCAAAATCACTTTTTTTACCCAGTGCCCACATAGAGAAGACATCGGAGACACCCCAAAGTTACCTAACTCATAATGCACAACACCACAACAATCGAAAAAAACAGTCAACATGATCTTGATTATTGAGCGACTTTAATGCGGTGTTTTTGGTCTTACCTCACCTTTGGCATGATATTCGCTCGATTGATCGGTTGTTTCGGGGTCGTAAGCATAGATCGAAGTCTTATCTACAGTTATCATGCATTTCGTCTTGTCAATGGGGTCAGAAAAGCGACGCTATTTCCCTTTAGACATTGTGGAAATCGAAAAACTCACTTTTAGCAGTTCACAAATACGAAGCGTTCTCAAACACTAATGAATATTTTCACTTGTAACTTGGCATGGATGACAAAAACAGAAAGAAAATTTCTCCAAATCCAATTTTGGCGCGCGCAGCTTAAATTCAAATCTTTAGCCTTAAATGGTATCTAACATCTTCAAAAATGTATGAATTATGCTTTCTAATTCTCAATAACATTTCTTAGTACGTCAAGCTAAAATTCGTTAAAAAAAAATTCTGCACATCTGTGTTTATTCCAATGGACTATCAAAAATTATAAATTTATGCTAAAATAGTAGGTATATACATAGTTTATTAACACAAACTTTAAAATAGAATTTTGTTTTTTCCACTTACCGTTTGAAAACGAATTAGATTTAAGCTGAAAAGATATAAAAACAATTAATTATAAGTTTTTTGTTTTTTTTTTCTGTTTATATAATTTTAGACTCAGCTACCTCGAAATTCAAATTAGTTGAGGGCGATATAGTCTTTGCCAAAAAGAAAGGCTATTTACACTGGCCTGCCAGACTAATATCCGTAAGAGAAAGATACTTTGTTAAAACAAAATTTTTCCTAGTCAGCGGCATTCAACACGTACGCCGCACCAATATTTGGCCCTACAACGAGCAGACCAAGTCCAAATTTGTCACAGCCCAAAACTTGGCCTATGAGGACTTCCGTTCAGCAATTTTCTCATCTGAACGCTTCCTTGGTGTGCCCGATGACGTCATCATCGAAAACACATATAAGATACTACATCCAGATGATAAAGAAACAGATACAGAAACCGCTGATGCAGAAGACTCAGACGTGCTAGATTCAAATGAAGTAGCCCCATTGGAAGTAACCCCAGATGAAGTAGATCCAGATATAATAAACCCAGATTCAATAACCCCGGTTCCAGTAGACCTATATGTAATAACCAGCAAGGAGATTGGCACTCAATTGACGCAGGAGTACTGGGATATTAAATTTGTGAAGGAACTGCGTAGCCAGGAGCCTTCGCTGCATGCAGAGCCGCAGTTCATAGAACTAATCAATATCTTGCGTTCCAATCTGACTACAAACTATCAAAACTTTCAAGAAGCAGAGTCAGCTTTTGAGGAGCTAAACATGCTGCCGCTTAGTCAATATATTCTAGTGCGTAACTTTATGGCAGTAGATACCATACGTTTGTTATGTAATCTCAAGGGATCCATTTTGGCCGATGTTGAATATGAAGCTTTGCGCGAGTATGCCCATTGGATCTTTGAGATGTTTCAAACGTTTTTCGTTAAGCCGTTTCGTGTGAATTTTTGGACGACATATTGTTTGCAATACGATGTTTATCGTCGTTATACTGAAAAAATACGGAACGAGTAAAAAGTGAAGGCAAACGAAAGGAAGCAGTAGCACATTTATAGTTCAATTCAGAGACATGCCACAGCTGCCTTACATTGCAACATTTTATAATCACACGAACATATAATGTTACATAGACAATACAAATAAATACATAAGAAGCACAAATAAAAACAAATAAATGCCATTGCTTTATATAAATAGCAAAAGCATGTCAAGATTTTTGTGATTTCTTAGCAGCAGCATTTGAAAAAAAAATTTGACAAATATGCTTTGCGTGCGGTCAGTCAAGATGTTGACGCCAAGCAAATATGTCGGTTCCCCCACTGCCAACCATCGCCCCCAACTATGGACAGACCAAATATGTATGTGTAGACATGTTCCAGTTACAGCAGAAACAGTTGTAGTTTGGGCAAGTTAAACAATCGATCAAAAAATGAGACAAATCGTCGTATGTCGCTTGTACAGTAAACAAAAGCCAAATGTGTTCACACCTTGATGGACAGTCACACCCCCAATCAGTTGTAAACTAGCAGATACCGACTGGCATAAAGGGTGCTATTTTTAGTGGAAAGTAAATATTTTTCGAGAACGTAAGTAAGCTTTTAGTCTTCAAGAAACTGTCTACAGACGAAGGAATAAAAGTGTATAAGTCTTATCTTTTTGAGGACATTCGTCGTAGCTCTACAAAAACCCCACAAACGCCTTAGACTTTGGGAAGGAAGTGTGTGTAAAAATAACTACACTAAAATCACATTACTCAAGGAAATGGGTTTACAGGGGTACAATGATTGAGAGGAGGGATGGTGGCTTGAGAAAAGCTTACATATAGGCTTCATACTAGAAACTTGGTGGTTCTAGGTTATATGTGAACCAAAGTAAGCTGAAATGTTTTGCAGATTCTAAGGAAAGGGGTCTAAAATTAAAAGACTTTTATCCACATATGTATGAATATGTATGAATACATAATATTCTTAAATGCTCCATTATCAAGAAGCTGTCATAGTCTTAGGCTCTCAAAGTCATGACGGTATATGTCATGATATCTTGCGAGGCCTGTAACAAAAACTCTCCTTAATATAACATTGATATTCAGTGGTATTTTAAGGATGCAGCACTTCTCTACCTTCCCTAGAACTTTCGAAAGAAAGATCTTAAAAAAATATTCGGACCAAAGCGCAATGAAAGAGGGGAATATAGGTTAAGATACAATGCAGAATTGATAGAGCTATCACAAGGCCAAGACATTGTTAAATTTATAAAATCTCAAAGGCTAAGATGGATAGCTCACGTTCTTAGAATGAGCAATAGTACACGCGCGCAGTAACTGATACTAGAATATAAAAGGGACGTCCGCTAAAAAGACTAATCGATTGTATAACAGATGACCTTAAAACAATCGGTATATCAAATTGGAAGGACCTTGCGTAAGATCGCGACGAACGAAGGAAGATTGTAGAGAAAGCCAAAACCCACCCCGGGCTGTAGAGCTAAACGATGATGATGATGACTTCTTTACCTAATGGAATATTGCCTAGGTAATTATGATCCGCAAAACTCGGAAAAGTGGAGAGCGACGCAGAATCGTACCTTCCAACAAGTCTCCATTCCACGCTTTCTAAAGTTTGCGAAAGACTGAACTGGCTGCGACTTTCTTCCGGACCCTCAATTTGGGTTAGGGAAGGACGCATCACATTGAAACTGGTGTACTGATTCTTAAACTACATTTTAATGGCGTTTGACAACCGCGGATATGCGCACTCCTAGGGAGCTGACAGAGACTGTGACTTGGCAATATTCATCCAATATCCACATCCACTTGCATAAAAGCTGGGCTCGCAGGTGGAACAATGTGCCGGGCAGTGCTATTCACTTTGAGGAAAAAACAGTCATCCGCAGTCTGGCTAGGCAGCCGACTACTACAGATGTAAAATAAAGATAGTCGATTTTCTTTTAAATTGCATTTAGAATGAACTATAAAATGTTGCCGCCTAGAATTATGCGGATGAGGCTATAAGGGCACTGTCATAGACTAGCGAAAGAGCTTTCTGATGGCAATCACAACAAGAGTTTGAAATAAAGATGCTTCAAAAAGCTGTTACACCACGCGATGCAGTGAAACAACACCTTAGGTGGTCCGCTTAAGATGTTGGCCAAGTCTTTGCCTTGTGATGGGTACCTTCCTGTTGTTATCATCATCGTTTTCTGTGCCTCCCACTGGAGCTTAGGTACCTTCCTGTGACCCGTCAAAAACATTTCCAGCTTTTAAGACTCGATTGTCGATTCATTAAATAAGAACTGTTCTATTTTTCAGTTATACGAATTCAGATTATTTTAAAAGGGTTACACCAAGAACTATAGGTAAAAATCACACCCTGTATATAATCTATATGGGCGTTGAAGCAAACAACATTTCATGGACAGCCGGAGCGCGCGCTTAGTGGCTGGCAAAAGACGACCAACAAAGGCAAATTCAATTTGTGCTGTCAAAAATCTAACCAATATTGGCTGTGTCTGCTAGACACACACCCACACAAACACACACCTTTGGTATGGATGTGGAATTGTGAATATGTGTGTGTGTGTGTGTGTTTGCAATAAATCGATTGCAAACGTATATGAAACTGACAGCCAGCATGCCAGGTGAGCAGCAACAAAGTGTACTATGTGAAAATGGAGCTAGACTGACCAGAGTTGGACTAGACCCGGTAGCCCTGCCATATGTGCTTTCTGTTAAACAGTTTGACATTTTGTGCCTTTTGAAGTTGCCACATAGAAACAGGAACCGCACCACCGCAGTGCCATATAACCACAATACTTGTTAGATTTGTATGTGCAGGTATCTGTGTGTGAGTATTTGAAGGTGTTCAAGTTTAAGCAAAGCATCAAATTAATTTGACATTTGCTTTGTCACTGTCAACGCTGGACTACAGAGTACCCAACTCCTTGGGCCAATGACCGCACACACACAGAGTCACACACACCCACATACACACACATGCTCACAATTGATGATGATATATTGCTTGACTTTGATTGCAAATAGGGCTCACGCACACTTCTAGCATCAAACGAACCAAATGTGTTTTGGCTTATTGACACTTGATTAGTGTTACATCAATGCAGACTTAAGATATTTTAGCTTGGAATTTTTAAGAAATTAGCAAATAATTCCGTTTTGAAGTATAATATTAAAATTTGATTGTCGTTGTCAAAAAAAAAAAAAAAACAAAAAAGTACCAAACATATGTCAAATAAATAAGCAAATTGGGGGCAGGAACTCCGAAAAGCATGCTACAAAAATAATAATGTTATTTTTTAATTTACTTAAAATGTTCCAAAACACACACACATATATGTATGACTGAAATATAAAAACAATAATAACAGTAAAAGCAAAATTTTTGGGGTAGACAGGTGAGTGACTTTAGTTTTAAGGGAGAGAGCACAGGAACTGTGTGACGAAATATGATTTTATGTTGGCAAATTGTGGCACTTGTAAATAATGATTATTTGTACTAAGTGTAAACAACTATTAAAAAAGTTGATAACATAACAATAACATTCGGAGTCTTAAATTTACCATAAAACGTAGTTGCTTGGAATCATTAAATACTTTCGCAAAAAAGTTATCTTTTACCCAACTTCAGAAGAAAAATATACATATTAACGATCTCCCATATCAAATTATGATTTTTGATGGGTTTTATATAGAAAAGTGTCATACCAAGTCAGCAACGACAAAAATTTAAGCTGAATCTAGTTGAGATAATTTCAAAACTTTTGGCTTTACAGATTCCAATTATTTCAGCATCAATAGCAACAACAGTAATGCATTTCGGCTATAATGTTAATGATTATTTTTACACAAGTTATTGCATTTAAAAAATTATTTTTTTTTTGGTTAAAGGCCCATACGCAGTTTGAAAATTTTCGTACAGAATGACAAAACTTCATATAAAAAAAAAATCCCACTTAGGATATCCCAAATGGGAAATTTTTGTTATATGAAGCTTTGCGATTCCGTGTGAAATATTTCGAACTGCGTATGTGCCTTAAATTAAAAAATTGTTAATAGACGGGGCGTTCGGCGGATAATCGCTTGGAATGCAGTTCTTTCCACTTATTTTATTTATATTCAATCCAATTTTTTTTTTATATTAAGATTAGATCGAATTTATATACTAAAGTACAATGTAATGAAGTTTTCTTTTAAAACTAAGAAATATTGATAAATTAATTAATATTAATTTTTGCATATAACAAGTCGATATTAACAAAGTAAGTTAGGTTAGGTTGAATTGGCTGCTCAATCAGTGACTGAGATAACCCAGAGACCATGAGTTTCATTGTGTTGCCTAATTGTGAAAAAGAAGGAAAGGAGTATGACAATAGAGGAAGGGGTAGAGGAGGATCAAAAACTATTGAGCATTTCTAGTCACATTAACAACGCAATAACAATATTTTGTAAGATTTCGATTATTTATCGAGCTGCCGATAACTGGATATTAAGGTAGAGTTTTCCTTGACAAGCCATATCTCGCAAGCGAATAAAGACATTCGAACAATTTTTTTTTTTTATGTAAGAAAAAACCTTGGATTTGATAAAGAAATACTGAAATTTTTAAAAAACTTTTTAATCACTTTCCTTCTGATTACATTTTATCTGCATGAATTCACTGCCTTAACCAAAAAAATATGTGTGTATGACAGAAATTTTATTTTTTTTATTTTAAATGTATATAAAGAACTATATAAAAAATAAAAATTTGTAAAAAAATTATTTGCATTATATTTCTTAAGCGCAAAAATATTGTAAAATATCGCAACTTTTTGCCAACTCTTGTTCCACTGTACGGCAAAGCTATTATGTCATAAGCACAGCTACTTAGTGGCGGATTTTATTTTTATGTGCAAACTGCTTTTTCGCTCACAGCTCCCCCAAAAACAGATTGTTTGAAGTTTTGGCCCAATCGCAATTGCCTACTTTACGGCGGCTTACCATAAGCATGACAACCAACAGCAGAACCACCAACCAGAGTCGGTAAGTGTCCGTATCAGTGTTGGGCAACTTCTTTGTACTCATTCTCTTGTTTGGGTCATGCTCCTCGCCAAGTTCATTACATTTTGCACTTAATGTCGGACTAATGAATTGATTTCTGTGGTGTGCAAAGCAACAAGGCATTAAATATCAAAACACGCTGATGACAACTTTTGGTTATTTATGCGCGGCTCTCTGATGTTTATCTAACTTGGTCAATCACGAAAAAAAAGAAAATCCAGGCAAAAAAAAATACGTTCAAATACAAGTAAGCTCTTATCGGCGGTTTTTGGAGGTTTTTTTTTTTGCTTATGTTAACAAAACAAGCAAACAGACGTGCTAGACTTTTTTTTAATTTTTTAAAGCGCAATTTAAAGTTGCAAAACGAATGAATATTTTTTGCAACAAAACACTCAACATTTTTAATCGATAGTTGGTCTTTTTTTGACTGCCGTAATGGCAATTAATGTTCGATTTAAATTGAGGAAAATTACTTTTTACCTAACGCCTGAAATAAAATCTTTACGTACTGTGCTAATTAATTGTGTAAATGGGGGAATATTTGGAAGGTCTAGCCCCGGCGTAAGTTTGCGAAAATACGATGCAATGTTGATGAACTTTTAAAAACGCCCCTTGTAACAAAATAGTGTTGTCCTAAGATTTAGCATATGCCGCCAGTGCATTTCCACTAGATGGCGCCAGCAGTATCAACAGTTGTTCTGTTTTGCCGCCACAACCAAAACTTATATGCAAGCATATTATTACGGGCGTAACAAACAGCTGGTAGAAGAAATCATTGCGAAATATTTTTTACAACCGTTCACTATTTTTTTCAGCTCTAACAATTCAAACAATGTATTAAATTAATTAATTTTCGTCGTCGTATGAAAATTTTACACTGGTCATTACGGCAGTAATTAATTTGCGATTCTTGTACGGTTGTGAATTTTCGAAACTGCATACCGGCCTGTTAGGAAAAAAGGATCGTGGAAAGCCACGCATTATTTACTTTATCTAGCCTAACTGTCGCCTTCTAAGTGTAGTATCTACACAACATATTTGTTGAACTAACTCATTACACTTTTTTTACAGTGTACAAAACTATTTATTTATCTGTATTTTTATAAAACTAATAGTCAACGAAGCATGAATACATAAATACGCATATAACAATATAAATTCTATTGAAAAGTATTAAAAGAGTTAAGCTGCTAAAAAAATATATAAAAAAGACATATATTTTTTTTTTTAAATAAACGTGCAGCAGTTTTCAAATCCACATAAAATATTCAAGCTCTAAAATATATTGAATAGAAATGCACACATATATGTATGTTGTATGCACATAATGGATTTATTCAGTGTGCTATTAAAAAAAATAGTAAATAGTAAAGATACAAATATTTCAATAATTTTCAAATGCAAATTTGAGTGCACACAAAAATGCACTATGTTTTAGAAAAATACCACAAAAAACAAATACAACAAGAATTATGCAAATTTAAATGTGTTGACAAGCATAAAGAATAGTGTTGGTTATGGCAAAAGATTTATGAGCTGTTTGGCTTGCAATTTTCAAAATGTCACCGCACTTGTTGAGTGCACAGCTGGCGCACATGTCGTATGCTTAATACGTCGTGCACTTAATTATTACTTCTCTGATAGACTTTTAAATGTTTCAGTTTTATCTATAGTTTAGAATGTTTTTAATGTACAAGCACACGCTTACATTTACATGTATATATATATAAATAAGTATATACACACATCTACAGTTCTGCTGTGCCTGTTTGTTTGCATTGGTAATGAGTTTACTTTAGTTGTAAGCTATGCAAACAAAACCATTGGGCGCACCCACAAAAAGCTTAGCCCACAACAAACACACAGTGCGGCACAGTGGGGCAAGTGTCGTGCAAAAACAGAAGAGGTGTGGGTACGTAGACGAGCCTTGAATCAGTGTGCGGCATGTGACAGCAGTACTAGGAAAAACTTGTACATTAAACTTTTGGACCGCTGGTTGGCATTGCAAAGTACTGTCAACACCGAAATCTTTTTGGCGCCGCAAAATTGTGGACTATGTTGGTTGGTTTGGCCTGCCACTTGCCACATGTGTTTCATTTTGCAAATGTTTTGCTAGTTTTCACTTTTCGTTTGGTTTAAGGGTTGCCTGTTATTGTTTTTTTTTTTGTTTTTTTTGTGGTTAAGCAAATTGTTTTGCCTAAAACTCGTATACAACAAATTTTAATTATTATGGGAATATTTAAATATTATAGTGAAAGCTCTGTGCAAATATGAGCTGAGCTTTTAACGCGTGTGTGCGTTTTACCTTTGATTTGGTATACAACACACGCATCCATCGGTATTCTAAGTCTTGTAGTTTTAGGTAATCATATATATGTACTTAATGTTATTTCCCTTTGAGCTGAATTTTTTTTTATTTTTGCGAAAGTTTGCCCTTTATAGCGCTTATTCCTTCAAAGCGCCCACGAAAGATATATTAAATAGAAATACAATATTTAAAATCTTTTCAAAAGTCGTGTTTCGTCATCATGTTTCTTTACTCACTAGTGTGGCCGCTAGATGGCGCAAGCATGTTTTTCTCGCTAGATGGCGCAAGCAAAGTTGCTGTTCACAAAAAAAGGATGTTTTAAATTATTTATTTATAATTGATACTGTAATTCTTGGGCGCCCATTTGGGACTATTCGTATATTTTTATACATATATGTATAACAAGTGTTTATTATAGCTTTTTAAGCTATATAAATTTAATAAAAAATAAACATGTATGTAATTATTTAATTATAATTATGTAATTTTAATGATCTTTATGTGTGCCAACTTGGCAAAAGTATTAACGCAAACGAATTAAATGGCATTTTAAAGTAAATAATCGAATCCCCCTCAGGAAATATTTGATGATGGCATGTGACAATTGATCCAAATTGTTTTATCATTTGTAATGGTTTTTTATTTTGTAATTAGTTTTAATTTTGTTGCTGTAATTAAAATGCATACATTTAAATAAAATGTGTAACAATTATTCAACGTTGAATTACAAGCATTAATTATTTAATTATTATTTTATGTGTAAATGTAAACTTTTTTTAAACATTTTGTATCTCATTTATTTATATATACATATACCCAGTGCGGTACTAAAGTTGAAATGTTTTTGTTTTAGCTGATAATGAAGTTGTTTTTATTGAAATTATGTTTGTAAAACCACAAAATGTTAGTTTGTTAAAATAATTCGCTTATTTACTGTGTACATTTTTAAGTGACTTTAGTAAAGGCAGCACTATATATGTATATAATATACACATATTTGTATCAGTGGTGTAGACAGATGACTTTTGCTGGGAGCAAAAATTGATTTAAAATGCAGTTGAAGCTATTTTTCGTGTAGTAAAAATACAAGTAGAAGATTTTTGTTATTATTTAATTACTTTAGGGCTAACTTTTCATTCTTGAAACCATATTTTAAAACTTTGTATGCATATTCAAAGAACAAGAAATAGTAATTCATTCACACGCTTCCATTATATATTCCAGCATTTTTTGTTAATTGTAGCTTTGTAGAGCCTGACAATTATTCGACTTGAAATTTTTTAGGAGGCTTTCTGCTGCAGCATTTTTAATATAAATATTCAAGTCTCAATTTCAATTTTTCACTGTAATCTTTAGCCATATTAGTAACCGAAATTTTTTTTATATATAAACACATCATAAGTAGTTTATTGGTTGAGACTGATACCCGTATTTTTTTAACTACCCTCTCTACGCCACTGAAGTGTAGTTTATGAAAGTGCTATATGTTCCACATTAATGTGTAATTAAAACATGGCAGACAAGAAGGAACCAACAAAGCAACATACCAAGTATCATGGCTGCCAGCAGCATTTACGCTAGACCCGCTTGGCCCATCCATATCCATCCGCAGAGCAAAACCAGTAATAATAATTAATTATGAAATTCAGTACATGTATTGGTAACCATTGAGTGGTCAAAGAGAATGAGAGAGAGAGAGAGAGAGAGAGACTAGCGGGTGTGTATCGAGGCAAAACAGCTCGCAATGCTGTTAATTTATTAATAACATTGATTTATGTGCTGCAGCCAACTAACTGACTCTCCGCGTACTTACTCTCGTGATGCTGATGATGATAATCATCATAATGCTGTTGAAAGTGCCAAGTGTGATTAAGTATACGTTACGTGGGTACTAAACTTTAAATTGCTAAGTGTTTAGTCTTCAATCCTTACAAAATATGAAGTAGTGCAAAGCTTATTACATTTTGGCAGCTGTTGTATAAAACATAGTTGCAACTTTTGCGGCTATTAAGTATCCCACTACAGCGGTTTCCCTCCTCTCCCCAGCGCTCTTTATCACTTTTTTGCAGTCTTTCTCGCTCAACAGGTTGCTGGTAATCAAATTATCATTGTTCCTTTAACAAATAATGCTCTTAGAACAAATGTTGCCATAATTGTTATAAGTAGCTTTTAGGGTTGGCTATTGTTTCATTTTGGTTACCTTAAAATGAGTCAGAGCGGAACTAGTTCACAAGCAAGTGCTACCCTTTTTTTAAGATATAATTAAAAGTTAAGCAGTTTTTGTCAATAGACAAGAAGTCAATTTTCTAGTTGCCATAATTATCCTAACGACAGCATAAACTAAATAAAATCGCATTAAAAATCTGAAGTTAGTTCGTTTTTAGAAATTATTTTTAACTTTCTTTTTAGTCAAAGATAAAATTTTTCTGACGTTTTGAAATGAAATCTTTCAGAATTTCTATGATATTGCAAAAGAAGCTTTTAGACAAAAGCTTAGCCACATTATTCTGATAGGGAACCATATAAAAAACTGAATACAATTTAAGAATGCACCTCGGAACTTTTTTTGGTTCGGGAAAAAGGTTATACGGACAAAAGACTCTATCGATTTATTTTGTCAACTTAATTATTACACTGAGGGAAATAATATATAATGCGGCTTTGGGTTTCAAGACAGAAATTATTAATTATCATAATTTCTAGACTCAAACAATCTGCTTTGAGCAATTCCTCTTTTTGCTGAGTGCATAAACTTAATTAGATGCTTCTCGTTTACTTCTTGGTCTTACACAAATTTTCTTTTAAATTTTGAAAATTATATTAGCAGCCTGCAGAAAGGCTATAACTAAATGAAATGAAATGGAATGAAATAAACTGTAATACAGTGAAATGAAATGGATTGAAACGGAATAAAATGAATTAAATGAAATGGATTGAAACGGAATAAAATAAATTAAATGACACGGAATAAAATGGAATAAAAATGAATGAAATAAAATGAAATAAAATAAAATAAAATAAAATAAAATAAAATGATGAGATTCTTTTATCTACTCCAAAAAAAAAACAACAAATTTGTGATCAAAATTAAATTCCTATTTGCGTAAAATTGTAGTGTAAGAGAAGTCTCAGTTATCCATAGTTATGAAAACTATAGAGACAACATTTTATTTTACACCGAAATATTTGAAAGTACGATATACGAGAATAATATGTTATAAACAGCATCAAATATACTTTATACAGTCAACAGCGAAGCAACACATTAAGGAACTGATACCAGTTCCTTAACTTCAACAAAAAGTTGCAATCCCTAAACCACACAGCCCTAAACCGCAATCTATAATCTACAAAATAAATCAGCAAGAAACTTTACCCAATGACCACAAATTTCAAACACAAAACCAGCAGCACTACCGATTTAGTTCATCAGTCGGTCAGTCAGTCATTCAATCAGTTCGTCAGTCTGTACCACCTTCACTAACTTAACTATCTGAACCAATTAAGAACGCATTTCATGCTAATCGCCTTGTTGCCTTTACGCTGCAGCTGAGTGCATTCATTTAAATGAATTACAAGCGAAATATGAGAGCTCTCCATGTTAACCCTCTTATAATACACTTTTTACCCCCCCACATTCTCTAACCCCAAGGTACACCCTTACTAACAACATCTGTGGTTGCTCATTAAGCCAACGTCAGTCGAACATTTTAAGGTTGTTTTTGGCTTATTGTACGCCAAATGTTAATCAGTTTTGATATACTCTATAAGTTTAAGTAGTTCCCGAAGTTTGCTAGGCAGTTTGGAAGCTTTTGATACGTTCTACTGTTATTGTTGCAAGTTGAAAACTTTTTAAAATATGTTTTTCTAAAAAGCAGAAAGACAATGAAGTAAATTTAAAAGATTCAGATTTGGTATGGTTCCGGGTATAGAAAATTATTATAGATGTTGAAGCGTTTTAGAAAATACACTTAGTGACTTAATAAAATCGTTTGCTTAAAAAGTTAAATTCACACAAAATCTTTTTCACCTATTGTTGTACTTAGGCAAGTCTATTTTTATACCCTGTACCGTATGGTACAAAGGGTATATTGTGTTTGTGCAGGCCGAAAATGTATGTAACGTACAAAAGGAGACGTCGGAGACCCCCCAAAGTTACCTAAAGTATGATCAGTGTGACTAGAGAAGTCGATATAAACATGTCCGTCTGACCGTCTGTCCGTCTGTCCGAATGAACGCCTAGATCTCAGAGATGGTAAGACCTAGAGCAACCAAACTTTCAGATTAGATCCCTTATTAATCCATAGGAGACAAGGAAGAAGTTTTTTAGAGACCCCCAGCACTGTACCAAATTTTATCAAAATCGGTTGACTATATCATATAGCTCATCGATCCTGATCGGGCGAAAAAATGTTTTTTGTACAAAATTCGTTGTGTTTCGTTTGTTTGTGAAGATATTGTAACCAAATTTGGCGTTAAGAAGTTAGAGGTTTTTTAGAGTTCCCAAGCACTGTAGCAAATTTGATCAAAATCGGTTGACTATATCATATAGTTCCCATAGGAACGATCCGTCAAAAAAACGCTTTTTTTTACAAAATTCGTTGTGTTTCGTTTGGTTTTGAAGATATCGGAACCAAATATGGCAGTCGGAAGTTTTTTATAGTTTCCAATCAGTGTACTAAATTTGATTAAAATAGGACCGATCGGTCAAAAAAATAGTTTGGTGCAAAATTCGACTGATTTCTGTTTGTTTATGAAAACATCGTAGCCAAAGCCGAATAAAATATCTTTTGGAGGTCTTAAGCAATATTTCGGACTTAATTGCAATGTGGTGGTACAGGGTATCCCAAATGCGTCTGCGCCCGACTTTAACGTACGCCATCTTTATAATTAATAATGTCTAAACGTGACAACAAATCCAAAAATTAGAAATCACAAAAAATTCTACATATGCGGCTTAGAAATTTGAATTCAAGTAAAGATAGATGAGTAAGAGCTATTAAAGACTCTGAATATTTAAGTGACTCTTAGCAGCATTGAATAAATTTGTTTAAGGAATTCTTAAGGCCGCGCGTGCGTCTGGTGCACATACCTTATAAAGGGTGATTTTTTAAGCGTTTGGTTTTTAAAATAAAAAAAAAAAACACTGAATATCTGCAAAATGTATGAAATGTGTATTTGAGGTTTAAAATTTATCTTTGCCATTTAATTTTTAAAGATTACTTCATGTAAATGTTGACCGCGACTACGTTCAAGAGGTTTATCCGGAAGGTCCAATTTTGGCATACTTTTTCCAACATATCGGCTGGTATCTCACGAATAACAGCAGTTATGTTGTCTTCCAAGGCGGCAAGAGCTGCAAAAAAAGTTGAAAATCACTAGATCTAAAACCAAGAAACAAAAACCGACTTTACAGAAAGTAGAATACCTTGACATTGGTGATACGAATACAAAATCTGACGGCTGTAAGCGAGTGAAATCAAGTTTAAAATAGTTATTATTTTCTTCCTATTTAAAGTTAATCGAACGTTTAAGTCCCTATTCTTTTTCACGGACTTTGCGCATTTTATCGCCAAGTTTCAAAATTTTGCGAGCAAGCAACAAAAAAATAACGGAAAACGCGCCAAGTTACAAAATTGTCTGTTCGAAAAAGCAAGACAAAAAATAAATTTAGTAACGGACGGAAAACTTTTTGATTAAAGAGAATTTGTTTCCTTAAAGTAATTTGTTAAGAGAATAAAATTTCACTATTTTTTTGTGAAAGTGAGAGAAGCCAAGTTTGCCAAATGACTGTATTAGCTATAAACAATAGTAATTATAGAGCATGCCAGTTTCGGTTAGTTCCCAGTTATGCTTCTTTGAATTTGTTGAACGCCCTTCAACTTATACGCTGCATCCCCTTGCACTTCAGACAAAATCATAAAGCACAACAAAGCACAAAAATTGGTAATTAACGATTTTCAATGTGCTGGCTGTGTGGGCCAAAACAAAACCGGTAATAGTAATGCCAAAGCAGTGCCATTCCAGGTGGTTGCTTCTGTTACTTGCTTCAGCTTAATTCCTGGTCCCTGCTGCTCTGCATTTTGGGTTTCCCTCGATTTGGCTGAGCATCTCTTAATTTGAATGAATTTAATTAATTAGCGTTAAAACAAAGCTGACGTCAATTGCGTTGAAATTGTGTTTCAGCTTGGTTGCCAATGACGACGCCAATTGGCCAATGAGTATGCCAATCTGCCCAATGCGGCTGACCAGCTGTTGTCCAGGCTTTTGGAGAGGAAATTTGTGGCTTTTGCTTGTTGGCTGATATTATTACTTCAAATATTATTGAGCTTGATGATTACGACAATTATGATGATATTTGCTAATGATATTTCCGTAAAGCTGCTAAGCGGATACGCAATGTCAATTAGATACAATACACTGTCTCTTTCTTGCACGCTGTGTAACTCTCTCTATCTCTTAAGCTAACACACACATACACGCATAAGGGACGCACGTCCTTTGCATTGTGAGTTTTTAATTAAAAATTGATGGGCACATTTGCATTTTGCGCTTTATATTGCATATTTAATAGATCGATGTAACGCTGAGCAGCAGCTTAGACTAATTGCGGTCAGAAATGGCCGTAAGCTTATTAATAACTGATTTTGATATAAGCCAAATCAAGGAAATATGCTGCAGAGAACTTAATTACACATTTGTCATAAACATCCAAATTTCAAGCAAACACAAAACTGTTATTTTATTAAAATTA
This sequence comes from Chymomyza costata, assembly GCA_018150985.1. Lineage (NCBI taxonomy): Eukaryota > Metazoa > Arthropoda > Insecta > Diptera > Drosophilidae > Chymomyza > Chymomyza costata. The sequence continues at coordinate 3,239,787 of JAECWU010000030.1, forward strand.
AATAAAACTGTTTTAAATTGACACATAGTTATTAGTATGTGTCACGAGCACAAAAAGTTGCAGAAAACTCAAAAAATACTATACACTCAAAAAAAAAAAAAATAATAATAAAATTGAGCACGCAAAGACAAACATGACGTCAGCGTGGCATTGCGCTCTTTTTCTACAAAAAATGAATTACTGCAAACAGTAAAGTGGAACCTAAGTTCATTATCTTGCGGTCTCCTAGGTCTCTGTGTTTGTACATAAAGACGGGAACTTTTATATGGACGAAAAATTCCAGGTTGGAGAAGCTTAGACATGAGCGCAATATTCTAATAAATTTAGTCCTCTTAATTTCAAAATATCAGTGTTCATCCAGAAAGACGTTTTTAAATCGACCGAAATTTATTTAATAGCTTAAGTCTGTGAGCTCAGTTACGGAATTATTTCTAAAAATGGCGGACATTAAAGTCGGGTGCTGATGACTTTGAGATATCTTGACAACAAATATAATAACAAACAAGAAATTATATTCTAAATTCCAAATATCCGACTCCCGCCATATTCCGATAGACTTCGCCTTATAAAGTTGCCTTCCTTAATTCATCGCAGAACATGCCACGGCGTGTTATTCTTGCATAAGCTGTTACTCGATCTTATCGATACCAGCGTACTGCTTAGGAAAGTTACCTTTGTCATACCGTCTAGAGTAACTCGTACTTTTAGACCTTTAGCCTTACAATTTTGTAGATCTAATTATGCTTTGCACGATCCTTTCCGTGTCTTATGCTCTAACTATAACAACTTTTACAACTTCCTCTCTTTCGAGCGGTCTATTCAATCTATCACTTCTTCTATCTTAAGTCATCTTGACTTGCCACTTCGAGCATCCTTGACCAACCCTATATGATGAGTCACCCACATGGTCAACGGTGATCTATTGGCTCCTTTTGTGATATAATGTTTAATTTTTTATCTTGTTTCCTTGTTTCCTCTTTAATATTGTAAATCCAAGTGTCTGGCCAGTTCTTGATGTGAGTTGGTGCATATCGTTAAAAAGTTCACCCACCAGGCTAGAGACGCGGATAAGTAATATATATTCCGTCTATCTTCTTTTTAAAAATAAATTATACTTTTTTTTTTTTTTATAATACATATAAGGTCAACTGTACTTAGTTGTACTCCTTTAATTAAAATAAATAAATAAACAAATTGTTCGACCGATCGTTCATAGAGGGGCTATATGATTTAGTTCTAAGCTTGGCCAATTAGGAATTTTAAAAAACTTACCAAAGCCAAATTTGGTGTTTTCGAGGCGCTCTGAAACAGACTATTCATCATCATCATTTTCTTTATCTACCACTGGAGCATAGGGCCCCCGTTAGGAGCTATATAATGTAACCCCGATATTAAGAAAATAAACAAAGAAGTAACTCCCGTGAAGAATCTTATCCGAAAGCTTGCCTGCGCTAGCTCTTACCATCTTGGAGCTCTAGGCGTTCATACGGACGTATAGACGGATATGGATATACCCTGATCATACTTTAGGCCAATTCCTTGATTCTACAAAGACAATATTGTATCTTGCCGTTTCAGGGTTTCAAAATCTTCTTAATTCAATTGTTATATTTTATACCCAAATTTATATCAAAGATTACTGGCTTAGGAATCTTCTTTATGTATTAAAGCTCAATACTTTCTTATCTATTTTTATATATTCCTGACACAACAATGTATGCTGCTCAGTACGATATGAACATGCATTGTTATCTTAGAATTTTAGATCTAATCAAAATTAAAACCATTTTCCATATATACTGTATAACAGAAGTTGTTGCGAATTTTAAGATTGACTTGTGAAATGCCGCGCTCTTTATTTGCAGTACGCAATACGTCACTTGGTCGCTTTTGGCTGCCCATGACCTTCAATGTGTCGGTAAAAATCTGGACTCAAGCCAAAAAATTTGTACCAAAAATTTAGTCTGACAGTTTTTGTTTAGTGTACCAACTGCAAGCTGCCAAGTCAAACAAAATCCTAAAAATCAATTGGAAATAATGTATGTGTAGTTAAGTCAACAAACAATGGTTTATAGTTTAAGAGTGGATGCGATTAAGCCCGAAAATGGTTTATTTCTAAAGCGAGGCTTTATTTGAGTACAATATCTGAGCTGCATTCATCTTCTTAATATGCTTTGGATTCAAAGGGCTTTAGAAGAAATTTTTTTTGCAGAAATTCGTTGTGGGGCAGTATATTTGAAAAAAAATCGTTATATAGGGAGGTATTATTTTGAATCACCCGATATTTCGGTAGCTGTCACTTATGAAGCTTTTATTCTTTGACATTTGACAAGCAGAAACTACGCCATTACTAAAAATGGAACGATACACGTTTCAACAACGCATTGAAATTATTAAAATTCACTACAAAAATGGTGAAAATCTTCCATCGAAAAATCATCTTGACTGATGAGGCCCATTTCCACCTCGGTGGCTACGTCAACAAGCAAAATTGTCGCATCTGGGGCTCGGAAAACCCAAGAGTTATTGTTGAGAAGCCTCTCCATCCTCAACGTGTGACTTTTTGGTGCGGTTTATGGTCCGGCAGGGTCATAGGACCTATCGAGGACAGAGGGCAGCCACTTTGCGATTTGGTTATGGAACATTTTATGAAATGGATATGGTCCTGTAGGCGTGGTTGTGGTGGCCATTTGGCTGATATTGTTTTTGATTATTAACGGCATACCTTCCTCTTTGTTATGAAATAAACATCCAATCATTTATCTCAAAAAATTACATTTTTCTTTGAATACCAAAATAACAACTCTTATTGGAACACCCTATTTATAGAAAATTGGTTATATAAAGGAAATTATCATAGGATTGTAGTTGTGCATACTCTCTACGGAATACTTTGCATTCAATTTGCCTTTATTAAGCCTATTTCCCTCAACAAACTTCTTAAGATAGAAATTTGTTTTTAAATTTTCAACTCAATTCAAGGACGATTTTTTTTATCAGTGTACTGCCAGCTGACAAGTCAAACAATAAAGGCTAAAAATCGATTGAAAATAATGTGTGTAGAGTCCAAGTCATAAAACAAAAACTCTGCGTGCAAAATCTAAATATAGATACAGCCAAACGTCAATATCTGCATATATGTATTTATACAAGATATACATATGTACTTAGTAAATATATTGCTAAAACTGTGCAATGCAGAAAAAAAGTGGTATCAAAATAAAATAAATAGAGCATGGAAAGCGAAGAATAAAGCATAGCATAATACGGTGCGCACGAAATTATTATACTCTATGCATCATATTTGCATTAGTGTGTGTGCGTGTGTGTGTTGTTTGCGTGTATGTGCGTATGCTTAAAAGCTGTCCCTATGCCATGGAAATATATAGAAACATAGTATATACAACTATACTCACTCATATGTATATAATACCTATTGCATATGCATGATATAACAAAATAAAACCATCAAAAATGGTATGGTATGGTAAACTATAACAAAAGCAACATTGTGCAGAAGGTAATTGGAGTACATTATGAGCCATGAGCAGAGCGAAACTAAAGCATTGGCTGATTGGGCTACATTACAGGCCCCCACATGTCGGGGAAATTGGTAAGTATCAAAATCTTTATACATACTTAGCCAAATCGTTTTTGACGATATTAATACAATAAAATTTTTGACAAGCCGAAAATCTAGAAAAGAACCGATTTATAAATATAATCTCAATAAACGTTTTCGACAAACTGTGGCTTAAAAAATACTCTCTTAAAAAAACACCCTTTATTTATTACTAATTCTGTTAAAAAGTATTTAAAATAACCATTTGCTCTTATTAAAAGATTGGTTTCCTTCCCAGTAAGTGAAATTATAATTTTATTTCTTTACGCTGAATCCGATTCCAAGGTAAAAAAAAACCATTTCCCCGGCGTTCTCACATTCACTCAAAAAATAATAATAGGTACGAATTTAGCTGTTTTGAAGGAATGTTGAGAGCTATTACTTTTACAAAAGCTTGCTAATCGAAATCTTTTCAAATATTTTTCAGAGATCATAACAATTACAATATATACGCAAATACTATGTAAAGGGTGTTTTTTTAAGCGCTTCCGGATTTCAAACTTAAATAAAACATAGAAAAATTAATGTAATAAGAAGATAGATAATTTCGTATCATTTAATATTTGAAAAAGATCTCTAGCATATGACCACCACGACAAAAGCGCATCCTGTGGGTCCAACTTTTGACCACACTATCGAGCATTTGGGGCCTTATTTCAGTAATGACACGTTTAATGGTGGTTTCCAAGGCGTCAATTGTTGCTGTGTTGTCTACATAAACCAACGACTTGACGTGTCCCCAAAGCAAATAATCTAAAAGGATCAAATCACCAGACCGCGGCGGCTAGTTGGCGGGCGCATTTCTTGAAATAACTTTCTCACCGAATTGAGTTTTCGGTAAATCAATGGTTGCGGTCACCGCATGGCACGTAGCGCCATCCTGTTGAAACCAGAACTCTTCGACATGACGTCACGTAAATTTGGAAACAAATATTCATAGATCATCGCTCTGTATCGATCACCATTGACGGTAACACGTTGCGAATCGATAAATTTGGATTTTCCTCTACACTGGCCTTTACAACAGCGAAGCTTCCTTGGGACCATGCTGTCATCCTGATTGGTGGTCAGACATCATGGAATATCAAATGAGTTCGTACATGATCAAGAACACGACGAGTAGCACGTTCTTATGGACGATTATTCGGTCCATAAATTGTACGAAGTGCTCTATAAGTTTTTACAACCGAACACTGATTTTGATTGTAAGTCTCGAAGATTTGAAGACGTTGTTGTGGTGTAAATCTTACTATGATGAATTGTAAGTCCTTACCCAATAAAATGAAATTTAAATTTGTCAAAAGTAACAACTGGTTTCAGAGATATTCCTTTCGGAAATCCGGACGCTATTAAAAAAACACCCTTTATAAAATATATTAATTTCAAATTGTTAATCTCATTTTTAAAGTTCAAGCACTTAATTTTTAAGATATTTAAAATAAAGCTTAATCTAAGGTAAGTAAAAATATTTCTAAGGTCCTCGTCAAGACAATTTACTATTACTATTGAATCGTTTAGAGAGTAATAAATTAAACTTTTTACCAACATGACTTTGGCATATATTATTCCAGCTGAAAGCGCCAAGATTAAAGCAAACATGGCAATGGAAACGTATTTACTTTATCTAAAATATTTAATTTTTGGGGTTTTATAATCCGGGCATTATCAATTGTATGGAGCATTAGGCAATGACAAAATGCAATAAATCGTTTAATTTGATTAACAAACTCTGGGATCAAAAGTTGGCAGCCAAAAGGCAAACAAATGAAACAAAATGAGGGGAGAAAAAAGAAAAGAAGTCGCTGTTGGTGTATTAGCTTAAGTGAACAGTGGGCGAAAAATTATATTTGACTAAAACAAATTGTTTAATTATTTTAAATGAATTAAACAAAACATATGCTGAAAATAATAAACAAAATAGTTGTTTTTGAATCAAGTCTGATTAATCAAAGACAAAATTGTGTTTATTATAAAAATTTGTAAATATAAATTAAAAAGCACTAGTTTATACACGGGTAGGGCACTTTTCATTCAACACGAAAATGAAATTCGTTTTTTTCTTAAGAAGCCTTTTCGAGAATTTTTAGAAAAAAATATTTTTGGGTACTTTTTTTTAGTTGTGAACATTTCGACATTAGAGACCAATACATCGATATGCAGATCAAATCAAAATTATTGAGTTTACAAGCGACCATTGTAAGGAAGTTATATATTTAAACTTACATAAGCTCTTTCTACGTTTTTAAAGTATACAGCGGATTTGGTCTTAAAAAATTTTTTAAAGAAATTAATTAGAACTTAATTTAATAAAATAATTAATTAATTTAATTAAATTTTTAATTAAACATTTTTTTCCCATTTACTCTTTGCTTAAGATTTAAAGCGCGTTTGAAAAATAATAAGCACCATTCAAGTTTCTACGGGTGTCAGACATAAAATCTTTACTTAATTTTACCAATTATTCTTCTTTTAATTCTTTTTTTTACCTTTTTCTTTTCTTTTATAATTTAAACTTCTAAACAAGTTTTGCTTTTTAATTATACAGTAATATAGAAATCATTCAAAATTACATAACAATTTATAGCCAGAGCAACAGAGGCCTTCAGGGTTTGAGGGCAATTTTTGTATGCATAATTAAAAAAAAAAGAACAACTGAAAACATTTAAGGATTCAATTATTTAAGCATCAATGCAAATTTATTTTTTATTTTGCACTAGCAATAAAAATAAACAGATAACATTGTGTCTTTGTTTTGTTTCAAGAAAATTATGTTCTGGCCCACTGTGCAACTTTGTACACGGCTGCTTAACTGCTGCAAGAAGCATATGACAAACCGAGCATATAATTGATTTAAGCTTGACATACACACGAATACACACACACACACACACAGATAAGGATATTCGTAGACAAACATTGGGTACTGGATAGGACGACTTCTCTGCTGTCAGCTGACAGGCAGAAAATTGATTTCCAATAAGCAGCGTACATTATACCGTGTTAATTTTACGCCAAATCTGTTTTAGCCAAAGTCTGCTCCTTAGGTACACGAACAACCGCAACAACAACAACTGAGCCTGCTAATTCTGCGCCTTTTCCTCAACTTTGACATTGATGAGTTAATGATGATGAGACCAATATCTACGAGGGGTGAAAACCCAAGAAGCGACAAAAAAAAAAAACAAACAAATTTTCAATATGCACCCAGACATAAGAAGATTTTTGGGCTAAGACACGCTTGCTTTTTCTTAATCGTCTTGTTTCAGCCCTGTCGTTTGTCAATGCCAAAATTGAGTCTAGCAAAAGTTTGGGCTTTTTCCACCAACTTTTGTTAGCCATTTTGTTATCGTGTGTGTGAGTTTATGTGTGTTTGGCGGTAACTACGCGTATATGTAGGCCTAGATATATGGCCGGTCATTATATCAGGGGAAAAGCAAATTGTCATTAATGTTGCATAAAAATTGTATTTACTAAAATAAACTTTTTCATTTGCAAAAGGGTTTAGGTAAGTAGTTTGAGTATGACACTAAAGATTTATGACTTGTAATTATGATAAATGTATTAGGCATTTAGATAGTTTGTTATCGATAGTCATAAAAATAGGCTTAATTGGTGATGAGGGATTATTTCTTTTCTGACAATAAACAAAAAATATTATATTTAATAAAATTGCAAATATGCTGGTTTCGAAGGATATTTTTTTTGAAAATTAGTATGATATAAATATTGGCCTTAAAAGTAAACTTTTAATGATTTGGCTATTAATGCACACTGGGCTTAATTGCCAAGCTTTTGTAATAAAGTCGACATTTTCAGCTATATTTAAGCGACCTAAAGTACAATAATTCCCTAAATAAAAGGAATATGTTGACAACCCTGAAGTTTTGATAAGTTTGTAAATCTGATCAGCAATCAACTGTTTGTTTTGGCACAAAACTTGAGTTCAACTTTAAAATACAACTAAAAAAATTTTATGATGACAACCCTGAAATTTTAAAAAGCTTGAAAAATCTGATCAACAATCAGTTGTTTGCTTGGACACAACACTGAACTACATTTTTAAAATATAATAAAACGTGGCCGTCAGCTAGAACTGTGAATAAAAAAATAATGTGAAGACAACTCTGAAACTTTTATCAGTTGCAAACTGCGATCAAGAATGTTTAGGAAAAAAGCTTGACATTAACATTTAAATACAACCTAAATAATAAAAAAATTATATGATGACAACCCTGAACAATAATTCCCTAGATAAAAGCAATGTGTTGACAGCCCTGAAGTTTTGATAGCTTTACAAACTGCTGTTTGTTTAGGCACAAAACTTGACCTCAACTTTAGAATAGACAAAGAAATATAGCATTCGGCTAAAATAATGAACTTAACCTCAATTTTAAAATATAAAATCGTGGCCTTTGTTTTAGTATAAAAATGTACGAAAATATGGAAAATAATGACGATGGTGTAATAATATGCCAATCGCTTATATCAAATTTTATTGTGAATTGCTTTCGTGTTGTCATAGAAATTGAAAACTTAACAAAAAAACGAACTTTTGGCAATTCAGTATAATATGGAATTATGTCAATATATTGTTAAAATACATGAATTTAATTAAGACTTTCTTTAGCCCTATCTCCGTACATTGAGAGTTTTCATTAATGTACTCCACTTCGTCGAGATATTAAAATTGATAAATTAATTTTAAAAAATAAACTTACCCCTATGGCAAAATTCTAGATCCGTCAATGCACTCAATTATAGCAAAAACCTGGCATTCAAACGCAAAATTCTTGATTTTTTTTCTCAGTAATTTAACGAGTTTCGATATAAATTTTAAAATATTTAAAAACAATTTTCATATAAAACCATGCTTTTGCTAAAGACTATATTTGCCAATTCATAACTGAATGTGGTTAGCACAAAACAAATAACCAAATTATCATCGAAGTACTTTACAAATTTCACTAGAAATTTGTAAGCTGCCATTTATCAAGTTTCATTAAAGACTGCACATTCTGAATATTTTACGTTCAAATAATCTTTTAAAACTCGTATGTTCCACTACGCACAAACTTTGAAATATTCAAAACCCCCTAAAACATTGTCATGGCAACCGCTGAAAATATCGGTAAGCAGATTACCAAGGCCAAATTTCAAAGCACCAAAAAAATAAATTTTCATGCAATTTAGCAAACTTACTTTCGCTCGCCAAAAACTCAATTTCCGTTTTCCAAAAACTCATTTCGCATTTCATTTTGTTTGTTGTTAAATCAACAGCAGCCGACCAAACCAGAACATGGCCAACAAGAACAACTCGGAATATCGAGAGCTCCCAAACAATTGCGTAAAAACAATAAACAATGCGAATCAACAACTGGCAGGACCTCGTCCTGGTCAATAACAACATTGCTCATGTTCATGCCCACAATTAATTTACAATAAAACAATCAATTGATTACCAGAACTTCCGGCCGCGTTACGGAAATTGCGCGCCATATCCTATTGTTCACGCGACCAATAGTCCACTCCCTTCCCGTGCAAAGATTACTCCCTACAATTGACTAACAGTTTCGTTTAGTATCTGCAACGCCAGACCTAGGCCTAGTCTACACTGGAAAAACACTCAATAACAGGCTCTTGTAACAAATGAAGTCGCTCAAGATTTCGGTTTATATTTGACTACTTTTATATCCTGAAAAATTGACTGATTTGCTTTTAACTCAAAATTTGCAAATGACAGAAAACAGAAATTATACACAAGAAAGATACTTTATTTAAGAAATCAACTAGAATATATTTATTTTTATTTAACCTAAGGGTAAGGTGGTAAGCCACATCAATTGGGCATTCGTTTTAAGCTCTAAATATACCAAGAAGTTAAGGTGGCGAAAAAGTTCGACAAAAGTTTATTTAAGTTTAATTTTTTGCCAGACCTTCCCCTCTTGAGAAATTTTCCTATTAGTTTTTAATTCAAAATTTTCAAAGGACTGAAAACAGCGCTTATATTTAAGAAAGCTACTGCATTTAAAAAAGATTAAATTAGATTTTATCAATTCTTTTTTTTGAGCTCTAAACATACCAAAAACTTTAGGTGACGAATACAAAGTTTTTCCTTCAAAACAACTATTGGATTGGATTGAATGAATTTAAGGTGCAACAATAAAACTTAGTCTTTACATTTTTTATTAAGTTTCAATATTTTTATAAATGTAGTAAACATTGTAATTATCTATTTACAAAAAAACTAAGCTCTTTTTTACTTTTTAAATAAATTACGCCATGCGAGACTCGTGCTACATATTTTTAGCATGATCTAACAATAAGAAGGTTACCCGATGCGCAGGTACGTTATTAGTGTCTCTCTGAAATAGATAGCACTGGTTCAATTTTTGTATGGTAGCTATATGAAATACTGGACCAATTTTGATTAAATTTATGTCAGTTGTATTTTGTTTTAATCTAAACATTTGTTTGAAGTTTAATCAAAATTGGTCTACTATTTCAAACAGTTGCCATACAAAAATTGAACCAGTTTTGGGCGCAGCCAAACTCATGCACTTATTTTCGGCATTTCATAGTTGTTGTTCTTTAATCTAGCTGAGCAGTTTAAAAATAAACAAAACAAATCAATCTTATATTCTTCTCTTAAACTCTTCAAAAAGAGTTGTATTTGTTGGTACAAATAAAGTCTAAGAGTTCTGAATATCCTAGCTACTCGTTTGATATGCAAATTGTTGTACAGTGTAGCCAGTGCTCCTGGACAGTTTAAAAAACTCCAAACCAGACAAGTGTCTGGTTAAATTAAAATTGCTTTGACAGGCCCGTGAATTGCCACGCCCTGCTGCTCCTCCTCCTCTAAGGCACTAAACCGCACCAAATTGGAGGCGACACACGCAATGCAACTGATTAGTGTTGAAAATTTGTTTGCGTGCACGCTAAGTACTTTTGGGGTTTGAAACAGCATAGACTACTACCATGTTTATTTGTGGTGCCTCGAGGTTTAATGAATTCATTACAAAAGCAGCAACAACAACAAAAAGCGTAAAACTGACCAACTGTGACAATCATGAAATTTTTATGATTAAACGCGACAAACAACAAATTACAATCAATTAGTTACGTTTGTGGTAATTGTGGTTTAAATTTGTACCAGGTCAACACCAACAACTCAAGTGCCTTCTCAAGAGAGAAAAAGTATACCAAGCTTGACACTAAAACTTACCTCAATGTCAAATTGTTATGCACAACATAGTTACAACTTTATAGCTAGGAAGGAATACTACTGCTAACCATAACGACCGCGTTGGCCCCGGCGTCGTTGTCGCGTCGACGCGTCGTCGTGTTTATAAAGTTAACACTATTAAAAAGTTAAGGTTAACGTAAATTTGTTGCATACTTTGCAGCGCCACCAAGCAAAACAGACTAACTGAAACAAACGCCAGCTTGACTTACCAAGTATGGTAACCAACCAACTAACTAACTAACTGAATGACTGACATGTAATGAGCTGTTGGTTCATACTCCTTCAGTCTTCTACCAGCTGCCCCAGTTAGCTCCTCTACAGCTGCTGTTAGTGCTTTTATGGCCTTAACTGCTGCTCCTGATGTGGGCTGGCTGCTGTGGCCCATATGTGCCTCGATGCCTTGGCCAAAGTTGCCTCAAAATGTTGAAACACAGCGGGCGTATCAACGACAAAGGCAACAACGCATTCTAAACGCAAGCAAGCCAAGTAATGAGCACAATGGGTAAAAATTGACATATCCATAGCAGCGTCCAAAATAAGCATATGGTGGGTTTGCTTCGGAGTACTTAATTACTATGTAGGGAACAAAGTGGACAAGTGGTACACTCTATTCGCATATCTAGTCAATTTATTAAATACAATCTTTAATTTAAAAAGTACTGGCTTTAATATCACTGTTTAGAGAACTAGATCAAATGTCGAGATCAATCATGATGTAAGCTTCAAATTACGGAAGGGGGCATGCTTCTGCCAAAAGAATGCACTCTACTGACTTCGGAATAAACATAACCAACTTTCACCTTCGCAGATATAGTATTTAGATATGGGGTTCCGATATGGGTTTCAGGAAACCCCCCTAATTTCTGAATGAAAATGGAACGCCAGTAATTTGACCTTGAATATTGACATTAATCTGAGCGAACAGATCTCGTTTTTATGGCAAAAACAATGATGGACGTAAAGCCCATAAAAAAAACTTGTGGGAACTGGTCGCTGAGGTCAAAAAATTCCGGCACATCAAGGCTCTGACATAACCTCAAGTTGGTGTTTAAGGGCCTTGGATTCGGATTCATATTCCAACATAATCACAAAAATTTTTCATTTTGGGTTTTTTGCAATTTAACTCCGAACGTTTAGGTGTTGGGTGTTTTGTAATTCGAAATCGGATTCAGCAGCTCAAAATCAACTTGGGAAGCACTGTCACATATTAAGTTTACACCTTTTTTTTTTTTGCTGGCCTATGTGAACTGTTTTAGCCTTTTCAAAAAAAAATATGAAGATTCTTCATGTCATTTTTAGCAACGCAGTGTTCCGAGTATCTTAATCATGGATTGACTACTCACAACGGCGACCCCTAACCCAACCGACACAAATTCAATAGAAATTTTGTGAGTTGTTAAATTTTTCGAGTACGGAAAAATATATTTCAAGCAGTGGTGGATCTAGTATCCAAAAGTTGGAAAATTGGGTTGACAGTTTTTTGTGAGCTCCAATAAAAAAAAACACCACCTATAACCAAATCCTGGATCCACGCCTGATTTCAACAAATTAGATCTGGTTGAAGGTATCAAACGCGCCTAATCAGCCTTTATTTTTAATATATTGAAAAAACTCTGTATACAATTCTATATATTGTCCCACATATATAAAAATCTCTTTCTTCTCTGCCTTCGTACATTTTCGAAAATATACTTTATCACTACAATGTTGATTTAAAAAAAAACTAACTCAGCTCAGTGATTAGAAACTTTTACATAAAAATCTCAGAAAAATGTTCAAACTTAAGCTTTGGGTTAGCAACAATTTTCAAAATCGATGCTCACTTTTACAGCCCTAAAGTTAACTTTAATATATATTCAATTCCTTCCATGGTGCAAAGCCAAGTTTATTGGCCTACCACCCGGCGACAGGTAACAACAATGTCAGCTCATAGCATATGCATTAGTCTAAGCATTAACCAGTGTGTGTGTGTGTGTATCTATGTGTGTTTCTGCTATTTATCAACACTTTCACTTAGCACACTTCCAACCAACACTCATTCCCCTTCTAGCTCCATCCTGCATTCACAGCGACTTAATTAACAGACTGACGTCACTCAACGTCTGGCCTTATTGATATGCAAGTAAATCGGCCTAATAAAGTGAATGCTTCGCAGGTAGGGAGCTGCCCCTTATTGTTGTCAGACATTTTGAGCGACAGATCCTGTTCAATGGCCCAAAGGGTGGGAGACATTACGGCAGGCGCCGAAAAAAGTGTGACCCAGATGCGTGTAGTACGTACTATACTATGGGTACACCATGTTGCAACAACTAAAAGTACTATGAGAGCCATTTGCCAGGCTGCTAGCAGGCAGAGCTCGTTGCATGCAACCTGGCACTTAACTCAATTTGAAATGACGCCGCCAATGTTGGCCATGTTGCTGTTGCAACAAAATTGCTGCCATATTACCAACGACACCAGCAGATTGTTATTATGGTTGCCATTGTTGTTGTTGTTGTGGTAATGGCTGTTCTGGTTGTTGTAGTTGGCGACGACAATGATGACGACCACGTCTACGTTGACGTCGACGTCTTGGCTGTGTCATCAAAATCGAATTGAAATGAAAACCACAATTGAAATGTCAGACAAACTCAGTGAAACTTTCAGTTCACATCTTTTTCCCTTTTTCTATTTTTTGCCTTTTTTTGTAGGTTATTTTTAAGGGCGACCCACATAAAATTCAATTTGAATTGGAGTATCTTGGTAAGACAGCTAGCAAGCAACAACAATAACTATTCCAACAACAACAACAACAAGGAACAATGAAACGCTTGTTGCGCGCACCATTTTTTGCAAGACGACGCCTAAAGTAATGTGTATGTGTGTGTGTCTATGGCTGTGTGACTGTGTGCGGTCTACACTGATAGAAATAAAATTGAAGTAACAAATTGTTCCTTTAAAGCCGCCTTAATTTTTAAGCATTTGGCTTTAAAGAAAAAAATATCTGATTTATATGCTTGCCCCCTCCCCCCATTATGAGGAGGAAGTTAGTGTTGAATAATTTCAAGAAAAAAAAGCTTTCTTTGACCACATTCTTAAAAAATCACTTAGATGACATCTTTCTTTATATATTTTTACTATTCCACGTAGAAAGTAATGCATTTAAGACAAAAAAATAAATCTTAGTAAGACGATTCCAAAACTTTTAATTTTATAGTAATTATTTCTAATTGCTAAAAAAATTTTGTAAAATTGCGAAATTACTTTTTATTTAATAAACAATCACCAGATACGAAAAACACGCCGACTACGAAACTTGCTCTACAAAGAGTTTTCAGCTGTTCCATTACTTATTATTTTGAAAAAACATTAAAAAATGTATGCATATTCCTTCTAAAAACTTTCTAATTGGATTTTTTTTTTTTGGTGCAAAATCATATTTATAAGTTTCGTAAATTTTTACCGATTTTTATGAGAATCGAAATTTACGTCAAATAAGCTATTTTAAGTATATAGGGCAAGTTTCAAGTTGATATGTTGAGGGGTGTGGGAGAAAACACGGTTAATCGATGGCAGGGGAAGGGGGAAAGATTTGATGATTCGACAAACTTAATCTTCTCAGGAAATATGCGCATCAGCTGGTAAAGTTTTGTATCTCTAGCTCTTATAGTCTCCGAAATCTAGGTGTTCATACAGACGGGTGGACGAACATGGCTCAATCGCTACCCGAGGTTATGATAAGCATTATGGTATGAACGACTTGGGGTCTGCCACGCCTCGTTCTGTCCGTTACATACATTGCACAAATCTAGAATACGCTTTGTACCTATAGGTACAGGGTATAATAAAAAATTATACACATGGCGTTTTTACATACACGTTTGAGGAGTTAAAAAAACTCCACAAAATCTCAACCGACTTTAGCGTGAACGCAGTTTTTGTTAATTTTTCAGTTGAGCTGTTGAGTTTGGGCTTCTTCTTTCCTGGATTTGTTTGCATTTGTAAATTTTACGCAAAGCAATATTCAATTGAGTCTTAGGAAAAATACACGAAACTGCATTATCGATTTTCTTAATTCATCCCCACTTAAATGCAAACTACTGAAATTCCCCCTTGTCTTCAATTTGTTTAAAAATTATGATACTGATTGTGAAGATTTTGAAGCAGGTGTATACTTTAATGAATTGCTTTAAATTGAATTTAGGTGAGTAGCTATTTTCGATCAGTTTGTATGGCGAATATATGATCAAATAATTTGATTTCGATTAAAGTACAATTAAAATCAAACTTTCCTTAATTTATTTTAAAATCTTAGGAGTTTATTAACGATAATTTAAGAAACACAAAAGTTTCCAGAACTAAAACTCTGATATATGGTACATAGTGGTCAGATCTGGTCGAACTTGAAAAATATTTTTTTTTACAATTTTAAGAAAAGTCCGCGCTAAGTTTCAGGTGTCCATCTTTATTTTTCGAATTTCAGCCCAAAAATTTAGATTTGGGAGCAGTGTGCAATGTATATTAGAGAAGTGGGCGTTATATCAGAATCTTGTCTGTCTGTCCGTTTGAGCAGCTAGATTTCAGGTACTATAAATTTCAACAAAAGATGTGCATTTTTCGTTCATAATAACAGAAAAGTTTCCCAAAAACTTATTTTAGCTCTGGAAATATTTTTTTTGGCCAATTCCTTTGATAAACTTTTTAAGAAAAATTAAAACAAATTTTAGTGGATTCTTTGAGGGGTAGAACAATGTTCACTTGACCTTATAATATAAAATATCAATTCACAAAAATATAAGTACGGGAAAATAGCTATGAACTCATTCACGACTCAAGCCTGATGGGTGAACGACTCACATCATCAAGGGGCCAGTGACTACGATTTAGCATATAAAGTTGAAAAAGGAAGTTCAAATACAAAATTAGTATTTGGGGTGTTCACTCTGTCTGGCAAAGTATGAAACAACATTTTACACTACTAAAGTAAAAAAGTATGACATTTTTGCCCAAAAAAAGTGGTATTGTAAAAAGCATTAATTTCAAGGCAAGAGTTACCAAATCACTCATACTCTTTTTGTATTATTTAGTGCTTATAGTGTGTTAAAAAATTAAACAGTTGTTTGTAAGTAAGGGTCAAAGTATATAATTTTGTAAAGATAATTGCAGCTGTAATTTATTTGCTTTTAAGGATCAGAAAATATATATTGTAGTGTTTAAAAAAGTATCTCCTATGCTTTAACATTGAATTTTTCACACAAAAACAAACTAAGCCCAGCAAAATGACACTTGTAAACAATATGGTCGGGCATTCTTGCCTTCATGCCTCAGTGCCTTTAGGTGCCCGACAAAGTGAATGCCCCAATTATATTACGAATTATTATTTAACAAACTTGTTTGTTTTTAAACACTGTAACTCTTGAAATTAGCCAAAGTCAATGCTGAAGTTTTCGTAAAAAGCCACAGGTATACTATATGTATAATATCTATCTTCAAAACTAGTGTAAGCTACAAACTTGATTGGCGTGAATTTTTTTTAGTGTAGACCTAGCATTGATTGTTGTGTCGTAGTTGTAGTCATTTCGCCATTTTGCTACCAGCGTGTTGTGTACCAGGCGCAACAGGAGGTGACGCCATTTCTGTCACACACACTCACCCATACGTGCTGTGGAAAACAATACACACACACGCAGACGCCGCCTGACAGAGCTGACAATATTTGTAAGCCTTTTGCAGCCGCCGCAACGCCTCGTCGCACTCAGCGCTCTCTCCTCTTTCTACGTCCTTAGCCCCTCACCATTACACGCTATCACTATCTGTGTAGTTTTCTATGTGTTTGTCATGCAACTTTGTATGCCTGTGTGTGCATGGATTTGCTTTGTTACTGTACTCAGTATGATATCGACGCCAAAACCCGGCAGGTGTCCCCCTGTTACTGCATCCATTCTCCCATTTCCTGTTAAATGCTCTTTTTATGCTCTTTAATTTTATCGATATCTTTGCTGGACATTTAAATTAAGTTTAGTTGTTCAAAAAAAATTAAGAAATTTTAGACGCAAGATTTCCGTTGCAGCCTTACTGTCAAGTTAATCTTTCTTGTCTGATCTTAAGCACTTGCAGAGTCAAAAAATGGAATAATTACTTGTTTTTTTTGCATCAGCTAATTAAGTGTGTACAAAGTTAAGTGTAGACCTCAATACTCGTGCATTAAAGCCTGCTAGATAAGTGGACTGTGTACGGTTCGGATATGCTGAGTATAATAAATCCTGAAGTAAAATAGATGAGTAATGAAAAAATAAAGCATGACTTTCAATAATGTAATCAAAAAAGTGCAACTACATATGTCCCCATACTCTTATCTGGGGAGATGGGTAATGCAAGTGTGAAATTAGACCATAAGAAAAACTTTGTTCAAAGCTTCATCTTTGTGATTCTTTTAGTTTTCAAAAAAAACAGGCAAAATGGAAGGACGAAAAGATAGTCTTGTTTATATTACATTTGCCATTCTGATGGGACTTGAAAAGCAGCATTAAAAAACCTCGACCTCTTCGATTTTGATGATTTTTACATATGTATGCTACTAACCAATAGTAACCACGTCAAAATTTATTGCAAAAATCCGATTATTTATCGAGCTATCGATAACTGAAAATGGGATTTTTAATTTTTAGACTTTTCTTTGACAAGCCATATGTCCTAAACGAATGAAGATATTGACGCAAATTTTTTTTTAGACAAAATAATAATTTAAAAAAAATATATTTTTTTTTTTTAAATATTCAATTTTTTTTTTTTAAATTTTAAAACTCTAAAGTGATTTTCCAGTTTTTTAAAAAAAGTGTTAATGTCATTTTATGCTTGTAAATTCACTGCGAAAGACAAAAAAATAAAAGTTAGTAACTCTTAGAATTGTAGAAGCTATGCTTATTTTAGTGATGGCACCTCGTACTTTGGTCAAAGTAAACATTATCTTGAAAAATTACAAATAAGCATAACTCCTCGGAATTCAATTCAGATAAAGGGTTCAAATTTGACATGAATGTACGCCTTGACATTCTAAGATCAATTTTTAAAGTAACAATGAATGTCGTGACCCCGTCTTCCGATATTTAAGGTCAAGGGTCCGAAGAATCGGGTTTTTCAAATAACATTTTACACGTACATACTTTTAAAATTTTTCAATAAGTTTTAAGGTGTAGAAGTTGGACCTTTTATCTTCCAATTTTAAAAATGGGAGATCACTTTTAAATTTTAAAATTAAAAAAAAAATTGTTAAAAAATTAAAAAAAAAATACAAATCTCTTTTTTTTATTCCAATTTTTAACTATCGTGGGAAAAAAAATTGCGTCAATATTTTTATTCGTTCAGGAGATATGGCTTGTGAAAGAAAAGTCTAGAAATGAAAATCAAATTTTCAGTTATCGATAACTCGATAAATAATCGACATATATATGGGCTCTACCAAATATATAAAAATCATCAAAATCGAAGAGGTCGAGGAAAAAAGTGGCTCGCTTCGCTTATTGAAAATTTCGCAAGTCAAATTTTTTAATTAATAAATTAAGTTAAAAAGCTATTGCTAAATTATTTTCATTAACTCCTGAAAACCTGAAAAAGATTTAAAATAGAATAAACGTAATCCTTTGGCGAAAAAGCAATGGCATGCCTTAACGTTAGATTGCTTTCTCGGAAAAACAAGGCTGCTAACAAAGCATTTAAAAATGCAGAGAATATGTTGTCCTTTTTGAGTTCACAAAAGCATAATTTATGCAAAGCAGCAAATGTATAGCATACTTCTATGCGTTGCCATTACAATTGTTTGCAAATGAGATGCTAAAAATAAAGTTACCAGTTGGAAGGATATAAAAAGTGCAAACCACTTGAGTAAATGTAATTTCTCATAGTGCAGCAAATTGAATTCAAGTCACGTGCAACGAATGACACACTAATCACACAGTAAAAAACAACAACAACAACAACAAAGTGCACACACTCAAACATGCACAGCATCAGACCATTAGCAGCTGCATGGAATATGGTCACATTATCAAAAAAATAAAGAAAAAATGAAATAAGGCAAAGAAGAATAATGGATAAAATTTTACAACATAGAAAATGCTTAAGCAAGAAATCAAAATTGAATTTGCCATGCAATCGTTCGACAATAGAGAGAGAGAACATTTCAAGTCCAAGCTGTGGTGGGTTTCCAGGCACAAAAACAGAAACGTAAAGAAAACAAAAATCAAAATTAGAAAGAACAAAAAATGAAATCCAGTACTAAACCAGGCAAGAGGCAAATGTAAGAAACTAAGACTGAGTAAGCGCAAGAGCGAGTCGACATCAAAACAAAGGAAAACCATGCGGGCGCCCATTCATGCGTGGGTGTGTGTGTGTGTTGGTATGTTAGTGTATTAGTGCAAGAGCAAAACTCTCTGAAATTGAAAAAGCAGTACACAGAGCGAAAATATGTAGGAAGAGTAAAAAAAAGTTTAACTTGATACTTGTGATATACACTCCAATAGCATTCGTTTATAAATGCGAACTAATCATTATCATAATCCCCTCGTTTCAAATGACGTTTTATTTTAATTTTGAAATAAAAACCGATATTTAATAATTTTTGAGGCCAAAACATAAAAGTTAAAAATAAATTTTTTTAAACCAAAAATATGTACTAACCATTTCTTTATATTATTTTTAAATTTTTGTTTTTAATTTAAATGAATTATAACCAATTTTTGTGAATAAATAAAAATAAAAAAATGTATTATCAATTTAAATTTTCTAAAAAACAAATAGTACATACTAGCATATAACAAATCCTAAAGCGCCAATTAATCCAAAAATCCTAAAAAAAAGCACATCTCCACTAAAGACGCCAACAGCGTCTTCTTAACAAATTTACTCTCAGTGTTGAAGTTAAAACGTAACAGAGAAAAAAAAAATGAAAGGCAGCGCGTGCTATGAATGAAAGCGAGTAGTAGAAAGAAAGTAATGGGTAAAGGCAAAGGGGATAAAGAGTACCATAGCGAAACGTTGGCGCAGCACGCGAAGATTCAACAAATGACAAAAGCCACGACAAGCAGCAGAGCGTCAGCTTCGACTTGGACTGACAGCAGGAGATGGAGTGGTAGCGGGGGCAGTGGCAGCATCCAAGTTGCAGCTGAGTTCCAACCAAGCAAAAAGCATAAGCGTTTTGTGCCTCACTGGCTGCGTCTGTGTTTGACTCATATGATTGTGTGGGTATGTTTATCTGTGTGTGGGTGTGTGAATGTATCTATGTACGTTTGTGTGCGTCTTTATGTATGTCTTTGTATGTGTGGTGAGCGCAAATTACAGACTAACAAGTGGTCGTTGACTGGTGACTGGCAAACCAGCCAGGCAGACTCGGCAGACAGTTGCTCCTCATATCCCCCAACCCCATGGCATACACCACTTCTCCCCGCCCCTTACCACGACAGTTGATTTGATTTGACAGACGCGTAGACATGACATTTTTGGATAGCCTGCTCGCTGTCTCAAATTCAAGTGTTGTGAAGCTGAAGAAATATGCTACCAGAGCAGGGGTTAGCTTGGGGTAGGGTAGGGGGTACCATAGCGACAGATCTGGGTGATGCTGCTGCGACTGATGCCTTGGTAAGCCAACCGCAAGATGAAATTCACCAATAGCATAGCATAGCAGCGACTAGCACAACAAAAGGAAACGGACATAGCACTCGGATGCGGAAATGAATAGCAAGCGCAAATCATACACACATACGCACATGGACACACACAGATCATCATATATGTATGCATAAGCCTGCAGCAGCTAACGGCTAAAATAGATCCCGCTTATGGTTGATAAGAGTTGGTTTTTTAAGTCCAATGAAAGTATGTCAGGGAAATTTAAGCTAATGTGAGCTAAATGTGATAGATGTGGTACGAGAAAATTCGAGCATTAAACTCTATTTTTAGGTAATACATAATTTTTTTTTGTTTTTTTACAGATTTGTGCAATTTATAATAACACAATACATTAATAAGCAGAAAAGCCTATTATTTTTGTAGATATATTAATGAATATATATTGAAAAAATAAATGCTAGAGTATTACATTTGCCAAGCTTTAATCAGCTTGAATAATAAAGAAAATTTTCATGCGCCACCCACAGGGCGCACGCCATCTAGTACTCGCTTTCCGGGATCCTCTTCCGTGACGCCGCCACAGTCCCTTGGGCATATTCTATGGAGCTGTATCGGTTTCCCTTAATGTCCCGCCAGAAAGTACCTCACATGCATCGCGATGTATGCTACTATAAACCTGTGAAGCTCGTCCATGTAAGATCGCGCCTTCACACTTTGACTAGGTGGTATAAACGCCTTGTAAACCAAGCCACGACTGTCAAATAATCACATGTGCGTGTATATGACCTTTGGAAATCAACGTTTTTACTCTCAACTTGCCCTCAGGTTACTGCAAAAAACATCTGTCTCTTCGAAGGGCTCCCCACGCCCAGAAGGTACGACCGCCTCTACCGCTCCATTCGCGCTACAGAATTTCTGTCGTACTACTTTTTGATCCTACCCTGTAGACTTTAGTGCGCCTAAAAAGCAAACAAGCCATGAGCTTTTTTAAAAAATCCCCTTTAGCACCTTGCCCAAAAAACATATTTAAGCATGCTCTCAAGCCGCCTAACGTACAAATATAAAACTTGCTTGACTCACCTTTCTCAAAGGCATGACTAAAGCATGATATAAGAGTTATATTCTTAGAGAATTTCTTAAATTTCAACGATTTAAAAGTAGAGAATTTTCAATAAGCATGGTGTTCCATTTGCTAGAATCCACTCTATGTATTGGCCAACATTTTCAACCATTTCTAAAAACTAGTCCTTGCTCTTACCTCTTTGATTGTCACACGATTGCTGTATTACTAAGTGTTCCTGTTGTTGTTGTTATTGTTAAGGATCCACGCATGTGACGTAGACAGTCGTCAGTTAACGCTGGGTTTTAACAAGCAAACTAGGAGGTCAGGTGCTGCTTGTCGGTGGTTGATTTGCTTGACGCACTGATTTACCTTAGCCCAATGACTGCTTAGTGTTGTGCTGTTGACGTCAACCTCGACGTCGACGTAGTTGTTGCAGTGACTTGACAATGTCGTTGGCCGTGTAAGGATATTCTCGTAGTCGTTGTGGCTTAAACACGCTTGATTAGTCAGCTGAAAAGTCACTTTCGAGTGTTTTTACTTTTGTTGACGCTGCTGTTGCACGTGCGCGGCAAGGTAGATACATATGCTGCCAAGTGCTACTTGGCTGCGTTGTTAGTAGTTACATACACTTTAAGGCTAAGATACAGCCTTGAAACAATGTTACTAAGACGTGCTAAGTCAAACATAGACGTCGCATTGAGCCACTTGAAAAATGTTTTTTTTTTCTTTTCTTTTGTAAACGCGCTACTTGCAACACCTTTAAGCTGCAGTTTGTTTTATATACAGCGAGTTGAGTAATTAAGTTTAAATGCTTTTAGTATGCTAAATTATGCATACACATATGCCAGCATTTAGCCACTAAACCGAATGCGACGTCGACGGCGACGACGCCACATGCTAACATTTTGTCACAACAGTCGCGCTGGCGTATACGTAATGTCAATTCTGAGTTGTTTGCTACAGCTGCTGCTTAATTAACACACATGTCAGCCATTTTTTATTAATCTATTTATTTATTTAGTGCAAAGAGCGGCGTTTTTGTTTTTGGTTGTTGTTTAAACACAATTTTGTTTATTAAACAAATTAGTTGAGAAATAACTCGTAAGTTTTTTTGCTCACAAATACACTCAAACGCCGACACACCACGCTCAGTTTAGCTCTCACGCGCGCTCTCAATTGCTCACTCACTTAAACACACACACAGACGTTAAGTCGCGCAACACGCGCTGCTTTTGTTAGCATGTGTTTGTGTGAATGTGTGTCGTAGGACGCATTTGATGTCCTGCTGCCGTAATTTTCAAAGCACTCACAAAACTTTCAAACACAATAATTGCCGTAAACGTTTAAGCCATTTAATGCAGCCTACTTTTAGGCAAACTTTCAATGGATTTTTATAGATTTAGGCAGACGTTTGTTAATTTTTTGAATTTATTTTTTAAGCCACGCAGCGTAGAGCGTGCTAACCGTGTTGATTTGTTCGCACCTTGGCCATTCGTTACTAAAGTCAGCTCACAGCGAGTTGTCCTGGGAGAGCCACACGCATGCTACTCGTTTGTTTTGTTTGCCTTTGACAACCAGCCAGCAGCATATGTGTGTGGTGAGTTGCGAGCGAACGAGCCACTCTCTCACACTCTCTCTTGCGCTCTTAATAAGAGCGTGCGCACAGCTGTTGGCGGCCAATATTTGAAAGTTTGAGCTGTCACAACAAGCGCTTACATTTAGACTCAAATTGTTAAACAAAAAAAGAATAAACATTTTTTCAGCGCTTTTTAAACTTTAAAGACTTATTAAGTTCTATAAATTTGTTGCAATAATTTGCGCTCAACATAACTTTGGCTAAACATCTGATGACGCCAGCAGCTGTCATTGTGCTCAAGAGCGCAATAATCAAATTTACATAAGCGTGCGCTCTCTTTGACGCGCTCTGCTCAATTTGTTGTGACTGTGTGTGAGCGTGTTTGTTATTGTGTGGGTGGCCATTTGTGTGTTTTTGCATGGAAATCTGTTGCATGAGCGCAATTTGTTATCCTCTTTATCTGAGCTCTGAGTGTCGCCCAAAGTGTCAGTAGTGCTTCTCGCTACATAAATTACTCCATGGCTTCTTGAGCAATGCCATTACAACAACAGCAAAAACACAACAACAACATTGTCCTAGCAAAAACAATAAAACACACTATAAAAAAAACAAAAGCAAAAGCAAAAAATGCGGCAAAGCGCTTTGCAAAAGCAAACAGCAACAACAAAAGAGTACAGTGAGGCAACAAAAGTTTCGATACAGCTTTGCTGAAAAAAAGTATGCTTTAGTTTATGAAAATATTTATATTTTATACACAATCGCTTAGTGTATTGTTTGGCTTATTGCGGATTCTGAAAAAGTGCGAGTATTTTGATTTAAGCACATTCCTAGGTTTTAGAGACCCAAAAATGAAAATTTATGCAAAATTATCAGCCGTGCTCCGGATAACGAAAAAACCAAACCGAACAATTTTAATCGGATTCATTTTTGCGTGCTTTGGAAAAGGATTTTTTTTTGTCGATAACTGCCCGTTTTATTTTCAATGAGTTGCAAAAAATAATTGTCAATAAATATATTACTTGAAGTTGGCATAGGTTTAATCTAAGAATTATAAAAAAAAAATAGTCAAAAATTATTTCAGTATAAAATTGGTGCGTTTTTAAACCTTTTTTGCTGATTTTTTTTAATTCCTCTTGCAACAAAACATTCTATTTCTATGAAAATTTTGGTTTGGTGGAATTGGGAGCCCCAAACATTCAGTTACAAAACGAATCCGAAAAAAAATATGTAACTAAGATAAGTTTAAGCTTTTCTTAATTGTGTTGGCGAGCAATCTGGTAACAATGTCATATCTTTTTAAATCCAATCAAATTATTATTTTTTCAAAAAGTAAAATATATTTATTAAAAGATATTTCCATTGGAGACAAAACTGAAGTATAGGGTTTCCCAACAAGAGGTATTATTTTGAATCACCCGGTATTTCGGTAGCTGTCACTTATGAAGCTTTTATTATTTGACATTTGACAAGTAGAAACTACGCCATTACTAAAAATGGAACGATACACGCTTCAACAACGCATTGAAATTATTAAAATTCACTACAAAAATGGTGAAAATCTTCCATCGAAAAATTATCTTGACTGATGAGGCCCGTTTCCACCACGGTGGCTACGTCAACAAGCAAAATTGTCGCATCTGGGGCTCGGAAAACCCAAGAGTTATTGTTGAGAACCCTCTCCATCCTCAACGTGTGACTGTTGGGTGCGGTTTATGGTCCGACGGGGTCAATGGACCTATCGAGGACATAGGGCAACCACTTTGCGATTTGGTTATGGAAAGTTTCATGAAAAGGATATGGTCCTGTAGGCGTGGTCGTGGTGGCCATTTGGCTGATGTTGTTTTTCATTATTATTGGCATACTATCCTCTTTATTATGAAATAAACATCCGATCATTTATCTCAAAAAATGTCATTTTTCTTTGAATACCAAAATAACACCTCTTATTGGAAAACCAATTAATATTTGCTTTTTGATCTTCTTTTCGTCTATGCACGAAGAAAAAGTTTTGATAAGCCCCCCAATAGTCTTCTCTATTATTATTTATTATTTTAAGCAATATAATTGTTAATTATAAAAAAAGATTAATTAAAAATTGTAATAACTCAGCTGTAAAAATATGTCTATAAAGATATGTCTAAGCCAAATTATGATATTTTATATTAAAAAAATAAAATTTTTGGAAAAACTTTGAATTCATGTTCTTTTGCTATTTTTTGTTTTATCGGTGGTATACTCAATAGCTCCCATGGAGCTATTAATCGATTAAGTTCACAGCTCATTTATTTAGGCAGATATCCTATGCTGATTTTTTAAGTTAAGAAAAATTGTCTCGAAAAAGCATACTTACAGAACTTTTTAAATTTTAAATAAAAATTTCTATTTGAAAACTACCCATAATATTCTTAATTGCCGGAAATATTTTAGACAATAAGCGAAAATTAATCCTTTTTAACATTTTTAGCACAAAGATGAAAAGTTTAGAGTCTTATACTGCACCAAAGTATTCTCATATAGCACCCGAGTAGGTGCATAACTTATGGTGCCAATGAGACACCGACGAAATATTGGTTCAACTAAAATTTTTATCAAAATCATACGTAAATATGTTAGTTTTCAAAAATATTGTTTTAAATGATAAAAAAAATTATCTTACAAGTAGCATAAAAATTATGCTCCAAAACTTTTTTGCTCACTGTATGAGTGAAAACAAGACCAAACACAAATATTAAAGCAAAAGCAACAACAACAATTGAGCATTGCCAAAAACAAACAAGAACAAGAGCAAGGCTGGGTTTTTGTGGATTTACGTGACAAGACTGTTGCTCAACTGACTGGCAGATACTTCTTTACATTTTTTGTTGTTGCTTCTTTGTTTTTCATAGACTTCCGTTACTAATACACACACAGATACATACACCCACACACAAACATTGTCTAAAAATAATTTCCATGTGCGGCTTTTGCTAGTCAACAAGCAACGGCCAGAATAAAATATAAATATCATAAGCGCCATCTAGCGTTGTCTAGTCTATACAAGTACGCTAGTCATATATATATTAGATGCAGTGGCGTACAGTAGGGGGACCATTTATGGTATCAATTTCGTCTACCATAAATGTTCGGAAATTATAATAGAATGAAAGAATAGACTAGGTATCCAGACTAGGTATGCAACGGCATTATTTGCAATAACCTCAAAATCATAAAAATAATATTGACAGTACACGACATCATCAGAACAGAATTCTGAGGGCACATACGAACGACAATACAATGAGACAGCTTAAAAGCAGGTCCTTCAGAGACACATTCGCTTTTCCAGCAGACGAAGCATTCTGACTTGTGGTTGTAAAAGCTCGGAACCTTGGTGTCCTTTCATCGCTTCTGGACCTCCTATTCATTCTCATATGGGTAAGGGGAAAAAATAAAACTACCAGATCAGAAGAAGTTAAAATATGTAAGACCAAAAAAAGCGTAAAGAGAACCAATTTTTAATGCATCTCTTTGATTTTATAGACTTATATATGTAATTTTTTTCCAATTTACGATTTTTTAGCGGCTAGCTGCCGCTGAAACTAAACGAAACTATTTAAATTTTTTTTCAACGAAAAATATAACTTCTAACTAAAAAAAAATAATCTTTTATTTTATGTTGAATTCTTCAGTTCTTTTTTTTTTTTAATTTGAGAAATAAAATTGGTTTTTTGGTTTTTTCTCAGAATTAAGAATGATCCCTGGTTTTTCCTGAATAATGTTATATTTTTAACTTTGCGTTGACTGAGCTGAAGTTTTTAAATATAACATACATTTTCTCATAAATATATTTGCATTATTTCAATATTTATAAATTAATTTTTAAATATTATTTACATTTTTTATAAATATATTTGCAGTATTTTAATATCAACTTCTATGCACCCTATTAGAACTATCTACGTCACAGATTTCAAATTTGGCACACAGCTGCTTTTGTTTTCATATTTTTTTAATTGAATTTTCTCAAGCTGCTTGGTATTATTAGAAACTGATTGCAATCGAATTGAACCAAATCAATTTGGCCATTTACCTGCTCAACAGGAAACCTGCACCATGTGCCCTCTATAAAGTGTTTAAAGCACACTCTCAAATAAATAAGCGGTGTGCTTAAAAAGTTATCGGAACTATGTAATTTATCGGTTTGTATTAAATTTGGAAACAAGAATTCGATTGTAAACTTATTAGCAAACAAAAAAGAACTACTACGTTTGCAGAACTTACCTGAACATTCCGAATTATATTCGTAGTTCCAAACTTTCGGTACTGAAATGATAGATGATGATTATTCAGGTAACTTTCCCGAAAAAAAAATAGTTTTGAAATTCTAAAATTTTTAAATCAAAAACTTCCTATCTTGTTAAGAGGACTAAAAATCATTTGACAATTAGAAATTTAAAATTTTTGTTAAGAAACATAAAAAAAAGCTTAGGATTAAGTTATTATAATTTCCTTGCATATAAATGCATTCTGAGGTTTTTGTCAAATTTTTAAATCTTTTGTATTAAAATACTCTTATTAAAAGTTTTCCGAGCCCATGCAATATTACAATTAAGTAAAAAAAAGTAATTAGACCCGGAACTCTTGAATTGACTATTTTAGATAAGATACAGTTCATATTATATCTTAAATATAACCATGATATAAATTGAAATTGAATAATTACGTTTCATATATATTTTTTCATGCACCTTATTAAACTCAGCGGATAAAAATAAAGAATAGGTTCATGAACCAATGAGAACATATCAGAAAAGATGATGGAATGGGCTTTTCGGATATGATTTCAAAATTATCTAATTAAAAGCGAACCCAGAGAGAGCTGATAACAGACTTTTTATCCAGCACTTCTAGTAGAACGAAATTCCTACAACTGTTTGAACCCACCTCGTATACAAGTCTATTAATAACAGGTAACACAGAATGAAATGCAATCAAATTGAAACCTCTTTTTGGAATATTTTTACGGCATATGAGAAACCAGGAGCAACCGAAAGACGCTTACGGAATGCTTTGACTTGTGGTTGCCAAAATGTTGTGCCATATAAATTGAAATATATATGTACACGTACATGCAATAAATAAAGAAAACTTTGATAAGGAGCATTATGTGGTATTTGAAATGCAGTTTGGTCATGTAAATGAATTGCAGCCATACTGGAGTTGATGATGTTGATGAAAATGCAAGCAGGTTCTCTCAAATGAGTCGCTGAAGTCTTAAACAAATATAGGTCAAAATATTTTCATGTGTATCCGGAATATTATTTTTTATATTTTACGGGCTTTTAATTACGAAAAGATAAAAGTTATTTTTCAACTTCTTTGTTCTGCAAACAGGATTGAAAATAATATACACTACTACTACTACTATTGTCCTCTTCCCCCAGTGAGGCAAAGGGCCTCGACGATTCTCTTAAATCTGGCTCTGTTGGGTACTGCTGTGCAGATGTCATTCCACGTATATCGTGCTTCAGCTAGTTCACTCTCGACAGTTCTTCGCCACGTTTTCGCTGGTGCACCAGGTCAACTACTGCCTTGCGGATTCCATGTTAAAGCTTGTCTGGCAATATAACTTCTAGGCTGTCTGAGTGTGTGGCCTATCCACTTCCACTTCCTCGTTTTTATTTCAGTCTGTGCTCCTTTTTGATGAGTCTGATTTAGCAGTTGTTCATTCGACATTCTATTTGGCCACCATATTTTAAGAATTCTGCGTAGACATTTGTTAATAAAAACTTGCATCTTTTTCTCTATGTTTCTTGAGTGCTTCCATGTTTCCCAGCCATAGTACAAGACAGATTTCACATTTGTGTACACTACTCAATTAACATTTAATCCGGTTCTGGTAATCAAGTCTTAGTACATGCACGAGGTTCGTTCAAAAATGTTCGCAAATTATGAATTTTCGCGGTCTACGGATGTTTGATTTTCAATCTTTTTATGGCGTTATGTTATGATCCTCACTTATCACAATCTCGGCCATTTTGAATGTTCAGTCAGTTTTTGACAGCTATTGTGCGTGGACGTGTTTTAGCTTGTCTTCAATTTTTGTCTTGGCTCATGCGGCAGCTTCCATTGGGATGATTGAGCTTTGGTTTCTACTTCATAACCATAGACCCATAATTCGTCACCAGTTATGACTCTCTGCAGCAAATTTGGGTCGTCACGGACAGAATCCAACAGCTCCTGAGCAATGTTGATGCGATGCTGTTTTTGGTCGAAATTGCGTAATTTTGGTGCGAATCTTGCCTCACGAACCTGCCTCATGCCCAAACTTTTGGTGATAATCGAATGACACGAGCCAATCGATATATTTAGGTCCTCAGTAACTTCTCTGACAGTGATTCGACTATTGGCCAATACTTGTTTCTTTACTTCATGAATGTTTTCGTCTGTTGTTGACGTGCTCGGACGTCCGGAACGCTCTTTGTCGCTCACATCTTCTCGGCCCCCTGAAAGCATTTTGTACCACCGATAAACGTTGCTTTTGTCCAAAGTAGCTACGCCGTATGTTGTTTTTCACACAAAATTTGATACAAATTCTTTGATCCATTTTTCGGGATAGACAAAAATCGAAGACAAGCTAAAACATGTCCACTCACAATAGCTGTCAAAAACTGACTGAACATTCAAAGTGGCCGAGATTGTCAACATAAGTGAGGGTCAAGAGTATCAACATAACGCCACAAAATGATCGAAAATCAAACATCCGTAGTCCGAGAAATTTTTTGAACAAACCTCGTATATAAAACTAAGTGAACAATTATTTCATAAAATAGGTAAAAAAGAAACAATTCCTGATGAGGGTCAGGGTAATTTCGTCTCGAATCGTTCGTTTTTGGCTTTAGTGGCATTTTAAGGTGAAATGGGTATATAAGGTTTGTGAAAAGCGACTTAGAGAAGGAAACATCGGGAAACCCTCAACAATAACTTTAAGTGAGATCAGGGTGACTATAGAAGTCTTTATGTCTATTCTTATGAACGCTTAGATCTGAGAGATAGCAAGAGCAATAAAATTTTCGGATTGGACGCCTTTCCAAGGGAATCAAGTTTCTTTTATTTTTTCGACATCGGATCATATGGGACAAATAGAGGTATTACATCGTTCCTTAAAAAATCTAAAAGTTAAGAGGGAATCATTTTTTATAATTGAATGAAAAATTTATTTTATTTTTCTCTTAACAGCTCAGGGCCCATACGCAGTTCGAAATATTTCGCGCGGAATGACAAAACTTCATATAAAAAAAAAAAAATCCCAAATGGGATATCCCAAATGGCATTTTTTTTTGTATGAAGTTTTGTCATTCCGCGCGAAATTTTTCGAACTGCAAACTGAAATTTTTTGCTTTGTACTTTTCTAACATTTTTGTCCAAGCCTTTAAAGGCTAAAAGGTTCTAGCCGGATGAGGTACTGCAAACTATCCTTACGATTTTTAGAAACTTTTAAAACTGAAATATTTATAAATCAATGGGTTAAAAAAAAATGTTTCTAAAAATTTCATAATATATTAATAAAAAAATACATAAAGAAATTCACGTCTTACTTTTTAAAATTACAATTTTTTCTGGTTTTCGATTTGCTACGAATTTTCGTTGAAATCTTTTTAATTGTATTTGCAACATATTTATGAGGAAATTAAGTGACTCTAAAATAATGATAATGAAAAGAATAAATTAATTCCGTCTATACGGCGCACGTGTTTACCGCATACCACACAACCTTTTTGTTATTGTTATTTGTCTTAGAGATACATTTTGCTAAGGATCAGCTATTTGTAAGTCCATCTGGGTGTATATTAGTATTTTAACTCATCGATATATTCTTACCAGAACCGCCTCTTTCAACACCACGTCTTTTCAAAATTTAAAATTTTGTTTGTCAAAATTCCAATTATTTACTGAGCAATTGATAACGTAGCATGAGACACGTCTCGCAAACAAATAAAAATATTCGGTCGTGCTGTGGATAACGAATCCGACCATCTATACCGGATTTTGCACCAAACTTTTTTTTGACCAATCGATCCTATGGCTGCTATTATGATACAGTCAACCGATTTTGATCAAATTTGGAACAGAGCTTAAGAACTCTAAAAAACTTTCGAATGCCAAATTTGCTAACGATATCGTTTTAAACAAACGAATTCTTAATCTAAAACTTTTGGTTTTTAAAACAAATTGACATTTGACTCATTTTTTTTCGTCATAATAATAACTTCTTAAAAAGTTTTCAACACTTAATTTGATTAATTAACACTCGCTTTGAACAACATAAGTACCATAAAAAATCATTTTTAAACTTTTACGGTAGAAAAAAAAAAACGCTACAAAATAGTACAAAGTTCAAACAGTATTTCAATATTTCGAATGCAAAGCTCAAACGACATCTTTCCCCTTTCATTTATCAAAATTTTAAGCCCCGTTTTATTAAAACCGAATTTTTGGCAAACCTTTGTAGCCTACTATTTTGTGTTCTCATTTGTCTGCTAAAATTTGAAAACAACACTTTTCCAAATTTCATACATTATACGTTTATAAGCGAAAACTTTGTTATGGCAATTATATGCCACAATGTCACCAACAAACACACAGATACACACACACACACACAAACAAAGCTGCAATCAGCAATTAGCCCTAAATGAGAGAAAAACGTCAAAAGGCAACTGGCAGGCAAT
The DNA here is from genome assembly GCA_018150985.1 of Chymomyza costata. Lineage (NCBI taxonomy): Eukaryota > Metazoa > Arthropoda > Insecta > Diptera > Drosophilidae > Chymomyza > Chymomyza costata. Next base: position 3,271,605 of record JAECWU010000030.1, read on the forward strand.
CAGGCAGCAGTCAAAGCGAGACAGCAAAAGCTGCTGTAGCTTTTGTTAAACAATTCAATTATATTCCAACTGCCAGTCGGGTTTCCTCTTAACTCGCACGCCTGCCCGCTCTACCCATGCACTCCTGGTATCCGCAAATCCACCAACAAATGGGTTAAATGCAATTTTTCAATATCATTAGCAGGGCGACCATGCAAAAGCAATTTGCAATGAGTATTGAGAATGAAAAAAAAAATGAACAAAAATGAAAAACTTGGAAAATAGAAAACTGAGCTTAAGCGTTGCTTTTTATGCACTTTGTCATATAAATTAACAGTGCTGCACCCCCTTAAAAACCCGCCCGGAACCCCAAGGCAGAAACTCCACCCTAGCTATAATTTCACAACTTTGTCAACGTTTTTACTCTTAGTAAAAGTAAACTCAATTAACTTTTTGCTGCACTTGCAATAATAAACATTAACTATTTTTTCATTGCAGAAGAGCATTTGCACTCTTTGGTAGAGTTTGCAGCTTTTTGGACAAAACCAGCTGGAAAGAAATTGAACTTGTGATTTTTATCTTAGCTGATGTTCGCAATTGGTTTTTATATGCGTTTTTTTGGGGTTTTTCTGAATCGAGCCAGTTTTTCGCTCTACAGATTTTAAATTTTGGGGTCAATTAATCAACTTATTTTTTTGGAAATCAACAACATACTCGTCTCACTAAAGATGCATCATTCTCATGGTAGCTCAAATAACAATCTTTTTCTATCTGGTCTCGCACAGCATCAATTTTTTGGCACATCAATAGTTTAAGGACGACATTTACAGAACTGGTCTAGCAGTGATGATGGTTCATATATGACGACAGCTTTGCAAAATGTACTATGCTCAAAATCTCCCAAAATGTGCCCATACCAAAATTAAAACACATGGACTGTTGGATACTAGACATATACTAGACAATACAGCCAAAATTTTTGTAATATTCTAAAAAGTCATAAAGCACGAGTAAAATTTTTGAAGCAAAAAAAAACTTTTGTAGCCATGACCTTGAATACCTCAAGATGCAATTGATACTATATTTTTTAGAGAATTTATAAAGTTGTGAATTTTAAAACTCTCGATAAATAACACAGACCAACATGGTTTAGTTGTTGGAAAGCTATGGGCCATTTTCAAAGTAATTTGCTGCGTAGAATCCGAATCCGGGGCCAGAATTGGCCTATCACGTCAGGATTTTGAGATATTTGAATAAACGCCATTTTTCGGGTGCATAACCTCATACTTAATGGAACTGGAGTGACAGACCACAAAAATTATTTGCACCCTGTACATAACCTCAAAAGTAGGAAAAAATACCGTTTTTGGGGTAAATAACCTCAAATATCTCAAAATCCTGACGTGATAGGCCAATTCTGGCCCCGGATTCGGATTCTACGCAGCAAATTACTTCGGAAATGACCCTTCGCTTTCCAACAACTGACATGACCCCAGTATTTGTAGGCCTGTGTAATTATTATATATAATATAATAAAATACTAAATTATTGTGCAAAGAACGTTTACGTGGTTAATATTGGCTAGTAAAAATCATCAAAATCGAAGAAGCCAACCTAAAAATTGACCTGCTTCACTTATTTTCACCGAATTATAAATTCCATTCTATTTACGGGACTTTTTTTTTAAACGAAAAAAGGAGCCTGTGCATAGTTTTTCAAAAGTAGCTAGTTATTATATATAATGAAAGAGTTAGTGAGCCGTTTAAAAATGTTCCAATTTAATTTGTTTTAATATTGGAAAGTAACGCCAGGTTTTAAGTAATTTTTTCTAAGGTGATTATATAAATTACTTGGTTTTTGGTTTAAAAATAATATGTTTGAGTTGTTAATGTTAACTAATGTTTTAATTAAAGTATGTTATATTTTTGGGTGGAATTTATTAGCCGTGCCCTGAATTTCACAAAAGTGGAAACGCGAATTCTAGTCGTTTTCGTTTTTACTTGCTCTCAATTTCACAATTTTGCTGTAAATAACTTTTCATATTTCCTTTGCTCTTTTCGATAAATTCCCATATTTCCCTTCAACATTGTTACCACAGCTCTGTAGTTTTAAATTACTTTTAAGTATTCCGTCTTTTCAATAAATTTACATAATAATTTTAACTTAAGCAACAATACCACCATCTAGCTGTTTTTATAAAAAGCTAAATTTTTTGGTGCAACCTACCAACCCTGTCGCACCTGACAGTTATCGATTTATAGTATTCGTTTTCGATTATGAAAGCGATTTTTGGGTCAAATCAGAAAAAAGACGAATTAAAAATAATTTTTAATAAATATCTAACTTGAAATTGGCATAATTAGAATCTAAGAATATTCAAGAATATATAAAAAATTATTTTCAGTTTATGTGAAATCAAAACGAGTCCGAATTTTATAAGCTTAATATTTAAGCTAAGCATCTTTGTATAGTCTAATCTGAGCAGACCATAATTAGTTTTTTACTTGAAATGAATTTAAGTTATTTGTAGAAAAATCAGTAACTTTTGAGATTAAGAATTTAAGATTAATTGGCAACAGATTTTTTTTAGAATATATTAAAGTGTGAAATTAAGATGAGCCTCAACTTTGTAAGTCATTCCTTATTGTAAGACCGCTTTTGGGGAAAAAATAACGAGGTAAATATTGATAAGAAAAAAACATTCAAATTGATGAGATCACTTATTTGCGCCCATATATATATAGAACAGCTTAAAGAGTATTTCTTCTTTACTACTTCAAAAGCAAGCAATTCCTGGCTGGTTTTTCTAAATGCAGCGCCTAAAAGCAGGTAACAGAAGAAAAAAGAGAAACGACGTAATTGCGCCAGATAATAGCCAAGTAGTATCTTGGATTTCTGTATGCCCCTTTCTCGACTCTCGACTCTCACATAAATTGCTTAGAAAATGTAAAGTGTAAAGCAAAAATGTTGATGTATTTGTCATTTGGTTGTGGGCTGCAGCTTGTAACTTGGAGCGAGGCAAAAGTGTCAACCGACATTAACAAAGATTTGTTGCAACTTATAGCTGGGGCATTTGTCAAGCTGCTTTTGTTGTTGCCGCCACATGGATAGTTGCTGCTGCAGCTTTTAATTAAAAAAGTTGAAGCTGCCGTGTGCAATTAGCGGGCAAAGTATCTAAGTAATGAGCGGCTAGCAAGTTATATAAATTGAATAGATAGTAGCAGCGAGGCTTTAGAGCATGCTGGCTAGGTAAGCCAACAACTCTCTGGTCTCTGGTTTTTGTGCCTACATAAATTATCTTTGTTTGAGTTGCATGTAAAAGGTAAATGTAAAACTTTGACACAGCTTGAGTGCCGTTATTCAATTTGAAGCCTCTTGAGGAAGACTATATGCTTAGATCTAGGAAAAGCCAAGTGGCATTTTCTACACACTTGAGCCAAGCTGGATAATAACTAAAGGCACAAATACACAGGCACAGTCGAGTGTAATGGAAAATAATAGATGGAAAAACAAAGCAGCAGCATATTAAAATTGCAATACTTTGTTGTCAGTAAGCACATACATATACAAGGCTATACACACACACATACAAGCACAAAACGTCTTGGTCGTATGGGTAATGCGGCTGTCCTTTTTTTTTGCTATCTTCTTGTTGACTCTTTGTTTTATGCAAAAAAGGATAAATGGCATCAAGTATAATACAAACACATAGATATACACACACACACACACATACACGCACATTACGCCATTGCTTAAATATGCAAAGAAAAGCTGCATAACGCATAAGACTGAGAGAAGTGGAAAGCAACTGAGCGACTGAATATACGTCCAGACTGAGTACCGGGAGCAACAACAACAGCAGCAGTGCTAACACCTATGCATAAATAATGGATACACACACTTATGTATATACACACACACACACACACCCACTCACGGCTATTGTTGTTGATGGCTTACACGTTAAAAACGTCAGTGTAATAGCCAAAGTAATGGCAAAAGTGCAATTGTGAGTTGAAGTAAATAAAAACCTTTCAAATATGCAAAGCACAATGGCAAAAAAAAAAGGAAATCAGCTGTAAAAAAATAAAGTGGCAGGCTAATTGCAAAGCGCCGATTCGAACATACTCTTCGGAAAATATATAGAATACCATTTTTTAGCAGAAAAACTATGTAATAGAAGTCTAAATAAAAATAAACAAAAAAATTATACACATATATAGGGCGAGCCATCTGTTGGTTTGGTTACAAAACTAGTATACCCTTTGTACCTATAGTCACAGAGATTAAATTTCGGCTGATTTTACAGAGATAGACCAATCCTCGATCTTTTCAATGAATAAACATGTTTAACTCACTTTTGAGAATGCGTTTTGCTTCACAGATGTTCCCTTGCACATGCACAAGCCTTAAAAAAAGTCACAGTATTTTCTATTTAAAGAGTATCCAAACTAACAAGGAGTTGCCTGTGCAAGGCCAGAGGGCATATGCATACATGTATAGGTGCGCCAATGTTTGTACATATACATATATTATGTAGTATGGGTGAGTGAGTTTGCTTGCAGCTCAAGTGCATAAATTTGCTTGTTAAATCCTGATTGATACGCCATCCTGGGACAATGCACAATGCCGTCGAGCTTTGTTTTCAACAGAGCAACGCATTAAAAAAAAAAGTAAACTTGCAACAAGAGTGAATAAAAATGGTTGCAATATTTTGCACAAAACGCAACTTGAGTGACGTAAGCGTAAACAAAACTGTTCGATAGTTTTTTATACAAAAGGATATATCTGATTCTGTTTGTTGTGAATAATAGAGCAACAGATTAATGTTTACTGATATGATGATAGCTTTTGTGACAACAAGCTATACAGTTAATTTAAAGTTGTTGAAAACTGCTATAAGTTGTTATGGCAACCTGGGCAGATAGCGTTAGCAAAGCCTGTCAGTTACACTGTCAATTGTTGCACAGCTCCAAGCATTTGCTTTCAACATGTGGTCAGCATTTTCACACAGCGCTTCAAAGTCTGGAAACGTAAGCTGATAGTTCTGTAGATGCGCTACGTGCAGTTGTAGAGAATGCACAAAAATACAGAAACAATCAAAAATCCAAGCAGACCATTTAAATAATTCATCTAGAGCTCGACTATTGCCTTTAGTTTTTTAAAACTTTAGCCATTTAATATACTACAAAGTTAAAAAAAGTGTTCTCTTTGTCGCACAAAAATGCTAAATGCCCGACGATGCAGAAATGCAGATGTGCCAGTCTAACCTACAACTGTTTACAAGCGTCAAATTGCTTACTTTGGTTTTGTTAAAAAGTCGGGCGTAGACGACTTTGGGATACCCTGTACCACTAATTGCAATAAAGTTCGATGTATTGCTTAAGCACTCTAAAAGACAGTTGATTGCCAAATTTGGACACGATATCTTCGCAAACAAACGAAACACAACGAATTTTGTGCAAAAAACATTTTTTCGACCGATCGGTTCTATGGGAGCTACATGATATAGTCAACCGATTTTGACCAAAGATTTTTGTGCAAAAAACCTTTTTTTTTGTTGCATACATTTTCGGCATGCACAAACTTAATAACAGGGTATGAAAAGCATTAAATATTTTTTAGATATTTTTCGGTGCAACCTATCATTCTCTGCAAAGAAACTATAGCTTCAATAATATTAAATCAAAACAGTTTTTATTTGCTTTAGGTGGTTGCTTGCATCATATTTTCTATCATGCTAAAAGCGTAAATAAAAACTGAACTAAAATAACAAACTGATAGATATTGGTGCTTTTTATGACAACATGGTTTTGGGCAAAAGTGCCCTACTCTTCGTAGTAAAGCGTTTGGTTCGGACAGAAGTGCAGAATTTGTTAGTGCTTGTTGTTGCTGAACTCATCTGAATTTTCAGCTTTCTCCATTTTTTCCCAAGAAAGTAATGACCCATACGGTTTCTAAATCCCCATTGTTACTAGCTTCATGCATTTGCATGAAGATTTGTATCTTTTTTCTTGTCCTCGTTCTAGACAAAAAATGCGACACTATTAACCGCTTACTGGTTGTTCATCCTTTTTTATTTATCAAGTTCTTATTATTTTTGCTCGCTAAGCGGCTTCCTCATTCATATTTATTTCCACACAGACCCTGTATGTCAAGGACGGTAAAAAAAACTTGCTAGCATCAAGTTAAACATCTGGTGTTTTCTATAAATTAACTTTGACTATGCCAAAAATGATGCCTCTAGTTTTGTAAAAAAAATGCGCTTTTAACAAAGTTTGGTCACTATTTTCATTTTTCTGCTACAGAACGAATTGGTTTTCTGTACCAAGTGTTCCCATATACCATAATTCCCTTCAATAGCAACAGCAAGAAGAACCCACAACATAAACTACAAACCAAACAAAGCTGCCAACTCTGGAAAAAATTGATTAACTCTTGTTGCATTTTGAAGGCCTTTGACAAAGCTTCAGATACGTTAACACCTACCACAGTTCCCTGGCAGAAGTTCCCTGTTTGTTAGAACGCCGAGCACAGAGCTCGACAGCAACTTATTAGCTGCAGCAGTGGACCCGCCCACAAATAACCGAGAGGCGTCAACCGCGCACAACGAAAGGATAACGCAAAACATTATGAGCAAAAAAAAAAAAGCCATAGAAATGAAGACTGTGGTGAAAGCGAAAAAAAAGGGAGGGAGAGTGTGAAGTGAAAATAGCGCAAAGCCACTAACGGTGCTTTTTGTTGTAGGTTGGCGAGTTTTGAAGGAGGTGGGGCAACTGTACCAAACGACAACTCTTTCAAAGCTGGTTCGAATGATTATAAGGTAACGTCAAAGCTGGTAAGAGTGGTAAAAAAAAAATGGAGCACATGTATGACATGAAATGGAACATATGTAGCGCTGTATGTGTGAGTTGTAATGTGTGGGTGTGAGCTGGTGTGAGAGTGTGTGTGTGCTTTGGCAGTTGTAGGCACTTTGCGGATGCTCGTGAATTGAACGTTTATTGATACACAAAAGCTGGAAAATTGAAAAATTCTGCGCTACCTTTGCGAATCTCTTTTATTTTCATTTATATTTGTAATACTCTGGTTGAGAGTACTTAACGTTGGTTGTGAAAAACGTGACTGCCTTTTACAATATTAGTAAAAGTCTAAAAATATGACATAAACTATTGAAAAATCTTGTTTTGACTAAGATCAGCTTACTAAAATAAGTCAAAACGCCTAATACTTGAGATACTATTTACTTAAATTAGCTTAAAATACAATACTATAAAAGTTTCAAGTGCTTTTTGATGCTGAATGTAGTGTACGAAGCAGACAAAAACGCTTTACACATAAAAAACATTTTTTTGAAAGCCATTTGCAAAGATCATCATGTCTTAGACTGGTTTAAATTTAGTTCAAGGAAAGATTTAGTTCAAAAATAAAAAAACTTTTTGGTTTTTTTCTGGTATTTTCAATAGTATGGATGAATATTGTTACTTCAATATAAGAGTTCTGTTCCAAAACTGTGAAGTTTTCGAACTTCTCGGGCTACGTTTATTCGATTATCATTCGATTTCTGCTTTTCTAATAGCTTGCATTAGATGATCATCATTTTTGACATCTTAGCCATAAGCCCACGTATTACCGTCATATATGACATCATTCGACAGTTCCACAGCAATCTTCAAACAACATTTCTTTTGGTTGAATTTTTCCAATTTCGGAAAAAAATTTGCTTCCAAAAGCCTAATGCCCAAAACATCAGAAAATGTTGCAGGGCCTTAGGTAACCGACAAACCTAGAAGTGACGCGACTTAGCTCCAAACAATTCTTTTACTACATAAAGAAGAACGTCAGGAACTTTGCGGAGACAAAAGTGCGTAAAGAACGAATTTTCTATTATTGAAAATAAAAGTTTGATTTCAAGAGCGTGCTTTTGTAGACAGATATTCTTTATTTAATACTGTTTAGAATGATTTTAGAAAACATGTCCTTTGATTACACTAGTTTACACGAAAAATGAACCTACGGAAAAAAGTGTTTTTTAAGGTAATTTTGGGTCGCGAAGCACGAAAATGATACACTTTATTTTTTCTTAAGCACCGTTTTCGAGATTTTTTCGAAAAACATGTTTTTGGGCACTATTTTCAGTTGTTTGTCAATCTCTCGTTTCTATCGACTTGAAAAAGGATTAGATCGAAAGATATTGATGTGCCCTATTCGATAATATATGACATATACAGATTAAGCTAAAATTATTGAAGTAACAAGCAACCAAAGTCGAAAAAAAGTGTAATTTTCAAGAATTTTTCAAAATTACAAATTTTCGTTTTTGTTTTTCGAAAAAAATCTCGAAAAAGGTTCTTAAAAAAAAAGGAATGTAATTTTCGTGTTTCTTGACACAAAATTACCATAAAAAATACTTTAATACACTCGATGACCCTTAAATTTGTAAACTAGTGTTATAGATAACTTCAAGCACAATAAATTCTTAGTTTGAGAAGAGAATTTTTTACTCAAATTTGGTGTATTTTATACCTCATTTAAGGAAAATACAGAACAAAAAATATTCTTATTTTGAGCGATTTCGAACTCAAATTAAGTTCGGCTTTTTTTGTCTGATTGTACGTTGATTGTAAAGTAAATCTTAAAAAAAAACTCTATTCAAGGGTATGCAAAGTTCGTCCCTCACCATTTATCTTGTCATATCTTTTTTAATGCGCGTCACACCTTTAACCGTTACCTTTTGTTGTTGCACTTTGTGTTGTTATTGTTGTTGTTGTTTTTTCCTTTGCAATTTCCCTTGCGGCACTTGCGGCCGAAGCTTCAAGGTTTCAGAGTACCGCTTTGTGTATGCTCGTCTGGGCGTATGTGTATTATTCAATAGTTTCCCCAGCAGCCACAAACACAACAACAACAACAACACCAACAAGAAGAAGAGGAAAATTTTATGTATTATTGCATACACCATGTACATATTTGAACATATAAGAGTCGCCTCTATATAGCCGCCATTGCTTATTATTGAGCGTTCAACCATAATGGGTTAATGGCAAATTGAATTCAATTCAAAAGACGGCAGCACGAAGAGTTTTGAAATTTTGTAATTGCATTAAATTTAATGGCATATTTTTCGCATACCTTTTGTGGGCGTGGCTGACGCGTTGTGAATTTCTACATTTTTACAATTTTTATTTTTATTTTTTAATTTAGTTTAAGTGCAAAGACGACTGCAGATGGGAACTTGCGAAAAAAAGAATATTGGAAATAAGTTGGCCAAAGAGTCGTAAAGTGTGCGAAAATTCAATTTTATATAACATTTTGACAAAGGAATCATGCAGATGTATTGAATGCGACTTAGTGGAGTGTTAAGTAATTGTCAGTTGTTGTTGTGGCATGCGGCAGGGGAGTTAACAAAAAAAAAAAAGTGTTGAATGAAAAATACCTTGGGTTGATTTATAGCCACGAATGTGTGCGGATAAAACTTCGAGTGCTCTTTATGACTCAAAGCATCAATATTATTTATTTATTCATGGTTTAATTTTTTAAATATTCCCTTTACTAAGAAATGTACTTACAATAAGGTAAAGTGTTATTAATTTACTTTTAAGAGCGCTTAAGGCATAATGAACTTCTAAATTCACTTTCCTTCGGCTTTTAATATGTCAGGCAATTTATTGGAAAATCAATTTAAGACACTCTGTTAGGTTTTATTTCTAAGATCCATAAGGCCAGTTTTTATTTTTATTTTTTAATGTATGCCATAAGTATTTTGTCTTCATAGAGTTTATCGATCGACTACTTGGGCAAGATTTATGGAAAAATGAAGTCATATTAAAAACTGAGAGTGTTAGGGATCGTTCTTTCAAAATAAGATTTAATATTTTATAATATATTCTCTTATGAAAAACCAAACGTTGTGCTGCACGAACTTGCGCTGAGTTTTTAGGAAAGTTCATTGGATTACCAATAAGCCAATAAACTTTATATAACATTTCGAGAAATATATGCATTTTTAAAACTTATCCGTAGAATTCGCCTACTTCTTTAGTGTACCGTGGTCATCAGTTGGTTTGCCGTGGAATGCAATAAATAGATTTCCAAGAAGAAGCAGAGTCAAAGAAGATAAAACATAAGCTTGCTTAACAAAAATCTGATGAGAGCTATGTAAGTTAAAGCTTTATATATAGCGAAGACAAGTCATGCCCAATTCCAAAATATTTTGTTGGTGGAGAGACTTTGGAAAACAAAGCAAACAGTAAACTAAAAAAGACTAAGCCTTTTTTCAACGTTTGAAAGACTATTCTAAGAAGCAGGCAACTCTCAAATTCCATGGCTGCCGATTAAGAAAAAAAGAACTGCTTTTTTCCTAAGTGTGATCTGCAACCTATGGACTTGGTACGAAATCCATTCTCGGATAACATTTCCCTTGGACACTTACCGATAAATGAGCAGGAAGAATTCATGGAGTTAAAAACTGATCGGACATTAAAACTAAAATATTCCGAAGAGCTAGCACATTTTTGGCTGCACTGCTTTTAAAGCGTGCGATTGCAATTCTATTACCAATTGCCACAACCTACTTATGCGAATTGGGACTTTCAACTCTCAATACTATTAAATAGGAAAAATTAGGAGAATGCTTGAGGACGATCAATGAAAAGACGAGAGCAGCTTTTGCAACAGTTGCTCCAAATTTTGATCGCCTATGCTCAGTTAAACAGGCTCACTTTTCTCACTAAACATCTTTTTATATTAGGTATATTGATTTTAGTAATAAATAAATATTAAATAAACATTCTTTGGTATACCTCAAAAATTTCTTGATTCGATAGGCGTACCTTGAACACAAAAAGTTTGCGGAACACTGCTCTAACCTATAACTCAACGATACCTTATACTGCTCTAAGATCATGATGCAAAGATTTTTATAAGGTGACGCAAAGAATTGCAAAGAAGCTTAGCTGCAGCGAACACTCGTTTAATTTTTTGTGTGGTAGCTGTATGAAATAATATACCAATTTTGATCAAACTTTACACAAATGCTAAGACTAAAACAAAATTCAACTGGCATAAATTTGGTCACAATATAAAAAAAAAAAAAAATTTACCATATTATATGTTAGAGATACATCTGGCAACCCACAACGCCGTAAGCTAGTTGGCAACCTTGCCATCATTATCGATATCGATTACAAGTCTCCCGATTGTACTTCCAAATTGTAACTCGCGTCATATATGTCACATATACAGGCCTGTTCTAGATTTCGACTCGTTTTGAAAAGTCATAACGAGTGCATTCCGACAAATGGTGTTCTAGATTTCGACTGAGTTCGAATCGATTTCGAATCGTTTTCATTTCGAGTGCTATCGATAACCTTTTGTATTGAACAGCTGTGTGATATCGATATGTTCACATTGTAGAGTTGCCACAAGTTTTCGAACAACTAACTAAATAACTTATTTTTCTTTTTACCAACATTTTTCTGAGCGAGAAATATTTTTTATTTATTTACAAATTTTGTACAATTTATTTTATATATATATTTTTAGCCATCCATTAATAAAATTAACTTCGAATTTACTTGTGCAACACGACAACACATAACTTTTCGAAGTTCTGTTTTGTCTAAATCCAGAACACCTTACTTTCATTCCACTCGTTTTGGTTTTGCATGTACACACAATTTTCATAGAGATTTTTTGTAATAAAAATATATAATGAAAATTAACCTTGATTAGTTCAAGTGAGCACATCTAAATTTTCTTAAAGCATTCAAAAATAATACAAAATGAATTTTAGTGGCATTAATGCGTTTATTTAAGTAAACAAAGCAAAATACTTTTCATTTCGACAGCTGCGAGCCAAACTTTTCAAAACGAGTCGACTCTTGTCGGAATCGAAATCTAGAACACCTTTCATTTCGATTCCGACAGATTTTGTCGGAATCGAAATCTAGAACATGCCTGATAAGTTTAAACAAAACATGTTAATTATCAACTATTATTAAGCACAAACACAATAAACATTATTAATACCAACATTATATATTTCATATTAGTCCTCATATTTCTCTGAAGTTCGACCAAAACTATTTCATTTAGCTATCATCCAATGTGTGACCTTCTAATAATTGGATCATGCCCCGAAATCTTTGAAATCCTGATTCTCACACTTGTGTACGAGAACACAATAGTAAATAAAAATCTCCAAGCAAATCACTCGCTGCTTTTTCGGGTTATGGAATTGCAATAATAGTAACAAGTTTAAGAAAATATCCAAACTGGGTCAGAATTCCCTAAGGATACTGACTGGCTTAATTACTGAAAACTGTAGACGCAAGAAACATCTGAGTGATGGGCATCGTAAGTTCTGGGTAATTTAGGTGGAAACCTTTCAACACACACTTGTGATGAATATTTATTGCAGACAATTCATAAAACTCTTATAGGAATTTTAGAAAAAGAGGGATTCAAAAATATGAGCTATTAATTAATTTGCTGGGCCGTCTTCTTGCATGATTGTTCTTAGTTCAGAAAGTTATCTTTCGATTTGGACGCAGTTGCAGCATTAGTTGTATGGCTAAGCTGGAAAGATTGGATGATGACAAAGACAATGGTTCTCGAGATAGTAGTAGTCTCATACCTGCATATACAACAAAAAAGTCTTTCAAATTAACAGAAATTCATAAAGCTATAATTTTTGCAGTCCATACTCACGCAGTGTGTCGTCATAGTGAGAAATGTGATGTCTCCACAAATCGTGTATAGCAAGTCTACCACTGATCCAGCGGGAACACAAAAACGTAACAATCAAACGCATTTCTTTTATCTACGACAGACTCAATTATTTGCAGAGCTCTCAAGTTAGCCACAATAAGCCCAAGTATCACATATTGTACTGACAGCAGCTGCTTCCAACACAAAAACTTGAAAATTTACTCTCGTTTTCCCCTAATTTTATAAAATACATAGAAACCCATCGTTTAACTTGGGTACGCACAATTAGCCACAACTTGTACAAATTTGCCAACAATCTCATATGCCACAAAATGCTGTCCATTATATTTTTGACCCAGGACGGCCAAGACGGACGCAACCACTTCTACTGCAAAAAACCTCCTACACTCAAGAAGCAGTCAACCAGCAAAATAGATGAAGAGTCCGGGTACAGAAGCTCAAAATCAACACCACAAAACTGGCTTGCATGCCAAATGAAGCCTCAAAACGCACACAATGTGAAACTATGTGGAAAAGAAAAGCACAGAAGAAGCCGGGGGTAGCAGGAAGCAACATGGTACATACAGAAATAGGGTCGTTGGCATGCGAAAAGTTTTTGCCCATTATTTTCTTTGTAGATAATTAGAATAATATTTGATTTAAAACATTTTATTTCAATTATACCAAACGCCGCAGTAAACTAAACATACTGCTGGAACTGAAGCTGCTGAAGCTGCTGCTGAGTGGTTTGCTTAGCTGCAGGCAAAATGTCCAGGGAGCAACAGCTGCTCAAGTTTGGTGAAGCGTAAAACGAAGCAGCAACAGCACCAGGAACAGTTTCCACAAAGCAACATAACCAGCAGCCCCAACAGCTAAAAAAATTAAACTTATTTTATAAAATTGCACAATAATAAGTCTTAATAAACAAAAAATAAAAAAGGGAGCGCAGCAGTAAAAAATAAAAGCAAAACAATTAAACAAGAAATGGAATTAAGCATTTGATTAAGCGTCATGCAAGCGGAAAATGATAAAATAATAAAAAAAGTACAGGTTGCGCATACGCCACGTATGCAAAGAAAAAAATTACAAAGGCAAAGCAAAGTTTTGTAAGTTTGCATTTTAATGCTCTTTCATTGTCTTTTTTATCAAAACTAACTGCCTCGGAATGTTTACATCGAGCAACACAGTTATTATAGTCATTACAATCCGTCGGAAATAAAAACGATTGAAAATCACAGTATCGGTATAGCCAGGGAAGTAGTCAAGAGCAAGGCATAATTTTTTCCAAAATGTTTGAAAGGTAGCAAAATTTAAAAACAAAAGTTATAAACAAAAAATTTTAATTTTGAGTCCAAAAAGTGTGATTGGAATTCAAATGGGTAACTGTCAGAAAAACTTTGAATTTTGAAAAACTAATTTTTTAATTGCCAAATAAAAATGGGCTGGTTCGTCGAGTGATCAAAGTCAATGTGAGATATTTTACTCGAAGTAGAAATTGGTCTTGAGAAGCTTGTTATTTTGTGCTTTAAATTTATAGTTAAAAAAATTAAAATATTACACCTAATAGAAAATATATATATAAATATATATATAAATGATATAGAAAGGCGATACATTGAAATATAACAATTAAAAAAAAATATGTTCTCTTGTGTTATATAGAATAAAAATCATCTAAAGAAGTTAAGGTTAAAAGTTATTCCTATTATATAGAAAGTTTTTTTGTTGTCACAAATGACCACACTACTACACCACACTTTGGCCGCTAGATGGCGCAAGCAAGTTTTTGTCGCTAGATGGCGCAAGTAAGTGATTGCAAGTTTCTTTCTTTTTTTTTTTTTTTTGAATCATAGTACAATTTCATATTTTCTATCATCATCATCGTTTAGCTCTACAACCCGTGTTGGGTTTTGGCTTTCTCTATTATCTTCTTCCGTTCGTCGCGATTTCGTGCAAGGTCCTTCTAATTTCTTAAACGGATTGTTCCAATGTCATCTGTTATGCACTCGATTAGTCATTTTCGCGGACTTTCCGTTCTAAGTTGGTTTATATTCGAGAATCAATTTCTGCGCGCGTGTTTTGCTCATTCCAAGAACGTGAGCTATCCATCTAAGCCTTTGAGATTTTATAAATTTGACGACGACCTCGCCTTTTGACAGAACGTTTTGAGAACGAGGCGAAGCGCCCAATATTAAAATATTTATTAATTTAATAGTTACAAATTAGCTTAAAAACGAAAGGAAACTTGGTTCAAGCCCTGGCATTTTAAGCCTTCGGCTCAAATATCTATATATATTTTACACAAGGCCGTTTTTTGTGACATCAAAGGCTCCTTGACGGATCGCGCGATTTCAACAAATGAGGTATCAATCGAAAGCTATTTACACCTAGATGTGCAATAAGGTGTTATTTTTTCGATTACATCTATATTTTGGTGGATATCGCTAAAATAAAAAATTTTAATCAAAGATGGTCCAATTTCAACAAATGAGGTATCAATCGAAAGCTATTCACGCGCAGAGCTCTGCATTATGGCCTTGCGTCACTTTATTGCATTTGAAAAGAAATATGCACGTAAATGAAGGTGATTAAGAGTTTGCCAACTATTTGCTTTAAGTTGGAGGAGATTCGTTACCAAAAGATGATCTGGGCAGTCTATATTATGCGCACGGCTTTTAGGATGCGGTTCATCTATTGACTTTATATACGACAACTTACCAAATGATATTTGATTCATGGCTTGATTCATGACAAAGCTATACTTGCACCTACAAACGATGTTTGTGCCAAAATTAATTCAACTGTTTTGGACCGAATTCCTGGTGAAGAAGTCTTATATAAAAGCATTGATTCATTCATCTCCACCGAATGAAGGTTTCACAACATCAAATATTGTTTATAACGAAATTTATTAATATTACACTTCTCATTATATTGGCTTTTTTGAATAAAGACAATGTATTATTTTCTGCAAAACTATTTGTATATTATGCAATGCACTATCTGGCGATTTTCGCCGCCGGGTTCACTAGTTAAAGTATATTACATATTCGGCACTGCACCGGAAAACGAAAAAAACAAATCGAACAAATTTATTCGGATTCGTTTTCGCGTGCTCCCACATCCGAATTTTTTGCTGTCGCCATTACTTTTTATGCAAGACATGAACATGACATGAATGCAAAATCATTTTAAAATTCTGTTTGAGTTTGATTCAGAAAAAAAATAATTAAAAATATTTATCATGGCATAAATAGAATCTAAGAATATCAAAGACTATTTTAAAACTTATTGCAGTTTGAAATGCATACGCACTTTTCAACATATTTTGCAAATTCGTTTAAATTCCTCTTGCAACAATACATTGTACAATGTTGGTGAAATTGGAATTTTCAAAACAAATCCGAATAAAATCTTCGGATTCGTTTTCCGGAGCACGAACGATTGTACAATTAAACACCATGCGAGTTAATGAAAGACAAAAAAAAAACACAAAAAATCTGAAGTGAAAGAGGGCCCAAACTCGTAGTTGAGTTAGAATACTTTCCATGACCCAAAAAATATGGCTGCTGATGCTCAGACTGGTTTCGCTGTTTTATTTAATATGATATTATAAATGACTGTATGATTGATTAATTGAACCCTTAAAGACTATATTATCAAAGAAATTGAGTAAATATAAAGATGCGTTCAGTAAATTTGGAGTATTTCGAAAAAAATTATAAATGCTGCATGTAAGTCTTATTATTGAATGTTTGACTATTGTGCACGTAGTTTCCCATATAGCCATTAATACCCTGTGAAGGTCTACTAAAAAGGAACCAACTTTTAACAAAAAAAAGAAAATTAACTTGCAATAAACTTGAAGAAACTTTGATTGTTGTTGCAAAACTTTTGGAAGAGTTTCTTGTTTATTGCCAAAGCTTAATGATGTGCCATAAGAAAACTAAAAGTTAAGATTTAAAAGATCTGTGCAGTTGTATACAAACAAATATTTAGGCCTTTATTATAGTTAAAATATTTTTTTTAGTTCTCAAACAATTATTTGGCGGCGAACTAATTAAGGGAATTATATTACTAGCAAAATAATGTTGCATACTTTTAGGATAAAATTCGCATTAGGTGAATCGGCCGGTCTCGAGTGTCTGGAAAATTTGGACCGCCAAAAACTAACATTATAGCCCGTAGTAAAAAGAGGCGACAGTTTTTGGGCCATGAATTTTAGCTTTAACTAGACTCACAAAGTCGTTGAAATAGGCTTAACTTACGCAACTGCAGACTCAGTAATATGCTTACAATACAGACGCTTACAGTCAAACATTTGCCACAGCTCAATTTAAGCGTAACTAATCCTTGAATTGTCCTTCAAATTGCGTTCGAATAGTCGCTAAGAATGTATGCCCATACGCATATATATATACACAGCGAGCAAAAGTAGGGAGCTAATCTAACTATCTGAAGAATCAAATTGGATTGCTGCTTGGGTAGTACTGTACCTGCTAAAGAGAATGAATCACAAGTCCATTAAATCCATCAGTAAGACCCCAAAAGAACACAGGTATAAAAAACACTTTCTTACGATTTAGGAACTCTCATGTTTGACTGTGTTTTGAAACTAGGTTTCTTAGCAGAACATTTTTAAATCCTACCTTGATCAAAAATTTACCTGAATCATCGCCGTGTGGCGCTCTCAGACATTCTATTCTAATGCCAGCGCTTGATCCAATCCTCAAAACATTTTTTATAATCGGTTTGCGCTACGGCCATCAGAGCCATCTTCGATTTTTCCATGAACTCATCTTGGGTGCTGTAACGCGTTCCACGGAGCGGTTTCTTGAGTCGACCGAATAGGAAAAAAGTCGTAGGGAGCCAAATCAGGTGAATTCGGTGGTTATTCCGTTTTCAGCCAAAGAAATGGTCACGGATAACGATGACTTTTTTTAATTTGTTTTTTTTTTTTGCTTGTAATTTCGCAAATGCAATGCGAAAAAACAATGCAATGTTTTGCAATAATATAAAAAACAATCCTCAAATATGCAGTATGCAAAATTTTGCGTTTAACCAAGTGTTTCCTCTTGTTAAATAAGAATACGTGAGAAAAATGTTTTAATAATTCTTTGGGAAAAAAATACTTGTTAAATGTTAAATTTTTTATAAATATGGAAAATGGGAAAAAGTTAAAACGTTATTTGTCCATTCGCTGTTTTTCTGATACCAATAAAATGGTTTTCTGTAAATTAATTTCTTAATTTTTTTTTTGCCCGGTTTTGCAATTTACGAATACTTTTGTGAATTAAGAACGAATATAAAGCTTTTGTTGCCATTTCATCCTTTTTTTTTTTAAGCTTATTCGAAACATGGGCAAAAGAAAAGTAAGAATGAATGGCATGTAGTATGTAGGTTAAACTTATTTAAAATTTAATAAATAGTAAAATCGCATTAAAGTTTCTTTAAATTTTATGTCGCATTCATCGTATCGGCGAAAGGGGGCTGTTAGCTCTGTCACATAAAATCTATGCAATGGAAAATAATATGCTTTCAAAATAATTATAAATGCCTTGCATATCCACTACATGGTCCCTTTGTTAATACATGTTCACGGTTTGCGCTGTCCACGCGGCTTTGTTATATTTTCCTCGAACCACAAGTACGTTTTTATATCAGGCTACGCAGTGGGCATAAAAAATAATATTTTTCAGTAATGAGTTTTCACATTAAAACAAATGTAGTCATATGGTGAAAAATCCTAAAAACCCAAAAAACTAATTATTAGCTGCGTCAATACATTGTTACTTTTTAGGAAATAAGTTGGCAGTGATAGGGCGAGTGAACTTTTATACCCTGTACTCAATGATACAAAGGTAATATTAAGTTTGTGCAAGCCAAAACTGTGTGCACAATACAGAAGGAGACGTCAGAGACCCAAAAATGTTACCTAAAGTTTGGTTCAGGGTGAGTCAATAAGCCCATTTCCGTCTGTGCTTCGGTTCGTCCAGATGTCCGCATGTCTGTATGAGCGCTTAGATCTCAGAGATGGTAAAAGCTAGAGCAACCAAATTTGCAGATTAGATGCTTTATTATGTTACGTCAAAAGAGGTTTTTTTTTTTGTTTAATATCGGGGTTACATTATATAGCTTCCATACCGCTGTTGCGGAGCACCTCGAAAAAAAAAAAGTTTTAGATGCACAATTCGTTTGTTTATGAAACATCGATACCAAATTTGGCATTCGCAAGTTTTTTAGAATTTCAAATATTTTTCAAATAAAATTTTTTTAAAGCACCAATAGGACCGCTCTGTCCAAAAATATGTTTTTAGGGCGTAATTCGTTTGTATTCTTATATCGTAACCAAAGCACAGTACCAAATTTTAATCAAATCGGTAGACTTTATCATATAGCCTTTAAACAACGTTTTTCGAAATCGATTTTGGCATTCGAAAGTTTTTAGAGTTCCTAAGCACTGTTTGACTATATCATATTTATCCCATAGGACCGATCAGATAAAAACACGTTTTTATAGAAAAATTCGCCTGATTTCTGTTTGTTTCTGAAAATATCGTTACTAAATTTGGCAATCAAATAACTTTTGGAGTTCCAAAGCACTATTATCATAGTTGTCCACGCTAGACTTTTACGTACGTCATCTTTTTTTTATGGTTAAGTTTTGTAACACTTGACCCTTTTTTAGCCAAAATAAAAGACCATCCTTGTCCTGGCCATTTGGATGGAAATTTGGTGTGATAAATTCTTGATTGTTGGAGCTAATCAAAGACTTTAATTGTGTCAAGAACTTCAGCCTCTTGACCATGGACAATGCCATTCGTTCACTAAATGGGTCTTAGAAAATATGTTTTTTTATGAAACAAATTTTCTTTTTGGCAATTTTTAATGGTAGCTCTGGAGCTCTTAAAAGCCTAAAGAATTTATGGAAAAGACAAAGTATCCAAAAATAGTAATACTTTGAAGCACAGGGTAACCGTAAGTGTGAATGCCTATCGATACCGTATAAGAATATCGTATATTTGTTTACTTCTAGAACTCGAAAAAAAATGCACTTATTGCGAATAATATTTCCTGGACGTGTAATTTCTCGAAATAGTGATTTCAATTGGTCACCAAAATCATGTGATTTGACGCCGTTGGTTTATTTTATCTGGGGCTTGGCTAATGGTGAGGTCTTTACCATGCAAAGGAAGACAATTCTGGAGCTTAAAACCAATATTAAAGCCGTGACTTACGAAATGAAACCATAATATTCAGAAAAAGGGATTGAAATTTAATAAAAAGGTTGATGATTTGCAAGAACGCAAGTGTTGCTCTTTTGAGTTATATTTTTTTGATGTACTACTGTGTCCAAAAAGTAGGACCAATTTTTTTTTTCAAGAACTCCAAATGTTTTTTGTTGACTCCGAACACACTGCACTTATTCCAAAGTTTTTGCCAATCCTTCATTCATGCTAAAAAGTCATTGGATCTCTTTAATCTAAACAAAACGGTGTCCCCGGAGTGGTATTTTGAGTTTAGTGAATAACAACGGTGCCAAACCAGGTGAATTCAGATTTTGTGAAACGATAGGGGATTCGTTTTTGATGAAAAAATCTCAAAGAATCCAAGTTTTTCAGAAAATTTCGTGTTTTTAGTACCAATCGAGATTGGATGCGTTTGAGGCCCAAAATGTCTTTTAAAATGGAATCTTTTGAAATTCAAACATTATCAAGAAGGTCTCTGATCAAAAATCGACGTCTTGCAAGCCCCAAATCTTTAACTCTTGGACGTGCGCTTCGTCGTTTGAGGTTGATGTTCAACCAGATATAATTAGCTCAACAAATGCCTTATGCAACATTCTGCACATGAAAATTCATTCCGGAAACAAAATTTAACAAAATTCTCTGATCAATTAATTCAGATGTTTTAAAAATCGCCGAATCGACTTAACTCAAACAATATTGAACATTACGATATGAAATTCAACTCGGACATAAAAAAAACAATTTTTTTTTAACCCAAAAATTTGAGAATTTGAAATTGAAAATTGGTCTTACTTTTTGGACCCAGTAGTATAGTTTCCAAGTTTTTATGCTCTTTGATTGAAATCGTAAATTTTGTGTGTTTCATGTGAAAAACGAATCCTTAACGTATTAAAATTTGGAGTCTCTTTGTATCGAGATTATGGACATACATGGTTTAATCTAGTGCTGGAGAAAACATTGATGCTATATCGATTCATCGATGTATCGAAGTTTAAAATATCTACACATATATCGATGTTGGCCAACAGAGATATTTCTCCAGCACTTCTGCACTCATCAAATGGGTGTTTAGTAGTGCTGGAGAAACATCTCTATTGGCCAACATCGATACATAGATATTTTAAACTTCGATACATCGATGCATCGATATAACATCGATGTTTTGTCCAGCACTAGTTTAATCGATAACCGAGTCAATGCTCATCGTTATGGTATAAAGAATTTCTGACTTAAGCCGAAACGCTCGATTTTTTCTTCAAGTGTATACACTTCGTATGTTTGTTGTTTCGTTCGATTTTGGATTTTACCGCATTACACACACATGCGCATCTTTATCTGCTTATTGTTTGTATATGTGTGCATAATATGCAATTAATTAATGTTCAACTCAAATTACAATTTGCATAGAGGCAAATTTATGACACACACATGCACTCTCACACACACTCACATACTAAGATACTTGTAGTAGTTGCATTGGGTCGGAACTAAGACCCACAAAACAACTTGATAATCTGGTTTTTGTGTTTAGACAACACGCAACTGTATTTGTCTATGAATTAAACATATGCCAACACACACACACACACACACATAAACCCCAAGTATATTATATATGTATAATAATTCATTATGCTCAAGCATCCAAAGTGCAGCTGCTCAAGAGCCTCCCAACATTAAGAGTGTACTAGAGATACTTAGGGTCAACATTCGGTTCAACATTCTGCATAAATTTTCATTGTTTTTGTAAATTTTTGATCCTGCCAGAGTTGCTTTGGCTTTGTTAGTGCATTAAAAGCCAACATTGAATTAGCATACAATTCAATACAATTCGATTTTGAACATTGTGCATTAATTAATAACTAATTTTTGTAGCTTCAATTGCTTTGGGCTACTAAATTAATATGTCTTTTGAATATACAAAGGATGTTTTAAGCTGATTTTAGTTTTCAATTTGTGATGTTCAAACGCATTGAATATAGCTGGAAGTATGATAAAGTTATACAATTTTATTACAAATATAATCAAGAGAACATATGGCTTAGGTCGCTTACTCATTAATAATACTCAACCAGAATGTTCTTAAAAATTACCAAAAATTATATATGCCGAATGTGTAAAAAGTACCCAAAAAATAAGTTGAAAAATAAGCTTTTAAAAAAAAAAAAAATATTTTAATTTACTAAATTTGTATACATATACGAAGAAGTGAAATCACTTCGGCTTCAATCCAAAAAAGTTGTTGTCTCACAATATAGTATATGGACATCGCTCTTATGGCGTGACGTTACGTTTATACGACATTGGACTACAAATTTGCAAATTTCTGCGAATTGACCAAGTCTGGTAAATAAAAATAACGTTAGTATTTGCAAGTTACCAAATTAAAAACCATTTTTTTATGAGCCTAAGCATCTTGACGTTTCCATTAAAAATTAATTAGTAACTTTTTTAAAAACGTTAATTTGAGATTTTAGTTTATGAATCAATATTTATTTATTAATAAAGTAAAGTTAAAAATAAATTATGATAATATAATACAAAAAAAAAAAAGAAGCATGTTCTTTTACAGCTTACAGCATGATTTATCATAATGTCACGTAATTAATTTCGCCTTACTATTTTGCGTGACGTTACCGAAATTATATGACAAATAATATTATAACTTTTTTTAAAAACTATTTAACTCAAGAAAAACAAAAATTTTTGCTTCAATATTAGTAACATCAATGAATATATTTCAACTGTTGGAAGAAATGACAAACATAACGATGCTTTGATTTTACATCCTTATAGAAGATGCTCTTAAAAATAGATAAATCTGAGCAAAATACCAACTTTTAGCTTTATAGCCAAATTTACCTACCATCTAATAGCCTTAGTTGTGATAAAAGATCTTTAATTTAATTACTCAGGGCTTAAATTTTTAAGTCATCTGTATTAAATATCCTATTCTCGAACTTTTTGAGAGTTACTCGTGCTTTTTGTGGTCATCTGCAAGAAAGTATGTGTGTAGGCTATATCTTAGACGATACTAAAAGTTTGAAAAATGAAAATGCGTTAGATTTTCAAACAAATTTTAAATGAAAAGGTGACGCCACAAATTCTTAATACTTGAAATGTAACCTTATTAAAAGTAAGGGGATAATATTAAAAAATCGTTCTATTCAGGGCACATGATTGTTGCTAAATTTTTACCGATTTTTATGTCAATCGAAATAAACGTCAAATAAACTATTTAAAGTATAGAGGGCAAGTTTCAAGTTGATACGTTGAGAGGTGTGGGAGCAAACACGGTTAATCGATTGCGGGGGGTGCAGGGTCCCCATCAATTTGGATTTGTTCATTAGAGCCACAGTAATCAGCACACCAAAAATTGATGGATTCTAGGTCACTTGTTACCATAATTACGTAGAGTCAAATATTGACGCAGTTTATTGGCAAGGGGAGATGAAATTTGTATGTTTTTGGCTATAACTTTTGTGCTATTTGTCCGATTTTGTCATCATACATATGCATGTCACCACAAACGCATCGCTCTGTTAACTTTCAAATAAAAATATTAAACGGTGTGTTTAAAAACCGCGAAAATCTACAGCGGGGGAGCGGTGAAAGATATGGACATGATTCGACAAACTTCATCTTCTCAGGAAATATGCGCATCAGCTGGTAAAGTTTTGTATCTCTAGCTCTTATAATCTGCGAAATCTAGGTGTTTATACAGACGGACGGACGGACAGAGGGACATGGCTTAATTGCTACCCGAGATTATGATAAGCATTTTGGTATAAAGGACTTGGGGTCTGCCACACCTCCTTCTGTCCGTTACATACATTACACAAATCTAGTATACCCTTTGTACCTAATAGGTACAGGGTATAAAAAGAAAAAATAATGAACCAAGTGAAATTTTTTCGAGAGAAATTCAATGGGATTTATGGTTTAAAAATGATATCATCAGAAGTAGCCGATGTACCAAATTACTACCCAAAAGATAGGTACAATAGAAGTATTTATGTTATCAGCAGGACTCTTACCGTAAAAATATGCTGTATACAATTAGGGTATTATGGATGTCATCCTTAAAAGGGGCTAGATAAAAACATAATTTTACAGTCTCATCTATGGCTTCTATGGATTCTGAAATGTATATGTTCCAATGGACATGGCATGATATGACTTCTAGACTCTACTCATAATTCCAAAATATACGTATGATCTGGCACACCTACTTCTCGCTGGCTGTCAAAAAAAATCCAAAGAAATAAAATAAATCCACTAAATCTTCAAAAGTTTTGTGGAAACGATTGCTGTGAAAGAAATGAGATCAAAATTCGCTTTGAAACTCTTATGAGTAGCACGCATAACTAGCTGCCACCACATCATATCATAAGTTTTTGTTTCACATTAAAGTTCAAAAGTATCGAAAAAATATTTGTACATTTATGGGGTTTCCGCTAAAGTTTCACTCTGCTTTCACTTAAACTTTTAATGAAATTTGACGCCTGGGACTAAACTACCATATCATATTTTTGAATGACATTGAGCTCAGTTATAAAATGTATGAATTGACTCACTAACTCACTAACTGACCTGAACTTAACTTATGTTCTTATTTCATGCATTTTCTTAATACTCAAAATCTCAATTAGCTTTTAACTTTTCAAGAGCTCACAAATAAATAACAGAAAGAAAAACTTGCTAATAAAGAAAACTTCAAAAACTGCTACGAGTACTTGGAAAACAACCTACAACAAAAACATAAAGATTTGCCGCTCTACCAGAACTATTTGCGTAAGTTAAGTGAACAACTTTTGTTAATTTGCCGTCAAAGCTGATGAAGACAACTTGGCGTAGACAAGACAGCGATGAGAAAATCAGAAAGAGCTACTGGGTATGTACTACAGCGAGAGAAGGCCGAAAGCCAAAAGTAATGTGCCATGCCAAAACTTTAAGTAGAAAATATTATAAAATAATTTTCAACTTTTGTTGTGTTTTGAAACAATATACAATTTCATCTATGTTCACACACACGCCAACACACACACACACACACGCACATAATGCCTTAAGACACAACAAGCGCAGAAAACAAGACAAAAAGGAAGCATGGCTGACACACACACACTATCACGAGCATTTATGCATATGTATTATTATATACATATATGGGCGAAAATAAGTGAAACCGGACATTTCTTCACCCGATGTTTTGTATTTTGATGTTTTTTACATAGGTATATGTAATAGAGTTACAAGGTAATATTCGGATCGTAAATGTTTTTTTCAAAATTCCAATTATTTTTCGAGTTATCGATAAATAGTTATTATGGTAGAATTTCGCTAAACAATTAAATCTTGTGAATAGCATATGCGCATTACCACAGAAAGGTGCACCTTGACCGAAAAGTTAAATGTTTTTTAAAAGTAGGTTTGAACTTTTATTATTTAATAAAAACATTGAAAAGTTATTAATTTGAAAAGCTTAAAGCTTTGCTCACAACTTAAGTTGGTCGAACGGGCAAAGTCTGGCTACAAAACTAAAAAGTTCACATTTTGAACAGATTGGCCTACATTAAATATAATAATACATTTATTATTTTTTATAACTATATCAACATTATTTTGTTTCTAACTGAAAAGTTGTAAATATTAAAGCAAAAATTTATGTTTTTCTTCAGCTATTTTAAGTGCTTTTGAAAAAAGTTCTTAATATAAAATTGCATAAATATAAGTAACGTCACGCCATTAATCGTCACTGAGGTTACTAAAAGAAAACGAATAAATAGTTTTGTGACCTATTAACTTGGCAAATAAGTCATACAAAAACAAGGTGAATACCAAAACAACATGCACAATTTCTAGATATTTTCGATTTTTTTTGTAATTCAATTTAAAATCCATTTCTATTTTTGTAACATAACGCCAAGCGTCGTTTTTTTAATCAGTACGACCGATTGTTGTAATTTAAGACTCAATATAGTGCTACTTAATGGCTAAGACAAATATTTTAAATTTGATTTTTCCTTTTTTTTTTTGTACATATTGGTCTTGCAAATGTAACGTCACGCTAAAATAGAATTGCCCATATATAACCGTATATAGGCTATATCCCAGTGAAGTTTAGAACATATTGGTGCAAACATTTTGCTTATATCATTCTAAAATTTTTTCGCACATTTAAACCGTTTTTTAAAGCAAAGAAACCATTTTTTTTGTGAAAAACTTTTTTTAATCTTGAATATTTTCAGACGTTTTCATGATATTTGTTGCTACTTTACAAAGTACTTCTCAAAACAAACATTTATTTTTTGTTATTAGTTTTAAATTACTTTCTGTAACGAGCGCCTGCCTATGTTTTCTAATTATATTACAAGTCACTGAGTATGAGCATTAAAAGCAGTGTCTACAATAACAAAAATTAAATTTTTTTTCTGTGTGAGTTTACGCTTATGAAATGTGATGATTCCTATTTCTTTATTCTCAAATAATAAAAAAAAAATTTTTATCAAAAATATTATAATATAAATTTTTTTATAAACAAATATTTTTTATTATTTTTATTATTATTATATATTTTTTAAATAAAATTATTTTTTTTTTAAATAAAATTAAAAAAATTTCAATATTTAAATAATATATAAAAAAAGGTGCTTGACTAGAGACTATGATTAGTTTTTTTTTTTATGTTATACCGCTTTATTAATATATCTACCACTCTTGTATTTTAAAAATAAATATAAAAATATAAAAATATAAAAAATAAAATAATAATTTAAAAAAAAAATAGTTTTATAAAAAAAGTTTTATCTTTCATTTCAATGAAAAATGTCTTTGCTTATAGAATTTTTATTTTTCGGAGTGACCACATATATTAAGTGTGATGGATGGTTCCTAATTCCGAATGACAGAGAGACGATTTGGAAAATTATAAAATAAACAAAGAACAAAAAATTTATAAATTACAAAAAAATAATTATAATGTTAAAATATCTAAAAACAAATTTTTTTTTTTTAAATCTCCAAATTTATTGTTATAGAATTTTAATTTTTTGTTTTCTTTTTTTTCATAATTCTGAGTAATGCAGGAAATATATATCCTTTTTTTCACAGTTAAAAAATAAAAATATTTAAAAAATTTATTTTAACAATATTTTTTTTATCTCGCCGATATTTCATGAAAAAAATTGTATTATTATAATTATTGTAACTTAAAAATTAATTCTAGGGAACTAAGTCATTAAAGCCAAATCAACATAGGCTAAAAAAAATGTTATACTATTATTGTTATTAATAATAATTTTTGTTAACTGTCAAAAAAAATCTAACTTAATTTTTAGCTATCGATATCTCGATAAATAAACCGTATTTATCGAATTAAATTAGCAAGCCAATATTGTCACGGATCTCTGGCACATAAGTAAAAACCGTAGAGAACTTCTTAAAAAGTGATCCGCTTCACATATTTTCGCCCAAGAGCTGTAGTCTATGTGAGCTTGTGAGATATCTTACAGCAACAGCCAAGCACACAAAACTACATGTTATGTCTTATTATTAAGTATGCGCTAATTTAAAGTATTAAGTTTAAAAAATATGATACAGTCCAAGGGCTGAGTGACAGTGGGATATCCTGTACCCTTTTGCTAGGAAACCATTCTACTTTCTACTAAGCATTTCTATTGTCAATTTAGTGTAACGAAGCACATGAAAAAATCTGGACTGTTGCAATAGAATAAAATTTCTCTCTCACTCTCAATATATTAAAGGCAACCCTGAAGCTAATATTAAAGACATAGTCATCGATTCCAATTATAAAGCCGAAATATCGATTTGTGCAGCGTTGTGAAAAAAAAAACGCAATGGCATTTTCTCCAAGCAAGAGGATTCTATTTTTTCTTAAATCTGACATATAGTATAAAATCTGGGCAGAAGATACTATATAAATTTGCTCTATATATTTACATCAACAAAATTGTGCAAATTATGGGCTTCCACTTATGCCGCCATTTTTCTTAAATACTGATCAAGTTTCAGACCAAAAAGAATTGAAAGAAGTGACGGATATCGCCGCAGCTCTACCCGAATCCTTGTAGATCTAAGCAACTAAAGTTCCGACACGCCTGCTGCCTACAACAAAGTCGTACCTTGCGGAAATCTGTAATACCCTTAAACTTATTGATACAGGGTATAAAAATCTCAGGCTACACTAGCATGCTTAAGTTTTGGGAAGTGAATGTGTCCCGTCCAAAAAACCAACCACAAGCCAAGTTGGTTACTTTTCGTCGCACTGCTTGTTTTAAGTTTCGTGTATAACTTTTTTGCTTCCCCCTACCGCCATTTTTATCTTGTTGTTATTATTATTGTTGTTGTTGTTGCTTATGTTGTTTTTGGTAAACAACAATATTATATATAAACGACGTGGACTAGAATTGAGCGCCCTCGGTTATTTGCGCGAAGTTTAATGGAATTTTCAACAGTTTTTGCAACAGTGATTTGACTGCCCCAAACACATACTTGCACACAAACAAAACCATATACCAACTTGCAAATATACAAATACAAAGATATGTAGGTATATACAACCAAGTCGCGTATTTGTTTATTTGCATTATTTTTCTATGCCCTTGCTGAGTGTAGATAAAGTTTTATCCCATAAGATACTTCTTTAAAGTGATTCTCATTAAAAAACAGTCCTTTCTCTTATTTAAATGTTGATGCAATGAAGGGTTTGTTCTAAAGGCGACGGTTTTTTGTTGGTCGAGACAACGACTTATACTGTCAATGCAGCCTATCTCCTAAAGTCTGGCATAAATCTTGCACTTCCTGTAGAAAGACACAAGTGTGTCTGATAGCTGCAAATCTTCCCACATACCTGGTTATTTCCTAGAAACTCCAACCGGATTCTTTTCTGGCACCTATAGAAAGCAATGTTCATTGATTCAAATAAATCAAAGCAAATGTTTCAATGAGAAGAGCTCCAAAAGTTTTGCATAAGTTTAAACAATCTGCAGATTCCGCAAAATATTAAAATACGAGAGCTGTTTGATAAGTTCATGACTTTTTCAATAAAAGATACTTTTTTCGAAAATAAAAAAAAACTTTTCAATACAATCTTCCTTTAGCTCGGTTAGTCAAGCGCTTTTCCAATTGTTAAATTTCTTCCGAATAAAACAATAAGTTTTCTTAAGGCGCTCAAATTAGGCGTTTTTTTAGTGCTGATCTCTTCATTCAATCCAAATCTTGAACTGAACAGAAATGAGTCGCTAGGGGCCAACTCTGGAGAGAATGGTGGGATGGAACAGAAATTCGTAACCCAACCCATGAAATTTTACTGTAGGCTACAGATGCGTTTATGGTCAAGTTTCAGCAACTGCGGCATCCATCACTCATATACCTTTTACATGTCCAAATATTTATATAATATATGATATAAGCATTGAGATGTGTACAGCCTCACATCTCCGTTTTTCGATCGTTCAGTATCTATGGATTTGAGCGAGACGACCTCCTTTGGGAGACCTGCACGATTGACGTCCTTGCACTGGTACGACCCATCTCTTAAACTTATTGATCAAGCTTTTTCTTTGCTTCGGTGATGATTTTTTTACGCGAAAATAAAGCCAAATCAGAACGCGAAAATCACACAAACAATGTTTGCAACAAGGGTATACACTCTTTGGTGCCCCACTAAGGCTAAGATGTTTTTCCGAATTTTTTGGTTTATTTTTTTTCCCTCTTACCAAAATGAATTTGCAATTTTTTTTTGCATCACTCTTTACAGGAACTGCGGCTTGTAACTGACATTTGCAATTTGACTTTGCAAAAAGTGGTAGAATGATGTGCACCAAAACTTGGCAAGTTCTTTTTTATATATAACAACAACTCTTCCAGAAATAAGCAGCACTCATATTCATAGCATACTTTTCCGTGAGCGCGGGTGTCAATCTGTTTTTTGCTTTTTCATTCATCATTTTGAAAGCGCATTAAAATTTTCGAGAAAAACAAAATGTAAGTGAAAATAAAACACCTGAATGTAAAGTGACTTGACTTCTGCTGCCAATGAATTAAAATGTCAAATGTGAATATTTTTTGTCAGTTCTTAAAATGAAATTAAAAAGCAAAAAACAAAAACAAAAAGCTACTCAGCACATTTTGTGTCAAATATATATTTCTCTTTATGTTTTATTTGTGTGTTTGTTTTTCGTTTTAATGAAGTGAATTAGCATAAAATGTTGCATGGCATTTCACCGAGTGACAGTTGGCAGGTACCTAAAATACACCCCTGACACTAACTCTGAAACTGCCCCGGACACACTTTCCATTTAATTTGTCAAATATGATAAGCTTGTTTCAAAAATAGTACAAGCCAAGCACTTTTGGGATTTGTACTGTAGTACTATAGCCCACCCAAAAAAAAGGTCAACATGTTGCCGAAGAGCACTGCAAACTACTTTGAAGTTTTTAATACCCTTCACATAAGTAAATGGGATTATGGTTATTTTTTTTAAATAAGTTTGCTAGGTCAAATCGGAATCCGCATGGTATATGCAGATTAGAGTGATTTGATTTTTAAAGCTAATTTTTTTTTACATCATCTTAAAGGCTCGTGTGCGAGTTTGTCACATGAACCGATAACTATTATATAATTTTTCTCTGTATATAAAACTTTGTATAATTTAAAATGGAGAGTAAATTAAAAATTGATACTACGCGAAAAAATTATAAACTTTTTTTCGATATGGAATGTTTGGTCCGTAGACGGTTTGGCAGAATAGAATCACTAATGAAAATATTTTTTTTTTGTTGTTAAAACTTTACACATTTTCAGATCTTTTATTTAAAAATTTTCTGAACATCACCGTTTTGGTTAATTCAATTCAATTTTTTCGAATTAATATTTTTATAAATTTTTCTTGGGGAAAAAGTCAATAAATGTGCATTTAGTGTTTAATTTTTTGAGCAGTTAGCTAAGTTTTTAGTTATCGATAGTTCGATAGATTTCTACGTACTTTATAAATATTACACGTTTTTGCCATCCGCCGAGTTTTATGCTTTCAAAATTAAGTTGCTATTATTATATGTAAATAAAATTAAATTTTTAGTTATTGATAACTCGATAGACTTCTATGAACTTTTAAAATATTAAACGTCTTGCCTATCCACCATATTTTGAGCCTTTGGAGCTAAGTTGTTAATTATACCTTAAATGTCTTTAATTTTTAGTTATCGATAAATCGATAGATTTGTTAAAATCGATGGCCTTCAACTCTCTCTTCGACGCGACTTGAATCTCCTCTATCGACTCAAAGCGGTGTGATGCGTTGCATTGTCATGGTGCAAAAACCATAGTTGTCTCGCCACAATTCCGGCCTTTTCTGGCGAATAGCTTCACGCAAACGACGCATAACGCTCAAGTAATAATCCTTGTTGACTGTTTGACCCGGCGGAAGGAACTCTAATGCACAACAGCACGATAATCGAAGAAAACAGTCAACATGACCTTGATTCTTGAGCAACTTTGGCTCGGTTTTTTTGGTTTTGCCTCACCTTTGGCACGATATTCGCTCGATTGATCGGTTGTTTCGGGGTCGTAAGCATAGATACAAGTATCATCTCCAGTTATTATGCATTTCGTTTTGTCAATGTAGTCAGAAAGCATTGTTTCACACACTTCAACGCGACGGCTCTTTTCCAAAAAATGCAATTTAGACATTGTGAAAATCGAAAAATTCACTACTACTACTAAAAATTCAACACTAATGAATATTTTGACGTGCAACTTGGCATGGATGACAAAGACAGTGCTACCATCCTGAAAAAAAAAAATTCTCCAAATCCAATTTCATACAAACGCCGAATTGCAGGTAACAAAAAACCAGTAAAAAAAGTGACTCGAGTTCGTCTTGCGAGTCGGTGGAGCTTTATGTTAAATGGCGCAAAAATCTAGACACAAGAACTTTTTTGACTAAAAAAAAGTAATGCCGGCGGTATCTGAAATATGTCGATATGACGACTTGGGATATGCAAAAACTTAGTGTAGAAAATAAGTTAAAAATTTGAAAGCTCGTTTAGTTAGCGATTGCGAAGCAACTAAAGAAAACCCTAAGGGGGACTGGGGAGAAAGGTAGCTACTTTTATAAGAAAAGTGTCACATTTCTTGGCATATATGCACATGACTACAATCCATTTTTTTTTTTTTTTCGAAAAATAGAAATTAAGTTTAAGGGTCAGAAGTTTATTCAGTTAGTGATTTCGAGGCAAGGGTGAATAATCCGACAACTTGGCATATAAATATATGACAACAATGATGGTACAAAAGATCTTCTGGTCGCAGTGCCCCACCTCTTTGTGAGGAACCCATAGGGGAAAAAAAGGAATATGACAATCGAAATTTTGTTTTAAACTTAGATAAAAACTTGGTGTAGAAAATACGTTCAAGGGTCAGAAGCTCATTCAGTAAGCGATTCCGAGACAAGAAAGAAGTCCCTGTGGGTGAATGGAGAACACTTTTATGGCAAATATGTCTTAATCTTTCAAGCAAGTTTAAACTTTTTCGTTTAGTTTAGTTAAGCCAGATGCAATAAATAGAAGAAACCGTTTTCAGCATTTTTTTAAATTTTTTATTAATTTTATATTACTATCTACAGAAGTGGGAAAACTATTATAAAATATATATATTTTACAAATAAAATTTAAAAAAACATGAAAGCTAGTAAAAAAATTTATTAATTTAGATGAATTAAAAATACTAAATCAAAAAATTTTTGAAGGATTTTCCTAAGCGCAGCTTATATACAGTCCTTTAAAAAAGCTACCCAAAACAAAATTGATTTTGTGCAAACCATAACATAAAAAAGGAGATGCCAAAGACCCATCAAAGTTTCAAACCATATAGGTAGAAGTACAAAAACACATTGACAAAGAGATACATCCGTGCGTCTAACCGATTACTACCAAATTACAATCATGCATAAAAATATATAGCAGGTAATCGCAAAATAGTATTTTGGAGGCGTATAAAGCTCCTTTTAAGATAACTTTTCGATGCTTCAGAGATTATTCTAGTATGTACTTGCAACTAGCAACTTATACTATACATTAAGAACATTTGCAATTCGAGATTACCCCTGGTTTGATTTTTCAGTATCTGCTTGCTTGTTGTTGTTGTTTTGGTTAGGCTGCTTATGCCACATTATCCTCAAGAGCGTGGGAGTTGGATGAGGTTTTTACTTTTTAATTTTAATATGCAACAAAAAAGAGATACGATAACTTAAAAGTCATGATGCGTATTAAGCGGCCAGCCTGTCTACCGGGTAGACCAAACATTCGGATTCGCTCAACCCTTCGCATATACGCTGTATAACAACCCTTATCAAAATATTTATATGACTTCGCATATGTTAAATGCAGAAACTGTTCGAAAAGGCATTCAACCATCAAGGCCCACTTGCCACATCCCATGCAAATAATATAAAAAAATGCTTAATGGTCTGTAATCTGCTTAAAATTTGGACATGAGTTCAATTTGCAAAATGGCTACGGTTACGGTTTTACGTTTAAAATTCACATATGTGTATGTGTGTGTGTGTGTGTGTGTGTGTGTAGGGGGGTGTGAGTTTTTAAGCTGCCTTTCAATCCCTCTGCTGCTTGTATACTTACTTTTTACGGCAACATTTTGTGGCTGCTTTTTTTATTTATGAACTTTCATTTATTTTATTTTGGCATACATAAGATAAAAAAAAATTGGGTTTTTCATTTTAAAATTTTCATTTTAATTAGTGCACACGCACACGCACACACTCACACAACTACGGGCTGGTCAACTCCGCCGTGACCTCAGCACATAGCAGCTCCCTGACATGGTTTTTAAGGAAACGCACCCAACTTTACTTATTTGATGGGAAAACAAAAGAGCCCAAAATTCAATTTGCCTCTTTTGTTTTTTACACTTACAAGTTTTATTTCCCCCTTTTTGTTTTTGTATGTTTTATTATATATATCTTTGGGAAATTGAAAATTACACATGTTGAAACCCTTCTTTTTTTTTTGCTGATCGAGTTGTTGATTTAAGGTAGATGGGTTGGGTTAGACCTTATGTGAAATAAATTATTGTAAGTTCTACGATTAAAATTAATTGTTGCATTAAGTGAGTTTAACAAATTGAGTTTAGTTAATTTGGATAAATAAATATAGTTAGGTTTGTAAAAAAGAAGAATGTATGGAGTGTATCCTAATTAGGAATTAGAGTCTCAAATAAAGGGTTTTCCAATAAGAGGTGTTATTTTGGTATTCAAAGAAAAATGTCATTTTTTGAGATAAATGATCGGATGTTTATTTCCTAATAAAGAGGAAGGTATGCCGTTAATAATGAAAAACAACATCAGCCAAATGGCCACCACGACCACGCTTACAGGACCGTATCCTTTTCATGAAACTTTCTATAACCAAATCGCAAAGTGGCTGCCCTATGTCCTCGATAGCCTCACGAATTCTATCTTTGAGGTCTTGAATCGACGCTGGGCTGTTGGCGTAGACCTTATCTTTCACGTAGCCCCAAAGGAAGAAGTCGCAAGGTGTTAAATCACAAGATCTCGGTGGCCAATTGTGATCACCTCTTCGAGAGATAACACGGTACGGAAAGTTTTCCCGTAAAAGAGCAATGGTTTCGTTGCTTGTGTGGCACGTAGCGCCGTCTTGTTGAAAGTAAACGTTGTCCAGATCAATAGCATCCAACACCGACCATAAAAAATCATTAATCATCTCTCGATAGCGTAATCCATTCACCGTTACTGTTCAACTGTCCAACCTCATTTTCGAAAAAGTACGGTCCAATGACCCCGCCGGACCATAAACCGCACCAAACAGTCACACGTTGAGGATGGAGAGTCTTCTCAACAATAACTCTTGGGTTTTCCGAGCCCCAGATGCGACAATTTTGCTTGTTGACGTAGCCACCGAGGTGGAAATGGGCCTCACCAGTCAAGATGATTTTTCGATGGAATTCCGGATCATTTTCATGCATTTCAAGGACCCAATCAGCAAAGACACGACGTTGTTGATGATCGGCCGGCTTGAGTTCTTGTGTTACATGAACTTTATAAGCCTTAAGACCCAAGTCTTTATGCAAAATACGGTGTATTGACGTTTGTGGAATGCCCAAAATTCTTCAACACTTTGGGCTACAGCAGCAATATTCTCAGTTGTTCTTGAGCGACGTGCACGGGTTTTATTCTTCACATCACTAACTTGTCGCAACAGCTCGAATTTTTCCACCAATTTCTGTATTGCGGTCCGACAAGGTGCTTCACGACGACCCAAAAATGCTTTAGTTTTGCGAACTGTGACTGCAAGATTTTCACCATTTTTGTAGTAAATTTTAATAATTTCAATGCGTTGTTGAAGCGTGTATTGTTCCATTTTTAGTACTGGCGTAGTTTGTACTTGCCAAATGTCAAAGAATAAAAGATTCAAAGTGACAGCTACCGAAATACCGGGTGATTCAAAATAACACCTCGTGTTGGAAAACCCTGTACATATAATCCGATCTCAAAACAATTTCCGTTGTCAATCAAGCTTAGGTAAACATTATCTGTTCAGTTTTTCTAAATTTGTGACAATGTTGCCACTTATCGATATCGATAGGTTACCATCTAATTAACATAAAAAAAATTAAGTTTTAGCTGTGTTTTTTTAACCTAGACATAAAAATGATCAAATAACAACTAAATTAAATTTTTTTTTTTAAATCGCTAGTTACTCTTTTTTGTCACTTTAATAACTTAAATTTTATATACAAAACGTATTTAAAGTCAATTCTTCATTCTTCATCCTTAAATACAATAAAAATTATATCTTTTTTGAGGCAGGTACCAGAATCGGTTCCAAAAAATTTGGTTCAATAAATAAAATTTTCCGGAAGCTTGTGCAGTATTTTTTATCAATAACACTAACACGGTTATCTGGAAACGTCATTTTGAGCGGACGTTAAACTCCACAATGGACCAAATGCATCCGAATTTCAAATAATGCGGCGTATGAATGAGAACAGGCACATAAATATCGACCCGCCAACAGTTTCAAAAATTGCATTTGCCGTTCGAAACTGAAAAATGGCAAATCGACTGGCGCCGATGGAATTCCGGCGGACTGCTTTAAGGCAGAAGCAGACGCTACTGCAAGAATGCTCCATCCATTATTTTTAAAGATATGGCTAGCGGAACGATTTCCAACGCAATGGAAGGAGTCTGTTATATGCAAGTTACCCAAAAAAAGGTGATCTTAGAAGATGTACCAACTGGCGGGGTATATCAATCACCCAATCAGTTACAAAAATTGTTCAGCAAATATTGGCAGAAAGAATAGGCGATCATCTTTACTTCTTACTGAGCGAAACGCTAGCTGGATTTTGTCCTGCAAAGTCTTGCGTTGATCATATTAACACTCTAAGGGTCATCATCGAGCAATCAGTCGAACTTTATTCAACGTTATATATGTTCTTTGTGGATTTTGAAAAAGCATGTGATTCCATTGATCGCGAATTTCTATGGACAGCTTTAAAATAAAGAGGTATTCCAGAAAATATAATCAATCTAATAAAAAGTAGCTACGAAGAAGGGGTCAGCAGAGTTACGCATGATGGAAGTTAAGCGAACCGTTTTTAACTAGAAATGGAGTGAAGTAAGGCTGTATTCTGTCCCCGTCCTTATTTATAACGGCGCTAGATGTGGTGTTTGAAAGTATAAACCAACAACCAATAGGTATTAATTGGCACCTAAGCAAAAAACTTCGTGAACTGACGTACGCCGACGATGTAGCTCTATTAGCTAGCTCGTACCAGAATATGCAAAGAAAAGCTAACGCGTTGGCCGAGGCTGCTATTAAAATTGAATTAAAAATTAATATACGCAAAACAAAATCCATGCGTGTTAAAACAAATAATACCAACCTATTCCAAGTAGGAGGAACATGCATTGAAAATGTCGACGAGTTTGAATACCTTGGTAGTATATATTAACAAGTAATGGAGGTGCTTCAGCTGATATCGACAGTCGCATTCGCAAAGCGCGCGTTGCATTTAGCAGATTGAGTCGAGTGTGGCGATGTCATAGCCTAAACCAAAAAACTAAGTTAACCATCTTTAGCTCGTGTGTTAAATCAGTGCTACTTTATGGTAGTGGAATACGTTACTCGAGCCTCCACGCAAAAGATTCAAACTTTTGTAACTAGATGCCTACGAACTATCCTGGTGGCCAAGAACCATATCAAATGAACAAATATGGCGTGCGACAAGGTAAAACAATATTGAAAGTGAAATAAAGCGACGTAAATATAATTGGATTGGTCATATACTACGAAAGTATACGAAGGATCCAACACATGTTGCACTGTTATGGAACCCACAAGGAAATAGATTAACACGGCTTCCACGAACTACATGGCGCAGAACAGTTTTAAATGAAACGCACAAATCTATAAGTGAGCTTCGAGGTATTGCAAGAACTAGACAACAATGGAAATCTTTTGTTAAAATTTTATATGAATAGACCAAGTTCGTACAATCAAATATTCTAATAAACATACGAGGTTAATAATAATAACACCACTAGCTTACAAATTTAAGGATCATCGAGTGAACCTACGTATAAAAATGTTTTTTAGGGTAATTTTGCGTCGAGATACACACAAATGACAACCTTTTTTTTCTCAAGCACCGTTTTCGAGATTTTTTCGAAAAACATGTTTTTGGGCACTTTTTTCAGTTATTCCCTAATATCTCGTGAACAAAATTTTTATCGACATGAAAGATGATTAGATCGAAAGGTATTGAAATTACAAAGATTTAATTTTTTTTTATTAACGAAAAATTTTTTTTTTAAATTGTGCCAAGTATTTAAGCTTAACACTCGAAATGTTCGTAAAAGAATTCTCTTTCAGCTTAAAGCTTAGCATAATTTAAAAAAAATTGTTTTCGTTAATAAAAAGCAAATTGGAAATTTGTGATTCTAGGTCACATGTTACCAAATTTACGTAGAGTCCAATATTAACGCAGCTTTTAGGCAAGGGGAGGTGAAATTTGTAAATTTTTGGCTATAACTTATGTTGTATTTTTCCGATTTTGTTCATTGTACCCTGTACCTATAAGTGCAAAGGGTGTACTAGATTTGTGCAATGTATGTAACGGACAGAAGGAGGCGTGGCAGACCCCAAATCCTTTATACCAAAATGTGTATCATTACCTCGGATAGCGATTGAGCCATGTCCGTCTGTCCGTCCGTCCGTCTGTATGAACACCACGATTTCGGAGACTAGAAGAGCCAGAGACACGAAACTGAAACGCATATTTCCTGAGAAGATGAAATTCGTTGAATCATGTCATATGAGCTCGCTGTTTTTGAGGAACAGTGGGGGGTCGGGCTTAGCCACACTGTCGTGCTTGGCCCACCTTATCCTATAAATAGCGCCCAAAACGTGAATATGAACAAATATTTGAATGCAGTGGAAGCTGAGTAAATTAAATATAATTTGATTATACAAATTTGGTATAGTAAAGCTGGAGACATTTGCGTTGGCGTCCCTTTTTGCAAAAAAAAAAAATATATATATTTGTTTGTACAATATATCAAAATCCGTTCTATAACAAACATTTTTCTACTGCATTTTCGGTTTCATTGGTTTGCCCGAAGAACAAGACACTTACATACCTTTGATTCGATAAAAATGAGACCGCCAATGTATATCGTATACTCGTGTTCTTTAATACTGTAGTTCTCTTTGATTCTGCTTTTAATTCCCCTTGCCACCAGCTCAATTACTCTTGACCAACGTGCATCAATAAAACGTTGCATAACCAAAGGCGTAACTAATTTGAACATTCCTAAATCCTCAAAAAAAAATTTCCCACATACCATGCCATAATTGACTTGAAATATTTTGGAGCAACTGACAAATGATTCGCATAAATCAGTTTGTGTTTCAGATGTAATCAAATGCGGCATAGCAACAACATGCTACATACACGTACTGTAAGATTAATTAGTATATAGCAATCATTACATTGAACGGAACTGTTGGATGGGTACCTTAATCAAGAAGCGGGGGCAGGCAGAAGAGACCACAACAACCCCACTACAGACATATAATATTATAGCTTCCAGGCGCTGTCAGTGGCAAAACCAAGACATTGACTAAGGCGTATGTGTATTTAATAGTAGGATTGTAGGAGACGCCACAAAATACATTCATTATAGAGCCACAAACGCTGCCACTCAATGCCAAGCAATGGCTCTAATATGAATACCATCATCACCAACGTCATCGCTATCATAATTATCATTGGCATCGATATTGATACGGTGCAGACAACAAACATTTGTTGGCTGTTCCGAACTAAATATAGTAGGATATGAATAATGCTTGTTTTAGTTGTTGTTGTAGTTGTTTAAGATATTCAGGCGTGCTCCGGAATCAGAAAAATTCAATCCGAACAATTTTATTCGGATTCGGATTTGCGTGCTCTGGAATCAGAATTTTTTGTCGATAATTTCCTTATTTATTTTCGATACATTTGTAAATTTCCCTCGTTTTTATCGATAAATTCACATATGTGTGGTGTAACCAGCTGACTGCTTTTTGTTAAAAATTGTAAACATTGCAAAAATTCCATTTATTTCTCAATTGCTTGTTTTGAAGCTAAAAGAAGGCGTAAAATAATGAAAGAATCATGTCCTACTCGCGGCTTTTTGTTTTCCACTGCAATAAATATAATTTTTTAGCATTAAATTCTTTTGATTAATGTAGTTACATTGTGTTGGTTGGCGCGGAATGGTTTTTAGTTTGATACAAAACAGCTGACATGGCTGCCGTAGTTGTGCACCTTTTTATTAGTACATGTTGTTTACATTTCATTTTCATTTTATATAGCTAGTTATTAATTATTTTATTTTTTAAATAAAATTTCACAAAAATATTAATTTAGCAACAATGTTTATTAAATTTAAACACGATTTAACTATTTTTGTTGCAAGGGAAATTTTATTTGTGTAACGCGGGAACCCTGTCGCATTTACCAGCCATGTGTGCATGTTTGATACACACACATGTACAAACAAAACGAAAATTCGTTTTGGCTTGTGCATGCTATTTTTGGGTTGTGTCAGCAAAAAAAATATTAAAAATAGTTAGCAGCTAATATGCAAATTAAAGTTAGCATAAATAGAATCTAAGAATATCAAGGCATATATAAAAAATTACTTCAATATAAAATTTGTGCTTTTTTAATACTATTTTGACGATTCGGTTTCATTCCACTTGCAACAAAGCAGTCGGTTTCAAAGCACATAAAAAATTCGGATTGGTGGAAATGGGAGCATCAAACGTTCGGATTCAAAACGAATCCGCATAAATTATTCTGATTCGGATACCGGAGCACGCCTGATTGTTGTTGTTTGTGGCATGTATGTTTATGTTTGCAACATGGCGCATATTTGACTTGTTTCGAGATTGAACCATGTGATGGAAAATAAACGCTAATTAAATAGTTGAAGAAAGTAAAAGAGTAAAGTTGAGAGAGATGAACAAGAGAGGGAACCGTATAGAGTGCTTTTCGTTATTATAATTATTATTATGCGGTGCTACGCCGCATGCCCACAAATACGAAAACTCGTTTTAAGACTCAGAACAAGGTCCCTAATGATACCTGTATGTTTCAGACATTAAGTATTTTTTTGCAGTTGAAACTTTTAAAATTTTTTTAAATCGTGCATTTATCCGGTTTTGGCTTTATTCATTAATACTTCGCCTTGGTATCGTCAAAGCGAACCCCCAAGATGCACGTGCACACACTCCACAGCTCCCAGCCGATTTCTGGCTCCCCAGCGCCATAAGAAATCTGAAATATTAAACAAACATAAAAACAATATTTTTGTTTTTATATTGTATACCTTATTCTCGTTGTTCATCTTCTTCCTTAGCCGCCACTACAGTAGCAAATGCAAATAAGCAAAAGTACAACATGCGTATTAATAAAGCATACAAAACGAATGAAAAAAAAAAAAAGAAAAGCAAAAGAGAGAGAGAAAAAAAGAAAGCAGTAAAGCAAAATGCTGGTAGCAATATTTCTAATCTAATTTCTGCAAAGTTAAGGGAGAGGAACAGCACCCGAGCAGAAGCAATGGAAAAATTAAAAGAAAATACTGAGCATGCCGAGTGCATAGAGTGAAAAATGAAAAAAACATAACACAAAGAAAAAAAAAGCTAAACAACAACAATGCGGTGCAAGGAAATGTTTATCAAAGTTGCCACCTTAGTTTATACACTTTAAGCGACAGAGAGTATAATAAGATTCTCAACAGCTTTGCAGCGTTCTCAGCTCAAATAAGCTGGAACTCAAATATTAAGCGCCGCAGCTGAGTAAGAAGCTTAAGCGAACTTTCGTTTACTCAGTCGTACTTTAAGCTGTAGATTTCACAGAAACTAACGAAAACAATAAGTCTCTATTGAGAACCGAACCCAAGCCGACTTAGGTTAGGTTGGGTTATGGCGGCACACTTAGGCCTAGACTGGCCCGTTGTGATACCACTTAGGATCTCAATTTAAACCTCCTTCTCCAGGTAAGTGTTCTTAAAGGGAATCCCAGCCTGTTGCTGCGTTATAGCTTGCAATCATTCTCGGACAGATAGAACCAAGCTCTTCTAGGTTACTGAGAAAATAAGTTCCCAGGTACTTTTTCCTGCGTCTGCATAGAGCTTCTAAGGAACAGAAGAAGTGCTCTACTGTTATTATACTTCTTCTTCCTCGTCGCTGCAGCTTCTGCAGAAGTCATTGCTCGGAGCATTCATTCTGGTCGCATGTGCTCCGACAAGCCATCGCTCTAACAACTGCCGAACTCTGTGAGCGGTTGAGTTCACAGAATCTGGCGGAACGTTTTGGGTCGATTTTAGGCCATGTTTGGCGACTGATTCTACAGTGGGATGTGTTTTTCCACATCTTTTGTGCCTGGAAACTGAATTTTTTTCTTGTGTGTATCCTCGGGAGGAGGGAAATGGTCGTGCCAGGTCTGGCTATTTCTTCTCCTATTTCGTTGCCTATTATATTCTGGTGCCCTGGCACCCAAATTAGGCTTATAACAAACTGCTGTGCCATCTCTTGAATAGATTTGCGGCATTTGTTGACTGTCAACGAGTTGGAAGACAACGCTCGTAGTGACTTTATGGCTGCCTGACTGTCGGAGTATATATTTATTTCCCCGGTTTCCAGGCCAGCGTTACGTAAGCATATGAGAGCCTCGTTTATGGCAAGCTGACTTTATCCTACCCTAATATTTATACCTAAGCTCATACAGTCCCCTTTCAATTTTTTGCGTATATGTATTTCATTTTTTCCATATGTGCCAAGTTTACATGCTTTGTATGAACAAAAAAAAAATAATTTAAATTTAAGATTAAAAAATTTATTTTTTACTACTCAATATTTACTCGTATACCTTAAAAAAAAAAAAAGGTGGCTCAAAATTCGCCAAATATAAAATTCAATAGTTCTGGAATTTTGGCCAAAATATATCAATCTGGGCCCACTGTGCACTCTGCTTATTTTATAAGCATCAACTTAAATAATAGCTGCATTAGCCAGACTGTTATAAAACTATCAAAGTCCAAAATTTATTCGTGTTTTTGGGCTTACGTGAACCAGAAACCCAGTTCTAAGCCCATCAACTCTATCTCTCCAGATGATCGCTTTGAAATCTAAAACATTGCTAATCATTTGCAAGGCAGTTGCTGCAGGTTTGGTATAATTTTTGTAAAATCTAACTTGAGCTTCTGTTTTATAAATGAAGATCTTTTGACTTAAGAACAAATTATAATTTTTTTAAATTAAATATTTTTTTATTTCTTCAAGGATATGTCAAAACTTTTACACGATACAACCATCCAAAAAACATTGTAAACTGACTGAAAACTTTTCGATTCATTTTGTGAATCTGTCTTGTTAAAAATCTAATTCTTGTTTAAACACGTCATCTCAAGCTATGTGCCTCACCAAAAAAATGCAGAATTTTTGAACAGTATCTTAGAAGACATGAAAGCCTAAAGAGTATGCAAACTTTGAAACCCAAAAAAAGTTTTTTGGAAGAATTCTCAACTTCCCCTGCTGCGCAGACTACGTTTACCTGCACACGGTCGGGAATGTCGCTAAATGAAATTAGAAACGCATAAAGAGAACTGTACGACATACTTCAATTTGCGTATGCTTTAAATACAAAAAAAAAAAAAAAACAAAAAAAAATTGGGGTGCTGAGGGTTAAGCCAAACAAGGAGGCACACAAATGTTGACAAGCGGCATTCATATGCCCGCCGGGCTTTGATTTGAACAAAGGCGGCAGCCAAAGAGCGGCAGCAATCTACAGAATCTTAAAAGTATTCACCCAAAAGGTGAGGTAATAATAAGCGGAATTCCAGCAGAGTAATATAAAATAATAATAAACATAATTTGCCTTTCTTTTGCTTTTGTATTGCATTATTAACAGGCAAATGCGTTAAATTTAATTAAAAGTTATGTTTCTTGAAATATTATTATTTTGTCGCTGCAAGGCTTTAAATGTGGCAGCCAGTGTAACCATGCTTGTCATATGGCTTATTAGTTGCTCCTTTTGTGCAGCTCTATAATCTAAAACTTTTGTTTTATGACTATTGTTATGGCATAATGCTTTTAGGCGACAGTAAATATACAAATAGACAAATAAAAGGATTCTGTTGGTTATCCCTGCATGTACGCTTGAGGCTTCACAAACAGAGAGATAGAGAGAGCAAGCAAGCTAAATGGCAGCTAAATTGAAGGCTTATTCTTCGTCGTCACCTGTGCTATCTGACGCCAATAACCCTTCTACGTCCCCTCGTGCAGCTGCTTTGACAACAGACACTCTCTACAAAGCATTGCAATATAT
The DNA here is from genome assembly GCA_018150985.1 of Chymomyza costata. Classification (NCBI taxonomy): domain Eukaryota; kingdom Metazoa; phylum Arthropoda; class Insecta; order Diptera; family Drosophilidae; genus Chymomyza; species Chymomyza costata. The sequence continues at coordinate 3,315,480 of JAECWU010000030.1, forward strand.
TTGACAAGTGACAGCTGCAGTTCCCGTTGCAGCGCCTTTTACAGTTGCAATTACAGTTAGACTGTTACACTTTTTGATTGCCTGGACTTGAGGGCGTGGCAGCTGGGCGTTCTACCGATGCGTTTTTGGATTTTACGCACTGAAATGCTAAACCTGTTGTTAGCTTTTGTTATTTAAATTACTTGATGGCTGACACAATTGTAAGGTATTGATTTTTAAGGGTGCCAAACGGAATAGAGTAAAGAGTATTATTTATCTGTAGCTACTATATTATTTTCTATTGGCAGACCAGCCTAACAATTGGTTGACTTACATTATAAAATATTCACACAATATTAAGTATTATTATGGATTCTTAGAGCTCATTAAAATAATAGCAGGAATTATCAAAATGGCGCATAAAACAGCTGACTTTTATTTCGTCGCAGTCTTTTCTTTTGTAAAATCTCTCATGAGGTAAGCACTTTGGCATTCATTATACATGCTACAAAATGGTTTTTGCAAAAAATACCTCAAAAAAATAAAAGAATTTTTGAAGCTTTTTCAATAAAAGTTTACGAAAATAGTTTTCTATATTTATATCTATTTGTTGGATAATCTTCATCCCTAAAACATAATTCAAAAAAAAAATTTTAAAATAAAATTTAAAAAAAAAAAGACTTTTCCTATAAATTTGATAATAGCTGGAGAACGGATTGACGGGTTTCGATCAATTTTTTTTTAACAATTTGTACCGTATGGTACAAAAGGTATATTGTGTTTGTGCAAGCCGAAAATGTATGTAACATACAGAAGGAGACGTCGGAGACCCCCCAAAGTTACCTAAAGTATGATCAGAGTGACTAGAGAAGTCGATATACCCATGTCCGTCTGGTCGTCTGTCCGTCCGTCCATATGAATGCCTAGATCTCAGAGATGGTAAAAACTAGAGCAACCAAACTTTCAGATTAGATCCCTTATTAATCCATAGGAGACAAGTTTATTTTATTTTGATATCGGGATTACATTATATATTTCCCATAGGGGTGTTTCAGAGGACCTCGAAAAAAAGCAAAAGTTTTAGATAGATAATTCGTTTGTTTATGAAGATATCATAACCAAATTTGGCAATCGGAAGTTTTTTTGAGACCCCCAGCACTGTACCAAATTTTATCAAAATCGGTCATATAGCTCCCTTAAGATCGATCGGTCAAAATAACGCTTTTTTTAGAAAGTTCGTTGTGTTTCGTTTGTTTTTGAAGATATCAGAACCAGTCTGAAGTTTTTTATAGTTCCCAATCAGTGTACTAAATTTGATCAAAATCGGTTGACTATATCATATAGTCCCCATAGGACCGATCGGTCAAAAAAATTGTTTGGTGCAAAATTCGACTGATTTCTTCTTGTTTATGAAAATATCGTAGCCATATTTGCCGAATAATATAAATTTGGAGGTCTTAAGCAATATTTCGGACTTAATTGCAATGTGGTGATACAAGGTATCCCAAAGTCGTCTGCGCCCGACTTTAACGTACGCTATTTTTTTATAGTAGAAATATGTATGCAATTTTTTAGACTGAAAAGTATGGATGAGCTTAGTATGAACTAAATGGGTTTCTTTTACAATTTTGGGACAATGTAGTTTTTTTTTTAAATTCTGATTTTTTTTCATTATAGCCGAATTTAGAGTAAGAGCTAATCTGCTTTTTAAATGAGGTATTGCTTATAAGAGTTTTACTTTTTTTTTGCGAAAATTAGGGTAACACATTCAATTAAATCCAACTAAATTTCAATTTATTTCTACAAAGTGAATTTCTTAATTTCGCCGTCAAAACCAAATCAGAATTATTTTTGCACAAAATTCTTAAATGAAACGTCAAAAAATGATATCTATGCACAAAAGCCTAAAGCAAAAACAATACAAGAAACCCATCTTGATTTGACATGAAACTTTGTTAATGGATTTCAAAAATACCGAAAAGCATTACTATTGTAAGCTTGGCTGATAAAGAAATTCCTTGTTTGCTTATTACCTTTAATATTTACATATTTATAGAGCTGTGTTTGCATTTTCCTTTGCTGGCTAGCAAATAAATAACATGCCTCCTTTAAACAACAACTCTACGTTTTTCTTGTCACAACTCAACAATTGAAAATTAAAATTTAAAATTCAATAAATCCAGCAACGTGAAATATAAAAACAATACATCAGCTCTACCCCCTCGCATGCTCGGAATATGCAATGGGGGGGTAGGGAGTCAAAACATTAAAATGCAACAATTTGTTTTACTTGTTGGCTGAACCAAAACGAAACCAACTTTGTACCCACTGCTAGCTAACGGTACAGCAACGACTACCGTTGCCAGACCGATTCAAAAACATTTTACGAGCGCATTTCAACTGTAACAAATGTCCCAGGGCCATATGGAGTACCCAATGCACACACAGGCGTTTCAATCGGTAGATGGACGCATGCAACTCCCACGCTTGTAACCCACCTACTCACTAGGTGTGCAACCAAATACAAAAGCTGACCTCATGGACAAAATCCAGTAGCAACAACAAAAGCTAGAAAATGTTGGGGCAGGCTAAGGATAGCACATCATGCGCTTGGTTGACTCACTCAATGTTCCCAGCGTCATGGGTAAATCGACAATGGAGTATGTGTGTGTGTGTGTGTGTATTTAGTATGGCTCTGGGTGCAATTACCAATGAACGTAACAGGTGATCAATTGTAATAAAACTCCCAGGGTGCTTTTGCTTTTCATTATTTTCATTGCACTGTCGTACAGTCGCCTATACACCTATTGACTGCATGCATGTTCCTGCATGTCGTTGTGTATATGTGCAATCCATGTAACTGTACTATGCAATTTTTTGTTTATACCCTGTACCTCAAGGTAAAAGGAATGTTAGGGTTGTGGAAAGCTTTGTAACAGAGACCTCCCAGAGTTAGTTACAATTTGAACACAAAGACAAAAGAAATTAATATACACATACATATGTAGCTGTCTGCTCAAACGACGGTCTGAAAGCCCATATGATGCAGATTGGAAGAGCTAGGATAACCAAACTGTAGATATGGACTACTTATGTATGTGTAGGCAGATGAAGTTCCATATAAGTTTCGTGTGGATGTGCTTCATAGCAGCTTTGAGAAAGAAGATACATTTAATACAATATAAATTTTTATAATCTGTAGTAGAAGTGCGATACTATCGATGGCACTATCGATCTATCAATGGCACTATCGATAGTATCGATAGTATCATTTCATTAAGATAGTATACTTTTTTAAATTGACAACGTGTCAAAAAGAATACAAAACCAGTGGTAACACGTTGAACCTTTTCGACCATCTGAAACTTTTAGTCACCAAATCCGATGGAGACCATAAAAAATAATTTAAGTAAGTCAAATTTTTATAAAAATTCATCGCATAAAAAATCAAAAATCGATGCCGCATTAGCCTTAATGATTGCCACAGACGTCCAGCATTTCCGTATGGCTTCCGAAATTTCGAATTTCATAAAAAGTGTGTTGCAAAAAACAAAAAAAAATATCATTAAAAATTAGGTAGCAGCAATATTTGACAATCCACTTTATTTGGCCAGTCAAAGTTTAAGCCAAAATAAAAATCCATTGAGCTTATGCAAGCTAAGTAAAGGGTGTTTTTTTTTAACAGCGCACTGTGGGCCCAGATTTTCATATTTTGGCCAAAACCCTGTCATTTCCATAATAATTTTTTTAGAGTGATGAAATTTTACACACGTGTTCCTAAATTATTGAACTATTTTTCTGGCAAGTTTGAGTCTCCTCCGATATTTTGGAGGTATAGATAATCCAGACCAAAATTGGACAAAATTTAAAAAAACCATACAATTTTTTTAACTTAATTAAAAAAAGAAAACGGTTAATTGGAATTGGACCATGTTTCACATAGAGCTTGATATGAGATCCTCATGTATTGAAAAAATAGCCTTTACCCAAAATATTGAATGGCTTTGGAGTTATAGCCCCAATTAGTTTCAGCTTTCCAAGCAAATTACAGAAAGACGACATCACCAATCCATTTTTTAGCTGCTATAGTTTTTTTTGCATGCTTTTTTAATTTTAGATAAAAAAATTTCAAAAATCTATATTTCATTTTTACGTTTTTTCGTCAAAATATATCATTTTTTACATTTTTGATTTGCATCTTTGTAAACTAAGCGACCGATATGCGGATCGCTTACGATCCCACCCGAATTCCTTTGCTTGCGCCCTGGCCGGTCATAGACCGCGAAGACGCCTGAAACGTCTCCACCCATGTGACCTCAGAAGTCGTCTTATCATCTAAAACGCTGTAAAAGAATCTCGATGTCATGTGCTCTCTTAGAAATTTAGTAGATTTAGTCGAATCTATTTGTAAATTTTGTTTCTTGTAAATATTGTGTAAATATGTATTTAGTAATTTAAGCCCTATAACACACTAAATTTTATTATTGTGTAGCGATTAATTTTGTCTCATCAATATTGGATCATAGCCCATCTGTCTCGGTTGATTGCCAATAAAAATATCTCAAAAAAAAAAAAAAAAAAAAAGCATCTTTGTAAGTATACTATAAATATTTTCAAATTGTACATTTTTTATACATTTTAGTACAACCTTTGAACAAATTGTTATTAAAGCATACTTTTAGGCAGCTAAGAAATTCAAAAAATAGTAAAATTTCCAGGGGGTCAAATTTTAAAATTCAACCTTTAGATACAAAATTCAATTTCCGAAGATCGGGAGGAATTACATTTTGATGTAACGTCTTAAAAACTTCGAAATTTACAATCGAAATCAGTGTTCTGTTGTAAAAACTTATAGAGCTCTTCGTACAATGTATGGACCGAATAATCGTCCATAATCCTCCTTGTTCATGTACGAACTCATTTGACATTCCACGATGTCTGACCGCCAATCAGAATGAGAACAACACGGTCCGAAGAAAATATCGCTGTTTTAGAGGCCAGTGTAGAGGATAATTCAAATTTATCGATTCAAAACGTGTTACGTGTTTTGGGGCCTTCGGTAGCGTAGTGGTAGCGTACTCGGTTTACAAACCGAAGGTCGGTGGTTCGATTCCCCGCAGTTGCACTGGTACATTTGCCTAGCACTGGTATCGCTAGCTCAAAGACGCTATTTCGCTTATTAATTCCAGACACCGCCGTTCGGATTCGGCTATAAACTGTAGGTCCCTGTTCTCTTTGAACAGTTATTAATAGAGATCCCCATGCCCCGCCCAGGGGTGACTGACACAATTGTCAGTCAGGGATATTATTATTATTATATTATAAAACGTGTTACCGTCAATTGTGATCGATAAAGAGCAATGATGAATGAATATTTTTTTCCAAATTTAAGTGTGTTTTACTTAAGCTGTATGAGATATGTTAGTAGGTATTCTTGTTTTTAAACTGACTCGAAAAAATTTGAGTTTTCGTCGAAAATTATATACATATATTTTTTATATTATATTAAATAATAAAAAGACATATTTTTGCAGATTTCGCTTGCTGCAGAGTATCTTAATGTCGGCGGCGCCCTACTTCGCCGTTGGACATTTTTTGTCTGGTTGTTGCTTATTGACAATGCATAGAATTATGTACACAGCAGGGCGTATGCTTGATTTTGTGCAGCGTGCGCTTAAGCGTGACCAATTGCTACAGCTACTTGGCACTTGCCAAGTTTATAGACACAAATGGAACCCATACCTTCTTACACAAATACTCACCAGCTGACCTCCGTACTTGGCACATCACATAAAACGTAAGCGCTAACATTTAATCACGTACCCGCTAAAACAAGTATACGTTAGTGCCGGGTATCACTCTTCGTCTAATTCCGTTTGAATCCACGGCACGGAGCTTATAAACACAATCTCGACTGTACGCTTTTGCTTTGATGACAGCTGCATAAATTGCAAGACATTCCTGGCCATTTCAAATGCCATTGCAGTCGAATTCGTGAGCGCATTGGTATTCTGCTCTTAAGTTTTACTCAAATCTTGGACCATTTATTTTGGCATATTGCTTTAATAATCCTTTAGAGTCATAAGATTGTGCACAATATTTTTCTTGACTTTTAAGATTTGTGATTCTATTGTTTTTAAGATGGCTTAACTTGCTTTTGTGTTGCGAAAAGACTTTGTTTCAATTTGCAAGTTATAAATTGTTGAAATAATAAATACTTGTGCATTTGCCTTTAAACGAAGACTGGAGTGGTTGAGTCAACAGACAAGGCTGAAAAATTTTGACTAACTACAAAACATTAGACTAGATTATGTGACAGTCATTTGTCTATTGTTCCAGTTCAGTATCTCTTCTATTGGAAAAACTGTACCAAAAAAAAATTGGCTTCATAAAAAAATTAAATGGATTTCAGAAACAGTGATAAAAATCTGTCTGCATTTTATTCCGATTGCTGAACCCTTACGTGCTTTGGTTTTTTATCTCGGAAACAGATTCAGCGACACTTATGTATGGTTAACATGGTTTGAGCTGCAAATCCCGAAAAACTATTTTATTTTGAGGCTCTTAACTGGGCGCATTTTAGCGTTTTATTTATTGCAGTCTAAGACCTTATCAAAGTAATCGTTTAAATAAAAATAAAACAAAATTGCAAAAAAATACCAAATGTTTTGACAATGTCGATTAGTTAAAAACATCCATGAAAGGAAAATGAGCCTGGCTCGGTTCCAGTAAATCAATTAAAAAACAAATAGTTCCGGCCATGCCCTCAAACAAGCTACGCGGATTATCAGGCACGCGAGCGTTTGACTGAAATTCAGAATGGTTTAAAAGTTCCATAAAGCTATGAGCACGATACAGATACTTCGTTTCCTTGGTTATACGAAAAAGCAGCAAAAACACATAGCCATTGCCCGCCAAACCATGACACATACCCGGTCCTTTACGCAAATAGCCACGCTTCCAAACGAAATCCGCGGCACGTCGCAGAGCTTTCAAATATTTTTCTTCCTTAAATACCAAAAAGGCCTTGGCCAGCAAATAGACAGCGCCAGGTGCACCATGGCACCACTGTACCAAGCGTTTTTTGCGTCCAGTGTGTAAGTCCTCTAATGAAATCGGAAAATTACCTTCTTCATCTTGAAGACTTACAAAAAAGTCAATAGACCATTTTATATCGCGTAGCTCAGGAGCAGGCGCCGATATGGGCTCTGTACGAAACCAAGAACACTCAAGCAGCATATGCAGAATAGAGCAAACTCCATGGGCAGCACCTAGATACTTGGTGCCAAAGTAATGATACAAAAGCCGCAGTTGTGACTTATTAAGCTCGCTGTAATCGCGTCCAGTGGCAATCATAAATTTACATATTGAAGTGATTTCTTCGTCGGTAACAACATTATGTCCAGGCAATACATTATTGAGCCAATAGCAACCAGCCAAATAGCCAGCACGTCCCACCAAGAAATCATCATTGCCGGATTTGCTGTGGAAAACCTCCATGCTCTGCGGCATGCCAGACTTAAAGTTGGCCAAGTCACTGGACAGCTCCTCAGCGTTCTTTGTAGCCTGTGAGATAACTGCGGAGACCGCATATACACCAGCATTACCGCAAATAAAGGAATAACGTTCTGTGCGATTTTTAGAGCGCCGAATATGTGCCTTGGCTCGTTTTATAAAAAATTCGGCATGTTCCAAAGCTGGATACAAGTTGCGTGTTTGCTCACAGCCGTAAAGTTTGCAGAACATATAGGCTATACCTGCATTTCCAGTATACAAATCGGAATTCTCATGTTTTCCATTACTATCGAAATCGATGTCATCCAATATGTTATCGACTAATGTGGAAATATTCTTTTTTATATACACAACATCGATGTCAAATGGCGCATGCTTTCCGCCAACATAGTCAGGATATGGATTCTGGAAATGACGACACTCCACTTTCTCTATTTGCTCCATTTGCTCCATTTTTTAGTAATGGATCTCGCTTGCGTATAAGTATTTGTTAAATTTTAATTTTTAAGTTTATAATGTTTTCGTCAAATTTTCACTAATACTAATTTATTTTATAAATTATTATATTTTTTTTGAGTTTTGAAGTTTATTTATACAATGTTGACACTATTAGCAGAGGGAAGTTGGGGGGGACTGTCCTGGGTTGGCAGTCAAAAAATGAAAAATACACATGGTCTGCCTGCATATGTTATAATGAGCTCAAAATCTCAAGTTTGGATGACGTACCTCTTGTATTGTTAAAGATCTAGGCGTTCTATATAAATTTATTGCATCTTTTTGAGCATATTGGAACTATTGGATGAAGGACACCGTCATCTCCTTTTATGTGTTGCATTCATTTGACGAAACTTAGTTCGCTCCTAACGTTAATAATAATTTTATTCTACAAGCAACTTACTGAAAAATTAATTAACTTTTTTAGATTCGAATTTTATTTTTTGACGGTCCGGACCGCCGCCCGAGGTCCAAGCACTCGTGGAACATTGCGCAAGACAACATCTACCCATCATCATTGGATGCGATGCTAATGCGCATAACCTGGTATGGGGTAGCACTTATATAAGCCCTAGAGGTGAGTCACTCTTAGTGTTTATTTCAAGTAGTAACCTAGAAATCCTAAACGTCGGCAGTGTCCCGACTTTTGTAACTAGGGTAAGATCCGAAGTTCTAGATATAACCTTGGCTAGTAGGGCAATAAAATCACATTTTAGGAACTGGCACGAATCTCCTGAAGAGTCTATGTCAGACCACAGGATTATTAGATTTAACCTAGGAGTAGCGAAAGCAAACGTAACCCCAGGAACACAGACTGGGAAAAGTTCAATCTCTCCATTGAGCTAAACCTAGCCAGCAGAGCGTCTGGAAAGCCCAGAAACCCTGTTAGACTGGAATGCGCAGTGGAGGAGTTGAATACGTGTTTAGTGAACGCCTTCAATGAAAGGACGCCCCATGGTGGAACGCCCAACTTGAAAAGTTGCGGAAAGTGACCCGGCAACTCTTCAATACCGCGAGGCGCGTTGGAGAGCGGGACGCTTTCCGAAATAGTCTGACCCTGTATAACAAGGAGATCAGAAAAGCCAAGCGAAGGAATTATAGAACCTTCTGCGAAGCCATTGAAAAAACAAGTGAAGGCGCAAGACTTCACAAAGCGATTTCCAAAGTAGTGCCAGACTTGAATCTAGCACTCCATAAATCGGATAACTCCTTCACAAAAAACAATAAGGAGAAACGAGAACTCCTCCTGGCCATGCACTTCCCCGGAAGTACTGAACAAGTGGAAGTTAGAATTCTGTCTCAAGCTGTCAAACAGTCATGCCAATTTAGCCTTTTTCCTGTTTTTGACTGCTTCAGCCGGAAAAAATATGCAACAGCCCCTATCCGGAAATCTAGCCTTTTTTTTGCTTTGGTTAGCAGTTTCAGCCTTTTTGTATAGATATAATGCTAGTACAATCATGCGGCAGCGCTTTTATACACTTTGATCATGCTACATCTATAGAGAGTTGTTACAAAGCCTTTATCTTAAGCGAGTTATCCAAAAACCACAACCCAACAAACCTGTTTGGAGATTTAATTATGAGCATCAACTCGCTTTTATCAAAAATAATTCTCCCCGATATCAAAGTTGACATATTTAAACAAGATTATGAGATGTTCGTAAAAATGGATCTGTATTTGGGTTGCGAATTTGAGACAACAATTAAAAACTTCAAAGAAAACAATTTTTAAGAAACTGCGGAAAAAACCATTCGCTTAAAATGTACCTGGCTCGTTTTGGAACTTATAAAGCAACTCAAACAAAGGTATAGGAACTTCTGCTGCGTCAATTACTGAATCACTTTGTTAATATTTTATTTTTTTAGGTTGCCGGATAACTTTGAAATTTTAAAGAATATTGATCAATTTTCCGTAGAAAACATTCATCGATCGAAAAAAGAGCCAATTACCGAAATATTTGAGTTTTTTAAAGTGAAAAACGAAGAGATTGACAAAATCTTAACGCAATATGCTGGCATTCATTTGTTAAAATGGGAAAATATTGGTTGCACCATTAAATTTTGACCCGATGCTAGAAAATATGAAAACTCAGCAGGCAACAGGGCATTTTTTGAATTGGCATCATTTGCTTTAACCATATTGTCGTTGCCCCCTGGTCGAACGCAGAAGTTGAAAGAGTCATTAGCCAAGTTAATTTGGTGCAATGCAATTTTGTCCATCAGATAATTCTATACAATTAATTACAGATTTAATTAATTAATAATTATTAAGTCTAATTTTTCTCCTTTTATTTAGATTCGGATTACGCCGCCACGGCGTGTGCTGCTCAAAATACCAGCTGCCTGAAAAATATTTAAAATTGATAGGCACAAATTCAACATACAAAAAAGATAAAGACGTACAGGATGATGCAATCATAGACGATGCTGCATGTGAATTGATTTTAATCTATGTTATGTACTAAATTTTTTTTCATTTTTTTAACCTTTTTTGGCTTTTTTGGCTTTTTTTTCGGTTGGTTTGGCCTTTTTTTGGTAAGAAGTTGGCATCACTGCTGTCAAAACAAAATTTAAAGAAGAGATTGACTTTTTGCAGGGTCCCGGATAGTTCTTTTTACCCAAGTTAACCCTTCTATGCTCAGAGATACCCAAAAATGCAACTGTGGGAACCGCTACGAACCGATGACAACAACGATGGCACTGCAGCATGCAACACGGGCTTTTGATAACTAGGCAGCCGAAAAGTCGTTGGAAAAAAAAAATTGTATTGGAAAATATTTTGTAAAATGAATGCAAAATTTCCCAGTGCATAATTTCAGCTTTTAGAAAAATGCTCAATTTGCAACGTTTTTTGGCCTTTCGAACCACTGTGCGTCTGTCTAATAAAGAGTGATGATGAGGTTTCTTTAACTCCTGGTTGGAGCATAGGGCATCCACAAAATATTTCCATCTCGTTCTGTTCCTTGCAATAAGTTTGATTTCGCCCCATGATTTTCCTGATTCTTTAATTTCTTTTTGCAGGCTTCGCTTCCATGTTGTTTTGGGCCGCCCTTGCTTTCTACGGCCTTGGGGATTCCATTCAAGAGCTTCTCTGCAAATTTCGCTAGAATCTTTGCGTAGCGTGTGACCGATCTAATCCCATTTTCGTGCTTTGATTTCTGTTGATATCGGTGGCAACTCACAACTTCTGTAGAGATCGGCGTTTGAAATCGTATTAGGCCACCATATTTTAAGGATGCTTCGGAGACATCTGTTTGCGAAGGATTGGAGCTTATTGTTTTTGATTTCGGTCGTCAGCCAAGTTTCGCAGCCGTATGGTAGTACAGATAGAACGTTTGATTTAAAAGCTCGTATTTTAGTTTTTTCATTTATGTATGGCGATCTGAAAAAAGCACGCAGCTGTGCAAAAGAAGCTTTAGCGTTAGTAATTCGAAAGAGAGTGTCTGTTTTTGCACCAGTTTCGACGGAATTCACACTGCCTAGATAGACAAATTTGTCTACAAGTTCTTCGTTTTCGTCATCGATCATAAAGCTTTCTGAGCTGGATGAGTTTGTTTTGATTGAAAAAATGATTAAGATCGGATAAGTACGTTGGGACTAATATTCTACTAAAAGCCAAACTGCCTATAAGCTATTATATAAAAGCTATTTCACTGCATTTCATTAACGTAAAGTCAAGTTCACTTTTCCGAAAACGTTCCACAATTCACTCAAAATTTTAGTAAATTTTTGTAGGTACTTTTTAGCAAAAGTGTGTGGATAGCAACCCACTGTCGCTCAACTCCACCGACTTACTCACATTTTTTTTAATGTACAGAAGCAAATCTGCCTTAATTAAAGTATCTTAATGAATAAAACTTCAAATTCCAAATCAGTCAACTTTATTGAGCTTATTTTTAATGCGTCCACTCAGTGCTCTCCATTAACTTAAAATCAACGCAATTTACATACACCCCCACACACACACACACACAGTCACAAAGCGCTTCATCAAAACCAAACACTTCTTAACACTCAACTAAACGCATTATGCAATCAGCAAGCAACACATATATACATATACGTAGTACATATATACAGTACAGGTAAAGTAAGTGCCAGCTAGAAAAACCGCTAATTCAATTAAAACCACTTCAAAGTTGTAAATAGCTACCACAGCCAAAAGCAACAAAACATACAGATTTTTGTTGTTTTTTTTTCTACTCCAACCCTGGCAGCAAAAGTTGACTGACAGTTCCAGAGCTCCACGGGATGGCATTGGACCCTAACGGGCACTCGACATACACTTGAAATGTTGCAGCAACAATAATTAAGCTTAAAAATGCTAATACATCAGCGTAAGCGTAATTACTTCAAACACCTTGCCACACACGCACATACACGCAGACTTACACTAACCCCAACACACATACACACACGCACATACACATTAAACCGTTTGTAAAACGTTGTGCATATAGAAAAACAAGCTTAATCCCCGAGTACGGCTCTGCGCTCATTAGTAGCACGCCGAATTACAAAAATCCAGAGCCAGATCCCAAAAACCAAAATGGAGTTGGGTACAGCAGAGTCATATATAGCCCTATATATGTAGCAGACCAATGCCAAACCAAGCCAAAGGCTAAAGCTAACTTTTATCTAAGTATGCGTGAGTGTGGCATACACTGAAAAAATTTAGTTGCAAAAAAAAACGTACAAATTTTATTATAAAAAATTAATTGCTCACCTCTAACCCAGTTTGTTTTAGTAACGTGCGCTGGTGTAAGTTTCGGTTCATCTTTATATAGTACATAATGCTCCTGAGAAATTTCTTAAATTTATATTCGTTTTCTTACTTGCCGATTTAGAGAACTAAGCTTTTGAATTCACTCAAAAAAGTCCCATATTTTATATTTTCAAATTTCTTAAATCATTCATATGTATGAATTCACATTATTTTTTCGAACTTGAGTACTCAAATTTTTATTTATTTCTATATTCAATTTTTTTTTAAATTTCGAAATTTTTTGAAAATTGTCGATTTTAAAAAAACAGCGAATATGATTGTTTAAAGAGCTTGCGAATTGAAGGCAATTCGTTAATTCTAGCTGAAATTCATGTCTTTTGAAATTTCAAAAAATTAAAATGCTTCCAATTATTTTCCTTTTTTTTTTCTGACAGTGTGTGAGTACGTTTTGAAGTGTTGCTTTCTGTCTGTGTAGGTTTTTGTGTGTGTGAGTGTTGCACTAATGTGTCATGTTAAATTAACACTTTAATTTATTCCGCGTTTTTCACACTGCAAAGTGCATATTAAATCACTTTGTATTTGCGTTTGTCGTGCTTTATCTGTGTGAATAGCTTTTGGTATGGCGCCTAAATTTCGCCTGGTTTTATATGTATATGGTTTTAAGCATGCTATGTACATATATACACACATACATACATCTATGTGCAGTTTTGAGCGTAAGTGTGTGTATGTGTTTTTATAAGCCATTTTAATTCGTGCTTGTATTTTTAATTGCTGCGTTTAACACGCAAACAGAATTTTTAAGTACATACTGACAGCTTTACAACAATGCAGAAATTCATAGACAACAATAATAATAGCCAAAGATACAAATATGGAAGTTTGGTTACACAGAAGCTAGATACTCTTAGCAGTAGGTAAACTTTTTATTATACGAATATTTTATTCGAATTCAAAAAATTTATCAAAATTTATCAGATATTAAATAGCCAACTGATTTTTATTAAATTTAGTACAGTTTTTTGGAACTCTAAAAAACTGTCAAACGCAAATTTTGGTTACGAATTATTTATCTAAAACTTTTTGTTTATAGAACAATTGACTTTTTGTACTTTTTACAAAAATTCCCTTAAATTCCATAATTCTCATTTTCTTCGTAATCAATCAAATTTTACGAGCCATGAATAAAATTGTATGCAAAGTTTTTTTCTTAACTTACGCTCGAAATAGAATTTTCTTCAAAACTTTGTTAAAAATTACGAAAAATTTCAAATGAATGCGTCCAAGCCGTTTTGACAAAAATATGTTTCAAGTATAATCATTGTGTAATTCAATTATCTACACTTTAGTATAAAATGATCAAAAATCAGTTTAGTTCATCCAAAGATATTTGCTTTTTAATAAAGACACTTTTTTTTAAATTTCGAAAAATGGTTTTATCGAAATATCTTGAAATCCGTTTCATGAAAAAATTTGTTGACTTCATTTTTGGTTTTAGCCTTCGGAAATAACTAAAAAATATTGAGGATACCAAAATTTTTTTAAATTTGTAAGCTAGTGTAATTTACCAGCCTCTTTTATGATATTTTTATCAGTTCTCGCATTATACATTATCCGATTTATTGATGTAACTATACTTAGGCCATTTAGAGCAGTCGAAATACAATTTTGATTACCATATTCTCTCAGATTTTGGTTTTAATATAACTTAGACTTATATAAATATAACAAGTATACGCGGCAGTTCTGACGATATTCGGCTTGTCTTGAATAAGCGCTTTCAAGCAAGCTTGTTAGATATTTAAATTTTTGATAAACTATATAATAAATGATTTATGACATTTTATTCAACATGTTGCTGCAAATCAATTTTGCTTAAGGTGTTGCCTAAAATGTTTATAAAAGTTTCGAAAACTAATTCAATAACTCCAGGCAATGATTAATGTTTCAATCTGCGGCGCCTTTTGACACAAATCATCGCAAAACTCAATCAAAACAGATTTAAGATAATAAAATCAACTTTTTTGCACAAATTTTTTCCTAGACGTAGCTGCATAAATTAATAAATTTATATAGAAAAACAAATTAAAGCAAGTTTAAATTAAATTTTTCTTAGAAATTGGCTTTGGAGCAATATTTTGGATGTTTTAAAAGTAAGCATTTTTTTACGATTTTTACACATTTCCCATAAATGTTTTATAAAATTTAAGAAAAGAGCACAACAAAAAAAAACCGAGCATATCCGGCGCTCAGTTCTCGAGTTATGGAACTACAAATGTATTACATTGCTTTGTTTCAAAAATAAACTATATACTATAGTTTTCCGTTTATAGTTTTCCAGCGCAAAGATGTTACGAGAGTAGCTTTTATAAACAATAAGGACTTTTTCTGGATACAAGTTTGCAAAATTTTGTGCTGTAGAATTGATTCGAATTAAGGCTCCGTAGAAGGATTTTGGGCATGCAGGACAAACGTTTTTTAGATGTCCTAGATAGTGTTTTTTCGGGTAGCCTTTATTTAGGTCTATATTTTATTGGTCAAACCTGTCCTATATTGAACAACAAGATATTGAGCACCTAAACTAGGTTCTGGGATCATTTTAATTTAGAACTTGGAGTTAAGCTATAAAACTTTGAAATTACATTTGAAAAATTTTCAAAATTTTGTAATACAAAAATTTTAAAACCGTTTTAATTCAATTTCAGATTAAAATAATTTTAAAAATGAATAAACCTAAAAATAAGTTTCAAAAACAAAAACTGTTTACGATATTACGATTTTACTTGGCTGTTAATATAAATAGCAAACTTCTTGACTTAAGCAAAGTACCCCTTACCATATAGAGCACAATAATAAAAATTGCATAAGAGTACAAAAAAACTTCAGTACTAAACGCACAAAAGCCATTGCATATTTAAACATGATTTGTATACAAAACAATTTTCTATTTTATTTAACTTGTTTACAATATACAAATTTAGTTAATTACAAAAACATTTTATAATAATTCAAATAATTATTTATTAATTTTGTATTTAAGAGCTTTGAAACTGAACGCTTTAAAAAATTTCGCTCGCTCTTGGTAACAAAGACATATTAATTAAATTGAGTAATAGTCCGTAAAACAGAAAATGTTGCCACATTTGTTGTCAGAACGCTTGAAACAGGTTGTCAACATGGGTGGCAGCTTCAGGACTCTGTTACATACATTGCTTTGACATGATGTGGCAACGCTGCTTGACTTGTTACTCTACACAGTTACTTGTTACACAGCACCGCACAGGGGGTACGGCAACAAGCACAGGAGAGACCTCGAGGCCTCTGTGCAGCAGTTGCCTATAAATAAAATAACCTTTAGCTGACACCATACTCCTCCGTTAACCCAACAGCTCTCAATCTCTGCAGCTACAACACATGAAAGCTGTCTTCCTTTTTGTAAGCTTTCCTTTAATCCATCACAGTGTGACAGCCCAGGACTAACTGCAAAATCTAAAAGAGTAGCAAAGAGCTGCCACATGCTGCATGTTGCACAAAAGTCAGGCTAATTGTGTGCAATGGCCAGTAGCTGAAGCCGCTGCTGTCCTGCTGACAGGACAAAAGCCAGCTAATCCAATGCCAGCAGCTCACTACTACAGTTAATGTCTATTAAATTTAGACCCTCACTGAACCACAATACTACTCTGACACCAGAGTGTGATGCAGCCTTTGACTTGTTTGTCATATAAAAATTATTGTCCTGGCAAATCAAAGGCACTGCATGAGGTCTCGACAACAAAAGCTGCTCCTGTGAAGCAAGAGCAAAAAATTTTATTGCTTTTCAGCAACTGAAAAGCTGAATGCTGAACTATATGAATAACATGGGCATGACAGCGACAGCGGACAGAGGGATAGGCCAAAGATTCGAGAGTTTTGTTTTTAAAATCAAAAGCAGCCCTTGTAAAAAGTACTTGTATTTATTATTCTTTAAGTTAGAAGAAAAACTACGAATAAAATTATTGCTCTTAAACTTGCCGAAAAGAAAATTTAGGTCATGAGTTGGTATGGTGGGGAATGGCTTCATCTTAAACTTAATGTAGGCAGAAAGATTCGTAAAATATCTGGGGAAAAAAATTTTTTTTTGTTTATAAACATAGATAGAGCGACAGCCATGATCTCATCTACAGAGTATTATCAAAAAATTGTAAGTCTGAATTAACTGAAATTTTTATTAAACTATCCTTAAAGGTGCTTTGGAGGCCCCATGCAGCAAAACCGTGAGCGCCATTTGTAGGTCTTCTACTGTATCAGTTTCCCTTGAAGTCCAACTTCAGGAAGAGAGAGAGTTGGGGCGACTTGGCAAGCCTGTGCTTGGCCAGAAACTCTCATCGCAAACTTGTCGCTTAGTCACAACTTTAATAACGCTGACTCATCAACTATTTTTGTGCGCCGATCAGGGTCTAGTTTAAATTTTGGTTACATTTTTATCAATTCCCGAAGTTGATGAGCAACCTTCGTGCTGGTTGTCTTCGAAGCGCTCGCGCCCCTCCTGTAACAGCTCATGCCAGTCGAACACGGCTTAGTGCAACAGCTTCGTAGGCGTCCTTAGTGTTTCCGAAAATCTCCTTTCGTGAGTTTGACGCACAATTTAAGGGCGTAGCGCTACTCGGGATTTTTGCTCCATTTTGAATCGCGACGATGACCTTAACAGAGGGTCTCGGAAATCAACGTGCTTAGTCTCCTGTTGACTCTAGGTGACTGGAAAAAATATATATCTCTTTGTAAGGCTACCTAGTACCATGCCCAGGTGGTTCGAGCGCCATCCAGTGCTCCGTACAAAATTTCATTCCGACTTCTTTTTGATAATACCTTGTAGTAAAAAATATGTTCCTGCCTACTTTAACAACGTAACTTTATTGTTTTTGGTGGAGTAAAACGTAGCTTCCTATAAGTTCCATATATTGAGAGATGCGTGAAAAACACGATATATCTATTGGGTGGTAGTGATCTCGCATTGACTCTATAGATACTGAATACAAAGACTTAGTAAAACATAATTTTTTCTAAAATATAGAACCAAAGAAATAAATTTTCACCAACAACAACTGAGTGAGCTGTTGCACCTTCGCCGCCCGCCCTGTCCACACTACAGCTATGGTGTGCAGGTGCGAGTGTCAATAATAAAAGGTGGCATTGTTTTCAAAACCTATTCAATAAAAGAATTCCTTAGTGCTTTGTTGTAGCGTTGCATTTTTATTTCGTCAAGCAAAACAAAGCTTTGCGTGAACAACGTTTATTAGATCCAGTAACAAAAGAATTGAACAATAATATAATACAAAAGTCAAAGGGTTCAAAATAATTTGAAATTGGAAAATTCTTTGAAATATGTATGGTAATACGCTTTAATTAAGTTGATGCATTCAAGGCGAGTTACTGGTACCTACTACGAATTCTGCTTAAATTCTAGAAAACTTTTACAATTTTCTTCTAATTTGCTAATGATGGATTAAGCCATTATTTTAGTATCTACGCTTATAATATTTTTTAATCTAATTTACAATTGTCTCTGTGACTAAAGTAAAAAAAAATTTTTTATTTATTATTTATTGAATGAGTAATTGCTTTAAAAATAAACTGCTTCAAATATTCAGAAAATAAAACTGACAATTATAATTCACAAAGGTATTCGTGTTGTGAATTATAAGCGCATTGTCCATGAAGTAAGTAGACATGCATTAATACGACATTCAACACACCTCAGATCGTGAGTTAGCAGTAATGCATCATAGATACCTATTTTAAGTGGCCTATAAACCAAATCGAGTCTACATCGAGTAATAGTTTATTGTGATGTCCAGCACTTGATTTTTTTTTTTTGAAGTCTCTACCGCATCGTGAAATGAAGCCACTTATCTCAATGCAAGGTTAAATAGTGAAAAGTGGCAAGTTTCATTGCAAGTCAACAAAAAACAGCTGAAACACTTTGGAAAATTTTAGGTCTAACGCTTTCTAAACAAAGAGTAAAACCAAAAATTATGGCCCATAGGCATCAGCTGCTGAAAATTGAAGTCAACGCATAATCAGCACGACGCAGCGGCACGCGGTGTAGACCCAAAAAATGCCAGGCAAACAATCAATGGAAACGCACTCAGACATACATACAGAACCAGAACACCATACATACAAACAGCCACACATACACAGAGCGAAAAGTCCGCCAGTTCCGGCCAACTTTCAATTAAGGCAGCCACAGAACACACAAAGTGGCAATCACCTGAGGTAGTTTCAAGTAATTTACGCACTTGTATTAATTTTCCAGCGCCAACAAACACAACACAGCTCACACAGATACCCACACACACATACACACTCACTCACACGGTAAACCACCTCAAAAAGAGTTACACGCACCGGAGCTTAAGCCGCCCCTTAAAACAGACGCGTAATTCATTTCCTTTACGCACGCTCCATAACTTCCATATCCTTGGGTCTACCCTTAATGAACTTTTGTGCACACTTTACACTTGAATGTTGCCATATCAATCACAAATATCTCAAAAGGTAAAACGAATGCAGCGTAAACTGCACTAATTAGAAAATAAATTGCTCACATTAATTAAATCTGGTGAAAATTTTCAGAACTAGTATAAAAGTTTTCGCTTTTATTTTGGAAGCTGCAAATTTTTGGCTCTGACATTTGGGCCGTTAATCAAAATGCGTGGGTCTTGATTTGAGTCTTTGACTTTGGCAAGTTTATTAATACTGTTGAAGTGAACAGGTGAGCACAACAACAACTACTGAGCACAGCTGCGAACCATGGAACCACAAAGCAATCAACGCCTCAACAGTGGCGCACTTAACACTTCAACGCCTAGGTGGGGGCTCTGGTGAGGGGACACAAGACAATGAAGACATATGTCATAACTCAAATTGATGTGCAATTTCATGCATCTGCGCCAGCACGTAACCAATTGAAGGGACTATCATTACCTGCGTTTATGCCCTACCGATGTTTGCGATGTGACGTCACGGCGCATCAAAAATGTTAGCAAATACAATGTATATGGCGGCCTGACTTGTAAAAACTGAATTAGATAGAATGCTTTATCAATCGATATGTAAAAGATTTACTTAAAAATTTATGCATTAATTTGCAAAAATATCAAAGCTGTTAATGCCGGCTTTGACCGATCCTTAACTACCGGTATTGCAGTCATGTTAGTCCACAAAGCGAATGACGTGCGAGTTGCGGACAGACAGGAGCCAAAAAGAAAAGCACATAGATAACGCATTATTCTTACTTAAATTTAAGAAACTAGATTTAGTCGAGACTCCTTACACCCGGTTACCAGGAAAATTACGAAAGATCTAGGCAATTATGAATTATATCTTCTTTCTATAAAGTGCCTTAAAGAGTCAAACAATTTGTTGCATACGTATACAAAATAAATGTACATAATAAACAAGAGTACATGCCTATTTTTATTCATTTACTTTCACATTGTTATTTATACCCCAATCGATTCAAACTTTTGTCAGCAATGGAATGCAAAAGTAATTTATAAATGGTCTCAATGCACTTGGTAACTCCGCATTACCATGTTGAATAAATATTATGTTCGTCACCTTACCACACACTAAATTATATTTTTGTGTAGCAATTAATTTTTTTTTCATCAATATTGGATCATTACCTAATCTGTATCGGTTGATTGCCATTGAAAGTAAACATCAAAAAAAAAAATTTTTGTCACCTTATAACAAATATTTTGTGAGCAAACCAACAACAGCTGATGGGTACCTGCAAATGTTCGACACAAATGGATTTGTCCTGCCATCACTGACATTGCTTGTTGCGTGAATTAAAATAAAGGAACAAAAAACCAACGAACGGTAGACAACTCTCGCGAGATAAACTAGATTGAAATAAAAAAAAACATGAACGACAACAAGCTGAATGCTACGGCTCATAATATATATTTTGTTTGTTACTTTAAAGTTAGCAACGACAGGCTAAAAAGAAATGGTTTATACTATTATTACAGCTTTTAAGAATGGCCGTTCCTTGATACGAAAGCATTACAATTGAAAGTTTTCAAAGCCTGGCAACTCTTCCACAATAATACAGCACCTTGAACTTAATCTTATACGAAACCTGTTAAAAATCTTTTTTTTCTTGCTCTTCTACTTTACGCGGGTTTTAATTATCTTAATTTTTATCTTAAAAACACAATGCATCATTTAAAGTTTTGGTAAAAGCTGAGAAATATAAAAAATACTGCAATTGCAGTAAATAATAGACTTGCCTTTGACAAATTTGTAATAAATAAGGATACAGTGACATAAAAGTAGATACTTACCAATGCAAAGACGTTCAGTATTACCAACCAAGCTGTAAAGAATAAAAATTAAATAGAAATGATATATCGCAGAGATACTATTGATTTGCTATTATAACATGATTATACAAATATCTGGCAAATTTATATATCTACGACTCAAACAGCTTTACTGTACGAGTGGAAGGATCATCAAGAAATTGCAAGATTTTCCAAAAGATGCCTTTAAGGTAGTCACAAAAATGGAAAAAAAAAACACGGATAGCACTGTGGATGGATGTTTTCAATAGTGGATGCTGGTGTATAATAAAACTGAAACTACTAAAAAATCATCTTAAAAAATATTACTTGCTATAATATCATCATTATATTGTAGTTGGCTCTACAACTCTGGTCGAGTCTTCGCCTGCTTCAGCATGAGTCTCCAACTTGATCTGTCTCGCGCCTTTGCTCTCCAAGACCGAATACCAAGATCTTGCGCATCTTGGTCGACTAAGTTTTGGGCGTCCTCTTGCTCTGTTTTCGCGGCATTTGCCAAAAAGGTTTTTTTTCGGAGGATAGGTGTCGTCTGCTCTTATTAAGCCAGGCCCGTCTTAATCTATTCACTTTTATCTGCGTTATTATATTGGCCCCTTTGTGTAGTCTTTCAAGCTCGTGGTTGTATCTCCTTCTCCATACTCCATTTTCGCATACGCCTCCAAAAATGGTTCGAAGAACTTTTCTTTCATAGATACTTATTTTATTTTCATCTGCTAGACAGTGTCCATGTTACACTGGCGTACATTAAAACTAGTGCAATCGGCGTTTGGTATATAGTCACTTTTGTTTTTCTGTCGAGCTTCTTGTTTCTCAGGAATTTATTTAGGCGGAAGTACTGTCTATTTGCAGCAAGAAGTCGTTTATCTATTTCTACATTTTTGTTCTCGTTGTCTATATTTACGCCCAGGGACGTGAAGTCTGTAACCACTTAAAAGTTGTATTCCCCGAAGGTTACATTTTGGCGAAGTCTATGTCTCATTGTGTCAGATGTTGTGGACACCATTTCTTTAGTCTTTCTTTCGTTAATTATTAGACCTATTTTTCTCGCATTCTCTTCGATGCTTTTGAAGGCTTCCTTGAGGTCCGTTATTGAAGTCGATATGATGTCTATGTCGTCGGCATATGCTAATAATTGCACTGATTTGTAGAAGATGGTGCCTTTGACGTTTATTTTGGAGTCTCTGATGCCTTTTTCAAGTGCCAGGCGAAAAAAAGAAGCAAGAGAGGCCAGCTCCTTGACGGACACCAAAGTGAGTTTCGAACTCACGGGAGTTTTCATTCCTAACTCTCACAACATTTCTTACTATTGTTATGGTAGTTTTTGTTAATCTTATTAGCTTCGGTGGGATAGAAAACTCTTTCATCGCCGCAACTAGTCCCTCTATCCTGATTTTATCGTACGCTGTTTTAAAGTCAATAAAAAGGTGTAATGTCGTGACATTGTTTTCCCGAGTTTTCTCTAAGATTTGTTTGACAATGAAGATTGGGTCGATCGTTGATTTGCTAGCTCTAAATCCAGCTTGGTAGTCACCTACTATCTTGTCGGCAAATGGTTGGAGTTTATTGCGTAGTAAACTAGAGAAGACTTTATATATTGCTCGTATATGTTTTAATTTATTTGATGCATATTTTTTCTGTCGTTCAGTGGATAGCGTGGTGATTTTCAATAGGCAAGTTTTAGTTTTTTGAACTTTTATTTTTTATTGAAATTATTTTGAAGTTTTAATTTCGTTATAAAGCAGTTAAAGAGTTGATTTATATATATATTAAAATATTTTCATTTCTTGTAATAAATTATTTTGATTAATTAAGCACACCAAAGCCGTAAGCAACAGATAACAGTATATGTATATATTTTCGCAATGTGGGCTCCAAATAGGATTTAAAGGAACGATATATATATGTTACGCATAGGGCGTTAATAAGCTTTTAACTCTTTTTCATTTGTCAAATGTTAATAAGCGGCTTAGAAATTACGAGGGAGCGAGATGAAAAAAATAAGTTAATTGTAAAATTGATTGATTATCAAATATTAAAATCGATAATCACTAAATCCTCTTACGTCATCATCTTCGGGTCACAGCAGTATCCTACTTAAGTTAGGCATACTTCTTGTCACCAATAGTGACTGCTGTTCTATAGTTCAGAAAATGGGTAAATGTCCACAGTCAGGCTGCTATCAAGGCTTTGTCATTGCATACCTTGAAAAGAGAATGGGAAAGTGCGTCCGGTTGCCATATTTCCAGACTATAACTTCTTCGATTTCACAAGAACAAGACAAGAATCTTGATAGAAGCTGTAACGGGGATTGCACCATAGGACAAATGGCTGAGAGGATGTATGTTCCCCATCACTTCTTCTATTCCAGCTGTAGAGATGGGAGGGCGATAGAAAGTGTAAAACACTTGCTATGCGACTGTCCCACACTTCTTAGGGTACGCATTTAACTTCTTAAAAAACTCTTCTTCAAAGAAGGGATAGTGTGTCCGGTTGCCACATCTCCCTTGTACTCTGTACAAGGTATAAATAAAAACGAACTATAAAGTCCTTCGACTTCACAAGAACAGGAACAGGATGTTGATAGGAGTTGATTCGTGGCGCTGCACCATAGGACTTATGACTGAAATAATGCATGTTCCCCATCACGATTTCAATCCCAGCTGTGGAGATGGGAATGGCAAATCTGCCCAGAGCGGAACTGGCCACTATCATTAAATCCTCAAAATAGTTCAGCAAGGAGAGAGATTTAGAAGACTAGTAGGCCACCGAACCTTCCTAGCTAACACACATCCCACATCTCCCACCCTTTGCCATCATACTTTTTCTTCTCATACACAAATTAGGCATCACAATGAACCACATGATCTCTGCGTGATCTCGGCATAGACTGAGCAGCCTAACTAACCTAAACTAGCCTATTGCTAAAGCTGAAGAAATTATAGTTTAAAATGTCTAACTGTCTCAACATTTATTGAACTTCGTGTCACGCCTTGTCCACAATATAAAATAAAAAACCGCAAACACTGTTACACTTGTATCAATATTTAAGTCATGGGATCATTCCAATAAGAGCAATATTGTGACAAGTGCCTTAAAAACGTGACAATTGTTGCGCCCCAGAAAGTACGCTTCAATTTTGCGCTTGCATAGTCAAGTAGCTGCTCCAGTATCGATGATGTGGCCACAATTTTGTAATCAGCCAGCTGTCCATTTCATAAAAAACACTTCAAAAGTCAAATGCAATACATGAGGCTAACGTCAAGGACTGCTTAAAACAATAGCAGCAACAAAAACAACACGCCATTGGACGCCATTGTTGACAAGCTCACACATATGAGAGTCCTTTCGTATAAATGTATGGGTGTGTGGCTTAAAAAAAAAAAAAATGGGGTACGTGCACTCAGTCATGTGCATAAAATGAGCAATTTTAAAAACAACAAACGCCGCAAAAAGTCAATAACCAATAACCTAAAAAACACATAATACGAAATAAAAAAAAGAAGAGGATACAGGGGGAAAAAGGCAAACATAATATGTTGGGTTTGTATGGCAGAGGGCAGCGAAGAGTGTGTATGGGAGTGTGCGTCTGTGTGACAAGTGGCAGAGGTGTAGATGAGAAGAGGTTGAGCACAAATAAGTGCAGCTAAGGGGAGTGAGAGCGGTTTTTAGGGTAAGTCATGTGTGTAAATGTTGTGAACCCGCCAAGTTGCCAATGCGTTGAACTATGAACTATGATATAGCAGTCAAGTTGAACTGTATAGACTGCCAAAGAGATAACTGGGAACGATTCAGTCAAATGTTATCTTAAAAAATATAATGTAACATTTAAGCTGTATTTTTGTAACAATAACAATTACAGTCACAAAAGGACTATTTATGTGATTAATTTTTATATAAGTTCAAAATATTAAAATAAAAATTTGTTTTGCAAATGTGCTTAACGTTGTGCCTTGAAGGACATATAAAAGGTATTGAAGTGTGATACATAACTATTGTATTCAAAAGATATTTAAACTAAAAATGGCAAAATAATTTTTTTCACGATTTTTTTGTGTTTTATAATCATTTTTTATAAAAATTTTTTTATTGGCTTGTTGTCAAGGATCTACCTGGATAAGGTACTAAAAACTGTACACAACAATTTTTAAAAACTAACAATGCAAATCGATTCATAGCTTAAAAAAAATGCTTCGCCAAATTTCTGTTTTCAAAATTAACGCGTTTGGCTTTGTTTAAAAAAAGCAACGTGTCTTGCACTTTTTATTTAATTGTAACTAAGCAACTGAATAATTTTGAAACTATTTTTTTTTTAGTGTAAGTTGTCAGTAGGTTGCTTAAAAAACAATATTTTGCTCTTTTATTTATTTCTTCAAAAAAATAAAATTGTAATATTTATATCTAAGTATGTTCCTTAAATATGTCGATCATCATCTTTATATGGTGAAAAACTGAATGAAATCGATTTGGTGCAAGAATATAAAAAATAAATAAAAATAAAATTTTTTTAAATATCAATAAAATATATGTCTGTATTGTATTTTGTCAAAAGATGTCTAAAACTCAAATACATTTTGCAATACATATTTAAAAGAATACAAACTTGAGATTGCTGTCTAACCTTTTCGAACCTTTTTCCAAAATTAAAAATTTGTAGTTTGCTTTTTATAGAATAGAATTTAGCACCACGGTATTCTCTACCTGGCTCAAGAGGCCTCTAAAAGAGAACTAGTCAGATGCAGGCATACTTACCATCACATTGAGCCTGAGGCACATTTTTAACATCTTAAAGATTTTCCAAAGAGCAGTGTATGCAATTGGTTACCGGGTCTGGAGACAACCGCCGTTGTAAAAGGAAACTCCATAACTAACAAATATCCATACACAAGTGCCAAAAACCTCATCTTTTTTCAAATGCAAAAATATAAGCAACGAATGGGTCTCAGCGATGACATGATCCAGGACCGGAATGCCTGCAGACGAATGCTGAGATCGCATACCCACACCTCAGGAGGAGCATAAGCGAGTCCGAAAAGAGGTTAACCAGGGTTTGGGAGAAGAAGATTTAAAAGAATACATACTTCTTGCTTATATGATGAAAAAAAGGATTTATTTTGTAGGTAACCATAAAAATATTAGCATTGCTCAACGATTTTTTTAATTATTTCCATTAAATGATAAAATTTCAATATAAATGTATGGGGTTACTTAAAAAAACAATTATATATTCTTAATGTAAAAGAATGTAAATTTTTTTAGGTTTTACACCAATATGATTTTTATACCCTGTTCCGTATGGTACAAAGGGTATATTGTGTTTGTGCAAGCCGAAAATGTATGTAACGTACAGAAGGAGACGTCGGAGACCCCCCAAAGTTACCTAAAGTATGATCAGTGTGACTCGAGAAGTCGATATACCCATGTCCGTCTGTCCGTCTGTCCGTATGAACGCCTAGATCTCAGAGATGGTAAGAGCTAGAGCAACCAAACTTTCAGATAAGATCCCTTATTAATCCATAGGAGACAAGTTTATTTTATTTTTTTGATATCGGGGTTACATTATATAGCTCCCATAGGGGTGTTTCAGAGGACCTCGAAAAAAAGCAAAAGTTTTAGATGGATAATTCGTTTGTTTATGAAGATATCATAACCAAATTTGGCAATCGGAAGTTTTTTAGAGACATCCAGCACTGTACCAAATTTTATCTAAATCGGTTGACTATATCATATAGCTCCCATAGGATCGATCGGTCGAAAAAATGTTTTTTGTACAAAATTCGTTGTGTTTCGTTTGTTTGTGAAGATATCGTAATCAAATTTGAAGTTTTTTAGAGCTCCCAAGCACTGTTCCAAATTTGATCAAAATCGGTTGACTATATCATATAGCTCCCATAGAACCAATCGGTCAAAAAATCGTTTTTAAAAAACGCTTTTTTTACAAAATTCGTTGTGTTTCGTTTGGTTTTGAAGATATCGGAACCAAATTTGGCAGTCTGAAGTTTTTTATAGTTCCCAATCAGTGTACTAAATTTGATCAAAATCGGTTGACTATATCATATAGTCCCCATAGGACCGATCGGTCAAAAAAATTGTTTGGTGCAAAATTCGACTGATTTCTTTTTTTTTAATTTGCCGAATAAAATATCTTTTGAGGTTTTAAGCAATGTGTCGGACTTAATTGCAATGTGGTGGTACAGGGTATCCCAAAGTCGTCTGCGCCCGACTTTAACGTACGCCATCTTTTATTCATGATTTTTATTTTTTAAATTACAATCCCAAAGATTCCTGATAGGAACAATTGCAACTTGTCTGTGTTGCATATTTTTTCAAACTTTTTTTAAATCGTACAGTCTTAAAAATGAGTGACATAAAAATTTTGAAATTTTATTTAATTTTGAATATATTCTCAAACAATTAACTCTAAAGCTGCCTTTTCAGGAAAGGAAAAATATGTATTTAAATATTCGCAAAGTATCATCTAACCTATTAAATTATAAAAAAAATTAATTTGTTTTATTTCCTTTTAAGAATTTAAAAAATTGTAAAAAATCAGTTATCAGTATTCTAAAAATAATGGTTTTAATGCTCCCACTGTTTTATAAATTAAAGCAGCCGTCACCCACTTCGATACAAGAGCCTTATACAACATATGTAATGGTTCCAACCGGGTGGTAGGCCATCCAGATCTGGGGTACGGTGGCTTGCTCGAATCGCTGAATGATATGTAAAGAATTCGACCTGGCACCATGACCTCAGACTGGAGACGGTCCAGATCAATAAACACACTAGCCGCTAGAACGAACGTCTTATAAGACATAATCCTACTACAACATAAACTGAAATACAATCAAAAGAAGGCAGTTGGGGATGGTGATCCTCTTGGCTATCTGATGAGCACACTTGGTGAAAACAAAAAATTGTACTCCAAAATAAATGCGATTATATTAACCTCGCAAATACAGAATTATTTGTCGAGTATACTATATTAACCCCGCATATTTTTCTTCCAAAATTCCGATTAATTATTGAGCTATCGATAACTGCATATTAAGGTAAACTTTTCTTTAAAAAGTCATATTTCATAAATGAATAAAAATATTAAAATAACTATGTTCAAATAAAGATACAACTTTGAATTTAAAATAAATAATGTAGATTTAAAAAACAAAGTGGTTTTTTTATGAAAAATATTATGTTATTAATTTATGTTTATTTATTATGTTTACTTTATTTATTGGTATAGGCTTTAAATAAGCTTAAAACTAATACAAGAGCTTGAAGCGCTGGCTGCTGGGGCCTTAGGCTTAAATTTATGTTATTATTTGTAAACCGTGCTCCAGAAAACGAAAAACGAAAACGAATAACTATTGTTCGTTTTCGTTTTTGCAAGCTCCCAATTCCACATTTTTTGTTGTTGATAACTCGCATATTTTCCTTAATAATTTCTCATATATAACATGAGAATAATAATATAATTTTTATAAAGTTATTTCAGTCGCCGATTATATTAACCGAACATATTATTCACAGTTCCTTTGGAATTTTAAACATTTCTACATCACAAACACTTTACAGCATGTGTTTAAGTCAGTCCTCTGCTAATTTTTATTAAGTCCTACTTTTATAAACCGAAAATAATACTAATTTGATGTCAATTTAGAAATTAAATTAAAATTTAATTTCCACTTAAAACTGTTGCAGCATTTTGAACCCAACTGACAACTAAAGTTCACAGTTACGGGAAAATATAGTATATAAAATTTGTCGTACAATTTGCCAAACAAATGCACAGCAAAAGTTTAGAGCCAGCACCCAGTAGTAGTTACCTTGACATCACCGAGCATGCTCATCAATTTGGTCACTGTTAGCTATTGTTGCTTGACCCCAGAGCGGCAGTACCTTCCCCGTTGGGACTGCACTTGCAACATGCATGAGCAAAAGCAACAAATTTACATCCATAACCCCGAGCTGAAGCCATGCACAAGGATACGAGTACTATATGTGCTCACTGTAGAGGTAAGGTGGTTTATGTGTTAGTGTTATGCACTGGCTGTTGGCATATACTTTATGCTTGTGCCTGCCATGGTTTCGCAACATGCTTCATACATGGAGCCAGGCGCCAGGAGCCTAGAGCCAGTGCCCATATGCTATTATTCTTACGAAAGGAAGTAGTATGTAACCATACTAGAACTAAACGGCCTATAACATGCTGGAACACAATGAAAGTCACATTTTTTACATCAACATTTGAACGAATGAATTTTGGCATTTGTGGGATTTGTCTCTTATGCATTCAGAATTCATATATAATATTTTGATACCCTTAAGTAAAAGGTATTTTGTGTTTATCATGAGGTATATTAAAATTTAAGTTACAAAGTTAGATAAATCTATAGGTACAGGAATAGTGAAATCTCCCGGGAGATATCAGTAAAACGTAAAAAAATTTCATACGTAATATTTTCCGTTTTTCTCTTAACATCCTTGCTACGGACTGAATTGGCGCTTCAAAATTCACTAGAATACGGGGGAATACGGAGTTGGAGAGTAACTTCGTAATTTTTCTAAAAACTAAGAGAATGCCTTCGTAGACTAAAGCCCAGTTCCATCGAAGATAATTAGGATTATTCTGCAAAAAACCCTGGAAGGAAATTTGATGCTCTAAACAGGGTTTAATAGATACCAAGGGTCGCTGGACGTGCCTCCCCAGTGATATTGTTGATTAAATTTATCAGCTAACACTTTTTAGTAAAGATCGGTTCACAGCTAATGCTCAAGTTTAAAAGCCTAATCAAGGGAAAATCTACAAAGTAGCAGCGATATAATAGGGCGGTCCGACAATCTGGGCGTATTAGTGGGGAGACTTACGAAGAGACCGATCGATTTTCGTCAAGTAGTGTGCTAACAATCCAAGATGGAAGAAAATCAGACTCGGGAAAAGTGCGACGGAGACAATCGGAATGCTTAAGGAGACCTATGGGCATGCTGATGTGAACAGCTTAAAAGTGTTCGAGTGACATAAGCTATTCCGGGAGGAGCGGGACCTCGTCAAATTTAAGGATTGATGATAATGTCCAAAGAGAAGGGGCTTCTGGACTCTGACCAGCGCACAAGCATTTGTCAGATTGCCGATTAGCTTAAAATTTTGTGCAGTAGCTTCGAAAAATTGATTACCGAATGTTTAGGGGTTCAGGGTTGCTGCTTTTTGGGGGGTAACTGTTTCGAGGACTACTATGAATTTGTTCCGATTAGTTCAATAAAAAAATTTTAAATTAATTCAGTCAGTTAATAGAGCCTACCCTGTGGTATGCAGGTTTTTTTTGTTAAGATTTTGTACCGCCAAAGTTGCCACTTTTTATGAACGGAGTTACAGCTGCCAAAACTCAAACATACCTTTCGAAAGTGCATCAATAACACAGGCCTACAAATACCGGGGTCATGTCAGTTGTTGGAAAGCTATGGGTCATTTCCGAAATAATTTTCTGCGTAGAATCCGAATCCGGGGCCAGAATTGGCCTATCACGTCAGGATTTTGAGATATTTGAGGTTATTTACCCGAAAAACGGCGTTTGTACAAGGTGTAAATAATTTTTGTGGTCTGTCCCTCTAGTCCCTCTACAACTAAAACATGGTGAACTGTGTTGTTGTCTCAAAGGTTTAATGCAAATGCTAATACCGTCGAAGGGATATACTTCGTAACTTTGAATAGCCATAACTTTGCGAAAAAAATCGTAAATGATCGCTTGAACTTTTAAATGAAAGGATAAGAGTGGTACTAAATGAAGTAATTGGAGTGACAGACCGCAAAAATGATTTGCACCCTGTACATAAGCTCAAAAGTAGGAAAAACGCCGTTTTCCGGGTAAATAACCTCAAATATCTCAAAATCCTGACGTGATAGGCCAATTCTGGTCCCGGGTTCGGACTCTACGCAGCAAATTACTTCGGAAATGACCCATAGCTTTCCAACAACTAAACTATGTTGGTCTGTGTAATTATTATTGATTTTTGTAAATTCTGGCCAAACAACGTTTGCACAATATCTAGAATGGTATCCAACAACAACAAACTTGATCTTCTAGAAAACTTAATCGGCGCGAAGGGTATATACTATTCGGCACTACCCGCAACCCGTTCGTTTGGTCTTTCAAACATTGTACCGCCTAATATCTGATATAAGTATATACGAGATGCCAACAAAAGCCACAAAACAGGCCCATGTGTATCTGTGTATACCCTGGAAGTCTGTGTGTTGGTTAGTGACTCTGTGTGTGTGCGTATTCCCCATACGACGCACTAAATAAAACATAACGGAAATTATTAATTCTTACGCACGAATTCGCTCGATTTGATTTGGTTTTTGATTTTTATCGAAACTGATGAGGTTTTGGTTCAGCATTGGTCAATTTTTGGACCGTTTGATTCGTTGGTTTTGATTTTGTTAATAATTGAAATGGATATATAGACATAGGTATGTGTATTCTTTTATGTGGCTTATGAATTTTTATGAGCCAACACAAAATAATAGAATACTTTATGCGGCATAAATTGCATAAAATTAGAGCCCAAATAAATAAACAAAATGCCACAAAAATTATTTTATGCAGTCAGTATTTTTAACTTGCTGTATCATGTTTTAAAATTTAATCTATTTGTTATAATTTTTACATAATTAATATGTGCACGCACACATATATACATATGCATACATCGTGCGCGTTCTTTCAAATTATATGCTTACCTGGAGTGTTCTCGATTTCGAAATTTCGATTCGAATTTTAATCGTTTTTATTCGACCACTCCATTTTTTTTTTAATTTTCAAAGCAATACCAAAGTCTAGTGTGCTACCTGTAATTTTTCGAATATTTATCGATAGAAGCGCTGCAATTATTCTCTTATCATAACTTATGATCAACACAATTATTTTTGCATTGCTTCCCAATTCTAGAAAAAACAGAAGCATTTATGGTAAAAAAGGCAGAAATATTTTCTTTATTTTTCTGAACTAAAAAAATTTATTTTGCAACCTTTAGAGCATTATATTTGTAAGTTTTGATTTAAAAAATTAGATTATTATTCAATAAAATTTAAAATAATAAAATTAAAAAACAAAATGTTGTGAACTTCAAGCATATTTTAAAAAAAATTTTTTGTTTTAAGAGAATGTCCAAGCCACCATAAACAGGGTGCGCCATCTGGACCTCCCCTATTTCAACATTGAATAACTCAGAAATTTTTCAGCCGATTTTGACAAATGAACATGATTATTATTATTATTATTAATAAGGGATCTAAACTGAAAGTTTGGTTGCTCTAGCTCTTACCATTTCTGAGATCTAGGCGTTCATACGGACAGACGGACAGACGGACAGACGGACATGGGTATATCGACTTCTCGAGTCACACTGATCATACTTTGGGTAACTTTGGGGGGTCTCCGACGTCTCCTTCTGTATGTTACATACATTTTCGGCTTGCACAAACACAATATACCCTTTGTGCCATTCGGTACAGGGTATAAAAATATTTAATGGAAATATGAGTAACATAACGGAATTAAAAAATAGTGCGCCAAGTAATAAGGCTAAGAAAAAAACGATTAATGGTTTTTTAACTAATATTATTCCAAATTATATTTGAAAAAAAATGTGTACCAAGCGATGTCCAATTCGTAAAAATTTGCGATTTTGTAAGCCAATATATTTTTTGCAACGTAAAGCCATGTAATACATACATATATATGTAATGCCAAATACTATGTTTCGCTTATATCTTTTAGTCGATGACTGATTTTTAAAATTTTTGTATTTTTCTTATTTTTTTCTTATAAATGTAACGTCACGCCAAAATGGGAATGCGCATGATCACATGGTTCTTACCAAAAATTGTGTAGCTGATTTTTATTGTAGCTGAAGACGAATCTTTTTGTAGATTCCTTGCAACCATTTTTACTTAAGTAAACGAAATACAGCCTTCTGGTTTGAATGTTTATAATTATATAAAAAAAAAAATAAACATAAATATTTATAATATAAAAAAAATATTTGACCGAAAATTTTATTGTTACTTATGATTTTGTGTACAAAGAGGCACTGCCTTCAAAATCAAACAATTTTAGTCAGAATTGCTAGCCGGAACACGCCTTCATATCAAGCGCACAAAAGTATGCTATACAATTTGTAGACTAACTCATGTGTGAGTTTCTGGGACTACTGCGGTTGTTTTTGGAAGTCTGACCTCAATGCCGCTGCCACTGCAGCAGTAACATTCAAATTATTCGCATATTTAACCCAAAACAAACAAGCGTCACTAAGCCAACCCGTCAAACCCCTTTAACCTGCTGCTAAATCTTGTCCAGCATCATGCACATAATTAAATCATGCACATTGCGAAGCTTAACCAGATCAGCATTTCCACTACCATATACGCTATGTGTGTGTGCTTTGGTCAACCAAAAATCTGCTGTCTGTTGCAACTAGTCCGTCGTTATTAATTATGCCGCGAACCGGAAAATATGCAACACATATTGTGTTACACTCATAGCAATTAGCTTCATTTGCAATAGCCCACAGCATCATACCACAGGTTTGCTTGCAACACCCCACATGTACCAGGTTAATGTGTCTGTTTTTTTTTTTCACGTCTGCTGTAGGCACGAAAAATTTGCACAAATATCTGTTAGCTTGCATTGCTTTCCATTAATTAGAAAGGAAGCAGCTGTTGTTGCTGCAAGTTTCTTGTTTCACATGCAACCTGTATTTAGCTTGTTTTAAAACAATGTACGCTGCTTTTAACTATGCCAAAAGCTCAAATTCTGACAAAAGCAAGTAGGCTAGTTACAGACGGGATAATCCGATTTTAGTATATCCAACACCCTCACAAATTTGTGTTTTGTATACAATTTTGATGGAACGACGTTAGAAAATTTTATTCCAATTAATATTTACCTTTCTACGTAAGTAAGTTTAGGCGGCCTGCAGTTGACTAGGGCGTGGTGTTGTAAGGCAAGCTTTTCCCCAAAATTTTTCACGACACAAACCTTATTTTTAGTTTCGTTTTCGTTTTACACGAGAAAGTTAACGGGCAAAAATAAGCCACTCTTGTTGCCTACGCACAACAACAGCAATGGGGGTGGTTTGTTTTTCGCTCTCCCGCTTTTTCGATCCCCCACTTTTTCGCTCCGACTAAAAATAAGGTTTCAGTGCAGTGAATAGCTTACCTGTATAATTCTACTCGCTGGGCCGAGCGTTTTTTTCGTTTCGCTTTTCAGTACTGGTCAGTTTTTTCGGCTGAGCAAAACAAATGTGTCTCTCTCACAATACCACTTGTGTCGAGACAATTTGAGCGATCGCTCACTAAAAAACTCTCAGCGAAAGACCGATTTGCTTAAAGTGACCGCAAAAAGTGCCTTTATTTTTGTAATGTGTGTGAGAGACAAAAGTGTAGGCCTAAGCAAGTCGTTTGTGTGCGTCACCGCACGCGTATACATGCGCAACACACACAACTAAAAAGGAAGCGATAAAATTGGACTTGGTCTGAGCCGAACACTTTTGAGCAAAACACAATTGAATGCGTTTTGTCAATAGCTTCTCTCAAAGTTTTCGTAAGAGAGCGGTTTTTTTCGGACACTCTGAAAGTGTTGACCATTTTTTCCAAGCTCTGTTTAAAGTATATGGGGTCACAAGGTGATATGCTGAGGGGTGTGTGAGGAAACACTGTAAATCGATTGCGGGGGGTGGGGGAGCCGCATCGATAAAATTTGGATGTGGATTTGTTCATTAGAGCCACATGAATCAGCTTAATTTGGTGATTCTAGGTCACTTGTTACGATATTTTCGTAGAGTTAAATATTGACGCAGTTTATCGGAAAAGGGGGGTGCAATTTTTACATTTTTGACTCAAATTTTAGCTGTGTATGTCCGATTTTGTTCATTTTGTTCATACAGGTTATGATAAGCATTTTGGTATAAAGGACTTGGGGTCTGCCACGCCTCCTTCTTGCCGTTACATACATTGCACAAATCTAGTATACCCTTTGTTCCTACATATAGGTACAAGGAATAAAAATATAAACCGTAAAATTCTATTATATTCGGGAATAACAGATTTTTTAATATTTATGTCCTAAAAACTTTCCGCAAACTTAATGGGTTCAAGTTACACCTATCAAAACAAGAAATTTTATATAATATTTATTTATTAGAAAAAATCAATATACCTAATATGAAAAGGTGCTTGGTAAGAAATGTGAGCCTGTTTAACTGAGCATAGGCGATCAGGCATGAAATATTCTAAAATTAGTGACATTTAACATTAAAGGCTTAAGGAAAAAATTGTGTAAGGATTTAATCGTAAAAAATGTTTTTTTATACTATTAAATTACTTTTTTTATTGTAAATATTCTTTAAAACCTTTTTTTTTTGTATTTAAGGCTTAAGGCCCATACGCAGCATGCGAAAATTCCGCACGAAATGTCAAAAAAAAAACAGTACAAAAAAAAGGTGTTGTAATTTATTACCCAATGGGTACGCAGACTATATTTAAATATAAATACATTGAATCCCTTTTAAAAACCCACACATAACAATAATGTCAACTGCGATAACAATTATCCAATCCAACCATAACTAACTTTACTACAATAAACTTATCCTTACCCATGTTCATTGTTGTAAAAAAGTTGGCCACAAAATTGTCTATAAAATTAATCACTTGACAAAATTGTGCAATTTGTGTAACCAAAAATTAACTTAAATGTTCGCATGCCAAGCACAATTACATACATACCCAAATACACGCACACACTATACATAATACTACAAACTACAATACACTTTACATATATCCAGAAGTGTGGAGCCAAAAAAAAAACGAGTTCGAGGTAGCAAAAACCCACAAGGCTTGTACGTAAAGCCACAAAATACGAGTGCCTGGAACTTGACTGTGACACTCAGTCTGACCCATTGAAAGACCGAAAATGTATGGCAATTAGAGTGTCCATTGTTGTCCATTTGGTGTTGGAGCTGTGGCTGCAACTCAGCCAAACTATTAGGATTGCAGTGCCGCTATTTTTGTACACTATAACCAAGCGATATTGGGTATATAAGATTGTGTGTAACATCTTTCCATAACAGCAAAGATCATAAAAGAATTTGTTCTTTAAAGCCTTCAAAAAAAAATTCTTTTTTATTCCCAGATGAAAATGAACAAGATCCAATCATAAAGCTGTAAAGCACCTTAAAGGAAACAAGTAAAACCCTAGAAACTCATAAGACCTAGGTCCATAAAATGACAGTAAGACCGACTTACTTTTTGAAATTCTCGTTTCACATAAATTTTTCCTTCTCAGTTAAAAAAATATTCTCCTACAAGAGCGAGAACAAAACGATACAAAAAATATTATAAAAATTCAAAAATCAGAAAAAAATAAATTCGAGCATGTTCGTCTGTTTGTCGGGGCGCCTCTAAACAAAGAACATAAAAGCTATGGAAATATGAAATTCCTTAGTTCTTGACTTGCATCAAGTTTATTGCTATTGGGTAAGCCTTTACACATGGTAGAGACCAAGATTACCCAGAAGTCCTACGCCGCCCTTTTTTGGGGGGTATCGATTCATAGACACAGGGTGTATTGACACCATCTACCCAGAGGATCATGCAATGTATTTTAGAAGCGAAGAACAGACATAAAGTAGATTTTGAATGCTTTCTATCCTTTTTTATCACCGCAGCTTTGTTTTATTGTTTCATTGAGAATCCTACCACTATCGGTAACCTATTTTTGTGAAAGCATATTTTTGAAAATTCAAGAAAAAAACTCAACCACAGACCTTTCTTGTGCTATAACCCATCTCAAAATGGTATGAAACTGTGTCTCTATTCTCCTTAGTATCAATGGTATACTAGTTGAGTAATTTAAAGGGCAGGATCAAAAAGTAGTTGGACTAAATTTTGGTAGCTTGCTCCGTTCAAGGTGGAGGACGTTCGGATCCTCTGGGCGTTGTAGTGGACAGTCTTTCGAAGAGAGCAATTTTTTTTTCAGTTGCATGCTGGAAAATGGAGAGTAAGCACTTTGATTTTCGTGAATCTTTGATAAAAATCGTTTCGATCCAAGATGGAGTAAAATCACTAGCAGCGATACGCGATTCAATTCTGAGTCAAACTTTGGAAAACTTGGACGGAGGCCCCTTGATTAAGGACGCCCACGAAGATGTTGCATGAGCCGCTCAGTGATGTACGAGTGGCATAAACTGGATCGGGATACCGTCGAAGGTGATCAGCGTGACTCAGTGACTCTGACCAGCACACCAATAATCGTCTGGTCGTTTGATAAGGGATTTCGTACGGTAGCGTTAAAAAAATAGTTACCGAAGATTTAAGCATGCGAAAGGTGTGCGCCAAGCTAGAGCCAAGATTTTTTAGCCAAGCACAGGGTTGCCACGTTGCCCCACGCTTTTACAGACCAGACCTGGCACTGCCGGACTGCTTCCTCTTTTCGCGGCTCAAGCGGGACTTCAAGGGAAACTGATGCAGCTCAGTGTGCTACCTTGAGTTCAAGAACTTGCACTGATTAGTAACTTATTTAGTCCTACCCCTAATGATCATAACCAGTAGTTTAAACATAAAATTTAAATTACAAAATATGAGCAACAAATTTGGAAACTAGACTGCTTTGAATTGTAGCCATTCCTGATGATTTGTTTTATCTGTGCTGTAAGTTAGCTTTTTTAAAGGGTATATATAATCGGACTACCCTGACCGTAGCCGACACACTTGTTGTGTGTGAGTGTATTTTGGTGTTGCTGCAGTTCATTTGGCAGCATTTTGTGGCGCCCTTTTAGTTGCTCCAGTTGTACGTCGAAAGCCATGCGAGTAATTTTTCAAAATCTCAAAAGCTTGGCCGCCCTTCTGGGCGCCTCATGGTTATGCAACGTTATTGTTATTGCATAAAATTGCACCCGGGACACACACGCGCACGTACTCTCTCTCTCTCTCTGTCTCTTTCTACCTCTCTTTCTTCCACTCTCTCCCACTCATTTAGAGGCGCAACAGTTGCAATGGCCGCGCAATTAAGCGCCGCAATTAACGTCGTACGGTGTTTAACCTGTTACCGTTAGCTGCTGTCGCCCATTTACAGTTACAGCGTAGGGATTTTCTAAGTTTTAATGTCGTCCATTTTCGCAGCATCTGTGTGTGGCTGTATGCGTGTGTGTGTGTGCTACAATTGGCATCCATTTTGTGCCCACAATTGTCACCGTTGGCTGCATTTTAAACGCACCAATTTTTCACATTTTCCACCATTTTCATTTCAACTCGTTTATGGCCAACACATTTCTTTCGCTTGCATTATTTTTTAACACCCATTATATAACTAGCCGCCTATAAATTGGCTATACATAGTATGTGAAGCTCACTGATTGCAGCTATTAGTTTAATTGGCCAACTTGTTGGACTGCTACGTGTGCGTTGGCTTATTTAGATGTATTGTATGTAATTCAATTTTATATAAATGTTGAATGCAATTTTTTTTTGCGCTTGTAACTATATGTATTTTTAAACTGCATATAAATGGCATTCTAAGCAATTAGCGTAAAAATTGTTAAAAAATGTGCATGGGTAATTAATATGTAAAAAGAAAAAAGACTGCTGCAATTCATTGGCCACTTGGTATGAGCCAGATGCCATACGAATCTATGAAATAATTATTTTTCTAAACAACTTTGCTAAAATTATACTTGGAATGCTTACAAGTAAGAGTCTTTCGAATGCTAGTTGATGTAATTTCAGAATTCAGTAACATAAACATAAACAAACTTTTTATTCGACCCATATCAGCCTAAAACTATCTTTAATAGAGTTAAGTAAGATATAAATATCTTTGTGTGGGTAAAAGAACAAATCGCTGCGAATCAATGCATACATAAAAAAGAGTCTAGTCCATTTTGAATTGTCACGTGCGACATGAAAAAAGAGCATTTTTTTTTCAAAAAATAGAGTTAAGCAAAGGCTCAAAACCCTTTTAAAATATAACCTCGTTGAAAAAAGTAAGTAAAAATTTCGGGATAATTCAAAGTTGGTCATGTGCGACACTAAGTAGTGAAAATAAAGAGTTTGAAATAATTGTTTTATTAAAAACATACTATATGCTCACAAATTTGTCTAACAAGTAAAAACGGCGGCGAAAAAAATAAAAGCGATCGAAGCGATGGAGAAAAGGATTCAAGGGAGATATTTTAAAATGCAAGTATTTTAAAATGGAAACTAAGGACAAATCGAGCCAGAAAGAACTAAAAACCAATGTGATTGAAAAGAAGCGAAAAGAAGAATAAACAATAAACTAAAGAAAAGAAAAATAAATAGAAAAGGAAAAAACTTGTCAAACAATTGTAATAAAATTTGCCAAAAGCTGTGAAGAGGAGGATGTGCTCCCGGATTTAAAAAATTTGATAGTTTTCGAAGTTTTGGCAAAAAAATATAGACAGTCAAATATATTAGAACAACCCCTAATAGGCCATATTGCTGCACTATTCAATCATAGTGGAAAAAATGTCACGTGCGACATGTCACATGCCATTTTAAAATTAATTTAAAAAAAAAATGATATGGAATTTGTAATCAGATACAAAGCAAAATTAAACTATATGATTGCATAACGTTTTAAAATTTAGCTAATCAATATTCTATGAGGTTTCGCTGAAATCGAAATTCTTAACGTTTGCCGTGAAAACCACTTCTATAGGGTTTTCCAATAGGAGGTGTTATTTTGGTATTCAAAGAAAATTCCATTTTTTGTGATAAATGGTCGGATGTTTATTTCATAATAAAGAGGAAGGTATGCCGTTAATAATGAAAAACAACATAAGCCAAATGGCCACCACGACCACGCCTACAAGACCATATCCCCTTCATGAAATTTTCCTTAACAAAATCGCAAAGTGGCTGCCCTATGTCCTCGATAAGTCCAATGACCCCGCCGGACCATAAACCGCACCAAACAGTCACACGTTGAGGATGAAGAGGCTTCTCAACAATAGCTCTTGGGTTTTCCGAGCCCCAGATGCGACAATTTTGCTTGTTGACGTAGCCACCGAGGTGGAAATGGGCCTCACCAGTCAAGATGATTTTTCGATGAAAGATTTTCACCATTTTTGTAGTGAATTTTAATAATTTCAATGCGTTGTTGAAGCGTGTATTGTACCATTTTTAGTAATGGCGTAGTTTCAACTTGTCAAATGTCAAAGAATAAAAGCTTCAAATGTTACAGCTACCGAAATACCGGGTGATTCAAAATAACACCTCTTGTTGGAAAACCCTATATTTTTGTCACGTGCGAATGTCTGCCTTTTTTTCTTAAATATTTTTGCCAGGACAAAGCATTAAAATCAACTTTAACAACAATTAAAGTGCTCCCCAAAAGCATTTAGTTAAGCATATATTCCATATAAAAATATATTTGAGGCAAGGTTTTATTTTAATTTAAATTCTTTTGATGGTCACGTGCGACATATTGAAAATAATAATAATATTTTTTAATACTAGAAAAATCAATAATTTTCTTAGAAAATGGTTTGTATTTATACATTAATTTAACTAATATAATATATTGATGAATCTTAAATACATAAAAGATGTTTCTAAATTTACCAAAGCACTGCAATTTCTGGATGGAAAAAAGTTTTTCGGCAATAAGCCAGAACATAGAAAAATCATCTCTGCAACTGACTCATTAAAATATATATTGTGCCCAAGCGGGTTGTAGCTTGGCAGAATAGATTTTATAGTACTCCTTAAGTTACAGTTAATAACAGAAAAAATTTACAAAATGTTTCGCGCTATCCCAAAAAGAGACTTTTGTTCCATTCTTTCAACTTGCTCGTCTCCGTTCTATATCGTGTTTTTTCAGACAGGCCTTGCGTAAGTTCAAAGAAACTTTTGGCGATAATTGACAGAAGAGATGCACAAGAATTGCAATTGCTTTAATCTCATCAACAGCTTGATTTAAAAATAAAAATTGTAATTCACAACTGGTGTGCCACAAAGTAGAGGCCACATCAAATTAATGAAAATTGTGACCAAAAATTTGTCAATGATGTTTGTGTTTCCCTAGTTTTTGTCAAAAACTGTTGATATTTTTGAAAAAGAAAAACAAGACAACCATTAAAGGCAACCACAGCCACGTGTATGCACAAACAAAAGACACGAACCAAAGAAAATTTTTGGATGGGAAATTCAAAATAAAGTGATAAAGTCAATTTTAATTAGCTAATGAAAAACGGTACAACAACATCAA
This sequence comes from Chymomyza costata, assembly GCA_018150985.1. Taxonomy (NCBI): domain Eukaryota; kingdom Metazoa; phylum Arthropoda; class Insecta; order Diptera; family Drosophilidae; genus Chymomyza; species Chymomyza costata. The sequence continues at coordinate 3,356,836 of JAECWU010000030.1, forward strand.
GGACAACATAAACAACACAAGGCGAAACACTTTGCATGTAAATTAATTTTGTCAGCGACTAATTTGAAAAGCATTTTAGTCAATTATGCGGGATTGCGTATACTACCTGTAGTACTTCCCCTTCGAATCTAGAATTTCTGCCCAACGGCAGCTCTGACTAATTCAATTTGAGTACATTTTTTTTTCAGTAATTTTGAACATGCTGCCAATTTGATGGTATAGCAACAGCATAAGAATAATTCTATATATAAAAAGGAAACCATTTTGACAGTTGTCGAAATATTTTTTGTAAATTTTTTGTAGGGCTGTCTGCTTTTAAAAGTTGTTCCCTTTATATTGTTTTTGAGGCCTTGAGGCATAAGTTTTGATTGGTTATATACTTGTTCTTCCTGCTGTTCCTTTTTTGCTTACCTTTTTGCATTATGTTGGCATAATGCAATGAGTCATCATTTCTGTTGCTGGCAGTTACACAAATTGCTTGTCTAACTTAGGAAAAACTAAGAAAAAATTAAATAAAGTATGGGCTACATGTCCAAACGAAATGTGCTGAAGTTTTTTAATTTCAAAAAATTTTAAAATATGTTTTGACAATCTAAAATTGAAAAAATTTGCTATACTTCAGTAAAAAGAGTGAAAAAAAAATTTGCTAGTATCAGTATTATATAAGTATCTGAATGGTATTATTGTATGATATCAAGACTAGACCATTGGTTTATGGATTTTGAACCGCTAAGCCCAAATTCCAAGGTCGAAAAATTGCCGAATTTAACTTAATTTATAAGGTTATCTCAAATCCCCGACGCCTTAAGGGGTTTTCGGCTTTGGATTCAGATACAGCGACTCTGCGAACTTAAAGTAAGCATGGTCTAACCTCCGAACCCGAAAATTTATATATTTCATTGAGTCAAACATGATAAACCTCCGAGCCCAACAATTAAATTTTTCAAAAAACACAACTTGTTGACTGGTGAAGTTTTTTATATATTATTGGGTTTAATAAGTCCGGTTTCTGATTTAGCCTTCAAAATACCAAGTTTTATGATAGTTTTTGAGGTAACATCAGAACTCTTGCGTATTTGTGTTTTTTGAACCTTGGATCCGGATTTTTGCTTTGGCCTGTATAATCATTGATGATGGGTGGCCTCGGTGGTGCAGTAGCTGAAGTGCTGCACTCCCACTCCAGATGTCCCTGGTTCAAACCCACGAAACGTCCAGCGCCAATAACCCAATTATTCCTGCTTTTCTAATATTTCCTTCCCTACACAAACCGACGCACAACCTTTCCATGGAAGAATAAAAAGTGATGCTGTAAAAATCTCGGAAAGCTCGATGAAAGCTCACTGCGATCAGCGAAGCCACAAACTGCTGCTGTCATCTTGGTTTTCATCTTCGCCAATAGATGGCGCGGCTTTCAAGCACATTATTACCTGCGAGCATAAAGTAATAATCTAAAATGAGCTTCTTCCCCTGGCTTGGATTGTAGCCACGGGACGCCACGCCCAGTTGTCGTTAAATGGTAGCCGCACCACTCCGATAAGTCGCATCAGGCTAATCACCGGATCAAATGAAAATAAAAAAACCGATATAAGAGAAAGAAGGCTTTTATAGAGGCCCTTAGCTCCCAAGAGTAACAAAGGGGGGAAAAAAAAATAAATTAAGATATTCTGTCGCAGTTTTAGGAAAACATTTTTCAAGCTATGTGCAGTATAACAGCATGTCTTTAAGATAACATCCTTTACACAGGTACGTGGGAAAATTCCACACTAATTTTCAAGACCAAAACATTGATTTAAAAAATATATACTCATATTATAGTATCAATTTTTTCTACTGCGGAATAAATGGAATGAGCTTAGAGTCTCTTGATAGTTACTACCGTTCCCTACTTTTTTACCGAACGTGAGCAATTATGCACACTTAGAAATCAGGTCACCACGATACGTCAGCAATTTCGATATTCACAAGCACCTTATTTTCGATGCTTTACAAAACTCTTTTTGACAGAGGAGACTAATTTTGGAAAACTTTTTGGCCAAATGATTAACACTAAGTCTATAACAAATAAAAAAAAAACATAATTTACCTAGTAATTGCCTTATAAACTGTGTCACATTTTGATACAAAGTGTTTAAGTTTGGGTTGAAAATATTTACAAATATATTCATTGAAAATAAGAAAAATTTTTTAAAAATATATAAATTTCTGAGATTTCAATTTGATGGACTCTAATTTACACAAAAAAAAAACAATCACTCAAGTTGATACTATTATTACTTACTCCCTATGACGTCAACGATGCTCTTATCCTAAGCAAACTTTCAGACAACTTTAACTTATCTACTATAAAAACCTAATGTAAAGCATAAGTGAAAACTTTTAGTACATATTTCTTAAAAATGAAGCATTTTGAGCAGCTGTCACGACTTAATGCATTATGTATGTGCCTTTTAAATGTATTTTTAAAATTTTTCCAATGAAATCAATGCGAACTTCATATGAGAAAACAGAACAACTAGGCAGAAAAATGAAAGCGCTAGATTGTTTATCTACTCTGAAATCTCCCAAGGGGCAGCTACTTAAATTTAATAATGTGCGTTCAAGTGGAATACACAGTTGCGACATTGGGAGACGCCCCCATCCAAGAGAACTACGCCCATATGAGCAACTATTGGACTTTATTCCTTGTGCTTCACTGGAGCCTTTTTAAATCAAAGCTAAGCATTTTTTGTGGTATTTTTGATGTGCCCAGGCGTAGCCAATCCCTGAACCCAAATAGCTTATAAATTAATAATTCAAGAGTTCAAAATTGTTTCAAGAGCTGTAACAAAAATGCTTTTGTTTGCATTAACTTAAAATGTCGATATAAATTTTGCAATTGGTTTTCAATTGCTTTTGATTTCATCATAACTAATTAAATTAGTTAGTTTCTGGCAAATAAAGTTTAATTACATTCAATTTGCATACAAACGTACGCACACGCAAATTGTCAAAGTATGAGTGACACACACACACACACAAGCAATTTGCATATGTCAGACAGCACACAAAACTATCTGCAACAATAACAACTACGACAACAACAACTACGACAACAACAACTAACGACAACTTTGACGTTTGGCAAAAGTTGATACAAAGTCATTATTCATAAGTAAGTGAAGGCAACCCTGAAGGATTGAAACGATAGAAGGGGTTCTTGTAAATGACGACAAGATTGAATCATGTAAATTGCAAACATTACACGGTAATTAGAAGTTTTCGACAAGCAGCCACAGAACCACAAATCACTTAAACGATTTGTGCGTAAGAAAATTTTAATTTAAAGAAATCGTGATTTTTTTTATGGAAAATGGATTAATTGTGTGATAAAGGCCAGTACGCAGTAAAAAAGTGAGCAAAACACAGTCTTCTTGACCACCAGTGCTGCCCATTTTTTCGGCCATCTGACAGCTAGATGGGCTAGTTGCTCTGTTTAAGCGCTTAAAATATAAAGTAAATGTACAGTAAGTTTTTTTGATAGCAAAATAGATGCTCAAACTTTACAAAAGAGCAAAAAATAGCTATAATAAAGGATGTGGAGGGACAACCAAATATTTACTACCAGTGGCGGATACACATGTGGGTTTTCGGGTCTGGACACACACAAAAGTTGAAAAAATGGGTTGACAGTTTTTTGCAAGCTCTGATACATATACACTTCGAAATGAAAGACCCTCGCTAAGACCAAATTCTTGACACACGCCTGTTTGGAACCTTACTCAAAAATGCAAGTGCAAATAAAACGGCTTGAGACGAGTCTTTTTTTTCACTCTTTATTGTTTTTAACTTGCAACACAATTAGATACTTTTTTTACACAAGCAGCTGATTTTCACATTTTCTTTTTGTTTTAAGCTCTTAAACAAAATATGTGCTGTTACTGTTGGCGCCATCTAGCTGTTTGTTTGTCCCAAAAATGGGCAGCACTGCTTGCCCACAAACGCTACGCATAAAATTCTTTTTGCGCTTAAAATAAGTTGCAGTGTCTTTTTCAGCGCTTTTAACGAGGCTGCGTAGTTTTAGTGTTTTTTTTTTTTTTTTGCAAATGCGAATTTGGTAGGTTTGCCCATCTAAATGTAACCCATAGAAGTTCTCTATTACTTTGGCAAACATTGTGAAATTCGAGGAGATTGCAAAGGCTGTAATTGTGGCGTACTTCTTGGAGTGACGATTATTTGATGACAACTGGGCTTAAAAAGCACATGCAGAACTTTTGTGTTCAAAAAAATGGTGCGCCATGCCATACTTTGGCTGACACCGGTCGCTTAATATCCTACGCTTGTCCGATTTAATTTCACCGGACTTTTTTTTGAGAGAGTATATTTAAAATTTCAAAGTTTATGTCGTTAAGCCGCGATCTTTCAAAAAGAGAGCCCAATAAAGCGTGCATAAGCAGTAGCTAAGATTTAATCTCCATAAACCAAATTTAGTGTCTGTGTAAAGAAAAATCGAACTGACTTTTCTGTACATCTTTTGCCAAAAACAAATGGATCACATGTAGATGCGTCACACTGCACATATGTATGTACTAAAAAAAAAAAAATTAGAACAATCATACTATTAATTAAGTGGGCCGGTTATATTTGGGTTCTACGAAATATAGTTTTTGGTACGTTCCAAATTCTAGGTTTTCTTCGGATTGGTGCTTTAAAATATCATCGCCTATACGCGTATTTTATTGTTCGCGTGAACTTTCTAAGTGAAAAGTTATCAAGAGCACATATCAAGTAAGCCCAGTAACTCCCATTCAAGAGGATTTTATTAATCATAAGTTTTCAATAACAAATATCTTTCACTCGTATAAACCCAGTAGCTTGCGAGTTTGCTTGTATGCTTCCAAGTAGATTTGACTCAGTCTTGGCAGTTTTGTTGTTATTATTATAAAACGCGTTTTAATTTATTTACAAGGCGCAGCGCATCAATCTTATGCAGCTTGTAAGATTTGCCATATGCCAGTGTATAATTCTACGTCACTCTCTTCATCCACCTCCTTGTTTGTGAGTATGTGTATATATCTGTGTGTGTGCCGTGAGCGATGTTCTCCTTGTGCATGCGGATGTGTGTAACATACGCCGTCATGGTTTGTTGAATTTGAGTTTAATGACGTGTAAAAATGTTTTCACGGCTTTTGATTATATTTTACCTTAAGCGCCAAGCAGCCAACTAAGGTTTTGGCTTTAAATACACACACACACACACACACATACCCATACTCACACAAACGCAGTAGCATACAAAGACATATGTGCATACAATGCCATAGAGCCCTTCCGTTTCCCATTTGCAATGAATAATGTTAACGTCGCCTTTATTTGCAACTCTCTCTCTCTCTCTCTCTCCTGTGTGATTCCCCACAGTTTCCGTTCGTCTGCTCTACTTTCACATCGACTCCGGCGACTCTTTTGCATATGAATACAAATTTAGCGACGTCACTGATTAGCGAAAGTCTAACAATGGATTCGTCGGCAGCGGAAACATTTTAATGCCTTAACCGTGCCCAGCTCCAACTCTTCCTGTGGTAGAACACATATTCCAGAACTTCCCTTTCCCTGCTTGTCACTTATCGCTTTCAAAATATTGTCAACTCTTGGTTTTTTTTCGGCAATTCGTTCACGCTACGTTTAACTTATTGTCTTCAGTAAAGTGGGCGATATGTTTTTGGCTTTTCGTTTCCATTATGAGCTTAATTAAAGTTTTGATTTGTTGTTGCATTAGTTTTGATTGCCGCATGAAAGTTATATTTATGAGAAAATTATTTGAAAGCATATGGGAATTCCCTCACAGCTTAAAACTAAAGCGCAAAATCAACTTTCAGCTTTAAAAACGAGAGAAAAATATATATATTAAAGAAATACTTCGGATGCCTTAAAAAAATGAAATTTTTTTTTAGTATTTCTACGCCGTATACAGATTTAAAATAAAAATATAATAATTTGGTGTCAATGTAGGTAACGAGCACAAGAAGCTGTGACAGACCATATAAAGTGTATATATTCTCGATCAGCAGTAACAACCGAGTTGATATAGGCATGTCTGTCAAAAGAAGACTAACGACTAGCGCTATATCTGCAGGCATATGCATTTTTTGGCGTTTCACGTATTTACCTTAAACTATTTCCCGTAGCAGAAATTCGATACTTAAACTTTCATATGGAATTCGAATGAGTTAGTAGTACACTTCGGATTATTTCATTCTACAAATCCGATGAGAACCAGCTCCGGAAGTTCCAGTGGTGGAAGTTTTAATATTGGAAACTCTCTAAATACACTTTACCAAGGCCATACACAATGCGACTGGTTGTACAATTTGCTATAGATTTGATGCGATTGAGAAGCGAAAACTACAAATGAGCAGGAAAAAATAATAACAGATTAATAAGTAACACCACTCGAAGATAAATTATTTTAACAAATTTTTGCATAACTAAGCCCCGCTAGCATTTCCCAATGTCATCGCAGGGTTTTTGTTTTTTTGTTTTGTACCTCTAAGATCAACTGAGATGCTCTCGTAGCATCGACTTGTTGAATTTCTTTTTGAATATGTAGCTTAGCAGTATTATTTGGTAATTATTAAGAACAGAACCCTGAAATGCCGACTATTTTCAAAAATAACATTCCATAGTTCGATCCTGAATTCTAGCCATTTTGCGATAATGCTATTTACTTTCTTTTCCACTATGTCGACCACGCAACGCAGATTTAGCGTCGACGATTGAGGTTCCTATGTTGCTGCTCTTTCAAATTTTTGGAAATTCGCATGTATCAAATTTTCTATCAAGGCTACACAAAAAATAGCTGCCTTTGAGCAGACAATGTATATAATATGTTTTTGGGGCCGCTAAAACCGAATCCGAATTTCTTTCATCTCCAACACGTCAGGGCTATTAATGTTTGGATTATGGACATGCGTAAGCATTTGCTCCAAAAAGTCGTCTTCTGAAGCACGTTACCTCAATAAATATTTCTTTAAATGCATTTTAAAAAGGGATTTATTTAGTGGAAAATACTTTTAGGCGCAAGGACAAAATATTTTAGACAATAACTTAATTTTATGTTTTTTGAGGGCGTGTTGAAAACCTGACGTGATGAGATCAAACTACCATAGGATTCAGAATCAGCGACCTCAAAAACACATCATTTTTGTGGCTCTGTGGATTGTGGAGCTTGCCAATGGGCTATCTCTCTTCCTTTGTAGATAAAAGAACAAAAAACAAAGACGTGTAATGCACCTTTTTCGCCATTCTATAATTTGAAAACATTGGGAATTTTGAGTTTCTTTGTGTTTAACCACAAGGCCCCAAATAGGTGAAAAACAGAATTTCAGAATTGATGCAATATTCAAAAGAAAAATGACTCGAATTCGTCACTTCTTTTTTACTTTAAGAGTTTCTTGGATTCCGCGTATGGAAGCCAAGCCAATGTTCGACCAAGACAAAGTATGGCGGATACAATTATTTCCGGAGAAAATAAGTGAAGCGGGCCATTTTTTGAGTGGACCTCTTCCATTTTGATGTGATAGAGGAAATTATCAATATTGATCATGTAATTTTTTTTGCAAAATCCCGATTATTTATAGAGTTCTCCATAACTTAATATTAAAATTGTTTATATAGTAAATGTCACGACCGCGTCTCACGAAAAATCGAGTTTTTCGAAATAAAATTTATCCTGTGCTTTCAACTTTCTTAGAATTTAGAAAAAAAATTTACGTCATTAATATTGGCTATCACAAATGTAACTATCATCAAAATCGAAGAGGTCTACCTAAAAAGTTGCCCGCTTCTCTTATACTTATGTATATAGAAAAATTTGACTAAAGAGCGTTAAGGAAATAAAATTAAGTTGAATTGATTTAAGTCTCATTAATGCCATTTTCTATCAAAATTCTTTAAAAAATAAAATACACTCAATAAAATGGTATATCAAAGATCCAGGCCAGGCAACAAGTTCTGGAACAACAAGAAGCAAACAGAAATAAACAACAACAATGGCGTTGAGGCATTTACATTGTTAGAAATTATTTTTAATGCGACTTGCAAAGCCAAAATTAAGCGCAAAAGTTTCACATTGTAAACAATCCGCACTGTTGACAATTGTTATTGCAAAAATGGCTAAAAGGTTCTTTTGCCAACAACAACAACAACAGTTGCCCGCCACGTTCTGTGCCTGCTGAGCCTTCTGCTCCAGTCACAGTTGAGCTCAGCTCAGTTGTTGCTCCGACGGTGTGTGCGTGTTTTGACTTGTTTAATGCTCGAGTAAACCTTCTTAAAAAAAATAAAATAAAAAACAACACCAGCAATAAGCTAAAACAATGCCACAAAGTCATAGAATACTTAGTAAATAGCAAATACGTGCAATCCAAGTACTTGTTGCTGGTTTTGGAGCAGCTATAGCCCCAAACTCTCTGACTCCTCTGGCTGACACTTACTTGGTTGCGCTTTGTTCTGGTATTCTGCATTGTCTGGCCAAGCTCAAGCTAAATGAAGTTTAGTTTACTGCCTTGCCGGAGACCCTTGTTCAACTTGACTCCACTAGGATTGGAGCTTAGCTGGGTCTTGGCTGAGTTTATCTGACGCAGGTGATATTATTGACCAAAGTTAAACAATTGTTAAGTCTTGCAAGTTGCAACAATTGCGACACTTTTTAGTTTTGGTTGCTTGCTTGCCCGAGTTTTCGTAGTTTTCCCATTTATAAAATATAAATACAGACACGTTGTGCAACACTGGTCTTTTGTTTTCTTGTTGTTTTTTTCCCCCTGTTGACATTGGATGGCACTGGATTTTGGTGCTCTTACTTTTATATCTATTTTATTTTTGTTTTCTTTTTCTTGTATATTTTATGAGGTGGCAAAGTGTAAAACTGGAATGCAGCATGCTGCAATAACTGTTTTTATAAGTCAGTCAGTGGAAAGAGCTAAAAATGGTCACTTGGGTGCTTAAGCAAGCAGCAGCAATTGAAAGAGAAAATTTATAGGAGAAACGAAGAAAGTGTTCTTGAGTTTTTTAGATTTTAATAAAAGTTAATTTTTGAATAAGAATCAATTGACTTAATAGGACTATTAAGCTGTCCAGATAACGTCCAATTCATTTAATTTTAAATTTAATGAAGCATTTCTATCATTAGGCTATGCAACTACAGAAATCATGACTGAAATTGCAAAGCAAAACGATACGAAAACGGATTACTGCATCAGGAAAAATAGAGAGCAATCAATGCCTACTTGAAGAATAACCTACACTTCTTAGGAAACACACGTAGAGTATCTGCGAAACGTATTCGGGACTTTTAAGAAAGGACAGCACACAGATCTATGCCAAAAATCGCCTTTATTCATTCCATCCAGCTAGTAAGCATCACAAGGAGCCGGAAAACCTCCGTTGATGTCGCTTTCTAGCGAACAGCCTTCATCATTTACCCTACCAAATGCTTATTCTTAAAATAAATTTTATTCCAATAATTTTATTTAATTCAAGATTTTCGGTCATAAGCTCGTGACCAAATGAGTACGAAAGTAGCGCAAGCTTTTTTTGTGCCATTTAAAGAGAGCCCTTCTTGAATTAGGATTGTAAAAAAAAAGGACCAAAAATTTTTGATTAAGGAGTTAATTATGATTATTTATAATAAGACTCTTTTTGCAGAATTAAAAATTTTAATTTCAAATTTTTAATGCTCGTGAAATAAGATATTTTTGGATCACTTTAAAAATAAATAGCTTTTTCTTAATTTTGGTCTAATTAATGGAATTTTTATTCTCATTTGAAAAAAACCAAAAACATGTTTTTCGAAAATATCTCGAAAACGGTGCTTAAGAAAAAAAAAGGTTGCCATTTTCGTATTTCTCGACCCAAAATTAACCTAAAACAAACTTTTTTAAGAAGGTTAATTTTTCGTGTAAATTAGTGTTAATTAAGATACTTAATCTTAAGTTTCGGAATCCGAACTATCAGAAATGATATTCATTTGAGAATTTTTGGTCATGCTTGAGTCTTGTATTAAGTGTAATAATTCGATAAAGATAAAATTTCCGATTTCAATATCTGAGAATTCAGATGAATTTTATCTCATTTAAGATTACAATATCTGCAATTTCTAAAAATTTTGTCATAAACGCATTGCGAGCGAATGTCCCAAAACTATATATTTCTGTGAAAATTAAACAAGTGTTTTATAGTGGTAGGTGTACACTTTACTCAACAGATTTTATTTTGTTTTTTTTTTTTTAAGTCGAGATGTAACTTATGTAATTGCTAAGTTAATGAAATCGATGTAATAAAACTAATTTTTTTTCCAATACTCTTACTGATAGAAGTCCAATAGCGATTACCAGAAAAGAATAGACATCAAGGTTCTTCTGTTACTCTAAGCAGAACTCTTCGTCAAAAGGTAATCACTTTTAAATCCTTCGTCAAACTTCTATTGATTTTCATTTAGGTACCAAAGTCACAACTACTTAGTTTCTGACTCTAACATACTTAAAGAGCGCTTCCAAGCATATTGTTTTACCTTTATTTATTAGAGTTTCGATTTCCATGAATTGTTTACAAAACGTTCCTATCAACATGATAAATGAGCTGATGAGTTGCAGTTAATTAGCGCACACAAATAAGTGAATGCAACTACATCAAATCAAAATGGCAGCCGACATATACCGATATATACATCGAAACATAGGAAGATCCCGAAATATATACAAACATATGTACAAATGCTACATGACAGGAACAACAAGGATGCGGTTGCCATGCCCACAATTAAATGCAAATAACAATTTTGCGTATAATTTATGGGCAATGACAGCAACGGCAGCGGCAATGGCGACGTTGGCAGCAGAGTAATGCAAAACCGAAACGGAAATATGTTTGGCTGATGGCCGAATGCTATAATGTGTGTGTGTGTGTGTGTGTGTGTATATATCTCGTATCTCCTCCGTGTGTTAATTGATGTGCATATAAAAGCAACAACTCTATTAGATGAATTTTTGCTGACCAAAACAAAAATTTGACTTGCAAATTTTCGCCGCTTATTTCGACAATAAAAGCACGCACATAAATTCACACATACAAATTAAAATTTCATTATTCTATTATGTAAAATGAACATTTGAAAAGAGAGCAGACAGAAAAGACGAAGCTGCCATACTCTTTTGGTCATAGGGGGGTTCTTCACTTTCAGAGCTCGCAAAAGACTTTCAACCCATTTTTCTAATTTTTGAGAGGGTCCGCACCCAAAAACCCCCCGTGAATCTGCCACTGGTTGGAGCCTATCAAGATTGGCTAACAGCTTTATTTAAATAAAAATAAATTTTTCAGATAAGATTGACGATATCTTTTTTTGAGCACAATTAACAATTTGAAGCATGTAAATTAAAATATTAAATGTTTTTCATGGCTGTTGTGTCTGAAATGACACACTGTCAAAACTGGCTGTGGGCTGTGTCGTAAATCTTTAAAAAACCAAAAAAAAAAGTAACCTTTATTCATTAACTTTGACAGAAGACAGCAAATCCTGACGACATTCTAGAATACGTAAATTTCCAGACTTACTGAACTATTCCTGCACTTCTTGAGTATATAAATGAGAAAACATTTATTATTACCTTTCAAAGTTCTGCCAGAGCGCCTTGTTTCTGTTAAACTACACAGAGCAAAAATGCCCGTTCAAAACTCACTTTCTGACAAGAGGAAAAGACAGCTCAAGACAATATTTAAGGAACAGAAAAGAACTTGAATTATTTATTATATATTTATACTATAAAATAAAATGAAAAATTTTCTACTTAGATAGTAATAACATTTTTAGCAAATTATTGAGCAAAATAGATATATTATATTAGAGGTAAAAAAAATTTAACGAAAAACCCATGAAAAATAACTAAATTAAAACCTAACTAACTAACTTAAGAACTTACTTAATTCTAAGGGATTTGTTCCAAACTATTTAAATGCGAATTAAGTAAAAAAAATTAAAATATTAATGAAGCCCAATTTTCATTAAATATCTGCCTTCAAAGAAAAGAAGAGGGTTAAAGAGATTCATTTCATCTAACTTCTTAGATTATTTTCTCCTGCTTTGATCATCATAAATATTTGGTTTTCAGTTGCATTATCAGCCGATTCCTTTATGAAACTAATGATGAAGTTAAATTTGAATTTCATTCTATAACGAACCTGCGATGTCACCCAGCACAAAGGCTGGGGCGGCTCAGCTAGACCAAAAAATTTATATTTCCAGCTCTCTGCGTCAGTTCAAAACGCCATTTTTTAGACTTTTTACTTTACTCTCACCAAGCAGTGCAAGTAGTCTTGGCGAGAGTAAACCGCGCTTACACTGCTACTCTCGCCAAGCAGTACAAGTAGTCTTGGTGAGAGTGTACTGCGCTTACACCGCTACTCTCACAAAGCAGTGAAAGCAGTTTATACCATAGCCCACTTTGGAAAAATAAGCAGGAATCTGCGACGTGTCAATTTGATTCCTCCCAATGAAAAAAAAAGAGTTTTAACATAATGTCTTTCTAAAAAAAAGCATTTTGCTAGACAAAGAGTATTTAATCGCATATATGCTTGTTCTTGACGCAAAAACACTTAGATAAAAACTTTCCAAATTTGCATACGCAGCCAAGTGAATGAAGCGTTGAATATTATGTACAATATAACAAAGTTTATTTAATTATACAATATATTGTTATTTGTTGTAAAATTTTATAGGATAAACCAATTAACTACATTTCATGGTTAATTAGCTGTGCGTACCTATAAATACATATATACTACATATATGTAAGTTACATTTCCATTGGCACATGCTGCATTTCCGCTTCCGCTTCTATTGCCAGCTTCAGCTTTGGCAAATTGCAAATTTTACGCTAGACTGACTAACCCATTGGAGGAGTCCACCATTTTGGGCTTGTAAAATGATTAGGTAGTTGAGAATTAAAACCCGCATGGTTGGTTTAATGCTATTGAATGCGCAATGCTATGCTGCAGGGCCAACCACAAACTTAGCCACAAGCTACTATAAGCTACCATATGCCCCCTAACTTGACCCTCCACCCGCCATAGACCTGCTCGTTGCACGCAGGGGTATATTCAGAATACAATTCTTGGCTTCCAATTTTCATTCGCTATGTGACTGTAGACCCCCCCTATAGCCCCTTTGGCAACGGCACTGCCTGCACTGCATGGGCTCAATACAAATTGCTTTTAGAAGCGCGCACCCGCGCCCGCCTCTCTTGGTATGCAAAGGTATTTTGTCTAATTTAAATTAATATTATGCCAAGCAGCAGACCCTCGCCACAGGCATTTCACATTGTGCTTTGTCCCTTGCTTTTGGCCATATCATTCCATTGGCTTCATTGTACATATGTGGCTGTGTGTTGCAGCGACAGCAAATTGAAATTGAAACTGCAACCGGATGTAATTGGGCCGCATGCCTATATCCAGCTATCCAGCCGGACAACAGCATTGCCTGCCAATGCTTGTCCATGCATTCCATTGATAATATCATTGATAGCTTTTGTTACAATTTCGAACCACAATAAGTTGTTGCTGTGGACATTTCGAATATGGCAGCCTAATGAAAAAAAGGTTGACGAAAAGACTACTGTGACAAGCCAACAGTAGCATACTCTTTACACAGAATTGTGTCTTGTTCGAGGTTCTTTCGAATTTATTGCGTACGGATTAAGCATTGTCTTTTGTTTGAAAAAATCATCATAACAACTTAGGAAGGTCGTACCGTTCAGGTCACACAAAAGAGTGCGTCCTGTCAGTTATTGTCTATACTAGACAAACAGAGCATAAAAGTACGTCAGGTGGCCAAGGCAGCAGATGATAAATAATTAAGCCTGGTACTGATTTTAGCTTCATGAATTTGGTAATGAACGCATACCTGGCAACGCCGACCTTTACCGTCCATGCAAAGCCACATTACGTATACGTAACTATATTTAGAAATCTCTTCACTTTTGATTGCACACTCCAAAAAAATTTTAGTTTAAAAAAACTAAGAAAACACGATTGAATAGCAAACCGAACTAAAAAGTAGAAAATAGTTTTAAAGTATCAAGAGGAATAGAAAATTCCGATAATTCAATTATAGTAAAAAAAGCGTAGGGTGCAATTTCCTATATTTTAATAAAGACTTTAATTTTTTAAATAGGTAGGTACTACTGAAATAATTGTTACATTTAATATCAAGCATCCCACGCTTTTTAATTGGTTCTGAACGTTTTTATATTTTCCAAAATAATCAAATAAAGTTAAAAAATGTTTAAATTTTAATTTTTGAAACAAATATTGTTAAATTTTTTTTAACGTTTTTTTTATATCTTTTTTTAATTATGTAAATAGGTATAAATTCAATTAAAGTCAAAATAAAAATTAATAATTTTTTGAATTTCAGCCATATAAAAAAACAAACTTAAAAGTTTTAAATAAAAACTTGAAAATTTTGAAGCTTAATAATTAAAAAATTAAAAATAATAAAATTGAAAATTTTTTAATTTTTTTTGAATAATTAAAAATAATAATTGATTAACATCATGAAATAAGATCTACATATTATTTTTATTATCAATTTATACTACATATTTTACAAATTTTACAATTTTAATTTAAAAATAATTTCAGGATTTCTAATGAAAATTCATATTTAACTCTTTTTTCTTAATTTTTGGCAAGGCAAAAACTAAGGTTAATTAAAAATTATTTTTTAATTCACATTAAAGTGCTTCAACCCCATAACTCTTATTTGTGATCCCTTTATTTTTGGTTAAATTAAAATTTTCTGGAATTCTAGAAAAATCTAAGTTCCATTACGTGTAATATGGTCATTATTATACCATATCTAAATTGAAGAGTATAGAAACCTAAAAATTGGCATGGTTATGCATATGGGCGTTGAGCTGCACATAGGCTTTGTGTACATTAGTATAAGTGCCTATATGTGTGTGTGCGTGGGTATATGTGCATGTCTGTATGATATTTTGACTACGCTTTGTTGGACTTTGCAACCATAGTTGATTATTACTACAGTTGGATTTTAAGCCAAATGAATATTACTGTACTTACTGTAGAATTGTATTAATGAACATTCTACGTGACTTGTTCATTCAGCTTAATAGAACAGTGTCATAAAATTTGCAATTCAAATAGATTGGTTTTGGATTTTTAGTTGATTATACAGTTGTCATTGTGGTAACTCTATATACTAAATAGAAAAAAATGTAACCATAAAATATTACAGATTATGGTGAAAAATATAAATGGGGAACAGTTTTCGATATGGGTGCACTTGGAAATACGTTGAATGTGAAACTTAAAGGCTTGTTAGTCTAACTAGCAGAGTAAGAGGTTTCTGAAATATGCAATTAAGTGCATTTTTATGAACTGGTGCAAGGCACAGGTACAGGAGGTACCTCACAACACATGAATGACATGATAGCAGTTGACGAATTATGGATTTAAGCATATGAGCCAGAATTAAGTCTGCAATCGACTGACCGTATGCAGGTTTCAAAGCAAGACAAATGCAACAACAAGTTTTCGCTGTGGATGCGTCTAAAATCTGTTTCTTCGAAAGAAAAAAGATTATGCGGTAACTGTTGCGTTGTAAAGTAGCGACATTCCGTAACGCGCCGACTGTTCCAATAATTCCTACTGGGTTACTTGTCAGTAACACTTTCAGTAACGGATTTTACGCACTGTGTGTTTGTCTCGCTCGCACCTGCATGAAATGCGGCTTGAGCCAGCCCCATGCTGGACAGCAGCTGCTCAAAAGCTTCTGCAGTCAAATCAAACCTAGACGGATGACACAACCACAGAAAAAATATTGGGTTCGAAGGTCAGACTATATTAACTATACATTTTAGGGTTGTTGAATCCGAATCGCAGATCCAAAAACCCTAGCACGTAAGGGTGACATAATCTCAAAAAACTCTGTAAAATTTCCGGACAAAAGCCATAAAAATATGTAATTTGAAGATTATGGCAAAACCCTAATGTGCTGGGTTTTTTTTTTTAACAACACCAAAAACATATGCAAACAGTATCGGACACTCGGATAAAAGTTTATATTCGGGGTTGGAGGTCAGCCCACGACCAAGCATGCTCTCTCACGTTTTTGAGCACCTGAAACATCGAATTATTGGGACTTCCGCCTTTTAACCCTAATCTAATTACTTATTTATTTTCGAAACAATTAAAAATAAATTTCGAGATCAATGTTGCTTGTCGCCAAAAAATTCTGTTGATGCCTTCAAAAAGCTCGTTTTCTGAGTAGAAAATGATTTTCGAAAGTTCATGAATGAACAAAAGTTGAAAACCCAATTTAAATGATAAATTGTATACACTGTTCCAAAGGATAAGGATTAGAAAAAAAAAAGTATAAGTAAAATACCAAAATGATCAGGACGACTAAAGAAATCTGAATATGAGAATTTTATCACAAGCTAATTCTCAGAGTCTAGAATTTAAAAGCCACAGTGATGCGCAATCAGTATTTTTTTTTTAATTCCTTAGAAACCCGTCTTTTATCAAGTGCATCCAGGACTAAACATTTTATTAAGATCACATTCGCTTAAAAGTTTCACTTAACAGCCTTTTTGTAAATCTGGTAGTGGAGAACCCCAAAGACACTTGATCAATATGTAGAACTAAGTGCACTTAGTTCTTATTAAGGGTTATCTTCCTATAAGTAAGCTGAAATGATCGTATAGACGAATAGAAAATATCGTCAAATCCGATCACCTAATGACAGCTGTATAAAAATATGTCGTCAAGGTTGACCACCGTTTCTGCTAATCACATCTTAAGGCCCATACGCAGCAACGAAAAATTCCGCACAAAATGTCAAAACTTCATATAAAAAAAAAATTCCCTTTTTTGGGATATTTTTTTTTATACGAAATTTTGACATTTGGTGCGGAATTTTTGCATACTGCGTATAGGCCTTTAACAAAAATAGATTGATAAAATTTTAAGGTATTTTACTAATATATATTCATATGTGTCACCCTCTAATAATAACAACAAAACAAAATAAAAAACCAACGACACAAAAATTGTCTATATATTTATCATCTTTTAGCTTGCAAAGCTGGCGTTTGAGAAATACTTCAAATATTTTTTGGCACATTTTTTTTAAAATCATAACGCATTCAAGTCTTGGTCAGCAAACCTCAAAAGTTTTATATTTTGTTGCGAATTTTAAATAAAGTTAAACAAAAGTATGGCCTACTTTAAGCCCTCTATGGAAGGCATCAAAAAGTGTATACAAGATATATGTGAAGAAACAACTCGATGTGAGGCCATTAACAAGCTATGCGTTTACCGTGAATCCGTGCCAGAAATGGGTCCAATGATTTGGAAAACGTTTGGTGCCGTACCCGGCTTACTAAATGAACTTCTAAATATACATGATATGATCACGGACAGTGACCTAAGTCCAGCTCATTCTCAACTGGCTTGTGCTGTGATTGGACTGTTGCAATCCATTGCGTCGCATCCGGAAACAGTTGAATTGATGGTGCGCTCAGATATCGTTTCCTTTTTGATGCCTTTTTTAAGACTCACGCAACAGACCCGATCCTCGGAAAACGTGCGCTTGTGTGTACTAGGCATATTAGGTAGCATGCTCAAGCTGGACTTGGAGGAGGTGGTGCGTTATTTTCTGGGTCTTGGAGTTGTACCACATTTGCTGCGTCTTATGGAGATTGGTACCACTATGAACAAGGCTCTATCAACTCTAGTTCTGCAAAGCATCTTGCGCAATTACGTGGGCCGGGAGTTTATATGTCGCAATGAGTCACGTCTTTCACATGTGGTCTTTACGCTGGAACGTGTGGTACATCAGCTGACCATAGAGCCGGAACCACGTGTACTGAAGCAGGTGATGCGCTGTTATATTAATGTAACTGATAATCGGAAAGCCTTGATGTTACTAAAAGAGCATTTACCGGTACAGCTACGCAATGGCTACTTCTGCAATCAGCATCAAGAGGGATTTCAAACCGTTTCGAAGCTACTGGAGGAGCTTAATATCAAAATTCCAGGTAATTTTTTCTAGCGACTATTTTAGGGGAAGATGTTCGGCTATCATTGTAGAAAAGTTTGGATGGTAGCCTCGCAAAGTAAAAATAATTTCCCGCATGAGTCAAGAATACCGCTTTTGGTAACCAAAGCTTTTTAAGAAAGAAATTGAAAAATAACTCCTACATTTCCTTGTATAATATAATAAGAAATGGAAGATTTGTCTTGTGTTTTAAGATTGTAATTTAAAAAATATGAACGTTATTGATAATACCATTCACTATGGTGGTTTGCATTCTAATTTCGATGGTCAGAAAGGCAAAAGAACTTGAACACGTCCGTCCTTTCATCTTTCTGTCTGTCCGTCCGTCTGAACGAACGCCCAGAACTTGGAGACTGTCAGAGCTAGAATAACCAAAGTTGACATTTAGACTCCTTATGTGAGCAGTCAGGTTTTTGTTTCTTCTGACACGCCCCCTTTCTTCCCTACAAAGCTACAGCTTTGCATTGGTAAAAATTCCATTTTAGTCGGACCATAAATATTGGAGATATTTGTAAATGCTATAGAGGATGGCGTTCAAATGGCCTCAGTGCTATAGAAAAATCATATAAAAGGGAAGCTGGATCGGTAGATTTTACCATGGTCGACTCCCAGTTGAGGAACACTAAATTATAAATTAAATTTAAAAAAAATTTTATTTATATTTCAATTACATACATACACCTATGTATATGTATGTATGTAGATATGTAATTTACTTAATGACGGTACAGGACAGAAAGTTGGTCGTGCCCGACTTTTAAGTTCTCCATAATTTTTATATTAATTGAAGATACCGCCGTTCGGATTCCGTTATAAACTATAGGTCCCTGTTCTCTTTGAACAGTTATTAATAGAGATCCCCATACCTCGCCCAGGGGCGACTGACAAAAATGGTCAGTCAGGGAATTATGATTATTATTATATTTTTTATGCACTATGAAGTTTTTACAATATTTTAACTACACTCAAGTTTCAGAAAAACCGCTGACAATATTTAAACTTTTCGATTAAAGGCTCCTCCCTTCGTAAAAATATGGTATTTTATCACATCATACATTATACATTGTGAAAAAATCAAGTGAGTTTAAAAACTTTTAAGATAAACTTTTCAATAATTTAGCACATATTTTTATATCTGCATATCGGAAGACACCAAGCCAAGAAAAATACTAAACATACTGAAAGTAAGCATCCAAACTTTAAGAAAACAAAGTATCGAATACACCAGGACCCTTTAATTGAATGGACGGACGCAAATTGAAATTGCAAAAATTTACGCTTAACCAAATACGTAAAATGTTATTGCTATAATTTGTACTGTCATATATTGTATTGTATTGTGAATATCGTATTGGAGTCCCTGTTATCGCTTGAATCAACATCAGCATGTAAATTGCATTACCCTTTACCGCGCATACCCTCCGAATATCATAAACTTACGTAATGCAATAAACAGCTCGTAAATATTTTGATACCAATTTTCCGGCGTAATTGACTCAACGGTACTTTAAGTGTCAAACAATAAATTCAATTACCAATACATACACACGTATACAGAGTGTTTTTTTGCGTGTATATGTGCACGGGCTTTCGTTTTTATCGTACACATGTCAGTATTCCGTATACGGCTCGTCTGGCATTTAACCCTACCAATGCCAATACACGTGCAAGTCAATGCCAAAGAGCAAGCTACGGCTTTAGCATAGTCTAAAGAAGTAACGGATGAAGAGGGCGAACGAAAGCGTAAAGAGCGCTAACTGTAAAACCAAAGCAAGCGGAAAATCAACGCACAATTCGATAAACATTTGTATGAACAGCAAACAACAGGCAAAGAAAAAAAGCCAAGCAAATTATAGAAAAGTGTGTAAGAGAAGAAAAACAAAAAAGAAAAGGATAAAGTAGATTGGGAAGGTGAAGCCAGAACGGAGTGTACCCATAGCTGTTGCTAAGAAGCATAAAACAATTTCAAATAAAATCAAATAATTTTTGGGTCGCATATAAACAAAACATGAAAGGGTGGCAACATTGGCAGCAGCAACAGGCGTAGTACCTGACAGATCATTTATAAGGGCGAAAAAGAAGCCTTTTAGCTATGGTTTAGTTTTGAAATGAATAAGATGGGGGCAAACATGGGTTGAGTAGCAAAAAATGTGTAAAAAAAACTGTAACTAAGAAGGAAGGGGGGCACGGTAGGGCTAGAATTATCTATCAAGAAAAAAAGAAAAAAAGTGTAACCTTTTGCCGCAAAAAATTATATTTATATATACTTCCATTCCACTCCATTCCACTTTCCATGTTTCCAAACTACTTTTATGCAATGAGACAATTTAGTTGTAAACTTTTTGTAGTAAACTAATATTTATTTTATTTTACAACTAAGATACATGAAATCGAAATATTTCGCTTTATTTAATTAGGCGCAAAATTTTTAAAGAATAATAATTCCTTAAGTTGCAATGCATTTTTATGTATTCAAAATATCTGTGATGAGTTTCAAATGCGTATATAGAGGAGTATTGGATAATGCTGATGGAGATCTGGCTTTATTTATTAGGCCTGCATGAGGCTACATACCTAATTTGATGACTATACATCGAATATTACAATACCTACATTTACACGCGTTCCTTGTAGTGCTGGAGGCACATGTTGGCCAACATCGATGTTTTCTAAATTTTTTAACTTCGATACATCGACTTTTCGATTTTTTGAATGCTTAAATTAATTCAGAGTGGGCCATCTGTTGGTTTGGTTATATAAGTATTTTCAAATAATAAAATGGAACTAACAAACAAACCAAGAGATAACTATACACTACAAATTTCAAAATTAATAACATTTCATAGCAAAATAAGCAAAGAAATAATAGATAACAATCCAAAAGGTTTTACAACGAAAACAAAAGATAATACAGACCACAAAAAAAGTGGTGGTTATGGACTTTAAGCAGCTGAATCCGAAGTCCAAAAAACTCCTTCACACATGGGTTTTGAGATAACCACCAAAAAATTACATAAAACGAGAAAATTTGGATATTATCTAAGAACCCTTGGATCGGGGTTTCTTGGACTTCGGATTCAGCTGCCCAAAGTCCATAAGGGGTGCCTCTGTCACATGCAAAGCTTGCACCGCTTTTTTTTGTGAGCCTGTGTGAGTTATAACAAAAATATGTTCTGTTCCAACCAAAATTGCAGTCTCATAATCTTTAAACTAATTTGAGATCCATTCATTATGGTTATTAAATAAAATCATGTCAACGTTTTTTGATTTAAGCGAACTCCGCTTGTCGCTCACTAGATTGCCAGACTTGCAAAACTTTAAAAAGTATTTCCTTCCAGTTATTCTACGGGCACATGCTTGAATTTAAGTTTTCGACATTAAAATATTGTCGAAGTGCCAAAATTGAGTCAACCCTACTATTTCGGATATTTTGGGATTTGGTTTTTTTTCCAAAAGCGAAAAGTGACTGCGACATGGATGCCGTTGATTGCCCATATTTTGTCTGCAATGGGATTTGGTCGATAATCGAAAATCAAAATAAAAATATCGATGATCGGAAAAAAAAACATCGATGCATCGATATAACATCGATGTTACTTCCAGCACTAGTTACTTGGATGACCGAAAGATATAGATAAGATAGGGGCCCCATATTTAACAGAAAAATAAAAAATAATGCATTTTATCAAAATCTTTGTTAAGCCATTGCAAAAAACGAATTCTAGAATTTTAAGAACTGCAATAGATCTAAATGAGTTGTTTTTATTTCTTCTAAAATTAGTTTCCTTAATAGTCCTTATTAAAATAAAATACTATTATACTTTTTTTTAATTTAAAAAAATTATCGTTGCAAAATTTAAACTATTTAGTTTTCGTTATTATAAGAGGTAAAATCGACAAATCTAAATCCAAAACAGGCACGATAGCTGTATATTGATTTTGTTTTTGGCTAAAGGCCCATACGCAGTTCGAAAATTTTCGCACGGAATGACAAAACTTCATATGTATAAAAAAAAACCCCAAATGGGATATTTAAGGAGGATAAAATTAGTACTTATATTTGTGCATGACGATCAAAATATATAAATGCCTAGCTAAACCCCTAAAATTTTGCTGGGGCATGGGGTGCAGATGTCAATTCATCTGTTGCTCAAATGTTCATATAGACAGACAGAAGCATTAAACCACGACTCATATCAACATATTGAACAGAAGAAAGATAAAATTCTCATAAGGGGAACCGTCCAAGATATCGGCGTATCTGGATACTTGCGTCTCTGGCACTTGTGGTCTCCGGAAACAGGTGCTAATACCCGCTGTTATGATAAACTTTTTAGTATAGTATATATGCCTTCTTCTGGTATACATTGACGCTCTAATAAATCGGTAATAAAAACAAAGAACGGTTACGTACTTAGTCGTAGAAATCTATCTCAATAGATAATTCTCCATCACAGAGTTGGAAAGGTGGCATGTGAAACAGCGGCTTGTCTGAAATTTTGCAAGGTTTTAAAAGCTTTGAAGTGATCCTCTTTAGGTTCATGGTAGAGGGGCCAGGGCCGCATTGATATTGGGATTGCCATCACCCAAAAAATTAACTTAATAAATGCTTTCTTCAAACCCTCAATGCATCTTTGCATTCCCGAGAAAACCCCTCTGCATCATTACAGAAGTAGTTAGCCCGATACCATTACTAAATTCATATGTCAGACGTTCAATACAGATGTATCGCAATGGCTGCATCTCTACAGCAGAACTTAAACCCGTATCGGTACTAAACTACCTGTCATATTTTTGACAAACTTATCATTATTTGGGTTCCTGCACATCTCGATTTGTTTACCATCAAGCTTTTCCTTTCGACGTCTTTCAAATTTGAAAACGCATCTCTTATCCTTCTTCATCCATAAATAGTTTTAAGGCATCGCGATACAGACTTATTCGTATCATTCTATTGCCGGTGTGATGATCTACAGTGGCTTCGCGATATTTTCAATGGTCATTGTTAGAGCGGTGGAAACCTAGGAAGTCTTCGCTGCCGTGCGCTAGGAGAGGGAAACATGCTTCCAAGAGATACCGATATATCAAGTTCAAGTGGGGATTGAATAAACTTCTCAGACATTGAGTCGAAAAAGTCTTTGTTGTGGTTGACGGTTTGTTACAAGTGAAATTTTGTTGAAACAAGGTTGGCTAAAAGTAAATGTTCTCAGATGTTTATTCACATTCCGAACATGCCACGCAGTTTTTTATAAAATTTTGGGGAGTAACCCATCCACGACTTTGGATTTCTTTTTAACCAGTAATGGAAGCATCGTTAAATATTAATAAATTATGTACAGAGCCGCCTACAAAGTTAGCTTGCCTTACACAGCGCCGAAGTTCGTATACCCTACATCTCCCATACTGCATCCCAACTGTAAGACAGTAAAATCCACTATACAAGAACTAGGAATGGGGTAGGTTAGGGTAGTAGGGTAAAGCGTATAAGAAAAAAAAACTATGCGTTTTCAAAAAAATAAAGAATGCAAAAACTTTTCTATTTCCCATAGAAAGCAAACCTTACTAGATAGTAGTTCATACCCCTAACTAAAGGGCAACAAGGTCACACGCTATAGATTTTAGCAACTGCTGTTTATTTCAAAAACAATTTCTTTGGCAATTACACTGTCAACAGTCAATCAATAAAAGACGATATGAATAATATGCGTAAGGTAATTTAAATTCGTTAGTTTATAAAAGGAAGTGTCATTGCCAGTTCTGATTCAGTTATTGAAATCGAAATCAAGATGATACTTTTCAAACTGCAAGAAAAATTGTTGCGTGTTATAGGTCATACGATTGTGCCCAAAGGTGAACCAGATAAGCCTATATCCAGAATAAGGCTTATCTTTTTAATAAATGCCATATTTATGGAATATCCACTGCTCTCTTTTGCCGCGGCTAATACCGATAATGTTCTGGGAATAACCGCTTGTTTGAGCATATTTTTCACCACCGTATTGACTATAATAAAGGTTTTAACATTTTTGCATTACTTACCGGAATTTTCAAATATGATAAAAACTTTTCGCCAAATGTATCAGCAAAGTATGCAACAATGTTGCTTGTACAAGTAACTTCTTATTGACTTGGGAATTATTTTCAGAGCTGGATATAGATCCGGAAAATAATTTAGTTGGTGCAAATAAATTCGCCACTCGGCTGAATCGTGCCTACTGTTACTGCTATTTCGGAACTTCAATGAGTTATATAATTACACCCATTATAGATTTTATAACTGCTCAAATAATGGGTAAGGAATATATACGTGAACTACCCATGCCGGTAAAGTAAGTATTTAGCAACTTTTTAAATGTGCAATACTAAAAGATCTTTTTTCCTAGATTTGATTTCTTTGATTATTTTTCGCATCCCGGTTACGAAATTGGTTATGCTCTTATTACGTTCTGGGCTCTGACAGTGGCTGCATACCTCTCTGCCACCGAAGGACTTTTTATAGGGTTTACATTTAATTTATGTGCTCATTTTCAGGAGTTACAAAAGGCTATACAGAAAATCAAATTTGGCGAGTCGGAGCAAGAAGCAGATCAAGAGCTTAAAAGTGCCATAAAATATCATAAGCATTTATTGGAACTCTCCAATCAACTGCGTATCATATATTCGCCAATCATATTTGGTCAGTTTTTGGTTACCTCTGTGGATCTGGGACTTATTATTTATCAAATTATGACGGTTAGTAAAAGCTACTATATAAGGGTTGCTTAAAATCCATCCTACCATATACTTGCAGAACTCGGACTCGATTATGTTGCGTGTGGTGTACTGTTCGTTTTTTACTTCAATTACATGTCAATTGTTCATTTTTTGTTACGGCGGAGAAAGAATCACACAGGAGGTAGGTCTTTAAGGATTTTAAGATATTAACTAAAATATTTTTTTGACAGGGCCTGAATGTTAGCACTGCCGTACAACTATCGGACTGGCATTCCGCATCCCCAAAACAACGTCGCATGCTCTCTATTATAATGATAAGGGCTCAAAAAGATATAATTCTCAAGGCTGGCATCTATGAGGCTACTTTGGCAAACTTTTTGACCGTAAATTTTGTAAACTGTCAAAAAAATTTGTTTACTAATTTTATAATTTTTACAGATCTACAAAGCTGCTCTGTCCTTTATAGCAATCATTCAATCTGTAGAATAAAGAGTGGAATTTGACACACGCTTATGTTTTTTATGCAATATACTTTAGTGTAGTGATTGACCAAGCACTCTTCTAAATATCGTTGATTTCGATATGAACTATTTAGTTGGCACATTATTATTGATAATTCTGATATTTTTTGTAGTACATTATGATAAAATAAATGAAATCCTTAAATAAGTTTTTCAGCACACTTAAATAAGCTTTTCAGCACACTTAATTTCAATTCTTAAAATTTGACCAAAACTACTTAGGCTAAAACAAAAACTCTTTAAAGAACAACAAAATCTCCAGATCTTGAAATCTTATCAAACTCAAAGCAAGGTAAAACTTTTCATAGCGGGACCAAAAATTCTCAAAATTACATCTTTTATATTTACCTTAAATATCCTTAGCCAAAAGAATTTTCAGTTAATATTATTTCAGATGGAACCACCATAAAAACTAAATAATAAACTTTTTAGTATAGTATGTATATATGCCTTCTTCTGGTATACATTGACGCTCTAATAAATCGGTAATAAAAACAAAGAACGGTTACGTACGTAGTCGTAGAAATTTATCTCAATAGGTAATTCTCCATCACAGAGTTGGAAAGGTGGCATGTGAAACAGCGGCTTGTCTGAAATTTCGCAAGGTTTTAAAAGTTTTGAAGTGATCCTCTTTAGGTTCATGGTAGAGGGGCCAACGCCGCATTGATATAGTTCAATCATTGATATTGCCATCACCCAAAAATTAACTTAATAAATGCTCTCTTCAAACCCTCAATGTATCTTTGCATTCCCGAGAAAACCCCTCTGCATCATTACAGAAGTAGTTAGCCCGATACCATTACTAAATTCATATGTCGGACGTTCAATACAGATGTTTCGCAATGGCTGCATCTCTACAGCAGAACTTAAACCCGTATCGGTACTAAACTACCTGTCATATTTTTGACAAACTTATCATTATTTGGGTTCCTGCACATCTCGATTTGTTTACCATCAA
Source organism: Chymomyza costata (assembly GCA_018150985.1). Taxonomy (NCBI): domain Eukaryota; kingdom Metazoa; phylum Arthropoda; class Insecta; order Diptera; family Drosophilidae; genus Chymomyza; species Chymomyza costata. Next base: position 3,383,135 of record JAECWU010000030.1, read on the forward strand.
GCTTTTCCTTTCGACGTCTTTCAAATTTGAAAACGCATCTCTTATCCTTCTTCAACCATAAATAGTTTAAGGCATCGCGATACAGATTTATTCGTATCATTCTATTGCCGGTGTGATGATCTACAGTGGCTTCGCGATATTTTCAATGGTCATTGTTAGAGCGGTGGAAACCTAGGAAGTCTTCGCTGCCGTGCGCTAGGAGAGGGAAACATGCTTCCAAGAGATACCGATATATCAAGTTCAAGTGGGGATTGAATAAACTTCTCAGACATTGAGTCGAAAAAGTCTTTGTTGTGGTTGACGGTTTGTTACAAGTGAAATTTTGTTGAAACAAGGTTGGCTAAAAGTAAATGTTCTCAGATGTTTATTCACATTCCGAACATGCCACGCAGTTTTTTATAAAATTTTGGGGGTAACCCATTCACGACTTTTAACCAGTAATGGAAGTATCGTTAAATTTTTAATAAACTATGTACAGAGCCTACAAAGTTAGCTTACCTTACACGCCGAAGTTCGTATACCCTACATCTCGCATACTACATCCCAACTTTAAGACAGTAAAATCCACTTTACAAGAACTATGAATGGGGTAGGTTAGGGTAGAGCGTAAAAAAAAAATAGACTATGCCTTTTCAAAAAAATAAAGAATGCAAAAACTTTTCTATTTCCCATAGGAAGCAAAACTTCCTAGATAGTAGTTCATACCCCTAACTAAAGGGCAACAAGGTCACACGCTATAGATTTTAGCAACCGCTGTTTATTTCAAAAACAATTTCTTTGGCAATTACACTGTCAACAATCAATCAATCAAAGACGATATGAATTAAATAATATGCGAAAGGTAATTTAAATTCGTTAGTTTATAAAAGGAAGTGTCTTTGCCAGTTCTGATTCAGTTATTGAAATCGAAATCAAGATGACACTTTTCAAACTGCAAGAAAATTTGTTCCGTGTGATAGGTCATACGATTGTGCCCAAAGGTGAGGAAGATAAGCCCGTATCTAAAATAAGGCTTATCCTTTTCATACATGGCATATATATGCATTATCCACTGCTCTCTTTTGCCGTGGCTCATGGCGATGATGTTCTGGCAGTAACCGCTTATTTGAGCCTACTTGTTACCACCGGATTGACTCATATAAAGGCTGCAACATTTTTATATTACTGGCCGGAATTTGCAAATATGACAAAAACAATACGCCAAATGTATCAGCAAAGTATGCAACAATGTTGCTTATTGTACAAGTAACTTCTTATTGACTTGGGCATTATTTTCAGAGCTGGATATAGACCCGGAAAACAATTTAGTTCGTGCAAACAAATTCTGCGATCGGCTGAATCGTGCATACTGTTACTGCTATTTTGGAACTGCGATGAGCTATTTAATTACACCCATTATAGATTTTATATCCGCCCAATTAATGGGTAAGGAATATATACGTGAACTACCCATGCCGGTAAAGTAAGTATTTGGCAACTTTTTAAATGTGCAATACTAAAAGATCTTTCTTCCTAGATTTGATTTCTTTGATTATCTTTCGCATCCCGGCTACGAAATTGCTTATGTTCTTATTGTGTTCTGGGCTCTGACAGTGGCTATATACGCCTCTGCCACCGATGGACTTTTTATAGGCTTTACATTTAATGTATGTGCTCATTTTCAGGAGTTACAAAAGGCTATACAGAAAATCAAATTTGGCGAGTCGGAGCAAGAAGCAGATCAAGAGCTTAAAAGTGCCATAAAATATCATAAGCATTTATTGGAACTCTCCAATCAACTGCGTATCATACATGCGCCAATGATATTTGGTCAGTTTTTGGTTACCTCTGTTGATCTGGGAGTTATTATTTATCAAATTATGTCGGTTAGTAAAAGCAAACAATATAAGGGTTGCTTAGAATCCATCCTGCCATATACTTGCAGAACTCGGACTCCATTATGTTGCGTGTGGTGTACTGATCGTTTTTTACTTCAATAACATGTCAATTGTTCATTTTTTGTTACTGCGGAGAAAGGATCATACAGGAGGTAGGTCTTTAAGGATTTTAAGATATTAACTTAAATATTTTTTTGACAGGGCCTGAATGTTAGCACTGCCGTACAACTATCGGACTGGCATTCCGCATCCCCAAAACAACGTCGCATGCTTTCTATTATGATGATAAGGGCCCAAAAAGATATAATTCTCAAGGCTGGCATCTATGAGGCTACTTTGGCAAACTTTTTGACCGTAAATTTTGTAAACTGTCAAAAAATTTTGTTTACTAATTTTATAATTTTTACAGATCTACAAAGCTGCTCTGTCCTTTATAGCAATCATTCAATCTGTAGAATAAAGAGTGGAATTTGGCACACGCTTATGTTTTTTATGCAATATACTTTAACCAAGCACTCTTCTAAATATCGTTGATTTCGATATGAACTATTTAGTTGGCACATTATTATTGATAATTCTGATATTTTTTGTAGTACATCATGATAAAATAAATGAAATCCTTAAATAAGTTTTTAAGCATACTTAAATAAGCTTTACAGCACACTTAATTTCAATTCTTAAAATTTGACCAAAACTACTTAAGCTAAAACAAAAACTCTTTAAAGAACAACAAAATCTCCAGATCTTGAAATCTTATCAAACTCAAAGCAAGGTAAAACTTTTCATAGCGGGACCAAAAATTCTCAAAATAAGACAAAAATCTTTTATATTTACCTTAAATATCTATTATAAATATAAATTATTTGTGTAAATAATGCAAATATGACTGCCTAATTTATTGCGAACAAGGCTGGTCTGATGAAAATCCTCTTTGGAGTAACGAAAACTTGCTGCAATTTGCACTTGATTACGAAGAAAGGTGGAATTTTCCCAATTGTGTTGGTGCCATCGACGGAAAATATATTGCTGTGCGATCGCCCCCAAATAGTGGCAGCGCTTTTTACAATTAAGGCCTCACCTTGCTGAAAGGAAGCCATCAATTTACGGGCAAAAGCTTCATCGATGGAGTGCTCACACCAAATTATCTTGATGGCGATGATGCGTTCCCATTAGATGAGCATCTAATGAAGCCATGTGGGTCCCGAAGATTAAAAAGGAAAACGCTTTTTCAACGAGCTATGATATGTGATCAATTCAATTCAATTTTTATTCACAAAATCTTAGGCGTTACGAGTACATTGTGGAGCTTAGTTAGTAAACAGCTTTGTTAAAAATGTTTCGCAACAATTTGCTTCTACCAGCCATTATTTACGAATGTAATAATGAGAATGCACATTGATTCTCGCGAAGGCGGCAAAATCCAAACAGCTTTTGTTAGTGGTACCATACCTAGTGCAGTACTAGTGCCGCCATCTAACGTAAGGCATTTTTAAAATAAAAAGACAACACTGTTTTGTTTTGTTATTTTGCGAAGACTTGGCGAAAATTTTTGGCCGTAATTTTGCGCGACTATTTTTTTTTATATGAATTTATTACATACGTAAATTTTGCATGCTGCGTACGGGCCTTTAACAAAAATGTATCGAAATTTATTCTTCGTTAAAAAAATTTTTAATTACTTTTGGTGAAATTTGATGTTCCTCACTCCTAACTCGCAAACTTAGGTACCTTGCCTTTTCCTTTTCCTTTCTAAAGACAACAATGCTTCCTATCGATAGAAATTTAATCATAAAACGAATTCTCAAAAATTTCTCTACGTGAAATCATTCAACACAGTACTTTTAAATAAGGGGTGCGCCATTTCTTATGTCGGTATGTAAACATTGAATAACTTAAAAAAAACAACCGATTTCTGTATATGCGGTATTTTCATTTAATGTGTTCCTTTGCAATTTATTTGGACCAGTTTTTGAAGACAACATCAATCAAGTGGCCGCCTCTATTGGCCACAGCAAGATATGCCCTTTTTACTGCGTTTTCCATTACCTTTTCGAGCATCTCGTGTAGTCTAGCGATGATTTCGGCACGAATGATTTCCTTAAGCTCTTCAACGGTCTTCGGCTTGCTGGCATACACTTTGTTTTTCAAATAACCCCACAAAAAGACGTCCGGAGGGGCCATATGTGGGGATCTGGGTGGCCATTCAATGTCGCCTCTTTGTGACATCAGACGTCCAGGGAATTTTCGTTGCAGAAATTGGATTGTTGGATTCGCAGTGTGGCATGTCGCACCATCTTGTTGAAACCAGTAATCTTCCAAGACCTTTTTCACGCATTTGTGGGCAGACATAGTGAGCCGACATTCACCGATATCGGTTTCCATTGACCGTTTGGTTGTCTTTGAAAAAATTGGGCCCAATGATGGTTTTGTCGTAATGTAATGGCGTTTCATAGATCTGGTATGGTTCTGCGTTCCCCACCAGAGAGTTGTCAGACGGTGCCTGTTTGCCATGATATTTTCGACGATATGCACGTTGAGTTGACACAACTGAACGACTGTTTTCAATGTACAAAGTAACTACTTCGGCGCGTTCTTTTGGTATGAAGCGATACGCTTAAAATTGTACTGAATTGACGTTTCCAAAACATGTAAAGTCAAGTCAATCGGTTGTCAAATTTTTAAGTTATTCAATGTTACAATACCGACATAAGAAATAGCTCAGCCTGTATATCCTCCAAAAAGGGAAATATCAGCCGAGAATACAAAATTGGAAAAACATGGACTTTTATCAGTTTTAGTTTCTTAGTTGCTCTAACTCTTACATTTATAAAAGAAAATATCTGAATTTAAGATTTTCGTTGATAAAATCAGGACAAAATCTTCTTCTTCTTTTTTCAGTTTTAGTACGCCTTTCTTGTATTAGTATTTTTTTTAAATAAGCCTGAAAGCTTCTGTTCGCGTAACTTACAATTAAAGTAAGAAGCCGTTTAAGAATAACTTAACAAACTCTATTTAAGTATAAATATTTAAGTTCGCGGTGAATAGTAGTGCAACTATTGCACACAACAACAAAGGGTTGGCTTAGTAAGGGTAGTATCGAGAGTAATTACATAGCCCATCAAAAATGTAAATTTTGGTGTTTAGTGTCCTTCTCGCATCAAAAAAAATACGCTGCACCAAAAAGATATGATATACACTGCTCGTCATTAGCTTAGCACACCCCTATATCCAATAGTTTTTAATCAATTGCAGCCAAACCCTAAGAGATAAAATTATGAAATTTTTTGTGGTTTATAAACGATAAATTCTCAGTTGAATTAAAAAAAAAGTGATAGTGCATAGCTCTTAAATATTTAAAAAAAATTGTTCTTCGCAAAATGTACAAAAAAATGCTGTTTAATTTGCGTCATCAGCTTAGCACTGTCAAATTCATTTTAGTATATCTTTTAGTTTCATATTTATAAACGATCACTACATCTATCTTAGCAAATAAGTTTTTACCAATATAGTTAATATCCATTAGGGCAATCGATAGATTTTCTTATGAAGCTTGTGTTGGTTAGAGTATATACAAAGTTGCGGTGCGCCGTCTGGAAAGATTTATGTATTTATTAACTTTCAGGGATACTTTGGATTATATATCATTTCTTTTTGTTGCAGCGTATTTTTCTTGATGCGAGAAGGACACTAAACACCAAAATTTATTTTTGTTAACACTTCAAAATAAAAGTAATAAACATTGATCCGATGAAGTCATACTCATATCACTGAGCCATCGACACCTACGCCGAGTATGCATCAGAATCAGAAACTAAACACTTTTTATATTTTATATGTATTTTGTTATGTTTAAAATTCGCTTAAGAAGAACAAGCAACGCATTTCGCCGTAGCCACAAGCTACGTTTGTATAAGTGCACATGTGTGAGCTCGCTCTCGGATCTCTCATTCTGCCTTGTTCATCTTCATAAGCGCTTCTATCTTTATCACACCGTGCAAACGAAAGATCAGAAACTCAACAAAAATTTTTCTCAAAATACCACCATAATTTGCTGACAATTTTGTTTTTTTTATTTTCAAATGTTTTGCAAGCAATATACCAGATAGTCGGTTTGCCCTCTTACTACCCCCACAATAAAAGGTGCAATGAACCGCGTGCCATGATACCCTAATTATTTAAACTCAATACGAAAATAATAAAAATAAATATTTATTTGCATCGATACAATACAAAAAATTTGTAATACAGTCGAGGCGGTGCCCGACAATTTAATACCCTATACCTTTTTTCTCAAAACAAAGATTTATTCCTGAATATTCTTACTATGAATTTCCAATTGTTTGTTGGTGCAAAACGATATTGATACCTATAAGTTCCGCAAATTTTAACCGTTTTTGATGAAAATCGAAATTTACGTCAAAGGAGTTATTTAAAGTATTGATAAAATTTGGATGTGGATTTGTTCCTTGTTCATCTACATAAGCGCTTCTCTCTTTATCACACTGTGCAAACGACAGATCAGAAACTGAACACAAATTTAACTTAGCATATTTGCTGCTGTAGCTGCATGCATAGTATAATTATACAGGTAGTCTATTCCCTAAGTTCACTCTCACGAAAATTCTTAATTTTAGTTTCGTTGCGAATTTTCATGAGGAAGGTAGTATCTGCGCATAGTTTTTAAGCATATGCAGTTATTTTGTGCAGCGGTTAATTTGGTGTTGCAAGCATCAGCAACAAAAAAACATTTTTTATACATATGTATGTATGAACCTTTGTATGATTGCTTATGCACAACAACAGCAACGAGGGTGGTTTTCTTTTCGCTTTCCCGCTTTTTCGCTGTTTTTCGATCTCAAAAAAAATAAGAATTCGATGAGCCGGAATAGACTACCTGTATAGTTATACCATGGCTGCATGCAAGCGAGCGTGAGAGAGTTTAACATAAAGAGAATTTAACATCTATATACATGTATAAATGTAGATAGGGTCAGATATCCACATAAATCGAAAATCTTCATCTGCGTCACTATTATGCACATCTTTTGATAAAATTTCAGCTCCATAGCTCTTATAGTCTCTGAGATTCTTTTACGTGTACGGACAGACAGACAGACATGGCTATATCGACTCGGCTGTTGATAGTGCTCAAGAATATGTATAGTTTAGGGGGTCTACCATGCCTCTTTCTGAGCGTTACATACATTTGCATGAACTTATAATTCCTTTGGTACAGAGTATAACAAAGTTGTGCTAGATATACCATTTTTGAATCAAGATTGGCTGGACAGATTTTAATGATTTCTGATTTGTTGCGATTAGGCTTTGCCACGAATAGCACCGTCGATTTGTCTGTAAGGTGCGACTGTTGTTATTAAATATTATTGAGCGAGTATTGCCACCACGAAGAGGATCGAATCTTTCACAACAAGTCCGTAACCATAAAATGTCTCGAGGCAATTTTCGACGTGCTATAAGAAATACTTCACACATTTGAATACAGCTCGAATCCTTTCGTCGGCATTGGCCCAATGCCGCGCATTGAAGTAATGGCAAAGGGAAATTGACTTTATTGACTCCGCCACCCGAGCCATTGCATTCATTGCTTCGTGGCGCGATGCAGAAATTCGGCGACTAGAGCACTATACTTAGAACGCAGCACAGAGAAGACATAGAGTCTAAGATTGTAAAGAAGAAACACTATGCTTAGAAAACAGCTCAGAGAAAAGTTGGAGTTAAGGACTGCAGAGCAGGAGCGTTATATATTGCGTTGCTCACAGAGCAGATAGATTGAAGATGTTAGGCGAGACGGGCAATTAAGGAATACTATGCAAAGAGTGGTGGCAAGATCGTGAATCCCCCAGTATGGGTTTCTCACAAAGAGGTGGGGCACTGCGACCAGGAAATCTTTCGTAAAAACACATATCGTGAAACATTGCGTAGATAGCAAAACAAAAAGATAGATAGACACGTAAAACAGCACAATACCAATTTAACAGCGACCCGATAATGTTTACTTTTACTGTAAAGACTTGATGTTCCCTTATCCAATTGAAAGAATTAGCTGGGACAATATAGAAACTTATGTGCTTTGTTCAGATTTGCTTCATCTGGCAGATCTGTTTCCTTTTATTAACGGCATATTAACATTACGGCAGGTAGGAAGCCGAAAAATTCCATTTTAAATGGCTGAGATTTAACAGATTTACCAGAATGGTTAAAAAGCTTAACATCATTAAAGATTAAGATTAATGTCCACTCGGCTATCGCTTATGATAATTAAGTCATTGGGAAATAAAGCAGGACAGTAACAAAGGAGCCATTGTAAACATTTTTATTCCAATTGTGAGTCCGAGCAGCGACCGGTATTGTTGCAGGGTATTTTAAAGACGGGCTGATGAACATTATGGAAATAGAGAGTTGCACAGGGTATATAATAATCCTGATAATCTGAATTGAATAAAGAAGATCGTACGGGGGTTGGCGTGCGATGCACTCATAAAGTTAACATTATTGATCTTATTAGATTTAAGGGCTCATGAAATGACCAAACATCGGCCGCGTTGAAGGGCCGCAGGGCTTCAAGTAATTTGACCACACCCATATATCCAGATGGGTTGACTGGTCGCATCGGAATGTGCTTGACCCCATGATATGTGAGGGTGACATCTAGCAGTGTAGTGTCGGTCTGCAGCAGTCCTTGGTGTATGTATCTGGATGAGCAAACAATGAATTTATTAGCAATCGAATAGTTATATATCTTTAAATGGACAGCTTTAAGCGAGCAGAAAGCCGCTGCGAGCATGTTAAAGGACTGTCTTATACTTTTGCATAAATGCGCTCTTCTAGGATATAAAATATCCACTCCGCTTATTTCTAGTGGCCGGTTGCCAATGAAAGTATCAGCGTGTAAGCTTCCCAATGATTGTGGGCGCAGTCGAGGTTTATGCTGTAAGCAGTAGAAAATGTGTAATACAGTGGTACTACACTCTCGACAGGTATAAGCAAGGGACTGAATATGTCTCGCACGCTTCTGCGATTTATGCAAAGCGTTTGAATTGGTTTGCCTTTGGATCTTATTCGCAAAGGAGCCTTGTTGCGATGCAATGGTTTGGAAGCTTAATGAACTTATTTTCATATCGGCCGCGTTAAGGGATGTGGCTGACTTCCGACTCTCCAACGACAAATGATATTTCGTTTGTCTTAAGTCAGTTGGAGGTAATCTGGAGCTCAACAGGGATTCGTACACTTTGAGCTCGACAGATGTACATATTTTGCGGTGTTTTATGTAGAGTGACTTGTGAAGCATCTGAATTATCCCGATGCCAGTGATTGTGTCGGTGATGCTGGCGTTGTAAAGTATTGCTACCCAACCGAACACAGTGTTTTAACAGTAGCCATTTTTCAATAGCTCAAAAAAGGCACCTGCGCCAAGCAGTAAATCTACTCGTTGTGGTTCGTAATACAACGAATCTGCTAGGACGACATTACCAGGAATGTTCCGTGCCTTGGAAGGAAGTTCTTTCTCTGGCTTATTTGATGATATTGTATCGAGTACCACAAACTCTGTTTCCATTTTGAATGGCTGGCTTGTTGCCTTGACGACATGGTTGGCGGACAGGCCTGATTCGCCTATGCCCGAAATATTTATCGTTCTGCATTGCCTTTCCAATTGCAAACTCTTGGCTAGCTGTTCAGTGATAAAATTAGCCTGAGAACCGGAATCTAACAGCACTTGTGCTGGCCTTTGCTGGTTTGTTAGCCCGAAAACATTGACTAAAGCAGTTGGAAGCAAGACTTGCTGGGTCTCAGAAGCCAAGGTATGACAAACAGAAGACACAGTGTTAATGTTCTGTGGTGCTTCTGCTGGTTTTGCCAATGTCGATTGGTTTATAGGAGTTGTGGTTGTATTGGGTGTGTTTTGGTGCAAAATGGTGTGGTGAGGTTTGGAGCAAACTTTACACAGTGATGATTTGCAATCAGAAACGGTGTGACCCTTTCGTAAACAGTTTACGCATAATGGAAACGCTTTTACGAAGTTAAAGCGATTGCAAGTAGATGTAGCCAAGAATGATGGGCATGCACGGATGTAGTGATCATCTAATTTGCAAAATAGACACTTTGGGTATTGCGGGTGATTAGCACACCGCGAAATGGTTAAAGCCGTCTTGGTAACGGGCTTGAGGGCGTGAGGGATATCATGGCCTGTCCTACGATTCTGGGCGCGATCAGATGTGAGCTCTTCAGCTGACAAGTGCTGATAGCGCTTATTGAGCGCACTCTCACACTGATTCCATAAAGGGACTTTCTCATAGTTTAAGTTCTCTTCCCATCTCGATCGCGCTTTTTGGTCTACCTTTGACATGACAATGTGTATCAGCATTGCGTTTGCAATCTGTTTGTCATCGCCAAGAGATAGAAGCGATTCGTAAACAGCGGTGACTGTGTCAATAAGTGAGCGTAGTGCCGATGCGGACGGACGTTGTCAACGAGGCTCTCGAATAATCCGATAAAGTTCTTGTATTCGGTATACTTGCCGCCGAAATTTGGAAGTTGCATTTGCGGCAAGTGCCTAGTATGCGAAATTGTTGCATTTGTGGTTGTGTCGCTCACATTGGGTCTGTGAGGGCGAGCTCCAACCGAAATGAGCGTTGTCTTTGTAGACAGGCATAGGTTCTCTAGTTCAGCGCGAGATGCCAACTCTGGATTGACACTGTCAATCTCCAGTTGAAGCTGAAACGCTCTATCAATATAAGTGTTGAGGATGTCCAAGCGACACTCTAACTCAACGGCTTCAAACGAGATCGTTTGTTTGTATACTGATTGCTTGATGCGAGCTATGTCTTTTTTAACAGTGTCCAACTGTTGAATAAGTTCCGATGCATTTGGAGCATCTCTGGATTCTTGGCGAAATTGGTTTTTGGAAGGCATTTTGATAAATTAATTTTATTTTTAGCAAATAAGAAGTTGCAAGAATCGTCGAGTAGAATGCACTGAATGTGCAATTGTTTAGTGACAGCGATGATATTTTATATCAAACAAGGTAAATGTAAATGCAGACTATGTGCAATGTATTATAGAATGTACGAGGGCAGCAGTGCTAATGCAAGAATGTTAATTCTAGGTGCGAGGGAGTGAGCAATGACTCTACTAAGCGAGCATTGAGTGCTGCAGCTTAGAAGTAGAGCGCTAAAGAAGTCAGTGATAACTCTACTGAGCGGGCAAGAAGTGCATGTACAAATGTATGCTCTGTGTATACATATATACTTGTTGCAAATTTTATGTTGGAGTTAATCATACAATGTACAAAAAATTTAGTTACACAAGCACACGACGCACTGACATTGACACAATTTTCACTTTGAGTTCTGTACTGCACTTTTCTTTGCTCGTTATTTACCTGGTACGGGATACTACCAGAGTTATGCTAGATGCAGATGTTGCAGCAGCTCCTGTCCAGATAAATAAGCTCTGTCAGTCACAATTCGTTCCCAATTAGCAGCTAGAAGGGCTGGTCCAGCAAGGAAATTTGTAGCGTAGCCAGCGATGACCAATGCAGCAGGCAGTTATTGTGATCCAACGTTGACCAGTAACTCACACAGTTTAATTCAACAAACCGAGAATTGCCAAGACTTTGTCCACTGTCCACCCGGGGGCGCGTAACTGTTCTCGTGATTTACAATTAAAGTAAGACGCCGTTTAAAGATAACTTTACAAGCTTTATTATACCCTGTACCTATAGGTACAAAGGGTATACTAGATTTGTACAATGTATGTAACGGCAAGAAGGAGGCGTGGCAGACCCCAAGTCCTTCATACCAACATGCTTATCATAACCCCGGGTAGCGATTGAGCCATGTCCGTCTGTCCGTCTGTATGAACACCTAGATCTAGAGACTATAAACCCGTATCGGTACGAAACTAAATCCATGTGTCAGCCTTTCAAATTTTTGACAAACTTATCATTATTTGGGTTCCTGCACATTTCGATTTGTTTACGATCAAGCTTTTCCTTTCGACTTCTTTCAAATTTGAAAACGCATCTCTTATTTTCCTCATCGATAAATAGTTTAAGGCATCGCGATACAGACTTGTGCGTATCGCTTCGCGATATTTTCAATGGTCATTGTTAGAGCGGTGGAAACCTAGGAAGTCTTCGCTGCCGTGCGCTAGGAGAGGGAAACATGCTTCCAAAAGATACCGATACATCAAGTTCAAGGGGGGATTGAATAAACTTCTCAGACATTGAGTCGAAAAAGTCTTTGTTGTGGTTGACGGTTTGTTACAAGTGAAATTTTGCTGCAACAAGATTGGCTTGATGTAAATGCTCTTAGATGTTTATTAACGTTCCGAACATGCCATGTTAATATTCCCAAAACGAAGTTTTTTATAACCCATCCACTACTTTGGATTTATTTTTAGCCAGTAATGGAAGTATCGTTAAATTTTTAATAAATTATGTACAGAGCCTACAAAGTTAACTTATTAAATAAGGCCATGAACCAAACTCACTACACAACGCCGAAGTTTGTGTACCCTACACCAGGAATACTACATCACAGCTAGTGCTGGAGAGAACATAAATGTTATATCGATGTATCGAAGTTTAAAATATATATATATATCGATGTTGGCCAACAATATATATATATATCGATGTTGGCCAACATCGTTGTTGGCCAACAATATATATATATATATCGATATATATGTTGCCAACATCGATATATAGATATTTTAAACTTCGATACATCGATGTTTTTTCCAGCACTAATCACAACATTAAGCCAGTAAAACCCACTAGACAAAAATTAGGAAAAGGGTAGATTAGGAGTAGAATAGAGCGTATAAGAAAAAAACTATGCCTTTTCAAATAGATAAAGAATGCAAAAACTTTTGCATTTCCCTGACTCCGTTTGTTTCAAAAATAGTTCATTTGGCAATAGGGAGCAAAACTTCCTAGATAGTAAGTTCGTACCCCCAACTAAAGGGCAACAAGGTCATACGCTATAGATTTTAGCAACCGCTGTTTGTTTCCAAAACAATTTCTTTGGCAATTACACTGTCAACAATCAATCAAAGACGATATGAATTAAATAATATGCGAAAGGTAATTAAAATTCGTTAGTTTATAAAAGGTTGTGTCATTGCCAGTTCTGATTCAGTTATTGAAATCGAAATCAAGATGACACTTTTCAAACTGCAAGAAAATTTGTTACGTATGTTGGGTCATACGATTGTGCCCAAAGGTGAACCAGATAAGCCTATATCCAGAATAAGGCTTATCTTTTTAATAAATGCCATATTTATGGAATATCCACTGCTCTCTTTTGCCGCGGCTAATACCGATAATGTTGTGGGAATAACCGCTTGTTTGAGCATATTTTTTACCAGCGCATTGACTCTAATAAAGGTTTCAACATTTTTGTATTACGGGCCGGAATTTGCAAATATGATAAAAACTTTGCGCCAAATGTATCAGAAAAGTATGCAACAATGTTGCTTGTTGTACAAGTAACTTCTTATTGGCTTGGGCATTATTTTCAGAGCTGAATATCCAGCCGGAAAACAATTTAGCTGGTGCAAATAAACTGTCCAGTTGGCTGGGTCTTGTCTACTTTTACTGGTGTTTCGTATCTGCAATCTGCTTTTCAATTATACCCATTGTAGATTTTATAACCGCTCAAGTAATGGGTAAGGAATATATACGTGAACTACCCATGCCGGTAAAGTAAGTATTTAGCAACTTTTTAAATGTGCAATACTAAAAGATCTTTTTTCCTAGATTTGATTTCTTTGATTATTTTTCGCATCCCGGTTACGAAATTGGTTATGCTCTTGTTGTGCTCTGGGCTTCGACAGTGGCTATATACATCTCTGCCACCGATGGACTTTTTATAGGCTTTACATTTAATGTATGTGCTCATTTTCAGGAGTTACAAAAGGCTATACAGAAAATCAAATTTGGCGAGTCGGAGCAAGAAGCCGATCAAGAGCTTAAAAGTGCCATAAAATATCATAAGCATTTATTGGAACTCTCCAATCAACTGCGTATCATATATTCGCCAATCATATTTAGTCAGTTTTTGGTTACCTCTGTGGATCTGGGACTTGTTATTTATCAAATTATGACGGTTAGTAAAAGCTATTATATAAGGGTTTCTTAAAATCCATCCTACCATATACTTGCAGAACTCGGACTCGATTATGTTGCGTGTGGTGTACTCTCTGTTTTTGGCTGTACTTACAGGTCAATTGTTCATTTTTTGTTACGGCGGAGAAAGAATCACACAGGAGGTAGGTCTTTAAGGATTTTAAGGTATTAAGGCCTATACGCAGTTCGAAAAATTTCGCGCGGAATGACAAAACTGCGTATGCCCCTTTAACTAAAATATTTTTTTGACAGGGCCTGAATGTTAGCATTGCCGTACAACTATCGGACTGGCATTCCGCATCCCCAAAACAACGTCGCATGCTCTGTATTATGATGATACGGGCCCAAAAAGATATAATTCTAAAGGCTGGCATCTATGAGGCTACTTTGGCAAACTTTTTGACCGTAAATTTTGTAAACTGTCAAAAAATTTTGTTTACTAATTTTATAATTTTCACAGATCTACAAAGCTGCTATGTCCTTTATAGCAATAATTCAATCTGTAGAATAAAGAGTGGAATTTGACAAACGCTTATATTTTTTATGCAATATACTTTAGTGTAGTGATTGACCAAGCACTCTTCTAAATATCTTTGATTTCGATATGAACTATTTAGTTGGCACATTAACATTGATAATTCTTATATTTTTTATAGTATTATATATCATGGTAAAATAAATGAAATCCTTAACTAAAGCAAGATAAAACTTTGTGTCATTAGTACAGCTAATTTATTCATAAAAATCTTATATCAAGGCTGTTCCCGACATTAAAATTTTGATCTCAATTTAAGCTTGAAGACATTTTTAAGCTATTGCATAGCTTCTTTCTTGGGCTTTGAGCGCGGCGACCGAATCAAGAAATTCCGTAACAAAAAAAAACCTAACACCCCTCACCTAACACCCCTCTTTATAACATAATTTAAAAGGTATTGCCAATGTGGAGCAAAAGATAACTGCGTAAGTTTGGGCGTACTGGAAAAATAGAACTTTGAAAAATTATGACGAATTTGTAAACAAGGCAAAAAAATTATTTGATGCCTTTGTCATGGGCGCCAACAGTGACGACGTGCAAAAGAAGGTTGCCTTGAAAGGATTAAGCAATTTTATACCTCTTGACTTGGTAGGTCAAAAAATACTGGTGTTCTAATTTATAATAAAAAGTTTTTGATTTTAGAATCAATACCAGTTACAGTGGACTCTGGCCCAGCGGTATCACAGCTGCGTAATGCAATGAAGTCCCATAAAAATCTCAATTTTAGGGCTGCACCCAAGCCACTGTAATTTATAATATTACATTAAAATTGATAATAAAATTTTGTTAAAAATGTATGAAGAATATTTGTTCCACTAATTACTCATCTATGATTTCAGACCTAACTTTTCTAAACGAATCAGCACTGAATTCATGCCCAATTCTTTTTTTTTTTAACAAATTTTTTTTAAACAAATTTCACCTGTGATTTTAGGCATGACATTTCAAAGTCAATCAGCACTGAATTCATAGCTGATTATTACGGCTAAGGTGCAGGCCTGAACGCCTAGGACATGCATGTGTTAAATTCAGTGACAAATGAATGCGTAGATTCATGGCTGGTACTGAAAATTCAGGCATGATTTCGTGACTAATTCAGGCCTGAACCGAACTGAAGGGTAATATTGAAGAATTGTATTTTACGACAAAAAACGAAAATTCTACATTCAAGTTTTATCATAATCGAAGGCAAGCTGCATCGACTGCATCTTTGTTGCAAGAATTCAAAAGACTGTCTTTAAATAGTGTTCAGACGATAGCTCAAAGTGTATAATGACTTTCAATTGCCAAAGTATAAATAGTCACAAATACGATTTACAAGATTCAGTTACGAGACAAACAAATGTGTTACTTCTTACCGAAACTAACATGACGCGTGATAATCCGATTGAAATACCTAATTTCAATTGTATTGTTCAATTCAAACGAGATACTGTTCCAAAAGGTGGGGTAGCTATTTACCAAAATAATAACAATGTTACTAATATTATGACTCCGAATAGTGAAATAATTATTGCACACGTTAGCGATGTTAATGTTAGGCGCACATTTGTTGGAGATATTTGTGCGTGCTTATGCAAACTTAGAAATGGCCTACACATAGTCATGGTAGCAGTTTACATTTCTCCAAATCCAAAATTAGACGAGGTAGAGCATTTTATTCATCGCACTTTACTGGAGTAAACTGAAGAAGTGTCGAAAATACTTGGTACAAATGGTAATAAATTTCCACTTATCTTGGCTGGCGATTTCAACATCAACTTTGCTAATAAAAAATCAGAGCTGTTGACAACTTTTCTTTCGGAAAATTGAATTTGAAAATGAAGAATCCACCACAAAATATGGGACCACCATTGACGCGGTATTTTCCAGATATTTAGAGGATATGAAGTCTCAAACTTATGTTTCTTATTTCAGTTACCATAAACCTATAGTTTCAATTATAAAAATTCCTGAATAACCTACATGTATTGTAAGATAATAAAAATATTTTAAACAATATTAACTTGTCATTTATTCAATAAAAGAAAAAAATTTGATTTCTTATCGGTCACCACGCTCAAAAAGTGTAACTTGAATTAATATCAAAGAAAAAAAAATATTGCATAAATATTATAATTGCATAAGTTGATAAAAATGCTATGCAATAGCTTTACCGCGGCAGTCCCCGAGTGCCACGCGTATTTTTTTTTTTTTTAATTTTTTGTTGTCACTATTAAATTAACTCTTAAATAAGATTTTTTGGATTTATTCCAACAAATATTATATCGAAAACCTCATTCTTAAACTGAAAAAACCTGAAATATACAGTGAATTTCATAACTATAGGACAGTCTCAAATTTTAGTTTCAAGTGCAAACATAATGGCTTATAAGTACGATCCAGTAAAGCTTCCTTTTACAAAAACAACTACCTAATATTGGAGCTTTTAATTTACTGTAAGGTTATTGCACTGTTGCTTCACACGGTGTTTCGCAATAGCTTATGCATGGATATGCCACTTTTGGTACAGTTTTAAGCGTTTCATAGACTGTAGACTGTTTCTGAGTGTACATATGGGCAATAAAAGTGCTTCAACAGTTGCTGGCCCTCAACGAAATTTATCCTTTTATAAAAAAATTTCTAATTTCTTTTGGTGAAATTTGGTGTTCCTCACTCCTAACTCTGAAACGTAGGTAGTTTGCCTATTCGATCCACGGGATGCGCTTTTCCTTTTCCTTTCTAAAGACAACAATGCTTCCTATCGATAGAAATTTAACCATAAAACGAATCCTCAAAAATTTCTATAGATGAAATCATTTTACATAGTACCTTCATATATCCTTTTAAAAGGGATATATCAGCCGAGAATACAAAATTGGAAACACATGGACTTTTATCATTTATAGTTTTTAAGTTGCTCTTACTCTTGCATTTATAATTGAAAATATCTGAATTTAAGATTTTCGTTCATAAAATCGGGACCAAATCTGAAAGAAAGTTCTTCTTTTTCTTTTTTCAGTTTAAGTACGCCTTTCTTGTATTGGTATTTTTTTTAAATAAGCCTGAAAAGCTTCATTAAAGAATGTTTTGATACTGAAAAAAACTTTTAATTAACAATTCTAAAACCTAAATTAAATTAAGGATGAAATCCAAGACAATTAACAAAATCTTGAAATCAAATTTTTTTTTTTTGGCTTACTTCAAGATCGAATTTTTCACATTACTAGAATGAAAAGACTGTTTTTGAATCTTTAAATAGTGAAAAAAAATTATTTTTCGGATTCTTGACAATCTTGAAAAAAAAAATCTTTACACTTGAAATAAACCGCGCAAAAAAATTCGTAAACAAAATCTTAATTCATTTTCTTGAAGTTAAATTTTTATAATATTTAAAGTAAGCATAAGTACTAACAATAATATAGATATATATTTTCGAAGATGGACTGGAAGTGGCATAGTCCATAAAAAGAACGCAGATTTCGATTTTAATGGACATAATAAACTTTAAATATACGGCACAGGTTTCCTGGTACAGGATCGGATGTGCACTATGCGCATTAAATCAAAATTCCTCAATATCAGTATTATCAACGTACATGCACCTACCGAAGATAAGACAGACGAGGAAAAGGAGGAATTCTACGACATCTTAGAAAGAGAGTATGATAAGTGCCCGAAACATGATCTAAAAATTATAATGGGAGACCTAAACGCCAAAGTGGGCCGACAACCAAGATACAGAAGGCACTCTGGAGCGTATAGCTTACACGCTGAGTGTAACGATAACGGCCAAAGGCTAGTACATTTAGCAGCCGCCAAAGGCCTAATAATCGGTAGCACATATTTCGAAAGAAAGAGTATACACAAACAAGCATGGAGGTCACCAGATGGGAACACTCTCAACCAAATAGATCATATACTAATAGATTCACGACATATGTCAATCCTGATGCATGTAAGGACATACTGCGGAGCTAACATCGACTCCGATCACTTCCTAGTGGGCGCAAGAAAAAAGAAACAAACTGTAAGTTTAAAAAACTAAACAAAGACAAACTAAAGAATTAAGAAAAGTGCAATGAATTCAAAACATCACTAGAAACGGACCTTAGAAGAACAACAACCATAGAAAATGTATCGGAAAGATGGAATAAACAACAAGAATTAATAATAAAAGTAGCTACTGAAGTACTTGGGCACGCGCCAAAGAAGAAGCGAAATCAATGGTTCGACAATGAATGTAAAGAAGTAACAGACAAGAAAAATTAAGCCCACCAACTTATGATCCAGAGAAAAACCAGAGCAGCTAATGATAAATATAAAAAATTACGCCGTGAAGAAAAACGTCTGCACAATGCCAAGAAAAAGCAATTCAATAATCAAATTTTAGAAGACGCCCAAAATTCTTATAAAGGCATGCGACAAGATGCTTTTACAAGACCATCAACACGGGAACAGACGGCTTTATCCCAAGAACGTACTACTGCAAAGATAGAGACGGCAATCTACTCACTGAAAAAGGAGACATTCTAACCAGATGGGTAGAACACTTCGACATAACTCTTAATAATCCGTCTTTGCAACAGGAAACAATAGATGATAGGGTTTTAGCAGACAATAACGACGAAGAAAGAGTTGAGACTCCAACATATGAAGAGTTCAAGCCGGCAGTTGATGATCTAAAGAATAATAAAGCAACAATAAAAAAACATGGGTGACGCAAATCTGATAGAAATTTATAAATTAATGATAAAAATATGGGACGACGAAGTACTACCAGAGAATTTCGAACTAGGAGTCATATGACCGATCCATAAAAAAGGCGATAAATTTTCATGTGAGAACTATCGCCCGATCACCCTGTTAAACACATTTTATAAAGTCTTCTCTAGTTTACTACGCAATAAACTTCAACCATTTGCAGACAAGATAGTAGGTATCAACGATCAAATCAAACAAATCTTAGGGAAAACTCGAGAAAACAATGTCACGACATTACACCTTTTTATTGACTTTAAAACAGCGTACGATAAAATCAGGATAGAGGGACTAGTTGCGGCGATGAAAGAGTTTTCTATCCCACCGAAGCTAATAAGATTAACAAAAACTACCATAAGAAAAGTAAGAAATGTTGTGAGAGCTAGGAATGAAAACTCCCGTGAGTTCGAAACTCACTTTGGTGTCCGTCAAGGAGATGGCCTCTCTTGCCTCCTTTTTAGCCTGGCACTTGAAAAAGTCATCAGAGACTCCAAAGTAAATGTCAAAGGCACCATCTTCTACAAATCAGTGCAATTATTAGCATATGCCGACGACATAGACATCATATCGACTTCAATAACGGACCTCAAGGAAGCCTTCAAAAGCATCGAAGAGAATGCGAGAAAAATAGGTCTAATAATTAACGAAAGAAAGACGAAAGTAATGGTGTCCACAACATCTGACACAATGAGACATAGACTTGGCCAAAATGTTACCTTCGGGGAATACAACTTTGAAGTGGTTACAGACTTCACGTCCCTGGGCGTAAATATAAACAACGAGAACAAAAATGTAGAAATAGATCAACGACTTCTTGCTGCAAATAGACAGTAATTCCGCCTAAATAAATTCCTGAGAAACAAAAAGCTCGACAGAAATACAAAAGTGACTATATACCAAACGCTGATTGCACCAGTTTTAGCGTTCGCCAGTGAAACATGGACACTGCCTAAGGCAGATGAAAATAAGATAAGTATCTATGAAAGAAAAGTTCTTCGAACCGTTTTTGAAGGCGTATGCGAAAATGGAGTATGGAGAAGGAGATAAAACCACGAGCTTGAAAGACTACACAAAGGGGCCAATATAATAACGCAGATAAAAGTGAATAGATTAAGATGGGCCGGGCACTTAATAAGAGCAGACGACACCTATCCTCCGAAAAAAATCCTATTTGGCAAATGCCGCGAAAACAGATCAAGAGGACGCCCAAAACTTAGATGGATTGGTGGAGTCGACCAAAATGTGCAAGATCTTAGTATTCGGTCTTGGAGAGCAAAGGCGCGAGACAGATCAAGTTGGAGACTCATGCTGAAGCAGGCGAAGACTCGACAAAAGTTGTAGAGCCAACTATGATGATGATGATTTTCGAAGTTAAGAATCTTAATATTTTTATCTTAATTCAAATCATTTAATCTTATTTTTAGAAATTTTGAGCTAAATTAAATTTTTTTTATTTTTTGCCATGCCATTCGAATTTTTCATTTTACTAAAAGTTTTATCAATTTTTTCTTTAGTTAAGAATTGTTATCTTTTTTAAAGAATATTTTGTCTTATGGTAAGAAATTAAGTACATTATACATAATTACTCGAATTATGCTCGAAAATTGTTAGATCTTTAAGAACTAAAATCAAAAAGCATCAAAATCTAATTTAAAATTAATTTTTTTTTTTCAGTATATTTAAACATATTCTTTAAATTTGAAATATCTTATGCCACTTAAACTGCACCAAAATCACAAATTTTATTTTAACAATATTTAAAATCATAATTTTTTAGCAAAAAATATTTAAAGCTCAACTCTCAACTTTTAAAATAAACTGCTAAAACCTAACTTTATTTTCACTTTTCTTTTCAACAGATTTAGTTAGTTCACACTCTTAAAAAAAACAAACAAACCAGTTTAGTGTTAGTCCC
The DNA here is from genome assembly GCA_018150985.1 of Chymomyza costata. Taxonomy (NCBI): domain Eukaryota; kingdom Metazoa; phylum Arthropoda; class Insecta; order Diptera; family Drosophilidae; genus Chymomyza; species Chymomyza costata. The sequence goes on from JAECWU010000030.1 coordinate 3,404,356, forward strand.
TTTTTTTTCCTACATTTTTTCAGTTGATAATCTTTTTTTGGTAGCGAATTTATGATGCACAAATTGAAATTTATAATCATTTTGCGTGTGTGCGCCGGCGGAGTATATAAGGCCACGAAAGGCAACATTAGCAACAACAACAATGACAGTCAAACAATGTAAAATCAATTTAAATTTTCATCTCACGCGCACACACACACAGAGATACACAGACGCACACACAGATGCACCCTCTCACAGAACAAAATAAAAACAGAAAATGGGTGAGAAAATCAGTAAAGCAACCGCAATCTTTTACCAAATTGTTGTGCTGCCTGCCTCTGTATGTGTGTGTGTGTGTTTTATATTGTGTTGTATGTGTGTGTGTGCGTTTGTCTCTGCAACTCAATCATAAGTAAATATCCCACTCACACGCACTTACACATAAGGAGGGTAGAAAAAAAAACATAACGAAAACGAAAAGGTAAAATGCTGAAGCTTGTACACTCTAACAAAATGAGCAAACCCCGATTTAAATACAATAAAAAAATATGTTTCTAGGTTTCAGTTTCCCATAGAATAATTTTTTTCTATAAACGATTTTTTAAAAATTTTTCAAAATTCTTCTGTGTTCCTCGTTCAATAATCTTCTATTTTATGAGCTTTGATACAAAAAAAAGTAATAGCAAATTAAAATTGATAGAGAAGGTGTCTTCCTATATAAATACAAAGCCAATACGAACCCATTACGAAAGTCTTGCATTAAATTTCGTATAAACTTAGAAAATTTGCAATAAATTAAAAAAAAAAAAAATTGTCTTCAATCCGCAAGTTCTTTCCGAGACCGAGCACAGGTCCTTATGATGTTAAAATAAAATTTAAATTTTATAGTTAAGTTTAATTCAAATAAGCTTTATAAACTATAATATCTGGGGGCACGGTAGTTCCCCCGCCAAGACGAGCCAAGCGAAGTGTAAGGGCACTGCCTACCTTTTCTCGAAGCGCTTCGTCGTTTTTTTGAACCCTTATAACTTGGATTCGGATTATGTTAGATCAACAAAATTTTCTGGATATGTTGTCAATAGCGGACTTAAGTTTTAATTGCATAGCTTCTATACTTTAGATTTTATTGATGTCTAAAATACGCTGATTTCGTCAGTGACTCACTGATGATCATCAAAATTCTTAGGGTATTTCCTAATGTCCTAGAAAGCTGAAATTTTGTATGTAAGCTAGTAATAGCACACAAACAACAAAAAAAATTATAAAACTTGTAACTTTCATCCCCCAACCCCTGAAACTAGGGGATGGGAGTTTTTATGAGACCTGCAATTTTCAATTTTGACGCTAGAGGTCTAATCTGATCTGAAACTTGATACCCCCAGATATATTTATATGTATATAGGTACTCCTTGTTATAAATTATTATAAAAAAAAAAAAAAAAAAAAAATGAAATCTTAATCGACATATGTATAATATATCGAGTTATATACTTCATATCATACTCCATATCATATAAATAGTAGTGCGCGAACGTCTCCTGCCTTTAAAAAAAGGCGCCTCTGATGTGCAAGAAATACACCCAAAAAAAAAAAAATTAGTTCTTGTAGTAACGAACGGCCAAGCCACATATTTTGACTAAGGTGTAGAGTTTGTGAAGTTAGGCCTTGTAGAGTTAGGGCGTGTAGAGTTAGAAGCTTGGCTCTACATGAGATCTGATAACTTTTTGACAGTGGTAGTCAGATGGTCTCGCCTTGGCAACATTTTACATGAAAATGTTTTTGGTGGGATTTATTTTACACAAACAAGGCACAGCCACACAAAAAATATTTCGAATTTCAGTTCCAGATGTAAGACAATATTTGATGTATGTTTTTGGGGTCGCTGAATCCATTTCTTAGCTCCATAAACTTCAGCACTTCAGGGTTTTAATATAACGTCTCTGAAACCTGACATACTGCTGTTTTTTGACTTCGAAGTGAAATTCAGCGAACCCAAAAAAATAAAATCGCCGAACAACAGGTCCCGAAAAAAAAGTTCAAGGCTGCTTACAAGTAACGATAGAACCAAGATTCGTAGCTTCAATTCTGATAACGTATTCGGATTCAGCGCGAATTACACGATTTTATTCCATTTAAGCACAGTTCAAAATAACAAAAGACAAATAAATCATTTTTTTTGCCTTACAAAATTGAATAACCTATTATTTTTGTTAACAACATAGCTGTTTTACATGCATACATAATTGTTTTTAGTTCCTGAACTTGTCATGCATTTAATTTACAATCAATACTTTTTTTACACGGTTTTTTCTGGAACCAATCTGCCGTGTAGATTTCACGAGTTGCCAAAAAACACCTTTCACATTTTAACTTGACATTATTTTCTATTTTTCCAAAAAGTTGTTTTTAAAAAAGCGAAGTAAACCGTGTCAGCTCTGGATGGTGTTTTCTGAAGAGCCCCCAACAGTGCCATTGTTTATATTTTTAATGCAAGAAAATCTCAAAAGGTAATTTTCGAAAAAAAAAAGAAGTGTAGTCAAGACCAACAAGCTACAACTATAAAATAGTTGAAAACTTATGCACTCCCGAAAAGGGTATACGCAAATAAAAAAAAAGCAGCCTGACTAGCTAGCTGACTGTCGACTGTCTGGCAGTTGCAAGCTTATTATGCCCTCGGGTAAAATATAAGACGAGGCGAAACACGTTCTAATAGATTTCCAGGCTCTCGCCTTTCGGGTTAGATGACGTTGACGTAGCCGTCGACGTTGAGAGCAACATTGGCGGCAGGCCGTACAAGTTACACATGTTGCTTTTGTTTGGCTTCCTGTCACACACGCACAGTCACGCACACACACACATAGTCCTGACATGACATTTGAGTTTTGGTGTTGCGTCAATTTAAGACCGTAAATCCTTTATTCAATTTTTAGTCATGATAAATTTTTTACACGTCTTTGGGCTGTTGGCGTGTGCCCCCAAAAGTATGCTTTACCCTAGTCCTTATTTTTTTCACTTTTTTTTGGGAGGGTTCTGGCAGCGATAAGCACGTCACACGCTGCGCAATCAAACAAGGCAAAGCCTCATGGATTCCCAGACTCGGCATAAATAAGCATTGATTAAGCTCGACTACATATAGCCCAAAGGTCTCAGATAATACAATGTTAGAGAGCTATAGTATATAAATGCTCGTCCGATATACGATACTCGATATACATAAATCATACATTACTCTATGCAAATCGCTGGCAATTGGCGTGCCACAAAATATGAAAATTATGCCAGCAGCAACCGTGGGGCAGCAACAACAACAACAATGGGTCAGCAAGGTTTTGAAAAGCGTTTGCCAATCCTTATAATGAATAGAAATCGTATAGCTGCAATTGACAGGCAAACGTTCATAATGATGACGATGAGCAGGACATGCCGCTGCGCTGCCGGAAGCTGGCACACAACTAATTGGACTTCCGTTTTCCGTGCGATTATCGCTCTACCAGTGCGCTTAAACTCGCACCAACTACCCCGCATTACTATGACTATTTTTTTTCTGCTGCAAGCTGAAAATTTGCTACGTTATTAACGCCACTTTGAGTGCACGGAGCTGCGGCCCCCAAATAGGCGCCAGGAAGCGCCGCTAAAAGGGCAGCTTAAGCTTTTTGCTAGCACTTCCGTGCCATGGCGCTTTCAAATAAGAAGTCTTTTCAACCTGCAATTGCTGGTGTCGTTGCCTTTTATCTAATTGAAGTCAATTACACAGTTGGAACACTGCCGCCAGCTGAGCAACCTCATTAGATCGATGCCATCATGGCTACAATGTACGACCCTGGCCCTGAAAGGCACTCTTTCTTGCTGCTTTTCGCTTAATAAACTGAAACACCCGCGGTGACAGCAACTGACTGACTATCCGACTATTCCACTGTCTGCCCAAGCTTAAGACTTTTCAAATCGCATGTGTTCAACTTTTAAGTGGCTGCATTTCTCTGGCTGCAACTTGGTTTGCTTAGTTGTGGTTGCCTTTAAGCCGCTTAAACAGTTTACAAAGTTTTTTATACACTGCAGTTATAATAAAGATAACTAACTGAGCTTATTTCATTTGTGCGAAGGCATGTTACTTGCTATGGAGACCCAGAAGTTAGTACTTAAAAAAACATAAGCATCAAAAGTAGCGCCTTTCCATATAGTAAACTTCAAAAGCCTAACCGCGGAGACTTATCTACAGCCCTATCCAGCAATTTAAAGTCAAGTCCTGCAACATATATTCAGCACTGTACATCGAAAATTTGCATTTTTTATTCTTCGAGTTCTTACTCGTTTATTACACGATTTTCTCCCTGCCTACAGTTACAGTAAATGGTATGTATATTAAAAAAAATTAACATTTTAAGATTGAGAAAACTTAAAAACTTTCAAAATTTTTATTATTATAATAATAAAACTGCTTAAGGCCGAGATCATCCGAAAAGAATCGAAAATACGTTTTGGTGAAATCGGGAGCACCAAACGATTCCCAATAAAATATTCGGATTCATTTTCGAAGCACAACCGACTGTAAGAAATCTGCTACCAAGACAAATATTGTATGTACTTAGTGATGGGAAAAAAAAACATTAATCGATTAATGAATCATATGATTAATTGAAACCGAGCGATTATTAATTGCAATTAATCGAAGGAAAACAAAAATAATCGAATAATCGAAGGGTTTTTCAATTTAACTTAACCGTGTAATTTTGTAGTATGTGAATATGTAAATAATCACAATGGGCCGCAAGGTCGTCAACCTGTTCCTCTTTTCAGTGGCAGTAGCACCTGCATTTGAAAATAGGCGCTCTGCTGGTACCGAAGTGCCTAAAAGATAACCGTACCAACGAGCTATTATACAAAGCTTAGGGTTGCGCTTCAGTTCCAAAACGGGAGCATCCAAAAAAAAACTAAGCTCGTCCTGAATTTGGGTTGGGTCGTTGTCTTTTTTGCAACGTTTGTGAGCCAGCGACTTGTGTTGGGCCCATAAATCAAATTCAACATCTCCAGTAGAGGATCCATCACTCATACTTCCTAGACTTTCATCTCTTTGAGAAAGTTCCATCATTTCGCTTCTGATTTTCCTCATAACTGTAGCCAAGGCCATGGGATCTTGAAAGTGAATCTTTTTAAAACGCGGGTCCAGTAAAGTTGACGCCGATAGTAAAAATTAATGCTCCATTGCTCCAAATCGCCGATCAAACTGGCTCAAAATAGTTGCTTTTAGCTTGGTTGCCATAGGTGACTTGCAACCTACCTTTAATGTTTGCTAGCGTCCACAATGAGCAATCGGAATGATAAGGCTCAAAAGTCGCATACTTCTCACCACTTATTTGAGTGGTCATCGCTTCCTTGCGCGAAAAAATGTAGTGATATATTTTCTTTCGATTATTTTAGCAGCTAATCGATTAACGTTTCGATTAATCGAAACCTATTTTTCGATACAATCAAATCGTTAATTGAAAGAAAATAATCGATTATTGTGTATCAAATGATTAATCGTCCCATCACTATATGTACTACCAAGTACTCATTTTAAGGTGGAGTTTTAAAAACCTTTAAAAAAAAAAAGAGAAGACGATTAAAGATTCGGGTTAAGATTCAGGAAATGTTATATGTTGACCATGGTATTAAATTGAGGTAAATTTTGATGACTAGAAAAATCCGAAGAATGAGCTAATAATAAGCTTGTATATCAAATTATCTATTTCAGGCCAAGCCCAAAAGATTAGCAATAGCAGATTTATATAATGAACATGTTAAGCAAGGGAAACGAAGTTAGCTAGCAACACTTTCTGCTTCTTTATTTTTAACTTCATTTCTGTTTACCTTAGTTTACCACACACTAACTAATATTACCTATCCATTTGCTTCATAAATAAAATCATCAACTGCAATAGCGCCTTAAGGGCTTTAATTCAACTGCCTTCTGGAACACATATCATCCGAATTGTATTGTGCATGCAAAGGGCATCTTCTAGCCAGCTTTCTGGTACCCAAAACCTTCAACTTGATTCTTTTCACTTTTGGCATACCTAATTGTTAAGCGTTACAAAGACATGAAGATCAATGGGCTTTAAAGCCACCAAAGTGAGGTGAAAAGTTTTGCCAACCTTTGAAGTGGTTGGCTGCTTCTTAAGTGCCGTCATCCCAGTGTGTCAGCCAAAACATCCCCCACCAACAGACCAAAACCCATTCCAACATACAGACATGAAATTACATATTCATTCAAAGATTTATTCATTAGCAGCACCCGCCGTAAGCCCGCATGCCATCATCATCTTCAACGTCAATGACTGGGAATGGATGACAAGGATAACTGGCTGGGTTGGTTTGCATGGCGCCTTTTATGCGCAAACTTAAGCTAAATTAAGTTTGGATAATTCCTAATAATCTATTCAAGTAAGTTTTCAAAAATGTTTGTTCACTTCACTGTCAAATCAGGTAAATTAAACTTGGTGTGAGTGCTCTTAGATACTCTGGTTGAGGGGGTTGGTTGCTTTTCTGGTATTGGCTTTTGTTGTTTTCCCATTGCAAATTGAATTTTGAAATTTTGTAAGATTTGAAATATTAGATAGCTCGGCGATTCATTCATTAACAAGATGAGGAGGCAGAGTAAGAAGAGCGCCCGGCATACATAGATATACAGACACAATGCTTAAAAGTTTTGCGGTTTGTCCAGGAGCACTGTAAGAAATTATTGGTACTGTTTTTAAGAGGTCAGAGCTCTCATTATGAAAATTTAATTCTTAATAGCAGTTTACAAGATTGAGATATTAACAACTCTTAAAAAAAAATTTATAAAATTACAATAAAACAAAAAGATGGCGTACGTTAAAGTCGAGCGCAGACGACTTTGGGATACCCTGTACCACCACATTGCAATTAAGTCCGACACATTGCTTAAAACCTCCAAAAGATATTTTATTCGGCAAATTTGGTTACGATATTTTCATAAAAAAAAAGAAATCAGTCGAATTTTGCACCAAACAATTTTTTCCTATGGGGACTATATGATATAGTCAACCGATTTTTATCAAATTTAGTACACTGATTGGGAACTATAAAAAACTCCCGACAGCCAAATTTGGTTCCGATATCTTCAAAACCAAACGAAACACAACGAATTTTGTAAAAAAAGCGTTTTTTTGACCGATTGTTCCAATGGGAGCTATATGATATAGTCAACCGATTTTGATCAAACTTGGTGCAGTGCTGGGCGTCTCTAAAAAACTTCTGATTGCCAAATTTGGTTATGGTAACTTCATAAACAAACGAATTATCCATCTAAAACTTTTGCTTTTTTTCGAGGTCCTCTGAAACACCCCTATGGGAGCTATATTATGTAATCCCGATATCAAAAAAATAAAATAAACTTGTCTCCTATGGATTAACAAGGGATCTTATCTGAAAGTTTGGTTGCTCTAGCTCTTACCATCTCTGAGATCTAGGCGTTCATACGGACAGACGGACAGACGGACAGACGGACATGGGTATATCGACTTCTCGAGTCACACTGATCATACTTTAGGTAACTTTGGGGGGTCTCCGACGTCTCCTTCTGTACGTTACATACATTTTCGGCTTGCACAAACACAATATACCCTTTGTACCATACGGTACAGGGTATAAAAAAATTATTAAATAAAAATTTCTCTTTAGATATCGATATATTTGTACTTATCGCAATTCTACAATAGACATTGGAAAAAGCTTTATAAATCGATGCTATCTGTTACAAAATTCTTAAAACGATATTAATAAAAAAATACATAATTTTCCCAAAAAATTAACGAAAAATTAACAAACTAATCGTATTATATAGGGTTTTCCAACAAGAGGTGTTATTTTGAATCACCTGGTATTTCGGTAGCTATCACTTCTGAAGCTTTTATTCTTTAACATTTGACAAGTAGAAACTACGCCATTACTAAAAATGGAACGATACACGTTTCAACAACGCATTGAAATTATTAAAATTCACTACAAAAATGGTGAAAATCTTCCTTCCATCGAAAAATCATCTTAACTGATGAGGCCCATTTCCACCTCGGTGGCTACGTCAACAAGCAAAATTGTCGCATTTGGGGCTCGGAAAACCCAAGAGTTATTGTTGAGAAGCCTCTCCATCCTCAATGTGTGACTGTTTGGTGCGGTTTATGGTCCGGCGAGGTCATTGGACCTATCGAGGACATAGGGCAGCCACTTTGCGATTTGGTTATGGAAAATTTCATGAAAAGGATATGGTCCTGTAGGCGTGGTCGTGGTGGCCATTTGCTGATGTTGTTTTTCATTATTTACGGCATTCCTCTTTATTATGAAATAAACATCCGATCATTTATCTCAAATAATGACATTTTTCTTTGAATACCAAAATAGCACATCTTATTGGAAAACCCTATATTATGTTTCTATTAAGAAAATAAAACAAATTATAAAAGCTAAGTTGAATTCTTAAATAATTCTCTTTGCCTTAGAAGAATTATTTTGGCTATTTTTTTTAAATACGTACCAACTTTTGAACCTATTTTTACGAATTATTTTGATTTATCTTGCAACAAAGCAATTGAATTCAAACCACATAAAAATTCGTTTTGGTCAAATAGGGAGCATATAGGGGAAACGAATCCGAATATTTTATTCGTTTTCTTTTGCCGAAGAACAATATTTTATTCTTTTTCTTTTGCCGAAGAACGGCTAAGTGTCTTGTTTTTATTAAGATAACTCAGCAAAAAATATTCTAAAAGCTAAAAAATCTAATTATGTTATTAATAATGAGTATAAAGATGTACTGCGACCCAAATGGATATATTGTACCCCCTTCACGGCTCAGAGCTCTCCAAAAAGTCCAATGGCCTGCATATATTCCAGTATTTTGATTGGACTTAGGGTAACAACGATCTCCGGTGGGAGAACGTACATGCCCAGAAACTTGTTTCTTTTGCTGATGAGGGTCTTGCATTCACATAGTAAATGCATTGAAGCTTCTTCCTCCATGCTACAGAAGCGACATAGTCCACTTTTCGCTATGCCAATTTTATTTAAGTGGCTGCGGAGCCTACAATGTCCCGTCAAGAGGCCCGTCAGGATCCTCACGGTATTTTTCCCATGAGTTATCATGAGTTTGAACCTCTTGAGGTTGTAGTTAGAGAGAAGGGCTTTTGCCTGTTTAAGTCCTGGTGTCTGTGCCCAGTGAAGCAGCCGTTTACTTTCCTCCTCCATTCTCAGCAGGTCCCGCGTGGTTACCAATCGCACAGTATGGTTCGGGTCCGATTAGCGGTGTTGCTGCACTGGTCCTTGCTGGTCTATCTGCCAGCTCATTTCTAGGAATATTGTTATGTCCTGGAACCCACCTTATTGTGAGCTTACTCATAGCAGCTAATTTGTCTAGTGCAGTTCTCACTTCTTTGACCAGCCTTGATGTAATCTTGGCTCTACATAATGCCTTTATCGCTGCTTGACTGCCAGACAGAATGGATATGTCCTTGTCGTGATAGTCATTTTGCAGATTGAACTCTTCCAATAGCACAGACTTCAGCTTGGAAAATGCTGGTGTGTCTGCCTAGTGATTCGTAATATTTTGTCCTAGGTCCTACTACCCCCAGGCCACTAACTTCATCAGTGAGGGATCCATCTCTGTACCACTTTATTGTTTGTGGTTTCATTGGGTGAACTGCCGAAAGAGATGTCCAGGCCTCTTTCGTGCTGAGTTTATATACAGCAACTGTATATATGTATATTGCATTGTAATACGCACCTTGGTTCAAAATATATTTAAATTCAATTTTATTTTGCAATTTTCAAAATAATTATTAAATGTGTATTAAATTAATTAACTAATATTAAATTTACATTATTTTCAATATTTTTTATAAAAATTGTAGATTTTTATTTTTAAATAAAAATTTATAAGTAACTATTATTCCATAATTTTAGTTTTTAGTCCGTGTTATTTTTCCCATTTAATTTAAAAATATTAATAAATAAAAATTATAATCACTGCTTTCTTTTTTATATTCGAATTGTTAACTTTACAGCAGGCCTTTTGGGCGCCTACTTTTTAAATCCGGCACTGAATATATGCCACGCTTTTTGAAATTTTTTCCGCTTACTTTAAATTTATCATTGTGTGCATTTAATCAATTTTAGGGGGACACCCTCAGCAATTTTATCGAGTGTAATAGCTCATATAATTATCATAAGCTCATTTATCACTATAATTATGTGGCTTTACATATCATATAAAGCATTACCTGGAAAACTCACGGTATGAACGATAAGACTTTATTAAATAATAGCTATAATGACAGGGGGTCTCATTTCTTATCTTTTTAAACTTCTAGACATATTGGGGTTTTACGTTGGCTGTTATTTCCATATAAACGAACGCCAAGGAAAGTTTTAAAAATAAACCAATAGCTGCAAAGTTCTGACAGCCTTTTTAATATTAAATAACCATTAATCATTTAAAAAAATAATACAAACCATACAAAAACTCAGTTAGTTGGAAACCACTGGCAAACCCTACTCAAATAAACTTTCGATTATGTGAATTCGCAACATTGTAGCAAAAATTTTACTTTCTTGCCCAACTCAAAATGCTTTGTATGCTGAACAGCCGTAAAAACAATCCAACTAAGTCAAATATTTCTCACCGTGTAATGGCTTTGAAAAAGTTTCAACAGCAACTATTGTTCGAAAAGTTTTCAATTGAGAATATTAATTTAGTCAATACATGTGGGTGAAGTGCGGCCGGCAAAAGTAGCAGCCAAGTTGCTTCCGAGTCCTCAGAGAAGTATAGTAGTAGCAGCCTCTAAAAGTTTTGTGGCAACGCGCGGCGAGTCAGGTAAGGTGGAGGAAGGTAGGTCTGCTCCTCAGATAGATAGTCGAGACTTTAATGTGGGCCAGCAGCAGCTTAAAGCATAACGCGCCGGCATAATGCGGTTTTTGTGGCACATTTTGTATTAGGCAAATTTAAGAACCCCAAACCCACGGACACATAAACACACTCACACAACGACACACTTTGGCCCAATTAGCATTGTGTGTAACAAAATTGGCTGTGGGCCACTTGAGTGTGTGTGTATGTGTGTATCTATGTGTGATAAAGTCTTTGTTGTGGTCAGCCGTATGCAGATCGGGGCACAAGTGGCTTCAAGTGCCACACAAATTTAATGCCAAAGGTGGCTACGTAATTACCGTTAGTTATACACTTATGTATATGGCATATGTTTATATGTACATATATATTTGTGGGCTATATAAAAATAATGCGGTCAGTTGTCACTTTGATGTATACAACACTTGTTTAGCCTCAGGCATACAGCGTCGTCGGCACACAATTAGTTAGACAGGGTACAGGATGGCAGTAGCTCTCATGCAAGAAGACTACGCACACATACCTTCAGGGAATTAGCATGCATACTTACACAAATATATACTGAGAGAAAAGGAAATAGAGTAGGAATATTATATTGTTCGTTCTGTTGTCACTTTTTTCAGTAAGATAGATTCATACAATGGGAGATCCGAAAACCTTACTAAAACTAAAAATCTCAGAACTTCACACACTCAAAAAATTTTATTATCTACCTCCAAACTTTGCCAAACAATCCAAGTTACTCTGATATACGTTTTAAAATCGTATTAAGCACCAGAAATAAGATCAGGAAAGGAAATTTTGAGGTTTTGGTGGTTTCATCGTCTTCGAGACAGAGTCTGCACTCTGAAGAATCCGATAGGCCCATTTTCTGTAGAAATGTGTCTTACAGTGTGGTGCCAGGAGTTTTAAGTCCGCTCTTTCAAGACCTTTTGTCTTGATCATATCCAGGAGTTTGACGGGCGTTTTTGGTCTTGATTGTGGACCAACCAATACCACAGAAAGGCGCACATGTAGTCGGGGTGGAGGCACCCTGTCGTGCTAGATCATCATGAATAGCGTTTGCATCCACTCCTGAGTGTTCAGGTACCCAACATAGCACGACTCTGTTTAGGGATGACGGGGGTTGGAGGTAATAGTGGTATTCTTTAACCATCCTGGAGGAGATGCTCCATGATGATAGTGCCCTAATAGCATATTAGCTATCGGAATAAATAAAAATGTTTGCTCCACTAGTTTCCTTGGGAAGGATACTATGGCATAAATCTCTTCTTGAAAGACGCTGGGCCAAATACTCATTCAATAGAGATTCTGGTGGTGTGTCCAGCGACTCCAGCACCTACACCCTGTTCAATTTTGGACCCATCCGTGAACCATTGTTGCCACCGGAGGGCTGCCTTCAGCCCAAGTCTCCTGACTTGGGAAAAGAAATCTCAATTTCTTGTTGTGAAATAATTTTGTGATCATAAGATCTGATCTAGAGCAGATCGATACGTCCACGAAGTTGGAGGTAAATGCTTGTTTTGTGGGGACTTACGTTTCTTATTATAAAAAACAGGGTGTGGAAACTATTTAACATCGCTGGGAAAAGTGTATTGATCTAAAAGGAAACCACATGACAACAAAAAAGAAATCTTAATTTTTGCGTTTTAGTTCTTAGGTCGGCTATTTCTGCGACCGTCCTCGTAACACCACTTCAAAAATATGATCTCAAACAACGCTAGTGTCACGGAATTTTTTTAGAAATTTTTTTCTTATAGCAGGATGAACCTTCTTACAGTCATTCACTTGGTATATTCAGAGCGACAACCCTAACCTTAATATTTCGTTTTCTAAAAAAAGATTAAGACAAACGAAAATCATCTTTTTCTACAAGACTCATATTTCAAGAAATAGGAATGTCATCTAGCGGTACGGTCTGATTTGCAATATGCCACACGAACTCCACCAAGTGGCAAACGCATCTGCAGAAAGTCACTGTTTGCTGTACCATGATTGACGTTGCCATCGCCATCAGTGGAAAGCGCTGTTTATCGATGAACTCCGATTTATTGTTGTACAATTTGATTGATATGAGTTGGAACGAAATATATATTCAAAGGGACATCTTTATTGTCAAATGGTATCTGACGTAATTTAACTTTTTCTTAAGGGGTTTTCTAGCGACAAACGATCGGGAACCAAAATGTCAACATATTCAATGTTCAAATTCAGATTGATTATTTTTGCGTAAGAAAAGTTTAATTTTGCACAAAATGTCATAAAGAAGACTTTTGAATAAACATAATTTTTGGGCTATTCACTCATTACTTGTTTTATTAAATTTCAGCACATCTCCGCCCAAGTTAAAAAATCTTATAGAAGATATTTCTCGATCGAGATTACAATATGTAAGTCTTAGTCTTAGTCCCTAAATCTAAGCTTCAACCTAATTATATCAGAGTACATTGTTTTTCTTAGTAGCTTCATACCCAACCCAGGACTGACGAGCGTAGAGAGGGGGCAGGAGGCAGAACCCTTTTCCTTAAACTTACCCTAATTATAGCACAGCATATTTTTTCTCAGTGTAGCTTCAAATTCAGCCCAGACACAAGTCCATTTTATAAACACGCGTCGCTGGGCATTCCGCTCATCATGAAGCGCCCCGAGGCGCTAAGGTAGGTAGCAAACAGCAGTAAAGTATCGTATGTAACGGGAGGAACACCAGCAGCTGTTCTATAGCCTCACCCGATCCAGTTGGATTTGTGTATACAAAAAAAAAAAAATGCTTCTACCTGAATTTGCATAGGCAACTTGCCTTGATGATGGCAGTGGCATTGAGTACTATAGACTTTGGGCTCCCTGGCGCTGGCATTGGCAAACTCGTCATTGATGCTGTATGTTGTAGCATGTCCAACATTCAAAGTCCATTCAATGCGCACATTTAGTACATCATATGCACATGCCATACTCCAACTCCTGGTTACCAAACTGAGCCGCTGGCATTGGTTGGCATTCAAAGTCCATGTCTTTGCATAGCAGCAACAACTGTCCAATGCAGTGCCAGTTACCGTTACGTTACCGTTACCATTACCTTTACCGTTAGCATTATACCTTGCCTCCATTTTGTTGTCCAGCGCGTGTATGTTTGTATGTGCGTGATTGTTAGTGTGTATGCGATTGTGAGAATGTGTGCGAAGCGACGCAGCTTGTTTCCGGCACGCAAAACAACAGAGCAGTAGCAAGAACAAAAAAAAAAAAACTTGAGAAAAAATCTGAAAAAATATGGCGAAAGTCTAAGTAGAGCGCAACCGACTTCGAAACACCTTGTATCTGTAGGCTTGCAGAAAATTAATAACACTTGGAATAAATTAAAAAAAAGGCCAACAATTTACCAACGCACCTACCATTATGGTAAAAAACTTTAACTTAAAATTTCGCGAGCCAATAATCCTCATTATTTCTAGACTTTTGAATCAAGAGGGAATCAAGCTTGTTTTGAGCAAATTCCAACTTAAATTAAAATCGGCTCTCTTGAGTGTAGCGCTGCCAGCCAGACGGACAGCTATGTCTATATCAAATTTTTTCTACTCCTGTCCATGGACTTCTCTATTCACCCTGATCATACTACAGATAACTTTGGGAGTTTCTAAGCGTTTCCTTCCCCATGTTACATACATTTGCGAAAACCCAATATACCCCTTACCTTAAGGTGTAGGACATAAAAAGAGAAAGCAAAATGTGCGCCTGCAGTGAATTGAACTTTTGCATTTCAAGTGAAATGTTCAAACAAAGCAGCAACAAGCACTAACAACTACGCAGCATCGAGTCTTAACCCTCCAGGTGCAGAATCCGGTCCTGTCCCTCTCTCATCAGTCATTCGTTGAAGCAATGAAAATGTTGAAACAAAAGCACCCAAAATATTACGTAAAGAAAAAAAATGTGGAGAGTAAGAAATGCGAGTATACAAAAACAGATATAACAACAAAAATTTTCACTTTTCTCTATTGCTTTTTGCCAACTAACAAGGGCTTTTATCCTGGCTCATACACACACTTACATACACATACCAACAAACCCTAATTCGGCTTCAAATCACTACAACAACAAAAGGAATAAAAAAGTGATCGAACATTTTGTAGTAGCCGGAAATATGAAAGAGCAAAATGTTGGCTAAAATGTGTATTGAATCGGTTGGTCAGCCCAGCAGCTTTCAAAACTTAAGGAATACCAAACCCGGGGTATGTACTTAGTACAATAATACCTTAAGAGAAATACCATTCATTCCATCAGAGATGAGCAGAATGTGCGTTAAAGTAAGGGAAGCACTTAAATTATCCTTTTGCTAGAAGCTAATTTTATCTTTAAGGTCGATAGACACTGCTCAAATTCACAACCGTAAAAGAACTGCATATTCGTTACTGCCGTAAAGACTACTGTATGCATATAAACGCAAGAGGAATTTTTTGTTGGATTCTGTTTTCTTGTATTTATTTTCTTGGATTGTTGAAGCGTCACTAGGTTCCAAAGCAGCTCACAATAAATAATAAATAGTAAACGCCTTTTTAAAAAATGTTTCGCAACGATTTTGTCTAACAGCCATTTGTTACGGCCGTAATAACATGCTTGCACATTACTTTTGGTTGTGTGAGCTGTTGTTACCGCTGATGCCATCTAATGGACTTGCGCTGGCGCCATCTTCCGTAAAGCCTCAGTAAAATCATAAGATAACACTGTTTTGTTTGGACTTGAAGTCTTTTCTGTTATGGTTGTAATTTTCTGTGCTGCATACAGGCGTATATATAAGTTAAATGTGCAGCATACTTATTTTGCCAAATTAACCGAATTGACGGTTGGATTCCCAAAAAAGTTATTTGCTGCCAATTATGGCTTTTATGTGTGGGTATATTTTTCTATGGAGGAACGGGAAAAATACTTGTGTATGGCCGAAAACCTTTTGTTTAGTAAGTGCAAGCCGAATTGCAGAATGTTGATGTCTTGGAGCATACATATTCCAAAACTAAAACGTCTATTGCTTCCATATCTCTATATTAGTCTTGCAAGGAATTAACTTCTAGCTGCGCATAAATATTGCCATGACACTGAGTCACGCTGCTTGGTAGTAAACAATCCATCAAACGATAAAACGTAAGATTCTGATAAGACTTTCAGACTATTTTGGTAGTATATAAGACCCCTACCGTTGGCCCATAACTCATACAGTTTACGAACAGTTAACAACTCGCAATGTTTGGAAAAGTTTTTGTGCTGGCCTTACTGGCCGTCGCCGCCACGGCTACTCCTGCTTATCACGCTCTAGACGCCTCCACGAGCAATAACCTTAACTTTGGACAAGCCATCTATGAGTTTATGACTGCCTTTCAGAGCATAATGCCTTGTGGTTATGCTCCGGAAGATATTCCCGTGCTGGCACCGTTCATCCTGGCACAGAAGGACTTTTCATTTGTTGGCAAGGAGTACAGTTTTGTGGGTAATGTGAGTAATCTGATGATAACCGGTCTAAACAACTTCCGCGTCATTGGCGGCGCCTTCGACGAGAAAACTCAGCGTGCAAGCTTTGACATGATCTTCTCCGGCATTCAAATGTTGGGTGAATTCGAGTTGGACTCCTATGTTTCCTTGGGTGGTTATCCATGGCGTACACACCAGCGTGGTCTGATCAATGAGAAATTTGTGGATCTGCGCTTTGTAGGTGCCTACACACTTTCACCCAAGGGCAAAGGCTTGCAAGTTACCGATCTAAAGCTCAACTTCTACTTGGGCGATTTTAAGATGTCCAACTGGAATGACTTGTGGAACATTTCGACCAACAATTTTGCCAACCGTTGGGTGCGTGAGTTTTTGCTGATGGTAGTCCAGCAAATCCAGCCTGATGTCGCTAATATATATGATGCTATGGTTCTACCATGGTACAACAATCTATTGGCTGAGGTTAACATGACTCAGGTAATCGACTTCTTTAATTCCCAGGCACAGACCTGGAACAATGCCAACTGTCAAGTCGTGGCTTAAATTTCAAGTATGTGTGGCGGTTGCAGTATTCACCAATGTAAACAAAAATTATATTAATAAAAATTTTTGAAATTTTAAAAGCAAATAAGTTGTATTTTTGGTTTAACAAGTTTTTAACTTTCTCCTATTTTTTATATTATTTGGTCAATCCATAACCAATTATTTAAAGGCTTTAAATTGTTTAAAATTAGTTTATGAACGATACAGCATGCATCATTTTTTTGAATTGAAATGAAAAATTTGATATTCCGCATCGGCCCCTAAATCTTGGATACCATAGAAACATAAAAATAAATTTTACCAAAAGAAACACGTTATCAGACTATATCGCCTTATAACTTAGGCTGGATCTGCTGGACTACCATCAGCAATAACTCACGCACCCAACGGTTGGCAAAATTGTTGGTCGAAATGTTCCACAAGTCATTCCAGTTGGACATCTTAAAATCGCCCAAGTAGAAGTTGAGCTTTAGGTCGGTAACTTGCAAGCCTTTGCCCTTGGGTGAAAGTGTGTAGGCACCTACAAAGCGCAGATCCACAAATTTCTCATTGATCAGACCACGTTGCTGTGTACGCCATGGATAACCACCTAAGGAAACATAGGAGTCCAACTCGAATTCACCTAAGAATTGAATGCCGGATATCATGTCAAAGCTGGCACGCTGAGTTGACTCGTCGAAGGCGCCGCCAATGACGCCGAAGTTGTTAAGACCGGTTATCATCAGATTGCTCACATTACCCACAAAACTGTACTCCTTGCCAACAAATGAAAAGTCCTTCTTTGCCAAGGTGAAAGGCGCCAACACGGGAATAGCTTCCAGGGCATATGGAAATCTTATCACAATCTTATGCTTTAATGGTTTATGCAAGTTTTCAAAGATAGCATTTGCGAACTTGACAATTGCATAGCATATAGTACATGAAAAACCGCTCGAGTACACCAATGGGGAACACTAATATGGAAAGTCCTCTTCTCGGACACTAAAAGACGAAGAGTAAAAAGCACCTTGGGATATTAGGGATGTGTAGAAACAAAAAGGCTTAGGGTTTGGCCCAATAATTAAGCAAGGTATATTCTTGTAGAAATGAAGAGGAACGAAGCAAACTTCCCGATGCCCCCAATCACGCAAGACGGCATGAAAGAACCTTCGGCTAGACTTAACATATTTTTAGTTACTATCAAGCGGCTCGAGATTAAAAATTCAACCGGTGCCAATAGCTAGAAAGCTATTGAAAGAATTCGGTGCTCTCTTCATCTTAGCAACGCATAAAAGTGGACCTTTTTCAGGCATATTATGTGAAACCAAATCCATTAACAAAGACGCCGTTCGGAATTTATCAGCCAACTTAATTTCGGACCAGTCTATTATTGACAAATTTTTCAGACAATGGCAAGACCCGCAAAATGCAAGACGAGTCCACTGAGAGATCATGTATATGGTGCATTAACTGAGTTCGATATCCTTGCAAATCTCTGTATCTGAGTACTCGGCGCTACCAGCGGCTCTCGCGCTTACGGACATAAAAATAGCTCTCCATGATGACATGGCTGGAGTTACAACAATAACCAGAATGTCCAGTTGTCGCATTTCACGAGCACTTTAGCCAAGGTACAATCCAAACAAACATCCGAATTATAGATGTTATACAAAAGTACGGGTCACTTAGGCTCTATAGCCGAAAGGTCCCCCATCAAAGACTTCTTTTATAGTTGCGGAATGAGGAAGACAACGAAAGTATTAAACACCTGCAATGTGCTCTGGGTGATCAAGGTCTATACCGATCAGCCGAAATAGCATCTCTCCGAATCTTTTACCACAACGCACGATTGCGTACCTAATGATGCTTTTGCTTCGATTTTTTCAAATCGATTTAACAATCGGCGGCTCCACTGGTTAGGTTAGCAATATCCAAGGAAAAACATGTGTTATGAAGACAGCTACCCTAATGCACACTTTTTTCGTGTCACGATAACAAAATACACGACACGCGGACATCCTTAGCAACAACATAGCAGCTTTGAAAGCTTTGTAAGTCTTGCTGTTACTAATTTACAGCTTGAAATCTGCTATTAAAATCCAAATCTATGTTTACCAGTATTAATCCATGTAGCGTACATTACAATACATATGTACATACAATCCAGATGACTGCCAACTGCCAATGACGCCCTGCCTCAAAAAACTTCACCCAACTCAATTCATATGCCCATTCCACATGCACTTCAGAAAATGTCCGCCGGTCATTTGGGAATAAATTGAATACAAAATTTTCGTAAGGTATTTTTCGTTTCATTTTTGTGTCTTTTGTTTTCGATTTTCCTTTGGAGTTGGAGTTGTTTGTATTGTGCCGAGTTGCAAGTGAAGCTTTGTCAGCTCATGCCACATATGGCAGGTCTTAACTGGAAAAATACCTCACTTAATATGCATGCCTCTGTACTAAGCAGCTTTAAAGAACACATAAAAAATATGCTTTAATCGAGGAGCTCTTTTCGAATTGTAGAAAATACTTGTTTCCAGCTAACTAGCTATTAACATGAATCGATAACTAATACTCTACGCAAATATAAACAAACCGATGGATCATCAATAAAAAGTGCTTAGAAAACCCCCAGCAATGATGAAGACCACCCTGAGGCCAAATGAGTCATCTGTTGTAGCCATAGGCGGCTCGCGTGTGCCAATGATAAGTACATAAAATGCAATCCATCAAAAGCTTGCATAAACGATAAAATATAAGATTCTGATAAGATTTCAAAACTACTTAGGTAGTATATAAGACCCCTACCGTTGGCCCATAACTCATACAGTTTACGAACAGCTAATAACTCGCAATGTTTGGAAAAGTTTTTGTGCTGGCCTTACTGGCCGTTGCCGCCACGGCTACTCCTGCTTATCACGCTCTAGACGCCTCCACGAGCAATCACCTTAACTTTGGACAAGCCATCTATGAGTTTATGACTGCTTTTCAGAGCATAATGCCTTGTGGTTATGCTGCGGAAGATATTCCCGTGTTGGCGCCGTTTACCCTGGCACAGAAGGACTTTTCATTTGTTGGCAAGGAGTACAGTTTTGTGGGTAATGTGAGCAATCTGATGATAACCGGTCTAAACAACTTCCGCGTTATTGGCGGCGCCTTCGACGAGTCAACTCAGCGTGCCAGCTTTGACATGATCTACTCCGGCATTCAATTCTTGGGTGAATACGAGTTGGACCTCTATGTCTCATTGGGTGGCTATCCATTGCGTACACAGCAACGTGGTCTGATCAATGAGAAATTTGTGGATCTGCGTTTTGTAGGTGCCTACACACTTTCACCCAAGGGCAAAGGCTTGCAAATTACCGACCTTAAGCTCAACTTCTATTTGGGCGATATTAAGCTGTCCAACTGGAATTACATGACGAACATTTCGAACAACAATTTTGCCAACCGTTGGGTGCGTGAGTTATTGCTGATGGTCGCCCAGCAGATCCAACCTGATGTCGCTAATATATATGATGCTATGGTTCTACCGTGGTACAACAATCTATTGACTGAGGTTAATATGAATCAGCTGATTGACTTCTTTACCAAACAGGCCAGCATCTGGGTCAATTCCAACTGCACCGTGCAGTAGGTATTCATCCAATGTGAGCCAGAATTCATATTAATAAATATTGCAACAGTTTGACAAGCAAACACGGCAACAACCGCACCAAGCGTTATGTGTATTTTTTGGTTTAATTATGCAGCATTAAACATACGCCATGTTGTACAGAGCCGAGGGCAACAAAAGCCACACGCTCCGGACAACTGATACGCATGCATACACGATTAATACACTGCAAAGATTTTAGAGCTTGTCGGGGGTCTGCAAACTTTGTTATGGTGCTAGTAACAGCTGGAGAAAACCGTGCTATAGTATTCCGAGAAAAAGGTATTTTTTCTAAAAAAAATTGTAGAAGCACTTTGAATTACCAGCGGAGAACCGTACCTCATCGAAAAAGCTGTTTTTCCGACAAATTTTGCACATGTTCAAAATGTGGATTCAAAATTCACACTGCACATAAAGTCCAATTGGAAATGGGACCAAAAACTCTCAAAGGTCAAACATTTTGAAAAAGATTAATTTCTTAGGTCTTTCAATGCAACACCAAAAATTCTTAAAATAAGACGTCTTAAATCAAGAAAATAAAAAATTTAATTTTGAAATAAAAACCAAAAGTTCAAAAAAAGATTTTCACGTGTTTTAAAATAATATTGAATCTAATTTTTAACATTCCTGACAAGGGTTTCGGCATACGTACGTAGTTTGTAAACTGATTGCAAGAATTTTATATTATTTCAAGACTGTCAAAAATTCTATAGAAGGTTTTAGACAAGATTTAACTGTCTCAAAAGTATTATTTCCCTTCTAAAAATAAAAAAAATAAATAAAAAAATTTCCCGAAATTTTTTTTGCTTGAAATATTTAAATAAACTCTTAAATGAAAAGTTTTTGTTTCTGTCAAATTATTTGTTTTTTTTTTGTTAATTGCCCATAAATTACGAAAAAGTAGAGTTAAGTTAGTTACACCATTTATAACTCAAGAACGGTTGGGCCGATTTTAATGATATATGGTTTGTTGGTTTGTCTCCGCACGGGTTAACAGAGTAACTCACAAAACATCGGAAAAAAATCACATAAAAAGAAGTAAACCGCGAAATTTTCTTACAGAGGCACGGGGCCAGATATCGCCATAAATCGAAAATCTTCACCTGCGTCACAATTATGCGCATCTTTTGGTAAAATATCAGCTCTTATAGTCTGTGGGATCCTTTTACTCATACGGACAGACGAACAGAGAGATATGGCTATATCGATTTTAATGATCTATGATTTGTTGCGATTCGGCTTTGCCACGAATAGCACCGTCGATTTGTCTGTTTAGTGCGAGTGTTATTATTAAAGATTATTGAGCGAGTATTGCCATTATGAAGAAAATCGAATCTTTCTCAACAAAGCCGTAACTAAAAAAGTCTCGAGGCAATTTTCGACGTGCTAAAATACTTCACACATTTGATTACAGCTTGCATCCTTTCGTCGGCATTGACCGAAGTTGATGTACTATATTCAAAGTGAAATTGACTTTAATGACTCCGCCACCCGAGCCATTGCATTCATTGCTTCGTGGCAGGATGCAGAAATTCGGCGACTAAAGCAAGTTTTAGAAGAAGCAACACTATGCTTAGAAGACAGCTCAGAGAAAAGTTGGAGTTAAGGACTGCAGAGCAGGAGCGTAATATATTGCGTAGATCACAGAGCAGATAGATTGAAGATGTAAGGCGAGACGGGCGGTAAGTCAGAGAATATTTAGATTTCACCGTTGCAGAGCAAGATCTTGAAACATTGCGTAGATAGCAAAACAGACAGGTAGGAAGATGTTAAGAAATCTGTAGACAGATAGATAGACAAGTAACACAGCACAATAACAATAAACGGCGACCCGATAATGTTTACTTCTGCTGTAAAGACATGACGTTCCCTCATCAAATACAAAGAATTAGTAGGGATTATGTATTTATTCCAGATATGCTTCATCTGGCAGATCTGTTTTCTTTTATTAAAGGCATATTAATATTTTGTAAAACTTCTAGGTTTACAATTAAGGCAGGTAGGAAGCAGTATCAAAGAAGCCATTGTAAACATTTTTATTCCAATTGTGAGTCCGAGCAGCGACCTGCATTGTTTCAGGGTATTTTAAAGTCGGGCTGATGAAAATTATGGAAATTGAGATTTGCACAGGGCATATAATAATCTGGAGAATCTGAATTGAATAAAGCAGATCGAATGGGGGTTGGCGTGCGAAGCATGTAGGGGGCAAAGCCCCCTAGTATAAAATAAATGATGAAAATATTTTAAAGAAATGGAGGATAAGCTTTTAATTTGAAATAAAAACTATCGAAATCAATTAAGTACAACTGGAGTTGTATGCCAAAAAATTAAGATTTTTATTTTCAAATCGACAAAAATGTTGCTTGCAATAACTCCAAATCTGATCTATAGAAGCCATTTAACAACGGAAATGCATAAGCAATTTTGAGTTTAAACAATTTTTTTTCAAGTTTTATAGATTCGAAAAACTTTTGATCTTCAACATATAGAGCGTATTCAAACTTCAAGAGTTCGCTTCTTTTTGGCGCCAGGACTTGTTTTAGCTTAATTACGTTAATGAGTCAGTTGTAAGCAAGTCGTAGGATAGCTAGGCAAATCAATTTGCCCTACAGTATCTGTTTGGTCCAGCAGCCAAATAACTAAACAAAATCAACAACAAATGTAAACAACAGCAGCATTACACTGCTCTTAATCTTGCCACCGCTTAATATTAACCTTGTTAGTTCTCTTAACTAGCGGCATTGCTCTGCGTAGCAAGAGTGCATTAACATAAGAGCTGGGCAAAAAGATAGCGTTCTGCCATAAGTGCACGAACAAAGAGTGCCCGTTTGGGCTTTGTTTGCTTTGGTTGCACTCAGCCGCTCTTGGAAAATATCGTTTTTATGTTAGAGGTCAGTAGCTTGATCTGCTAACTCACTCAAATTAGTGTAACATATCAACTCTCGCTGTCAAGACATGCTTTTAGGCATACACACTATCGAAACAAACAATAAATAAATACATTTTAAAATAATTAAAAACGTTTAACTTAAATTATAGTTGTTGAAAAAGCTTGACGACTCAACACTGTCCATAAATCGTAATTCAAATTCAACAAAAGCACAATTCAATGTTAGGCAGCTCCTTTACTGTCTTACAAACTTCAATCAGTTTAGAGTAGATTTTTGTTGTTGTTTTTCTTGGTGTTTTTACTGTTGCTCAAATCCGCTTAAGCAACTGAACAGCAACGGAAACCGGAAATGAAAACCATACAGTGTGTAAAATGGCGCGCACGAGACACAAGACCAGAAACTGCTGTGCGTCCGAACGTCTCTCCCTACCACCACACGGTGCAACCAGCCAGACCCGAGCAACTTCCGTTTTATGTAGTTGCCGCTGTTCAGTTTTTGCAAAGAAAAAAATACAGCAACAACAAAAAATAAAGCAAATGCAACAAAGCGTTGGCGAGAAGAGAGAGTGAGGTAGAGATAGGGTAAAAGGAAGCACGGCTCTTAAGCTGCACCGGAAATGAAGAATTGTTGCTCGAGTTCTTCAAACGTCAAGCGGCAACCGTGGTACGACAGTTTCAATGGTCACTCACCATGAGCTTGATCTGACCCAAGGTAAGAGTTTGCCATGAATCGTCAAAAAAATATGTTGAGTCAGATCGACAATGGCATACCCTCTTACTTTTTTTTGCCAAGAAAAAAGTTATAGGCATAAAATTTTGCCTTGAGGACTTTAGGGGACTGCGAAAATTTTGAATTAGAAAAACGGTTTATTCGGATTAAAATTCAACATTTCTTTGGTTCTTAGTATCATGTACAGAGCTGCCAACTGTTTGGCATTAAAAAAAGCTAGGCTAACAAAACAAAATATTAAAAAAAAAAGATTTGAAAAATTTTATAATATCCTAGCGATCACGTTAAATTTGAAATAAAATTTGTAGCACATTGCTCGGATCTAAAATCACTCAATCATTCTTTTTGATATGCATAAATTTTCAGAATACAAACTTAAAAGATGGCGAACGTTAAAGTCGGGCGCAGACGACTTTGGGATACCCTGTACCACCTCATTGCAATTAAGTCCGACATATTGGTTAAGACCTCCAAAAGACATAATTTATTCGGCAAATTTGGCTACGATATTTTCATAAATAAACAGAAATCAGTCGAATTTTACACCAAAAATTTTTTTTTGACCGATCGGTCCTATGGCGACTATATGATATAGTCAACCGATTTTGATCAAATTTGGTACAGTGCTTCGGACCTCTCTCTTCGGACCGAGTGCCAAATTTGGTTACAATATCTTCACAAACAAACAAAATACAACGAATTTTGTACAAAACTCGATTTTTTGACCGATTGGTCCTATGGGAGCTATATGATATAGTCAACCGATTTTGATCAAATTTGGTACAGTGCTTGGGAACTCTAAAAAACTTCTAATTGCCAAATTTGGTTACAATATCTTCACAAACAAACAAAATACAACGAATTTTGTACAAAACTCGATTTTTTGACCGATTGGTCCTATGGGAGCTATATGATATAGTCAACCGATTTTGATCAAATTTGGTACAGTGCTTGGGAACTCTAAAAAACTTCTTAATGCCGAATTTGGTTACAATATCTTCACAAATAAACGAAACACAACGAATTTTGTACAAAACACGATTTTTTCGACCGATTGGTCCTATGGGAGCTATATGATATAGTCAACCGATTTTGATCAAATTTGGTACAGTGCTTGGGAACTCTAAAAAAATTCTTATTGCCAAATTTGGTTACAATATCTTCACAAATAAACGAAACACAACGAATTTTGTACAAAACACGATTTTTTGACCGATTGGTCCTATGGGAGCTATATGATATAGTCAACCGATTTTGATCAAATTTGGTACAGTGCTTGGGACCTCTAAAAAACTTATTTTTGCCAAATTTGGTTACAATATCTTCACAAATAAACGAAACACAACGAATTTTGTACAAAACACGATTTTTTGACCGATTGGTCCTATGGGAGCTATATGATATAGTCAACCGATTTTGATCAAATTTGGTACAGTGCTTGGGAACTGTAAAAAACTTCTTATTGCCAAATGTGGTTACGGTATCTTCACAAATAAACGAAACACAACGCATTTTGTACAAAAAACTAATTTTCGACCGATCGATCCTATGGGAGCTATATGATATAGTCAACCGATTTTGATAAAATTTGGTACAGTGCTGGGGGTCTCTAAAAAACTTCCGATTGCCAAATTTGGTTATGATATCTTCATAAACAAACGAATTATCCATCTAAAACTTTTGATTTTTTTCGAGGTCCTCTGAAACACCCCTATGGGAGCTATATAATGTAATCCCGATATCAAAAAAATAAAATAAACTTGTCTCCTATGGATTAATAAGGGATCTTATCTGAAAGTTTGGTTGCTCTAGCTCTTACCATCTCTGAGATCTAGGCGTTCATACGGACAGACGGACAGACGGACAGACGGACATGGGTATATCGACTTCTCTAGTCACACTGATCATACTTTAGGTAACTTTGGGGGGTCTCCGACTTCTCCTTCTGTACGTTACATACATTTTCGGCTTGCACAAACACAATATACCCTTTGTACCATACGGTACAGGGTATAAAAAAAACGCCATTGGACGCCATTGTCATAAGCGATCTATAGATTCAATCTATACTACTCTCATTAGGAAGCAATATACGGCCTATTTATGGGGAAATAAAATAAATTTTAATAATCATATAGCCATTTTCATTTTAGCGCTACGTTACGTCTGTACGAAAGCGAAATTTAAAAAAAAATTTTTTTTATACTTGTGTAACAATTTAATAGCACTATTTCTATTGATTGGTCTTATCGATTAAAGGTTTAAAGCCAAACTACACATAGTGTTACGTTACAAAAAAAAAAAATTAAGTTTTAACGAATCGGGAAAGACCATTGGTGTAATACTTTTTTTTAATCTGATTTAAAATATCGTCAATAAAAATCTTTTGCTAAAATCTATAGCGTCCTTGACCCCTCCTAAGAAGAGGGTATACAAAAAAATGTTTAGTTATTCCTGTTGTTCTGCTGCTGGCTTTCACAGTTGTTGTTGTTGTCGGTTTTAAGTGCTGGTAATGTGACCAAAAACAAAATGCTAAACAGCAAATGGCAAATGGCTTTTTGCATTGCGGTTTCCGCTTCAGCTGGCTCCTCAGCAACACCTGCCATCCCCTTAGTCCAGTAACATTGCTCGTCAGTCTACTTCCGCTGCGCAGTCTTTACCGCAAGTTTCTTCTGTTCGATGGTGTTGTTATTTTTGTTGCTCTTGTTGTTGTTGTGCAGCAGAGTTCTCCTTCAAAAGTCCATTGTGTGTCCATTAATAAATTATTTATGTAGTATAAAATGCATAAATTATCATTTTCGTACATGTTTGTTTTGGCTACTAGGTGTGTGGGTTGATATAAGGTAGTTTTTTGTGTATGGTAGTGGTTAAGTTTTAAGCTGCTTTATTTTAAGGGCCATTTATTGAGGTTTAAGTTTGTAGGTTAAGTCTAAGCCAATCCAAAAAAAGCTACACCTGAATTTTTGGTAAACAGCTGTTTTAAGCATCACTTTAAATTTGAGGCTCTAAAAATAATTTATTAACTTTATAAAAAAAATTTTGTAAGAGCAATAAAGCGAAGATAGCAGACTGGTTACACTTTTAATATTATATGATTATTATTATTAGTTCCTTGTTGTAAGTACAATAGATATTTGAAATATATAAAGTAAAAACGCCGCTCTTAGTAAGAGCATAGAGCGGAGACGAAGTTTTTTCATAACTCTCTGTCAAGAGCTTTTTGCCGATTACACCCCATGAGCCAAACTGCCGATGCTCAGCGTGAATAGAGCGCAGCCATGTGACTTGTGGGCGGCCTGCCCTACGTTACCCTTTGAGATTCCACTCGAAGGCCATTTTCGTAATGTCGGTGCTGTCTTTCCGTAGTGTGTGTCCAATCCAGCGCCACTTCCTACTTTTTATCTCGAGTTCTATAGAAACATTTTTAATATGGTGAGAAGATCGTCATTTTAAATTTAACGTGGCCAGAAGATTTTAAGTATACGTCGAAGACATTTATTTATAAATACTTGTAGCGGTGACAGAGCGCAACCCTGTCGAACGCGTTCCGTGACCATCCACGTCTCTGAGCCATATAGAAGAATTGCTTAATACTTTTGTTGAAGATTTTTAGCTTGGTGCGGCGCGAAATGCAAGTTGCGGTCCAAATTTTTTTCATTTTGTAAAACGCATGACGGGCTTTGGCAATACAAGCTAAAACATCCTTGTCGGCCCCTCCCTCCTTTGTGATAGCAGGAAACATTCAACGTCATCGATTGTTCTCGAATTGTTGTCTATTTCTACAAGGAGCGTCGCGGTGTTGGCGGTTTCTAGACGCATTAGCTTGGTTTTGTTAAAGTTGATTTTTAGACCAATTTTTTTAGCGTATTTAGCAAGTAGCTCAAGTTTACCTTTAATGCCTTGTAAAATGTGAGACAAGAAACAGATGTTGTCGGCATAATCCAAATCATGCAGTTTTTGAAAGGGACACCAAGTAATGACAGCAGAAGGAAAGGCAGCCTTGGTTTTTTTCAATTACGTCGTCAAGAACTATGATGAACAACAGCGATGACAGAGCGCAACCCTGTCGCACGCCTTGGTTGATACTGAATTGTTGGCTGGTTTTTCCTTTGTAGCGGACGCTGCAACAAGCGTTCGTGTTAGGCTCGCGTATGAGGTCAATAATTTTTTCTGGAATAACTCGGCGCCGTAAGGCTAGCCAAATGGCTTCGCGGTTTAATGTGTCGAACGCGCGTTCGAAGTCGACGAAAAGCAAGATTATTGGAGTTCGCAACTCTGCAGATTGCTCTTTAATGATACGCAACCATTCTGTTAGTGCCGTAGGGACGAGTTGGTGAAGGGGCCTATTCGGTTAAGGATTATAGCTTTTAAAGTTCATAGAAATAAATGAAAGTTAAAAAAAAAATTATATAGAAAGCCTTTTTTGTAATATTGGTACACATTTTTCCAACATATGTAATTCGCCGTGATCATACATATCGAATTTTTGGAATTCTTAAATTTTTGCCAAAGAAAACGTTGTATAAGAATCGCTCTGGAACTGGTGCATGAAGTTAGACACGATCAAGATTTGCCAAAACAGCCTTTGCTGGTCAAGTCGACACTAAACGCAGCCAGAAGTGCCAAAATCGCGTAAGTCAAGTCCAACTTTCTTCAGTCCAAAAGTTCAAAGACGACCAATTAAAATTTGCTCTAAAATATAGATTTCCATTCGTAAAAATAGAGATGACTTGGCTTTATCTGTGCAGAGCAAAGCTTCTGATCGTGGTCAACCTGGCGACCGCCAGAGCGATCTCTGCTACAGATCATTGCAAGTTGACACACAGCCTCCCCGCGGCGTCATCTGGGAAGCTATTTTAGCACCCGCTAGATAGTGAGCTAATGTGTGCAGCGAGTCTTCCAGACGATAATCGGTTAAGCGCAAGGTTTGGGACCTGTCTTGTAAAACAAAATACCACTGAAAACCAACAAACGAGCCTCGGATAAGGACCCCCCCTACGTTGACGATTTAAGGATATGCACCTGGAATGTCCGGACCCTTAATAGGGAAGGTGCCTCTATCCAACTGGCGGATGCCCTCAAAAATATAAAGGCTGATATTACCGCCATCCAGAAAATGAGATGGACAGGACAAGGTTGCTCTAAGCGAGCAAGCTGCGACATCTACTACAGCTGCCATGCGGAGAGGCGCAAATTCGGGTGCGGATTCGTAGTAAGCCGGAGACTTCGTCACCACGTCTCCAGGTTCACTCCACTGAATGAAAGGCTGGCTACAATCCGTGTCAAGGCTAGGTTCTTCAACATCAGCCTGATTTGCGCGCACGCCCCGACGGAGGAGAAGGATGACGCTGTTAAGGATGCGTTTTACGCGAGACTCGAGGACACATACGACCGCTGCCCAACCCACGACGTGAAGATCATCCTCGGGGACTTCAACGCAAAGGTTGGAAGAGAACGCATTTTTAACCCCACCATCGGACCGTTCAGCCTCCACGAGACCACCTCGAACAATGGTCTCAGGCTGATTGACTTCGCCGCGGCGCGAAACATGGTAGTAAGTAGCACCAGATTCCAGCACCTCGATATCCACAAGGCCACTTGGCTGTCCCCTGATCAGCGAGCCCGCAACCAAATTGATCACGTTGTGATCGACGGAAGGCATACTTCAAGCGTGCTGGACGTTCGTACGTTCCGTGGAGTCAGCGTTGACTCAGATCACTATCTTGTTGCAGCCAAGATACGCATGCGTCTGTGCAAGGCGAAGAACGTACGCCCCAGTGCGCAGCGAAAGCTAAGCTGCAATCACAACGGACGGCTGAGACCTACTCCGCTCACCTCTCGGAATTGCTCCACCATCCCAACTCTCTACCTGACAGTATTGACGGACTCTGGGCGCACATCTCCCACTCCATGCGCACTGCCGCGGAACAAGTCATTGGTTTCAAGCGTCCAACACCACGGAACCAATGGTTCGATGAGGAGTGTCGCGAGGCTGCTGCGGCGAAAAACGCCGCCTACAAAAGAACGCTGCAGTCTGCCGCAACGCGAGCAATACAGGAGAACTACAGGGAAAAGAGAAAGGAGGAGCGGCGCCTTTTTAGATGGAAAAAACGGGAGCAAGAAGGGCGCGAGCGTGAGGAACTCGAGGTGTTACGGGGCAGAAATGATGCTCGAAAATTCTACCAACAGGTCAACCGTCTGACCCAAGGTTTTAAGCCCAGAGCATCAAACTGTAGAGATGAAAATGGGAATCTGGTTACAGATGCGCAGTGCGCACTGAGATTATGGAGGGAGTATTTCTTTAAGCTGCTTGCTGGCGATGATAGCGCGAATACCGCCCTTGGAGGAGACAACCCGATACCACCAATCGACGATGATGTGGACGTTCCACTACCTAGCCATGACGAGGTCCGAGTTGCAATGTTGCGACTCAAAAACAACAAAGCAGCTGGTGCTGATGGCTTGCCTGCGGAGTTGTTTAAGGCTGGCGGCGAAGAGCTGATAGGGTGCATGTATCAGCTCCTCTGCAGAATATGGCTAGCGGAAAACATGCCCGACGATTGGAATCTCAGTGTCCTTTGTCCTGTACTTAAGAAGGGTGACCCGACGATTTGCGCCAACTACCGGGGAATCAGTCTTATTGCCATCTCATATAAGGTCCTATCGAGCGTACTATGTGAAAGATTAAAGCAGTTTACCAACACACTGATCGGACCTTATCAGTGCGGCTTTAGACCTGGTAAATCCACCACAGACCAGATCTTCACATTACGTCAGATCCTGGAAAAAACCCGCGAGAGACAGACCGACACCCATCATCTGTTTGTCGACTATAAAGCTGCTTTCGATAGCCCGATAAAGGATTGCCTGTACGCCATCATGTCTGAGTTCGGTATTCCTGCGAAGCTGATTCGCCTTTGTAGGATGACGTTGAGCAGCACTATCAGCTCCGTCAAGGTAGGAACGAACCTCTCCGAACCTTTCAATACCGTGCGAGGTTTCAGACAGGGCGACCCTCTATCGTGCGACCTCTTCAACCTTGTGATGGAAGGGGTGCTGCGGAAGGCCGGTGTACATCGTAATGGCACTATTTTCTACAAAAGTGTCCAGCTCCTTGCATACGCTGATGATATTGATATCGTTGGACGTTGCAAGAGAGATGTCACTGCTGCATTTGCAGCAATCGAAAAGGAGTCAGCAAAAGTGGGTTTGGCGGTGAATGAGGGCAAGACGAAGTATATGCTAGTTACGCATAGGGATACGCGGCGTCTAGGATCCCACGTTGTAGCGGATCAATATACTTTTGAAGTTGTCAAGGAATTCATATACCTTGGCACCGCCATCAACATCGAAAATGATATCAGCCTGGAAATTAAGCGAAGGATCACACTTGCCAATAGGTGTTACTTTGGGCTCAGTAAGCAAATGTGTAGCAGAGCCCTCTCTCGACAGACAAAACTTACACTCTACAAGACACTCATCTTACCCGTGCTTCTTTACGGCGCAGAAGCTTGGGTTGTGTCGCAGACGGATGCAGCAGCGCTTGGAGTATTCGAGAGAAAAATTCTTCGCAAAATCTTCGGTCCCATCCGTATTTGGAGCGACTATCGCATAAGAATGAACCACGAACTGTATGAGCTCTACGGCGACATCGATGTCGTCCAGCGCATAACAATACAACGTTTGCGCTGGCTCGGACATATCGTTCGTATGGACGAAGAAGCTCCAGCGAAAAAGGTGTTCGAAACGAGAGTCAACGACGGACGACGAAGAGGGAGACCGCGTCTCCGATGGAAAGACCAAGTGGAGGAGAACCTGTCTACACTTGGTGTAATAAATTGGAGAAGGCGCGCTAGAAGCAGAGGCTCCTGGCGGGAGCTCTTGAGGTCGGCTGTAACCCGGTAATGGGTTGTAAAGGCCACCTAAGTAAGTAAGTAAGTATTCGTAAAATGTTTGGGGTTTAAAATTATGTTCTTATCCTAAAAGATGGCAAAAGTAAAATATCTTGAAAAATGGTTCAGGATTGCAATACTTTTTCGTAATAAAACCAGATTTTTTTAAAACCCCCAAAAAACATAGGCAGATAAGCTTACAGCGTATCCTAAGTGCCGCGCGTGACGATCAAGGGACTGAGCTGTGAAATCAACCACCCTTTTGCGAAAATATGATGTCATTAGATTATATAATTTTAAAAACCTAAGTCAATGCTGATCATTTTGATATATAGTCCTCGTGTACTCGTTCTGCCTTTCTATAGTCAGTACATTCCAATATCAAGGCATTGGTCTGTAAGTAAAACTAATAATGATAATTAAAATACGAAGGAGCATAGAACCAGCACAGAAATGAAAAGGCAACTCAACCAGATTGACATTTAAGCCTCTAACACATGAATTGCGGATTTATGGGTAGAAGATAGCAGCCCCCCAAGTACATCAACCTAGCCTCGTATACTCTACACCAGTTTTCGGCATGGCCCTATCCCATGGGATTATAGTTCACACGTACTGTGTTGTACACAAAATGCATGCATGTATGCATGATTTTTGTACTGAAATTGTCTCAGCCAATTCTCTGGCGTTGGCAAAGCAACAGACACGAAGGTGCTTGTGCATGACTTCGGCTCTTGCTTAGAGAGCGTGCTTGCTTTTTAACTCCCCCAAAACTATTCCTATTTTTTGTGAGAGCGAAAAAGCCATGGCAGAATACACAAAATCAGTCTATGTTTAGTTGGCTACAAGCTTACATCGCGCTGCTCAGATTATGTTTTTTCCCATTCCTCTCTGGTAATTTTTCCCTTTTTAAATTCAATAATTTGCGCAGCGCGATCTAACCATGCAGCCAACTAAACTTCAAGTGACTTTGCGTTTTCTGCCACACAGCACCAAAGTCACGGCCATGGTGGAATAATATATTATTAATATATTATTCCACCATGGTCACGGCATACTATTGCTGTGAGAGTAAAAAGCAAGCACGTTCTCTAAGCAAGAGCCGAAGTCATGCACAAGCAACTTCGTGTCTGTTGCTTTGTGACGTCAGCGTCGAAATACGTCACAGCGGCAGAAAATGTTCAATACAGACGCAAAAAAAATGAATATGTATATTTTGCCGACCACTGCTCTACACCTTTGAATAAAAGATATGTACTCTAATAAGTAAGTATTTTAGATTGATATTGTACTTAAAAATTTTCGTTGAAAGTATAAAATTCCTAATTTGAAAACTCTAATAAAATCCTTAAAGTCATAAATATTTTAAAAGGCAATTCAATTAAACTAATTTAGTTAATCATATTTCACGCATTTCGAACTTAACGCTTTATCAAGCATATGACAATTTAAATTTGCATTTCCATTTTTTTGATTCAACAGATTTTAACGCACAAAATGCGATTACATTTATTCAATTCAATATTATTTTAGTTTATTTTTCTTCTTTTTTTTCATTGTTTTATTGCATAATTTTTTCTATAGTTTTTACATAAAATTACCTATGCAGAAGAAATGCATATGTTTATATTATCTCCCACTTCATACCGAATACTTCTGTACTCGTACTCACTCATTAATTATTCTAAAAGGTGCAACAATGATGACAGTTTAAATAATATTTATAATAATAGATATTCAATTAATATTTGCGTTTATGCTTTGCGACATTAATTTGATAGAAATTACTTTCATTTAATATTTGAAATTATTATTACTTTTGGCTATTTAAATGCATTTTATATTTATTTAATGTGGTAACAATGAAATGCAGCAGAATAATTTATAATTAAATTTACTGAAAAAAAGAACTTAAATTGAATGGGGCATACAAATTCATTGCAAAATATAAATTGATGAAGCGAATACAATAAAAGCAAAACAGAGCTTCAAATCTTGGCATTGAGAGAACAAATGTCCAAAAGAATTTATTTTCTTTTTATACCCTATACCGTATTGTACAAAGGGTATATTAAGTTTGTGCAAGCCTAAAATGTATGCAACATACAGAAGGAAACGTCGGAGACCCCCCCCAAAGTTATCTAAAGTATGATCAGGATGACTAGAGAAGTCGATATACTCATGTCCGTCTGTCTGTATGAACGCCTAGATCTCAGAGATAATAAGAGCTAGAGCGACCGAATTTTCAGATGAGATGCGTAATTGTGTCAGGGGAGACAAGTATATAGCTCCCATAGGGGTGTTTCAGAGGACCTCAAAAAAAAGAAAAAGTTTTAGATGGATAATTCGTTTGGCACTCGGAAGATTTTTAGAGTACCCAAGCACTGTACCAAATTTGATAAAAATCGGTGGACTATATCATATAGGTCCCATAGGACCAATCGGTCAAAAAAAAGTTATTTGTACAAAATTGGTTGTGTTTCGTTTGTTTGTGAAGATATTGTAACCAAATTTGGCATTAAGAAGTTTTTTAGAGTACCCAAGCACTGTACCAAATTTGATCAAAATCGGTTGACTATACCATATAGCTCTCATAGGAACAATCGGTCAAAAAAACGTTTTTTGTACAAAACTCGTTGTGTTTCGTTTGTTTGTGAAGATATCGTAACCAAATTTGGCAGTCGGAAGTTATAGTTCCCAAATTTGGTGCAAAATTCGACGGATTTCTGTTTGTTTATGAAAATATCGTAGCCTTTGCCGAATAAAATATCTTTTGGAGGCCATAAGCAATATGTCGGACTTAATTGCAATGTGGTGTACAGGGTGTCCCAAAGTCGTCTGCGCCCGACTTTAACGTACGCCATCTTTTTTCTTTGATGTCAGATTCACCCTGGATTGGCGATTGTAATACCCTATACCAAAGGTGCAAAGAAAGATAAAGATACGTTAAAATGTATGTTTTTGGACCCCTACTCTAGAAAATAAACAAAAATTTTGGCATGCAAGAAATTACGACCAAAAATAACCAAAGGGTCTAGCTGGTTAAGGTGCAAGTTTGGTAATGTTTTTCATATAACAATAATGTAAAAAAAATTTTTTTGTCACAATTTATAAACATATTGAACGGCAGGGGGCGCTAAAGTGCTGATAGTAGCGCAGGGCTTGCTTGTTTTACAAGGCGCGGGAAGACTTTAAAGCGTTATTACTGGGAAACTACTAGAGATACTTACATGATTCCAAAACCAGTCTTGTGAACTTTTTTGAGATATGTATACAATTTTTTGATAAACACCAAACAAAAAGGGGCAAGGAGGTTGGTAAAAATACGAAAAAAAAACGTTGGCGCCCTCTACCGACTTAACTATGAACTTCTGGCTATACCTTCCCATTACAAATAAGCAAATTTAACCATTTGTAATGTAACATTTTACATTTTTTTCAAAATATTTAGTAATTTACATACATAAAAAATGAATTTTTACAAACATTTTTTTTTTACCATATAAATAGATCAGCTTTATTAGTTTTTTTTTTTTTTATGACAGTTTTTGGTGCCTTATACAGCTAGACTTTTAATATGCCTTTGCCTAGAAGGTAATACTTTAAAACCGAGTTTTTTTGTAAACTTGTTGTGAAGAGGCTACAGTCACCGAAATACATAGGTATGTAGACTCATATAGACTGCAATATGAATTTTTTTTTTTTTAGGATACCAGCCATGGAGCGGCCTAGACGTGACCTTTAAAAAAAAGTTGTAGACATCTCAAGTCGATATTGCAGTTGAAATTCACTTTTTGTGGTATTCCCCGCCTACCGATTAGAGGGGCGCATTGATACAGGGTATTTAAGAATAAGTCAGCCATATATGTAGCATACGCAAATTTTCCGAAATTATGAAAATCGGAATACCTCGATTGAATTTTTGAAAGTCGTACTGGGGATCAAGTGAGAAGCATGCAGGTAGCGGAGCCGTTAAGTTTTTCTCTGAGTACGCGCAGCAACAATCCGTCGTGTAACCTGGAGATGTATGCAGTAAGTATAGGGAGTGGAAAATCTATTGTAAAAACTTTTGCGAGATCCTTTTATTAAATTAAGTTAAATGTTCACCAGTGAACATTAAAACCTTTAACCCAAACAGGATTTAATACACAGGTCTGCCTAAGGTTAATACGAAATCAATAGAAAAAAGAAAGTACGTACTGCTTAAGCGTCATTAATTACACTAGTTTACTAATTTTAAAAAATTTTGGTATTCTCAACGTGTTTTAGTCATTTCCGTAGTAAAATGGCACGCTAAAACCGAAAAAAAAAATTTTTTTCATGGAACGGATTTCGAGATATTTCGAAAAAACCATTTTTCGCAATTAAAAAAAAGTGTCTTTACTTCCAAGCAAATATCTCTGGTTCTACCAAACTGATTTTGTCAATTATTTTACTAAACTGTAGATAATTGAATTACCTAGCCATTAAACTTAGAACATACTTTTGTTAAATTTACTGTTTGGACGCTATTTATGCATTCATATGAAATTTTTCGTAATTTTTAGCAAATTTTTGAAAAAATATTGTATTTCGAACGTAAATTTAAAATTTTTAAAAAACTTTTTCATACAGTTTTTTTCATGGCTCGTAAAGTTCTAACGATTTTGGTAAAAATGAGTGGTTGTTGGTTATGGTACTATAATGCTCTATCGGTGCCTCGAATTACCTATATGGGCGAAATAAGTGAAATATCTCACTCAAATAACAAGTTGGTTTTAGAGGCAATGCACTCAAGACAAATCCATGAATGCTTACACTAAATGAAAGGTATTAAGATTATGTATGAAGGGCTATAAATCTTATAAAGTACAGAACCCAGATGAACTTGAAAAGTAAACAGTCTTGTATTAAATTCGACTGTGCATTTTTGAGAATTTCTGCACAAACTGTTTATTAGAAGGCAACTTCTCAACTGAATTCTTAAAATTTGTATTATAGCGCACATAATATACAACAACAACTGGCTAGCCTTATCTAGCGGCAACAACTGGCTTGCGCCATCTAGCGACAACAACTGGTTAGTCAAATCTAACCACAACTGGCTGGCGCCATCTAGCGGCCACACGATGACGATGTAAAAAGCGTTTAAATACATGGCCTGTATTAATGAATACATTTATTGATTTTATTTCATACTTATATTTATTTATATTTATATATAATTATTAATAAGGTTTACAACAACGCTCAGTTTTTGTTTCTTTGCTAAAGCTGTGGGGCATGGCAATTTGTTGCAATGTCTTCTACGCCTTTTTCACCTGTCAATATTTTATTTTGCTGCTCAATATTGCTGCTAACATTTATGAATAAAGTTTTATGTTTTTAACATTGAATTAAACAATTTGTTTTGTAGTTTTTTTAGTAAACACAATTACAATATGTTATGGGTTTTGTATTTTAGGTAGGAATAAATTTCTATGCCTTTGATTTTTTTTCATAGATTTTTTACTCGTAATAACGTGTGGGTTAGTTTTGCTATATTAGTTTATCAATGATTCCATTTGTTAACATTATGATTTATTTTTTACATAAATTGCATTAGCTAGGTACTTGTATACATATATATAATATATATACTCTACATATGCCATATGTATATATTGCATACTTTTCTTTTATATCTAAACGATTTTAAAATATATTTTTTCTAGCATTTGATGACAGTCGTGGGTTATTTTTTGTGGGCTGTAATGGGGCAGCGACTGCTCATAATACCATATAATCTCTAGATATTATTTTTATTTTGTAAACTAATATTTATACTTTTATAAACATTTATAAAATTGAATGCCATTTGGTACTAGAAAAACTGCACTTAAAATATACAATTAATTTGTTGAATTTTTTGTTCAGTTTTTCACTTATACAAAATTGTATTATTTATTATATAAAAAATTGTGAAAAAATATGTTAATCAATGTCATACCATAATTTAAAAACTGCATATTTTTTCCGATTTTACATTTTCACATTATTACAAATGCATATATATATATATATATTTCTTAAAGGTTTTTGCTTTAATGCTGCGCATATACAAAGAGACGTACACACATAAATGCTTATATATTTGCGCTATATGTATATTTGTTTTATATACTATATATATGTAATTTTTTATGCATGTATATTTGCTAAAACTATATATAAATACATACAATATCGGCTCACATTTATATAATATTTTATTACATTCAAGTTATTTATATTTAATATGCTATTTCTGTTTCCGTACGACAAATATTTTTTTTTACTTATTTATTTATATAGAATATTATTTTCTATGCTGTTACTTTAAAACTTTTCTAACAAATGCGCCATAAAAATGCATTTTTATTTTAAAAATGTTTTTCACGTGTTTAAGTTTAATTTCTTCATTTCTGCTGCTTTTTTCTGGGGCACTAAAATCAAATTCGAGCTATTTTTACATTTAAAAGCCTTAAACTAAAATTATGCAGTTTTAGTTTTTGTATTTCTTTTTTAAACTCTATCAACTAATATTTAGCTTTAAAAACATGCATATATTTTCATATTATTTTCGTTTTCAAGGCGCCAAATTGAAAGGAACAAAATTTTTTCAAATTATTTTTAACTGCATATTGCTCTGAAGCGTGTTTTATTAAATTTTTAAATTTGTTTATTCATATGAAAATAGTAACAACAGAATGTACAATTTTTAATTTTATATATATATATACAATTTTTATATAAAATTGCTTTTTCGTATTCAAGTTTGTTTTCGTTTCAATAATTTCGATAAAGATTCCCTAAGCCAAAATGTCGATAAGTTAGAATACATCTAGATATAAGATAGAGTATCTTGACAATCAATCTTGCAGATATGATACAGATTTCGATATAAATTTCGTTTTTTCTTAGCGACAGTGGGTAAAGTATATGATTTTATACCTATTAAGAGCTGAAAAATCGAATTCAAAATCGATTTTTGTATCATGCCTGTATATTACTTTTTTTTATTTATATAATAAATGGTCCTTAATGTCAAGTTTAAAAAACATGTTTAACGCCAAGTTTAAAACTATCCAAATATCTAAAATAGCTTATATATTTTATGTATATAAAGCATATAATGCTTTATATTTTTTACGATATACACAAACTTATAAATGAACTAGCTCATAAGTTTACATAAATCAAATGCAATGCTAACTATTTATTTTATTTTTATACAATAGAGCCGCTTAAATTAAAAAGATTGCTTAAAACGTTTTTGAATACTCCCAAATCGAGGAACTGAAAGTCTCTTAATTGACATATAAACCGTAAACCTTTTTATATAAGACAAAATCAGCAATAAAATCAAACAAAAATTTATAATTAAAGTTACTGTACTAATATATAAAGTATCTTTTGTTTCTAATAAACCAAAATATATTTTACTACGTATAATATGAAAATCTTCTAGTAAGTTTCAACTTTCGTGCCTTAAGGCCCATACGCAGCAAACTTCATTTAAAAAAAAAATCCCAAAAAAGGGAATTTTTTTTTTTTTATATGAAGTTTTGACATTTCGTGCGGAATTTTTGCATGCTGCGTATGAGCCTTTATAGAAAATTGCATTGAAGTGCTGAATTGTAAAAACAAACAAATTAATTTTTAAATTCGACCGATGTGAGTAATAGGAATTATCCGTCTATATCAAAATTTAAGGAAAGGATATTTTGTTCTCAAGATCTTCTTTTTCTAAAAACAAGTAGCGTCTATAAATCAGCTTGTACATTTTACAAAAAATTAATCCTATTTGAATCTTATGAGTTTAATATAATGGGAATTTAATTATAGGATAAAAATGAATATTTATTACATTTAAATATTTTATATATTTATTATTAATTTTTGGATTTAAATCTTATGACTTTAATATAACTGGAACTGAATGGTAGGAAAAAAAATTAAATACAAAAAAATTGACTGGAATTAAATATATAGTCTAAAGAATTTCTTTAACAAAAAAAAACGTTTGTTTCTATTAAAGGCCCATACGCAGCATGCAAAAAATCCGCACGAAATGTCAAAACTTCAATAAAAAAATCCCAAAAAAGGGAATTTTTTTTTATATGAATTTTTCACATTTCGTGCGGAATTTTTGCATGCTGCGTATATCCCAAAAAAGGGAATTTTTTTTTATATGAAGTTTTGACATTTCGTGCGGAATTTTTGCATGCTGCGTATGGGCCTTAAACCGTTTGCTTACATAAACCCTATACGCAGTTCGAAAAATTTCGAATTTTAATTTGAATTAGACCGTTCGGAATTATAGGAAAAAATTGAAATCCAACGAAATTTTGACTGGAATTAAATATATTGTCTAAAAGATTTCCTTAAAAAATAAACAGCGTTTGTTTCCATTAAACCAGTTTCTTAAATTAAAATTAATTGTTATGAGTTTAATATAACTTGAAAAATATTTTAATAATATGTCTAACCTTTCACGCTTATAAGAAAACTTCATTGTAAAAAACAAGTTACAACTTTAATCGGACCAATTTTGATAATATGAATTATAACTACGGCTACAAACATTTTCGGAATTTTTGTCTTAATTTTCATTCGTACAAAAATATAACAGCTTCTATAGCTCCACTTTTTATTTTTTAACATAATTTAATTTAATTTTTTTTTTTAATTTGAGTAGAACTTAATGGTGATTGGCTTTTGACTATTAAATATTTGCGTTTAATTTAAACGCCTTAATTTATTTTTTTTTTAAGCAGCCCATATAAATTGTTGTTTGTTACAAAATGCATTTTTTTAAACCTTATAAATTTCGTTAGGTTAATTTTTGTCCTTACAATCTTAAAAGCTATTTATAAATCCATGTATATCTATTTTTTATACTCTACTTTATATGTAGATCTTTGACATTCTCTGCTTTCGCTTCATTTAAAATTCTCTTTCGGTTTTCGATTACGATTAAACGATTTATTAATACAAATCATACAGCCATTTCGACTAATTATAAAATGAAACATAATTTATGTTGTTGTATGATTTGGTTAAACAAGATATATGCTATTTATATACAGTAAAACATATACAATATTTCAAATATTTGGAGAGTAGTAGAACTTGACTTGCATTGTTTTAACTTTACTTAAAATTTATTTTTTCTCTCTGGCACGTTGCAAAAATACTTGGCATACCAAAAATCTCAATATTAAAGTTCAGTTTTGATATAATAAAATATATTTTGGAATTTTAAAGAAAAAAGTAAACTAAATTTTCTTTACAATTGTTGACAATGAACTAAACATAACTCAGCGAACAATTGTAAGTAAATGTTCTTTAAACTTAAAACAATATTATATATAATTTTTAAATAAATGAATTTAAAGCTTATAAAACGTTGCTTTTATATACATAAATGCAACTAGTAGAGGGGTTGATCGAAATTAATGTCATAGCATGAATACTTGGAACTGTATCTTTGTTTTTGGTCTATGATTTCTATATATGTTGCTGATAGAGTTTTTAAATTTGGATAAGTTGCATCTTAGCTGTTAAAAGTTGAATTGAAAACTTAGTATGTAAATTAATTGTAAATTATCGAAATATTTTTCTTTTTTTATTTAATAAAAGTACTTTTAAATCACTTTAAAACCTATAACAAGTCACAAATGTGCGTCTTTATTTATAGCGAAAAAAAAAAATTTTCAATTTCTAGTTAGTGCCATAGTTGCGTATAGAGAACTTTTAATTTATAATTAGAATTTTGTGCAACAATTTTGCTTATAAATTTTATGTTCTTTGTAGATTATTATTATTATTATTATTAGATTGCGTGTCAAGTTTTGTTTTGTGTAACTCGTGTTATTTGTGTATTTGTTAAACAATTTCACATTTTATAAAATTCGTACACTCAGCTTATAAACTATCAAAAAAGATACTAAGAATTTATGCGCTACACATATGTATATAGAGCTCTATGTACCGTGGTGGCTATGTATAAAAAAATTGTACAATTACAAATCATATGTTACAAATGCCATCATTTTGGATTAAGTTCAAGTACTATATGTATATAGTTACGAAATATGCATGCAGTCCATATATCGTTTATTTATACTAGATACAACTGCATGTGTGCTCTTTATTGATGATAGCAAAGTACTAGTTGGTTAACACTCTAGGCCTCCGTTTCGGCACCCTTTAAGCGCAAGCGCGCAAAATCTTCAAATATAATATCATCATCCTGCGCCTCATCATCGTCCAGCTGTATGAGGTTTGTGGTGGTGGGCACATCTGTGGGCGCCTGCGCTGCAGCGCCGCTAGCCTCATTAGAATCGCCTAGAGTAAGCAGTGGCGCTGCTAGACTGGCACGTGGCGAACGTTCTCCTAATATAGCAGGCTCCTCTTCCTCGGGCTTAGGATGCATCAGCGTAAAAGGTAGCTCGGCTACCAAATCTCCGCCCAGCAGCGGTGAGCCAATCAATAGCTTTACCTTAACCTTATAGTGCACCATAATGCCCAAACTTTCGCGCTGTGCGGGATTGGTTATGAGTGTGCTGCTGGCCAAATTTGTATCCTCATGCTTTAATTGGCCATCGAGCGCTAGGCCCCATTTATCTTTGTTGTTGGCCAGCAATGGACACAGCTCGAATACTTTGGATAGCGTAAAACCCGGCGCCACTTGGCAGCCATCCTCGGATTCAATCTCAGCCACAACCGATTTATATTGGGCCGTTGAAAAAAGGCAAATATCGGCGAATTGGCGCACGCAGACTTTGATCTTTTTGACATTACGATTGGAATTGTTAGCCACATGTACATTGACCGATATTTTTTCACCATGATGATATAGCTCCTTATCCAGACTGGCTTCCAAATGTATTTTATTTGGTTTCATCATAAACTCCTTGCTCACTTCTATTGAGGGCTGTTCGCCAACCTTGGACGGTGCATACATAACCTTGCGTATGGTCAGGCGCACTGAGTTCCGCTTATGTGGCTTGTCCTCGATATGCTCCCCTAAATTTGAAAAGCATTAGTTTCAGTTTTCAATAATACATTGTAAATATTGCATGTGGGCGTATTTTGCGTGTCATTGCATTGAGTGGGTGTGTTTTTGTTTTGAGTGAGTGCGTCATAATGTTGTAGTTTCGGACACGCTTGGCAAAGAAGTGACTCAGAGTTATACGGATACTTCACAATGAATGGGTCTGGCATTTGAGGAATGTGAATAAATGTTGGCTCATACATGTAGTATGTGCACACACATAAATATGTGAGATAGTTACTGGCTATGTTTAAGCTGTTGAAGTTTGTATACTCTTCCCTTCGTTATTTGTCATGGTTTGTCTTTTTTTAAGCGATACACTAAAAGTTTCAAAAATTTGAACTATTTTGTGTTCAAATAAAGTCGGAATTAATTTCAAATCGATATATGAGGTTTTTTTAGATCTGCGTCTAGATCCGTAAAAATGTCTCGGGAGTAATTAAAAAATTTATTGATTTCTGACAGAGTAGCACTAACATAACAAGCGTTCAAAGCCAAAGCCATTTCCATCAGAAAATCGTGCCACAACAAATTAAACTTTTTGAAAATTACCAGATTAGAATATCTAGTCCGTCGAGGCTTAGAGTATTTACAAACAATCAAAGATTTGAGGAGTTTTATGTAAAAATACACTTTGGAAATAATTTCAAATCTATATATAAGGAATCAAGTTACAAACTGAG
Organism: Chymomyza costata; assembly: GCA_018150985.1. NCBI lineage: Eukaryota > Metazoa > Arthropoda > Insecta > Diptera > Drosophilidae > Chymomyza > Chymomyza costata. The sequence continues at coordinate 3,448,135 of JAECWU010000030.1, forward strand.
ATTTTAAGAACTTTTTAAATCTGCGATCTAGATCCATAAAAAAAATTTCAGGAATAAGTCAAAATTTTTTTGATTTCTGTCTAACACTACAAGCGTTCAAACATATTTCCATCACAAAATGCCGCCTCATAAAAATAAAGCCATTTGAAGATTATCAGATTAGAATCTTTAATTCGGCGGGTATGACTTTTTAAGCGAAACATTTTTGTTGTTGAAGATATTATCACACAATCAAAAAATAAAGACGTTAAAATACACTTCGGTATTAATTCCAAGTCGATATACAAGGAATCATGTTACAAAACTCAGATTTTAAGGCCCGTACGCAGTATGCAAAATTTACGAATGTAATGAAAAAACTTCATATAAAAAAAATAGTGTGCAAATTCGTGACTATTTTTTTTATATGAAGTTTTTCATTACATTCGTAAATTTTGTATGCTGCGTATGGGCCTTTTCGAACAAAATGTTGAGTAGTCGAAATTTCATTGATTTCTGACAGAGTTGTACTAAATGCAAGTGTTCCAAACCAAACCATTTCCATCAGAAAATTATGCCTTAAAAAATTATACACATAATTCTATTTGTGGGCTTCATATAATAATTTCCCTGACTGACTACTTTGTCAGTCGCCCCTGGGCGGAGCATTGGGGATCTACATTATTAACTGTTCGAAGAGAACAAGGAAATACAGTTTTAGCCGTATCCGAACGGCGGTGTCTTAAATTAATAGAGATTTTCTGTGGGCTTTTTAATCCTAGTAAAATAAAGTAAAGGAAATTAAAAAAAGGACTCAAAAAAAACAAAATTTTGAAATTCCCATACACATTTGATGCTCAAAAATCAAACATTTCTTTTCATTTTCCATTACTACAAAACTAGTGCTAAGGGTTCTCAAGAACCATTGAACCTATCGATTTAACTTGTTGCAGACTGCTTTTTGATCTCAAAATCTTGTTCGTGTACCGCAATTTGAATTTCGTCAAGTCCTTCAGTCGCGAACAGCAGCAGTATATAAGTAAGATAGAATGTTTTGGTTTATTGATTTAAGATAGATCCATAAATAGATGTCTGGGAAAAAGTTGTTTTCGGCCGACGGCCTTGCCTTAGAAACACCAGATTTGAGAATTTTTTCAAGTTAAAAAAATCTTTCAAAAACAAAAAACAAATTGTCAAAATATTTACAAGTTTAGTAACAACAAAAAAATTAAAAAACAATTTTGAGTTTAAACAGTAAAATTTTAAGGACTTGTTTTTACCTATGAATGGATTTGTACCTTAAGTTCTTTAAAATCGTTGGAGAACTGTGTTACTCCTACACCCTTTATAAGCTAACGTTTGCCATCGAGTCAAATTTTGTGACCATCAAAAACGATCTTGATAATTTCAGAAACAACTTTATGGAACACTTGTGATTTCTGACGGGGTTGTATAAGACCTCAAGTGCTCTTTGGTGTGTCCGGACTCTCAGCGGCTTTCTCTGGACAAAACTAATGTGCTTTAAAGCATTTAATAGGGTATTCCCAGGACTATGCACTTTATTCACGCATAGTACATCGACTTTTGCTATGCGTTACAAACTTCTTAGCCAAACGAATTATGCTCACTTTGGAAAGAGTATTAAAAAGGCAATTGAAAGTGCTTATGAAATCGAGGCAAAGGCAAGGGCATTGGCATGTTTATGCGCAGCAGCAGATAACTCAAGTCTGAAAATAACTATGAGCATTAATTCTCTTCATTTTTTTATCTGACTCAATCAAGCGGTCTGGCACTTAATGCTCTTGGTACTGCATTTAAGAATATTATTTCATTTTCATTTGTTTTATTTTATTTTTATTATTATTTTTTGTGAATGCTTTCAGTTCAGTTCATAAATTCATTTTGGGTCTGCACACGAACCAGGCAAAGTTAATTGTTTATGCCAAAAACATGGCATGGGAAATAGCCGCAGTTCTGGGGCATCAACGCGGCACATAAAATAAACAAATCAAAAAAGCCAAATGGCAGAGTCTGCGGCAAGTAAATAAAAAGTTATGGCAGACAGACGGAGAGATACTATTCTTCATCAGATGTGGTTGTAGGGCTGTCCAAACGGAAAATATAACAAATTTTTGTAGCATATAAAATAAAATTTTGAATTTTAACAAATGTAAAAACTTTGCAAAAACTCTATTAAATTAAGTTCTAAAAGTGCCAACCACTTTGAGTAAAATTCATGAAGAAGAACACCTAAAATAGAGTATTTAATAGAGCTGCTTCCGGGGGACATAAAGAGGTGTGCCAGAGTAGCTTCCAAACACTATTTTTAGTGTGCAGGTAGGTCTCTGTCAAAAGGAACCATCGCCTTGTAAAGGGTGTTTTTTTTAGACTTACACAAGTTTAAATCATAATAAAACTAAGAAATATGTTTTTATTATCAATTGTCCCTGGTTTATCGACGTAGACAAGCTACTTAATTTTCTGTCAATGTTATGGTGTTTCAACAAAAGCTTGTGGATTATCCTCACTCCAATTGAGGCAATTCTGCTTATTTACGTATCCATTCAACCAATTTTCAAGTTGGGCGCAGACTTGTACCATCAACATAAATAAATGAAGCGATTTCGATCAAATACGGCATAGTGCTTAGATACTCCAACGAATTATTTCCTTGAAACATGTTTTCGATCGATCGGCTTTATGGATGCTATATACTATAGTCAAACGATTTTGATAAAAAATTTTACAGTGCTGAGAACTCTTAAAAACTTGGTAGCGGCAAAATCGGTAACGATATCTGCACAAATAAACGAATTATAAATCTAAAACATTTTGAGGTACTACATTGCGACCCTATGGGAGCCTTAGGGATCTTATGCAAAAGTTTTTCTGCTCTAGCTCTTGTCTAAATAAAACCTTTGTACCTTATGTCGTTTGATGGGGAATACCTTAAAAATAAACTTAATTAAACAAGAGATTTTTTACAAAAGTCTGTGTATTCCGCAGAGAAGAATCTCTCACGAATACTTACATAAAAAATACTCCGTCGTCTGATGGGGAACCCCTCACAATGTAAAACAAAAAATTTGTTTAGCCATAAATTAGCAAAATTGCTTTGTAAACACGATAGTAATCTAACAATGATCTTGGGAACCCCGTTGAACAACCTATAACATATTTTCAATTCCACTTTACGTAATGCTAACTTATCACTAGTGGGTCGCCATATATATACATACTAGAACTTTTGCACGCAGATCTAATGTGGCACCAAAAATTGAGCATATAACAGCATCGAAAAGTATCTTCTTCTAAACTAAGTACAAAATACTAATCTAACAGACTAAGATTTCTATGACAGCTATGTACTATATGATTTAATGCGCTGATCTTGTTGGCTTTGACAAATGTGTTGCCGCCAAAAAATAAAAAGTCAATGTGTCGAGATTTTATTAAGGTATGTCTGTACAATGTACTCGTACGTAGCTCCAAATTCGAAAAACTAGTTCGCATTGAAGCAAATAGAAACTGACAAATGAACGGAAGCAATAGATAATCTAAAAATATACAACAATTTGGTAAAAAATTTATAGGCACAAAAACGATACTCTTTGGGCCTGTTCCGGACTTCGATTTTGTTTTGTCGACTTAAAAATGCAATCTATCAGTGCAGTGAACTTGACAAAAATTACGTTAAAATTTCTTAGAGGCAACTACATATCATCATCTTTGGGCCTCAACTGTATATAATTTAATTAAAAATAGTTAAAGGAGATTACAAAAAATCGGATTTCTGAGAGAAGTATTAATATATTTAAAATGTTGAAAAACTTAAATACTCAGGTTTTGCATGAAACTACCCATGGTTTCAATGCTGCTACCCGCGTATGCAACAATTTTACGATTGTTTATCTTTATGATAAAATATCTCGGATTTCCAGATATTGCAAATTAACAGTAAAAATTCCCAAAATGTTGCGGACCACCCAAACAGTTGGGAGTGCATAAAATAAAATAAAAACAAAAACGCACGAAATTCCAGAACTAAAGTACATACAAATACAAATTGAAATGGATTTTCATTAATCTTTTTTATGACTGCAAAATTGGTAGCAAATGCGCAAGAGGCAGCACGGAAAAGGGAGGTAAATAAAACAAATGCTGCGGCGACAGATAAGAAGCTAAGGCAATAAAACCACCAAAAAATTAACGGACAAACAAATAGATAGATAGCAAAGTGTACGTAATAGCTAGCAACAGCAATAACAAAGACAGCAAATGCAACAACAACAAAAAGCTAAGACCGCATTATCAAGTATTGAATGGGTGCGAGAGAGACAGTGCGCAAGAAAGAGCTAGCAACTGTTTGACGCAGTAAATGTGCGCGTGTGAAGAGTAAACATGCGCGAGTTACTTCCATAAATCGCAACAAAATTCGTATTGAAAGAATTACAACAACAACAACATTAGCAACAAAATAAACTGTACATATAAGCTATTTTTTTTTTTTGTTTTTTCTTTTTTGTTTACTTCAATGTATATTGCAAAATAATAAAAGCAAGCAAATTGAAAAAGCAAAAAAAAAAAATATTGTTATATGGCTGCAGTCAGAACATTCTGACTGTCGTACACACTGTAAACTCCTTTATTATCAGAAAAGAAAAGTAGAGCCCGGAGTCTACTAACAACGGGCCCTAAGCGCACTCCTTTCTCCGAAAAAAAAGAACACAGTCAGTGTAATGTAAAAATTTGGTCAAAAAAATAGGGGGAAATCACCCCTGACGTGAGGCCTGTTTTTGAAGTACATATATGTAAAAAAAAAAAACATATATTACTAGTAAAGGTTTGGTAATCGCTGAAAAATTGTCTCGTGGTACTGGGATAGAAAAATAATCATATTTTAGTCTGTATGAGTTTGAGTTAAACGTTTCAGAAATAGCTTTTTAAAAAACTTAACAATTTAATCATTTTTGACTACAGCTTTCGATTTTTTAGCCGAGCGTATTAAGATTTGTTCTTATGCATATCATAGCTTAAGGGGTCTACGTAGTTCGAAATATTTCGCGCGGAATGACAAAACTTCAATAAAAAAAAAAATCCCAAATGGGAAATATTTCGAACTGCTTATAGGCCTTTACTATGAAAATTAGTTTCGTTGTTAAGTTTCGGCTTTTAAAAGGTTGTCTGTAAAGGCCTATACGCAGTACGAAAATGGGATTTTTTTATATGAAGTTTTGTCATCCCGCGCGAAGTTTTGCATTCTGCGTATATGCCTTAAATAGTGAAAAACTTTTGAGGGTGACCGATGGGTGATATTTTTAGTGGAGACTTACATAAAAAAGGTAGAAATTTGGTAATTTTTGCATATAACACACGAAGTTCTTAGCTGAAAAGTGGCCTGCACGAATAAGAACTGAAACAAAGAAAGGTTTGTGACAAGTTTCAATATTGTGACTTAAAAAATGTGCAAAATTTAATTAGGCGGATAGGAGGAACAATATCAAAAAAATTACTATAGATTAAGATTAAGACCATAGTGGCATACCTCAAAAGTCAACCAAAATATGAGCTTTAAATAGACCTTTAGGTCAGAGATACATTCGTATAAAAAAAGTATTTAGTAAATAGTATAATTCTTTGTTGTCAGAACTAAAGTGGTTCACTTGGAATTATCAAAAAGGTCACTCGTTGAACCACAGGTCATAGGTTGCTGGCCCCTAATTTGGACAGGATTTGGACTTTTGGGTATTTTCATGCTTCCGGATTTTAGTATCTTCTAAAAACAGGCAATCAATATCTTTGTGTGGTTTTGGGATATTACTCGCTTTCTTCTAGGCTAACACCCAACATTTTTATACCCAAGGTACAGGGTACAAAGGGTGTATTAAGTTTGCGCAAGCCGAAAATGTATGTTCTGTATGTTACAGCAGAGACCAAAGACTTCGCAGACACCAAAAAGTTACCTAAAGTATGATCAGGGTGATTCGAGAAGTCGATATACCCGTCTGTCTGTATGAATGCCTGGATCTCAGATATGGTAAGAGCAAGAGCAACCAAGTTTTCAGATAAGATTCCTTGTAATCCTAGGGGAGACATGTTAATTGAATTATTTTTATATCGGGGTTAGATTATATAGCTCCCAGGCTCAGAGAGCCTTGAAAAAAGCAAATATTTTAGAATGATAATTCGTTTGTTTATCAAGATATCGTTACATTTTTTACAAATGTACCAAATTTGATCATGTATCATGTAGCCCTCATAGGAACGATTGGTCATAAGGTGTTTGGTGCAAAATACGTTTTTTCGCAGGTTTATGAAGATACCAAATTTGGCATTCGGAAGTTTTTTATAGGTCCCAAGCACTGTACGTTTGAACAAAATCGGTTGACTATATTATATAGCACCAAAAGCGATATGTCAAAAAACAGTTTATAGGGCAAAGTTCGAGTGTTTTTGTTTGTTTATGAAAATATTGTAAACAAATTTGGCAAATAAATATCTTATGGATTTCTTAAGCAAGATACCGGATTTGATTGCAATATGGTGTTAAAGGATATAAGCGTACGCCATCTTTTTGTACATATATATACCTTTGTAAAGTGTATACAAAAAAGAAAAACAGCAGTGGGTTAAATTAACGCATTGCTTTTGTTATATTTTTTGAGCTTACTTAAGCACACATTTAGAGGCGAGAGAACTTATTTCCAAGAATTGTTCATTGTCATAGAACTTTTAATGAAGTTTCTTGTTTAATTTTGTAGAGAGACGTAATACATACAAACAATCAATACATACAAACAATCGCCGCAACTCTTTTGTAATAAACAGCGTCAGCAACTATGCTGCCAGCTTTTGGAACTGGAAATACTGAGCTCCGAACCAAAAGTTTTTATGATACAAAATATAATTTCCAACAAACCACCAATTGTTTAATCACACTTAATATAGGAGTCGCTAACTATTTTAAAGGCAGAACATTCATATTTTATTTAAAATGCAGACATTCAAAGCTGTTATCGAATAAAAAATGTTTTGATTCATTCAGAATTATTGAAATAGAAACTTTCAAAATATTCGATTCTAAACATGTCAATTTTTTTTCAATTAGTGCATAAATCAAAATTTAAACAATATGGATTTTAAAATCTTACCATAAAGAAGAAAAGTCGACTCATAAAGGAAGGCGACACGAAAACTGAGTTTTTATAATCCTGAACCAGGAACCTACTTAAAGACCATTGATTATTTTGTTTTTTTCGATTTCAAACCAAAATTTCGGGTAAGATCCCCTATAATGCCATCACTTTATTTTATATCTTCAATATCGGTGTTATATTATGTAGCTTCCATAGAGGTACAAGCGTGCACCTCGAAAAAAAAAGCAAAAGTTTTAATCGAATTTGCCAAAAACTAGTTTTTTGGAGTATCTAAGCCCTAAGTACAGACCTGCAAAAAATGGCACACCTGAATGTTTTAAGGACCAAAAGACTAAAACCGAAAAGACGACCTAACCCCACCGTAGGGATTATCGTTATTTTGATAAATGTTTGAGACCATTTATCTCGAATTCTATTATTATTACAAAAAACCTTTAGTATAAAAACTGTTGAAAATTGAATTTCGCATTTTTTTTCGTAAAATGAGGTAAGAAGTTCATTTTTTGGGCAATAGAGGGCGTCAAAAGAGTTTTTCGTCGTTTAAGACACACCCTTGCCCATTTTTTGGGTATAAAACTTGCCAACTTGGGCACTACTTGAGATTTTTATATGATTAAAAAAAAAGTTTTTTTTTTTTTTTGAGATCTACAAATTTTTCATACACATTATACCCCAGGTCCAAATATAACTTTACTGTACTAACTATGCATAAGTGGTTTGTAATCGGTTTATTTATATATTTGTTTGTTGTGATGTGAGAACTTTATTCGAAAGTATTTATACAAAATAAAAGTATTCCGCGAACAGATTATTCATATTGTGTTCGAGTATTATCATTGCTAAACAAAAATTTATCTAAATTTATTTCATCATACCCTTATTGTAAAATTATGATTCTGATTATATTGAAGTGATTTTTTTTAGTGTTGTCATAAATCTTTTGTTTGTTATCATCTGTCACTGTCATTTGTTTATATTTTATATTATGCAAAACCATGAAAAAAGACTGTTTCGTCATGTAAATATATCATATCTTTTTATGGAACACTATCATTTTTTATTATGGATTTATCAGTAACATATGAACCAAAAGACATTGTATGTATTATATAATTTTCCAATAACTTGATTATTGATTTAGGCTTTCGAGCTGCATGTTGACATGCCCTTAGATTAATTTGCTTGTAAACAACCAAATTGTCGGCAAAATATTTCCGTTCCGGTCAATTTGTGCTCGTTAAATGTGCTTCCAGTTTTCTCAGGATCCAAGAAGGTTGAACCCGAAAACACCCATAAATCTCCCTCTAGTTGATACCTATCAGTCTTATTTGAACTTAAAACTGATCAAATTGCAAAAAGTTTAAATTAATTTAACTATTTTAATCTTTTTAAAACATTATTTTATTAGTTTTTTAAAAGCAATGGCCATTTAAGTGTCTTGTCTTCTGCAGAAAGCAATTAAGCTTTAGTTATAGTCGATTCCGATCGGTCGAAAAATTTCGTAATTGGAAAAAAAATGATAAAAGTTGTCGATTTTGGAATCTGAGAAATCAAATCGCATCATCGCATATGTAGCAATTTATTTGATTTAATTTTTGAGTGGAGTTTACTTTTTAGTATGGTAAAATGGAAAACTCCTTTTTAAAGAGTAAAACAAAAACCAAAGATAAATTAATTTGAACCAAACATTTATTGATTAACAACGAAAAATTATTTTTTTTAAGATCCTTAGTTAAGACAACCGACAAAGTAGTTTAAATTACATAAGCGCTTATCTCTAACAAAACCCAAAAAAAAAATATTTTCGGACTAAACATTTCACCCATCACTTTTTTCAACGATCGTTAGTTAACCTAACTTAAAGCTCTATACAAAGTCTCGACGTGAGATACAGATCTCAAGCTTTTGCATATTTTTCCAGCAAAGCTTTCTTCGCATTTTAGAAAACCTCTTAGAAAACCCCACAAAAAAAAAGTATTTTTGGACAAAACATTTCATCCATTAATGTAAGGCAAATTTTTATTTTCAGCGTCATATTATAAGCTTAACCTGAAGCTAAGCATGAGTCCTTTGAATTTCCAAGATTAAGCAAATTTCCCTTAAAGGATTTCAATTGAACTACATAGTGATTTGTAGAAAACCAAAGATAAAACAAGTTCTTAAGATACTGACATATTCCACTCAATTAATATCGAATTCTCTTGTAACTAATGGCATCCAACTGTCAAAATATTCAGTTTGTGTATTTTCCACGCCACACGTGGACCGACCTTCAGTTACCAACCTGACAGAGATTGGTGAGGGGTAAAAAAAAGCACAGAACCCGAGCGGCCAGTATCGAAGAAGCCAATCAGCAGAACTGGACATTACCAAAGAGTCATAGTTTTGCGCTTAGATTAAGGCCTACATTCGTAACAAATAGACAACGAAGATCGGAATTTTAGCCAAAAAATCATCTTCATGGGTTGCCAGCGCAGCCAAGGTGTTCATTTGAAGATGATAATTACATTAATATATTAATTTAAAATTTAGTTTGGTTGCTATTTCAATTAAACTTGTATTCCCATCTCTACAGAGATTAGTTTTGGCAGATTAAACGTATCTCTGCGGAGCATTCTTTATTTATTTAGTTTTTTATTTGTGTGAAATTTTTGCTAGTCCAGCCTGTTTAGCTGGAGATATATGTATGTATTATATTAAAAACGTGTTTTAGTGTAGAAACAATTTGAGAACTTTGTCCTGTGAAGTTCCCAACTGATAACATTTGTATAGATGGATAGATATTGAAAAGACAAGGGTATGTTTCAACTTGCTTCACAAAAAGGTTTTTGAGCAATTGATAACAGTTGCGGGTGACTGGGTTAGTATCTGCTCCTACGGAAGAACGGCGCAAGATATCGATATAAACCGAAAAACTTTATCTACTTGACTATAAGACACATCTTTTTTTTAAATTTTAGCTCCATAGCTCTTATAATCTTTGAGATACATTTGTTTATACAGACAGACAGACATGGCTATATCGACTCGGCTGTTGAAGAATATATGTATGTATATACTTTCTGGGGTCTGCCCGTTACATATATTTGCACCTTTGGTACAGGGTATAATAATAAAAAAGGTGATTTAGAATCAAACATTTTCCATAGATCACTTTTGGTGCTTTGGTAAAAGCGTTAAAGATCGTTACCGACCAAACATTTCGCATTGTTATAGGAATAAATAATATGAGCTCTTAAGATATCGCAAATTGGGTATGGTTATCTTTTATTCCAACCAGCTGCCTCACTTTCCCATATCTAGTAGGAAAACTAAAAGGTTGCTTTCAAACCAAACTTTACGCAAATATCGTTTCCTACCCTTTTTATTACAAAAATTTTTGTTTTTGAGAACATCTTTTAAGCTCAAACTCAAGCTTAATAAAATCACAGCATGAGTAATAGGAGCTCTCAAGATTTTGCACATTTTCCCCAAATGAACTTCAGATTCCGTTGAACTGCATAATGAGCGCTTATCTAGTTGTAGAAAAATGAACAACAACAAATGGACGGAACGGTTTTAGAGAAGTCGATTGCGGCGCCTAATTAAAGCAACAACAACAATAACTACAAAAACAAGCAACCAATAGTTATTGTTGTAGTCTATCTAGTACAACAATAATAACAATAATAAAAGCTGCGCATATCGTCGAATTCCAATTAGAAGAGTCGAATTCCAATTAGGTAGTCGCTGCGTCATCAACACAATGACATTTTTCTATATTTTTTTTCTTATTCATTTTTTGCGCAGCGACGTAGCTGGATTAATTAACCCCGCGTGACACATGAGAAGGCATATAAACACAGATACAAACATATGTACTTATGTACAAACATATGTATTTTATATGCATATTTATGTGTACGAGTCTCAAAAGCGTTTCATCAATGATTTTGACTTTGCTCAGGTTGACCGATTGACACACTCAACTAAACACACCCACCAACTCACACACACACATACGCTGTTTAAAGAGACTCACCCACAAACGCCTTTAGTTCGTAATCCACACCACAGGATTTACCCACATCACCCGGCGCCGGTTGCAACGACACCGAGGCCGGACAATAAGGTGGTACTTCGAAATAAAATGGATGTGCATTGGGGCCCAACTTTTTTATGAGCCGCTCCTGTAAGCGTGTAAGTGGACGCTCTGTTTGCATGGGCGGATAGATTTGCTCATGCGCCAAATACAAATCCTTGCGAAATGTCAAACCCAAAACATCCAAATCCTCGCGTCCATAGCGAAAGGCAGCCAATACCTGCCCAAACACTTTACGTTCCTTGACATACTCGGGATCTATAAACACAACACCGTCAATGGGATCCACATGCGTGACATGGTCGACAAAGTCGCGTTTGCCTAGATACACGGTTATTTTGCCATTGGAGGAGCTCTTCTTAAAGACGCGAGTTGCCTGACGCCGCGAACTGGCATCGCCGCCCATCTCATCAAGGCCAACGCTGGCACCGCTGCCACTACCGGTGGCAGCACCTATATTATTGAGGGCACTGCTGCTGCCTGTGCCGACATTGCTGCCACTTGCCCCTGCCGAACCATTTGTATTAGCGCTTAATGTGTTCATATTTATCTATGCCGTCTCCGTGTCCGTCGTCACCGTCGTTGTTGTTGTTGTTGCGTACGTATGGGCCGCTTGGTAAATGCCGCCACTGCTGTTGTGTTCGTTGCGCGGCTTGTTATTTACTCGCACTGTTGTAGTTTTGAGCACTTTTAATAATAAATACGTGTGCTGCAAGCAATTTAATTTTTTTTATGTATACTTAATGGGCAGGAAGAAGAAGACCGCGAGCAACAGCACTAAATTTTGTCTAGCGCCATCTAGCGTTTGCAGTGCTGCAAAATGTACAAAAACGAACTAGTTCCTGCAGTTTGTACAGATTTTACAGCACTCGAACAGTGCTGCCAGATAGCTAGCAACTCATGTCATGGCATTTCTTTTCCCACGTGCATTCTAAAGCGGTAGACCACGCTATAGACAAACTTAAATAAAAAAGTGAAATTTTAAGGCATAAAGAATATTATGGCGCAAAAAAAAGGTGCTGCTGCTGCCAAGGGCAAGAAACAAACAAATGGTGCTAGTGAAACAGTGGCCAACAAAAAACGCAATCTAAAGAACAAGCTGGAAGTTCAAGAGGAGGTTGTTGCAGAGACCCCCTCGAAAAAGTCAAAAAAACAGCCTGTCAAGCAAGTGGAGGAGAGCGATAATGAATCCGACCAAAGTGATGAAGAAATTAACTTTAACGATGGCAGCGACGATTCTGAGGTAAGCGCTGTGCAGATTTGATTTTTTTTAGATTATTTCCTAACAACGAAAAACAAAATGTCTGCTACAAACAGGCTGAAGCTGCTGGTTTGAACGGCGCCGACTCTGACGATGATGAGGACGAGTCTGATGAGTCAGTTGAGCCTGGGGAGGTAACTCTGGCTGATAAGGCAGCTCTTGCAGCTGCTGAAGAATCTAGCGACGATGGAGATGCAGAGGAAGCTGCAGATGCAGAGGATTCCGATTCTAATGATGAGGCGCCCGAGGAGGCGCCCGTTGTTAAGAAAAATGCTGCAAAGGCGGTCAAGGCAGAAAAGAAAGAAAAGGCTGGCGGCATTCCAGAAATTGCAATTGGCAGAATTTCGCCTGCCACGCCAAAGGATCAGATTATATTTGTTGCCAATCTACCTGGAGGTATGTACCAAAATTTTAGCTAGGTAAACCGTACTGCATTTAGTTAGTTTCAGTTGAAAACTTTATTTTGTGTTATTAAACGATCTTGGCTACCGTGATTGTTACTGGTTTTTCGCAACTGACTCTAGTTTTGTTTGATGATGGAATCAGAACTGGAATATGGCGAATGCCGGATAGAGTTTGTCCTCCCGATTCTATATGTAGTTTTAATATATGAATTATTTCTTTACAGATTTCAAACCCCTTGATGTATGTGCCGTGTTTACCAAGTTTGGAAAGATTTTGATGTTTGAGCGTATACGTACCAAAGCCGGTACGAACTCTTGTCGCATTGCTTTTGAGACGGCTGAAGCTGCAGCTGCAGCTATAGCTGCTCCAGCCAAGTCCCTTAAATTAAACGACAAACAACTGGAAGTGAGCGCACCACTTAGCAAGGCCGATTATAATGCATTCACGGTTATGGTGGGGCTCATTGGACCCTTAACCAATAAGGAGCAGTTGCAGAAACATTTTGAGCAATGTGGCACTATTGTAGGCATAACATTCTCACAAAATAGAGCTTTACCCAGCAGCTTTATACGTTTCGAAACAGTTGAGGCAGTAAAGAAGGCCTTGAAATTGTGTGGCAGTCAGCTTAATGGAAGATATATTACTGTGCGCACTTATCCATTTAAGGTAGAAAAGAAAGCAGATTGTACCATTACCTTGCGGAACACGGGAAGTTTTGAGTCTTACCAAGAAGAACCACTGAGAAAAATTTTTAAGAAATGTGGCGAAATTGAGAATGTTGATATAATGTGCACACGCTCGGTCCTGGCATTCATCATATTTAAGTCCCCAGAGTCTGCAAAGAAGGCTCTAAAACTTGATGGCACTGATGTGGGTGATTTAAAGCTCAACTTGCAGGCATTCAGCCAAAGCACATCAGCGAACGCTGTACTTGTTACCAACTTGGCCAGTGGTAAGCAGCATGACAACAAAATCACAAACAAATTTAATAATACACGTTTTAAAACTTTTCAGAGGTCACTACGGAAGATCTTAAGCAACTGTTTGCTGAAACCGGTGAAATCAATGAATGCATAATGCTCGTTAACAAAGCCGTTGTTAAATTCAAAGATTCTGATGCTTACTGCAAATCCTTCCTCCTGAATGAGACAGTTTTGCATGGTCAGCCTATTTTCTTGGAACCAAACTCGATGCTAAAGCATAAACTTTTGAAAAAGAAACAGTTAAGCAAATTCCAGGCTAAAAAGCAATTCGGCAAGTTCCAGGGCAAGCCTGGCGGCGGTGGCCAAGGCAAAGGCAAATTCCAAAAGTTCGGCAGCAACAAGCGCCCAGCTGCGCAAGGTGACTTCTCTCCACATTTTAATAAACGCACCAAGGTCTAAGCTTATCTATTCAGGACCTAATCATAAGTTTTAATTTGCAATTGCAATTTGTTTACTTCCCATGCAAAACAAATTTCATTGAATATATTTAAGTAAGACTCGTCGCTTCACAAATGTCTGAAATTTTGACTATTATAAGAAGACGCAACATATAAATATATACTTATGTAAGCGTACAACAAAAAAGTGAATGTAGCACATTTATTTCGAATCTAAAAAGAACAACATGCATACAGAAAGCCATCGGCTTGTCGGGATGCAAATTTCAAAGAAAAGTATTCCTTTTGTGGTTGAAAGCTAGTGACAAAAGCGTATGTATTTATATGGAACCCACTATATGTTACAAATTTGGGGACGTATGACCATTTATGCGTAAATGAATTCTAAGAGCAATTATAAATCCTGCTAGGTCAAACCCAAGCGGCATGACCACCTCAAAAGTTCCAGGAAATTAACTCTGTTTAAGATGAGTTACTGTCCTGATTCTCTGAGGCCGAGTTTCCCCGTTTTGTGAACTATTTGCCTCTTAGGCAACCTTTTTTATTACCACAAAAACTACTGTTTTGTGTGAGTGGAAAATACATATCATTGTGATAAACGCTCGGATGAACTCGATTAACTTATGAGTAACGAGTATTAAAATTATCTTAATTAGCTTAATTAGATAGAATCAGTTTGTTTCATTTCTAAAAGATACTTTCCATTTTATAAGCAAGGACTAATTTAAGAAAAAATGTATGTATGTCTATGGCATGATGTGCATTATGCTGTTTGAATGAACTTTGGTACATTATTTATTTAAAAAAGATCAAAAAAATTGGGTAATGTGATACAGATTTTTTTTATCTTAATATTAATTAAATTGCATTTTTTTTAGAGAGTGATTTTTGAGATACTAACAAATACAACATTCATACTGCAAGTCATGAAGGGATCATCCATAAATTACGTGACGCTGATTTTCCTCAAAATAGGCGGGTCCTAGGTTGGTGTTAGCTAGTATCCAAATTAGACTCCTAGTCGAAGAACAAAGCAGAAAGAGCCTCACCACCGTAAGCGATAGTCATAACGTTACTCTAATCTGAGGGATGTAGAGTGAAACGAAAAAGCCGACGAACTGGCAAGAAATGGATCTGCCATGAGTGAGGCTCTTGCGGAACCGGCGTTCACACCACTTAACGTGGTCAAGAGGAACATCAACACAAAATGTCTTCAGATAGCGGATAGTAGATGAAATAGTCTTGTAACAAGCAGGACTAGTAGATCCCTATGGCCTAGATACAACCTCAAACAAAGAACTTCGCTGATAAACTGGAACAGAAAAGACACCTCTAGACAGTCATCACTGGCTTCTGGCCTATTGGAGAACAAGGCGGCCAAAATGAGGCTTTCCCACAATATCTACTGTCCCAGTTGCAACCAGCCGAAAGAAAAAGAAACAATTCTTCATTCTCTTTGTAAAGGCCCTGCTCTTTGGAAGCAGAGAATGGACACCCTAGGAAAGCCGCTTTTCAATGGACTGGGAGAGCTGGCGGAAATAAACATCAACAACCTCCAGAGGTTCCTAAACCGCACGGACTGGATCTACACAAACAACCAATTAAAGAGTTCGAAACGAGGATGTGGCAACAAAATGGTGCGAAGGCGCTAGTTGGGCTCATGGACTGAGCCACCACTAGTGGAGCAAAGTGCCTAAGGGATTGTGTAGAGGAGAATTATTTTTTCATCAAATCGTAAATAACCAACAAATGAATTGAAGAAACATATTTTTAATTTTTATGAGGAAACGGTATTTTATGAGCCTATTGACTTGTGGGGGACATAAAACCTTGAATCGCGAGAAATCAGTAATAAACTGAAAAATCAATAACTATCTTCTTACGGACTTATGCTGAATTATAATTTATGTAATTTCACTGTCATGTCCGAACATGGGGCCAATTACCATATTAAGTCTAGTACGCAGCAGTGTAAAACCGCGTGAAAGAAAACAAAAACTTCATATAAAAAACGCTGTCAAAATTCTTCGCGTTGGAAAAATGCGATTATTTGGCTATTTTTGTGCAAAATAGGTATTCTAGTTTAAGAGGTTTCTTGTACACAATAATATTGAATTAAGTAGAAAAACGAATAAAAAAACCTTTGAGGCTGCATATATTAAATGTTTCTTAGCTGAGCAACTTTTACAAACACGGTCCCGTTTGCGGTTTTCGATTTCGATTGTTCGAAATACATAAATAGTCCTCAGTATGGAAATAAGGATAATGCCTACAACCACACAAAAAAAAGTGTCGAAATCTAGAGACAATGCATAGGTTCTTATGAATTTCGACGCGTTTTATTCAGAATCGGCTTGTCTTTTTTATGGACTTCTCGGATTTTTGAGTTTATGTCAGCACTTTTACGTCCTGCCGTTTTTTAGAACTCAAATTCGAATACAGCGACCTCAAAAACATTACGAAAACATGGGCTGACCTCTTGATAAAAAATTCGTTTTTTTTTTTTGGCTGTTTATCCTTTTTCAAGAAACTTGAAGCAAGTGCAACCAAGTACTCTCCCCAAAGTTAGCTTTTCTTTGCTTCCAAATAAATTTAGCTGTTTATAACTTTATGGCCACTGCACACACAACACGACAGCAACGACGCGTCATCTTAGCCTTATAGCTATCGTCTCGACTCTATATATGTAGCTCTATGTGAATGTTGGCCCATTTTGGCCAGAGCGTCGAAATTTCAAAATGTAAAAGTTGGCGGCGAGAACAAATTGCAAATTTCCAGCACGTACATGCAAGTTATATATACATATATATGTATGTGTTGGAGTATGAAGTACCCGCTACCTAGCTGCGCACTCCTCCCTTCACATGATTCATTACACTCGGCAGTCGCCGCTCAAGTGAATCATACAAAAAAAATTATACCAAGTGGACCGACTCTTGAGGACATCCCGACTTTAATATACCCTGTAGAAACAAACCACGCAAAAAATTGTTTTTCATCATCGATGGTGTTTTTTTTTGGGGGTGTACGACCTCAAAGTTTTGAAAACATTCAACCCAAATTTAAATTTTCTGATTGTTAATATTTCCCGGAGCCATACGGTAAGCAAAACCGGCACAAATCAACTCTTGGAGTTCTCAATATACATATTTAAATTATTTATTGTAGAATCCATAAAGGGTAAGTTTTCAAGTTTAAAGAATGTGGAAATATGTCGCAAAATTTTCTTGGCAGGAAACAAATCCCAGTATCAACTGAATGCAATTGAACAAATGAAGCACCTTCCAGTATTAAATTTCGTGCTACAACATTTTTTGTTTAAATTCAAATGCAATTGGAAATAGAAATCTTTTTATTAAGATACACGTCTCGGGTATAACTCGTTTTCTTCTAGAAAACACCTATTGCGTTTTTTTCTATTTAAGATACACCTTAATTTTAAGGGGAAGAGTATGATTAAAAACAACTATAAAACACAGCAGTAGCGTCAGCGAGAATGGATCGCTAGATGGGCCCGAGCCCAGTAACCGACGCTGCCTTGGCTTTGGCACGCAAACATTTAATTTCTCCAATGTGTTCAACGGCCGCCCGCCCGTCCAACTAACAAACGGGCGCTCCCATTGCGCTAGTTGCACTCATCTCATGGCCTCTTCGTCTTTTGTCCATTTCCATTGGCGCTGTTGCTGTTGACGTAGCTCGTTATTTTGGTCGTCATTGTTGTTGTGGTGCACAGTTTCTGTCTTGGACAGCGGAGCAATAATGTTAATCGACAGCACTGGGCATTGGCATGGACAAGCCGGGAAGTTGAAGGAGGTAGGCAAACAATAAACTTAATGAGCTCTATTCAGATCGCTGGGGGGTTAATGTGCCTTGGGTTGCACCTTGCAGCGCAATTTTAAGGTAGGGCAAGGATATGGGCGTACATATGTATATTTGAACATATGTATGTATAATTATAGTTGAAATGGAATAGTTAAAATTTGCAAACAAATTGCCAGACTTTTCAAGCTCCTTAAACTTACCGAAAAGGATATTTGATGTACAAAATGGAGACTATAACATATCTAGGAAAATTGTTAAAGTATCTTTACCACTGCACAGTGGTAGGAATTCTAGATTTGCAGCCATGTATTCGTAAATTGTAGCTAGTAGCTTTAATATGGCACACATCAAGTTGAAAAATTGGGGTCTATTTTACCTTGGGAATATTCCTTTTTAAGATCTCATTGAACGCACTAGTTTGGAGTTGTATGTTTGGTCCAGTTTTACACGAAATTAAATATGAATCTAAAATTCCCGCATAAACCCATATTTCGGTTTTGAGCTAAACAATAATTTAGTTACTCTGTTTAGGATGTACTGATTTAAAAATATTTAATTGATTTACACAGACTCTTTCATACTGTATACATTTTTATTTAATTTTTGAAGTATTTTTTTAATTCCATAAATAAATTATTCGTTTTCAAACGAATTTTTTAATGTATGTGTTGTATGTATTGTCAGCAGCAACCAGAAACTTACACTTTTTTTTTAATTTTACTTCACTTAATCGTCCTTTCCACCCACTGTGCGTTGCACTCATTAAAAAGAATAAAATAAAACTGACTTACCTCTTTTTGTGGCGTATATTAATAAGCCTGCAGCGACGTCGCAGTAAGCAGCGCAGTAATCACGAATGCAGCTGCGCGAGTTCACATTTAACGTCATTTTTATACAATGTATCCATATGGCATTTATTGGCAGCGCAGCGTCAGCAGAGCGCTGACTGCGCTGCCATGTAAAATTGAGTGTTGAAGAAAAACGGTACTTAAGTATATGGTCACTTTTTTGGCCAAAAGCGAGGCAGCAGCAGAGCAGTGACTGCGCTGCCCCACAGCCCAAACTATTTAAACGCTGAGTGTTGCAAATTTAATTGATAATCTATTTTAAGCGCGATTTTTAAAAACGCAAGCAAACTTTTTAAACGAAAGTTTGCGCCTTAAGAGTATTCTGCTGGCAGACAGCAGCAGCAGAACGCAAGCTGCGCAATTAAAATGATTCAATTGCTTTAATTTAATTGAATACACGTAATTAAATAAATAAACTCTTTTACATGCATACATATATAAGTATATGCATGCATATCGAAACGCACAGATCCTAAAGCATAGAAATCATAAAGACGCCTAGAGCAGCGAAGCCAACACTGCATGGCGACTCAGCCGTAAATAATCCCTAATTAAGGATTTATAATTTCAATAGGACTCAAATCAATGAGACTTGGAAAAATTATATATTTATTTTAGATTATTAAAGTTAAATTGCTAAATGGAAAACTCATTTGGCAAAAATTACATTTCTGGCAGCGCAGCGACTGCAGAGCAGTCTGCCGACTACCAGCAGCAGCTGCGCGCAGACTGCGCGGCGACGGATTTGTTAACGTAATAGCACAGCTTAAATTAATTTGAAACTTCGAACGTTATTTATAAGTTTTTAATAAAAATTAACTCTGAATCTAGTTTATGAGTGTAATAGCCTTAAAACGCAATTTTAGTAAAAATAAACTCTTTGAACAAAAAATATTTAAATGACAGCGCAGCGCCTGCAGAGCATCTGCCAGGAGCAGCAGAGCGTGGAACGTGCGGCTTTAGAAAAGGAGAGCGCACTTAACGCCATTTAAACACGCGGAATAAAAAACTGTGCATTTACAAGATTTATTTAAAAATTTAATGGTAATTGTATATTACTATATGTAAATCAATTAAATTATATTAATAAACTAAAATTTATTAAATTAATTGCTTAGTGAATTCTGCCAGCTGTCAGCAGCAGCAGAGTGCAGATGCATATTTTTTTTTTAAGAAAGAGAACGCAATGAGAATTTATCAACTGGGTAAAAAAAACGCGATATTTTGGATTTTGTTATTAATTTTAAACGCAATAAAATAAAAACTTTTGTAATCGGTAAATTTTTTAAGTTTTTAAATGGAAAACTTGCAAAAAATTACTTTGCCGGCAGCGCAGTAACTGCAGAGCATTCTGCCAAGAGCAACAACGCGCGAGCTGCGCTGCGCTGGACATTCGCTTTTAAGAGAAATAGCGCGGTTACCAAATATTAATTTGCTGGAAAATTTTTATTTTAAACTTTTGTTAGGAAAAATATTTGCACAAGAAAAAAAACAACAAAAAATGACAAAGCCAATAAGACAAAATGCAACGCCGTTTGCAGTTATCGCTGACTAATAAAAAAAAGATTTGCACATAATTAACGTCATCAACACTATTTAACAATTATCTATGCCTTTTATACATTAATTAGCATAAGAAAAGTGCAAAAAAAAACTGAATTATAAATGCAATTAACATAAAACGAACGCGCATACGTTTGTATAAAAAAGGACTAAAGAAGAGGAAGCAAAATGCAACAAATGCAAATAAACAAGTGTTAAGCAATATTTAATAAATTATTACCAGGGCTGCAGAACAAGTTTAAGCCAAATTGGTTCCAGGCGTATATTCGGATATCGCTCCGTTGAGATCCAACGCAAAATTCGCTTGTTGTTATATGCTACAAAAATTGGCTGTTAAAATTTAATTATGTTTTAAATTCATATAATAAATAACATACATGCAAATATTGTTAATAATAAGGAAAACGCAGCATAACGTTTTGAGGGAGTGAACGTTTGGTTCATGCTGGGCATGTCCTTCTGCCTGTAAGAACTCCTAGTCCGTAATTGCTAGTGGCACCAAAAGTTGTATAAAATAAAGACAGTTTCTGTATGGAGATCAGGTTTCTTTGTCCATGTTGATAATTGACCATATTTTTGCGTAGAAGGATTTCGCGTCTTACACCCGCAATAGAAAGCGCGTACCGCTTACACACTTTGTTGTTAAATACACTTAGTACAGTAAACGAAGGCTCAAAAAAGGCGTTTATTGGAAAAAAATACTTAATGGATGAAACTTTCAGGAAACGTTTTTGTTCGATTGCTGGAAACTATTAATCGTAGAAAAGTGATGGAGGACTCATTTTGTAGATAATTTCAATTACTTTAACAAAATCTTTGGGTCAAATTTTCGAAAAAACCCACCTGTTTTGAGATATTT
This sequence comes from Chymomyza costata, assembly GCA_018150985.1. Classification (NCBI taxonomy): domain Eukaryota; kingdom Metazoa; phylum Arthropoda; class Insecta; order Diptera; family Drosophilidae; genus Chymomyza; species Chymomyza costata. Next base: position 3,469,491 of record JAECWU010000030.1, read on the forward strand.
GCAAATTATTCGAAAAACACCAAACACCGTTTCCAAATTTCAACTTTAAACAGGCATTGTGCTTGAACCAATTAACCTACAACCTTGATTAAAGTCTTGTTTGATAGATAATTTTATTTGCAATAATTTAGACTTGTAAATTACGACTCCAACTTTGATAAGTATCATTGAAAAACCGTAGCAACATAAATTGTCAGGGGGCGGTGCCACGCTCCATACCCACAAATACGAAAACTCGGTTTTAGACTTAAAACAAGTCCCGTAACGATCCCTGAAAGTTTCGTTCATTAAGATGAAACTCTAGATTTACTGTACTTACGATCACGATCATTTATATCACGCACAGGTATAAATTTTGCATTACTTCTTTTGCTTAATGCCTTTCGCATATGTTCAATTTGATCTACAGGTAAAAAAAAAAAAAAAACCTAGGTAGAAAATGGTGAAAACACAGGTACAATTTTTTTGTTTTTTTATGCATTTTACGGTTTATTTTGAAGATGATTGTGTATTTAAATTAATAATTTTGATGAATTGACAATAGTATTCGTCTTATTCATTAAGTCTTTTTTAGGAAAAGTCAGAAAATTGCAAGATGATTGCTCAATTAGAAGTGTGTTAAAAATACAATTTAAAATGAAAAGGGTCTGGCTGGACCCATGTGCCAAACGGAGGGTTAAGCAAACAAATGTTGACTGTTTCGCAAAACAACCCAAACCATTTCTTCTCCTTAATATATTGTCACAAATTTGAGACCGACATTTACTTTTGTTTAGGAAAAATGGGAGCAGAGTGACCTTATATTAGGCACAATATTGACTTAATTTTTAAAACAAAATTCCTTTAGGGAGCTTAGAATGATTTGGTAAAAACAACCTGACGACTGCACACTAGTTTTTTAAGTGGAGATCGCCATGAGGCATCTCTTAATATTGGTATTACCTATAATATACGAATAAGTTCAAACATTATGCGTGCTTTTTTAAAACTTTTCTAAAAAGCGGGAAAACGACAAGTTTCGTATCTGGGTTCAAAGGAAGCTGAACCTAAGCCAGAATCTAATTGTAGCCCGCGAAACAAACTGTGCACTGTGGGCCCAGATTGTCATATTTTGTCCAAAAATCTGGCATTTCCATAATAACTTTTTTAGAGTGATAATATTTTACACACGTTTTCGTAAAGGACTGAGCTATTTTTGTGGAAAGTTTGAGCCTCCCCAGTTTTTTTTAATATATAGATAGTCTAGATCGAAATTGGAAAAAATTTTAAAAAATTTTTCGAGCTATAGCCCCAATCACTTTCAGTTTTCCAAGCCAATTGCAAAAAGACGACACCACCAATCAATCTGGTGGTCAATTTTTTTGGCTTGCTCTTTTATTTCCGAAAAAGAAATTTTTTAAAATCCACATTTAAATTTTTACGTTTTTTTGTCAAAATTGATAATTTTAACATTTTTTGACTTGCTATGCTATAAAATTTTCAAATTGTACATTTTTTTTACATTTTAGTACAACTTTTGAAAAAATGGTTATTAAAGCATACTTTTAGGCATCTAAGAAATTCGAAAAATTCAACTTTTAGATACAAAATTAAATTTCCGAAAATCGTGAGGAATTACATTTTGTTGTAAAACATGTGAAGAACTTTATAAACATTTTTTCGATCAAATATCGAGTGGTAGTCGGAGGTACCCTTAAAGCAAATTAGCCAAAAGATAAAAAAACCAAAAAAATCTTTACAGCTACTCGAATATATTTATAACCAAAAAGTTTTTAAGCTCAGTTTTATTTTTTTCTGAAGTTATATTTATAAATAACAAAGTGAATGAAAATTTCTTAGCTACATGTATCATGGTAAGTGCAGGTTTTTTTTTTCTATAAATTATCGCGAAAGCTCATAAAATACAAAATGTCAACTTTGATTGCCAATAACTTAAAAACCACTAATTATAATTTAATAATTTTTTATGCACAGGATACCTTTATGTGTGTAAAATTATATGAAATTGCCATTTTGTCCAAATTTTGACTTTCTTCTGAGAGAATTTTGGCCAAAATCTGGCTACGCGGGCCCATTGTGCTGTGTGAGAAATTTTTGGTCAGTATAGCAGCCCTTTTTATGATTAATGAAAATAAGCAACAACAATAGCTTAATTGCATGCCAAATAATTCCAAATGCAGTAATTTTTTGTATATTCAACATTTATTATTCATAAATTTCTTGCAATTATAGTTGTCAGATTTTTGTATTTTTCACTACACGTTCACAATATGTACTTGTTGACTGATATATGTTTACTATATGTATGTATGCAGATGTCTGTTTTTAATTATGTATGTATGTATGTGTGTAGTTGTGTTTTCCTTTTGTATGTATAAATGTATATATTTTTGGTATATGAATGTAAATTGTTGTTATTTTTTATTTTTAGTCATAAGTTTGTCTTTTAGATTTGCAATAATTGTTGATATAAGTACACATTAAATATTTGTTTTACTAATAATAATTATACATGCATTTCTTCTTCTCTTTTTTTTTTTTTTTGTATAATTGTATAAATATAAATTGTATAAAAAAGTTCATTTGTTTTTATCAGTTTTGCTGTGTGCTCTAAGTTCAAGGCTTAAATGCAAATGCTAAATGCAGTACAAAAAATTCTCCAACCAATGGATTTATGCCAGATGTACACTCCGCGTCACCTTATTAGGTTCAAAATCAACTCATTTATAGTATAAATATAAATTCTAGGTATTGTATAGATATTTAAATTATGAAACAATTGTTTTTTTTAGTCTCAATTTTGATTTTTTATTTTAGAAGTAGCAACAAGTCTAGACAACAAAATTAAACACCCCATAACAGCCTTGGCTTTGTTCTGCAATTCAACTGTTATTGGTTTTTTTTTTACTTCGTTTTTGGTAATGAAATTTTTTATTTCTTGAACAGCTTTAACCTACGGCGATCTATTTAGATCGGAACTGGGCCTATGTGTGAGCTGCGGTAGACGCATCAAACAAGTTTGCAAATTATGCACCAATTTTTTAAGTTAATTGCTCTGTCGACAAAATTGTCTGATAATTATTAAACTGCAATAATTTCAGCTACAATGCGTTATCGATTGCATGTAAAAATGGGACAAGATGAGTAGACGATCAGAACCTTGCAAAAACGTGAATTTTTGAAGATTGCGAAAACTAAAAAGTCTGTTCGAAAAATCGGTTGCTGCTATAGAATTTCAGTCAAATAAAGTTATTTGGCTTAAAATTTATGACTTAGCAAAACACTTGAACCTAATCTAGTGACGTGCAATATATTTTGTTTTGGCCTATGGCAGTTTTGGGCATGATGAATCACTAGAAACAACTTTTTCAGTCTCTCTCCGAACTTGGCCACATATTGACAACCAATAATGATGACGACGACGATGATGATGTTAGTTGTTGGTTTGTCTGTATACCAAGTCGAGCAAAACTAATTGCGACCATGAAGGTTTTGCTCTACTTCTATGGTTAAAGTTTTTCAATTTTCCTTTTGGCTTTATTTTCATTTTTTTCATATGCAATACATAGTAATAATTATAATTTAGCTTAAGTTTAACTATAACTCTGTCGTTTTACTTTATTATTTCTTTAATTTTTATTTTTTTTTTTTTTTTTTTTTCAATTTTTTAGTTAGCAAATTACTAATAATAAGGCAAATGAAAGTGAAGGGCACTGGGGCGGGATTATGCAAACCATAACGCAAATGGGCAACTACATAAGTATATTTATATATAACTAGTCATATATAGACGCATTTTGTATATTTGATTTATAGGCTTAAACTTTCAACTCTAGCAACTTAATGACTAAATAAGGTAGATTTTTTATTTTTAAGGTTTGGTTGTGAAATTTTTATTTTTATACTGTTACAAAAGCAGGCAAAATTGGTTTCAATACAATAAATTCGAGTCGTTGAAGCTTTGGTTTTCGATATTTGTTATCGTTTTTCTAAATAAAGGCCAAAAATTAGGCAAACGTTTTTTAAAGCACTTGTTGCAAAGCTTAAATAATGAATAAGATTTAAAAAAGCTAATTAAATAAAACATAAAATAATCGGGAGCAAACTTTTAAAAATACTCAATTTATCTGATTTTAGTTTTTTATATCAATTTGTCGAATTAAGATATAACTTACAAAAACAAAATGTTTTTCTTATCTCTCTTAAGTATTTTTGCGATTTTTTAATAATTTTGGAATCGATTAAAACATCCCAGTTCCATGATTGCGTTAGAAATCTTTCGACGGTTTTTCACTAACTATTTCAAGCCTCTTGAAATTCGTACAAATATTTCCAATACTAAAAATTTTAAATTTTCGTTTAAAGATATATTAAGCGCACTTCGGGAGTGCTCTTCGCTTAAAATTAAAAGAAAGTTATGAGTTTTTTGTTATATAATTGAACGTCTTGAATTTGCTACTTTTTAAAATCACGCTCTCAGATTGAAAAAGAGAGTCAATGCATTATTCTTGTGTAAGGCGAGTAAAAACCTCAGCTTAAAAGAAGGTATGCCGAGAAAGAGAGCGTACAAATATTTCCAATATTAAAAATTTTAAATTTTCATTTAAAGATATATTAAGCGCACTTTGGGAGTGCTCTTCGCTTAAAATTAAGAGAAAGTTATGAGATTTCTGTCATGTAATTGAACGTTTTGAATTTGCTACTTTTCGCCATTTTAAAAATCACGCTCTCAAATTGAAAGAGAGCCAATGCATTATTCTTGTTTAAGGAGTAAAAACTCAGCTTAAAAGAGAAAGTTATGAGATTTCTGTCATGTAATTGAACGTTTTGAATTTGCTACTTTTCGCCATTTTTAAAATCACGCTCTCAAATTGAAAGAGAGCCAATGCATTATTTTCAGAGTTTCAGACCGCTCTCTTTTTTCCCAGCTCTGATTATTCTTGTGCAAGGAGAGTAAAAACTCAGCTTAAAAGAAGGTATGCTTAAAAAGAGAGCGTACAAAACATTTATGTGTTAGTGTAGTGCTCGATACGAACGTTATTTTTATGCGGATTATAAGCTTTTCTGATATCGGAACGCATAAAAAAAAGCCTTTTGAAACAATAAAGCCGAATCCTTATCCTACTGCACACTTCTACTTCTAAGTCTTATTCCATTTTTGTTTTCGCAGTATGGTCATTATAAGTTTAAATTGTAATTAAAAGCAAAAACACAATTGCGAATTTTAATATCGTAATACGTTAAAAAAAATTTCGAAACAAAATCCGAAAAATAATAATATAAAATTCTAAGTAAAACAAAATTGTTGAGGCAAAAATTAAAATTCCAATATTCAAATACAAAAATAATAACAAAACAAAATATATTTTTAATATTTTTTTGAGATTTTTTTTTTCGTTTAATTTTTAATATCGTTTAAAACATAGTATATATGTGTGTGTGTTTAGAGTTACATTAAATGTTTTTGTTTTTTTTTTTCGTTTTACAACTTCGTATAATGTTGTTCTCGCTGTGAAAATTGTTTAAAATTTAATAAATTAAAACATAATAATACAGTACAATGAAATCATATTTGTAGAACATAAAAATAAAAACCTTTTTCAAATGTTTCAGCTTTTTTTTCAATTAATAATACACTGGGTAAAGTTTTGGAACCAATATGCATATAAACTTGGTTTTCGTATAACTTTAAGTAAATTGGAGGAACGTATGCTGTGTGTTTATAAGATTTTTGCATGTGTGCAACCAAAAACTTTGATATTTTGTTCTGGTAGCCAATTTTTTTGGCGAGCTAAGCACGTTTGTTTTTTTTTTTTTTTTGTTTTTCATAAATATCTTATCTTCCCTTTTTTGTGTTAATATGTTTTGTTTTTTTAAATGTTATGTGTTAGAACTTTGACTACTAGCTACGTTTTCTTTTTTATTTTTGTTGCTACACCAAATCTTTTATTTTTTTTGCATATGTTTTAATAATTTTTTTTGCTGTAATTTTATTTAGTTTTGACATTTTTTGTGTTCAATTTTGTTTTTTTATATCGTTTTTTTTGCGCCAGCTTAAGATACATTTTATATATTTTTTTTTTGTAATAAAAATTCATATAAAATTGAGCAAAGCAAATAGAACAAAAGCTAAAGTTTCTTTTTTATGGGCTGGAATTTGGTTTTAATTAGAGCAAAGAAATACAAACAAATAAAGAAATATATCAAATAATCAATTTCCATTATAGAAAAGCCAATCACACTTAAATACAATTTCCAACTGTGAGTTTTTTGTATGTGTTTCAATTAAAACATTATGTATAGAAAAAATGGGGCATATAAAATCGACGCGCTACAAAACTTGCTTCGGTTTTTCGTAGTTTAAGGTTTTTATCCGCTGCCAGACAAAAGACCATTACTTTTGCTTAATATGTTTATAATATTAGTAAAGTAGTTTTTTTTTTTTTAAATTCTGCATGCATTTCCATTCACCAAAGCCGCTTAAAAGTCCAGTAAAGCCACATCGGGAGCAGTTGCAGCAGCAGCAGGTTCTGCAGCCACCACGGGCAGTGCCTCTTCCGCCGCCTCGGCTGGCTCCTCGTGCACGCCATTGCCATTTTGAGTAATGTTGCCGTTAGTGGCAGCAGTAGCCGCAGTTATGGGTTCAGCTTCAGCTGCTGTTGTAGTCTTGCTGGGTGTGTTGCCGCCGCTGATCGGTTTCTTGCCTTTCAAGGCTGCCGGCGATGTTTTAGCGGGTTCTTTGGCTTTCGGTTTCAGTAGTGCGCCACTGGCGGCATTGGGCTTAAACGGCGTGGTCTTGCCAGCAGCCGGCTTTAAGGGTGACGCTGACTTGCGCAGCGGTGCCGCAATAGGATTGGCTTTAGCAGTGTTGCTGCTGGCCGACGTCAATGAACGACGCGTAGTGGTAGTGTTGCTGCTGCTAGTGGCGGAGTGAGTGAATTTTGGCGCCGGGCGTGCCGTAAAAGTCTTTGTAATCGTTGTAGTAGTTGTGGTTGAACCACCTCCGCTGCTGCCATTAGCTGTAGCAGACTTAACGCGTGTGGTGCTGGTCTTGGTAATGCCATTGGCCAACGGCTTTGTGGGACTGCGCATGGTAGTAGTTGAAGGGGTGCTAGTGGTGCCAGCTGCGGCAGGCGAAGTCTTCCGTAGCTGCGAAGACAAGGTGCTGCGTGGCGAAAGCCTTGGCTTGGTTGCACCAACGCCCACGTTAAGTGTGCTGGGCTTGCTGGCGGTCGACGCAGCTAAAGCTGTGCGCGGCTTGGCTGTCGCTGTGGTTGTGCTGCTGCTGCTAGCGCCTGTGGCTGCGGGCATCCTGCGTGCTGTGCTAGTAGTTGTTGCTGCCGTGCGTGTAGCCGTCAGAGTTCTGGGTTTGCTCAGACTAGTGGTTGCAGGCCGGCTAGTTGGAGCTGTGGCCGGGCGAGCGCTGTTGCTAGTTGCGCTGCTGCTAGTTGCGCTGGTCTTGGGTACTGCTGGCTTAGTTGCTGCTGTTTTGGATGCTGCGCTGACCAAAGGCTTGCGTGCTGCGGTGGTCGCTGTTGGCTTGGCAGCGCCAGTAATAGTAGTAGTTGAGGCGCCAGTAGTCTTGGCTGGTGCAGTGCGTGGGCGTGCTGCAGCTGTGCTGCTGGTAGTTGTAGTAGTTTTCTTGGTGGCGCTTATCTCCACAGCGGGTTTCTTTGTGGCAGCCGGCTTAGGCTTAGCTGCTGCAGTAGTTGCAGCTCCAATGCTTGTTTTGGCCGCTGGTCTTTTGATCGCCTCTGTGGAGGTAGACTTAGCCTTGGGCTTATCAGCACCAACAACAGCAGCAGCGGCAACAGCTGCAGTGGCAGCCACAGCAGCAAAAGCTGTTGCGGAGATAGCAGCAATGGGCTCTGACACTGCAGCAATGGGCTCTGACACTGCAGCAATAGGCTCTGCTACAGCTTCAGAAGCAGTTTCCACCAAACTTTCTACCGGCTCGGGTGCAGTGGCTTCTTCATCGCTTCCGAAGCCATATGAACTCACTACTTCAATTGTCGGTGTCACCAAATCCTGTTGCAGCTGTTCTGTTTTGTTTTCGTTTTGTTCGGTAGCAAACAAATCTTGTTGTGGTTCTGCTGCCTTAACTTCGTTGTGTTCTTCGTTTGATTGTGTTATCTGTTGTTGTGGCTGCTCATCCTCCTGGTTTAGTTCCAACTTATCTTCGCTCTTCTTAACCTCAAATTGTAGGGGCAGATCATCACCATCAGCAAATGGATTGCTGGCCATTGATTGAGTACTGTAGACATCATAACCGGCAGCTGCATTAAAGTCAGCATGCTCCTCCACCTGCAACAAATGAAAACCCATTAATCATGTGAGTAAAAATACGTCATCAACTACACTCTAAGAAAAAAGTTGTAAAAAGGTAAATAATATGGCTCGAATAGTTAGCAATTATTATAATTCTTTGCTCTAAGACTGTTACCAACAAGTCCAAAATTCTCAAAGATTTGGTACATCTGAACCGAACTGAAAACTTAAAAACAAGATCAAGACCAGTTTGTAGCTAGCTTTAAACAAAGTGCTTAAAAATTATTTTGAAAACTGATTTAAAAAAAAAACCTGCATATTTAAATCAAAAACAAACATATTTCCTTGGATTATGTTTTGTTTTTTTTTTGTTGAGTGTAGCTATAAGTCATACGACCCAAACAGAGCTGAGCTCATACAATCAAATGCCAAGATGACTCTATAAATAAACACCAATTGGGCATGTTTGCTGGCAATCTTTGTTAAGCAGCACTTAACATCATTCACGCCGTTTTGAAATTTTAATCTGTTGACTCGGCTACCCCCAAAAAACGAAAAACAAATCTCACAAAAAACGCGCAGCGTGATCATGATGATGACTAACAAAACATTCAAGTCAATGAGCCAAAAAACAAAAGACACTAAAACCAAGTAAAACTTCACAGCATTTGGCCCGTGTCGATGTCGAGAACTGCCTCCCCCTGCCACCTAGTACCTAGTAGTCATACAACTCACACTGCTTCACTCTTCAACAAACAACATGTTAAATCGATAAATGCAATGAGTCGTCGCCAGAGTTATCTTCGTCTGTTCGGTTTTTTTTTTGGAGGGCGCAAAAGTTCGTGGAAAATATGGAAAATATTTTATGTTGTCTTGCAATTGTGCGTTAAGAATATGTTACTTATGGTATTATAGCCGGTTCCCTCTGTATAAGCTGTAAAAATAGACTTGTGCAACAAGCGGCTTGACGGGAAAAGTGACAGCCTGCCGGCAACAAAGTATGTGTTCATGTATTTTTGAAGTTGGCAGCCTGCTGCAATACTAGACAGATACAGATAAAGATACGGGGATACAGACAAACAACGGAGCAATGAATATAAATCACGCAACAGACAAATTCCCAGCTAAATAAATAAGAGGAAATTGTATGTCCCTTACAAATGTATGTAGTAGATGGTAAGTGCAGAAAGACATAAGCAACAAGAGCGATAACGCCTAAAAGCAGGCAATAGTTGATTGTAAATTGAAAGCAAAGATGGTCGATCGATGCTAGAGATGGACAATTGTCGTGACAAACGCAGCTTTTGCAGTTAGTGTTAAAACTGCGTATATCGATAAAATCAGTAGTAAGTCAATGTCATATGTTAACTTCGCTACTAATCAAACCCGACTCATTTTTAGTATTCTTTCTATAGCTCGAATTGAGTCCATAAGATATAGGTAAGAATTGTTAATTAAATGTAATAAATCCAAAATGACTATAAAAATGCAAATATAATATATATAAAATTGTTCATAAAATAACTTTTGACTTTTTTTTAAAGATTTTTTAACAAATTTTATGGAATCCGATCCTTATTAGTATGACTTTTTATAAAACATAATGAAATTCTTATTCAAGTTTTTAAAAAATCTTAAGCTTTTTACAGGAATTCAACTTCAAACTTGTTTGTACAGAGCCTAAAAATTTAAGGAACGCTTCGCTTTTGTTTATATTATTTTTGACGAAAACACTTATTCCAATAATACAATAAAGATTAATATAATATTTTCTTACAAAAGATAAGAATAGTGTCAGCGTCAGAAATGCCTCGATACAAAAATTTTAAATTCTGGCTAGTACCGAACAAAAGCTAAGATCCAAATTAAGAGGCTTGGCCATATAACATTGTATTTAAACCATTTTAAACACATTTTCCACGGGAATTTTCATGAAAACTATAAAAAAAAAAGAGTAGGCGCGTAAAAAAAGGCACTTTTTAAGAGTTTACGACTATGTAAAAAACAAAAAAAAAAAGACACTTTTTAAAAGTTTGCGACTATGTAGACATAAGTAACTATTTTATTGTTCGCTAGGGAGTTCAATTTATATGTTGTACAATAATACGTAATATAAAAACCCTTTATAAATTGCACGATAAAATTTTTAATAACTTGAGTTGTAGAGAACGATAAATTTCAAGTATTGAAATGATTCACTTAAGCAATATGTTTTGTTTTCAGTGAATAATTGTAAGATATAACGTTGGTTCCGGAACTCTAATATGTTTGCGACGGCTGAAACTCATTACAATTTTTCAACTGTACTTGAGTTGTAAAAAGCAATAACAATTATAATTACATTTTATGATTATTACGACTCCTATTCGCAGAATTAGCTGTTTACTAGATATTCAGGCATGTTCTGGATTTTGATTGCAACAGGTCGAAATGACTGTCTGAGCTGTATTACCAAACCGAAACAAATAAATTTAAATCAAAATTTAGTCGCAGCTCACGTTTTACTTTTAACATGCTCATCTCTAGTCGGTGCTTTGTCAAAGCTGGGGGCGCTTAAAACTGTTTTCTAAGCATCCCTTTGTTCCAGTTCCAGTTCAAAAAAGGGGAGTGTCTGGCAGGGTTGAACATACACGCATATATACACAATCAGTCTTGTACATACACAAACACACACTCATTACTAATGCATACAAATTATTATAATGACATCAGCAGCGTCAACTTCGTCGCCCGACTTGCTAAAACTTATGAAAGTGAGAAATTAGAGGAAAGACCTAGACAGAGAGCAATGAATGTCATGACAGTTGTGTTTTGTTTAAACACCATTGGACTTGGACACTGGTACAACAAACTATAAGAACAACAACTATACCAACAAAGTGGCGTAGATAGATTTTTGCAAAGGTGTGGTCTATGGTTTAGTATATATATTAAATTCGTACACATTTTCTCGAAAGTTACAATTTGCTTTCTTATCATCATCATAATTTCCTATATCTCCCACTGGAGCATAGGATCTTTGCTTCCTTATGGGATTAAAATATTCTTTGGCTCTGCTTGAAAGCCTGAGGCGATATCTATGGTTTGCAATAAATCAAGGGCGGCAGTAAAAGCAATCGCTTTTGATATTACTAGTCTAAACAATTTTTGCTCAAGGATCGTAATAAATTTTCCTTAAGATATCAATAAAGAATTAAATGGCAGAATGTGGCTTAAAATTTTTAATTTCAAGGGTTTATACCATTTAAACTGGACTATTGTAAGTAGTGAAGTAAGTAAATATTTCAAAAAGATACAAACAAATTGTTAAACTTTCTTCTTTAACTAAAATGAGCAATTAAATAGGGGCCTACTCGTTTCGCTCATATAACTATATCCCTTCCAATCTGTCAATTTTTTTTATATAAAAAATTACTTTAATTTTATTAACTTCATATGCATATTACTGTGAACACTAATATGAAACTATTTGCTTGCGCCATCTTGCGGCAACAACTTATTTGCGCCATCTAGCGGACACAATAAACTGAAGCGAAAAAATCTATTTTGAGTGGAAACGGCTGTAACTCAAATGATGGAATACCCTTAGAGTTCCCATCCAATCTACACCCATGCAGCAACAGCTAAACATGGCGATGACATAGCATATATAGAGTTAGATATACATATAGAAAAGACTCTGTACCCTAAAGAGTGCACAAAACTAAAGCAAAAAGTCAGATGACAGGAAACGTGTCAGTGACTGTTAGTTAGTGACTTGGCGTTAGTTTTGGTGGAAAATGTAGCCGTTAACATTTTTTCCGGCACTTTTCTTCCTAGCGCACACGCAAAGACCACAAAGAAGACCTTACGTGTGAAATAGTGGGGAAAAGAGCGGGATAGTTGCTTTAAAATGTCATTGACCAGTAAATGCCAGCTAGCCGGCCGGCTGACGGTCCGACTGTCTGTCTACGGGCAACTCTAATGTGGTTGTTGCTGCTGTTGGTTCTGCAGCTCTCTTTTATTTTCATTTTTATTATTTTTATTTATTTATTTTTTTTTTTTTTGCTCGTTTTGGCTTTCTTTCGTTGTTTGCGCCATTGCTCAAGCGTAATGGGGTTAAAAGTAAGCTGAAGCCGAAAAAAGTCTGACAAAAATGTACCAAGAGTTTCCAAATGGGGCTTAGTCAGCTGCGCTGCCACTGCGGCTAGTTCAGCTGCTGACTCACTGCACAAATTATGTAATCATTAATTAGTGCGTATGGCATTTCAAAAAGACACATATACATGTATATATGTATGTTTGTTATATATGTGAATGAGTGTATTTATATTTATTTTTCATTCACTAATCGCCATGATAATTTATTTCATTATTTTTATCAGCACTTTGCCGGCCGGCCGGCAAATGCTTTATAAACAGCATATTTATGTTTGGGTTTATTATTTGTTATGCCTTGATATCCGACAGATCAAAATGATAAAACTCACCGCACAAATTAAGAAACGATCTGTTGGCACAAATTGCTTTTACATGGGTTGGTAAATTTAGCAAAAATAATTCTAAGCATTTCTGCAAAATCTTCACAATTTCCCCATAATCCATAATTTTCAAGGTAATAATTGTTTCAATGTCACTCAATCACTTTTTCTGCGAGATCCTATTTGAATGAATGAAACAAGAATTTGCGGAAAAAATTCTGGAAATTTGTTTAAATTCTACTATTATTAAAGATTCGCAAACAAAAATTTCTTTTAATTTTGAAAAAAAAAAATTATTAAATAATTTAAAATTTTTTTTTATGTCGCTTGAAACTTTTCAACATCGAAGATGTGAAAAACTAATGGTTCACTTTGCGAATAAATTGCTGCTTGGGCTGTGACTGTTTTGTGGCTTTAAAAGACTTGTAAAATTTGTACGGATAAAAATCGTCTTGCTAGTTTTTAAAAGTGAAATGCACATATATGAACATCTGCTGGAAATCATTCAAAACGGCCAATTAATCATTCACTCAAAAGCACTACTGTACTCTTTTGAATGAATGTTAAGCGCATGTTGCATTCGTGGCTGTATTGGCAAATAGGTAGAGTACTTGTGCATCCAGACAGTATACTGGGACTACAATATTTTTACAGTGAATGAAAATGTTTGAAAAAAGTATAGGGAGAGAGAAATTGCGCATTCAAAGAGATGCAGTTTAAGGCAGAGATAGCATTTTTACTCTCTTTTCCAAATTGTGGTTTAACACAAACCAGCTTACTTTACTCTTTGTTCATTTTCACGGTTCTCACTATTATGTGTACACTCTGCTTTGGCTAAAATTTGAGTACAGCATAGTACAGTACAGTGGCGTTAGAAATGAATGCAGTCAGGCAGTCTGAATAATGATTAGTCATAATAAAATAAGGCTGTAAGAATACTGATGAATACGATTTTTAAGTTGCTGACGTTTTGATTGTAGATACAATTAAAACCTTAAGGGCAGAGTCCTGTTTATTAACTTCTGTTTCAAAACTTCTTTAACTCAGCTAGATGCAAGTAAAATTAGCTTTACTTCATTTTTTGTTTCACAAACCGCTTAGAACTAAGTTAGTTATTAGGTTTCAAGTTAGTTGCTAATAATTATTAATTTTTTGTCCATTTACATTATTTTACTAATATTTGTTCCCATAATTTGTTCAGATTGTTAATACTATCCAAGCAAAAAAAAAGCTAGAAGCCTAAACTCTTTATTTTATCGCATATTAGATCTCACAAATCATCTTATCTAATATGTTGAGAATAAACAAAATAAATAAATAATTTTTTAACCTACACTAGTTTACAAATTTTACGGTCATCAAGTGAACCTTTGTATAAAAGTGTTTTTTGGCGTAACTTTGGGTCGAGAAACACGAAAATTACAACCATTTTTTTTTTTTTCTTAAGCACCGTATTCGAAATTTTTTCGAAAAACAACAAACAAGTTTTTGGGCACTTTTTCAGTTATTCGACACGAAAGACGATTATATCGAAAGGTATTGATGTGCTCTTTACACTGATATATGAATGGCTCGACTGCCAAATATTAACTCCACTTTTTGAATTTTGCAAAATTTAAAAGTCAAAGTATTTGGGAATCATCTTGAAGCTGATTTTCGACAGTGACGGAATATTTTTGAAGATTTTTCATATGATCGTGACGCTTCGACAAAATGACACTGAATAATAATTTATTTCTAATTTTTCTTAACTGTTTGTTTTATGGAGTTAATCGATTGGGCTTGTGAACCATTCATATGATAGGTCCAGATTAAGTAAAAATTATTGAAGCAACCAAAGTCGAAAAGTTGTCATTTTCACGTTTCTCGACCCAAAATTACCTTGAAAAACACTTTTTTTACGAAGGTTAATTTTTCGTGTAAACTAGTGTTATTTAAAGAAGACTATGCAAAACAAACAACAAAAAATCTCACAATTTATGTTACCAACTTTTTGAGAATAAGTAAAATAAAATAAATAAATAATTTATTTCTTAACTTATTTAAAGAAGACTATGCAAACAAACAACAAAAAAAGTGGTTTAAGTTTAATTTAGATAAATAATAATAACTTCGGCTTTGATTGTTTGCACTACAGACTTCAAGTGTGCGCTAAGTTTCTTAAATCTTTTAGCCCCACCCGCAGACTTGACCCACATTTATTTACTACTGCTTCAATAAATTAACAAGGGTATATAAACATAGGTGTCTTATGGTTAGCTTTCCAATTTATTTGCGTTTTTTTTTTTAAATGCTGTGTAAATACTTTTAGAGCAAATACAATTTAAAAAAAAAATATATATTTTTCAAATAAATATTTGCAAAAATGATTGCCATCTAAAATTTTTCTTCTAGCATGTTGACAAATCGTTTTGGCACTCAAAACTAAATAAGAACAAAAACAACAACAAGTTGCTATATATAATAACTGGCAATTAAACAAGCTAACAGCAAAAGTAACAACAACAATGAGTACAACATACATTCATTGATGTACTCAACAAGGCGTCGAGACTCGGTGAATGGTTTTGCCTGTTGGTGGGAGGTTTTTGATATGCGAATGAGTGTGAGTGAGTGAGTAGTGTATGATTCAGTGTGTTTCATTTCAGTGTGTTTCAATTCAGTGTGTTTCTGTTGCTGTGACTATTGCCGAAAATTAACAAGACTCATGCACAACGATGACATCAACTTTTGTGATATTATTGCTCACTGGCACACACAAAACACACACACACGCACACACACGCTCTCTCTCTCTCTCATGCTGCTCTTTTTCCTGTTTGCTCTCTTTTTGTTGGTTTGATTTTGTTTTTTTTTTGTTGTTTAAGTGCGCAGCAAAAAGAAATTGCACGAGATCATTTGTTCAGTTGACGTCAACATTGTTGTTATATGGTGTGATATATAGAACACACATACATAGTACGAGAACATATACTTGTGTATACAAACATATGTAAACATATGCAAGTATGTGAATTGTTTAAAACATAAACACAAATCAAGTTCAACAGATGTTGGAATTGGCGCACATCAAGTTGGGGTCCATTTGCATTCGTTTTACATTCACACACTCTCCACGCACACACAGTAAACGCTCAGTAATTAGAACAGGTTGATTCCCCGTGGAAAATTTATTTCATACGAATTTAAAGCTTAGCACAAATCATTTTCGAAGTGGTAATTCCCAGAACTAAAGTTTTGTTAAATTTATTAATTATTATGACTTTAACAAGATATAATGTTTTCTTGCGGCAAACACAATCTCAAAGCTTTGTTGACCAAAATTGTAAATTTAAAGATTTACCATATACCAACTTTGGAATTTGTAATTTACTCAGTTTATAAATTAAAGAAAGATAAGATGGTTTGGTTATTATAGTCATACCAAACTGGGTTAGTACGTTTTGGCAAATTAAGTTAGATACATTTTATTAGAGTTAGGGTATGCACTTTATTGGGCAGAAATGCAAAAGTGGCCGACTAAAGTCGTGAGCAATCCTAACAAGTACTCCCGAGTTGCAACGTGCGCAACAACTATTGGCGAATTCGCGGGATCAAAAAATTTGTATTTTCAGATTTTAAAAAAATAAGAAAAAAATGTTGCGCATAAATTAAACAGATATTTGTTATCCTTTTTTTTTTACTTTTAAAAATTTCATACATTATGGCATGTACGTTCATTTAAAATACTTTTTTTCTGCTTTTGGCTGTTTTTTGAAAACAGCTGTTTCATTTTCTATTACACTTAAAGCACACTAAATACCAAAAACAGCATATTTCTATATACAGCGTGTTTTTTTAAGAGGTTCAGAACTTTAAGTTGGCAACACTGCTTTTATCTGACAACTCATTTAACCGCTGATAGTTGCTTTTTGTTGAGTTTGGGTTGACATTTCATTATAGAGCAACGCTTGCAAATTGTTGAAGTTTGTTTTTAAAATAATGGTTCCGTTCGTCAAACTAGTTCAAAATTCAAACTTTTGTTCTCCGATGAATGGGTACGTAAAAAAGCAGAATTGTCGCATTTGGAGTGAGAATAGTCCACAAGCTTTTGTCGAAATACCATTTCATCGTCAATAAATTACTGTCACTTGTCTATGTCGATAAACCAGAGACAATTGAACATCTGGAAATCAACATTCGAAGAGTTATTGGCGAAATACAGCTGCAAATGCTGCGGAAAGTTTGTGAAAATTGGTGTTCCTTGTACGCGCCAGCCCTGGCGGCCACATGGCCGAAATCCTATTTAAACATTAATGTCATAAAATTTTCTATACAATTAGGCCCGTTTCATTGATATTTAAAATATATTTCTTTGTTTTATTATGATTTAAGCTTGTGTGACTCTAAAAAAAACACCCTTTATATTGTAGGTATACTTAGATAAGCTAGTATAGTCTCATCTTCTAAAAGTTGGTTTGGCAGTAAATAGCTTACGAGAAAAAAAAAAATATATCTTTGGCTGATCTTGATCCGAACCCTGTCATATGATAGATGTTGCCCAGTGTGAATAAATAAATATGTAAATGTTTGATGTGGGCTTTCCTTCTATATGTTCCAAAGTCAAGAGTAAGACTCTCGGGCAAAAATGCAAAAATTTTTTTAGTGTAAGTACAACATGAACACCTTAAATATTTTTTCCTAATTTTTTGAACATTTTCTTTCCATTTTCTTGGGCAAATACGAATTTAAAGCTTGTCTTGAAAAAGTGCTCATAAAAATGTAAAATTAAAATATTAAATAATAAATTAAAATTAAGTTGTAACAAAAACTTGTCAACAAAAAAAAAAATTATAAAAAGTTGTTCTTTAAAACTAAAAATAAATGACGTAACTCCTTTTTGATAGTTATGATTTATTTTTTCTTGAGAGATTTACATATTCTTCCAATTTCTTATTCGTTTTTTCTATTTTTTCTATGGATGAGTTGCAGTACAAATAGAAGTTTTGTTTTGTAAGTTCTACCCAAAATGTTAACCTCCAATAACAAAACAATTATGCGACTCCTCTGTCTTGGATTTTCTCAAGTACACTTTAAAACAAAAAGCAAAGCTTCACAAAAAGCAAAGCTTCACAAAAAGCAGAAGCTTTTTAACAAAATATATCTTAAAAGAAAAGGAACGACCATCAAAGGAAACTGTTTCATAAATGTTTTTTGGTTATCTTTACGTGCTTAAATACAAGTAAAAAGTGTAATCTGAGATTTCGATTTTTTCAATCTTCGTGCGTTTACTATATACTTGCACGAATAGGTATAACATAAAACAAAAATCACGCATGTGCTATGGTCAACTTTGATTCGTAAATTTCTTCCGAGAAACCAAAATGGCACAAACATTATTGACAATTTATAGAGTCTGGCAAAATAGTACGGTAAGTTTTTGCACAAATACAACAAATCACTTGGAATTATATTGTTTTTGTTGTTATTGTCAAAGTCTCACACGGCTCGTTAGACATCCATACTGGGCAACCGGCAATCGACAATGACCATTAAGCCCAGACCAATATGGCTTGCAGATACTGCGCTTTGCTTGCTCGTTCGATCGTTTTGTTTATGCTAACTGTATTTGGCCTTACATATACATTATATACATTATAGTCATAATAAAATACTTTTACATACTCTACACTTAACCAAATGTTCAATAATGCGTAGAGCTTTTTTTTTTGCCATGAGCCGGCGAACTGCCTTTTGGCATTCATTCATTCATTACGCATACCAACAGAATGCAATGACTAAGCGAACTCTCTCGGGGTACCAACTTGGGGCCCCATTTTGGGCGGTGGCGAATAAGAAGAAGCAGAAGAAAGACAACAGCAACGACAACTTTAACATATATAATGCCAAATTAAGCGGCGACAAAGTACTGCACACACAGATACATACAGGCATAAAACAGAAATATACATAGATATAATATGTAATTTCTATTTTTAAATAGGCAAACAAAATGTAAAAAGACTCGGCGTAGTAGAAGACCATAACGACAAAGAGTAAGGAGCAAAAGAAAGCAAATGAGCAAGCATGCAGTAAACGTGCATTCTTTCTGTGCTTTTCTTTATAAATCTTTGTAGTACATATTAAAGACGAGCAGAGCTAATGGTGGGCGGAGCCCCTTGCTTGCATTAAAGATATTTCAAGCATTTAAAATTTCAATGTAAAAACTGCATACCAAATTCATGTAGTAATAATGGTTTCAGTTATCAAAAGATTCGTTCGAATATTCCTTTAAACAAACACAAAATGTATTCTATGTCCTGATTGACTTTCATCAATGGTGTGCCAGAAATTAATGCAATCCAAAGTAGTACCAGATATCTCTGCCAATCTTAAGGCCATCATCCTACAGCCAATCAATAAATTGAAGTAAGCGAAAGACTGAGATAAAAGCATTTAAAAGTCGGATTTCTAGAATTTCATAAAAGATTACCTAAAACTTGCATAAATAATATTTTGGAGAATTAAGTAATATCAAGCTTCTTCTACAAATCGCTGGTGCCACAAATTATCCACAAGGAGACAAAAGAAAAGAAGATAAAAAGTTCCTGTTAAGACATATCAGTTATTATCACAGGCAACCATGAAAGGACTATTAGGGACTTTATGCAGGACGCTTTATATACAACATGCGAGTGATGCAAGAAAGAGGGATTGTCAATCAATCCCACAAAAACCACTATTGTCTCATTTACTAGGAAAAGGGCGTTTCATATCCCCAGTCTAACAATAAATGAAACAGAGGTATCCTTAAAGGAAGAGGTAAAATGTCAAGGTATTATCCTGGATCAAAAACTCACCTGGGAAGCACACCTTAACTCGGTAATCACAAAGGCCAAGGAAAACCTTTGGACAACAAAACAACTTCTTGGTAAATCCTGGGGGCTGAGCCCCAAAATTACCTTCTGGGTTTACACCTAAATGGTTAGACCTATCATACTATATGGGGTATTGGTATGATGGGAAAAAACCAGACAAACCACAGCTATATCAAAACTGAGGAAATTACAGAGGCTTGCTTGCCTAAGCATCACAGGGCCTATGAGAACTACCCTAACTGCTGGCATGGAAGCACTGCTAAATTTAACACCGCTACACCTAGAAATACAAGAGGAAGCTGCAATGCAAGCACTTTCAATCCACATAAAAGAAAAATTCAAACCAGGAAATTTCACTGGTCACCTAAAAATCCTTAACAGGGTCGGTAACGCTAACTACATGACCCAGGCAAATGACCACACAGACCCAGTTCTCAACTTAATCAGGAGATACAGAGTCATGTTCTCATCTAGAGAGGAATTGAATGATAACCCGGTGTGGTTATATGATGACTCGCAAAAATGGTACACAAATGGGTCCAAAACACTGCAAGGTGTAGGAGCAGGTATAGTGGGCCCAGAGCACACAAATCACCAACACTAAGCACTGATAGTGGAAACAGTGGAGATCCTATCCAAAAGAGGACTCAAGAGAGTTAAGATCAAAATACTCTCAGACAGCCAATCAGTCCTCAAAGCACTAAAGAGCTACACCACATTCACCTCTAAAGTCCTTACAGAATGCAACAATGCACTCAACCAGCTGGCCACCCACAACCAAGTCTCCTTGATTTGGGTGCCCGGACACGAAGAACACGAGGGCAACGAAAAGGCGGACCTTTCATAGGTACTACTCCCTTTTTCGGCTTCAACAAGAACAACATGAAACATGAGACCAAGAAATGGACTCAACAAAAAATCACGGAATATTGGAATGGCATTGAAGGCCTCAACCATTCCAAAAAATTCCTAAATTTCGACGCCAAAAGAGCGAACACTACTCTCTCTCTCTAAACAGGAAAAGTCTGAAGACCCTCTCTGGAGCACTAACAGGCCACTTCGCTTCCAAAAAACACCTACACAGAATAGGCCTATCAGATTCAAATACATGCAGATTCTGCTGTGATGAGGAAGAGTCGGTGGAACATCTGATCACAAATTGTGAAGCACTAGGCCACAGAAGATACAAAATTCTAGGTGCACACCTACTAGAAGATGTAAACCTACAAAAGCTCCCTTTGAAGGAGCTGGTCAATTTCCTCGACATACTAAATGTCTAAATGGTCGTAGTGCGTATAGGCCTATGCCTAACCCACAAACAATTATAATTACAAAATTACAATTACTGTTTAAGTGAAGCTTGGTTTAAAACAAGCAAGCCACGAAATCACAATAAATTTGCGATTCTGTCAAAAACCGTGAGTCAAGCTATCACGAAAATATGTTTATAACTGCGAACTCTAACCTTACAGTTTTCAAATAGCTAAACCAACCTCAAAAAAAATATGTGATGTTTTCAGAACAGTCATAAACCGTGAGTGACTCCAACGTGAGAACATTTTCGTGAGTGTTAATAACTCTTTCTAGGAGCATATCTTGTCATGCTGCCAACTCTAATGTAAACTTCGGCAGAAGCTAAAAATTTTATCTTCCGGCATTTTTTTTTTTTTAATTCTCTTCTGCTGCACATAACTGTGCCGCACAGCACAGCGAAGCATAAGGCACATTGTCTGCTGTCTAACGATGTTGCAATTGTGTGTGGTAAACTGAATTCAACATGCAGCAGCAGCAGCTCAACATGCAACCACCAAAGCAAAAGACTTGCAACAACAAAAGCAGCAAAATCTAAGGAAACTGCTCTGCCAACGTTTTTCTTAACAATTTTCCACTGCGTCTATATGGCTGCTGTGTGTGTGTGTGTGTGTATATATATATACATCTGACTGTGTCTAGTTCATCATGGAGCACATTCATTAATCTTCAATGATGATTAATGTAAAATTTTATGCTATTTTCATAATTTTTCATCACGCTCAGCCAAAGCCAACTGTGGTTCAAATTCTTATACAAAGATGCAATGCAGCAGCGCATGAGACCAACGCCAGGGGGCGCCATTGTCTGTTTTAATTAAATTTTTTCTATATTTTATACAATTATTCTTTTTTTTTCGATAATTGTTTTATTCGTTGTGCTTACATAGCAAAACGGAAATGACAAAATCAAAGAAATAGACAATGCCATATTTATTCAATAGGCATGAATTTCTTATAATTATTTTCATTATTTTTTTTACGACTTTTCGAAATCAAAACGTATTTGGCGCTTAATCAGCATGCCAATAATGTTGATGAGTATAAAGCTGGCACTATATGGTCACGAATATCCAAATATAATTTTGTCAAATTTGTCATCACAGTGAATAAAAATAAATTCCAAGACAGCACAATCAAGTACGAGCAAAGAATTCGAATTGCAAATTCCCTTTTATTTAAATTTAGGCATTAATTTTTGGTTTTGAAAAACCTCAAGTCGTTTTGGTTTAAAACTTTGCTTCTGTACATGTGTTGGCAGCTTCTTTTAAAATTTCGGATTGGCAATACCTACGTTAAAAAGTTTAGCATTAAAATTAAAAAAAAAAAAGAATTTGCAATTTTTCAATGCTTTAAATATGCATATTTTGAGAACTAATTACTATTTGGAGATTTTACAAAATTTTTACACAACTAGTTCCAATGAACTAAAAAAAATATGTATAACAATTTCCCTGTGAATAACATTTTTTTAAGTCAGGTCTTTTTTCGATCTTAAAAAAAGTACAAAATTTAGCTTTTTACAAAACTTTATTTATAAAAAATTCAATTCATGGTAAGCCCTAACAAGCACTTTATAATTTTTATAAAAATTTGTATATAACTTTAATTTTTTCAAAAAAAAAAAATCAGCTCAAATAGGGTTTTTGGCATTTTGCCTCCAACATGATTTTAGGCTTTGCTTTTCGATCTAATTTTATATTTATTGTAATATTATAGATGAACAGGTAGGGGAGACTGGGGCAAAATGCGCCACTCCGGAAATATTCAACCAGGACTACCGTCACGACGGTGATTGCTGGAGGCTTGAAATTTTTTCCATATATAGCTTTGGTGGAAAGCTCTAAACGTCGGTAAGCGCGTTTCGTTTGTTCGTGGCATTTGTTACTTATTAAGGGAAATGTGTTTGGAGCATCGCGTCATAAATATTTCGGTGAAAGGAAATGTCAACTTTGGGTCAAATTTTTTCATCGAACTTGATTGTGAGTTTTTATAGTAATTTGTGGGTGATGATCACGAAAATGGAATCGATTTGGCGAAATTTTAGTTCGCTTTCGAACCACGGACAGTTACGGACTCGAAAATGTAGCCATGGGGCAAAATGCGCCACCCTTTTTTTTTTTTTTGTTTCGCTGTCTTACAACAAACTCGCTCACAAAAAACGGTCAGCAATTTCAGTGTTCGAAACCGCTCTCTTACGAACTTTCGGAGAGAAGCGATTGAAAAAACACACTCAATTGGGTTTTTGCTCAAAAGTGTTCGGCTCAGCCCAAGACCAATTTTTTCGATTTCCTTGACATTTTCAAAATAAAACTTTTTTAGAAAATTGATAATTCAATCTTTCATTTTATGTTTCCCACACCGTGACAATCGCGTTTTCCGTAATGGGCGTTTTGTTGTTTTTTTATAAAACTCAATATTCGAGGCACTTACTGCAGCTAGAACTGAAAGTTGCTTGAGTCAAAGTTTTAGCCACATATGTGGTGTACAACATAGGGCCAACTGAAGATCCCCTCAGCCCTGGATGCCACGAAAATGCAATAATATCAAAACTGGCGCATTTTGCCGCACTCTTCCCTACATAACATCTCAACACAAAAATTGTACAGATTACCTTATTTTTAATAAAAATGTATTTTTTTTTTACAAAAAAATTAAATTGTTAATAATTTGTACAATTTACCGTTTTATTAAAAAACTCCTTAAAAATTTTGTAAAAATTTGTGTAAAAAATACATTTTCAAGGTTTTATAAAAACTTAATTTTAAATGAATTTTGTATAACAATTTTCAAGAATTTATTTTTTTTTAATGAAAATGTTATTCTGATAAAGATGAATTGAATGAATTTAACAAAAAATAGTATTTCTTAAAATTTGTATACCCAATTTAGCGTTTTATAAAATTTTAAAATTTGAATATAAAATAAATTGTTAAGTTTTTATAAAAACATAATTTTAAATAAAATGTTGTAAAAAAAATTTAGAAGAATTTTATTTCTTTTTTTAATAAAAAAAAATTTTTTTTATTAATTTTTTTTTTAATATAATTTATTTACAATCTATCCCCAAGACAATACGTAAATGATTTGAAAAAAGTCTTTGTTAGAGCAGAACCTTAAACCACGAAAACGGATTCCAATTGGATTTATGGTTTGTTTCGGCAAAAAGATATTCTAAGTCTAAAACCGTGTTTTCGTATTTGGGGAGAAGCGGCAAGTTACACTTCCCTGCCAAAATGTTGTTGGTCCGGTTTTTGCATGATATCTTTTTTGCTATTAGTTATTGAGATTAAAATTATCTATCAAAAAAATTTGAAATCAAGATTGTAGGTCGATTGGTTAAAGAACAATGACTGTTTAAAGTTCAAAAAGTGGAAATCGTATTTGGGGTTTTTCGAAAAAATCTGCAAGCTTTTGGGGTTCAACTAAAAAGTCAAAATTAGATCAAAAATTGTTCCTTGTCGGGTTAAGGTGCTAAGAGTGTGCCATAAGAATGCAGATGCAATTTTTTGGATGAAAAATTTTTTTTTTTTTAAATATTGAAGATAAACCGAATTTTCTTTAGAAAACTTTCTAATGAGTTGTAGAAAACAACATCTTAATAAAGAGATTGTTCCGCCTACGGCATTGTTTTATAAAGTTTCAAATATTTGCAAAACTGAGTAGCTTTAACTTTTTTGAGATAGCCAAAATTGTTAGGCGCTCAAAAATATACAACACACTTATTTGCCAGTGTGTTGACATTCATTGAGATGTATATCTAATTGAGATACAAGCTCCAACATACAAAATCAAAGGCACGGGGGGAACGGACATGGCTAATTTGACTAGAATATTTATGATGAACATTTTGGTTTATATAAATGTAATTTATGTGGTCTAAACACGCCTTCTTCAGTGCGTTACAAATACCAGACTAAATTGAATATGCTCGCCAAGGGGGCACATAAAAAAAAAGACTTAAAGTGGAACCGACAAAACCGCCAGATTGAGTTATGGCTCCGATTTTGTCATAGCCACAGCCAGTGCATACAAAAGAATTAATAAACAATAAAAAAAATATGTAGTATACATATATAAAACCTTAAATAAAAATAAGTGTAGGAAAACCGGCAAACGACCATGGCAACAACTTGGCAACATTTTCGCAAGTGGAGCAGCAAAACATGACAGCGACCAAATTTGCGAAATTTCAACAAAACAAGAGCTGTTAATGATCAACATGATGATGTTAACTTTAATAATAATGAAGTTGCAATGTGCTTAAAGTGTTGCGGCAACGTGGCACGCACGGTAGTCAGCATTAGACCTCGTCTATAAGACAGCTTAAAAAACAAAGAAAGAAAACAAAAATGTGCAAAAAAAAGAGGAGAGAAATATTTGCACAACTAACGAAAAAAAATAAAGTAGAAAAATAAAACAAATGCAAAGAATAGAAAGTTAATTATGTTTTATTTTATGCTGTTGCTTTGTACTCTTGAGAGTTTGTTGATGTTTTATTTTGTTTTTTTCCATCAGCCATTTTTGCAGCAAACAAGCCGTAAGTCCCAGAGCAGTGAAAAGCCCAACGCGAAGACGATGACGAAAGCCAGCCAGTTGGATAGAGACAGAGCCAACGCAGACAGGCCCAAGATTTGGAGCGGGCGAGAAGTAAGCAGAGACGGTGGCAACAACTACTGCGGTTTCTGGCAGACATTTTGGAAAATTTTTTTTTATTTATTTATTCACTTTTTTTTTTTTTTTTTTGTGAAAGGCTGTGCTGTGCTTGGCCCAAAATAAATATGAGAAAAGATTTTGTAATTTGCTTATAGCCAGCCAAGAAACCACAAAACAAAAGAAAAACCAAATTTTTGTTAAACAAGTCGTCGTTTGGATTAGAGGAGACAGAGACATAGCAAAGAACTGAGCCGCCAAGTCATGAGAACAAAGTGAAAGGCTTATGGAGTCTGTAGTGATTGCTATTGGAATGCTTGCGCTACCAAATGCCAAATGGCCGGCCACTCACCAAACAACCAAAACCCTGCTTTGCTCATAAATCTATGGGCGAATTGGTAAATGTGCTGGAGATGCACAGCTTTAGATATATGCATAGCTACAACAAGTTGCATTTTGAGCCAGTTTTGTGCTATAGTTAAAAAAAATAATAAAATAAAAGGAAACATTGAATGAGAAAGGCAAGCTCAATGGTTAACACCTACAAGTGGATACACTTGCCAACAATAGGCTTGAGATACATTTTTAGTATGGAAATATTCATTACACAGCTCGGAAAACTGTTGCTTTTTTACCATGGACTGCTTTCAAGACAAGCAAGCAAGACCGCCTGAACCTGTCGACAGTATCAAACTCAGCAGCCCCCCTTAACTGACCGCCGACCCTTCATCATCATGTTATGCTGATTGTTCAAAAATTTTCCGACAGCAAGTATGAGCAGAATCCAAAAAGTCCTTCTCAAATTAATTGGAATTAAGAGCAAATGTTTGTCTAAAAACGATGCTATTAACTCTCGCAGAGATCGTGCGTTTGCACTCCGCTAGACTTTTTGTGGGGTTTCCTTAAGTAGCGACACCTTCACAGAGGTCTTAAACAGTGATTGTCAGCCGTTGCACGCAGGGGACGAGCACAATCGGCTGCCCGCACAGACACGAGCCATGCTGCTGTTGAGAGCGACAAAAAATGAGCTCGAAGCATGTACACGCCCCGCTCTGCGTCGCATATTTAGCAAAAGTCCACATACTCTTTTTCAAGCAGTCCTGTCGACATTCCCCCCAGGCAAACGCATCTATGAGGCAGAGTCAATAAAATTTTCAATTATCGGATTCGTCCTACCATAAGATACTGTGGAAGACGGACATTTGAAGATATTATATTGCATTCCAAATGGCATACATGGGTCACTTTATTACCCAATACACAGCTTAATTTATTTCGCCCTTTTTAAAAACAACTTTATAAGAATATTAAGGCACAAAAAAAATTTCAAAAAGTATTAAAGAGCAAACTCGTCTTAATTTCAATCTTTGGGGTGTGGCTTTTACTTCAGGCGCACTTGCTGATTAAAATTTTCACCTCTTAAATTATATACTTTACAAAGCTTGGTTCTGACCTAAGGCGAAATCAGAGTTAACGACTTTAGTATTTAGATCTTGGGAAAAAAAAGATAAGATTTTTATGTGTGGTAAGATTTTTTAATCAAGTCATTTTTTTGACGAGCCAGTTCATAAAAACTGCTTCCAAGATATTGGTGCAGTGCAGGAGCGGAGTTAAAAACACATTTGAGCGGCATATTTTAAATGATGAACTACGCTGAGCTTTGGCGGTTACTGTGGTTAACTTGTCATAGCCCTGGTTTTCATTGTCTTTGACTTGATTTTTTACTGTTTTAGCGCTTTTCCGGCGGCAACTATAGTCTCTAACTTTAAGCTAATAATAAAAACATCCAACTAATAGTTGTTAAGCTTGAATTTTTGATGAACCGTAAAATGGATAACTTGGGATGACAACAGCTTGAACTGACTTAATTGTACATTTTACTTTTTGAGGCTTCTTCCACAACCAAAACTGGAACCTAACCACAAGCTAGTGGGCGTAGTACTTTTAGTTTTTTTTTAGCGAAGCAGTGGCGCCTGGA
This sequence comes from Chymomyza costata, assembly GCA_018150985.1. NCBI lineage: Eukaryota > Metazoa > Arthropoda > Insecta > Diptera > Drosophilidae > Chymomyza > Chymomyza costata. The sequence continues at coordinate 3,497,017 of JAECWU010000030.1, forward strand.
GCAACACTCTATACATATAAGGCCATAATCCGAAAAGCTCGTTAAAAAGATGCCGAAGCTCTGTAAGCTTAAACTCAATACGAAGACCATTGGCAAGGGTATAACAAAAATAATAAGAAAAAAAAAATCATAGACATGAAACAGATTTAACTGCACTTTTTTTTCTCCATTTTGTGAAAGTACTCAACGGATTTTCGCACACGAAAGAACCAAAACGATACTATTACAATAAAACATATACAAAGATACAAATATATATATATTTACAAACATACATACAAGTGCATGCACATTGCAACTTGTAGTTACTAGTTATTAGATGGATAGATACATTAGAATGGCGTCCATGAAATTGACTGCTCTTGTTGGCCAAGTTGCCGGCCAAGCGGCAGTATCTGTCTTGATTCAATGACTAAATGCCAGCCAGCCAGTATGCCGATGATGCCGATGATGCCGTGTTGTGTCCATAAAGCCAAAACTGTATGCCAAGTCTAATCAAAGTAGTAGAAACAACAAAACAACAACAGCGGGAATAAAAAAGCAGCAAAATTCATAATAGTGCAAAATATGAGATACATATACTTGGCTCTTAGACCAAACTCAACTTGGCCAACTAAAAGTCTGGCTATATGCCTAGCTAGTTGGTTAAGTTGGACTGCCTGACTGGCTATTTGGAGGCCAAAAGAAATTGTTAATAGCACAAATGGTAATAAAACACCTGGGCAACTTTGCTGTTGTTCTTCTTCTTCTTCCACTACAACAACTACTACGACTATATCTTTCTATTCTTCTAGTTTTCGTTTTAGTTTGGCACGAACATCGCAGAGTTTTGGTTTGGCAATTGGCAGCAAATAAAAAACAAACAAAACAATTGCCCAGTTTACAGTCGAGACATAACGACTATAAGATACCCTGTATACACGTTAGTTCCTAAAGTTTTCTTTTGAGTTAGTTCCGAAGCTTGGGTGGATCCAGTCTTTCTTAATAATATCAAACGTGCTCTACTTTGTGGGATTTATTTTACTACATGGATCACAGTGAACAATATTTTATATCTATCCGAAAGTTTTTTCTAAATCTAAGAACAATGGAGGCAAGTCAAGAACAGGAGCAAAAAAGGCACCTTCTATGTTCCCTTTGAGTTACAGACGCCCCAAAATGTGTCTAAGACAATTGATGTCATAATGCTGCTCATTTGGCTATAGACTGGCTTTAGGTAGTGTATAGGTGTTATATACATATAATATACCCCTCCTAACTCCTTATCTACAGTGTATAAAACTATATAAAGTAAAACTACAACGCTGTCGGCCTCAATTGTGTTTGGCTAAGTTGTGTTCGAGCTGCCTTTAGCCATAGCCACTAACTACAGCCACTTCTTTGACTTCTTTTTATGAGTTCTTTGGCATTGCCCATAGACATGGCCAAAACTGAAGCCAAAGACAAAACCAAAGACAAAGGCTAAGTTAGCTGTTAATGGCCTGCCTCAAAGAACGGTCTATCTGAGGCAAGTTGCTAGCCATTGGCAGACGGAAAATGCACCAAATATAGGTGCACCATTTTCGGGCACACGAATGGTGCCTTTTACTCTGTAGTCTACTAACCACAAAATGAGCATTTTTTTATATTTTAAAAATTATTTACAACTTCTTTTATGAATTAGCAACTAAATTGATTAACAGCAAAGGCCAAACTGGTTTGGAAAGTATTCACTCTATGGGAAAAGTGGGCGTTATAAACACTTTAGTGCGCAGAACTAAAAGATTGGCTCCAGTTATGACTCAACTTAACTTAAGTGCGAAAAGTTAACGACTGTATTTGCACTTTGCGGCATTCTGAAATATATATATATATATCTTAAAAGAGATAGCTATAAATAGTTTGTGGCATAACAGTTTTATCAAAACAATTCGCTTTGATTAATTGGGTATGTGAGTTGATAAGCGCAGGTGCAGCACCATGGTAAACAATGTGCAGAAGTTCTTGGTTTTACAAAATTCCAAAGATAGTTGGAAAGATAAACTATAAGCTAGCTTGGGAAATTGAACGCAAAAGCAAAAGTTTTTAAAGAAAATATGCACATGTTGGCAAAGTAATGGGTGTTTTTTTAAGAGGTTTTGTTTTGAACTTGTACACAAAAGCTCACAACACTATGCAAATTGTGCACTCAAATTTGTCCACTGTGGATTTCAAATAAGAACTTAATTTTAAAGAAGCGGCAAAATTTTGCTGCCAAGGGTTCAGGTCTCTGTCTAGACATAATGCCTTCAAACTAGTTTTTTAGTAAATCCAGTGTTTCGCACTCAGTATGTGTCCGCATCCTTTTGAGACCTTATATCCAACAAAGTTAATAATTTTCATTGCTAAAGTATGAACAGACATCATATTTTTAAAATAAATGTCCATTATTTAAAAGCGTTGTTCGGGTCTAAGTCTGTTCATTATTAAACGCAGGGTCGTGGGGACAAAAGTCCCCAATGAAATATTGCAAGTTAATAAGAAAACTAAAAATATAATGCATTTTTTGAAAATTATTTGAGACCTCATTTTTGAAACTTTCGAAAGAAAAAAAAATCAGCAAAAAAACATTTTTTTTTTAATGTGCGGGCGAATCTCACACACACCCCATAAAAAAAAAACTCAAAAAAACATCCTAAACCATGTAACAAAAAATAAACCAGGAAGTTCTCCTTCAACTTGAATCGAATTTTCAAATAAGTAAGTACATAAAAGCCATGGCTGGGCAAAAATTTAGATAATAAGATTATGGAGCTAAATTTCTTTGTATAGAAGACTGCATTCTTTCCCTTTGAAACTCCTCCAGCTGATAAATATTACTTGCACCCGATTTACGCTTTGAAGCAGACACTTTCATATTTTGCTTTATTTGTATAGAGAAAATAACCAGAGGCATAAACAACAAAATTATCTAGCAAAGACAAATGGCATATGCTAAACAAATTGAGGAACATCCTTGATGTACATGTACATCTATTTTGCATATGTCCACATCCATCTTAGACACGAGTTTTCCTATCCAGAGTCCAGCAGTGCACACACAACCAACTTAAAATATTATGAGAAATGTGCATACTAAAACCAAGTCGACGTTATTGTGGCTCTGCCGCCTGCTGCCTGGTGGACATGATGAGGAGCAACAACTACAAAAACACAAAAAATTACTTTCAATTAACAACACTTTTAGAGCACTTCGCTGTGACACCCCAAAACGATTAAAACCTATTTTTATTTATACCATGACATGTTGGGTTGCTCGGAGTTGTCGGGTTGGCAGCGTGTTGTCTATTTGGCTTCCCGGCTGGCAATTTTGCCATGAAGTTGAACGCTGCAGGGGCCCATAAGATTTTTGTCTCTGCTGTTTTAGTCATTATCTGAATATATTTTACATTTTCCACTGAATGCAGCACAACTCAAAAGCTATTGAACTTGGCACTTGGCAGCATTTGGTTTTAAAATACAGACGCACACACTTTTACATATGATATATATAATATTGAAAAAAAAAATTTAATTTTTTTTCGACTTGCAAAAAGATGCAGGAAGCACACGGCCAAGTGCATATACACATACAAATATGGTGTATGCCAGGGATACAAACCGGTTATAAGCCGAACCAGTTTCAATCGAATTAATTCTAATGATGTTCAAACAAAATGATAGAGTTCATTGGAACTAGTATTTTTTTTTTTTTTTCATTTTTCTGCATTTTTGAAGAAAAATTAATTACACCTTGTAGATATTAGGCAAAATATTACATTCTGTCCCATCACGTCGGAGCACCCTCTCACTTATCACAAGACCATTTCCAAGCAATATAAAATTATTATTATTGAGTTCCTTAAAAAAAAACTTATTTCTACAACCAAATTTAGAGTCTAAATGTGAATCACTAAAGATAATAGGGCATCTAGAATTTGATGAACCAGCTCTTCAAATAAAAATTGTATGCAAAAATTGAAAGAAAAATTCTGACTTGGTTTAAAAATTTAAATTTTTACGAATTTAAAATTAAAATTTTTATTTTAAAAAACGTTTTGTACTTCGGTTCAACGACCCTCATTCTAAGTTTTCAAAAACATTAGGATTCTACCAGGTTCCACTATTTAAAATTGTTTTAAACCGAAACTACAATAATAAAACGCAAATGTAAATGTTTTGCAGCCCTGGCACAAATATACATATATGCATTTACACAAAATTCTATCTAAAAGATGCAACGCAAAAGAAGCGAAAGTGCAAGGCGTTCATAAGTGTCGCCAACCCACAGCCTCGGTTCATATGTACAAAAATATATCTATGTATATGTATAAAATGTAAATTTAGATAACGCAGCTGAGGCGCTGAGAGCACAGACAGCCAGCCGCACGAGATACATTTTATATGCTTTGTTCATATGCATATGTACATGTAAGTATCCCAAAGATAGAAAACGCTTCTGCAGCAGCAATCATTGCTTTTCTTTGAACTTTTGCTTCTGGCCTGAAAACTCAAAATGTAAAATGCTGCAATTAATCGTCAGCGTCGTCATCATCATCATCATTATTATCGTCGTTGTCGTTGTCCAAGTTCTTCTACTTCTCGTACTCATCGTAGTCTTCGGCTTCAGCGTCACCGTCAAGTGGTTCTTCAGCCATGCCAGCGCAACCAGGCCTTAGCTTTTTGGCAATCAACTTCAAGTCAACCCACACACACAAATACAATAACAACCGGCAAACCGGCAAAGTAAAAAAAAAAAAACAAAAAACCATATACTACAGTTGGGCCTGGTTGAATGCGAAAAATCACGTTTTTTCTAGAATTTTTCCATTGATAGCAATTTTTAAAATGTAGATAAACAGATAGGTTCTAGAATAGTTAATTTACAAAACAAATCAGCTGATTTTATTTTTCCACAAAAAATGAGGCAACACGGTTTTTTTTTTGGTTTTTTTTTTCAACCAAACGTGCAACATTTTTAAGCTTAAAAATTCTTTATAGAAAAACATTGAAAAAACCTACTCGCTAGATCCTTTAGTAAGTTCGAGAATCATTTGAGAATCTTAGCAAGTAAACCTTGAGTAAACACTCAAACTGAAGCTGTAAATTTGGCTTAAGCTACGTTCAAAACTGCATATGCTATGTATATAAAAAAAATTCGCATTTTCATAAAATAATAATAATATAAAAAAAACTTTTTACACCAAAGTCGAAACAATAACCTTTTACTTACAGGAACTACCTACCAAAGGATACTGTGTCAATGGACTTGAGATTTTCAGACTACAAGTGCTGCATTATGACTTTTGTTGGACATTCCGGTTTGCAAGCAAGTTATAAGGACTCGACTGATTTATTAAGCTAACCAAAAAACTAGCGAGAACTTACACTATAACATGGCCTCATCTGAAATCCTACTCTGCAAACAAACTAAAGCTTTTTTGAATTTCTGTAAGATGTGATTTTTTACCAACACTATTTGTGGCATATGGAACTAGGGCCTTAAGCCGTGCTATACTACTTCAGACTGTACGCATATTTGCAGCAAACAAATCTTGACTGTCTCTTGGCCGTCTTGCAATTGTTCTGCTTTAATTCTCTTTTTTTTTTGGGCTTTTGCTCGAGACAACTTCAAAAACTCGCAAAATTAAACTTGTTTTTGCACAAACACACATAGATATGCACACATGTCTACATCCAAACATACATACGTACATTACTTATTCCTCTCGCATTAAATTGTTTTTTTTGTTTTTCAACTCTTTAGTTTTATTTAGGTTGAATTTTGGGCGTCAGTCAGTCAGTCAAAGGTGGGCGATCCACAGCAGTAACAACTTACGGCCTACTACTTTTAACTAGATATATGTTCACATAGAGTACGAGTATATTGTATCTCTATATCTGTAACTATCTCAAAACATTCGTATGTGGGTAGACAGGCTGACTGGCTGATTGGGTTGACTCTGTCGCAAGGTTGGTTTCTGTGGTTTAACTGCAAGTGTATGTGAGTGTGTAATCGTAGTAGGATTGACGGCGCCAAATAGAAAAATCAGACCACCCGTTGCCCAATTGCAGTCAACGAACGGCGCTTAAATAGCCAAGAAATAGTAGCAAAAAAAAAACAACAAAAAACAAAATTGCGCTAAGTGTACTTGTCTATATTTGTACTAAGCATTTATTAGTTGTATATGTGTGCGCTAAATTACATACGAAAAAGTGAAGAAGCAAACGCTTTTAATTGAGTTAATAATCTTAATGGATTTTTTGACTTAATTATAAGCTGCGCTCAGCCAACGTTGTTGTTGTTTTTTTTTTTCTCACTATCTCCTTTTTTTTCAATTGTGCCCACAGTGAGGTAGGCAATTTGTTAAGAGTTAAGCTAACAACCTCTGCAATGGTTAATATTTGATGGCTATGTTAACAAAATGCTGTTAATTGCATAATGTTAAGTTGCTAATAAATGCATTTAACCCTTAGTCGGTATTAAGGTAAAATGTTGACACAACGCATATTTGATATTTACTAACATTATTATTATTGTCACCTGCTTTGTTGATATTATTATTTAGTTTCCGAATTCTTATTGGTAGCAAATTATTTATGATTAGGATCTGTTTTGTTTCAACACTTACGAAAAAAAATTTTATTGCTTTCAAAAAAAATATGCCACCATGTTTTAACCAATTTCGTTTTCAATTCTTCTCTGCACTAAAGTGAAAAATTTAAATTTCTGAAATTTAATGCATTCTAACATTTATTTGTTTTAAATTTTTAGCCATCAACGCATATTTTTCTTTCCACCTGACTTTCAGACTGAGCAAATAAATATGCAGCAAAAAGTTATCCCATTTTGTTTCGAAACAATGACATAATGAATTTTTGATTGTAGAACAGGTTACGTCATTTTCTTTTTCGACATTAAACAAAATTTTCAGTTTTACACATATTATTTTTCCATGAGTATGTTATATGTTTGTAATTCCAAAACTCTTGGGGATTTTTTTTATTGTGTTAATTGCATACTTTCTTTGTATTTTAAAAATTTTACACTGTAGCAAATTTCAGACTTAGCAATAAATTTTTAAATTAGTCCTCAGTTTGCTCTGATTAGCTTCTATATTTATATTGCCGGAACCCACTTATAGCAAGAAAGAAGCCTTTGAGCAGGAAATTAGCCGGTTCTATTCCTCCAACCTGAATTTTATGCGGAAAAAAGCCCCCTAAAAGGATCTAACACTTCTAAGAGAATTTAATTTATGGAATTATGGCTCAGTCAAATAAAAAAGTTTGCTGATGCAGCCATTGCTAGGTAGACAAGAGAATTTTTATGCAAAAATTTCTACAGCAAATCTTAAATAAATATTTTTTTTTTTTAATTTTTGTATTTGTTTGTAGCTGAACCCTACACACCTTACTAATCTTAATGAAAAAGGTCAATACGTTAAGGGTTTCCAAACTTCGGCATGACAAATTTGGTTTCACATTCCAGTTATTTTTACATTTGTCAGCTGTCATAACCATAACAAAAAAAAAAATGTATATACAAAAATATTTCAAACAAGACACTATAAAGACATATATATTTATTTCACTAGTAAAAAACTATACGCTTGACGGAAAAAATGCTAATTTATGTAAATTGCGCATACATATTCGAATTAAACAAAAGTTTAAATAAATGTCATGCGAATTGTGGCGCGTTCATTAAGCGAAAGTTCGCAACAATCAAAACTATAAAACAAATGTATTCTGTAGCTTTTTGTTATTGTATTTTTATATTTTTTGTGTGGGAATTTGAGCGTGGCTGATGACTGCATAAATGATAGTGAGTCATAGAAAGAGGCGCTGCTTAAAACTGTTGCTTTATCAGCATTGCGAATATATAGAAATATTTTTGTTATATAGGTAGGTGCTAATGTTTATTTTTACAAATGCTAACAGGCGCCAAATCTATAAGCTGATAAGCTTTTTTGCAAGTGCACAAAAACAGTCAAGTGAGTTACATTTTTGCAGTGTCCCAGTTAAGTGACATTTAGTGTAGAGAATATACATATATACATATGTACATATATATATAGTACATATAATTTATGCGATCTGTCTAACGCTATTATGAAATAGCAATATGAAAAGCGAAATTCTTTTTAAAATAGATGGCATATAATCGGAATCATGTTTCCATTTTGCAACTGAAGCTCATAGCTATGTGTGAGGTCGAGAGACCAAGGCACAAACGTCTAAAAAAGGACGTTCAACGAAAACCTTCAATATGTATTTTCAATCCCTACCTTAATAACAGCAATAAATATCTTTAAAAACTAGCAAAAGGAGCCAACGCTTTATTTAATACAGCTGTGCTGCCCGAGCCCATCTCTGTCAATCAAGCAAACACTCAATTGGTCTCTGCAGACCAAGATCACGTCAAGACAAGTTCTCTTAATTTTATTTGCTCTGTATTATTCTTAAATAGGATATTGTTACATTTTAAGTAAACTTGCATGATAAGTGCGGTTAGTATACCTACACGACATTTTCATTCAGTAAAAATAAAACCAAAACTGGGCGACTTTAGAGTTATTGTGTGTAGACTCCAGTATGTTGTCAGTATGCAAAACAATATTGTATTGGGTTGGTAACTCTATGCTTTGAATGACAAACTTTACCAATTCAAATGCTTTTAGTAGCCTCAGTGGCTCAGAGGGGTTAAGAAAATAGTTTTATGTGTATGTCTAGTTAACAGACAGCTATGCCATTACGTAGACTATGTTATTAACAGATCACTTTTAACAGATTTTACAAAACTGTTAACAATGTTAATTATGAGGCGCCAATTTGTCTTATCAATGTATACCTCTTATAAATCAATCAAAACTGAACAAGTTAAAAAACCATATGAAAACTTAATGGCCAATTAGACCAAAAACACAACAACAAACACTTGAAAATGTTTGATAAAAATATGAAGAAAAAAAAAGCCGGCGGCAAGAGTTTTGGGTTACGATTTCTTGGGCTTTTGTTTACAAAAAGTCACTGATACAGTAGCGGCTACAAGCTGGGACATTATTGGTGACATGCTGTCTGTTGGAGTTGATTAAATGCATGTTATGGTTGCTGTTGTGGTTGTATTTGTTGCTATTGTTGTTGTCTTTTATCGTTGAAACAAAGTAAACAAATACATAAATTTGAGAGCGGCACGAAAGTGTAAAACAAAGCGTAGAGTCAAGCATATCAACATGGAAGTATTGAGTGTGGCCAAGGAGTTGTTGGGTTGTGCGGGGTCTCCCTTTCTTCTTTTTTTTTTTTTTTTGTTACAAGATGAATGCCCGCTTGCGTGTTGATAGTATAATAAAACAAAATGATAATAAATATGGCAGACAAACGCAAATTATGTAGATAAATATGCAAAAGCTGAACAAAGCGAGTTAAAAGAAAAAGTTTGTAACAGGCGTTAAATTACACGCGCACACATGCATACTATATAAGTGTTATACACAGCAAAACTCCCACAGGAAGTTCCGATAGCAGCATAGCCACTACAAGAAAAAAAGACTAATACAGTCAACACAGTGACTGTAGGATACCCTGCACCTATTTAGCATAATTATACCGATAACTTTGCCAAATTATTTTCGATATAGCCTTCGAAAAATGCACAAAATTCAGTTTTTGTCAGCATCCGAAAGATTACTTTTTAACTACTCTTAAGTACAGCATTGGAATCACTTTGATGAAAAGCAATGATGCAGCATAATTTCCTACTTGCATATAGAAACTTTTTCCTACGTTTCTTGGTGTCGTAGCGAAAAAAAGTTGATAGTTTTGTTTAGTAGGTTCCAGTTTATATATAAAAAAAAACATGAATTCAAAAAATATATCTTTATCTTAAATTTTTAGTCGCTAGTAGTCAATTAGATTTGTATGAAAACTTCTTTTTTTAATATTACATTTTTATTTCCTTTATTCTCGAAAATTGTATGTAACCAAATTGTTACATCTGTAAACTATCTAGCCTAGAGAACTAGTCTTAGACTTAAGTTAATTTTAAAAATCCATAGTTTTTTAAACTTTTTTCCAAAACTACAATTCTTTTTCGCTATGTTATTGTTTTTCTGGCATTAATTTCTAAGTACAAAGGGTACATTTGTTGAAATCCTATACTATTCATATTATCATTGTTTAAAACCTCGAAATGTTAAAGAAAAATAAATTAATAAATTAATTTTTTTTTTAACTAAACTAAACTTTATGAGCTATATATTATACGACAGTAGTTAAGCCGACTGTACATATTTAGAATCATTAAGTAAATTTTAAAAATTTCAACTACTCTCGAGTTATGCGCATCAAATGGAAAAATTTGTTTGAATAATAAGACGAACCGCAGCACGTATGTAAGTACTATATCAATCGAAACCGCAATTAACGCTCAAAATTTTCGTAAATACAGCTTATGGTCTAGCACGCCCACTTCTGCTTGTTACAAACATTTCACAAATCTATAATACCCTTGACCCTATAGGGTACTTGTACCAACAATGACCAAACAGTGACGGCGGCGCAAGACAAAGCGAAGAAGAGAAACAAATACAAAAAAAAATATTTAAAAAAAAACATAAAAATTGTATGCAAGCGAAAACCGTATATGACCCAATTAAGTGAACCCAAGCGGAGTGTACATCAGTTGTTGTTGTAATTATGAAAGCGTGCATGCATATTTGTGTGTGTACGTGTATATGTATGTGAGTATGTGTGCATTGGAGCTGGAATTTGCAACCAAGCGAAGAAAAAGGTTGCCACTCTCTTGCAGCAGTTGGTGTTGCTGTTGTTTTTGTTGCTGGTTGCTGGTCATGGTAGAATAAACAAGGTATGCTATTCCCGAAAAATTTTCGCAACTCAAACCTTATTTTAGTTTCGTTGATATTTCTCACGAGAAAGGTTGTTTCCGCGCATAGTTTTTCAGCATTTACTGTAATTTTGTGCAGCGGTAAAAAATAAGCCACTCTAGTTGCAACCAGCAGCACAAAAAAAAATTTTTTAATATGCTTGCCGACGCACAACAACAGCAATGGGGGTGGTTTCGCTCTCTCACTTTCTCGCTCAGACTAAAAATAAGGTTTCAGTGCAGTGAATAGCATACCTTGTTTATTCTACCATGGTTGCTGGTCATGCAGACAGAGAATAAGAGAGCGCCTGAGAGCGCACATTTAATGTACTGAGCTGAGCAAACTCTCACACACACACACACACACATAAAAACACAAAATGCATTAGCACAAAATCCAATTGGAACGGAAATTAGACACGAAACAAAAATGTGACAAAAATAAAAAATAAGAGAAAATTGGTAGCACAGCAAAATGTATGACATTATGTTAATACATCGTCGTAAGTATATTAAGCACATATATGCTGAGGTCAACAACTTGAAAGTCTCACCAAAGTAGAAAATATAACAACAACCAATCAACCCTTAGGTGCCCCTCTTAATTACTTAAAAATGAATTTTATAAGAACACACACACTGTAGTATACAAAAACAAAAAAAAACCCCACCCAAAAAGCGCTTAAACTTTGACACCACCAATACACACAAACACTTGCATGTCCTGTTGAGTGTAAAAATTGAGTAGCAAAAAGGGCAGCAGGAGCAGAGCAGCAAGCGGCTTACAATGCACGAGCGCAACGGAAGTGTAAGGAAAGCACGAGTAACAACAAGGAGCAGCAAGTGAGCGGCGATGCAAGAGCGAGCTAAGGGAACACACCCCAGCCAGACCTATGCGCAGTAAGAAATGCAATCGGGGGTGTGTGCCAAAAATCTCTGAATGGTTTTGAATTCATTATCTTTCAAAATATTTTAAAACTTTTGCGGTCATAAACTTTTTAGTTGGATTTCGAAAACTCTCTTGCTGTTGGGTTGCATTTCTTTTAAAAGAGATTTCTGGCACAACACTGGCCAACTTTGGCATACACAGCACCATATGCAGCTGTATCTGTATGTATAGTAGAGGCAAAGAACAAAGAGTATACCAACAAATTTAATGATTTCTATGTAGTTCAGGTGAGTGGGCAAGGACATGGGCAACGGAAGCGAGACAGGAAAGTCACACACACACACACACAGACATACGCCAAAGAGAGCCACATCCGCAGCTGACGAATGCATAATGACGTTTTTTAACAAAATGAAAGCAACTAACTCTATTTAATTTCAATGAGTCATCGCTTACCTGAGGCGAAGCACCGGCATTAAGATTAACAATGTCATCGGAAAACAAAAGCTGCTGCTTCTCAATCGGCTGCTGCTTCTCAATCGGCTGCTGCTCCTCAAATAGCTGTCGCTCCTCAACTATCGGCTGCTCCACAACTGTCTGCTGTTGCTCCTTGGTATCCTCAACGAGATGTTTCTCCTCAGTGGACGAGATTGGTGAGGGTGTTATGTCCACAACGGCAGCAGTCTCCGGCTCAAGTTCCAACATCGTAGTAGTAGCGGTGGTCATAGCATTTATAGAATCATCAAGCGGACTAAAAACGGGTGCGCTTGTATTTAGCAACAAACTTTGTTCGGCAATGTGCTTAGCAAATGGATCATCGTCCATTTGGCCCATTTCTTTAGCCGCACTGGAAGTGTGTTCCAAGTAATAAGAGGCTTGCATGGGATCTTCTTCATATAGTTTCGGCTGAATAACATGTTCGGCATGCAGCTCTTCGACAGAAGGCGATTGTGAAACATGCTCCTTTTCTTCCACGTGTAGCAATTCCTTTTCAAAATCAACACCAGCATTTTCTTGGTGCTGCTGCTCCTCCAGCTCTTCGCCAGGGACCAAGGGTAGCGGTTGCACTGAGTTAAGTATATCTTCTATAGAACCACGGTCTTCGCCGTATATAGAGCGCTTCATAATGTCATCAGCATCAGTAACCATAGGTTCCAAATCGGTATCTAAATCTACGCAAGTCTCTGGACCATGATCAATACGTTGACAGTCTAGGACATCAGCTACTATACCTGCAGCACCATTTACTAACTGCTCCTGTGGAAGTAATAGATCGCCAGGTGGCAGCTGCTGTACATTTTCGTCCATTGCTTGCTCTAAATCATGGGGACGCTGGTCAGCCTCGGTATCAAAATCGCGTTCATCGGGTAGCGCAATACCATCCATATCGCAGTTACGTATACCCTTACGTGGGCTTTCAGCAACCACGTCATCATTAACGCCGACTATAAGATGACGTGCACCTGCGCCAAGGACCGTAGCAGCCTCACGCGCTATGGGCGATGTAGGCTGTGAGCCAAAGTTAGGCACAAACTCCATGGCATTTGGATTTAACTGCGAGTGCGATTCCTCGAGATTATCCAAGTGGCTAGGACGCTGCATCATAATTGGATCAGCATTCTCCTTGTCATCAAAAGGATCAAAGTCAATGTGTTGAGCGGGTTGCTGTGGCTGCTGCTCTAGCGACTGCTGTTGCTCATGTGGCAGTTCAGGCTCTTGATCTAATGGTGTGGCGTTGTGCTCGCTGAGGCTGCTGGTGCCGTAGGTAGTGGCAACTGAGCTTTGCTCATCATCATCATTGTCGTGCTGTTGTTTGTGTTCTTGTTGTTCAGCTGCTGGCACAGCCTGAATTTGAGGCTGCTCCAGCTGCTCAACGATGGCTTCGGCCGGAGGCTCCACCACCTCACCTGTCGATGTTGTGGTATTGGAATTTGTTGAAAAGTCGCCGTCATTCTTAATCACCTCCACGTCTTCTTCTTCATCTTCGAATGTGACGTGACCGACTGCACCACCGTTGCCAAACGAGATGTAGGCATCGTTGCCGTTGCCATTATTAACAACTAGAGGAGCTTCTATGCCATTATCTTCGATGTTGCTGCTAACGCCAAAAGGGACTCCAACGTTAGCGTGTCCGCATACGTTGCCCAACTCATCACCAAAGTGATGTTGCTGTTGTTGTTGCTGCTGCTTTTCGCTCTGCTGCACTTCGTTTATATACTTCCATTCTTCCTCGTCATCGTGCTCTCCAGACTTGGCACCAATGTTGGGCACCAGCTCGCCGGCAACGTCTGCAACATCACAGGCGCTGCCAGCAATTTGCAGACTCTCCGTCAGACGATTTTGCAAATAATTATCAAAATGCGCGTTATCCTCGTGCTCCATTTCGTATGCTCTTCGTTGGCTGCTGCGCACCGGCTGGCTGTTTTTTTTTTTTTTTTTTTCAATTCTCAACTTTTGCTCTTTTTGACGCTTGACCTTTTTGCAACAAAACAATTATGTTTATTCGTATACTCTTGTTTGCGACGCTTTAATTTATTTAAATAATTGCCAAAAAAAAGTGATTCAGCGTGTTCGTCGTCGTTGTCGCTCGTGATTCACACACAACGCTGCGCTTTTTTGCTTCTTTTGGTCTTCTTTCTTGCAAATTCTCCTTTTTGCTCTCGCACCGCACGCACACTTATGTACTACAAGCACACGAACAGCCGCACAGTCACGAATTTCTTGGCTTTTTTCAGTCTTTTTTCGCAGTCCTGCTTTAAAATGCAAACATTAATTTTTTTTACACGCGCACGTTCTTACACATAAACAATTTTTAAAAAGAGTACAACAAACGAGCAGTAAAGTTTAAACGAATTGCAAAAATAACTTGCAAGTTTATCAGTTACTTTTGAATTTTCTTGTTTGCCGACCGACTCTTGCGCACACACGACCTTCCAGCTAAAAAACAGAATTCACAATTAGGGTTGTTGCTATGTTACCTATGTGTCGATAGCTTGATAATTGTCAATTACAAACTTGGTTGATTTTTTTTAACATCGATGTGCTGGCGATGAGCACGTATCGATATGCAGCTGGTAAGCGACAAACTATCGATATAAACTAAATTTGAAAAATGATGACAAAACCGGAATATTTTTGGCGCCAAAATTGAATAACTATCAAACCATTGCTGAGCGGAAACGCGCAATTTTAGTTAAGAGCGCGCATACATCAATGTCAAGACATTAAATGCATTCTCATTTGTTTTAAATGGTTCTTGTTATAGATTTTTAGTCAATAAACATTTACAACTTTTTAAATAACGCGGCATTTTCCACTGCCATATGAATATAAATAAGTTGGCAGTGCTATGAAAGTTTGCAGCATTGCCAACAGATCCCAAAATGCGCCAAACTCTATCACGTCGCAATAGCAACAGATTACAACTTCTAGAACTTATCCGAAAAAAAAAGAGAATTTGCCCTTTACTCATACCGGCATAAAGTCGCTTTGTCACTTTGTGTGCCCAAATAAAATAATCAATACAGCAGTAAGGCAGTTTAATTGTGCCAACTAATATTGAAGCCCATATCAAAGGTAAGCGCACAGTCACGGTAGTTTTAAAGCCGACAAAAATTTTTCTGATAATCAGCTAAATTAATCTTTTTCGCATATTTGCGTTCGTGACACTGACAGTGATATTGGCAAAGCAAAAACATGGCGGACGAAAAGCTGGACGTAATCATATTTGGCGCAACAGGATTCACTGGCAAACATACAGTATATGAAGCCGTAACCGTGCTTCAAGGTCTCACCTGGGGTGTGGCTGGTCGAAATCAAGATAAATTGGAAACAGTGCTTAAGCAAATGGGCGATAAAGCTAACAAGGATTTAACACAGACGCCCATAATTATAGCCGATGTCAATGATGAGTCCTCGCTGTTGGCTATGGCCAAACGCTGTCGGATTGTGGTCAATACTGCCGGGCCTTATCGCTTTTACGGTGAGAATGTTGTGCGTGCTTGCATTGACGCGGGAACACATCATGTGGATGTGAGTGGCGAGCCACAGTACATGGAAACTATGCAGCTTAAGTATAATGAAAGTGCCAAGGAACGTGGTGTCTATATAATAAGTGCTTGCGGTTTTGATTCTATACCCGCAGACATGGGCACAGTATTCGTGGAAAAGAATTTTGATGGCGTTGTGAATTCCGTTGAAACATATTTGGAGATGGGTACCAAAGGCGGCTCTGCAGGCGGTGCCTCGTTAAATTATGGCACCTGGCAAAGCGCTGTCTATGGACTAGCTCATTCTGCAGAGCTACGCGAAATACGTCAAAAACTTTTCCCCACAAGACTTCCCAAGTTCCATCCGATAGAGAAGCATCGTCCATTAATTTTCAACTCGCCAGACATTAAGAAAGTTTGTCTGCCCTTTCCAGGCGCCGATCGTTCGGTTGTCATGCGCAGCCAACGCTTTCTTCACGAACACGACAAGAAACGACCCGTGCAAATGCATGCTTATGTAGGATTTCCTGGCTGGTTAGCAGCTATCACTGTAGTTTTCTTTGCCACCATTTTCGGCTTACTTTCGAAATTCAATTTTACTCGCAAGCTACTACTAAAATATCCCAAGTTCTTCTCTGGCGGTATCGCCTCGCGTGAAGGTCCCAGCGATGAACACATGGAGCGCTCTTATTTTAAGATGACCATAAAAGCTAAGGGCTGGACAAAGGACGCAGATGAATTCACTCAGCCACCTACCAAAACTTTGATGGTACGCGTTTCCGGTCCCAATCCTGGCTACGGCTCTACTTGCGTAGCATTGCTATGCACAGCTACGACTATATTGCGCGAGAGCAATAAAATGCCCGATAATGGCGGTGTTTTGCCTCCTGGAGCAGCTTTTTTCAAGACGTCACTTATCAGTGAGCTAGAGAAGCATGAACATGGCATGAAGTTTGAAATTCTGGCCAACAAGTAAATAATATTTAATATTTTAGCATGCACTAACTACCAACAATAAATTGTTACAAAACACGCATTAAATTGTTGCACGATTATACGCAGTCGTTTATTTGTATTTACTAGTCAAAAATTCAATCACATTTGGCCAACGATTCATTGAACGCGTCATCCAAATCGGTTTGTGCTTAAGTAAAACCCATAAGTAAGAGTAATCAATTTACCTATGCCCGATTATTCCAACCTTTAGTACGGTGATTTTTTATTACAAAAGTTTTATCAGACCACCTAAACAAATCGGGCATGCTTCATGTTTAGATTTTTTTTTTACAGAAGAAGGCCTAAAGACTTGCAGTGAAGACCTTCGCTATGCTCTCTATGTTTATACCCTGTACCTTATGGTACAAAGGGTATATTCAGTTTATTTTTATTTTGACTTGTCCCCCAGCTGTTTACGCAGTCGTGCTTGTGCCTCAGCTGGCCAGGATTTCAGCGCGACACTGCCGCAAGGCAGACAATAAGTGTGTGTATAGTAAAGACTGCAGGAGGCATCCTTACAAACCGGCTGTTCGCATTTGCAACAATTGGCACCTAGCGATATAAAAAACTCTGGCTTGTTTTGCCAGCGCGGAGGTGGAGCCTGAAAGGGATCACGCAAGACATAGTTGTCTTCACGAAATAAAACGCCTGGTGCAAAAGGCGGCGCTTTACCATAATAGTGCACTAACTCGCGCATGTCACATGCCGAGCAATGGAACTCCAATTTGGCAATGCGTTCATCAGTTTCTTCCCCAACTGATTCGGACTCCTTTTGTGCAGGCAGCTGCAGCTTTGCAATTTCCGCCTGCTCATTGTCCAGACATAGTGGCAGTTGTTCGTCGCCTAGCTGGTCCATAACATTATCATCTGCTCCCGCCATTGAAGCGCTGCAAAAGTCGGTTTTTAAAATGCTTGCAGTAATTGTTAATTAAACGACTAGAATTTACTTTGCTTAATAATTATGTACAAATATAACAATTACATATAAAAAGAGTTATAAGCAAGAATTAGTTCAGTTTGGTAAAATGTGTAATGGCCAATGCTACTCCAACGTGGCCATACTGCGCCGTTTGCTGCTAACATCATTTGGCCACCATAGAGGTTTCTCTGCATAGCAACGTTGGCCATCTACAACTAACTCTTGCTGCTTATCCAAGACTTGTTCAATGCGCAGCAAAGCAACGCCACGCCCATTGGCATGCCCAAAGATACGTCCGAGATTTGCGCCTGCTAAAGACTGCACAGTCAAGTTTGAGCCTAAGGGTGCCGTCAGTCGAATGGGCATATAGCGTTTTCGTATGACGCCCGAGTGATGCACACGAGCGGTCAGCTCCTGGCCAATATAACAGCCTTTGTTAAAGCTAACACCATTGAGGAAGTCTGCATTGGCCTCTAGTGGAAAACATTTTCCTGGCGGGAGCTCAGTTACGCCTTCGGCCACGCCTTGTTTATAGCGCAACAGCTGATAATTGCTGTCAGTAGTCGCTGATGTAGTTGCTAAGTCGTTGTTACGGCTGAAATGTTTGGCCAATTCTAAACTGTGCATGTTGGCGGGTGCCAAAATTCGCGTACCCAGCATCGTTAGACGTGGATCTGGTGATACAAGGAATTCCGATGCCATTTTTATGGCATTTGAGGCGCCACCGCGATGTTCGGTAAATAGAACCCAAGGTGCAATCTGATTCTCCGCTGTATCAATGTCAATGCGTTTGCGCACACGAAACATGCGCAAATTACGACGGAATTCTGCCGAAACATCACCATCACATTCTAGTAAAAAGGTATCCGCATCGTTGGTACGATATATAATCGTATCATACATCACACGACCGCCTTTATTTAGAAACAAGGCATAAATGGAGGCAGGACCCTCGGGCTGTTGTAGAGGTGTAACATCATTGCACACAAGACCCTGTAGAAAGGGTACAACATCCATGCCATGTACGCGTATCAGCACACGATTTGTTAGTGGCTCCAATGTGTATTGTCCGGCAGCTTTAATCCCAACACTTGTGGCTTTTGGCGCAAAGTCACCCAGTTTACGAGCGCAACAACGCGCAATACGTAGAAACGTAAAATTTTTACATAGAATCATACTACGAAAGAGATTTCTAGATATTCTGGCTGGCCAATAAGACTGTAAAGTTGCATTCCCTACTTACCTTAAAACACTTGGTAGTACTTCTATATTTAAAATTGATTTAAAAACTGTCACCTTAGAATAAAAACTTAATTTATAAAATTTCTGGGAGCTGAAACAGCTGTTTAAAAATTTACAAACGCTGACGGAAAGCTCGACGCTATACAAAAACAGCTGTGTCAAAACGTGCGCAAATTTCAAAGTGAAATTATTCAAACTACGGTTAGTGGGTAAAAATCCATATGAACGGTGCAGTGATAGATGGTGACAGGTGAAGCTACTATTAAAAACCTCAAGCTAATTTTTAGATATTGTAAAAAATGTACAAGTTTATTGCAAACAGAAATTTCTTAACTAAATGTCGTCAATCTTTGGCTTTGGGCGCAATTTTCTTGGCCAATGCCATCATTTGGTTGTTACTCTTCTTCTTTGGCTTCTTTATGCCATCAACTTTAACACCGCGATACTCTGATTTCTTTTTGATTGGTGCAGTTTTCACTTCGTTTGTTTTGCCATTTTCCTTTCGTTGTTTTTTATCAAGACGCTTTTTGGCACTTGCTGAATTTTGTTTGGTTTTAGATTTAGTAGTACTCGCTGTCGCCGCTGCAGCATCACGCGCCTGCTTGGCACCTAGCTTCTTTACCAAATAACGTTCCACGTTTATAGGCCTATCATCAAGCAGCGTTTCGTTTAGTTCGAGAGCTAAACCTACAGCATCGGCTTTTTTAAAGCAGACGTAGGCCACACCATTGCAACCTTTATCTCCCTTCTGTAAGCAGCGTATGTACTCAATTTCACCGCAGCTGGAGAAGATCTCGCGCAGCTTTTGCTCATTGGCCGCTACAAAGATTTATATATAATATCTAAAAAAAAATCGTTTATGGGCTGTTCGCTACTTACAGTATTTCAAATTTCCAACAAAAACAGTACACTTTGTTTCAGCTTCGTTGGTTTCTTGACTTTTGGAAATGTCATGGCTTTTCGTTGCTTTTGTGATACGCAAGTGATTGCCTTTGAATTCACAACCATTCAGTGTCAGCGCTTTTTTTGCAATCTCTACATTTTCAAGTACTACGTAAGCATTCAAGGTGCCTGCTACCTTGCGTTGTTTGTGCTTGAAGAGCTTTTTGCCACCGGCCGTGCGCAGTCTTATGGATTGAACAGTACCAAATGGCTGAAACAGGCGGACCAATTGTACGCGTTTTGTATTAATGGGGAGATTTCCAACAAAAACCGTGGCAGCTTCAGCAGCCGGTTCGCGTTCTCCTTTAACGCCAGCTTTAGGTGTAATGTAAATCGATCAAGATAAGTTTGCATGGGATTATAGAAAAATTTACCTGCATCCTTATCCTTTGTTTTTTTGTTTAATTTAGACTTTTGGTTACCCGCTGCACCTTCAGTTTGTGGCTTCAGTTCAACTGCCGCAGTTTTTATTTTACCATTCTTGCCAGACTCAACGCTTTTCTTGGGCTGCTCTTTGGGCAAACCTTCGGATCCAGCTAATTTATTTTGTTGTTTTTTAAGTTTTTGTGCTTGTTTCTTTGCCTTTTTCTTTTCGATCTTAGCAATATCTTTAGCAGTTAGCTCTTTCGGCGCTTCATTGACTACTTTTTTGGCGGCGGCCTTCACAGCTGCCTTTTTTGCCACTGTTTCTTTTATTTTCTTTATAACTGTCTTGCTTTCCTTTGCGATGGCAGTTTGCTTTTGTTTAGGTTTCAATTCACCATTAGTTTTATTCTTCGGCGATTTCATTTTTGTATTTATGATTTTAACTTCACGTGTGTATTTCAACTAAGTGTTGGTAGACGCTTATTGCTGTATGTAACTCTGGTGTAGTATCGATGGTCCGAAAAACTTATCGATGTGCGGCATTTGTTCGACAATTTTACAAGTTCGAAAGCTACGGTAAATCGTAATGAAAGCTGCATCTCTATTAAAAATAAAGTCTGAATGTTGATATCATTTTTTGAAAATGCCCAGAATTAGAAAGAAGAAACTTACTCAAACGCGTCTGGTTCTGTTATCCTTGTTCATAACATTATTATAAAATATTTGTTTTTTTTATTTTAATCTTGCAATGGGTCATGGCGCTGGAAACGATTTATGTTTGTATGAATCACTACTATAATTTTATCAGCTGTTTTTTGTTTACAAACAAAACTCGGCGATAAAATGTTTTATGCATATCAATCGATAAAATAAAATTGAAACTAAAATCGATGGACCCAAAATCAACTATCAGTCGTTTCATTAAAATGCATACATATTGCAGCTGTATAACTTTCATAAAGGCTAAGTTTGAAATTAACAAGTATGTATGTTGCTATAACTAAGTGCACGGGGTAATCTGATGGAGTACATGGAAGAGCATAATGCTATGCCGGGTTCAGAGCTCAATTGTAGTGCTAATTATAACGAAATGTCTCTGGACAGACTTGAGGCCTGGTGCAATAATTGCAACATGCAATGCATGCAAAATACTCTTAATCCCTTAAAATTTTAAGACAACATATGTTGCTACTTATTCTTGATTTTAGGTGGCCTTTCAGATAGATATGTTCTATCGATAGTTGATCAATCAGCTGTTTCACGCCTTCCACAAGGAATAGCATTCGTAATAAAACAAATAACAAAATCAAAGAGTGCTAGATTCTTAACCTACAAATTAAGCATTTGCATTCTAAAACATAATGAAAGAGAAACTGTCTAAGAAAGGTTCTTAGCACATACAATTATTAATTAAAATACAAAAAGTTTTTTCCGCACATCATTTTTTTCTTTCTCTCGCGGGCCATATCATAACTTATTATATTTGGTTGGTTAAATACATTGGGAAATGGGTCGTAAAAAGCTGAATCTCTCTGAAGAAGAAAAAAAACTTCGCCGGAAAATGCAACGGAAGAAAGCATATCAGAAAAGGAGGGAAATAACAAATTCAAAGCGCCGAGTTGAAAACTTAGCTCCTGAAAAAATTGAAAACGAAAGAAAAAGAAAGCGGAAATATTACGCAAACATGAAAAGGAAAAATCACAAACTCATGCATTGCTTACACACGTTGGATCAAAAAGAAAAGCATTTAGACACTGGGAATGTAAATTGCAAATACTTTAAAGCATTTACTTTTACCGAAGAAATAACCGAAATAAAAAGCAGATGTTCTTGCCAACGCCAAATTCACCATTCTCCCGAATATCCATATTCGAAAGGAATAGAACATATAAATTTCGGTAATATTGAATTTACTTTTTGTTTCATTACATAACATGATTGTGCAAATTTAAAGGCACTTTCACTTCGCCAACGAGAAGGGGTTGGCGAAGGAAAAGAGCTGGAGCAGTTCCCCTAGTTAATGTTGCAGAGGCTTCACTTCTTGTACTTTAGTATGATTAGTGGATAAATTTAAACAGAGAAATGTCTTAATTAAAAGTTACTCTAGAGCAGAGATGTGCACCCATAGCCCGTGGGGGCCGAATGAAAATGAGTATTCACACAGACACGAACCGAGCACTTGCCGAAGTAAAAAGCCAAAACGAAAAAATGCTATCGTGCACTGACAGAATAGCTGTAGTGGCGTGTAAAGCTATTTTCACTTTTCAGTTGCGCACTGGCCATACATTTACAATTTTGCCCGGTCTCTTCTTGCACATCCCTGCTCTAGAGTCTAGACAGATATTCTTGCAATCAAGGCAAAATTCAACGTACACCTGGATCAGTTCCCTAAGAAAACGTCGTTACATTCAAAAATATTTCGATATATACATATATTAAGTTTTTTGAAAAACATACATAAGCGGCATTTGCCTATACATATATTAAGTTTTTTGAAAAACATACACAAGCGGCATTTGCCTAATAATATTCAATACTCTAGGAGAAAATGCAGAGCGATCACCAGAAAGCCGTGCGCTATTTTTTTGTTAAATATTTTTTGTAGATTTAGTATTGTTCATCAATACTGTCTGATTATTTTTTGCAATTTGCTTAGTGTCTTTGCACTCAATCAGACTGCTGTAACATATATCATCCACAGAGACCTGTGAACTTAAATACTACTAGTCCAAAATAAATTTAACAAAAGTAAAAAAAATTTGAAAAAGATTTCCTTTGAGAGGCTTGCATCCATATATTATAGATGTTTTATCGTATTCTCGACCATTTGTCCTAACTACTTACAATTACAGATAAAACCGAAACTGATCAAATTATTGTCGTACAATCAGAGCCAATTCAAGATGAAAGTGAAGAAGCGATTATCCCAAACACTCCGAACTTGGCAAGCCATCTGCAACAAAGCAGCAATGATGACCGACTATGCGTCATTAAATTAGAGCCAAGCGCACATGTCTATTCTCCACCAGTACAAAACGAGCGAATTGTCACAAAGCTGCAATCATTATTTGCAGAGGTGGGCACGAAAAATAACGGAAAGAGCACTACAACAACATCAAGAAAAAAGGTCGAAAAAAGGATGCTCGAGTAGGGCCATAAAAATCGCACACTGTGTGTATTTTGTTTTTGTAATATTCTGCGAGTCGAGCGAAGGCACACATTGTGTGTATTTTGTTTTTGTAAGTTGCTGCGAGTCGAGCGAAGGCACACATTGTGTGTATTTTGTTTTTGTAAACTCGGCGCGTCGCCGACGATCTGCTTGTGCGTGTACACTGACAAAATTTTGCAACACATTCAAAGAAACAGAAAAGTCATATGAGTTTATATGACAATTTTAATTTACCAAAAAAATTACTGGGTCTTACAGTTGCCAAATTAACTATATTTCTGTGCTCAGTGTACTTGTGCGAATTTTTCGTCGCGAGCACCAATAAAAACTACCGTTACGGTCTAAAAAGGTCGAAAAAAGGATGCTCGAGTAGGGCCATAAAAGCGCACACTGTGTGTATTTTGTTTTTGTAACATTCTCGGTTTTTTGCGTGTGCGTCTGGCAGGCGCCACTTACAAGACCTAACGGAAAGAGCACTCGGTGCAAAAATGTCCAAGGCGTTTTTTGTACTGAGTGCTCTTTCCGTTATGTCTTTTCTGTGGCGAAAGATAGGCGCACAAGCAAAAAGTGCTCTTTCCGTTATTTTTCGTGCCCACCTCTGATTATTTGATAAAAGTGAGGTGAACCAAAGAAGGCCGAGCGACTGTTACGACTCACTGTCATATATAAAAATTGAACCAACGGCTATAGAGAATTCGTGGCATGATCTAACTGACTCTTCCACCCAGTAATTGTATCGAAGTAAAACGTTAACAATAATTAAGAATTAACCAGCCAAACCCCAAGTTCATAAAGGAGCAGTGCCAAAAAACTAGGCTGCACAGCCCTGTTCTCAAGGGACAAGGGTATTCTAGGTGTGTACAATACATGTAAAAAGCAAATATAATTTGTTGTTTAATTGAATAAACCAAAATTGTAGACTTTTCTCTAAAACAACAATTTGTACGTTTGGATTTGTAAATATAACGTTTCTATCAATAATTACACGAAATGGTCCCCCCATACATCGTAAAATTCAGCTCATGTCTTATCGATAATTTCTAAAGCAGCTGTTGCTGCGACTTCCCACCACTATCCAGTCAGCGGTGATGCATTTACAAGAAGTATATTTCGAAAGTTATAAACATATTCATCAATTATCAATTTTTTTTAAATATTGTAAGCTTTTGAGGTAAAACCTTTTAGGCGGCATTGTGACTTTCGAAGGGGGTAACTTTGAGATTCTGTTAAGTTGAGCAAAAAGTGTTAGAAAGGAACGTGAAGGCGCGGGGGAGGAGGAAAGTCGTAAAGGATCGCGAACGCTGTAGAAGGCGTCTACACAATACAGTGACGCGCGTGAACATTTTGTAATTCTGGAGAAAAAACTAGACAAGAAATGGAAATTGATAACACAGAAAATCGCCCAGATCCAGAAATATGCACGGAAATAAAAGAAGTCGCAGTTTCTGCTAGCACGTCTCGCGAACAGAGACGAGATGCACATTTTGTAAGTATAGTCAACCATATTCGGTGCTGGATTAGCCTTGTTTATATTCATATCCTTCAATATGATGCTTTTTAGGATATTATAAAACGCATAATGGATCAACGAATAAAAAAAAGAGAATATCAAAGAGAGTACATGAGAAAAATGCGGCAAAAAGAAAAAAAAAACAAAAAGGATGTTAATAATGATGCTATTAAGAGAATTAAAGAATACCGACAAAAAAAAAAAAAAGATTACATGAGAGAATACATGAAACAATACCGAGAGAGAAAAATGTACTTAAACAACGAATGTGCAGTACCAGATAATCCTAAAAAAATGGTAAAAAATAAAAAAAAAATAAAAACGTGCTGTAAAAGCACGCGTTCGAAGTTTTTGACCGAAGAAACTACCGAATTACAAAGCAGCTGTTCTCGCCAATGCAGAATTAACCATTCTCCCGAATATTCGAAAGGAAAAGAACATAAAAATTTGGGTAATATTGAATTTATTTTTGTTTCTTATTTACATTAAAATCACTTCCACTCCTTGAACGAGAAGGGTTTGGCGGAGGGAAGACAGGAGGAACAGATCCCCTAGTTAATGTTACAGAGGCTTAACTTCTTGCACTTTAGTATGATTATTGGATAAATTCAAACGGAGAAATGTCCCACTTAAAAGTTACTCTAGACCAGCGGTGGGAACTTAAAAGAAAAAAGCTTTTTACCGTAAAAGCTCATCTCGTACGTGTGAGCTAATTTTCCAATGGAACAAAGAGCAGAGCCACATAGCAAAACACAAAACAGGCGTCACTCCAAAATTTAAGGCGAAATTGCTCTGCTCAACATAAAAAGTCGCGACAAAAGATTGAAATTGCTGAAAAAGAAACGAAGTTGATGCGGCCCATTGCACGCCGACATTTTCGAAATTGCATTAGTAGTTTTGCCCCCGCTGCTCTAGACAGATATTCTTGCCAACAAGGCAAAATTCAACGTGCACCTGGATCTGTTCCCGAAGAAAACGTCGTTACATTCAAAAATATTTCGATGTATATATTAAGTTTTTTGAAAAACATACTAAACGGCATTTGCCTAATGATATTCAATACTCTAGGAGAAAATGCAGAGAGATCACCAGAAAGCCGAGGGCTACTCTGTTTTGTTGTTAGTTGTAGATTTAGTATTGTTCATCAATACTGTCTGATTTTTTTTTTTCAAAACATGTAAAAATTGGGTCACGTAGTTTGGGTACGGCCACTTAGTCCAAAATAAATTTAACAAAAGTCAAAAAAATTTTGAAATATATTTCCTTTGAGTGGATTTGATTTGGAAATTTCTTATGATTTATTTATTATATAGCTTCTAATAAATTATTTTTGGGAATAATGATATATTAAGCTCCTCAAAACGCATAAGTTTACTATTGTTACTATTAATAGTTAAGGAAATTTGATAGATTTTTTATAAATATTAGTGGACAAAAGTATTTCGACAAAACAAAATAGTTTGACAGATGAAGAGAAAAAGCTGTAACCTTAGATTAAATAAAATAAATAAAAAAAAGTAAGCCCTCCTTTGACGTCAGAGACCCTTTGCAAAGTTCAGGAATTGATTTTACCTTTTCTCTGTTTCCTGTAAAATATCCTTCAAACGCCTTTTTTCTTCAGCAATTGTCTCTTCACGCGATCTTAATCAATTTAGGCCTTTTTTTTATTTAATGGGCTGATGTGAATTAAACTTTTCTATTTTGTTGAGATCAAAGCTTTGAGTGGGCCAATTAAATGTATTAACTTCTCTCAAAAACTTGGATCATATGGGTATTGTGGCATAAAGTATTATCCTGTACCATAAGAAAGGATTGTCCAATGACTCTGCAACCGAAAGTGGAAGCCCAGTCATTTAGGATGTTTGAATATATATGTCTATATTCAATGTGCTATCAATTGGTAGTAAATCGTCCAACCAAATGAAGCTTAAACATACTCAAAAGATAACGAGCCTCCACCATGAGTTACACGTACCCATACAGGCATTGATTTTTTCCCAAACATTGTTCAATTATATATCCATAATTTGTGTTCCCAAAACGATCGTGCCTTGTTTTTATGTTATTTAGCAAATTTATTTTTTGATAAAATACAAGGATTGTAAGAGATACAAAGGTAGTAAAACTGGCCTCCTTTCTCTGTCTTCTATCATTTATCTAACTAATGTTTTATACTGTTTATTGAATTCAATTGATAAAGCTTTTGGTGTATTTAAAGCATCTTTCCAAAAATTTCTTAGTTTAATGCCGTGATCTAGAGCGTCCTTTTGCGTGTTCTGCCCGAACTGGCTGTATTATATATAGAAGAAGTTTTGTTTTGCCTCATAATTTGTTAGCAAATGGTTTGTCTAGGCATTTTACAAAATCTGATATGGTATTCCGCTGGAACGCCGGCACTATATTTTGTGACTTTTTCTTTTGAACAAGTTGACCGAATTGAGGTGATTTGCCGATTATAAAAAAAAACAAAGGGCAAGAAAATTGGATATTTTTTTTTAAAATAAATAGAAACAACTTTTAAAATTACCACACATTACTTGTACCGCACGGTATTCAAAGAAATTGCAATTGATCGCAATGTCAAAATACTTTTGTCCAGCCAAAAATGCATCATCTCACCTTTAAGATAATGTAGAAAAAAATGCAAATCACTATCAGTGCAAATTTTTTGCTCACAGAAAGCTAATATGTAATAGATTCTCTTTCTCAAAAGTAAAATTGATTCCGTTACTTCTCTGTTTTTTTATATAAGCAAATAATATTTTTTCAGTTTTGTCAAAATACTTTTGGCCACTATTGTATATCTTAGATGTTTTATCGTATTTTCGACCATTTGTTCTAACTACTTACAATTACAGATAAAACCGAAATTGATCAAATTATTGTCGTACAATCAGAGCCAATTCAAGATGAAAGTGATGCAGCGATTATCCCAAACACTCCGAACTTGGCAAGCCATCTGCAACAAAGCAGCAATGATGACCGACTGTGTGACATTAAATTAGAGCCAAGCGCACATGTCTATTCTCCACCTGTACAAAACGAGCGAATCGGCGCAAGTCAACAATTAAATGATAAAAGTGAGGTGAACCAAAGAAGGCTGAGCGACTGTGACGACCTACTGTCATACATAAAAATTGAACCAACGGCTATAGAGAATTCGTGGCATGATCTAAATGACTCTTCCACCCAGTAATTGTATCGAAGTAAAACGTTAACAATATTTAAGAACTAACCAGCCAAAACCCAAGTTCATAACACAGCCCTGTTCTCAAGGGTATTCTAGGTGTGTACAATACATGTAAAAAGCAAGCTTAATCTGTTTAATTGAATAAACCAAAATTGTAGAATTTTCTCTAAAACAACAATTTGTACGTTTGGATTTGTAAATATAACGTTTCTATCAATAATTACACGAAATGGTCCCCCCATACATCGTAAAATTCAGTATCGATAATTTCTAAAGCAGCTGTTGCTGCGACTTCCCACCACTATCCAGTCAGCTGTAATGCATTTACAAGAAGTACAATTATTTTGGAAGTCATAAAAATATTCATCAATAATCAATTTTATTCAAATATTGTAAGCTTTTGAAGTAAAACTTTTTAGGCGGCATTGTGACTTTCGAAGGGAGTAACTTTGAGATTCTGTTAAGGTCAGCAAAAAGTGTTAGAAAGGATCGTGAGGGGCGGGGTAGGAGGAAAGTCGTACTCCCGTTGTCGGCGGAAGGGAGGGGAAACGCAGAGTAACTGAGTCGGTTTTATATAGTGTGTTCGCTTCGTCGACACGATCCAGTGACGCGCATGAAAATTTTGTAATTCTGAAGAAAAAACAATACAAGAAATGGAAATTGATAACACAGAAAATCGCCCAGATCCAGAAATATGCATGGGAATAAAAGAAGTCGAAGTTTCTGCTAGCACGTCTCGCGAACAGAAACGAGATGCACAGTTTGTAAGTATAGTCAACCATATTCATTGCTGGATAACCCTTGAATCCGCCCTTGGCAAACGTTTCTTTTCCTTGATAATATTCATATTCTTTAATATGATGCTTTTTAGGATATTATAAAACGCAGAATTGATCAACGAATAAAAAAAAGAGAATATCAAAGAGAATACATGAGAAAAATACGGGAGAAAGAAAAGAACAAAAAGGATGATAATTATGATGCTATTGAGAGAAGAAAATGTCTCAGTAGAGAATACACGAAAAAATACCGACAAAAAAAAAAACTTGAAATAAAAATTGCTGGCGCTGAAGACGAATTTAAAAAAAAACAAAGGGAATACAAGCGAGTATACATGAGAGGATACATGAAACAATACCGAGAGAGAAAAATGTATTCAAACAACCAATGTGCAGTACCAGATAATCCTAAATTAATTATAAAAAATAAAAAAAAAATAAAAACGTGCTGTAAAAGCACGCGTTCGAAGTTTTTTACCGAAGAAATTACCGAATTACAAAGCAGCCATTCTCACGAATATTCGAAGGGAAAAGAATATAAAAATTTGGGTAATATTGAATTTATTTTTTGTTTCTTATTTACATTAAAATCACTTTCACTCCGTGAACGAGAAGGGTTTGGCGGAGGGAAGACAGGAGGAACAGATCCCCTAGTTAATGTCACAGAGGCTTAACTTATTGCACTTTAGTATGGTTATTGGATAAATTTAAACGGAGAAATGTGCCAATTAATAGTTACTCTAGAACAGCGGTGGGAACTTAAAAGAAAAGAGCTTTTTACCGTAAAAGCTCATCTTGTACGTGTGAGCTAATTTTCCACATAGCAAAACACAAAACAGGCGTCCCTTGCAAATAGTAATAATAAGTGATATTATTTTTTCCAAATTTTTAGGCGAAATTGCCCTGCTCAACGTAAAAAGTCGCGGCAAAACATTGAAATTGCTTAAAAAGAAACGAAGTTGATGGTGCGTTGTTTTGGCACTTGTGCTGCGCTGCACCATCAAATTCGTGTCTGCTGCTAAGCAACATTTATAACAGCAAACAAATTTCAGCTATGCAAAAAAACGAATTTGGCCCACTGTACGTCGGCATTTTCGAAATTGCATTTGCTGTGGCATATATCGTCCACAGAGACCTATAAACTTAAAGACTACTTAGTCCAAAATAAATTTAACAAAAGTCAAAAAAATTTTGAGAAAGATTTCTTTTGAGAGGCTTACATCCATATTTCTTAGATGTTTTATCGTATTCTCGACCATTTATTCTAACTACTTACAATTACAGATAAAACCGAAATTGATCAAATTATTGTCGTAAAATCGGAGCCAATTCAAGATGAAAGTGATGCAGCGATTATCTCAAACACTCCGAACTTGGCAAGCCATCTGCAACAAAGCAGCAATGATGACCGACTGTGTGACATTAAATTAGAGCCAAGCGCACATGTCTATTCTCCAACTGTACAAAACGAGCGAATCGGCGCAAGTCAACAATTAAATGATAAAAGTGAGGTGAACCAAAGAAGGCTGAGCGACTGTGACGACCTACTGTCATACATAAAAATTGAACCAACGGCTATAGAGAATTCGTGGCATGATCTAACTGACTCTTCCACCCAGTAATTGTATCGAAGTAAAACGTTAACAATAATTAAGAATTAACCAGCCAAACCCCAAGTTCATAAAGGAGCAGTGCCAAAAAACTAGGCTGCACAGCCCTGTTCTCAAGGGACAAGGGTATTCTAGGTGTGTACAATACATGTAAAAAGCAAATATAATTTGTTTAATTGAATAAACCAAAATTGTAGATTTTTCTCTAAAACAACAATTTGTACGTTTGGATTTGTAAATATAACGTTTCTATCAATAATTACACGAAATGGTCCACCCATACATCGTAAAATTCAGCTCATGTCTTATCGATAATTTCTAAAGCAGCTGTTGCTGCGACTTCCCACCACTATCCAGTCAGCTGTAATGCATTTACAAGAAGTACAATTATTTTGGAAGTCATAAAAATATTCATCAATAATCAATTTTATTCAAATATTGTAAGCTTTTGAAGTAAAACTTTTTAGGCGGCAATGTGACTTTCGAGGGGTGCAACTTTGAGATTCTGTTAAGGTCAGCAAAAAGTGTTAGAAAGGAACGTGTGGGGTGGTGTAGGAGGAAAGTCGTACTACCGTTGTCGTCGGAAGGGAGGGGAAACGCAGAGTAACTGAGTCGGTTTTATATAGTGTGTGCGCTTCGTCGACACGATCCAGTGACGCGCATGAAAATTTTGTAATTCTGAAGAAGAAACTATACAAGAAATGGAAATTGATAACACAGAAAATCGCCCAGATCCAGAAATATGCACGGAAATAAAAGAAGTCGAAGTTTCTGCTAGCACGTCTCGCGAACAGAAACGAGATGAACAGTTTGTAAGTATAGTCAACCATATTTATTGCTGGATAAGCCTTGAATCCGCCCTTGGCAAACGTTTCTTTTCCTTGTTTATATTCATATTCTTTAATATGATGCTTTTTAGGATATTATAAAACGCAGAATTGATCAACGAATAAAAAAAAGAGAATATCAAAGAGAGTACATGAGAAAAATACGACAAAAAAAAAAACTTGAAATAAAAAATGCTGGCGCTGAAGACGAATTTCAAAATAAACAAAGGGAAAACCAGAGAGAATACATGAGACTATACATGAAACAATACCGAGAGAGAAAAATGTATTCAAACAACCAATGTGTGGCACCAGATAATCCTAAATTAATTATAAAAAATAAAAAAAAAATAAAAACGTGCTGTAAAAGCACGCGTTCGAAGTTTTTTACCGAAGGAATTACCGAATTACAAAGCAGCCATTCTCACGAATATTCGAAGGGAAAAGAATATAAACATTTGGGTAATATTGAATTTATTTTTTGTTTCTTATTTACATTAAAATCACTTCCACTCCGTGAACGAGAAGGGTTTGGCGGAGGGAAGACAGGAGGAACAGATCCCCTAGTTAATGTCACAGAGGCTTAACTTATTGCACTTTAGTATGATTATTGGATAAATTTAAACGGAGAAATGTCCCAATTAATAGTTACTCTAGAACAGCGGTGGGAACTTAAAAGAAAAGAGCTTTTTACCGTAAAAGCTCATCTCGTACGTGTGAGCTAATTTTCCACATAGCAAAACACAAAACAGGCGTCCCTTGCAAATAGTAATAATAAGTGATATTATTTTTTCCAAATTTTTAGGCGAAATTGCCCTGCTCAACGTAAAAAGTCGCGGCAAAACATTGAAATTGCTTAAAAAGAAACGAAGTTGATGGTGCGTTGTTTTGGCACTTGTGCTGCGCTGCACCATCAAATTCGTGTCTGCTGCTAAGCAACATTTATAACAGCAAACAAATTTCAGCTATGCAAAAAAACGAATTTGGCCCACTGTACGTCGGCATTTTCGAAATTGCATTTGCTGTGGCATATATCGTCCACAGAGACCTATAAACTTAAAGACTACTTAGTCCAAAATAAATTTAACAAAAGTCAAAAAAATTTTGAGAAAGATTTCTTTTGAGAGGCTTACATCCATATTTCTTAGATGTTTTATCGTATTCTCGACCATTTATTCTAACTACTTACAATTACAGATAAAACCGAAATTGATCAAATTATTGTCGTAAAATCGGAGCCAGTTCAAGATGAAAGTGATGCAGCGATTATCCCAAACACTCCGAACTTGGCAAGCCATCTGCAACAAAGCAGCAATGATGACCGACTGTGTGACATTAAATTAGAGCCAAGCGCACATGTCTATTCTCCAACTGTACAAAACGAGCGAATCGGCGCAAGTCAACAATTAAATGATAAAAGTGAGGTGAACCAAAGAAGGCTGAGCGACTGTGACGACCTACTGTCATACATAAAAATTGAAACAACGGCTATAGAGATTGATAACACAGAAAATCGCCCAGATCCAGAAATATGCACGGAAATAAAAGAAGTCGAAGTTTCTGCTAGCACGTCTCGCGAACAGAAACGAGATGAACAGTTTGTAAGTATAGTCAACCATATTCATTGCTGGATAACCCTTGAATCCGCCCTTGGCAAACGTTTCTTTTCCTTGTTTATATTCATATCCTTCAATATGATGCTTTTTAGGATATTATAAAACGCCGAATAAAAAAAAGAGAATATCAAAGAAAGTACATGAGAAAAATACGACAAAAAAAAAAACTTGAAATAAAAATTGCTGGCGCTGAAGACGAATTTATAAATAAACAAAGGGAAAACCAGAGAGAATACATGAGAGGATACATGAAACAATACAGAGAGAGAAAAATGTATTCAAACAACCAATGTGTGGCACCAGATAATCCTAAATTAATTATAAAAAATAAAAAAAAAATAAAAACGTGCTGTAAAAGCACGCGTTCGAAGTTTTTTACCGAAGGAATTACCGAATTACAAAGCAGCCATTCTCACGAATATTCGAAGGGAAAAGAATATAAACTTGAAATAAAAATTGCTGGCGCTGAAGACGAATTTAAAAATAAACAAAGGGAAAACCAGAGAGAATACATGAGAGGATACATGAAACAATACCGAGAGAGAAAAATGTATTCAAACAACCAATGTGCGGCACCAGATAATCCTAAATTAATTATAAAAAATAAAAAATAAATAAAAACGTGCTGTAAAAGCACGCGTTCGAAGTTTTTTACCGAAGGAATTACCGAATTACAAAGAAGCCATTCTCACGAATATTCGAAGGGAAAAGAATATAAACATTTGGGTAATATTGAATTTATTTTTTGTTTCTTATTTACATTAAAATCACTTCCACTCCGTGAACGAGAAGGGTTTGGCGGAGGAAAGACAGGAGGAACAGATCCCCTAGTTATTGTCACAGAGGCTTAACTTCTTGCTTTTTAGTATGATTATTGGATAAATTTAAACGGAGAAATTGCCCTGCTCAACGTAAAAAGTCGCGGCAAAACATTGAAATTGCTTAAAAAGAAACGAAGTTGATGGTGCGTTGTTTTGGCACTTGTGCTGCGCTGCACCATCAAATTCGTGTCTGCTGCTAAGCAACATTTATAACAGCAAACAAATTTCAGCTATGCAAAAAAACGAATTTGGCCCACTGTACGTCGGCATTTTCGAAATTGCATTTGCTGTGGCATATATCGTCCACAGAGACCTATAAACTTAAAGACTACTTAGTCCAAAATAAATTTAACAAAAGTCAAAAAAATTTTGAGAAAGATTTCTTTTGAGAGGCTTACATCCATATTTCTTAAATGTTTTATCGTATTCTCGACCATTTATTCTAAGTACTTACAATTACAGATAAAACCAAAATTGATCAAATTATTGTCGTAAAATCGGAGCCAATTCAAGATGAAAGTGAAGCAGCGACTATCCCAAACACTCTGAACTTGGCAAGTCATCTGCAACAAAGCAGCAATGATGTCCGACTATGTGATATTAAATTAGAGCCAAGCACACATGTCTATTCTCCACTAGTACAAAACGAGCGAATCGGCGCAAATCAACAATCATTATATGATAAAAGTGAGGTGAACCAAAGAAGGCTGAGCGACTGTGACGACCTACTGTCATACATAAAAATTGAACCAACGGCTATAGAAAATTCGTGGCATGATCTAACTGACTCTTCCACCCAGTAATTGTATCGAAGTAAAACGTTAACAATAATTAAGAATTAACCAGCCAAACCCCAAGTTCATAAAGGAGCAGTGCCAAAAAACTAGGCTGCACAGCCCTGTTCTCAAGGGACAAGGGTATTCTAGGTGTGTACAATACATGTAAAAAGCAAATATAATTTGTTTAATTGAATAAACCAAAATTGTAGATTTTTCTCTAAAACAACAATTTGTACGTTTGGATTTGTAAATATAACGTTTCTATCAATAATTACACGAAATGGTCCCCCCATACATCGTAAAATTCAGTATCGATAATTTATAAAGCAGCTGTTGCTGCGATTTCCCATCACTATACAGTCAGCTGCAATGCATTTACGAGAAGTGTTATAATTAGGTTATAAAATATTCAGCAATAATACTTTTGAATAAAATATTGTAAGCTTCTAAAAACTTTATTATGTTTTCTCTAACAACTCCGATTACCTGAATTTTTATATGTGTATTCATGAAAATTCATATATGAACAGGTTTGTGTGTGGCGTCCGTTTGGAATGTAAATCTATAGACAACTCTTCTGTGTGCACGGTAGCAACGGTATCATAATTTTGACGAAAATCTGCGTCACGTAATTTATGGATGATCCAAAAGAATTTGAGAGTGAATAAAACAAAAAAAGTTTTTTTCCAGTGCATTGACGGACGATTATTTCGAAGTAGTTTGTTGTTACATTTGACTCTACGTTTCAATATTTTAAAGGTAATTAAATCAATGGATGAGATTGAAATCCGATTAAATAATTTAATCATTGCAGTTTACTTTTGCGCATAGCCAATTCCAATCGAATGTGGCTGTACTTTACGCATACCCAATTCAAGGGATTAAAATGCCAAGAAGGCGAACATTAACTGGCCGAATTGAACGCCAAGCAAATCGGCGATCGGAATATCAAAGACGAAGTACGAATGAAAATGATATTAATTAAAATAATGTTGCCAATCTAGTTGATGATTCATCTAGACCTACTAATCGATATTCTCTTACGAGTAGACAAGAAAATCAGGCTATTCCAAATACTATTTGTTAGGACTCATGATGATGGTTATAGAGTTTTAAAAGGCATATACTCTCTGCACATAGCGAATCTGAGAAGAAGAAAGTTATGGCTATGATAAAGCATACATTCTTAACAACAGGGTATTATAAAGTCGGTCCGACACACGAATCTGTACCCTAGAGAAATAGGCGTTACATTCGAAGATATTTGGATATCTATATATTATATTACACAAGGCCGTTTTTTGTGACGGATCT
The DNA here is from genome assembly GCA_018150985.1 of Chymomyza costata. NCBI lineage: Eukaryota > Metazoa > Arthropoda > Insecta > Diptera > Drosophilidae > Chymomyza > Chymomyza costata. The sequence goes on from JAECWU010000030.1 coordinate 3,532,854, forward strand.
CGCGATTTCAACAAATGAGTTATTAAACGAAGGCTATTTACACCTATATGTGCAATAAGGTGTTTTTTTCGATTAAATCTATATTTTGGTGGATATCGCTAAAATAAAATTTCAATCAAAGATGGTCCAATTTCAACAAATGAGGTATCAATCGAAAGCTACGCACGCGCAGATATGTAATTGCTTTATCTACAATCTTGATATCGCTCCTCTCTATTATTAAGTTTTCACTTTCTGTCATCTGCATAATAATTCGTGGTGAAAAAATAATTTGTAACTATGCCTAGAAGAACCCGAACAAACATTTCTAACAGGTTAACTCTCGAAAATCGGAGAAATTATATGCGAACTCGCCGGATTTCACGGTTTTCACCATATAAAATTGCAATGAGTAATCACAAACCAGAGATGCAGCGATTGCCAGCACTGTGGTGAGCCCGCTCCTTTACTGGAGTGGGATTATTTATAGAAAAATCACCAAACCAAAGAGTCCTTCCACAGAATGAAGGTTTCACAACTTCAAATATTGTTTATAACGAAATTAATTAATTTTACACTTTTCACTTATATTGGCTTTTTTGAATAAAGACAATGTATTATTTTCTGCAAAGCTATTTGTATATTATGCAATGCATTATCTGGCGATTTTCGCCGCCGGGTTCACTAGTATGCCATATTTAAATAATTTGACAAACCTACTTAAGCGGTATGTGTCTTGTAGGTAATAATACAATATTCCACGAGAAGCATCAGGAAATCAATTCTAAAAATGTCAAAAGGTTTGGGGTTCTTGGGGGTATACATATATTCTTATTATTATATTTTAACCTTTTCTAACTGCTTACAATTACAGATAAAACTAAAATGGGTGGTCAAAATGAAGATCAAATTGTCGTAAAATCAGAGACAATTCAAGATGAAAGTGAAGCAGCGATTATCCCAAACACTTGGAACTTGGCAAGCCATCCGCAACACAGCAGCAATGATGACCGACTTAATGTCACATTAGGGCCAAGCGCACATGTCCATTCTCCACTAGTACAAAACGAGCGAATCGTCGCAAAGCTACAATTATTATATGGTAAAAGTGAGCTGAACCAAAGAAGGCCGAGCGGCTGTGGCGACCCACTGTCATATATAAAAGTTGAACCAACGGCTATTGAGAATTCGTGCCATGATCTAAGTGACTCTTCCGCCCAGTAACTGTATCGAACCAAAGAAGTAAAACGTTAAAAATAATTAAGAATTAACCAGCCTAACCATCCAATCCCCAAGTTCATAGAGGATCAAAGCAAAAAAAAAATACAAGAAACTAGGCGGCACAGCCCAGCTTATAGGTCTATATTGCAAGCAGTTGTATTTTGAAGGTTCACTATCTCACACAGTAGAGATATTGAACACAGTATTGCACCTTATTACTCAGATAATGCTGAAAAATTTTTCAAGATCGAATTGAAGACTTCAAAGATAAACTTATGCGCATATAATATGTAAGTTTTTTTAAATATGTAAATACTTATAAAAAGCAAATACAATTTATTGTTTCATTGAATAAACCAAAAAAGTAGTTTTCTCTAAACAAAAATTTTTACGTATGGAAAATATGTATAACGTTTCTATCAATAAATAACAGGAAATGCTCCCCCCATAAAAAAAGAATCTCATTTGGGATTTTTTTTATATGGTTTTGTCATTCCGTGCGAAATTTTTTTGCATTCTGCGTATAGGCCTCTATACATAAAATCTTCATGCTCCGACTTATTAAGCATATGCATGGCATCTTCTAGGGACACAACATTTTTAGCACGAACTTCACACATCCCTTAGTCTTTTGGTACAGGGCATAAATACTTTTTTTCTTTTAAACAACTTATATTTAAAACATTTGTACTACATTTGTTTTGCTGGGATTTAAATTGGTATAACAATTCTTTCAATCTTAAAACTAAATTTAATAATTATTTATCCATAGCTTAATTACGCGTAGGCGGTTCCAACCTAAAACAGCAGTCATTAAGCTTAATTATATCAATATATTTAAGTTTTTACATACTTGTGCACCACAACAAGGGGATTAGCAGACACCTTTGTGTCCTGTGGTGTAAGGAAGCAATACTGCTTATGTAGAAAACGCTCGCCCTCTGCTATAAGCATATTCGTAATATGTGTTCTATTGACTTCGTCCTGTTCATAAGAATTAACACACTTAAAAAATATATTCTATGAAATGAATTTGCTAACTCACCGTAAACACATCATATTCATCTAAAAAATGGAATGGATGATCTGATATACTCCAGAGTGCTTTTAAAAGTGATATTGTCACAAAAGATCGCTCTCCGCCAGACAAAGTTCTTGTATTATGTGTTTTATTTCCACTTGGCGGTGTGACTTCCAACACACTCAATTTGTCCTTGTGGTTAGATGATAATTTCCCATCAAAATGTCGAACTTCTAACGCTTTCTGAAAGTTAAAAACCTTAAGTGAAGCTTAACAATTGCTGGGTATACTGAAATTGAACCGCAATTATGTAGGCTATCTTAACACCCTTTTCGCCTACATTTGCGGTTTAAGTTTCTTGTATATAGTACACACATATGAATTCATATTTCTTACTTACATGTAGGTAAAACTCTACCATTACAAAACATTTTTCGCGTACTCTACTGTATAATGACGAATAGTGGCGACAATTTTCACGCAGTGTTCTGATAGTTGAATCGGCGGTATTGTGTTTTACTTTCCATGCATCCAAGTCATTTCGCAATTTACTTAACTTTTCAGTTACATCTTTTCGTGAATATTTGCAAGCTTTAAATTGCTTCATTTGAGATTTATAGCGACTTATTTGGTCTACAATTATGTCTTCTTCCACAGTTTCCAGCTCTTCCCCTTCGTCAGATTTTTGCTTAGCCGATGCAATAGCCTCTTCGAGTTTTTTTTTCAGTAGTTCTTTTTTTTCATACTCTGCCTTCAATAAACCTAAAGTAGCTTTTAAATCGCGAGTATTTTTCTCAAAATATCCATCAAGGTTTCGTATCTGTGACTGAGCCTCAACTGACTGCTTTTCAATTTCGGTTATCGTATTTTGAATTAATTTTAATTCTCTTTGCTCGTGAGCCTGCTCTGTTTCTGTACGAGCTGCACTTTCATTTAAATCACGCCTTTGTTGCATTAGAGCATCTAGCTCTTCATTTAATACTGTAATTTTACTTTTTAAGTCGTCGCAATGTTTTTGCTGAAATAAAAAATGTATTTTAAAAATATAAATTTAAAGAAAGTTGTGTCCACTTACTAGCACTTCATGAGCAGGTAACTCATGGTAATCATAGTTAGATATAACCCAATTTTTCCGCCGCATATCGTCGTTTTCTTTAACACACTCATCACAACGCAATTTAATGTCATGTAAGTTTACATTAAGCTCTTGAACATTTTTTTTTAATTCATTTAAAGTTTGTATTGTTCTGTCTTTGTTTTGTTTTTGCTTAGTTATTTCATTCTGGAGCTGATTAAAGCGGTCTTCTAGATTCACCTGAAGGTACCGTGCTTCCCTAATTCTCATCGAGTACATGGCATAGTGTGGATCTGGATGGTATTCTAGCCCATATTTCGGCACTATCACACGCGACATGTTTGGTGGCACATTCTCTCTATTGGATGTTAGAGCTTCTGCAATATCCCTGGATTCGGATATTAGCAAGGACTCCACTCTATGTGCATCAATTAAATAGTTCATAACCACTGGGTCTTCACATGTAAAAATGTCCATAAAAACTTTTGTTCTTGACGGGGCTTTTACTTTAAATCTAGACACATCATACACTTTGCATGAGTAGTTGCTTTTTATGATTGGCGGCTTACGCGGACCTTTTGATTCTCTCTCAATTATTGATCTTAATACTTTGTAGTCCTTATCGGTACCTACAATAAAAGAATGCAAGCTATTTCCAAGTAAATGCTCCACAAGGTCGCGATCTTTTTGATTTGGAACCGTAATGTATTTGCCTATTGGTCCACGTGGCTTTTTATCTTTTTCAATTCCGGTAAACAGGGCATTTATTCGAGCAACAATTGCCATAGCCTCAGATCCGTAAACGGACTCTTCAGCATGTTTGTTGCGATGCAATGCGCTGATTTCTTCTGCGCAGTTGTCTGTAATTAAATTAATGTACAAATTAAAGTCATCATAAGCAAAAATTTACTCACTTATAATTCTTTCAAATCCCGAACGCTGATGTTGCTCTTGATCTATTTTTTCGTTTAGGGAATTGATAGAAATTGTAATTTTCCCCATTTCATCCCTAGAGTTTTTGATAACTTCATCATTATGAGTCATTTTTGCTTTGTTCTCTTCTAAGGTACGCTTATGTTCTTCTAACGTTTTTTTTCGTTGGGCCGTCTCTGCATTATAATTGTCCAATTGCTTTTGACATCCAGCAAAACTGTGCTCTGCTTCCTTAAGGCGACGCTTTAAATTCTCCATATCAAGATTTACTGTAACAATTTGTTGTTTGATTGAGGCTATGCGGCGTCCAACTTCCATAACTTTTCGTTCTTGTTCAGTATACTTTTCGTGAGCAATCCTTTTACGATCCTCAAAATGACTGTGACGCGTGATAATGCAATGTATAAATAAATTAAGAAATTATTTAGAAAAATTATTCAGATTCGTTTTTGTCTTATTTTTTTCGTAAGAACAAATACTATCAAAATCTTTCCCTGTGAACTTTTTCTAAAAAAAATTGTATTGTATAAACGTTTGCGTGAGCAATTTCAGCTTTGACGAGACCGACATACTCAAACCCAAATTCAAACATACAATAGGCCCATAAACGTTGCGACCGACTGTACGATTTACCAAAACAATCAAAACTTTTTGATATGTCGTCCGACATATAAAACGCAATTGAAGTACAACCTGCTCGATAAATAGCCGTGTTGTACGACACACCGTATAGTGAACGCCTTGCTTAACGATGCCAATGGATAGTTTATGTCAAGTACATCATATACATACCTAACTTTATTTGTCAGTGATTCGCGTATAGAATCTTTTTCAGCAGTTTTTTGAGTATACTTAGTTTTACGCTGTTCCAAACTTTTTATAGTTTCTGTTGCAAGTCCTAGTTCATTCTCAGCCTGTTTTACGCGCAACCAAGCAAGCAGTGCCTCAGCTTTCAGCAATTTTATCTGAAACAGTGGGCACAAATTTATATTGTTAAAAAAATAAAAACAGTTAAAAATTGATAATATCAATAATATTATGTACCTGCACAGTATTTTCATTGTCCAGCATTTGCAGTTTACTCTCCTCTACTCTACAGTCATTTTGAATCATACTTATCTTCTACAATAATTTATAGAAACAGGTCAACTGAAAATAACTCTACTTAAAAGGAGGTATTCACTTACGTCTTTAACTACTTTCATTGCATTTTTTATTTGTATGCGTTTTTTCATGGCTTCCGACATAAATTCACTACATCGATCTAGGCATGCAGCCTTTATAATTAATTCATAATTTGCGGTTGGTTCCAAACTGTTGCGAAAAAATATATTGTAATTATAGCATGGAAAACTAGCTATAGACATTCGTATTACTACTCAGACTTACTCTTTAAGAAACTGACGAGCCGCATCCTGATTAAGAACAAAAACGGGGTTATCTGCATATATTGAAAAATATCTTAAAAAACGACGAATGTCGTCCAATTTCTTGGAAACAGTTTCTCCTCGCGCATTTTTAAGTGAATAAGAGGATGACGACATGCGAATTTGGCGTTCGACTATAAGTCTTGGCCCATATTGCTCATAATTGAATGGGCGCATTCCATCGTTGTACAGTGCTATTTCAATGGTGGCACTTGTCTCCCCATTTTTAATAAGCTCTTAAACAGAACACATGAAAATTCAGATATGGTAAGTATGTAAATGCTTGTTAAAACTTACTCTGTATGGCGGTTGCGCGACTTGTTGACCTTGCAGTTCCTGCTAAACCCAAAGTTAGTGCTGTTAGAACAGCACTTTTGCCACTACCATTGCAACCAACAAGGAAATTAATATTCGGGCCAAACTCAATGAATAAATTATCATGGCACATAAAGTTTCGAAGCCTTATTGCTGCAACTTTCCCGCATCGGCTGGTGGGATTAATCGAGGTTGAAAGCGACTGAAATTTATACATAGATTAGATTCAGGTAAACTGAATAATTATTTCTGCTTACCCGTTCGATTTGAAGTACATTTGATTCCGACAGTTGGCCACGATCAGATTCGGATTGTTGCTTTTTGGTTTTTTTTGGTTGAGGCTCAAAACTCATCGATTCATCAGTGCTACAATCCGAAGATGGTGCGTCTGGGGTCGAAGTCTTACGACTTGTTCTTGATTTTGGCATTATAAAATTTCAATGTTTTTATTCTGATAGTTTTGCACGTACATACAATTTTATTTACGCAAATTGCGCGGGCAACTGTGCGTTCTTTGGTTTATTAAGTGTGGTAGTAGCGATTGTGCTTGCGACGCTGCATATGTCAGTGCTGCCATATTAAGAAAATATGTCTATGCTGCCAGAGCGTTCGAAATTTTATACCCGTACAAAAGGGTACAATAGAATAAGTTTGTGCGAATATATATATGTAGTAACGAAGAGAAGGATGCGTGGTATTATTTTGGAGTCGAGTAGACGCGTTATAAAAAGATGGCGTACGTTAAAATCGGGCGCGGACGACTTTGGGATACCCTGTACCACTGCTTGCAATAAAATCCGGTATATTGCTTTAGAACAACAAAAGACATTTGATTGCCAAATTAGGTTACGATACCTTCGTAAACAACCAAAAACAGACGAATTTTGAACCAACATTTTTTTTTTGACCGATCGTTCCTATGGGAGCTATATGATATAGTCAACCGATTTTGACCAAATTTGGTTCAATGCTTGGGTACTCTAAAAAACTTCCGAATGCCAAATTTGGTTATGATATCTTCATAAACAAACGAATTATCCATCTAAAACTTTTGTTGTTTTTTTGAGGTCTTCTGAAACACCCCTATGGGAGCTATAACCCCGATATCGAAAAAGTAAAATAAACTTGTCTCCCCTGACATAATTACGCATCTAATCTGAAAATTTGGTCGCTCTCGCTCTTACCATCTATGAGATCTAGGCGTTCATACAGACAGACGGACGTGGGTATATGGACTTCTCTAGTCACCCTGATCATACTTAAGGTAACTTTGGGGGTCTCCGACGTTTCCTTCTATATGTTACATACATTTTCGGCTTGCACAAACTTAATATACCCTTTGTACCATACGGTACAGGGTATAATTAAGGAAAGTGTAGGTGATAGTCAGATGGGGGATGACTCGAAATGAATACAGAAAACGTTACGGGGGTTGGCGTGCTGTAGCAGTAGCTACAAAGGATATGACATGTTGTACAACTTGTGCAATAGACCACTATTACTTTGTTCCCCTAAAAAAATTGTTCCTTAATCGGTTTAAAAGCGATTTTTAAAAAATTACAATATTCTAAAAAAATCCGCCAAATTTTATGCGCACAGATTATTTTGATGACCGATTACCACGAAATTAGTTTAATATCGATACAAGTGCCAAGAATCGGATTTTTATAGCTGCTACGCTTTCATTGTTTTTTTTTTTTAACTTCAATGCTATTTAAGTCAGTGAAGTAAAATACAAGTATAAACTCGCCGCAGATAAGTACAAAATGGACTGCAAAAAACAGGGCCAAAAAATCGTCGTCAAATCAGAACCAATACATGATGATAATGATGGATGCGAAGATTCCGCTAAGCAAATTACCCTTAGCTTTGCAAGGGGATGTAAACAAATCATTCACCAAACAGAGCATAGCGACAGTGACGACCCTTTGGCAGATATTAAAATTGAGCCCACCAGAATTGCACACTTGCCTACGGATTTAAGTGATTCGTCCAGCAACTCTCCAGAGAGAAAACGTTTTAAAACGCTGGAAACGAACGAGCTGAAGGGTACTAGGAAGCTGACGTCAATGATAAAACAATATTTAATTAATCAGGAGCAGCTAATTTCTCGACAACCTTTACCTGCGGAAAATCAGCTGCCTCTCAAAAACTACGAGGCATTTCTGTATTGGGACTCAATCCTGGAGCGCATGACGCCGGAAAAGGCCCAAGAGGTCAAGTTTGCTATGACCAAACTACTGCAGGACTTGGCAATTAAAGATAGGGAGAAGAAAACGTGATTTTTATTTTGAATACTAATATGAATTTAAAGAGTCACAAGTAGAATTTATTTTTTTATTTATATAAAATTGTTTTTGTGCTTATTGAGTGCCGATATCCATGTATATATTTAAATGATAATCGATTTTGCAGTTTAGAATCAGACTATCGAGCTATCGCTTGGACTCAGCATTGTGAAATATCTTGAGAGTCGCAATTTAAAAAATTTCATATATCTTAAGAAAATTAACAGAAATAACTTAAATATGTCTGAAACCGAAGGACGTTGCAGTGATGACAACCCGAAAAGTAGAAGTAGCATTGGAGGAGCAAGTGCAGACGACGTTGGCGTTACTTCGACAGCTGGTAAAAGAAAAATCTCGGAGAGCTTGGGAAATGGCGGTAGATGTAATATTGAAACCGATGCGGACGATTGCGCCAGTAAACGCAAAAAATCAGAGAACGACGACAATGTTTCCGAAGATATCAATGACAGTGCGGCAGCCAAGCAACCAACCGTTATAAAAAAAGAGCCAAAGGATGATGACGCATATACTACTACTGACGCTGAGGTAGCGACGGGTGCCATCAAGACCGAACCAGTTGAAATGGACGTAACAAATAACAACAACACCGAAGCCGTTGCTAGTGGGTCGAATTGTTTACCTACGTCTATTGGCTCCATTGGCTCTAGCAGCACTAACAACACAGCCCAAGTTGTTAAAACGGAACCAGTAGATAGCTTGCAAAGTATTGCTGTTACCAGTAATAATCCTACCAACACAGCCCAAGTTGTAAAAACGGAGCCAGCAGATGGCTTGCAAAGTGTTGCGGTTACCAGCAATAATCCTATCAACACAACCCAATTGCATACATCTTGTGACCATTCGCCGCCTGATACCAGTGTCTCATCTAGCACGCTTAGACCTTCCTGCCGGTTTGGAATAAGATGTTACAGGTAATACATAACAGCGCGCTGCTGACTTCTCTACTGAAATGTTTTATTTTTAGAGTCAACCCAGCACATCGGCTTTCTGAGGCGCATCCTGGCGACTCGGATTATAGGCGTCCGGATTACCCAGCTCCACCCTTGGGGACACCCGACTGCCCATTTGGCAACAATTGTTATCGCCGCAATCCAGTGCATTTCCAATCGTATTCCCATCCACCAGATTGTAAGTAAAACAATCTATGTGGAATATAAGATAAAAAGGCAATTTTAGTTAACTCTACGCAGAATATAAAAAACCGTTTGCGTCAACGTCGTAACATGAAGAGAAATAGTAACGTAGCTGACAGCTCAGGTTCTGAAGCAGAAAATCCATTTTCGGGCGACTCTGAGACAGACTACAACCCTACAACGGACACTGACGAAGATGACGCAGAGGATGAGCTAGAGTTTGACAGTCAACGAGTAAATTGTGATAACTATGATTAGTTATGAATATTTTAATGTATTTAAAAGTACATTGTTGTATATAAAACATTGTTAATAAATGTGACGTGTTTAATAATAGCCTTCATCAATGTCCTCGCTTGGCTTCTGTTCAAAAACAGCTCCCCATTTCGCTGCTTCGCCACCGCGAACTTTTACGTTGTAGCACACGTTTTCTGCCTTCAACACGCTTTGCCTCATTGTGTTAATTTTACGCCAGAGTTCGCGTGCTCGCTGGCAATTTAAGCTGATATAGCTGTGGAAATTTTAGGAGCTTATAGATTCACTTTCAAAACTAAACTTTTTATGAGAAATGGTTTATCAAACGCACCCTGTGTATAAATGCTGCAGCACCTTGCAGGTCTCCATGCAAGTATCCGTGTCACCGCTGCCCAAAGAATTAATACAGCGACGCATAAGTTCGCCTGTTAAATCCGATACACCCAGTATATACTCAGTGGGATCCACAAAAAACTGGAACTTTTGCCTTTCTGTGGTGTTGTCGCATTTCTCTGAATTTTGCTCTTTCACGGATTCATTCACTTTTTCCTGCAGAAGACCCTCTTTATTGGTATTGTCACAATCCTCATATTGCATGATAGCCTGCAGTGCTTCCCAATCAGATACTGATTTTGGAAACTCTTTGCTGTCCTCATGACACAAGTATTCCATGTACGTATATGCCTCTATAAACTCCTGTAGTCCTGGCGAATACGCGCCTCGAAATTGATAGACATCCTGACCGCGCAGTTCTGCGGCTACAGCGCGAAAGTTAGACTCAATGAGCTTGGTCAAACGTTGCTGAGCCTCCTCCAGAACCTTGGCTTTGTTTTGCTTTCGCGGATCAATGGAATGCAATAGAAATATAATACGTTTGGACTCAATGGTAATGTCTCGGCTTAGTTTCACAATGCGCTCGTGGCGGTCATGTTTACTATCCAATTCGGTGGCATAGCTACGGAATGCCTTAATGACAGGATTCTGCTCGTCCAGCTGAACTTGGCGCTTACGTGGAGCGTTATTATTGCGGTGACCACCCTGATTTTTTGGCATTACGAAAATTTGTTTGCTTTACGAAGTTAAAATAAACTATGGAATGCGGCATCAGCCGATAATAGCCACTGGAGTTAATCGTTTATCGAAAATCATTTTTAAACAGCTGCATTGGAAGCAGCAAATGACTGTGCGGCGAATGTCTTTATAAAGAAGCAGAACAGTGCAGCAAGTTAACTGTAAAAATTGAAGTTTTGATACCAAATTGCTGTAAAAAAGAAAAATGCAGCCAACGTGGCATTTGGCATTGATTGCAATTTTAATTGTAACTCAAATTGTATGCGCTGACAAAAAGGACAGTAAGAAATACAGTCGTGAGGCAAACAGCCCGCAATTCAAGCAAGTGGTTGAGGAGAAGTATGATGCGGATTTTAAGAATCTGCAGCGGCCCTTTAGAATGGCCAAACTAAACTTAGTGTGGTCCAAGGCGCAAAACGTAAGTATTACTATAGCTAAAACATTTCAACATGCGTAGGTTTACACGTGGTTTACTGCTTGTAGCGCTTATCAGAGCCAAAACTAAAATCTTTGTATATGGAATTGAAAATACATGACAAGGAGGAAATTGCCTGGAAGCAATTGAACTCTCAGCATAAGGATAAGGATGGTCTTAAAGAAAATGAGTTGCGTCGCAAGCTTATTGGCATAATGAGCAGCTATGACTTACTAGAACATTTTGATGATACTGAAGACGTGGAGAAAATCAAACCCTACAAGGTAAATCTATATACATACATATATATATATAAAGTTGTGTTAGTTACACCATTTAGAACTCAAGAACGGCTGGACAGATCTTAAGGATCTATGGTTTGTTGGAATCGTCTCCAAAAATAGGAGCTAAAGGGAAAATTGTTAACAGAGAAAGCGCATTACACGAACGGATAACCTGTAGACAGATAGATATACAAGCGACACAGCACAACACAGATTCGCTTTTTGAGAACTACAATATAATGGAATAATTAAACAGCGACCAAAAAGTTTGCTTTTGCTTTAAACGCTTGATGTTCCCTCATCAAATAGAAAGAATAAGTTGTGAATATAAAGAAACTCATGTGCTAAGTCCAGATATTCTTCTTCTGGCAGATCTTTTTCTTTTTATTAAAGGCATATTAACATTGCGGCAGGTAGGAATAATTCCATTTCAAGTAGCTCAGATTTAACAGCTTTACCAGAATATTTAAAAAACATTAGAAACAGGAGCCCACTAGTATCATATAAACAGAAATAGTTGATTTAAAATTTTAAATAATTATATGGTCACAGAGTGAGATGACGCTGATGATCACATGCCTTCAAGGTCCTAAAATAGGTTCTCTCTAAGTAAAATCTGTAGAAAAATATACTACATAATTAAAAAAAGACGGTTTTTTTGGTACCTTTGTGACATATTGACCCAATTTCTTAGTTTTGTATATACTATCTGTGCAAAGTTATTAAAAGAAAGCTATTTTCCTGAATGGAAGTCATAATCTGCAACGCAACTTCTATCCGTTACAACCATGTATGACATGACCAAAATTTTTTTCTTATAGAAATTCCATGATCCTGAGGAGCGCCATAAGAACAAGAGTCTGTTTAATGATAAAAAACTTAACAGATTGTGGGAAAAAGCGGAAATATCTGGTTTCACAGCAGAGGAATTGAAATCGCTTAAACAAGAGTTTGACCACCATCAAGACAAAGTGGATGTGTACTACAGTTTGTTGGAAAACATAGGGTCACTAAATACTGATAAGCATGAAAGTAGGTCGTTATTCATTATCTCAGACACACATATATTTAACTGAAATTCAAATAGATGCCATTAATACCGAAGACTTGGACAACTACAATCTTATTTCCAATGATCCGAGCGAAAATGAAGTAACAACACATGAGCAAAATGTCAAGAAGTATGAAAATGATATCAATACACTTCGTAGCCATCATAGTGGTATTAAAGATCATTATGACCGATTGGAACGTTTGGTGTCCTCTGGACCACACAGTCAAGACTTTATTGAGCCAAAGGTTCAAGGTTTGTGGCGTGTTGCACAAGCGAACAACTTTACAGAAAAAGAACTGAACTCAATAAAAACGGAGCTTCATCACTTTGAAAGCCGTTTGTTAAAACTGCGTCACTTGCATGCCGAGCATGCGATGCATAAAGAAAAATACAAGGTAGGTTACATAAACTTGTTTTCACTTTAATTTTTTTTAACCTATTTTAACATTTTGTATTTAATCTAGGCCGAGAAACACAAGGATAAGAGCAATCGTTTTGACGATATGGAAGATCAACTCAAGAAACAAACCTATAAGGTTGAAAAATTGCAGGCAACCATTGAGAAAACTATTTTCAAACATACAGAACTTTAAAGTCGTTATGTAAATAGACATGAAAGTGCCAAAAGAATAAATTAGTTTTAGGCACAGTGTGCATTATAATCTCGCAATATAACTAAAGCAATGCGTTCGAGCTGATTTGATGTAATCTATCTTAAATACCAAAATTATTCTAGTAAATAAGTGCACTTATATGAAATTAAAGCAAATGGAGTTTTATATCAAATTGATTAATAATTTTTATTATTGATTTTAAGCTTAATGTGGGCCGTTCTGGTACAAGTTTAGTCATAAATAAGAGCCAGGCAAACAACAAACAAGCAGCAGTAGAAAAATATTTTGGCAAAAAACAATCTGCCTGAGTGCACGATTATTTTTTGTGTAAAAATTGTATAGTCTTTAATATCAATTTAAGTAATGGGACACCGAACCACTCGTATTGGGCATAGCAAAAATAATTTCAAATTTTATTTTAACGCAGAATGAAAAATTTCGCACGGAATGACAAAACTTCATATAAAAAAAAATCCCATGGAATGTGGAATATCTAATAAAAATTTGAAACCAGTCGAAAGAATCAAACAATTTCTCACTGTGCATTTTTGCGGCGAAATCTTGGCGTTGCCACTGTGCTCTGTTATAGCGCTGCCAACGTGTGCATATTTTCATTGAATGGCAATTATCACAAAAGAAGCACGAAAAATCGTAAATAATAATAATAAAAATGGATGTTGCAAAAAATATGTAAATGCATTAGTTCATTTATTCTAAATAAATACGCTTGAGTGCAATGTGTTTCGTAATATATCTTAAACAATTCAAAGCGGTCGCGCTACAGAATCATTTATACTGAGCATCAATAGTATATGCATAGGCAATGGGCATGGTTGGGGTCGGCTTGGAAGTTAACGCTTATGCGCTGCCCTTTCTGGTTACTCTCAATATAACGCTAACGCTAATTGTGATGTTGGGCGCCTGTGCATTTTGCTGTCGTCGAAAAGCGCCAAAGTAAGTATACGTTAGAAAAGCCACAGAATGTTGGCCGCAAGGCATGGACGGAAGAGTGAAAGTCTCTATCTGCCTGCGTTGACGTCAACTTGTGGCAGACGTTGCTGCACTTGACGCTGCCGTTCCAGTTGGCTGCGCAGGCGCAGAAATGAAATCACTTACAAACACTTAAATTTTACACAGCAATGATTTGTTGGGACTAGAGGGAATGGTCAAACTAAAGAACCCCGACGAGGTAATTGTAGTGACCAGCAATAATGCGGCCAGCAACAGCCTGGTGCGCAACAGTGAGTCACAAGCAGAACTAAACGCATCTACAGTATCGAATGCTGACTCAGAAAAGCGGTAAGTGTAATATATTGCTTATATGTTGTAATTGAAGTTCATCCAGTTTAATTAAATTTGCATGTACATATATTGCAGTTCAAGCACAGCAGCGCATCGCAGCTTACCGGACATACCCGTTGCCGAGACTAATGATAATGGTTCTGAGCTCTATGAAACTGTGGCTGATAAACAGCTCGTCGATGCTCGAAATGGTCATAGTCAAAGTCGTAAGTTCAAAGCGCTCAGAAAATCAAATAGGTTTATTAAATTGAGCTTTGGTACTATCTTCGTTTAACAAGTTTCATAAATTTATCATAGATTATTATTCTAGCCATCTAATGCATAATTTGATAACAATCATACAAATACAAAACTGCGGATAAAGTGTTCGAAGATCAGTATATATCTTACGTCTTTTCATATATCAAACTTATTGCTATCTTTTAAACAAAAACATTTTTAAAAAGTTCACAAATTTGCACTGGTCGACATGCATAAGCAACGTACTAATAATTTTGCATTCTTTAAAAAGTCAAAGGATTTCCTAAATATAATTGGATATTCTAAATATTTACCGTCTTTTTCTCTACCAAGCTCAACCCAGCCTTAAGAAGCAGACTAGCGTATCGCAACACAGCTCGATAAGCCAAGCAGATGACGTAAGCTCTCCCTACTCACGAGTTAAGGGATTGCCACATGATTATGCAAAAGTTCGGGCCACTGAGCATCCTTATGCGCAACTAAATGCACCTTCCACCTCAGCGGTAGCTGCGTCGGTTGCTTCTAATTCTGCCGTTGCGGCCAGTGCACAACATGGCACAGATGGAATGCAACGTGCTTCACAGCATAGCAATGGATCGGCACAACATTTGAATGACTCCACAGCCCCGCAAGCAGAAATTCCGGCAGCTTCTGCCATTGCTGGCATGATATCGGCCAGTCAGGACTTACCCTATATGACGCCGCCCATTGCGAATCAGCATTTTAGTGGCGACTCCCAGGACTCGTCCAGTAAGTGACAAAATTTAGTATGCATGTACTATTAGCTAATATGTACAATTATTTATATATCCTACGTCTTTATAGAGGGCTACACCAGCATCAGTGTGCGCGAGCCTCTAGCCAATATTCTAGCGCAACAACCGGGTGGCAGCAAACCTGTAAACAGAAACCCTCCGCTTTCCCGAGATGTCAATGACTCGCACTATGCTACTGTCTCGGATGATTCCGGTTAGTTTATATATAGTTAAAGACTAAAAAAAAATTGAGTAGTCCGCCGGTAATTAAACATTTATTTAAAAATTAACAAACTACTAGAGATAGGGTTGAAAGTTTACAAACTAGTTTAAAAATTGGACTGAAACAGTTGCTAGCATACTTCAAAACGATCATGTGAAAATCAATCGGTAAATATTGTAGCTTTCATTTTTATACCCAAAGATAAAAGGTTTCGGAGACATCCAACATAATTAGGAGGACAAATAAAATTGATAGACATGACCGTCCGTCTGTTGTGGATGTTAAGAGCAAGAGCATCGGTAGTTTTTATAGATCCCAAATACTGCACTAAATTGTATCGAAATCGTTTTGCTTATGTTTCAAGTAGCCAGCATCACATCAGTCAAGAAATTTTTTTTTTTTCGTTTGTTTATTTTTAGATCTTAGTTATCTAAGTCAGTTTATTATATCATATCGCGCCCTTAGGACTGATCCATATAGAAAACGTTTTTGGTGCATAATCTGTTTGATTTATTTTTTGTTTTACAGACATAAGTACATATCTTAACCAAATTTTGCGTTGGAAAGCTGTTTAGAGTTAATAAGTAATTAACCAAATTTTATCAAAATTTGATTACTGAACGCTTTTAGAGCAAATTTGGTTTGTTCATGAATATTTTGCTCAAATCTCGAAATCACAATATTTTTTTTTTAGTACTTGAGATTTATACAGGGTTTCTTAAAGTCATCCGCACCCGACTTTAATGTACGCTATTTTATTTAATTTTTTTTTATATGCATTCCTTAGATGAAACGTATGCTGCCATTGAAGATCCCAATAACCGCCATCTGCCAAATAATACGGATATTTATACCAGTGGATCCGAAACCTACGCACAAATTCAGCCCATGCAGTCAAATCCTATGGTAGTTGCTGTAGAAATCAACAATAGCAGTTTGCCAAACTCAGCTCTAGCAACTAACTCCACTCACAACAGTAGCTCCAATAGCGTCCAGCCCTCGCTGAATCATAGTTCGGTAAGTGGAGTAGCGCATCGACCTAATAGTGGCAATACTGAACACGTAGGACCCGTGCCACCGCCTGTGGACACTCTACGAGCACAAATGCATTCAAGGCAGGCATCATCGTCGTCCAATAACAGCTCATCAGTTTGCAATCTGGGATCGCCCAAGCCAGAGAAACGTCAGGCAAATTCGCCTTTGCCGCCCACACCTAAGGCAAGCCAAGGTGGTCAACATCTGCACGCCACAAGCAGCAGTAACTTGGCATCAGGGCGAAATTCAGTTATATCCGTAATAGAAACTGGTGCTTCCGAAGCTAACGATTTAGATAATGCCGAAACTTCTCCGCAGCGCAAGCACAGCAAAAGCCTAAGTCCCTCCAAGGATATTGAGGGCATGTATGCCAAGGTAAAAAGTGCATACATTCAATATTAAAACACCACTAATTAAAAGCTATACCCCGCAGGTCATGAAGAAACACAAATTCTCACGGAATTCGCCCTCCTCGCAAAACAATTCGCCCATAATGACGCGCAAGCAACAGCAGGAAATGCTGGGTGTTAGTCCTTTGGATAGTGCCGCTGCATTGCTTATGGATGCGCAGAAAATTGTTGTGAATGCAGACAAAAGTCGCGTGCGCAGCAATAGCTACTCGGCCAAGGATCATGGCTACGAGACAATACCGGCTGACAGCGGTGCTGGACATGAGAACCGCAAGTCGGATTGTTTTGCCGCCAATATGCTGCAAAAAGAACGAAAACAGGAAGCAGGTAAACAATAAAACTGCCATAGCAGAGTTTTGTCCTAGCTTGCACCTGCTGCTCTCTTATCCTAATCAATCACTTGTGTCTCTCTCTCCTTGTATCTCTCTTTGTTTTTTTTTTTATATCCTTTTGCCTATATTACTGAATGTAGTTTTGCCAAAATGAGAAATTTGCGCGATTGTGCAATTAAAACAACGAAAACTCCCACTTCGTCCATTTTTATTTGGAAGTAGCAGGGGTTAGTATATAGATAAAAAGCTTAACCTAAAGACTGCGCTTTAATAACTCTTGGGGATGCAAACCGCCCATCAAAAAATAGATGGTAAATTCTAAAAACTACTAACTGAATGTTAAAAAGGTTAACACATAAACTTCGTTTTTAAATTTAACAAACTACCGAAGGCCTCATTAAAACCTATATTATGACCAAAAAAAAAATGTTTACTTATATAAATATGAGTAGACATAAAAACATTGTCCCAAACTAAACCAGCGCTTGCATCCCTGGTTATGTATTGCCCAAAAGTTTAATATTTTTATTAATCTTAATTACACTTGTTTTGCAGCGGGCGCACAACTGCACACAAATGTTCCAACAGTTACAAGCAGCCCCAAACAAAGCACCGGTAGCATAACAAGCATAACCATTAAAGAGAAGCACTATGAGACTATTATAAGCCCGCCAAGTAATAGCAACATTAATAATGATCCAGGCTATGAGCAATTACATGCCCATCCCGACGATGATGCTAAAAAATCCGATTATGATCCCAATTATGAAGTGCTTAAAAGTAGAGCTCACTCCGACGATGGATATGCAAAGGTGCTGGAAAAAAAGAGTCCGATAAATGCATTGGACCCTGACGCAGTTGATGGTAGTGGTGGCTATAGTACTATTAAAAATTCCGATGCCAATCATAACTATGCCAGCATATTGGAAACCAAAGCCGGCAATTTAAGACAAACAACCGTTGCTGTAGCTCAGGAAACGGATACTGACCATTATGCGAGGATAGCAGAAAGTGCGCAGGATTTGCCTGCAAGTTTGGTTACTACACCAGGCAGTGCTAGTAGCCATTTGGTGTTGACCTCACCCAGCTCACTGAACTCGCCGCTTGTAATGCACAATAGCGGATCTATTACCACTGTAACAACCAGTACGAGTACAATGAGTTCGCGTCAGACACCTCTATCTTCACAATATGAATCCCTGACGGGCAGCGAAACGGATCCAAACTATGAATCTGTGTGCTACTTGACTACGAACACAACGACAAGCAGCACAGGCGACGAAAGTGCGGAGCACGCTTATGAGAGGCTACATACCGAATTATCAGATACCCAAGCCAGCAGTCCGCTAACGCCAGAAACTTTGGAACCAGATGTAAGGAGTGGCACTGAAGTGCTTGTAGATGATTACTTTCAGGTGTAGCAGTGAGCTGGATCTCAAGGGTCTTGACTTGACTCTATTCCTTAAAATTTAGCCCAGTATATTTGCCTATAGTACCACATATCATTGGATTGCGCAGCGCCCGCTTTGTTACTTGATTTTAAGACATTATGCAGTTCATAGACCTTGCTACGCTTTTTTATCGGTACGGTCTAGACTTAATGTAACTTTATGTACAAAGAGTATTGTATTTTAGATGCAAGTTTGCGACAAATTGCTTCCAAGCGGCAAAAAAGTATCTATACGTATACATTTATATGTATATTATTAATTATTAATATCAACGCAATACTAGATTCCAGTGCGTCGTCCTATTTTAGGTAATGTTTATTGTACAAAGCACTTTACTTTATGTGCTTTTTTTTAATGATAAGGTTCAAGTTATTTATGGCAAGGAATATATTATATACTATATATATCATATATTTTTATATGTTAGGCATATTTGCTGCTTTTTACTTCATTGATGTGCGTTTAATATAAAAAAAAAACAACTTCATACACAAATAAATACATATTGTATGTTATATATGTATGTATGTGTTTTTGATAAAAATTAATTTTAATATAAATGATATACATAGCTGTATCAATAAAAAAATAACAAACAACATTTCAAGATTTGCCGCAGCGGCCACAAAACAACAAAAACACTTCAAGTATTCAAATAAATTTAAAGGCTATGCATGCATTAATTAAACTCCATGCAACTAATATGTTTTATGAATTATATTGCTAGCGTTTTGGGATGATGGAGAAATGCTGAGTTAACTTATTTTGTCATATAGTAGGAGTATTAGTATTAAAACGATCTTTTCTTAGTAGTTGATACGATATATTCTTTTATTGCATCTGTATAGTACATTGAATATTAGTTGCTCTTTCCTTAACAGTTTTATTAACACACTTATGTACGCACATACATGCAACATTTATTTATACTAATATTATACATACACTAAAACAATTTTTATAGTTTAAAATTCTGTGCACAAATCTTTTTGCCTGCACATCGAGCTCAAATAGGAGATTTTGCGTATAAATTTATTTGGCAAGGCATTAGTTGGAGTAAGGAAGAATAACCCATAATTGAATGGGAGACAGTTTGCAGTTTTGAACTTTCTTCTATATAATTCGTGTAGCCCAAATATAAATGAGCGCACACAGCAGAAACTGCAGAAATATGTAAAGATAATCAAAGATTAGACTACATATATGAAAAGTAGAGGATGAAACGCGCCCGACAAGCGCCGAAACCGCCGCTTCCGCGTTTCATTCATTAATGCCATCGACAAAGGGCTGTGCGCCGGCTTGCTGCAACGGCGGCGGTGGCTGTTGCTGCTGTGTTGGATCTGGCAGAACTGCGCCAAGTTGCTGTACTTGCGCCTGTGGCAGAGGCATCATTGGTGGCAATGAATGCTCGCGATTCAGCAGCGCAATGTTGCTGGCTTTCATGCGTGCTATGGAGCTTGTGGCAATGTTGCCCAGGCCGCCTCCAACAGCCGATAGACACGGTGACATACAAGGAGTCGAGCATGATGAATTGCTGATTTCACACTGGTCAAGTAGGCGGAGAAGCTCATTGGTGTCGGGTCCGCCAGAGGTTTTCTGCTGTGGCTCATCTTTAGAGAGTAGCGCCAGCGCCGTGGTTAAATCCCACATTTGAAGGGCACCATTACAATGCCCGGTGAGTATAAAGCGCGAGCCCATGCGCGAAGATACCTCACACTCGTGCACACAAAAAGCTGATATGGTAGAACTATCCACGGAACGTATAATGCAAACTCGATCGCCATTTGAAGCCAGGCGCACATATAATTGATCAGTTTCGGGAACGACCTTTTGTACAAATATCATGTCATCATAGTCGCCATAAGGTCCAAAATCGTTGCCCGCCGTATAGCTATAGTTGGTATCGGTTGCCTCCAGAGAGACAATTTTAAAGGACGCCTCTGGTGTGGAGCCCGGTTGTGTGGAAAGCATGCCTCTAAAACGCGTGAGACTCCAAGTGCGCACATGATGATACTCGCTGCAGACAGATACCAGATATTTTTCCGAAAGTGTCACCTTTGTCACTGGACTTTGATGCACAAAGAATGTCTCAAAAAGATGTGGTCCATGGCCAGCAGTTTCTGGATGTTGCACGATAATCCGTACTGCACCCGATTTGGTGCCATATGCAATTTCTATCCAATTACCACTTATGCTTGAAGTCTTTGGTGTAAGGTATACGGATATAGCCGTAATGGGATCCAACGTGGCGTCCCTGTATAACTCAGTCACCAGCAAATCATTGTCCTTCATGCGCAAAGGAAATTTTTGCATATCTGCAAAAAAATATGTAGACATTGGTTACTATTAATAAATTGTTTTAAAATTGTTGAATTTTATCATAAATGCATCTACAGCGGTTGCAAGTCCCTCTCTTAGCTTGTGTAAAAAATTTGACCACCGCCTACTTACCAATATAATATATAGATCCGTTATTACAGCCGAGCAATAAAAATGATCCAGCCGAATCAAAGGACAAAACCGGAACTAGATCTTGTATTTGCCAATGCTGAGTCATGGCATGCCACACTCCAATCTTTCCCGAAGAAGATAAGGCCACTAACTGGCTGCCTATAAAGAAAAGATACTCCACACGCACATTCAGATTAAAAGTACCAATATCTGATTTGTTGCCGCCATCCTGTATGCTCCATAAACGTATTTGACTACCATATGAGATGGCCACCATTTTGCTTGGCATTGGCTCAGCGGTAGACATATTGACCTTCGAGTTGATAGCAATGCGTTCAATGGTTGCTTCGATGTGAGGTGAAGTGAACACTTGTTGCCAACCATTAGAATCCTTAATCCGATAGCAAGTGACAAAGTGAGCATAGGCAACGGCTATCCAATTCTGATGCGCTTTAATAATCTGCACGCGCATTGGATCAACCCAGTTGGAGCTTAGCGTGGGACTAAACACTAAACCCACTTCATTTTTGATTACTTTATTTAAATCAGCAGATGAATTGCGTGAGTGCCGCATAAAGTCCAAGGAAGCATTGCGTGAGTGGCCAGAGCCGGAAAAAGAGGAATTAGAGGCAGCTGCAGCTGTGGCTGCACGCCCGCAGCGCAAATCCCAGGAAGAGTTGCGTGAGTGTGAAGAGGAATGACGCGAAGAGGATGAAGGCTCAGGTACGCGCACCATGGAGCCCGGACGAGCTGCAGCAGCTGCATTTGCCGAAGTGGAAGGTAATTGGTCTACCGAAGATGCATCTACTGTTGCTTGTAGCGCCTCATTTGACGGCATGGCTGGTGCTGCCAAAAAGCCATAAAAGAGCACATCACCGCAGGATGAGTGATTAAGGTCCTCACAAAGCGCCAAGCGCTTGGTTAACGGTGTAATACCATAATACTCGGCTTCGTGACGCAAAGCGCGTATTTCACAGTGCTTTATATCTATGTCCTTGGTGCGCAAATAGTTGAGTATAATCGAAAAGAGCGTTGGATCACGATCAATAAAAATTGCATTGTGTTCATCGCGCAGACTACTAATGCGTCCACTTAACAGGGCTGTGAAAAATGTATCCGGTATCCACGTAAGCGTTTGCCTAGAAGTTGAGAAGCTGCAAGATAGATAAAGCAATGGTGTGAGTCACGGAACATACATTAAAGTTGTTTTGATATTTGATGGTATTAGTCAGCTAACTTACCGCTGTCCCCCCACATTCAGATTAACTAAATCGCTGCTGGCACTATGCATAAAGTAGGACATGCTCATGCTCTGCTTTTGGCTGCTGCCGCAGCGCTGCAGCGACAGCGCGCTAATTCACTTTTTGTTGTGTGGATTGCCTTTCAAATCCAACCTTATTTCTGCAGTAGTGGCAGACCCCAACTGGCCTCTTGGTGGCCACACTGACGACTGATAGGGTTAATAATAAATAGTTCCAGCTGCGATCCTCTCAATGTATGCCCAAGTTGACAATGCCACTGCACTTTCGTTTAATTTGTTTAATTTAAAGCGTTGCGTTGACGTTGTGCTGCTGCTACTTTATTTTTTGAATTATGCCTATGTGTTTTTTTTGATTACTGCTGCTGCACCACTTCGACGACACAAATAATATACATATGTAAATCTCGTTGCGCATTTCTCGTTCCCCCTTTGTCTATTGCTTTGGTTTTTGTTGACGTTGTTGTTTTTCGCTGCGAATTGTGTTATTATGCATAGCGAGTGATTAATATGGCAACGCTGTTAAATGCTTAATCAAATGGGGCTGCCATTTCTACAAATAATAATAAATCTAATTAAAAATAGCTTTTAATTTCGAAATGAAGCTTAATGCTGCAACGTATTTAAGTATTGGCTTTTACTATATTGTAAATATGTGTAGGCAAATACAGTTGACTCGATGAGTTTTATTTTGTTTGTCGTTAGTAGTGACTGCTCTTTCTGGCAACGCTGTTTGGCGCCAATTCAAATGTGGTCCATATTCTTTCTATAAAAATTGCGTATGGGAAAGGTTGTAAGTTGACACCTCTTTTCGATTTTGACGCTCATGCAATTAAGATAAATATATATGCTGGAACTGAAATTCAATGCATTTTCATAATCCAAAGTGATTTTCGAACATATAATGAATAAAACAATTTTTTCAACGAATTCCAAAGTGGCTTTTAATTGCTATGTTATTTATATGACTTTTTTATTGTGTGGAATTGTCATTGAAACTAATTTGAATTGTTTTTAGTGCATTTTTCTGATTTTTGATTGTTTTTGATGAACAACTGCTGTCAACATTATTATGGGCTGAGCACAATAAAAAATAAGCTATTTGCGTATCAGCTTGCCAAAAAACTGAATGT
Source organism: Chymomyza costata (assembly GCA_018150985.1). NCBI lineage: Eukaryota > Metazoa > Arthropoda > Insecta > Diptera > Drosophilidae > Chymomyza > Chymomyza costata. Next base: position 3,556,550 of record JAECWU010000030.1, read on the forward strand.
AGTGTATCCTTCTAGCTGGGATGCGGACCAAATGGCTGGCAGGCAGTGCCATTAAAAAAAAAAAAAAAAACTAAACTAACTAAACTAAAACTTTTGGTTTTTTTCGAGGTCCTCTGAAACACCCCTATGGGAGATATATAATATAACCCCGATATCGAAAAAATAAAATAAACTTGTCTTCGGGATCTAATCTGAAAGTTTGGTTGCTCTAGCTCTTGCCATCTCTGAGAACTAGGCGTTCATACGGACAGACAGACAGACGGACAGACGAACATCGGTATATCGACTTCTCTTGTAACCCTGATCATACTTTAGGTAAGTTTGGGGGTCTCCGACGTCTCCTTCTGTATGTTACATACATTTTCGGCTTGCACAAACACAATATACCCTTTGTACCATACGGTACACGGTATAAAAATCCCATGCGTTCCGATAAAATGTTCTGAGCCTATTAGTGAGGGAGTGAGGGAACAAAACCCATCACTATAGTACAGGCGATTGAATAGTGTGTGGGGTAGTTGCATGAAGTTTGTGCTAGTTGTACAACAACTACATCGTGTCTGGCTTGGGTAACGATGCGATTAAAAAAAGTGATAAGAAGTGAAAGATCTGAAGCAGAAGCCGATCATATCTATACACCGAATTTGTGGTACTACGACGCTTTTAAGTTCTTACGAGACTATGAGATGCCATTACCTGGTCGATGGAGCTCAAGTCCAGAAAAAGATGAAGAAAAGGCTTTCATAAACATGGTAGGTACCGAATACGCTAATGTGTACTCGCATGTTTATTTACTAAAAAGTATTTATGTAAGTATGTATGTTATTCTCTTTTATAATCAGGGAAAAACACAGATATCCAAGAAACGTACTGCAGCTAATCTAAGAACTGATTTTCTGTAAAAAGCGGTTGCACATTTGGAGTCCTCATCAAAAAGTCTCGAAGACGAAGCCACCGCTTATGCGAATGGATGAGCTCACATGTACCGGCAAATGGTTCCGACTCAACAATTATTCGCCAAACGAGCTGTCGATGAGATTTTGATGATGGGACGATTGAACCAATTGACTTATGACACAGCGCCAAGTATTTTTGATGGATCTCTTATAGCGCCATCTATTCCAATCGCTGCCACACCACATTCTAACAATGACTGCGCTGATTTTATCTGAAAATTAACCTTGATATCGCCACAAATCCTGCAGGCAGTCGTAGCTTTGCTGCTATCAATTATTTTTCAGCTTTTAAGCTGATTTATAAAATAATGCAGGACGTTCGAAGAAAATAAATGTATGTATGTATATGGATCCAAATTAAATATTTGTGTATAAATCAGTGGTGGTCAAAACGTCTAATGCGATTTTTGGTGCCTCTGTGCGTAAACAACAAAAAGCTTACGCAATGACCAAGGTACAATGGGAAAATGCAGTTTTTATTTGCATAGCTGAAATTTATTTACTTCATTTGGGATCCAAAGATTGAAAATAGCCTGTAAGTTCCCACCGCTGTTATACGTTAAAAAAATAAAGACTGAGTCGGCTATGCTACAAGTCTTTATTAATATATAAATTCAAAATTTTATGTAAAAGCAGGCAAATTGGAAAACATGCCGAAGCTCACCTGCAGCTGTCGTCAAAAGAAAGAATCACGCGTTCACGTCATCTATGTGGGTGGAACCATTGGTATGGTGCGCAATGCCTCTGGCGGTATGTAAACTAAGCCACTAATGTACCTACCCGCTTAAGAACTTTAAGATATTTAAAGAGTATGTGCCCAGACCGCACGAGCTCCCAAATCGGCTGCGTGAATATCCCACTTGCCATGATAGAAAATACGTTCCAATGTACGTCGAGCATGAAGAGCCGCCTTTGGTGTTGCCCTTTGTTGAGGGCACATCTTATCGTGTTATTTATGATATTATAGAGTATTCACCTTTGCTGGACTCAAGCTGCATGTCGACAGGCGACTGGGAGCGCATCGCCAACGATATTGGAGTAAGTATGAAAGTAAACTGTATAAGATTCTAGTGCTCAGCGAGCTTCATATAAACAATATGATCACAATTTATAATCATCCTTTAACTAACCTTTTCCCAAAAGCGTCGTTACAAACGGTACGAAGGTTTCGTTGTGCTTCACGGCACTGACACGCTGGCCTATACTGCCTCAGCTTTGGCATTTATGCTGCAGAATCTCGGCAAGCCTGTTATTGTAACTGGAGCTCAGATACCTATTTTTGAAAGCCGAACCGATGGACGCGACAATTTTATGAGCTCTCTGCTTATAGCCGGGAACTTTAATTTACCAGAGGTAATGGTTCTCTTCGGATCTAAACTTTTGCGCGGCTGTCGCACTACTAATAGAAGCGCCAATTCTTTTGAGGCATTCGAGTCTCCTAATGAGTTGCCTTTGGGTAGCATTGGTATAACCATTGACATCAACAATCGTCAAATATTTCGCCATTGCCATTTGAGAAACTTTAGTGTACAAGGTAAACTTGAAAAGAATGTGGGAATATTGCATTTCTATCCAGGAATTACGGGCGAAAAAGTGCAAAATTTTTTGAGCGAGCCATTAAAGGGTGCCGTCATTCAAAGCTATGGAGTTGGCAATATACCCACGAATCAGGATGTATTGGATGCGCTGCGTGCCGCAGTTGATCGTGGTGTAATTATAGTTAACATAACCCAATGTGCGCAGGGAATTCTTTCTCCTATTAACGAAACTGGAAGCATTTTGTCGGAAATCGGTGTATTGCCTGGATATGACATGACACAAGAGGCTGCTTTAACTAAGCTGGCTTATGTTCTTGGCAAAAGTTGTTGGGATTTAAATAACAAGAAAAAGATCATGCTGCTTAGTTTACGCGGCGAGTTAACAAACAATAAAGTGTCCAATTTGTTAGACATTGACTTAATTGAGGGTGTGGCACGCACACTACATCTGTCCAGTTCCAAGGAACGCGAACAAATGTGTGACACCTTCTTTCCGGCTCTGATTGCTGCCGCTGTTAAAGAGGGCGATGTGGATAAGCTTAAGAATTTGAAGTCGTATGGTGCTGATGTATGTGCCACAGATTGTGATGGACGCACTGCATTACATTTAGCTTGCCATTTGGGCAACCTTAAATGTTGTTGTTGTTTGTTGTCGTTTGATTGTCCAGTAAACACAAAAGATCGTTTTAATCGCACGCCACTGCATGAAGCTATCGATACTGATAATCATGACATTATTGGTCTGTTACGTCAGAAGGGCGCAATATTACCTGATTCTCCTGCGGAACAAGCAGAACTTGTACGTAGCTTGACCGAGAATAATTCTCTGAAACGACTAGAATCATTTCGTCTAGCTGGCTGTAATTTAACTTTACCTGATCGTACTGGACGCACTGCGCTGCACTACGCCTGTCACTTAGGCCACATAGAGATGGTGGAATACTTGTTGCCTTTCTATACAGATCGGTATATAAAGGATGACTTGGGTATGACCCCAATGGATTATGCCAAGGCGACTAAAAAGGATTACATCGTCACCTTGTTGCGGCAAAGCGAGCGTGGCTTGAATTCTGATTTTGTTTGCCCATTATAACTATATTAAATAACTTTCTTTTGCTAATAAAGACATGGAATTATAGTAGTTTTGTATATGTAGTAAAAGACGGTAGAAGTTTATTTCCAATATTCCTCAAATTCAGCGACTTCTGCAGTTTTATGTTTAACTAAGAATATCTGAAATGGACCCAAACGTCGAAAATTGATTGACAACTTAGTATAGGCTGTTTCTGGATTTTAGTCATTTTGACGAAACGAAATTATAATGCGTAATGTTTTATACCCTGTTCAAATAGGATCAAGGATATTGTAGAGAAAAAAATCAGTCAATTGCCTGTAGTATATATATATATATATAATTTACGTCCAGGCCCGACGGGAGAGGAAGAAAAGGGGGGATTCCACCCGAGACCGGAGTTTTCACTGGGGCCCCCAGGCCCAGATTTTCTCTCTACGGCACTGTATGCATCACATTTCAATATTTAAGTATAGCAAAATATACCTACATATTTGATTTTGTCTGTAATTTGAAGGTTGAAGAACGGCCGTTTTTATATTAATAAAATTCACTCAAATTCAGAAATTAACTAGGGGCGTGCTTATTGGTAAGTTGGCCGGTTGTAGTGTAGAATTCAAAATTCTATAGTCGCTTTTCTATCGTTCAATCTTGTAAATAATTCATCGGAATCAACGCATTCGTTTTTTGTTACACTTATATATTTTTAATATATATTATATATATGGTTTCTATATTGTATATGCATTTTCTTATATGGTTATAGAGCAAGTTTTAAAACTACAAAAGTATGCATGTATAAATGATTGTTCATTAGAAACAAGCTTACAGTAAATGCTTAACATAATATAAACAAAAGTGTTAAACTTCAGGCAACATAAACAAAAGTGGTGAAAAATCTATATATAATAAAAATTACCGATAACTAAGAAACATATAAAAAAATCTGCTATTTTTCTTTTAAAAGAATTTATATATGTATGTATATTGATAGAGTATTACTTAGCATAATTGCTTAAATTAAGCGCATAAACTGCACACATAAGCTAGTGCATTCATGTGCGCTTTGTATTTCTTTATAAGTTATGTAATAATTCGAATACTCGGCCCATAAACTACATATACATACATAGTTGTCAAGTCTTACCATTCTAAAATGACACATAATTTTTTTTTGTTATTTTATTACTTTTTTTTTCACTAAAATTGGTTCTACGACAACAAAGATGACAACATTTAGACATGTATATTGCTCCATTAGTTCGTATTGTTATTATTATTAAAGTTATATATCTAAACGCTTTTGATTCTGTAACGTGGCTGTGCTATTAATAGATTTCACATATGTATAGTATTAATAGTTATTTATTGTACCTAATGTATATGTAGTGTTTGTAATGGGCGTGCCATATAGCTGAAGCAAAGCTTTTATTGCTGTCGCTACGTTGATTTGTTAATACTTAAAAATTGCATTTTCGAATTGTATATGTGTGGCAGGCATTTGGCCTCTAACCTATAGCTGCTTAAAATACCTTTAATCTTAATGCCAAAAAAGTCAAACTACTAAACTAACTTACAAACTTTATGTTGTTCTTCACTGGGTTAATTATCATTATTATATTTTTTTTTGCATTATTGACTTTTAATTAATACAGAAACAAATGCAAATTTTCAAAGTAATTTTCGTTGTGACGGGAAAAATTTGCCAAAAAGCATTTAAAAAAAAAAAATAACACAAGAAAACGTTACACATTTGTGTTAAACTAAATTGCACATTGAGTTAATTTTGAAAGCAGGCTAATTAGGTATTATATATTATTTACATACAATTAATTGTATTATTGCGTTTGAATATTTACAGCAACACTTGGGAGATATAGAGCATTGCGAGCAAATAAACACAGAATCGACTTTTAATCTGTAATGTTAACGAGCATGGTGAGTTTTGATTGCAGTTCTGTGGTGACTTTTCCACTAACGCACATTTTAAAACTGACCATGACAATTTCATGTACAGCCTAAGCAGTTATTCCATGCTCTCTGAGACTTTCCGTTTTATAAATTTATCTTAAGCACTTTCAACAAAAATTCTAGACTTATGACTATAGAAAAAGTTTGGCTGCTGATAGCATTGACGCTTAGCGCTTTAGTTGACCATTAGCGTGTGCGATTCCATTGGTGCAGCTGAATCATAGAGTGTATCTGTGTCCTGCGTAGGCTCACCCTGCAATTGACACTGGTTTGAGAGGGTGCCTGCCCCGCAGTCACAAAAGAAGCTGCAAAAAATTAATTCATTTCGCTTTAAAATAATGGATTGGCTTATTATTGTTAAAGTAATTACAAAAGGCATTCCAGCACCACACACACAATTTTGATTTAAAACTTTGGAACATAACCTGTTATCTATTTAAATTTTAATTTTTCAATTATAATACTCCCGTATATACTTACCGATCGTGACGAATAAATTCCACATCATGTCCAGCATGACAATTCTTAATGCAATTAACGCAAATAGCATTGCGATCGGTTGTATTGCAGGTTTGACAACGATAGAAATCGTGCATGGGAAATGATGTGTAGCTGCTGATCTTGTACAAGCATTGGCCGCTGGTGACAGCCTTCTCCACCTCGTCTTCATTGTTGAATATGTTATTGCCACGCGTAGTGGGTTGCACACCGCTGGCAAGGCACAGTCCACCAAATTTATTTTTAAATATCTGATTGTGCTCCAATGTAGCAGTGGCATTGTTGGTTATCTCCACGCCTGCCGCCTGACCATCGTAGATACGATTTCGTCGTAGAATGGGATGCGATTGCGTTGAGATCAATACGCCGGCTTGGGTATTACGAAAAATGTCGTTCTCTTCGAGTATGCCCTTGCCGCCATTAAAGATACAGATGCCGCCATCGCGACCATCGTAGATCTTGTTCCGTTTTAGCGTGGGATTCGAGTCAGTTTTTATCCACACGCCTGCCATGGCATTGTCAAAAATTTCATTCTGCTCAAGCAAACCCAGCCCACCATTGTAAACCAATACGCCGCCATTCTGCCCACCCCAGATCTTGTTGCCTCGTATCACAGGGTTGCTGCCAGTGCGTATTTGCACGCCCGAATATAAATGATTAAAAATATCATTGTCCTCTAGCTTTCCATGGCCATTGTCATAAAAATATACTCCAACTTGCTTGCCAGAGTGTATACGATTGCGACGCAGCACTGGTGTGCTACCTGTGGTAATCCACACACCAGCTAGAGTATTGGAATAAACTTCGTTCTCCTCAATCAGCCCTTGGCCCTTTTCATGTACATAGATGCCACCGTGTTGGCCATGATGTATCTTGTTGTGACGCACTATGGGATCGCTATTGGTGCGTATTTGTATTCCGGCCAAGGCATTGCCATATATGTTATTGTGCTCGATGAGCCCGCGTCCTTCACCAAATATATAGACGCCGCCTTGATGCCCATTATATATCTCATTCTTGCGTATGGTGGGATTGCTGTTCGATGTAATCCAGACTCCTACATATCAAAGAATAGTTACAAAAAAGTACAAACAAGTTTAATTAACTTAAAAAAATTTGTTTTTAATTGCTATATTATCAATTCTTAAGCTTATAAATTTGCCGTATTTCAAATTATTTGGCGTTTAAAAGATTCGGAGTTTTGTTGAAACCTAATGATTCAGAATCAAAAAAACTCAGCTTTAAAACAAATCGTGCTCGTTGCTTTAATGAACTGTTAATACAAAGGACTGTTGCACTAAACCAATTTGAAACGTTTAATCTCTAAACAATATTTTCATCGAAAAGTAAATACAAAAAGAAATGTAAACCGACTGTGCCTGATGTTTAGATTTCTCGTTTAATAGTTTTTTCTAATGGCAGGTTCCTGTATTCTAAGTAATATTTCTTTAAGTGTCCACTTACCTGCAAAATTATTTGAGTGTATGCGATTCTCAATAAATTGTCCCAGTCCATTCTCGTGAACGTAAATTCCCCCTGTCTGACCATGGTGTATTTCACATTTGACCACCGTCGGATTGGCGCCAGCCTTAACTTCAAAGCCAGCAATGCGGTTGTTGTGTATATCATTTTTCTCAAAATAACCCTGCAAATGTATCGCAACTCAAATAATAGATAGTTCTAAAAAAATTTCAAAATGCAAGTCCACTTACCATGCCATTCTCAAAAGTGAATATACCAACATCGCGTCCATGATGAATGTGATTCTCGCGCATTATGGGACTAGCAAAGTTCTTTACCCAAATGCCGGCCAAAGCATTGCGACTTATTTCGTTGTGCTCATAGGTGCCTTGAGCATAATCCGTGACATAGAGCCCCACGTTCTCGCAGTCGCTAATGTCACAATTGCGTATGACAGGATTGGCATTGACACCACCAACACAGACAGCAGCCCCCACCACTGATGTAGAGCGTATAATGCAATTGTCAACTGTTGGCGAGCAGTTTTCTCCAATGTCCAAGCAGTAGTGCTTATGGTGGGACACTGTTGAAGTGACCTCTGGTGAGAACTTCAAAGTTAAGTAGCCCACATAGGCATACTTTGCGCCCTCAACAAACATCACAGTTGAACCGGCTTCGCGCTCTAGTACTACAGACTCGGCTACATTACCCGGAGCAGCGCCAACCAAAGCCACATCCGAGTCTATAAATAAATATTCACCCTTGTAATGTCCGGCATGTAGAAATATTAGGGGGCCGGGATGGTCTGTGGGTGGTACATTGTCTTCGTAGATGTTGGCTAAAGCATTGACGCTAACACCACCTGCACTTGTATTGGATAATCCGGCGGTAACTATACCGGCGCCAGCGCCAGAGGCGAAGGCCGCAGCGGCACGCTCCTCGGGATAATCCAGGGCTGCTTGTATAGTATTAAAGAAGACGATACTGCGTCCAGCATAACGCTTGTCTTGGTATCCAGGGCGCACATGTACACCGCGATATAATTGATGAAAACTCTCCTTCCAGGGATTAGAATAATCAGATTCCTCTGGTTTTTCAAAAATAAATTTGCATATTTCTGGGTTGAACAATGGCAAGTCATACTCAAATACCGATTGATAGAGTCGCTTCCATAGTTCGGTATCGTTGGCAATAGTATTGAAACGCTTGCATACAAGAGCCAAACGACACAAGTCCTGCTCTAGTAAATATGAGAATATGGCCAAAAGTACTTCATCGGGCAGTTCATATTGCAAATACTGCGCTGCTGTGGGACCTGTAGGCGAAGAGCTGCCTACCTCCGTGCTGGGCAGGGCAGCTGTATCTCCGCTTTGTGTATACAAGCGCCGAGAGCGCTTGCGAGCTGGTAACATATAATTGTTATCTTCAATGGCTGCTGCGGCACCGCCAACGGGCAATGCGCCACAGTGCTGCTGCGGCACGGAGCTATGCACATTCGGTGGCTGCGCCAGAGTGGCGCCCGTGGTGGGTGTATTATTAACGGGAAAAGTGGCACATGTCGAAGGAGCCTGTACTATGGCAGATGAAGCTGACGACGAGGATGATGAGGACGAAGAAGATGAAGCTGATGGCGATGAACTGGGATTCACGAGAGGCGGCGAGTTACTAGATGTAGCCACAAGTAGTGCGCCTGATTGGGCAGTGCTGTTTGCAGGTGATGATGAGGCGTTTGGTGCACTAGAGCACCATTGCTCATGGGTGTTGGCAGATATCTTGCGACGCAAGTCATATGGCGACTGATGGCAGCAGACGCTGCTGCTGCTATTTAGGCCAGGCGCAGATGAAACACTGGCTGAGCTGCTAGAGAAATTGGAAGAGCAGGTGATATTTGCAGTAGAAGTACTAGTTGTGCTAGTGCTGGCACAGTTATTGCTGTTGCTGCTACTTGGTCCTGCAGCTGAGGCCGCCGCTGAAGAACCGGCTGCTGCTGAAGATGAAGAGGCGCCTGAGGGCGCAGAGGTTGACGTTGACGAACCACCACCGCTGCCCTCTGTTGTGTCCATCATTTGTAAAGAATTGTAAAAGTTTCCCAGATTTTGATTGCCAGCAAAAGCACTGCTGCTTGCCGAGCTTGTGCTGGCTCCATTAGTGGATTGACCGCTGTCAAAGTACTCTGAGGAAGATGCTCCAGCTGCATTATTCGACCCGGCTAAACTGGCATTGCTACCATTGACACCCACAATGGCAGACAGTGAGCCCGAAGCAGTTGCATTGGATGCCGAAGATGTGCTTGACGCAGAGCTATTATTTTGTGCAGCACCAGAGCCGGCGCCAGATGCATGCACGTTTTGTTGCAGCATGGGGTCCATAATGTTGCCCGTGGGACGATTAGGCATGGCAATACGATTGGCCCCTTTTCGTCTGGAGCGACGCACATAGGTGCGCGATGATGTGAATGAAGCGCTGGGCATTGTATCTAATATTATTAAAAATTATTGGTGCAAAGAGGAGTTAAGTCTTTTGCACTTATTTGACGTATTCAAAGTTTTCACAATTTTCCAACCCCATATGCAATATATATGCCCGCACACACAAACGACGACGACTGCGACGGCTTTTCTCCTTTCACTACCACTGCTCCCCGCTCCCTTCTATCCTTTTATTCAGCCTTTGTTTTGTTTTATTTGGATAGAAGAGCTACACTAGCAAGTCGTCACACACAATTGGCTGCCGTTTCGCTCGCACATTGGCAGCTGAAAAATTTCATTCGCTTTCTTTGTATTCTTCACAAACTAAATTGGCTACCTTAGGTGTAGCGCATTATTAAAAACGCACTACACAAACTTAAAGCTTATTGTCAATCAATTTTTCCGAATTATTTGACAATATAAACAGGTAGAAACCAATTTTACTCGCGCAACGACATAAACTTTATTGTTGATTGCTGGTTCGACGTCCGCGATATACAGTGGCGATTAAGGCAGAGCTGCATTTTAATAATCGTTGAGCAACACTGGCTTATGTTTCGATTGTGCATCGATATTTGACATATCGCACTGATAGGCAATTTACAGCTTTGCTTCCCGCCACTTTCGGCATTTTGCAGCGCAAAAACTATTTAGTAGAGAAGTGAAGTTGTGAAATTAAAGTGAAATTGATATTTAAGAATTTTTATTAATAAAGAAATCGACATGCCAGGTATTGCCCCATTGTCCACAGGCGTTATTGCAGTAAGTATTGAGTTAAATACGTTTGTAACTGCAGCTTACTTATGTTCTAACAATTTCCTAAACTACGCAGCGCATCATGGTTGGTGAGGATGTGCCACAGCCTGTATTGCAAATATTGGGCATTAAAAAAATCAACAGCAGTGCAGACTCGGAACGTTATAGGCTTCTTATGTCCGACGGCAAGTATTTCAACAGCTATGCCATGTTGGCCAGCCAGCTCAATGAAATGCAACATAAGGGTTTGCTCAATGAGTACACAATAGTGCGTCTTGACAAGTATATCACCTCAATGGTGGGCAAAAATGATACAGACAAGTAAGTTTCATGTAACTTTTCGCAAATTTTTAATATCAACACAAAAAATGTTTTGCAGACGTGTTTTGATTGTCACAGAGCTAACCGTGCTCAACGCTGGTGCTGAAGTAGGTTCCAAATTGGGTGATCCCGTCACCTATGAAAATGCCTCTAAACAAGGCACAACAACTAAACTTGCGCCCTCTGCAAGTGCACCCATTAAAAAAGTGGAGCCTAAGCCTGCACTTCAGAATAACAATAACAATTATAATTCCATGGATACCACTTTGAACGCTGGTCTTACACATCCGATTGCAAGCCTAAGTCCTTACCAAAATAAGTGGGTTATTAAAGCACGCGTCACCTCAAAAAGCGCGATACGCACCTGGAGCAATCCACGAGGTGAAGGCAAACTTTTCAGCATGGATTTAATGGATGAATCTGGTGAAATTCGCGCTACTGCCTTTAAGGAGCAATGCGATAAATATTTTGACCTCATACAAGTTGACAATATATACTATTTCTCCAAGTGTCAGTTGAAGCCTGCAAACAAGCAGTATTCAAATCTAAAGAACGATTATGAAATGACTTTCACAGGCGAAACAGTTGTCCAGCTGTGCGAAGAGTCAGAAGATGGGGCCATACCCGAAATTAGGTACGACTTGGTGCCGATTTCTCAGATAGCCAGCTTGGAAAACAAGGCAGCTGTAGACACAATTGGTGTCTGCAAGGAAGTGGGCGAACTGCAAACTTTTACCTCACGCACTACAAACAAAGAGTTCAAAAAACGTGATCTTACGTTGGTCGATATGAGTAATGCAGCGGTCTCTTTGACTTTGTGGGGTGACGATGCTGTCAACTTTGATGGTCATATTCAACCTGTTATTCTGGTAAAAGGCTCACGCATTAATGAGTTTAATGGCGGCAAGTCGCTTAGCATGGGCGGCGGTTCTGTTATGAAAATAAATCCTGATATACCCGAAGGACATAAGCTACGCGGCTGGTTTGATAATGGCGGTGGCAATAACATCTCCAATATGGTCTCTGCACGCACAGGCGGTGGCAGTTTTAGTACAGAATGGGTGACATTCCGTGAGGCGCGCATGCGTAATTTGGGCTCTGGCGACAAGCCGGATTACTTCCAGTGCAAAGCTGTGGTGCACATAGTCAAACAGGAGAATGCTTTCTATCGCGCCTGCCCACAAACTGATTGTAACAAAAAAGTTGTTGAAGAGGGCGACAATCAATTCCGCTGCGAGCGTTGTAATGCAGTCTATCCCAACTTTAAATACCGGTTGCTCATCAATGTAAGTATTAAACAATTAATTTTCTACCAGACTATATGTTAATATTAATTGAAAACAGATGAGCATTGGAGACTGGAGCGGCAATCGCTGGGTTACCTGTTTCAATGAAGTTGGCGAACAGTTGCTTCAACATTCCGGTCAGGAAGTGGGTCATGCTTTGGAAAACGATCCAACAGCTGCTGAGGCCATGTTTTCTGCTCTGAACTTTACTAGCCATATATTTAAGCTGCGCAGCAAGAACGAGATGTACGGCGATATGACGCGCAATAAGCTGTCTGTGCAGTCTGTTGCTCCCGTTAACTACAAGGAATACAATAAGCACTTGCTTAATAATCTAAAGGAAATGACGGGCATTGGCAGCTCCAATTAAGATCTAGCTAGCGCTGTGCGCCTCCCAATTCAACCCAAATAGTTGGTTTAAATTAACATACATACATATATTACTCTCTATGGTCATCATTGATAAATATTATATTAAGTTATTTTATTGGCATTAAATCAGGCTCATGTTCGAAGCATATTCAAGTTGATGAGTTTTAATTTTTACAACAGTTTATAGCTTTCGTATTTCAAAATGTCATGCTGTACATTGGACTTGTTATCCACAACTGAATTTAGCAAAATATTAATGGCATGAACCCAACCAACACTTTGGTTTCCTACAGAGCATTTTACGAATGGGGAAGCTACATTATTATTCGAATTTCTGCAATTTGGCATAACACACATGCACCCCTTTGTTTGTACTAGCCACCTTGTCTTAAGAAAATAATAAATATGCCAATTTTGGAATGGCCACTCTCAGGAGCACGATGAAGTATTCAATTCGTAAAGTTGCCAAAACGGACATCCATATAGTATTATTTTTTATTTAATATAGTTGTTTGCTCAAAATTAATTTTAATAAATTCTTACAAATTGATTATATTTATTTTTGTCATGCGCAATTATGATTTTAATTATCTCTCAACAATTTAATAAATTTTTGTTGTTGTTGTCCAATATATATGCATACAAGTCTAGATTTGTATAATTGTTTATTTGAATGTATGCATGCATACAACACATATATGTAAAGTTTTTAAAGTTTCGTGTTCAACATTTTTCGAGCTTTTAATGACTAGTTTTCAGTTACTCTTTTTTTTTATTATTAAATATGATGAATATGTTATTTCTTTGCTGAGTACTTTTTGCGCTAATTTGTTTATTATTTGTGTAATCTATATAAATATATTTATTAAAAAATTTTACAAAAATGGAAAACACATTTTTGTTTTATTTTGAAGCTAGTTTAATTTTTAAAAATTCCTATTTTCGATTGCGTTTGTTCGTATAAATATCTATAAATGTAGTATGTATGTATATATAAATTTTGTTAAATATATGCTTAACACGTTTTTTTATTTTTAAAGTAAAAACTGCATTGCACATAGTGTCGGTGTTTGAGTTTTCTTTTTTATATTTTTGCATTTTTGATTGTTTTTATTTTATGTTAGTTTTAATATTTTGGTTTAGCTTTTGATTTTTAAAGTTTTACTGCATTCAAAGATTTTAAACATTTAAATTCTTGCGTTTTTATTTGATTTTTTGTTGTTGCGTTGTAACTAAGCTTAATTGTATTTATTGATCTGGCTTAGTAACTTTCGACAATTCCCCGTTTGTATAAATATTAATGTATTGTAGTGTACAATTCGTTTAACATAAAAGCAATAATAAAATACATATAAAACTAAAACATTTATAATTAATTTTTAAAGCAACCTCTTTTTTTGCAACATGTGTTAATATTGCAGCTTATTTGGGACATGCATTTAAAGTTTTGGCACCAAAAAAATTACCATAGATACATAATAAATCATTAAAAATAAGATACACTTTTACGTTTGCGTCTAGCAGTTAAATTAAAGTAATAATACAAGAAAAATTTATTTATAATGTAATGTAGAAAACTGAAACGATTGCCAAGCAATTGTTATTAACAAGGAAATTTGAATTAACGAAATTTTGTTGTGTACGCCATTTGTTTTTATTAAATTTTATTAATACGGGTATGATTGAAACGAATATTAACATCTGCAGCACTAACCTGTTGTTGTAATTACATTACACATTACAGAACAAAAACGAATTAAACACGAATAAACCAATTAGTATCTTATCTTTCTTACTTTCAACCTAATGTCATTACTAGGACTAATAAAAATGGAACTGCCCAGGCTGCGCAAACGTTTTAGTTTTCTACAGGATTTTAAACCCAAAACGAATTCTTAACACATAATGGTACTCATATCAGTTACAAAAATGCATTCTCACTCTTTATGGGCTGCCGAGTTATGCTCAGCGTTGGCTATAAGGAAAATCCGTTTGCGCATGCGCATTACTCTGGCCATGTGTATGGCTAATCTGGTGATGGTGATGATGATGCTGGCAGCTTGTTACTTGTTCAGCTTGTGTATGGTGCAGTTGCGGTTGCTGATAGCTATAAGCCTGCGTTATAATCTCATTGGGCTCCGCGCTTGGTCCATAAAAATGTCGCTCTAAAGTAGATGTTCTAGATGACATTGCGCTAGTGGATTGATGCTGCACTGAGAAAGTTAAGCCACAAGAGCAGTGCTCAATGTGTTGCGGCACCATTGCTGGTACTGTTGCAGCAACTTGTGTGGAGTTTAATGAGGGCGTAGCATGTATCAAAGCCTGCTCTGTTATAATAGTGGGCGGAGGTGAAGGCGAAGATAAACAGTCTTGGCAATAGTGACCAGGCGCTTCTGTCTGTAAGCGACTTTCGAAGTACTCTTCCTTCAGCTCATAGTGCTTATGCGGATAGGGTGTGCTGGGCACTGTTGCTATAGGCGGTGGTGGCGGCGGCGGCGGCGTCAAGGAGTGCGTTGGCGAACTAGAGTCCGAGGTTTCGGTCTCTGTGGCCGTATTTGTTGCCGTTGTGGTTGTGGATGAGGATGGTTTGTGTGGTTGATGCGGCTGATCGGGTGGATGATGGCAGCGACATATTGTAACTCAAAAAGTGCTGCCATCGTGTTGACTGGTCGATGATTCAACAGCAGCTGGCGGCGGCGGTGGAGCAGCAACTGCATTGATTACGCCTATGCCATTCATTGTAGCATGCATCGGCGAGATATAATCATCGCTAGCATCATTGCCATTGCTGCTGTCGCCATTCTGCTGCGTTTGCTGTTGTTGATGATTGTGATTATGTTGTTTCAAGTGTTGTTGTTGATGATGATGATTGTTTATGGAATGATTGAGTTGGAGTTGCATGTTATTGTGTGCATGAATATTGGGTGAATGCGATTCTTCATTGAGCGCTGCGTCGTGTGTGCCCAGCACGTTCAGCGATTTTGGCGGT
Source organism: Chymomyza costata (assembly GCA_018150985.1). Taxonomy (NCBI): domain Eukaryota; kingdom Metazoa; phylum Arthropoda; class Insecta; order Diptera; family Drosophilidae; genus Chymomyza; species Chymomyza costata. The sequence goes on from JAECWU010000030.1 coordinate 3,572,238, forward strand.
ATAGGTGGCGGCGGCACGGGCAAATCTTCCACATCAAAGGAGCTAACTGAGCTCTCTCGTTGTGTTATATTCAGTTGTGCATCCATGCTGCCATTAGAGCTCATGCGACAGTGCTCGCGATGATGTACTGTACTGACAGAGTTGCCAGACGACTCCTCGCTAAGATTATTCAATTGATTAAGTTCACGTGAGCTTGTTGTAGAAATGCCAGAGTCCCTAAAGTCATTAGGTGCAAAACAAACATTGAGATGTCCGCCAGAGTCTTGCAAATTGGGCGGCAAGGAGTGTGGCTGCTGATCAGCCTCGGGGTCGTCAAAGCTGATGTCTACCACAGAATATTTTTGGCCATGTTGCTGCTGCGCAGAGTGCGGTCTACGTGGTTCTGTGCCAGCAAAATCATTGAAGATTAAGGGATTAGAGGCACGTTTGTCTGGCGTTATTCCACGTGGTGGCAGCGGCGGTGCATTGGGTGATCCTGGCTGCTGGCGCTTGGGCGGCACCTCTGGACTGTCCACTGTAATGCCGTTTGCTGCGGCCAAAAAGTTTTGCGAACGTGGTCGATTGGGCACTGGTGGCGCTTCACTAGCCGTGCTACCACTGCGCATGAGCTCGGGTATGCTAAGGCTCTCCTTGCTCAAGGTTTGATAGGAATTAAGCGGCTCCACGGGTCGCAAAGTATCACCCGGTCGTGTATAGATTTCATCCAGCTCATAAACATAATTCGAGTTGGCTGACAAGATGCCAAGCTGCGCGCCTGCATGTGGCGCTGGTGCACCATTGCAGCCTAGACTTTGTGTGCGTTTCTCTGTAGGCAATGGTGGCAGTGGCGTATTAACAATGCTCTCCGAGTGCTGCCTCTTAAGTCTTCCCATGCCAGACAAACTATGCTTTAACTGCGAGAATCGTTCCAGTAGACGATTGTGCAAAGGTTGTACACCGCTGGGCGCTAGCTGTCCATGTAGCTCCAGAGCCTGCTCTAGTATTTGTATCTGCTCAAGTATGAGCGACTTAAGGCGCTGCACATTTGCCTGTTGACCAGCGCCCTGTGGCGATTTGAGAAAATGATCCGAAAAGAAAGCTTCCTGGTACTTGCTTATGCCACCCATGACATTAGCATCAATGGTGCCCTGTAGACGCATAGAGAAGGGATTGATGTTACGCTTGGGATCTCTGCGGTATTGCACAATAAGATCAGCTAGCTCCTTGCCAGCATTGCTTATAATCTCACAAGCATATTCTACTGGTGTTATTTCTTGTACAGATTTCTGCTTGACTTCAAACCAGCGCAAAATACCCGGCAGTGGACTGGCTATATCCAAAGTAGTGCGCTCTATCCACAATGACTTGAATTCATTGTCTTTATCAATGGGTCCCTTATACATAGGACGATCGTAGATAAAGCGCGTAACATCGTTTACTTCATAAAAGCGTGCTATTTTCTCGGGAACTGGCACCATGGCAGTTTTCAAAGCTTGCGCATCTCCTACGGGTCTCACATTGCTGATCTGTATATACTGTTCGGGTGCATTTAAAATGGCCGCATCTGGTGGACTATTATTGCCTAGTATCTGCGCCGTGGGAAACTCAGTTTGCAGACGCTGTGTAAAAGCGCCAATGCGTTCGTACTCCAGACCGCGATAAACAAATTGTTTATTCTAGAAGTACATATATATATATATATATATAAATTGTCAAATTTTTATAACAAATTTTTTGAAATTTACCCGCACAAAAAGTGGCAGACCCATGCCATAGAATCCGACACGAAAGTATTCTGGCTCTGGACGCAGCTGTGTCAGTATGTTTTGAAAAAATTTGGCCTCCAGTATAAGAATCTCGCTGAGTTTGTTATAGTCAAAGCGACGCGTCTCATACAGTTGTGCTAGTTCTTTGCATAGGGGGATCCCTTTTTCCCAGCACTTGCCCTTATCAAAGTATTTCAGTATCTGATGATAAAAAATAATTTTGAAAAATTTTATATAGCGTTTTCTATGTCGGTTACTGCGCCGAGTGATTCAAATATCTTTTTAGTTGTAAAGATTAAAAAAAAAAAGTTCTTTAAGGATAGAAGTTCTTTCCTTAAAATTCAATTGAGGTACGCACCTCATGATATAAGCGTTCCTTGCGCTGCCATTCCGGCTGCCCGCTGTTATCAAATGGCGCAAAGCTTTGCGTTTCTCGATCCCAATCCAACATGCAGGCATAGAGCTTTAACGTATAACCCGCTTCGGTGTAGTTTTCAGCTTGCAGATGCAGGTTATGCAATTTATAGATGTACCTAAGTTATACAAAAAGTTTATATTAAGTATTTAAAAAAATTCGGTAGCAACCGTGAGCGATATGTTTCTACTTTCTTACAAATATATTGCTGTAACAACTACAGATTTGAAAACTTACCTTAGGTACATTTCCTTGCGATTGATTTCGTTTTTATAAAAATTCAATAGATTTACAGTGCAGGTCATGCGTTTATCTCGATTCTCCTCACCCTGCATAACACTACGATAGTCCAGTAGACGCTCCAATAAACGTGTTACAGAACCTATAAATGCAGTGCCAGCATCCTTCCAGTTGGGATTCTCCGTTTGCACTTTTTCCAGCAAACTAATATTCAAACAGATTTTAGTCATTTGGGTTTTAAAATAATATAAAACTATATATAGAACATTTGTACACAGTACCAAGTTAAAAACTTGACAAACAAAGAATGTGGGGGATTAATGGGAAGTGAGATAGTTGGAGCGGCTCTACGAAACGAAATTATGTATAAAACAAAATGTCTAGAACATATTTTGCAAATTGAACTTACACCAAGCTGAGATGTTCCCTTTACGGATGGCATTGTGTATTTTGAATAAGCAATGAGTATGATGTGAGACATACATATACAGACATTCATATGTACATAGATATTATACATGTATAATTAAATAACACTAAGCAACTATATATGTTTTTTCCATTTTTTTTTATCATCTCCAAGTGACAATAAAATAATGCTCTTTCTTAATTTTCTTATATTATAATGAGTACCTACTAATTTTGGAACTACAGATTTTAAGAGATGAAGATGAATTAACAGAAGACTACATAAATGGCTTCTAAAAAATAGCATAAAAAATGTTTTATTAAGTTTTATTATCTGTTCATACAAAGAGTCATTCAGGCACCGGCTTTTAGCTTGATAATTTGTATACCCTGTACCATATGGTACAAAGGGCATATTAAGTTAGTGCAAGCCGAAAATGTATGTAACATACAGAAGGAGACGTCGGAGACCCACCAAAGTTACCTAAAGTATGATCAGGGTGACTAGAGAAGTCGATATACCCATGTCCGCCTGTCCGTCTATATGAACGCCTAGATCTCAAAGATGGTAAGAGCTCGAGCAACAAGACAAGTTTTATAGCTCCCATAGGGGTATTTCAGAGGTCCTCGAAAAAAAAACAAAAAGTTTTATATGGATAATTCGTTTGTTTATGAAGATATCGTAACCAAATTTGGCAACCGGAAGTTTTTTATAGTTCCCAAACACTGCACCGAATTTGATCAAAATCGGTTAATTATATCATATAGCCCCCATAGGGGCCATCAACTGATTTCTGTTTTTCCATACTCATTTTTATTGTGCAATTATGTCTAGAAATTTACTCAAGTCATCGGCTTATGGCAAAATGAATTCTTCATTCGGGGAAACTCTTATAAAAACGGTCAAATCTATTGTATCTATAGTAGGTTCGTAAAAGCATCTTTTGATTCTTTTGACTGAGGATTCTTCGTCTTGGCTATAACTACTGAAGTTCCACACCGCTTTAAAACCATAGATTTGCTGGATGGGCTATGTTAAAAAGAAGGTCTGTGTTACAGAGTTCTACGATGATGGTCTTGGGGATGGCGGCCTTAATAAGTAAAGACATTTTTCAATTTATAGCCCACAAAAGTCCACATACAAACTATGGTAAATATAGCTACCTAACAAACATATTTACTTACAGGTTGTTTTTAGGTGGGGCTACTTTCCAACTGATTTTAATAAAATTTAAAAAAAAGAAAAACAGTCCTTAGGCAAGTTTCAATATAGTTGGCTAAAAAATGCGATAGTAAAGTGTAAAAATCTATTGAGAGGATATGAGGATCAATGAATGCAGACAGTCAGATAAGGCTAAATCCATTCTTTTTGTCATCCTAATGAAAAAATGATTTGAAAAGAAACCCCGGCGCCTGCAGCGATGAATGCCACCAAATGTAAAAAAAAAAACTATTGTCGTTCTATTGTTAACAAAACTTTAGGTGACTCAAAATATTACCAACAAACAAATACTATACAGTAGATAAAATATACTTTAACAATATTTGCATTGTCATCTGGAGCATTGTAGCAAAAACCCAATATTCTTGTTGCATAGTGTTTAAACAGTAGCAAAACTTACATAGTGCTAAAGAGTTCCCGGTATTCATCATCGCCTTTGTTTTCGCTTATCAGCAAGTCCAGCTTATCTATAAGCTCACTCTCCACCAGCCTAAACGAGCCACGTGCACTCTATATAAACAATTACATTAAGCTTGAATTGACTTTGTCTAACTGAACAAGCTTACCTGCTCGCATTGCATCATATCATAGAACACAGATAATGTGGCCTTGCGCAGCGCTGGCTCTGGCACCAGTGTAACCTCCAAAAACGGACCCACCATCGAAGGTATAAAGTGCAGCTTTTGTTCGCCCAGCTGTGACCACATGCTGAGTATCTGAAAGCCCATTAATACACGCATATCGCCATGTGAGTGCAGTATTTTGCGACGCTTGGGTTCACGATACTGCTCCAATTGCAACGAGGGCTGTGTTAGAAAAGCCACAGCCAGACTGAAATAGGACCACCAAAGCTGTGAGTCAAAGGCCTGAGGACCTAGAAAACGATAGACTAGCGGTTTGGCAAACTCCTCCAATGACTTGCGTAGAACATCGTTTGAGGCCAGCTTCATGACCAGCCAGTCTGTGGGAAAGACCACCCAGTCTTGGGTAAGCAGTTCTTCATAGACCAGCAACGACTTGCTAAGAAAGTCTTTGAGATCACGCGGATCCTTATTTGGTGTTAATTCATCCCAGTAGCGTTTATAGTGCGTCTCATCCAATAATTGTAGCAAACCGAGCAGGCAGGACACCAATTGTGGCAGCACTGCATTAGAGCCCTCCATTATAATGCTTATGGTGCGTATAAGTATACCCAATATATTTTTGCATAATGAATCCAAGTCATGCTGCAGTGTATTGGTAACCTTTTCACGCTGTTCTCGTTGTAGATCATGTAAATGGGTCAGGATTTCTGAGAGTATTTCAGCACAAAGACGCAACTCGTCGCGACGACCTAGATGCATGCGCAGATGTTTACAGGCCACCGAGAGCACCACAGTGCGTGAATCTGTCAAGTAGGTCAGAGAAATATTATTAGTATGATAATCAAAGGCGAGATGGTAAAGAAGAAACGTATAGCTTGAAAATGCCCATAATTAGGAGTTCTACAAGTTTTGAAAACTTTCTTAAATATTTTTCGCTTTAAACAAAATTTTGGGATCCATGTCCCGCAGAATTTTTGAGATCATGCGATTGCATCACACGTTTTGACATTTTTTTTTTAATTTTTAGCTGAACCCGCGAATTTCCCGTCCCGATCCCATCACAACTATTTTTTTTTGCATTTCTAAATATCCCGAATGAGTAACTGGATTGCGGGCAACTATAAACTGAAGAAACATTTTAGAAAGCTGCCTATAAATATGACTGAAATTTTTGTGAGCCTGAGAAAGAGCATTCCACCTTACACGATTTAGATGCAATAAAATTCGCCGTGGAGATAATGCAACGACTTACCATCTTCGTGAAAGAGTTCCCCCGAAACTAAATCCTTAACAGCATTAAGTTTGGCTTGTATCAGACGTATAGGCGCATTATGCGGTATGGCATCCAACATATTCCGAGCCAGCATGCCTAGCTCTGGTGCCGGCAGCGTATCCTTAAGCTGTTCCAACACCACGCCTGTAGAATTCAGCAATGCCTCCTGTGTGGGTATGATGACATCGTAAGACGGAACCGCCAGCATGCCATTTAGAGCTGTAAACAACGAGTGCAAGTCCCTACGAAAGGAATCCTCATACTGACCACCAGTAGCGCGCGCAAATAAGCGTCGTGACTGTATCAGCAGCTTAAAAATATATTCCAATGATCCAAAGCACTTTTGAAATGGATCGGGATGTTCCGCTTTGGTCATAAATACCGCCATATGCTCAACAGAAGTGATAAGACCCTTATACACTAATGCTGCAGCAAAATGATTCTCAATGTACTCATTCATAACGGGTCGAAAATGCTGGAACTTATTGCTCTGCAGTAGGCTAAAAATGCTAACGAGCACATGGAAAACTAGACCCGAGTGTTGCGTACTATTGCCTTCTTCGTTCGAAAACATGGCGAATAGAGCATCCAGCACATCTTGTAAAAATTTAACCAGCTCCTCATCGTTTAGCCGCAGCACGCCTGTCAGTGAATCCTGTATAGTCTCCGGATGTGCGCGCCATTGCAGCAACGATAAGAGATCTGCATTTTGTGTCAATTTGGTAGAACATAACAGCGAACGCACTACGAAAACTTCCTTGGAGCTGCGATGAAAACATGAGCTACAGTCCAGCTTAGCATGCATATCCTTGGGGCGGCATTGCAAACGTAGATAGTTGGCTGCCTGCAGCTTGGATGCATCCTCGCATTTGTAAACATACAGCTCATGCTGTCCATCGGTAAGTGTGGCACCGCTGGGATCCATTAGACGCGCAAAACTAAAGGCAAACAGCTTGGGCTCCGACTTTTCCCGCGTGGAGCAATGACGAAACTCAAAACGCACATGAGCTGTGGAAAATTTATCGATGGGCACGCTGAGTCTAAGCATTTCATGCCAATTTGGTGCATTCTGATGATATAGGATCATGGATTTATAGTTATGCTGCGCATCCATGCCCGAGGCGCCCCACAAACACTCGCCCAGCACATTGCCAGCCACATCGAGCACCAAGACTGTGACCAGTATGTTTTTGCCGGTGTTTTTGCCGCCACGCTCGAATTCGCCACGTTCCAGCGTCAGAAAGAGATCATTGCGTACATCACCTGGCATGATGACATCCGGGAAACCCATTTTGCGCGTAATGGTCGTACCCTGGAAAAGTAGTGGTTGTTCTTGTCGGGCCTGACCTAGACCACCATGCAACAGTTTTACAGAAACCACAATGCCTTGGGTATTCTGATTGCCTGTTTGTATGGGCGAATATTTGCCGCTAGACTTTTTGATTATAAGCTCGGGTAGCAGATGAAAGTCCTTCTCTTCACTCTGATAAATCTTGAAATTGTATTCACGTTCCTCAGCTTCCATGCTTGTATCAAACTGACTAATGTCGCCCAATGAGAGTACACCCACACCAAATGGTCGACGATAGGTGGCTCCATAACCGCTGGCATTGTTCTTCTCAATTTTCTTAATCGAATCGGACTGTATGATCTTGCCAACACGCATTACAACAGCCACCAGATACAGCTCCTCGTTGAGATCGGCGGCACCTGAAATGTGTTCAACAAATTATTACATTTTTGTCACTCTTAAAAATTCCTATGGATTTTTAACACTTACCCAAATCCGTGAACACTGTACAGTTGCTGTGCAGCTTTTCAATATAATTGGAGAAACCATCTTTGGAGATTTTTACTAGAAAACGTTCGGATAGCGCTCTCATGCGAGCACCATCATATAGGAAGAAATAAACTTCTGCATCATCACCTCCTATGCGATGACCAAAGTCTCTCATGCAAAAGTATAAATGATGTGTGAGTATTTTGCGCTGTGTCTTACGCCGCAATGTACCGCGACTCTGAAAAGCATTACGAGAAAGTTTTGAATCTGGCAAACATATGGTAACAGTATAACAAGTCACTTACCGATGACGCTTTGGCATTATCCGCACTGGTCACGTGCACATTGTATAGCTTGACTATGCCTATACTATGTGGATCAACGGCCAATGGACCCACTCGTGGCACCAGATCTAGACCCAATTTGCTGCAAGATGGAAATAATGCTTGGAGTGAGTTATTGTTTCGTTCGCTCCATAAGTTATCTAAACTGTTTGCGGCCACAACAACTTGGCTCATTAGTCACGTTCCGAACTCGCACACACACACACACTCACGCACAAGGTGCTGATATATAAATGTCTGGAACTTAAATGAATGGAGGGGATATTTTTGGGGCAGCATAAGAGCTTAAATAAAATTGACGCATTTGTAATTAATTCGGTCAGTCAGCGCCATGTTTAACAAAACGTGATCATCATTAATCACAGAGCGGTAAAAATGTGTTCCTTAAATAAAGTGTGTCCAGTGTATTAAAAAAGATTTCTAGCTAGATTGATTTTGTGGAGAACTTAAGGGGTTTGAATTGAGTGTGAATGAGTGAAAGGAACAGCTACTGGGCTTACTCTATTGAAGTTACTTTCGCGCTAGTTTCGTGTTAAACCCATTTACCTGTATCGGTTTTATCTGAAACTTTAAATGTTTGGAATGTGTGTCTCTAAAACGCGGTTTTGAAAGAACATTTATACTGATACCCTGCATTCATAGGTACACGGCTAGTGTATATATGTTAGTACATGTTGATAGAGTCTAACACAACCTCATAGTTTTCCCCAGCACGTCAGCGTACGGACATAACCTCAAAAACCCAATAAAACGAGATATTTTACAGGTTATGTCAGCGCATAGATGTGATGGCGTTTCTTTGACCTTGGGTTACTTTCCAAAGATGTACATAAACGTCGGGCACTCGGACTTGGAAGATTTTTTAAAGGGTTCTTTTTTTTTTAATTATTTATCATAAAAAAAATTAATTTTCGATTCAAAGGTCAGACCTTGTTTACTATAAGTTTCTGAGCTCGCTGAATTCAAATCTAAAGTCAAAAAATTCACAGCATATCAGGATTCTGGCATATCTTCAAAAAACCCCTTAAAACGAGGTGTTTTGTAGGTTATGTTAGAACGCTGATGTGCTGGTGGTGTTTGAACCTTGGATTCGGACTCAGCGAATCCAAAAACATATATAAAATATGATCGGGCATCCGGATCAAAAAAGAATTTTCAGTCCTATAATAATCCATTTTCGGGTTTGAATGTCAGACCTTATTCACTATAAGTTTTTGAGGTCGCTGAGTCCGAATCCAAAGTCCAAAAATTCGCAGCATATCTATGTTGTGACATAACTTAAAAAAAAAACCCATTAAACGTGGTATTTTGAAGGTTATCTTTGAACGCTTACATGCTGGGAGTGTTTTAACCTTGGACCCCATAAACCCCCAAAAACAGATAGAAAATGTCGTTCGACAAACATCGATCCCTGACATGCTGTAATCTTTACACCTTGAATTTGTCACAGGTCAAAAAGCTTGTCATCGTCTTGGAAAATTATGACAATCTCTGAAAACTCCAAAACGATTTTCTTGCAATTATGACTGCGTAGGAAAAACTTTAGTATATATAATACAAAATTGTTACCTTTCACACGAGACCTTTTCTTAACGAAACCAAACCAAATAGAATGCACTCGTGAAAACTGATTATTTTTGCTCACGTTTTAAGTCGGGTATTTATACACTTTTGCCTCGTTGTTAGGGTGCCTCACGTTGTTAGTTAGGCATTCTTGTCTTTAGGTATCTATTTTTTGTGATCACCCTAAATGTTATTGGGAGTACAATTCAGTTCGTGTTTTTATTTTTATTTTTTTTTTAATTGAGGCTTTTAAAAAAAAAAATCGTTTCAAATTGATTATTCATAGTATTGTCCATCGATAGCCGCTACTCTTTCGCATTTTTCAGGCAATTTACGTTTTCCATCTTGAGGAAATCCAGGTCTGGAAAATATGGCGGGTGGGTTTTTACTTCCCATTTTAATGCTTCCAAGTATGTTTTGTATAGATTCCAAAACCAGTATAAGCTCCATCTTGTTTCAACGACAAAAGGTGAATAGAAATCTGACTTTAAGGCTCACAAAAGTCTACACATTCAACATGCTCCCAAAACTAAGACAACCTGCACTTTCTTACACATTATGATTAGTTCTCGTTGTGGCAAAAACCAAAGGTAAACAAAATTTTGATTATAAGGCTCACAAAAGTCTTTAAACCAAATTTTGCTGCTATACTTGAATTTTCGATAGTTGATAAAGTGAAAACCTTAGAAAAAACCTTTTAGTTTTTTTTAAAATTTTGTCTATTCTATGTATTACACTTAACAACAAAGCAAGATTGCAACATTTCTACAAATTCATAACAGCTACCTAAAGATAAATTTCGAACCCAATTGAACGCAACAAAAACTCGAAATAAGTTAAGACGAAAAAGACAGCAAAACAAAACAATGGATATCCGTAAGCCCAGTTGCTAAACAGTACACAGCTGCAGTACATCTATATAATGGTATAAAACAATTTGAATGCCCAATTGCTCTGATTCACGAAAGAAATTACCCAAAAGTCCAATGGTCAAGTGTAATGGCAAAAACTTCAAAAAAGCTGAAAAATTCCCATCATATCACCCGCATGACGCATAAATTTGCTGTCCAGGTTCTGTCTGGTCCAGGCTCAGGTTCAGGCCGAGTCCGAAGAGAAACACACACGCATACAGAGAACAGAGTTAATGGGTTCATGGCATTCCGGTGGCGCATACGAAAACTTAACTTGGCAGCCAAGAGCTGAACAATCCAACGTCATCAGCAATATGTTGCCAACGTCTTTGGTTGTTGCGGTTGTTGTTGTTGTAGCTACCTTGGCTACGCTTGGGTTCTACCTGGCTTACGCAGCGAGCGAGATGGCAAGACGGCGAACGCGAGCGCCTTATAAGCCCATCTCGCATGCGCCAGAGCAGAAGAAGCCGTTTTGTTGTTAACGAGGCCTAAACGGCTTTACAGTTGTTGTTGGTGTGCTGCTGAGAGCACAAAGAGAGCGCCACTGCGAGAGTTTCAATTGAGAAGAGCATAAGTAGACATTTTGGAACCGGAACCAGTTAAGCAAGAGATTTTCAAGCAAATGCTCTTGTATCTGTACAAATGTTAGTAGCTGTATCTATGTGTGTGTGTGTGTGTGTGTGTGTAAGTGTGCATGTAGATTTAAGCCAACTCTTTTGCGGCTTGAACTGGCAAACCAGAAAGTTAACGCTGCTAACGTGACCAAAGTAATGCTAAGCTTCGAAATGTATCTCATGGATACAAATATGAGTGACGCGCTGCTGCTGCTGCTACACAGTAGCCATGCTTGTAATGAACACTTTAAGTCGTTTTTAATAAAGTGCCGGTCAACTCCATGCCAGCAGAGAGCAACAACAAGCGTTTGAAACGTTGTTTTTTTTTATTTATTTTTATTTTGGCTTTTTATAAGCCGTATTATAGTTTTTATCTATCATGAAAACAAATTTTGTTTAATTAAGCGCCATAAAAGATGAGCAACAACATTGACCGGCACAGATAACTCTAAACAAAAGTGTTGGGAATATCAAGATATGAAATCACACGAACGACACGAAACCAACAGAATCTGTTGCTAGTTCTGGGCAAGGTAAGAAACACATAGATACATATATACAAACACACACACGCACACACACAAGACAAACGATACAGAAAAATTTAATTATTTACACTTCGATAAGCAGCAGCACCGCTGTCAACCACAACCTCAACAACAACAACAAATGCGATGCACCGCGGCATTGTATCTATAGGTCGCACATGCATATACAGGCAGCCAGATACATTTATAACACACATGCCATATATTTTGTATTTAATGTCTTTATAAAAGTTGTACCTCTGCGATACATTTGCTGCACGACACGCAAGCAGCAGCGCCACAAAAAAAAAAAGGGTTTCCAGTGGGTATTTGGTTTGTCTCCAAGCGCATATCTCCAATAAATAAGCCAGTTTCGAATTGCCATTTCATCATGGCAAAACCTTAAAACACCAAACAATCAGCCAAGCAAACTATTCACTTTGCTGACTCATCTGACCAACAAGTTGCTGTCTGACCGTGCGTCCGTCTGTCTGTCTGTCTGGCAGCTCTGATATGACAACGGATTTAGGCCTGGCAACAAGTTGGAGTTTCTTGTCTAGCCAAAGAGCTCCGCCAAAAAGTGGTTTAAGTTCTAAAATGTTTTCTCTTCGGTTGCAAATATACTATATATATATATGTATATATATATATATATTAAGTGTAGCATTGAGTGTGTGTGCATTGGTATTTAAGTTTATGGCATCGACAACAATCCAGTGACATGTTTATATAACCCTGAAATTATTACTTTGTGGGCAATATTTGCTCGAATGAAGAAATTTTTGCTGATAAATGAAATAGTTTCGAAAACTTGAAGCATTAAGGTTAAATATCCGCAGGATTGGCCTGACCCTCTCTCTTTCTTGGTTAAGACCACATATTTAAATTTTGGGGTTTCACGAATCTCTAAAAACGAGAACATGTAATGTATTTCGTAGCTTGGTGAAAATGAGAAAAGTTTCTGAACTTTAAACCGAAATAAGGTGTATTGAACAAACTCTATAAGTGACTAAATCTAAGCTGGAGAAAACATCGATGTTATATCGATGCATCGATGTATCGAAGTTTAAAATATCTATATATCGATGTTGGCCAACAGAGATGTTTCTCCAGCAATACGAAACATTCGATGAGTGCAGAAGTGCTGTTACCATAGATGTTATTTTTTTCGAAATAACTCTCTTTTTAAGGCCCATACGCAGTTCGAAAATGGGATATTTTTTTATATGAAGTTTTGTCATTCCGTGCGAAAATTTTCGATCTGCGTATGGGCCTTTAACTGATAAAAGACAAAAAATTATTTTTCTTGGGTGGGTATCCGAGAATTTATACAAGAACTTAAGATTTTTTTTGTGGACTACTACTTAAAGATGATCTATGGAGCATGTCCCAAAATATATATCCACAAGTAGTATAGTATACATACGCTCGTAAGCAATATTTGACGCATCAGTGACGTTACAATCCAATAAGATTATGTTTAATAGCTCTCGAACCCGTCTATAGCATTTGTAAGTGGCTATATTCTAAATGTGATAGAAACATCATCAGAAAAAATACAAACGCAGAAGTGATATAAATAGAAAATTGAAACGAATAAGGAAATCTACTTAGATTTATAGATCAATGTAGATAGCTTGAAAAATATATACAGCAGTAGTTTGAAATTCAGATGCAAAGAGTCCTATAACATTATTCAACATTAAAATGGTAGGACAACATAGCATGTGGAGACTATTATACAACGATCAATTTTCTATTTTTTGTAGACAAAGATATTAGAACAAGTGTTACTTTAGACAAAAGTAAAGTATTCTTTTCCGCACTTCATTAAAATATTCCTGTCTTCCGGCCATCTGGAATGAATCCTTCATTATCCCTATTCATAAAAAAGGTTCCAAGTCCAACATTGAGAACTACCGCGGTATTGCCAAGATTTCATAAATTCCAAAGTTTTTGAAAGGATTGTCACATCAGTGAATGAAGCGAAGTTACAATCCAATAAGATTATGTTTAACAGCTCTCGAACCCGTCTATAGCATTTGTAAGTGGCTATATTCTAAATGTGATAGGAACATCATCAGAAAAAATACAATACTTCTCAATTGCAAAACTACTGTCGTTCTTTAATGTCTGATTCCCAACATGGGTTTGTAAATCGTCGGTCCACTTCTACTAACCTTTTAGAACTTTCGTCTTTTATTAATCTTGGTTTTACGGAAGAAAAACAAACCGATGTCATTTATACTGACTTTAGTAAAGCATTTGACTCGGTAAACCATACTCTTCTCCTTCTTAAACTGTCTCGTCTGGGGTTTCCGTCTCGTTTTGTAAGTTGGATATCGTTCTATTTATCCAATCGAGTTTAAAAGGTAGTTTTTAAAGGCTGCGAATCTGCTGAAATTAAGGTTACGTCTGGGGTACCTCAAGGTAGCCATCTAGGACCTCTTCTTTTTAACTTATTTTTAAACGACCTCAAGTAATCACATCTTCTCGCATTCTTTTGTAAGCGGATGATGTTAAACTCTATATTTCATACTCCGACACTAATAAGTACTTACTTCTTCAGCAAGATTTTGATAGCATGCAAGCTTGGTGCAATATCAAACAACTCTTTCTCAATAAGACAAAATGTAACGTTATGACATTTTATCGATCTGCTCCTCATTTGGCTACTTGCTCTTTAGAATCTACTACCTATCGGTACTAACGCACCGAGACTGTATCCGACCTTGGTGTTTTGTTTGATCATAATCTTAAATTTAATAATCATATTTGTAACATCATGAATAAAGCAAGAGGTGTTCTTGCTTTTATTAAGCGTTGGTCTAAAGAGTTTAACAACCCTTACACAACCAAACTTCTTCTTCCGTCCTATTTTGGAATATTGTTCCTGCGTTTGGAGCCCGCATTACCACATTTATCAGGACATGATTGAGTCTGTACAAAAGCAATTTCTTCTGTTTGCACTTCGTGGATTTAACTGGGACCCAAATATCCGACTGCCCCCATATTCCGATGGACTTCGCCTTATAAAATTGCCTTCCTTAATTCATCGCAGAACATGCCACGGCGTGTTATACTTGCGTAAGCTGTTACTCGTTCTTATCGATTCCAATGTACTTCTTAGCAAAGTTACCTTTGTCATACCGTCTGGAGTAACTCGTAATTTTAGACCTTTAGAGTTACAATTTTGTAGATCTAATTATGCTTTACACGATCCTTTCCGTGTCTTATACTCTAACTATAATAACTTTTACAACTTCCTCTCTTTCGAACGGTCTATTCAATCTATCACTTCTTCTATCTTAAGTCATCTTGACTTGCCACTTCGAGCATTCTTGACCAACCCTATATGATGAATCACCCACTTGGTCAACGGCGATCTTTTGGCTCTTTTTGTGATATAATGTTTAATTTTTACCTTGTTTCCTTGTTTCATCTTTAATATTGTAAATCCAAGTGTCTGGCCAGTTCTTGATGTGAGTTGGTGCATAGCGTTAAAAAGTTCACCCACCGGGCTAGAGACGCGGATAAGTTTATATATATTCTCTCTATCTTCTTTTTAAAATAAATTATACTTTTTTTTTTCATAATATAAGGTCAACTGTATTTAGTTGTACTCCTCCAACAAATGAATAAATAAATAAGCTTATTTTACAACAAAAAAAAAATGGTTCAAGTTAAGTAAACATTTATTTCCGAGTAAGATAATCAGAACTTGATATTGGCTTAGATATTTTTGCATTAATGCAAAATATTTATTGTGTTTTGCCCATTGAAAGTAAGTTTTCTTTCTTCTTTATTCCTTAAAATGGTTTGCGTGACTCAAATCAATTCTGAAGATTGCTTGACTATTCATTAACATTATAAATCACTTTAAGTGTCACGAGATCTCAGTTTTTTATTCCTTTATGATCAATTCTTATGTGTGATTTTTATAAGTTGACAGCAAAGTTCACACAGTTTTAGGTACGAAGTAAAAATGGGTAGTTTGTAAGTTATATGGATGGATTGCTTTACAAGAGAATTGGATCGCCATGGGCACTAAGGCAGCTTTGGCAATTGCCATAGGAAACCGTGCTTGAGCTAAATCTGTGAAAATTTGTTTAGTAATGGAGTAAATTCTCGCACAGTTCAAAGACACAATTTTTGTACGGTACCGCTAAAATCCAGTGCTTTGTAAGTTTTAATTGTATATGTATGACAGAAGCCTTGAGTATCTATCCAAGAACAATATTGGAAGGTTTTTTGAAACTTATAACGCACCATATGGTAGGTAGCTAGGTTAGGGCGGGCGTTGTGACTTAGCTTCCCAACTCACTTAGGCCACGAATATGCACGTTGTGATATCGATAATGGGAGTTAGGATATAGAATAGACAGGAAAAGTGGAAAGTGCAGGACCGTGCTTTACGTGGGATGCTAGCCCACAACCTCTGGGATGATACTCTAGTGCACCTCCATATAGTAATAAAACTGCAAATGAAAGAATTTAAGCTGAAGAAATTGGTAAGGAACACATAATAACTCCGAAGAACTGGAAAAAGTTGTACCCCAATTTTTGTTAACCAGAGACAAGATCACCAAAGAAGCAATTATTTGACTTGATTGGACACACCACCAAACCACTGCTACGAAAAGAGAAGTGATCCTAACATAAACTGGATCAACGGTGTGGATCTAAGACAGGCCAAGCAGCTCCTCGGTTTCTATAGCACGGTTACTTAAGGAACACTTTGGACTCAGCAAACCTTTGAGGAATATGGTCACTGTGAATTCGAACACATGTAGGTTTTTTAAAAATGAGAAGAATCCTACTAACACATACTTGAAGAGAGTGACGCTCCAGCCAGAAGTGGAATATGACAATCTAGCGTATATAGAATCTCGATGCACGATGTTACCCAACTACAACCATGCCAAATAATTTTTTTTTTTTTGGAAATTGGACGAGCTGAGCAGCTTTGGGACTAGTAAATCTCCTTACGGTCGCAGTGAAGCATTATTAGAACTTTGTTTCTAAGCGTTTTTTAACAATGATTATCGTCATTTAACGAATTCATTTCGACAGAAAAAGACAGTGAACAAATGAACATTATCAATGGATGATTTTTTATGATTTTCGTCAAAAATGATGAAGACATTAAATTATTCAATCGACTTACTTTCAGTAGTAGCCGTCCTTTGCTCTGTAAGCTTTCCGCAAAGATCAACCTATAATCGTTATGCAAAAAAAAAAGTGATGTTGTTCAAGAGCCCATACAAAAAGATGTATCACTTGACAAAATATGAAATTGAGGCATCTTTGGCTTAAGTAAGAACAGCATATCATTAATTATGAATAAGCTTTTATAGGTTTAGAGGATTTGGTAGAAAATGAGTTTACCGTAAATCGGCAGAAGAAAAAGATGGCGTATGTTAAAGTCGGACGCGGGCGTCTTGGGGATACCCTGTACTACCACATTGCAATCGAATTCGGTGTTTTGCTTAAGAACTCTAAAAGATATTTATTTGGCTACGATATTTTCATAAACAAACAAAAAACAGACGAATTATGCCCCAAAAATGTTTTTTGTACAAAA
This sequence comes from Chymomyza costata, assembly GCA_018150985.1. NCBI lineage: Eukaryota > Metazoa > Arthropoda > Insecta > Diptera > Drosophilidae > Chymomyza > Chymomyza costata. The sequence continues at coordinate 3,589,448 of JAECWU010000030.1, forward strand.
AAGTTTATTTGACCGATCGCTCCTATGGGAGCTATATGAATTACTCAAACGATTTTGATGAGATTTGGTAAAGTGCTTGAGTTCTATAAAAAACATCCGAATGCCAAATTCATTTTTTTATAAAAGTTTATTTTCGAAGTTTTCTTAAACACCCCTATGGGAGCTATGTAATATAAACCCGATATAAAAAAAATAAAAAAATAAGCTTGTCCCCGGCAGGACAATAAGGGATCTAATCTGAAAGTTTGGTTGCTCTAGCTTTTACCAGATGGTAAGATCTCTGAGATCAAGGCGTTTATTCAAACGGTCAGACGGACATGGCTATATGACTATATGACTTCTCTAGTCACCCTAATCATATTTTAGGTAACTTTGGAGGTTTCTGACGACTCCTTCTGTATGTTACATACATTTTCGGCATACACAAGCTTAATATACCTTTTGAGCCATAAGGTACAGGGTACAATGATAATGATAATAAAATACAAGCAAGGTATCTCGTAACATGCGGCGAAACAAGGATCCATGCATAAGACTCCGCTCCATATACAACCTTCCTTTGGCGCAGATAATCATACTTTTTCTTGATTTTCATTTCGATTTCATCTATCCCATACGCTAATGGGAAAATATTGCCAGTTGGCTTTGGCTAAAGTTTTACAAGTGTAGCTTTAATGATATACTTCATTGTTAAGACAACAAGTTGGAATCGAAATGCAGATGCATATTTTTATTTAGCCAATTTTGACCACCTACGTACTTTATTATACTTGTAGCTAAGCAAGAAACCATAAAAGGCCCCAAGCATACATAGTTTGCTAGTTTCTATACCATCCTTTTAATTGCAGATATTTATACACATACCTTCCTTCTGTATAGCATAACTATGTATGCATCTCAAATGTATGTTAAGTCAAGTTATACAGCCGTGCCGGCTAATAACAAGTCTCCAATTAAGTTGTTGTTGCTCTGCCAGCAGGTTTTCCATAAAGCCATAAATTTATTAGCCGCCAACTCAGGCCAAGCATAAGTGAGTTCTAATAACGTGCATAAATGAATTGTCCACTTGAACGAAAAACCCGACTCGTTATTAATTAGCATACCTAGTAGCTCTAATACATATGTGGTGGGTATGTTGGTCGAGTGGTCGCTCGGTTGGTTTGTCTATAGGTGACAAGGTTAAAAGTATTGCTACGATCAGGTAACAGCGTTTTGGGTTTGCATCTTTAGGTAACAGCAATGCAAATGCAGTATGATGAATCGGAACCAGTCATCGATCATTGCTTAAGGTTCCAATGAGCTTGGTTCCAAGAGACAGCGAGAGAGAGGCAGAGCGTAAACGTAAACAAAAGAGCGTATGTGAGCGTTAGTGTTTGTGTGCATCTGTGTGCTTAGCCTGCTGAGACGCGCTCATGAAAAAGTACATTCACCAGCTTGGTCTGACAACGGAGCTGGTTATTAGGTTTTGGAACGCTGCCGAGAGCACACATTTTAGAAACGGTACGGGTTTTTTTGCAAATAAATCTGAGCAAACACCAGCGGCTGGGGAGTATTTGTTGTTGCTGTTGTACACACACCACCAACAGCTGAGTTAAAGACGCGTTGTTGCAGTTTGACAAAGTTTGAGGCGCAGGCGTGCCTCATTTTGTTGCATTATTTGTATGTGTGTGCGAGTGTGTGTATGTGTGCTGTGTATCTGTGTGCTTAATAGAAAACTGTTGTAATTAAATGTGCACAAAGCGAGCATGAAATTGGCAAAAAAAAAAAAACACACACAGCTGTCAAATATGGCTAAAATAAACTTTTAAAAATGAACAGCACATGTATTAGATAAAATAACAAAAGACCAGCTAACAATATGCATAAAATAAGTATATTAACAAGCTGTGTGTACGTGTGTGTGCCACAAACAAGTTTTTTAAGTGTCAAAGTGCTATAAATTAAAGCTAAAATGCTTAGTCTAAAATACGAAACAGCAACACTTAAGAAAGTAGCGGCGGCGCACTGTAGATCCCAAAAATAAAAGTAGGGGGGTCTCAAAAGCCAAGTCAACTCTTGTGCTAATGTTGGTAGCAAAAAACGGCAGCAACGCGCAACAGTGGTGGCAGCAGCAGCAGCAGCCAAAGCGGCTAAAAGCAGCTCAAAAAAAAAAAAAAAAGAAAATACCTTAAAACCAGTTTTTTGAAAAATTTATTGAAAAAGAAAAAAGCAGCAGCCAGCAGCAGCGGCAGCGAGAGCCAAAGAATTGAAGTTAATATAAAGTGCTTCGACAGTGTATTGAGCGTAACTGTGTGTATCTATGTGTTGTGTGTTTGAGTGTGTGTGGTGGCTTGGTGTTTGAAGTACGAGCCTATGTAAGGCATAAAGCATCTACAATACGTAACTTTAAATGCTCGCTGCATTTTACTCGCTGCGCCTACAGAGCAGCAAAAAAAATAAAAAGGAGTAGCTGCCATTTAGCTACAAATGCAAGGCGCAAGCGTGCAACAGAGATGACTATATATGCTGCGTTGTGCGCTCACTTTTGTACGTGTGTGTGCGTGTGTGTGTGTATCTGCAGTTTGGAGTTTTTTTTTTGTTTAACATCGTGCCGAAATGAAATACAGCAACAAACAAAATTTGCATATAAACAATGCGTTGTAGATCTTGACTTTGTATGTGCTTCCAAATGAAAGCCCAAAACGAGACAACTTTTTAAACACTTGTAGCATCTGAGAACGTTTTTTATGGTCGCTTTTGTTATACCCTATGCGGATTTTGAAAAATTTTTAGTTTTAGTTACTTCGACCGTAAAGAAAAACTTGAATTTCATTCTCTTTGCTATTTGTCTCATCATGTCGAAAAAGTTCTAGTTAGATATTGGGGGTCCGGATCTCCGGTACCAAACGCACTTGATCTGTGGATGAGTGCTTGCTCTTCTAGATTCTGAGAGGCGTTCCAAAAAAAAATCGTATATTTTCCGTCCGCACCTAAATGTTGGAGAATATGACCAGTAGCTGTATTAAGTACTGAGTTAAAGTTTCTCTCAAATGTTTCAAGTTTATTAAAAAAAATGTTTTGAGTATAAAAAATTAAATTAATAAAATTAAGCACCCAAATAAATTTTCGATTTTTATTTGCAAAAAATTTAAAAGATACTAATTTTGTATTTCTTAACAAAAGATGCCTTCAAACAAGAAGTTTTTTCCTATAAGCACGAAATTCCAGAATTTGGCTTAAATAATTGTGGCATTTCATTCCGGTTCCGACTTGTCGATTTTACAATTCAATTTACACTTAGTGGAAAATATGTATACAGTATAATGAAAAACTGCTTTGTTGTTAAATCGACAAGTCGGAGTCACAATCGAAATCCGCAACTTATCTTAAGAAAAAACTACTTAAAAGAGTAAAAATTGCTTTGTTATATAAACAAGTCGAAAGCCGAAATCGAAATTCAGAAGAGGCTTGAAATATTTTTTAATGATATTTAATGAGAGTTATTGAATTAGGCGTATTCTGGATTTTAATTTCTTTCTAGAAATAAAATGAATATTTGTTAATATAAGAAGTTTACGTTCTTGAACTAAGTACAATTCAAAGATATACTCAAAATGGTAAATTTATTATCACACATGAGAACAGAAAAACAATTTTTTGATACTAGAATCTATTTCTACCATAGAAGAATCACATCTTCGCCAAAAGAAATGTAACACAGTTTTCATAATACTTTTATGATACTACATATAAAAATCAAAGATCGTATAAAATTTCAGAAAATATGGGCAATAATATGATAGTTTCAGAAAAGTTTTGTAGAATACAAAAAATGCTACAATTTATATAAAGGGTGCTTTTTTTAAGTGCGTCCGAACATTAATTGAAATAAAGCCACAAAAAATTAATGAACTGAATGATATTTTTATTTTTTAGGCAGGTATTTCTATGGCACTTATTTTTAAAATATAATATCTGATAACTAGCAGTATTAAGAAAATGCCGAAAGAGTTTAAGTGAGGCAAAGCAACTAGCGTCAGATAGAGTTCAATGGAACCTGTTCGTATCAGCCCTATGTTCCTTGTAGGAATTTAAAAAAAAAATTTGATAAACTATTATTGGGACTTGCTGTTATATAGCGCGTCCCGAAAGTCCAAGAGTGAATTATTAGACTATCTGCCTTTAGTTTTGAACTCTATAGAGATCCAATAAAAAAAAGATATACGCAAGTATTATTGTATTTAAGTTTGAATTTTCTCTCCTAGAAGCAGCAACAAATTTTCACACGTTCAAAACCGTATATTTTACTGGTTCTATTTTTTTGGTTTGAAACGAACCATTTAAAAAAATATTATGTTTACCTATTAAATATATTTTTGTACTTTAAATCGGTAACTGCAACCAAATAAGATTCGTTTGAATCACTGACACTTTTAACACTTTCTTTCAAAATACATCTAAAAGAACTTAAAGTTCTCATTTTTGTTCTCGAAATCTTAAAACGAACTTCGCAAGAAAGCTCAGATTTTTGCTGAACTGCTTTATAAATAAGCTTCTGTGAGCATAATAAACAATAATATATGACATTTTTCCGATAGAATGCGCAACTGCTGCCAAACTGTTTTCTGGACTAGTCTATATCACTTTCAAACTTTTTTTTGCAAAAAATCGGTATACAGGGTATGCCTGGGTCGTGCCGTGTAGCATAGAGAGAGTTTTATTTTTATTATTTTTCTGTTTGTGTTCGTTTTTGTTCAAATAAATTTAAGTATTGAGCATATAGCCTAAAGCAACAAAGTGAAATTTATGCGTGGGTTGACAAAACTCTGGGTTGGTCTGCTAGTACCGGTTCTGAGCTAAGTTAAGCTTGGATTTGGGGGCCATTCAACCTATCTCTATGCCGCTTAATGTCTCTTCATGGCTATATATTTATTCATATACGTATGTATATATGCGCGCTTAGCACAGATTAGATTAGATTGTGTAATAAACAGAAAAAAAAACAACATCTAAACAGATTGAGATCTCTCTTAAAGAGCCTAGAACTCTGCGCACTTACTTAATTGTAAGTGCGGCTCGTTAGCGATAAGGCAGTCAGTGTACAAAAACTTAAAACGGAAATGTGTAATAATTTAGAATCTTTTTTTCTGACTTTTATATTTTGTGTACAATATGCCTGTTAGAGCGCGTTTGTGTCACAGACAGTGTCTTGAGCATGCGCAGATAAGAGGCTAAGTACAAAGATAAAAAAAAATTTCAACATTTTTTTTTTTACACATACTATGTACATAATTTAAGAAATTGTTCCATTTCTAAAGTAAAACTTTTTTTTTTTTTGTCTACTCTATATTACAGTTAGTTTTAGTCACACCCAAACGGCGTCTCTGGCAAACAAAAACAAGAACTCCAAGAACCAAGCCCGTATCTAAACAAACAACAATATGGCGGTCTTTGGCATGGTCTCGGCTGTGTCCGGCTTTGTCAAGATACGACATTTGCTGGACAAGGCTGTTATTGATAATATGGTCTTTCGCTGTCACTACAGAATTACGACAGCCATTTTGTTTGTCTGTTGCATTATTGTGACTGCAAATAATCTAATTGGTAAGTAGTTTTAACACCTTAGCTTCATTATTATATTGAGTCCATTTTCAATTAGTGTGCTTATGCAAATTTTGGGTTTGGCTTTGCTTCATATTACCAATGTATTGTATTACCAAATATATTGCGCCAATGCAGCTGAAAAATGGTTAAAGAAAAAAAAAAAAAAAACGCAGTGCAGTGCAGTTTTTAGTAAAAGTTTTTCAACTATAAATATTTAAAGTTGACGCACGTTTGTCAAATTTCTGCTTTTCAGCTTAAATTTTTATGAATCATTGTGCTGGTTACGCATATGCAATGTGGTCTTTAATGTACTCCCTGCGGTGTGTGCGCGTCTTGGCTTAAAAGCATGCCGACGGTGTGAAGTTGTTTGTACGCATTTGGCTCAAGCTGTGTGCCATAGACACACACACACACACACACACTTATATATTACCCTTTATTACACATACCTAAACAGCTGTGAACAAGATACCAAACAGAGTTTCAATTTCAAATAAATTTTTAACGTTCGTTTGTGTAGAAACAACTGCACTTGTTTGTACTAACAAAAACTTTGTCATTCGATCGTTGCCATAGGAATACCAATCTATGCTTGAAATAAACACTGATGTTTACCATTGTATCTACATAGACAAAAACTGATCGAAATTAGTTTCTAGTTACAGCGTATTGGTTTTAAGATCTTTGCAACAGTTCAAGACTTTATCGAATATTGCAGACAATATTGAGTAATGGCTTGTGCCCATTTTCGTTTGCTTGATTTTTACAATCCTACTTAAAAAATAGAACTACTACTCACTCAAGCAGTCATGACATATTGCAATTTGAGTGATCTTTGAAAACTTCACCTAGCAATTGATATTATATCTCCCCCCGCGCAAAAAAAAAAATTATCTTAATTGAAGTTCGAATTGGCTTGCAACAAGATTATATCAATTTATAAGAATTTTTATTTTACTATTTTTTTTAGCCAAAAATAAAGTACTTTCAGTCTCAATATTAAGACTAAATGTTCTTACAAGCAGTACGAAATGCTCTTTGAGAGCACTGCTTAATATCTGAAATCTAATCATTCTTAAGTTTTCTTGTTAAATGCTATCTACTGTCAAGCGCAAATATTCTTTAAATCATTCTAAGCAAGCTTGAGTAAAAAATCTTTTTTCTTAACAAAAAACGATCTTGAAATAAGAATTTTACTTTGAATAATAAAAAATTGCTCTTAATATACTTTAGATACCAAAAATTCTTGTTTTAAGAGCAAAACGCTCGCTTTTGAGCTAGAAATTCTTGATTTTTTTCCTCAGTGTAGCAACCTGAAGCAATTCAATTGATTTTAAGAGCTTCTATTGAACTAGGACTAAAATACGATAACTTTTTTTTTAATATATTTTCACATTTATTCTCTTATTAAGGTTTTAGGTACACTATTAAATAATTATATATTTCAATAAAGGCAATCTTTAAAAACTTATGGAACTTGCTATTGGAAACTTTAAATAGCCAACATTCTGATTTCTATGCTTTTAATTTGGATAGAAGAAACAGATAAATATTTATTTTTAACTTGTGTCTGATTACTACACAAAGCAGTTTCGGTTATCAATAGGTATTCCACTGGCTTAGGCTTTGAAAGAGCCGTCCTGATGCTTCAAGAGAAAAGTAGTGACAGATGGTGACTAACGACGTATATTAGGAATTTTGAAAAAAAATGATATCGATAACATTCGGTTTCAAAACGAATCCGAACAAAACATGCGGATTTGGTTTCCGAAACACGGCTGAATGTCTCAAAAAAAATTTGGAGCCTTCTGGTTTTTCTTAACTTTCCATAAAAATGTTAAATACAATCGGAACGTACCGAACTTCACCTAATTTTTGAAAATATTTGTGGAATTATAAATAAATGCGTTGTTTAAACATTTTAAAAGATTTTTAAGCGGATCAAAGTAAAAAATAAGCTGTTCAGTTTGTAAAAAGAAAATTTAAAAAAATTTTTTTTAGTGTATTACCATGATTCAGTGCATTTGACAAGGTGCGCGAGCTTCGCTGCGCAGAAAACTGGTTCAACTTTGTATGGTAGCTATATGAAATAGTGGACCAATATTGATCAAACTTTACAGAAATGTTTTGTTCAAAAAAAAAAATTTTATCAAGATATTTATTAAAATAAAATAATGTATGTGTTTCTATTTTGTGTGAAGTTTGATTAAAGCTGCGCTCTCTTTTTTTGCATGACCATGGTTTACTATACTCTATGTTCAAAGATCACCTTAAAAGTTATAGACAGATCCCGAATGATCAAAGTTATATACTAGAAATCTTCTCGTAATTAAATAACATTTTTTTTATATATAAAAATAAAAAAATGTAAAAAATAAAAAAATGTTATGGACAAGTTGATGACCAACTCGTTTAAAGTCTTATGTGAATAATATGTCATCCCGCACAATTTGTTCGTTAACTATATTCAAATTGTAGACGGTCAACTATGTATAACTTTTTATAAACAAAACAATTTTTTGTAATGTATATTTTTGGTACAAAAATTGAATTACAAATTTTTTAAAGACTTTGAATTGATTAGACTAGATGCCTACGAGAAGCACAAAAAGGGTTCAAATAAGAAAACTAAACTGTTTTAATTATCTAAAACTTTCTTTATTATCTTATTAGAAAAAAAATATAGGATACAATTTTTTTTTTTTAAATTTTTGACATAAAATGTTTAACGTCTTCGAGACAACAGCTTCCACTCAAAAAATAGCTAAAAGCATTTGAAAAATTGTGCTCATAATTTAAAAAAAAATCAACAGTGCCTCTAAAAGTTAAACTGTCACTCTTCAAAGCTGCTCACATTGATCTCGTTTTATTTGTTGCGTAGTAGTACACACTTTTGTATTGCTATAACTTATGCATAAATAATAATAAAAAAAGAGAGTATCTTTTGATTTACAACAGTTGAACCAAATATTTGAATGCACATTAAAAAAAGTGCTCCAAAAGTTAAGTAAAAAATCTAGCCCTCGACAAATATTGAAACCAGTAAGACAAAAAAAAACTCATATAGTTGCCACAATTCCACGAAATCTGTTTTTGTTTGCCTTCAGAGCAAATGTTTACACTCGACTCTGACTCTGACGACGACGGGGCCACGCAACGTCTTAGGGAAAGGGTTCAAGACACACCCAAAAAAATGTCAGTTCATTGGCTGCAAGTGCAGCAAGTTGTTGGATAACTCTCAGCTGGACTCGGTTTATGCTCGTAATTTAAACACACCCACAAGGCAGCGGCAATTTGTTGTTATTGTAGATTAGTTGCCCCCAAACAAGATTGCCTTAATAGCTCTTGACGTTGATGTACGACATTTGACTGCACTCGAGGAATGCGCGTGCATTTGATTTAGCTGGGGTCAAGTCACAAATTTTGCTACAATTGGATTTTGTCTGAGTTTGTGTCTATAACCTAAATTATTATGACTTTGCAGGTGATCCCATAAGCTGCATCAACGATGGTTCCATACCTATGCATGTGATCAACACTTTCTGCTGGATTACCTATACCTTTACGATACCTGGACAGCAGCACAAACAGATTGGCACCGATGTGGCTAGCTATGGTTTGGGCAATGAATATGGACAGGAGAAACGCTATCATAGCTATTATCAGTGGGTGCCATTTATGCTGTTCTTTCAGGTAAGTTACGCTGAGCATAGTTTGGGTAATAGTGCACTGATAATGGTCTCTTTTGACGCAGGGTCTTATGTTCTATGTGCCACATTGGATCTGGAAGAACATGGAAGATGGCAAAATACGCATGATAACCGATGGCTTGCGTGGCATGATTACCGTGCCCGATGATTATCGCAAGGATCGTCAAGATCGCATTATTAAGTACTTTGTGGATAGTCTACATTCTCACAATGGCTACTCCTTTGCGTATTTCTTTTGTGAAGCCTTGAATTTCGTCAATGTGATTGTAAACATTTTTATGGTGGATAAGTTTTTGGGTGGTGCTTTCATGTCCTATGGTACTGATGTGCTCAAGTTTTCGAATATGGATCAGGAGAAACGTTTTGATCCCATGATTGAAATATTTCCACGACTCACCAAATGTACATTCCGTAAGTTTGGTCCCAGTGGTTCGCTACAGAAACACGATACGCTTTGTGTGCTGGCCTTGAATATTTTAAATGAGAAAATCTATATTTTCCTATGGTGAGTATGAACAAAAACAAATTATTTCAGCTCTGTTTAAGCAACTCAATTTTTTTTAAGGTTCTGGTTTATCATTTTGGCTACCATCTCCGGCGTAGCTGTGCTTTACTCTCTGGTTGTGGTCATGATGCCTACCACACGGGAAACAATTATTAAGCGTTCCTATCGCTCTGGACAGCGCAAGCAAATAGCTGGCATGGTGCGACGTTTAGAGGTTAGTTTGGGTTTTACACTGCAAGCATCTTTCTCATACTAATTTTTGTTTTATTTGCATCTTACAGATTGGCGACTTTTTGATTTTGCATTTTCTCAGTCAAAATCTCAGCACGAAATCCTACAGCGATATGCTGCAAAAACTATGCGATTTGCTAGGCTCTTCACGTACACCATCGGCTCCGTCAACGCTGGAAATGAATCCGATTAATCATCCCATCTATCCGCCGGTAGACAGTTTCGGTGGCAAAGAGACGGAGGCTTAAATAAGCTAATAATATATTTGCCACAACAAAAAAAAAATAATATGATTTCAATGATTTCTCAATAATGTTCGTAGAGTGCACTCGGAATTGAAACGGAGTCCATAGCAGGGTAGCAACGTTATAGGCTTTTAGGCTTTAGGCACATATTTCCACACATTTATATACATTTAAGACTGTTTGAAAGCGGCAAAAACGAATACAAACTGAATTGAAAACGCAAAACGACAAGTTCAAATTTAAAATTGTTTAGCAAAATTTCTAAAACTACTTATACTATAACGAATATAAAAAGCAAATGTTTTTATAATTGGTTCTAGGCATAAAAGGTTGCTAAGATGTTATAGAGTGAGAGACGGGCGAGTGAAAGAGAGTCACAGGAAGACCGTGCAATTTGTAGGTTGAATTACATTTTGAAGGTACACACATGCATACATATACATATATGTATATATATATATATATAAAAATACATATATACTATAGTAACGTTAACAATGATGCGCCATTTAAATATATACACCTACAATTAAGTTTAACAATTAGCGCTGATAGTTTGCTCTATGAAAAATGAAATGTGTTGCGTATAATAAACCGATAAACGATGACACGATAAACATTATGTCGATAAATGTATGTAGCTAAAGGCTCACGCAAAATAAACACATAGAAACATATAAATACATACATACATGAAACATTGATCTATATAACTGTAGTAATCAAATTATACATATACATACATTACATAGTTATGAGTAAATAATGAGTATATATACATGAAATGCTCCTTGCTATTTTATTTTCACTTTTAGTCTATGTATTTTAAGCCAATTTTGTTTATAACAAAATTATTGTGATTATTGCTAGAAAAGAACACATTTTACTAAAAAAAAAAAAACAAAACGATCTAAGTTTAAAGTTGTAATAAATATTTACATTATATGCTATATACAAAAACTGAATGACCTTGTCGTATTTGAGATTGTAAGCTTGGGAATGGCCATGGTTTTCTTATCATTGTGCTGGAATTGACTAAAGTTGTATATACTTTGGTATATAGTTTATATACTTGCGCTTATATACAGTGTATCATAAACAACTGTAATGCCAATGAAATAAATATCTAATACGGAAGACAGCTTTGTTATGGCAGACGTCTTCAACGCTATTGGCTTTGTTATCGATAACCGAAACAAGACGACCGCGTTTTATCGAAATTCGGTATTCTGAGCAAGATGACGAAGTCAGAGGCTTAATTTTTAAAATTTTGAACTAGCTAAAGAAAGTCTTATTTGGAAACCAAAAATAGAAAAATTTAAACAAGTCAATAATACTTATTTGCCTAACGAAAAATGGTGTGGTACAAAATCTTAAACTTTTGTCGATTTTTCAATTGTATTTGGAAACAATATTTGCATATTTAAATAATCACAAAAAATAAATCGAAAATATCGAAGTCAAGTAGTCTTTACTCTTAAGTAGTGCTGGAGAAAACATCGATGTTATATCGATGCATCGATGTATCGAAGTTTAAAATATCTATATATCGATGTTGGCCAACAGAGGTGCTTCTCCAGCACTACTAAGCACCCATTTTTTGAGTGCAGAAAATCGATATAACATCGATGTTTTCTCCAGCACTATTCCTAAGAACTTTCTTCTTCTTCTAGCCCAAGCCATGCACGATGCAAGTGGTTGCACAACTCTTCTGTTTATCGAGCAGGTTGTAAAATCGATTGCAGCGTGATGTCATGATGTCGTTGTATGAAATTTTGTGTATGGTTGTACAATAAATCAAAATATTTAATTTCTAGGTTGTAAAATCGATTGCATCGTCTAAGTGTCGTTGTATGAAGTTTTGTGTATGGTTGTACGATAAATCAAAATATTTTATTTCCAGGTTGTAAAATCGATTGCATCGTCTAAGGTGTCGTTGTATGAGGTTTTGTGTATGCTTGTACAATAAATTAAACCGAGTTGTACAACCAGTCGCATATTGTATAGCTTGGGTAAAGCAAGGTCCATTTGCCTATAGTTAAGCTCTAAAATTTTGAACTTTGTCAGACATCTATATACCAGGGCAATTTGATAATTCTTGTAGTTTTTGTGTTAAAGATATTGATTCGACCGTTCGAAGTTTTTTATCTTTCAACATGATCTTCTTTTAGTTCGATATAATAGAGGTCCTTTTAAATAATAGGCTTCCTTGAAGGCCCTTAAAACCACCGAGTTGCACAAACAGTCGCATAATGTATGGCTTGAATACAGCGGGGTTCATATCATCAAGTTGTAAAATCTTATCCATATACGAGGGCAGTTTGATAGTTCCGCGACTTTTTGTATAAAAAATATTTATTCGGCAAAAAAATGTTTTATCTTTCAATATGATCTTCTTTTAGCTCAAAACACTTAGTTCCATTTAAATTAATGGACTTTTTCAAGGTCTAAAATAGTCTTTAGAGGTGAGATCTGCAGAATATAGATAATTGGGACAAAAATTCCAATTCACGGTGAGTACGGATGCGTCTACAGTCCATTTGCGGATAGCTTTGACATAACCAAATATTTATATAATCCATCCTGGAAACTCAGACAACTCAAACATATTTTATTTGTGCGGCATGATCGTTCGGCGTCACTTGTATAGTTACGACAACAAAGGAACTCTAAAAATCGATGGTGCCGAGTGAATGGTATTTATCAATTCTTCCCTTCTAATCACCACGTGAAAATCGCTTTTCTCCATTCTCGTTAAAACTCTCAAGGTTGTCTACTGTCAAATACAAACTAAATAATGCATTAAAATTTGAAATTTTGCAGAGATCTATACACAGATGATACTAGAGAGGAGTAGGATTGCATTCACAGCGAAATATTCAAACTGCCCTCGTTCAATACGAATTATTTAATTGGCTCCAACTAGGAAGTTGTTCGCTCCGCTTCTTTAAGGCATGCTTGATGTAGGCATCCATGTGCGATAGCTTCCTGATATTCAGAGCTAAGGTTTACACTACCTAGTTCTATAAACCCGCCTCGCATAGGAAACAAGATCATTCAATAAAACTTCTTTTAAATTAAGAAATGAATTGCTATGGGGCATAAAATTCCAACAACACTTTAAACGTTTTGAGAGGTACTGTATGCCATTTTTCAAACGTACATTATCATGATGCACTGAGTTTGGCTGCGTAGACCACTGGTTCAATTTTTGTATGGTAGCCATATGAAATAATGGACCAATTTTTATCAAACTTTACATAAATGTTAAGTTAAAAACGAAATAGAGCTAAAATAAGTTTGGTCGCGATATTTACAAAAATAAATTTTCCAACATGAGTTTTTATGCATTGTATAATTTGTCTACACATATGTGCGAAGTTTGCGCCACTATTTCATATAGCTGCCATACAAAATTTGAGCCTGTGCTCTCTTTTTGCATATTTCAAGGTCATTTAATTGTTGTATCATGGAACATTATGCTACACCAATCCATTAGATACACTCTTATCTTAGGAATTCCAAAAACTTCGAATATGCATATAATGTGTCATGAAATACACGAAAAGTATCTCAGTCGTTTTCATTCACAACATCGTCTAGTCCTCATTTCGTTTTATGATTATGATCCCTTGACGCGTTCAACTCTCGCATAACTCGTAAATTATTCTATTGTACCTACCGATTGCCCCAGTCGATTTTAGAGACCACCACCATCTGTAGTTCGAGTGTCTGATCCTGTGTCATGGTGGCACTTAAGAGTTCTCGCCGACTTTCCAATATGGAAAACATAACCTTATGCAGTGTTTGGAATTTATAGGCCTCACGATCCTGTAATGTTTTATTAAGTTATTGCTTATACATTTTTCCTTTTGTTGGCTTGTTGTACTCACCACATAGAGGCGCTTCCAAATTTCTGACCATTCCCTTAGTACTTGTGTGCATTCCGCTACCACAGGATCAATCTTGGACAAATCCTTAATGTGTATATAGGTTTTTGGAAAAAGGCCCACAGCGCGTGATTTGCGCGGACAGGTGCCGCGATACCAGTGTGCACACTCCTCGACAATTTCCACGGAATCGCCCACGTCCAGTGGCAAGCCGTAGCGTACATCGCCATGCCAATTGTGTATAGCTGCAAGTGTATAAAAAAGTGTACATTATTTTATCTGTTGGTATAGATTTAAGTGTAGTAGCCGTTTTGGCCCTGACATTGGCATCTGCAGTTCCGACTAAGTCACCGTATTGCCAAACAATTAAGGCGCCCTCATAAGTGGCCACTTAAGCATGCCGTGAGTGCCACAACAACAATAAATACTTCAGCTATAAATAGGCAAATGGCTATAGAAAAGAAAATATATGTAAACACATACACATATATAATATATCTACATATATGGGGTGTTGCTGGTAGCATGTGCCTATATATGCAACAAATAACTAGAGGCAACAGCAACAAGCAACAACACTTGGGCTTAGCAATTGAACACTTGGCTTTCAATCATTGAACGTTGAACAATGAAACGCTCGGTATTAGAGTTCCAAAGCAGCGCCAGGGAAGCTGTTGATAAAAATCCATAGAAGAATTTACAAGACATGCCGAGGCGTGTCCAATTAGAAATGCAAGCCATACACTCGCTTACATAGATACACGCACATAGATACACACATACATGCACAAAAAAAAAACTTCGCAGACTTTGTCCATGCCACAGTAGCCACCACAATGGTGCAACAGCGGGGTGAGTGAGTTGAGTGTTTGTGCGCGTTGAAAGATAAACGAGCGAGCACTGCATGAGCATATCAACTAAAGGAGCTAATAAAACACATACACCCACAGAAACTCGCACACAGATACACACACACACTAACAACCACTCGCATATATAGTAAATCAACTAAAGTGTGGCAGCAGCATTATGTAGTGCGCAAGCAATACGGTGTGTCACTAGCGATTGCCCCCAGCTATGTTTAGAGCTATACGAGGGCAGGTAAGTAAGTATTCGGCCTAGAAAAGATTTTAGAATTTATTTTGTTGTTGTTACGATTTACTATCTTTTTTTTGAAGACAGTTTAAGAAGAAACATTTTTGACAAGGACCAGAAATAATCATGATCCAACGATTGGAAGGTCACGTAACGCTCAGCTGCTTTATTCGTGCCTCTCTGAAAAAGTGAGCGCAAGTTTAATTCTTATATGGTAGCTATATGACAAAGTGGAATGTCTAGACTAACTCACATAAAACCACATAAATACATGTTAGAAAAATTTGTGTATGTTTTAAAAAATCGCGACTTAATGTCAGTTGTATTTTGTTTTAGACTAAGCAATTGTGTGTACTTTGATCAAAATTGGTGCACCATTTTATATAGCTGTCATACAAAAAGTGAACCAGTTTTTTGCGTAGCCAAATTCGCGCTCATCTTTGCAACATCTTGCAAATTTTATTGTAACATGAGAAATAATTAACAAAATCCATCATTGATTTTTATCATGGTCATCACTGGTGCTCACGTAAACAAATGGAAAATATGTGGCACCAATATTATGATATGAGGAAGCTGTCGAATCTCTCAGGGGTAGACACCGAAGAAGTTCAAGTCGGGTCTGCGAGATAACAAGGTAAGGAAACTTTTGTTTATGGATATATCCATTTGGATTACCTTGAGAAGAAAGTACGTTAAACGGAAATTATTATTTGGAGCTATTGAATAGATGCAATGATAAGCCGCACAAGTTTTTTAACAAATCTAACAACGATAGAAAAGGACAAAAAAAAATTCTTTCTATTTTGGCGACTACCAAATTGTATACAAAAAAATTGGTATATTGCTTAAAAAGAGGAATTAAGGGAAAAGAAACAACTTCTTTCTTTGCCAATTACTTTTTAGCTAGCCCTCGTACCCTTGATCTTAATTTAAAATTTTCTTATCACTTTTTGTGTAGAATTTTTTTTTCATTATAGAAATTTTTTTTTATTAAATTAAAAATTGTTTTCGGGACGACTTGACTTGAAAGTTTTTCAAAGAAAACATCTAATCTTGCTTGGAGTGCTCGAACAATAGAGCGCCTAAGGTAGAATTTCCTAAGTCCCAAATTCCTAGAGTTCTAATGACCGCAGTTCTGACTTAATTCTATTAATTTTTCTGTTTCTTAAAATATTCAACTAAGGTCTTTCAGCATTCACTAGCAAAGTGTTTGGAAGTGTAGTGTCTAGTGAAGCCCCCGGTGCATAGAGGGGACAACTGCTAACATCCAAACTTCAGGGCAATAGGAATGAAATGTTTGAGTATGCATGTGTGAGTATGTAAAACGAAATACTTCAGTGCTATAAAAATGGGCAAACGGCTTCCTGTTTTTTTGTGCTTTATGACTGCTTCGTTGTCATCATCAACGTCTCCGTCATCGTGGTGGTTGTCGTCAGTGTAACTTTAGCAACCGGCTAGAGCCGGCCTTAATTTAAGCAAAATCTTTGCCGGATTAGAGTGTCCAGCACAGGCAGTACCGTCAAGTAATAAGTAAGTACTTAAATAAATAAGCCAATTGAAATTAATTTGCAGCTGTTAAATAGCAAAATTAAATAAATTTAAATGGGCTTTATATGTATGTATGCAACAAGAAACGTTGCAAAAATATAAAGGGGACATTGCACAGCACTTCAACTTTTCGCAAACACTTAGACAAATGAGCGCATACCAACACTCATGCATTGAGACCAAAAGACAGGCAGTCAGGCATAGTGGCAACCAACACCAGCGCACTATTTAGGTCACTCACATTAGGCAGGCGTCAGGCTGGCAACGACAAGCTTAACCGGAGCTTGCCACCTATCAACCAACCAACCATTACCAATGCCATAACTAACGCCTCTAGGGAGTAGGGACCGGACGGTCGGCATATGCACTATGATGAAAATAATTCTAATGAGCATTTAGCTTAGACGTCAATGCGCATACGCCCAGTGCGCCCGCACTCTATGCATGAAGTGCACAATAAAATTAAAAAAAAAAAAAAGGAAAGGAAAAGGAAACCCAAAAGAAAAGCAATGTTTGAGGCGCCAAGGTTTTTATACTCTTCAGTTGCTCTGCTATTACGTATTAAGGTTCATGCTAACGTTAACATGCATGCCAAATATGGTTCAATATATACAATTCTTAAGGGTGAATAGATTATGTAACTCCAGAGATTAAATATGCCAAATATTATACTATAAAAAAAGTTTATATTCATTTCATGGATGATGTTTTACAATTTATTTTGATACAGATAAAGGATTTGAACAGGGAAATTATAAAAACAAATACATTAGTTTAATTTAATCTATTTAAATATAACTTAGTTTCGTAGAGCAAAACATGAAGTTTGTTTTCGATTGCGAACAATAAATACGTCCATTAAAGATTCGATATCAAGCGTATCAACCAAATTCGGATATGTATGTAAAATGGCCACGTGATTGAGTCGATTCTGAGCCATGGTAGATCTTAAATAATTTTTAATTCGGCGTAATACAGAAAAACTTCAAGAACCTGAAGAACCTGGTATCGTCGGAACTATTGTAAGAAAACGAACGAATTCGGGAACGATTTTCAAAAAATTTTCCATTTCTCTAAGAAACTTAACAATTGTGCTCAAATCTGAAGCTTTTTTACCCTCATGCGCCATTATCTCCAATAAGAAAATCGAAAATCTCACAAAATATTTTTTTGTAATAATCTTTTGGGGAATCAAAAGTATGGTTTTCTGTTACGCCATCTTCCAGTCGATTTGGCTATTATGGTTCTTCAATCTCAAGTTTAGATGCCAATTTGCAACTGTTTTTCCAAATCGATTCAAATTTTTGATCCCGAGACTCATTCATTACAGTCGACACGATTTCTACCGACAACACACAGTTCCGATGATTGCAGCTCTTTGTTGAGGATTTCAATCCGATCAAAGATTTCGATCATGGCAGTCAAAAGGAAGAGAACCTTGAACGACTCCATATCAGAAAACTCCATAGAAAATATTAGAATTTAGGGTTTTGTCCGATAATTCCGAGTGGGTATGTACCCACTGGGATGTTTTCCGAGTGGGTACCACTACCCATACTACCCACGTCAACCGCCGGCCCTGTACCACTTGTAAGCGTTGTTCGGCTGTTAAACTCTGGTTTTGAACTTGACATATGTTGAAAAGCACACACTTTGGAAGGGTATATTCCGAGTTATAAGTTTCAGACCGTGGCCGTCAATGGTTTAGTAGTAGCGTACTTGCTTTACAAACCGAAGGTCGGTGGTACATTTGCCTAGCACTGGCATCGCCAGCTCAAAGGCGCTATTTGCACAAGAAAGTCTTTATTAATTCAAGACACTGCCGTTCGGATTCGGCTATAAACTGTAGGTCCCTGTTCTCTTCGAAAAGTTATTAATAGAGATCCCAATGCTCCGCCCAGGGGCGACTGACTAAATAGTCAGTCAGGGAAATTATGTATATGAGTTTCAGACCAGCAGATGGCCAACCCTATAAATCTAAATAAGGCTGTGAACCAATTTCAAAAACAAAGACAAGACTACATTAGCACAAAAAAAATGCTTGATGTTTGCAAGATGATTCTCAGTGAACCGGTTTAGTTGGAATTTATTGTAAGAATTTAGCAGTGCAAAGTAAAACCATGTCAAAGTTGGGTCCAAAGCTAACTTCATAGAGTGCCAAAACAATTTGAATTAAAAAACAATTTAAAAAATTTGTATCATTTTGTGATAAAGTACTTTCATTTCAGAGGTGTTAGTCCAACCCTCGTTCCTCGTTTACAATAGTAAAATATAGAAAAGCAGAGCTTAAACGAAGTCTATTAAGCTGCTTAGAGATTAAAAAATCAAAAAAATTCGTTAGCATCCAAATTCACGGAAAATTTTGAGATGAAAAAGTTGTTCTCCAGATGGCAATGTTTTTGTTTGCTGCTTGCTCACATACTTTTAGTCATCATCAATTATATCATGCTGTAGAAGATTATTTATTTATTTGTTAATTTAAGTATATTTTAAAATAGTATACTAAAGAAACTAGAGTACTAGCAACAATGGCCAACGACTCAAATTCGGAAAACATTGACAGCAAAAATGTGAAATTGGAACGCAAAAACGAAAACGTATAACATTTTTTCGTTTTCTTCTTCGAAGTATAGCTGAATATAAATCTAAAATATACACATTTTTGAAACCAGTCTGATGGGCTATATTTCTCTGCCGATAAACTCTTTATAATTTGGATATCATTTAGTAATTATATAATAATAAAATTTATAATATAAAATAAAATAATTTTTTTTGTAAATCTATTATTGAAGGGAAGATTGTTATAGTAACAAAGAAACATAATTCCTCGGATGGAAATAAGATAAAAATTGCTACGATCATTCGGTTTTGGCATTTTAAGGCAATAAATATCATGGAGATATTTATGATTAAAGATCGCAAAAACTAAAAAAGGCTTGATTGCTACTTTAAATAAAAAATGATTTTTTGAAAGCATTTTCCCCAGGTTCTCTTAACCGACAGCGAAGAGTCAAATCAATAAACCAGCTAGAGTTAAGATTCCACTAAAAATATCAGTAAGAAAAATACGAAAAAATCTTTTAAAAACTACATTTCTATTTCAAGAACTTAAGAGCTATGTATTGTATTGTGGTCTGTTAAAAGTAATTAAAATTAAGTAAACCTATTAACGAACAAAAGATGGAACAGCTGTTGCAAAAAAAATTAATAAATTATTGTATATTTATTTCAATCGCAAAAGTTTCGTTTTTAGATTTTTGACATTTGTTTGTTTACATAATTTTGCCGGATGTAAAAACCGCAAAATGGGGAAATAATTGATTACCAAAAATATGCAAATTGTTACACAATAAAAATCTGCAAAATTAAACACTTTGGCTTAGATGATTTATATACAGCGTTGTTGGCTTAACAAGCTTAAAAGTAAAACCTTCATAGCTTATCTAAATAAATTCCAATTAAAAATTAAAGAATGACATTAATAAACTAAAGACAGACATTCTCTGCTTCAAGGCTCAAGATTAAGAATAGGCTTTTTGGCTACAATTCTTACGAATTACCGAACATAATTCGACTTGAGATGGAATTTATAAAACCGCAGCTTAAGCAACTAATATGCTTGCTAAAAGAGTACATTAAAAAATTGCGCGTCTTTAAAAGGCAGAAATTTTATACATACTATATTATATATGCATGTTTGTATATAATATATGTAAATAAGCATGTATTATAATAAATAGCAGTAATGCATAGTTTAAATGACGCTTGAGTTGCCTGCCTTGCTGTGAGTATAATGTTTATAATGACGTTGTTATTACTTGGATGTGTGTGAGTGTTTCTATTACATACATACATATGTGGGAATTTTCATACATATATCAAACATTGTAATGAGCCTTTTAAATTTGCTTACATCATTTTCAGAAAACATTTTTGCCTAACAAAGCGTCAAAAAGTTGAGAGCCTCGTTGTCTGCACACATGCAGATACATATGTACATATATACGTTCTTGTACATATACTTAGGTATATACGCTTCGAAACAAGTCCGCAATGTCAACAAACGTATTTAAATAAAATTGTCATTAAAGCAAGTGACTGCAAAATGCGGAATAAGAGCGTAAGAGAAGGAGTCGCTGTCCCAGCAAGTGCGGCAACCAGGGCCGGAGTATATCACTTCTCACGCACGGGGCCGCCCACATAACGTTTATTACAAGATTTGTAATAGAAAATTTACCTTAAAGCTCGCTCTACTAAGGCACCCAGTTGTATGTCCAAAGTTCTTGGCTAACAAACTAACAGATCACCGAAAGCTTAGAACCTATCTTTATGACTACCTCAAGCCGCGGACAAATTTCGTAAAGATTCACTAATTTCTCTAAATGATGGATTTAGTAAAATCTAGTAAAAACATTGCCGTTTTGCTTGGTTTTGATAGCTCCGAATCGAGGCGTATCTAGACAAGGGCTTCGGAGATACCTAAAAATCCAACAAATCCTACATTGTTTGGTTGAATTTCAGCTGAGAGACAGGACAATAATGTTTTTCTTCAAGTTGCATCTAGTGGAAGGGTGGTCGGAATATGGGATATTTGAAAACCAAATAAATTGAAAATTGCTTAAAAAAATTTCGACAATAATTTTTACCAATTAAGCTGAAGAGAATTGATCCAGTAACATAGTTATATACGGTCGCTACATGGTAGCAATATTTTATCTGAAAGAATCGCTTGAATGCTCCGCAATTTTTGTTATCTGTATATAAAGAACATAATCGTGAAATATGTTAAGTTTGTAATATAACAACGGAGCATCCGATTTGGGTATTTTCACGGTCGTTCCATTAAACGTACAAATTAAGAAACTTAAAAAATGTTGAGAAAAAAAAAATTTGTAGCTTTGTAGCATCTTATCTCAAAATTTCTAAGAAATATAACACTAGTTTACAAATTTATGGGTCATCGAGGGAACCATCGTAAAAGTGTTTTTTAGGGTAATTTGGGGTCGTGAAACACGAAAATGGCAACCTTTTTTTTTTTCTCAAGCACCGTTTTCGAGATATTTTCGAAAAACATGTTTTTGGGCACTTATTTCAGTTATTCGTCAATATCGCAAAATTTTGTATCGATATAAAAGACGATTAGATCGAAAGGTATTGATGTGCACTTTACAGTGATGTATAATAATGCATAGGTTAAGAACAAATTATAGAAGTTACACGCAACCAAAGTCGAAAAAGTGTAATTTTTGACCATTTTTCAAAACTTTTCAATTTGACTTTTATTAACGAAAAAAATTTAAAAAAAATTACATTAAGTTTTAGGTTGAAAGAGAATTTTTTACGAACATGTCGAGTCTAAGATCTTTAAAACCGGATAAGCATTGTAAGTGTTATGGAACCATGTCACGCGATATTGACGAATAACTGAAATGAGTGGCCAAAAACAGGTTTTTCGAAAATATCTCGAAAACGGTGCTTAAGAAAAAAAAAAGGTTGCCATTTTCGTGTTTCTCGACCCCAAATTACGCTAAAAACACTTTTTTACGAAGGTTAATTTTTCGTGTAACCTAGTGTAATATATATTTTTTTAATTTGTACAATACAATTTCTAGAATTTTTGTTTATTTTCAGCTTTATTTAAGTGAATTATATATATTGCAGAATTGAAAAAAGGATTTGCTGGAATAAAAATTTACTCTAAGTCGAACGAAAACTAACCAAAAATGTGGCACACTTTATACGTACTACTCCAAAAAAGAAACGAAGATGTCAAATGCTAAATTTAAAAACAATAATCTTAAAGTTCATTAAACGTTGGAACCAGTGTATAAAGTTTTTATTGACTAAAAAAATATTTTTTTGTTCAAAAATTTATTTCGGCTTTCTGAAGCATAATGTGATTTCCAAACCAATGAGGTAGTGATAGAAACATTTCTCAATGGACAACGTCTCGATAGGTCTTACATACTGTATTCGAGCCCGCACACCCATATAAGCGATCCGTCACTGTCCACAGTAATAGAGAAACAGAGACAGCGAATGAGAATCATTTTAAATTAAATAAAAGAGTTGCTGCATTAGGGAGACACAGTCCCAAGTCCAACAGCAACAATGTCGCCAACAGAACCTGCAAAAGCCATTTGCACTTGCAGCACATTGCATTGCAATGTCCCATAGACCCCTACCACTCTGGCACCCCCTAAGTAAGACTGTTTGACTATGACACTGGCAAGTGAATGAAACGAGCGACGGAAGTGTGCGGCAAAAAGAGCAGTATGTTTGGCGTTTTGGTGCGAGTGGGTTTTTGGGTAGGGCCCATCCGCATTGCCATGGTAAACCACAAAGGAGACCTTTTACATTGGAACCGCGTGCGCTGAGTCAAGAAGACTTTAATTAATTAATTGTTTTAGAACAAAGAGTATAAGGTAAGGGACTAAATGGGTCAAGCTGCAGTCTTAAAGTTTGGAATGGGTTAATTAGTTAAGTTTTGTATGCAGGTGCAGCGCCGTACTTCAATATTTGCCCAACGAACTGAATGGACATTGTGAGTAATCTCAAGCGTTGTGCCTAAAAACGCAAGATAATTAGAGCATTGTTATCCACTCTAAATGATTGAGATCTCAGATAAGATACCCCATTAATAAATGCTATAAGAACAACAGATTTCAAGATTAATTGCATATAGATACGGTTTGCAGTAAGATTTAAAAAAAAAAAACAGGCAATTTTTGTTATGTACCTTAACCTAAAAGAAAGCACTCGGTCCTCCCAATTTCACCATACCGAATTTTTCATGTGGTTTGAAATCGAAACTACAACGAAATGGCAAAATAGGTTTACAAAAAGTACGCATGGCGTACTGAAATAACTTTTTAAGTATTCTTTGATATTCTTAGATTTTATTTATGCCAAGTTAAAGTTATATATTTATTAACAATTATTTTGAAATAATTTTTTTCTGCATGCACAGCCAAAAACAAATTTTTTTGTGTTCGAGTATGTGCACATATCACACGAACACATGACGATAAGTGCGATAAGTCCTTTCGGAAAGAAAATTTCCCTTGTAACAAAAATAGATAAGCCGTGCTTAATTTTAATAAATATTGTTGCTAAAGTAATATTTTTGTGTTATTTTATTTAAAAGATAGAATAGTGAAGAACTAGCAATAGTTTAATGAAAATTAAATGTAAACATAAAATGTGCCATATCAGCTGTTTTGTATCAAACAAAAAAAATTTCGCGCCAATACAACATTAGAATTTATCGGAAAACTAAAGAAAACATGCGAATTTATCGAAAATAAAAAGGGAAGTTTTCGACCAAAAAAAAAAAAACGTTTTCCGGAGCACGCAAAATCGTATCCGAATAATATTGTTCGGTTTGGTGTTTTCGTTTTCCGTAGCACGGCCTACTTTTTTTATGTTCCTTTAAACGCAGCCAATAGAAATGAATTCGTATATAATCATAAGTATAGATCATTATCCTTAAATTTTGTATTAAGCCAATAAACTACTACTACTCTACTAATTACATTGAAATCTTATTTTTATTGTTCATTTCCAGTTTTAAAATAATTTTTTACATAACATATAATTTTCTATTTTATTTTCGAGTTGAAGGCTAGTACTCGCTAAACTAACATTAAAATGTATTGAGATTATTTTATCAAAGTTTCAAGAAGTTCTGAGCATTAGATCCTAGGTTGTAAAGTCTTGATATCCGCTATGAGAGACTATATATATATATATATATATATGTATATGAGGTATAGGTAGAGAGCACATTTTTTTCAAGAAGGTATACATCATGTCGATCTTGCCCCGTTCCGCCGTAGGAGAAGTTCACGGTTTACGCTCCCACTATAAAAGCTTTTCGTACAAAATATGTTTATTATAATTATAATCGGTTGGGAACCTCGGGAGTTATAGACAAAAATGACCACATTTAAACTGTTTTGCCCAGAAGATGCCTAACAAACTAAGTTGGTACCAGGTATTTATTTCTTAAATTCTTAGAAATTAAGGAAAGGGCAGGGAATATTATGGTATGGATGTCTCGAATCGAATATAGAAGGCCTTAAGGATTTTGACGAAGTACGCAGGAGGCTGGGCACCCTAGTTTTGCTCCGATTGCAATTATATTCGTCATTTTTTAAAAAATAATCTAGAACCACAAAATTTGTTAGACAGAACATTTAAACAAATATTTGTTGACTTTGTCGTGAAACAACTATCCATACCCCTTTCTTAGCAAACCCTATCGTCAAATAGTGCAGATTAAAATTATTATTTTTTTTTTTAATGGGTGTATGTGGGTATCTGTTAGAGGCATCTGGGTACTAAAAAAAATATGGACTACACTGATAAAAAAAAAAACTCGATTTTAATTCTTAAAATGAGACAATAAAATGATATAAGATTAAGTTTCTTGAATTAAGAATAAGAAGTCTTAAATCAAGAATGGCATTCTTAAACTGACAACAGAAATGCTTGCAATACTTTTGTGAATATTTGGTCACGATTTTATTACCAAAATCTTAAAATCAGACCGATTTTTTTTTATCAGCGTATAGGGTTTTCCAACAAGAGGTGTTGTTTTAAATCACCCGGTATTTCGGTAGCTGTCACTTTTGAAGCATTTATTCTTTGACATTTGACAAGTAGAAACTACGCCAGTACTAAAAATGGAACGATACACGCTTCAACAACGCATTGCAATTATTAAAATTCACTACAAAAATGGTGAAAATCTTGCAGTCACAGTTCGCGCAAAACTAAAGCATTTTTGGGTCGTCGTGAAGCACCTTGTCGGACCGCAATACAGAAATTGGTGGAAAAATTCGAGCTGTTGGGACAAGTTAGTGATGTGAAGAACCCCGTGCACGTCGCTCAAGAACAACTGAGAATATTGCTGCTGTAGCCCAAAGTATTGATGAAAACCCAGGTTTGTCCATTCCTCGTCGTTCTTTGGAATTGGGCATTCCACAAACGTCATCGAGAGTGATTAATGATTTTTTATGGTCGGAGTGTATCGGATATCGAACACGTGTAGAATCTCACGGCAGAATTGGCCGGTATACTGCAAAAAGAGGACAAAGCAACTTTGCGATCTGAATAGAGCTCAATGCTCGACAGTAATCCGGGCAATCACCTGACACTGGCTGGTGGGTATCCATGAAATCAAGGCTCAACGCGCCTCATAATGACTTCTGTAGAAGTTGTGGAGATGAGGAGGAGCTGGAGACGGTGGAGCACTTATTCTGTCATTGCCCTGGGCTGTGTAGGACAAGGCTCCGATTCCTTAAATCAGACGTCTTAAATGACCTATCCCAGCTCTCAGAAAAGAGTCCAAGAAGCCTCTTGGGGTTTATTAAAGCCGCCGGATGGGCGTGATTCTTAAAACACATAGGGGACCTCCTATAGATCTGGACAACGTTTACTTTCAACAAGACGGCGCTACGTGCCACACAAGCAACGAAACCATTGCTCTTTTACGGGAAACGATTTCGGACCGTGTTATCTCTCGAAGAGGTGATCACAATTGGGCACCGAGATCTTGTGATTTAACATCTTGCGGCTTCTTCCTTTGGGGCCACGTAAAAGATAAGGTCTACGCCAACAGCCCAGCGTCGATTCAAAACCTCAAAGATAGAATTCGTGAAGCTATCGAGGACATAGGGCAGCCACTTTGCGATTTGGCTATGGAAAATTTCATGAAAAGGATATGGTCCTGAAAGCGTGGTCGTGGTGGCCATTTGGCTGATGTTGCTTTTCATTATTAACGGCATACCTTCCTCTTTATTATGAAATAAACATCCGATCATTTATCTCAAAAAAATTGTATTTTTCTTGGAATACCAAAATAATACCTCTTATTGGAAAACCCTTTACTTTAGGACACCATTGTCTGACAGTTCTCAGCAAATCGTAACTAATGTTTCGTGCTATAAAGTTTCATAAATTAAATATTGCTCCAATGTGACTGATACTGAAACACACTCTTACTAAACACTGTCTCTAAACAAAATGGCAATATTTATATTATTATAGTAAATAGGGGAAACTAGAAAAAATAAAATAAATGCTAAGCATCTACCGTCAAAGTCAGCAACTCAGCGGATGTACGTTTTTTTTAAGTACCAAACTTGTACTTCCGACTTTAATGGCCATACCAAAGTGGGACTTGTGATTAGAACAGGAACTACGCATATGGTAAATAAACGCCTTGATATATTAATAAAAGTTATTTTCTTAATAAAAGCAGTTCTGGAACTAACTAAAGAGTAAACAAAAGTTGGTGTATTGTCTGTTAAGCAATCCAACTACGTGAAAGCATGCCGTTGGAACATGCAATATGTGCATTTTATGTTTGAGTGGTATATATGTGCATTATTGTGTATTATGTGTTACAGGGCTGCAAAATACTCTATAGGGTTCTTTGACAGACTTTGTTTTTGTCGATTACAGTAATTAAATGCGCGCGCATATTCCATATAATTGAAAGCTTGCAAATTTTACGTTTTTGTTTATTTATTCAAATGCATGTGTGTCTGTGTCTGTGAGTTATGTAAATAGCTGTATATATGTATGCTACCATTTGAACACATTTATATGTAAGTATGAATAAAATATATTATGGCAAAGACCACATGGTAAACATTTTGCTGACTGTTTGCCTATTTATTCATCACTTGCCGCATGTGTCAATATTTAAAGAGAACCCATTCAGTGGAAAAGCCAAATACGATAGAGGCCAATTGACCATAGCTATGGGCGGTGCTGATGGACCGACCTCCCATAAAGTGTCACGCATAACAATTCGACTGACAGACTACTCAATTAAGATATGTAAGAGAAAAAGTTACATACTACAAACAAGTGTGCGTAGTTTAAGCACAACTTCAGTTTGAGATACATTCATTATGATGCACTACTTACTAGTCATAGTAACTCTGTCAGCAATAGAGTTTCGTTTGAGAATCCACATGATTGGTGCCCCCAATTTTACCAAAACGTTTTTTTTATACGAATGAATGCTGTTAACTTGTTGCAAGTGAAATCAAATCGTAAAGGCAAAATTGGTTCACAAATGCACGTAATTTAAACTGAAATAATTTTTTAAATATTCTTAGATTCTATTTATGCCATTTTTAAACTATATATTTATTGATAATTATTTTTATTCCCTGTACTTAATGGTACAAAGCGTATATTAAGTTTGTGCAAGCCGAAGGTGCATGTTACGCACAGAAGGTGACGTCGGAGACCTCCCAAAGTTACCTCAAGTATGATCAGGGTGACTAGAGAAGTTGATATACCTATGTCCGTCTGTCTGTCCGTATAAACGCCTAGACTTTAGAGATGGTAATCAAACTTTCAGATTATATGCCGTATTAGTACCTTGATCAAAAACTTCACGGAACCATCATTTCCCGCTCTCAGTCATCCAATTTGGAATCACTTTTTTATCTTAAATTGCCCCATCTGTCATTGACATTCTATGAAATTTTCAGCTTGATAGCTTGACATTTGTAAAAGTGACCCAACACTCATTAAACGGAACATTACTGAAGCCGAGACGTGGATTTATGAGTCTAACACGCAATTTTTTTTATTTTATTATTTGGGCGTTATAAGACGTTTGCGTGAAGCAATTCGCAAAAGACCGGATTAGTGGGCAAGCAACTCGTCAATCTCGCACAATGATAACGCAACGTCGCACAATGCCATCGTTATCCGTGACCATTTGACTAAAAACGGAACGAATACCATCCAACAACCATCGAATTCACCTGATTTGGCGCCGTGCGATTTTTTACTATTCGGTCGACTGGAGAAACCGCTCCGTTGAACGCGTTACAGCACCCGAGATGAGATCATCGAAAAATCGAAGATGGCTCTGATGGCCATACCGCAAATCGATTATAAAAAATATTTCGATGATTGGGTCCTGCGCTGGCATAAAAATAGAATGTTAATAACAAATGTGGCAATTAAAGAGAAAAAAAAAGAGACATCAAATCGGTTGACTGAGAGCGCCACACGGTGATGATTCCGGGAAATTTTTGATCAAGGTAGTATGTCACGGGAGACAAGTTTATTTTTTTATATCGGGGTTATAAAACATAGCTGCCATAGGGGTATTTGACATTTGGAAGTTTTTTTCTCAATCATTGTACCAAAATCGGTTGCCTGTATCATATAGCTGCCATAGCACCGATCGGACAAAAAAAGTTTTTTTGTAAAAAATTCGTTTGTTTTTTGCTTGTTTATAAAGATTTCGTAACCAAATTTGGCAATCGATTGTCTTTTGACGCTAAAAGCAATATACTGGCTTTAATTACAATGTGGTGGTACAGGGTTTCCCAAAGTCGTTCGCGCACAACTTTTCGTTTTTGAAAGCTATTATTATTTATTCATTATCACTGTTTTTGAAAATTCAACAGTCCACAAAAGTCTCACTTATTTCTGTACTATTTTTGATGCTCTATTAAGCAGATCGAAGTTTTTATCTATAAAGCATATTAATCAAAAAACTAAAATTTTCATGTTATTCGCCTATTGAAGTTACCTACAATTTAATTATTGGTTATAGGCACTCGATTAAAGCACTTATCAACATGGCTTATTGTCAGGTACTCGTAAAGTGGAAGCTATTTATTTTCTTATCTATGCATTTTTATCAGACATTGGCAGACAGCTGCGAGGCATACAAAGAGTGGGGTAGACCACGAGGCGGCGTTGTCTAGTACGACTGGGTAGAGGCGTTCCATTGACTGATGGCCAATGCCTTTTATGTCTTACTTCAATTTACATAGTAACAAAAAAAAAAAAAAGACAACAACAGATACTGTGACGACGTGTTTCCACTGCCTGCTTCGACAGACTGATAACTTGATGGGGAAGTGTATTGTAGAGTATGTATATACATATATTTGCATTTATAGAACAAAAAAGATACAGATACAACTGCGACAAATGTGCATGTGCATGGTACTTGTGAGTGTGCGTGTGTGTGCGTAGTTAATCATAAGCATTGTTCATAAGCCCAAATAGCAATTCATAAATATCAACAGGAAAAAAGAGAACGAGGGAATCATATAATAAATGAAAACAGAAGTTAAAAAAATAAGAATTATGGAAGTACCGAATTGGAGGCATGTTTCAAACAACGGATGGCGACGCACAAAGTTGCCGCCAAGCATATTAAACAATGAATATGAATCAATTTTGTTGCACATATGTACAGTGAAGCCTCAAATAAGGCGACAGTATACAATTCAGGTTCGGCATAAGGCAGACCTTTTTTGGAGTACACAAGAAATGAGCACAAAAAAGAAAAACCGGCCGGATATCTACTAGCTTCATTCTCATTTTTATAAAAGGGATATTCAGTTTCCGTATCTTATTATTTCTTTGGAGCTTTAGTAAATGCTATTATTTAGAAAATGTGACCCATTTGCTATTCTTAACACTTAACACAAGTTTCAAAATATTATTCTCAGCTTTAAAATTTTATCTTTAATTGCTTTAGTGAAATGTGGGTGCAATCAAAACATTACTTCAAAAGCGCGTTATTTTGGGTTGAAGCTAAGATTGCAGCTCCTTTCGATCTTGGGATGCTAAGTCGAAATCTGTCATAGCAATGGAGTAGCTACGACTGTACAATCTATAAGAAATTTGATGCGTAAAAGATCACAAATAGCGTTCTACAAACTTGTCCCATCACTACCAACTCGTTCTGAAAGCAATCCTTAATCACGTTATTCTAGGACCCACTGTACGTAGATATAAAGGAAGCATGGTGCACAACAAATTTTTAGACGCAAAAGTGGAAATGCCACGCGGCTGGCCAACTCAACAGTCAGCAATCAGTCAAAGAGCCAAGGGCAAGACCGGCAGTCGGGGGCAGTTCCGAACTTTGCTTTGTCCATGCCCAGTGGCTGCATAAAATGAATATTAAATTAAAATTGAAAACGAAATTGCCCCCAACACACACTCTGCAACAACAGTGCGCATATTTTTTTTATATTTCCGTATAACTCCATACTGTAGCCATTTGTGTATACATATTGTCTTATGCGATCAACATCCGGCGTGCCTTTAAATTTGGCAAAGTTTTTGAGTTTGGACTCGAAGTCAAGCGTTTGAGCTGTAACCCAAAACCAGAAAGTTCCACGCATTGCCCGTATATGACGAAGAGGGTAGTTTCCTATTCCAGATACGATACTAAATTCGTACAGCTCATCCCTAAAAAGGGCTGCCGCTTACCGCCAGCGTTAATGTGAGGGTGTGTATTTGGTTGAATAATTGAAACCAACACAAAGAAAATTTATAATTGTATCTGTGTGTGAGTGAGCGAGTGAGTTTGTGTGTGCGAGCGGCACAAAGACAACGAGCTGTTGAACAAAATCATTGCCCAAGCAAAAGTCGCACGAGCGGCAAGTGAGCGTTAAATTTAAAACCAGATTGAAGCGTTTAATGTTAAGTGTCGAAGTTTGCATACCCTTACCCTTTACCTTAGACTTGTTATATGCATGCATGAAAAATTGTTTAATTTTGTTTAAAATTATAAATGACATTACTAAATTGTATTTAAACGATTCTCTATATTTTACTATGGTTTTGTTTTGTTTAGTTTTCAATGAGAGTCTATGTAAAAATTTCGTATTTCATAAAAGATCTAGGATCAAAATTTTTAACATCAATTTGTTACTCCTAGAAACATAATAGGAAAATCTTTTAATAGTACCAAAAATGAACAAAGAACAAACCACTGCTATGGACTACGATAGAACAATTTTTATAGTTTATGAATAACGTAGTGGCTTTGGTTCTTCCGCAACTAATCAATTCACTTTAATTAATTCACTTAATCTTAAGCAGCAACTAAAGTATAAAACTTAAAATATTAAGAGTTCAGGCTTCATTAACTTTGCTGGTTTGGTTCGCTTTATTCATAAATCAATCGTATCATTACTAGAACTTTTGTATATACTGATGGACTCCGGAACAAGAAGCCAACCGAAACATAAATTAGAATATGCTGAAGGACTAAAAAAAAAAAAAGTAAAATAATGCTGTCGAATTGCTGCCATACGCTATAGTATTTATTAAAAAAATATGTTATTATTATTTATAATTTTTGACATCTTTAAAAACAAAAAGATTTTTTTTTTGACATTGTTGCATTACCATATAAAGATGACATAAAAAGACGTGCTTAAAAAAAAATGCGAATAATATATTTAGGGAACATTCTAAAAAAAAAAAAAAAACTCATATTTCATATATAAACTAGCTACTTTTTTTTTAAGAAAATGTGTTGCTTAAAAAAATAAAAATAAATATTTTTTTTATTAAAAAAAATTGCTTAAAAAATAATCAAGTGAGAAACACGTTAAGCCCAACACGCGTTAAGTTTAAAAACTGATATTTGGCGAGTTTTTTTTTGACCTACGAATCAATCTGCTTGATTAGTTCTTAAAAACCGTTGGGGGCAATTCTCAGTAACTAGTTCCTTTACAAAAAATATATTAAAGTTTATTGAGCTGATATATTCCTCTAAACACATAGCGTCCTATAAAGGTCAAGGCATTACAGGCTTTAATACTACATAATTACATTTGTGGACTTAAGTTTTTTTATTAACATGTACAAACTTCATGCTACAACAGTAAACATACCCCGCCGAAAGGGTATTTAAATGCAGCACGTGGCAGCTCTGACTCTGTTGCATGATGATGACGCTGCTGCTGGGACAAAGTATAAATGTAAGTTGTGGGGCTGACTCGGCTCATTGTGCAAGGTTAGGGCGTTGTTGGTATGGCAGCCGCTAATGATATTTATATGAACTCTGTGATGGCTGCCTGATGATTGATTTTTATAAACTTTGAACTGCTGGGTCAGCTCCATAGAGCAGCCAACAGTCAATTATAACAACAACAAGAAAAACACAATAACATGTACAACTACATACAATGAACAACAATTGCACTGGCTTGACAGCTGTGCACGAAAACTGGAGCAGCAGCTCAGAGCAACTAGAAAAACAACAAGAGCTACTGCCAGGGGTAGATCCAGGGGGCTTCCGTACCTCACCAAAATAACTAAGTTTCTTACAAATCGACTACGATATTTGAGCCCCCTTAAAATTTTGCTGCATCTGCGCCTGGCTTTAGCTTATCTGGCACAGAAGCATACAACTGCTTAATGAATGAAAATGCTTTAACGCCGACTTCCACTTCAAACATCCAAAGCTTAAACGGCATCCAAGATCCAAGTCATTTGTTAAGAGCTGCCATTGAAGCGAAAAGTGTGACAGGCCACAAAGAGATAATACAGAAATAAAGCAGACAAATAACAGCGTAGAAAACATAAAACGAAGTAAAAGTCTTGCAAAAATATAAATAAACCAATCTCAGCAACTTTTTATACTCTTTTCTATAATGATAGTTATAAGTTTATCAAGAAGTTTTTAAAGTATAACATGAGTAGATAGCTATAAATCTCTTTCAACCCAACTCCAACGTATGACTTGAGGTTAATAAATAGATGGGTTTCTTTTAGAACTGCGACCTAGTACAGCGAATACGCACGAGAGCGAAAATTGGTTCGTTATATAGAAACTTTTTTATACAGAAAATTATTTTAAAAAGTTAATAAAAGCAGCTTACTTGATTTAAAGCTGGTTGTAAGGAAGTAAGACTGTATTTACTTTAAGGATTAAATTTTGTTCATAAAAATACTTTTATCTTGCAAACCAAACAAATGTCAAACTTAATAAAGTTTAATTTAAATAAACAGACTTCTTTCCGACATCAGGACTGCCTCTTTAATACAAAAAACAGAATTGAAGTTCATAATGAGCGTAGACTAATGCATTCTCTCTTTTGATGCTTTCTAAAATTACAGGATCTACATCAAGTCTGTGTGGGACATTGGTCTGAGCAAGATATATTTTCAGATAAGTATCAGATTGAACTCTGTTTATTTATAATATTTATTCAATTTATTATTTCTTTAATTTAAATTCGATTAAGCGAAATCACAGTTGGGGTGTTCACTTTGTCGCAAGTAAATGCCTAAAGGCAAGATTTCCCGAGTTAGCAAGCCTAACAACGAGGTTTTTACAGGGTCATTTCAGAAATAATTTGCTGCGTAGAATCCGAATCCGGGGTCAGAATTGGACCATCACGTCAAGATTTTGAGATATTTGATGTTATATTATGGCGTTTTTTGTGGTCTGTCTCTGCAGTTATACATAATTTTTGAGGTCGCTGAGAACGAATATGAAGTAATAAAAATAAATCCCCAAGTGAAAATTTTCAGGAGAAATTACACAGTAAAAGATTATTGTCTCAAAGGCTTAATGCAAATGTTCATAACGTCGTAGGGATATATCTCGTAGCTTCGAATAGCAATAGCTTTGCGAAAAAAAATCGTAATTGATCTCTTGAACTCTTAAATTAAAGGGTGAAAGTGGTACTAAATGATGCAACCGGAGAGACAGACCACAAAAATTTTTTGCACCCTGTACATAAAAATAGGGAAAAAAATCAGTTTTTCGGGTACATTCCCTCAAATATCTCAAAATTCTGACCCTGGATTTGGATTCTACGCAGCAAATTACATCGGCAATGACCCTTACCTTTCAACAACTAACATGACCATGGTTTTTGTAGACCTGTGTTAATAAATAAGAAATAAGTTTTGAAAGTTAAGTTTAAAGTTTTTTAAAGTCAAAATCGAAAAAAGTAAAAAATATGACCTTTGACGTATTTTCGGTCCCATGAAATATTTTCGTATCATAAAAAGGAATTTTTTGAGGCGCTTAAGTTATTAAATTCGTGATATGTGGCAAAAATGGCCACCCTAATGGACACCCCTAATATTTGAAACGAATTTGTATGTACCATGCTTGTTATTTGTTTATGTTACTTTAAGGTTGAGCGCGATATTTTTTTGTGGTGAAAATGTTTTTTCAAATTAATGTTTAAGTTTGTCTATTTATTGACAAAATTCCAAAATTCTATTTCTACTGTTTGAAATGATTTAAATGCTCTGTTAAATCGATTTAGCGAAATCTCAGTTTTTTCAATAAAATTTAATATATCAACGTTCTATATCTTTTAAGAAAATACATTTAGTAAGATTTTAGATAAGTTCTTAAAATATTGAAACACTTAATCGTAAATACTCGAATATGTCAACACCGTGTCGTAGATAAGAGGATCAATGTGATCAAGATGTACTTGTTTGCCCCCCTCAAAAAATACGTTTATATATATTTTCCTTCAGTTCAGTAAGTATGCCTATTCGTTTTATTTTAATACGGAAGTCAAACTATTCGTCATATTCATATTTTAAATTAAAAAAAATCAAACCAAGAAGTTCATTCTTTTGGTTTAATGAAATTAAAAATAGAAAAGGGGTAAAACATTTTTTTGTTTTTAAATTTTTTAAAATTAAATTTTAAATTAAAAAAAATTTTTTTTTTTAAATAAATAAATAATTTTTTAATTGACTATAAAAACGTGTTTACTTAAATGCACAAAATGCTTAAAATTATATTGAAATATAGCTGCAGAAATAACAACAAAGTATAACTCCCATATCCAAAATATTTGCCTTTTAAGAGTATTCAAACGATGTTACCTGCTTTGTTGTTTGCTATCTTTTAGTCGCTTGTCTGTTTCTTATCAAAACAAGCTAAATTTTGACTATACTACTACGACAGTAGCGTCCTCAATAGTGTGAATAGCAATTGCAGTGGCCTGCATTGTAAATTGGCAACACCTGGTCTATAAACTGCGGACTCTCGGAACTGTTGCCAATTGGCATCAAAAGTCGCATGGTCGGAGCGGGCAAAGAGGTAAAGAGGCAAATGAAAAAATAAACACATCAAATCAGAGCGGCAGCAACAACAAAAAGAAAAACAACAACAATAACAAACACAACAAATCTCTTTTGAAGAGCAAAAAAGCAAATGCCATAAAAGCAAAAATATCTGAATGGAAAGCGGCACGGCATGATATAAAAATAAGTAGAAAAACGCTTTTCCGCTTTTCCGTTTCATAATGTTTTTAGGGGTTGGTTGGATAAGTGCGGCGAGTGGCAAGACGCTGGGATGTCTGTCTGGCTGACTAGATGGATAGAGATGCAGAGTTTCGCGGAAAAAACAGTGAATCAACGCCGTGCCAGACACCAGTGCCGTGTAACTTGCACGTGACGCATCGTAACTGAGGGTGGACCAAGGGCGGTCAATATATATAATACTCCAGTGGCGTAGATAGTTTTTGCTTTGGGTGCAATATGACTGAATGTAAAATTTCACACATATTTCTTTCGAATCTTTATATCTTTGCTTATGTGATTCATAAGCAAATATTTGTTACACTTGATTATTAATTAGAGCAACAACTCCACATAATTCTTTATTTATTTACTATTATTATTTTATATACTAGTTCGCTTAGTCATTAAAAAATTGCACTTTATGTTGCTAGAAACACTTGTGCAGAACTAGGGTTTCCCCGGTTTCATATTTTTTTGTAGTAAAATTTATTAGAGTTGACTCGATTTGCGCTTCCGCTTCTTTTTGTTGTTAAATTGGATGATTAAATTTTGTGAAGATAGATAAGATTTAGATAAGCTAAGTAGACATAAAAAATGTCTTAAAATGTACTTAAACGTAAGAGGGTTCGGCTTTAAACTATTATTTATTGTAATTTTTAAAATTAAAACTGATTTTTAATTGTATAGGGTTTTCCAATAAGAAATGTTATTTTGGTATTCAAAGAAAAATTCAATTTTTATAGATAAATGATCGTATGTTTATTTCATAATAAAGAGAAAGGTATGCCGATAATAATGAAAAACAACATCAGCCAAATGGCCACCACGACCATGCTTACAGGACCACATCCTTTTCATGAAATTTTCCATAACCAAATCGCAAAGTGGCTGCCCTATGTCCTCGATAGGTCCAAAGACCCCGCCGGACTATAAACCGCACCAAACTGTCACACGTTGAGGATGGAGAGGCTTCTCAACAATAACACTTGAGTTTTCCGAGCCCCAGATGCGACAATTTAGCTTGTTGTCAAAATTCCAAGAAATTCCTATTCTTGGTACACCTATGTCAAAGTACGATTTTTGCAAAAAAAAGAGTAAAAAACGCCCCCTGGTTTGTATCTAATGAGCAAATTCATAAAGACCTACGTATTCCATACGTTAAAGACGAAATACGAGAACTAAGCACTAGCTACGTGGAAAGGCTACATAATCATTCGAATGTTTTGGCAATAGGCCCCTTGGATGATAGCGATACAGCACGAAGATTAAAACGCAATCATGTCTTAGACCTGTCATATTCAAATTATGCATACAGCACTTAAAAAGCAATAGTTACTACTCATTGGAGTTTAACTATTTCTTCTGTAAATGATCACATTAAAAAAAAAAAAACGTAACTCAACCCTAGTAAGAGTATTCCAGAGCTTTTGGCTTTAACAGTTTTTAATTACCTCAATTGTTTCTTTGAAATTTGATAAAGTTAGAGTTATCCAAGAACTTGTTTTCAAAGCGTTTTACAGAGTTTTAAAGAGTAAATATACGAATTTTGAAAAGCAAACTTATCTTAACACTTGGCAGACATTTTTTTAAAAGTAAGTATTTTCAATTAGGTTTGGTAACTCGGTTATTTGCGGTAATAAAAGGATGGTTCCTATACATTTTTTTTACTGGAAACTGCTTTATGGAGTGTATATACTTAGATGGTACTTTCTTAAATAAAGGCATAAAGTCTAAAGTCGAACTTTGTTTGCGAAAAAAGTAACATCCTATACAAGTGTCTTTTATTTAAATAGTTTGTTATGTGAGTAAAATAAAATAAAAAATTAGATAGAGACGATTCTAGTTTTATATTTCTTTAAGACCAGTTGAGAACTGCAGGACCCATTTTGCCGAAAAGTCAAAGTTTGAACTCTTTTCGTCTAATCACCAAATTTGGGTCGTGGGCACATGTTCACTTATATTAAGTATAAATGATTTTTGACCTAGAAAAAATTGCACCTCCTTGTCTTAACTGTTAAAGATATTAAAATTTTACACCACTATATATGTATAGCATATTATTTACTCCGAAACATTTTTTTAGCCTCACAGCGGGTTAAATTCCTTAAACGCACCCTTCTACAACGCCACTGACAAATACACAGAGACAAACACATAAGCAAGACGCTGCAACGTTTACTCACCGACGCCGTATTTGTTGTTGGATGGTATCCACATATTGTACGTCTGCTATATAGAGTAAAATCCAAACAGCAATATGTTTAATGCTTTGCCGGTGCTTTTCAAGGAGCCTTTAGGAGCCTGGAACTTCGGTTCGACCACTCCCAAAAAAGCAAAGCAAAGAGCTCCTAACTGACGCGCCTTTTTTTTGTCACTGACAATGTTAAACTTTGCATGCATATAATAGTAAGCGCTTTTTAGTTAGATTTGACATTTCCTTTTACTTTTTTTTTTTGCACTTTACGTATTTCTATTCTTCTTATTTTTGCATCTTTTTACACACAGACGCAGGCACACACGCACACGCACACATCAATCAGCTTTCGCTTTTTGTTGTTGCTCTTAGCGCGCGCGCTCTTTCTCTCTCGCTCGCTCTTTTAGTGGCTGCGCTCTCACACGACGCGCTGAAGCTGCCGTAGATTAAAACACACACAAAACACTGACAACATTAACTACACGTACAACAACAACAAGAACAACACACACACAAGTACTAACAACAACAACAGCACGGCTGTTTATTGCATATTTTTTTCATTCCCACATTGTTGTTGTTTGTGCTGTAGCACCGCTTAAAAATGCCAATTGTATATTATATACTACTTCTTATTAGCAAAGTGGAAGTGGTTGCTTTTCAGAAAATCAATACGAAGTATTTTTTTTTTTGGGTGCAAACCCAACTTGATTTTTGCCAAACTTCGACGTTTGCTGTTCTTCGCGTTTAATATAACAATTTAAATTTTTGTTTTATTTCGTTTTTATATTTTTTTGTATTTTTTGTTTGTTGTTACACGCGCGTTTGTCAAGTTTTATTTCGGTTTTTATAATTTTTCCATGCGCCGCAAGCAACCGAACGCGCAATTTCTCTCAACAAAACAAAAACAAAAAAAATTTCAAAACGAACATCTGTTAATGCCTCTGTTGTTTAACATGGCAACTATGCTCTCTTTGTGGTAAATGAGAGAGCAAGCTCTGTTAAATAACATGACGAGAGCCAAGTGCAACTGTTACAGTGGCACAAATTTAAATGCAGCGCTTAAATTCTAAAGAGTCATCTTTCCTTATTTTAATAATACCAGTTAGACCAAAATGGTTTGTTTAAAATTAATTTTAATAATTTTAGTGTATTTTGATTCTATTTCTGATCCGGCCTGCTTTCTGATGTCTATAAGATCAGATTTTTTCTATTATTTGTGGTCACGACTTAATTTTAGCCTAAATTAGTATTACCATTATTTTTGATATATATGTTTTTCTTGTTTTTACTACTTTTTGAGTGGTTTTCTGTCTAATTTGTTTCGGTTTTCTGTTTACAGTTTTTCTTGTTGTTGCGTGCTACATAAGACTTAAGCTTATAAAAAAACGCTAGTGAAAATTTATTAACATAATAAAGTTTCAACTATACTCTTAGTTTTAGTTTTGGTTTCTTAGTCTTTTTTTTATTTTAAGGTTTTTGTTCACATTTTTCCTTCAAAATTCATGAAATATATACGCCTAATTCTGTTTTTACACGGTCTTTTTATTTTTTTTACACGATTTTATTCCATTTAGCACGATTTAAAATAACACAAGACAAATAAATATTTTTTTTACCTTTAATAATTGAATAACCTATTCTTTTTGTTAACAACACAGCTTTTTTACATTCATACATAATTGTTTTTAGTTCCTGAACTTGTCATACATTTAATTTACAATACATACGTTTTTTACACGGTTTTTTTTTAAACGGTTTTTTCTGGAACCAATCTACCGAGTAAAAACGGAATTAGGTGTATATATATATATATACATAATAAAGTTTAAAAGAAAGCCACAATATTTATCTTATGTTAGAATAATAAATTAACCGGTTTCGCAGATTTCCCATTTTTGTAGATGCGGTTAAAAACCACTTTCTCTTCGTCACGTGCTGATTTCCATTTATATTACGAATATATTGGAAACGCTAAGTCTACAGAACCTACCTTTAATATTACCTACCTAATATGATGCTACGAAAACACTACAAAAGATGGCGTACGTTAAAGCCGAGCGCAGACGACTTTGAGATACCCTGTACCACCACATTGCAATTAAGTCCGACACATTGCTTAAAACCTCCAAAAGATATTTTATTCGGCAAATTTGGTTACGATATTTTCATAAAAAAAAAGAAATCAGTCGAATTTTGCACCAAACAATTTTTTTGACCGATCGGTCCTATGGGGACTATATGATATAGTCAACCGATTTTTATCAAATTTAGTACACTGATTGGGAACTATAAAAAACTCCCGACAGCCAAATTTGGTTCCGATATCTTCAAAACCAAACGAAACACAACGAATTTTGTAAAAAAAGCGTTTTTTTTGACCGATTGTTCCTATGGGAGCTATATGATATAGCCAACCGATTTTGATCAAACTTGGTGCAGTGCTTGGGTACTCTAAAAAACTTCTTAATGCCAAATTTGCTAACAATATCTTTACAAACAAACGAAACGCAACGAATTTTGTAGAAAAAACGATTTTTTGACCGATTGGTCCTATGGGAGCTATATGATATAGTCAACCGATTTTGATCAAATTTGTAACAGTGCTTGGGAACTCGAAAAAACTTCCTCTTGCCGAATTTGGTTCCGATATCTTCAAAACCAAACGAAACACAACGAATTTTGTAAAAAAAACATTTTTTCGACCGATCGATCCTATGGGAGCTATATGATATAGTCAACCGATTTTGATAAAATTTGCTACAGTGCTGGGGATCTCTAAAAAACTTCCGATTGCCAGATTTGGTTATAATATCTTCATAAACAAACGAATTAACCATCTAAAACTTTTGCTTTTTTTCGAGGTCCTCTGAAACACCCCTATGGGAGCTAAATTATGTAATCCCGATATCAAAAAAATAAAATAAACTTGTCTCCTATGGATTAACAAGGGATCTTATCTGAAAGTTTGGTTGCTCTAGCTCTTACCATCTCTGAGATCTAGGCGTTCATACGGACAGACGGACAGACGGACAGACAGACAGACGGACAGACGGACAGACGGACAGACGGACATGGGTATATCGACTTCTCGAGCCACACTGATCATACTTTAGGTAACTTTGGGGGGTCTCCGACGTCTCCTTCTGTACGTTACATACATTTTCGGCTTGCACAAACACAATATACCCTTTGTACCATACGGTACAGGGTATAAAAACTTGGAGCATGATTAAAAAATTTTGTTTTTTTTGTTGTATATTGTATTTTGCTTTTATAACTTTAGCGGCGGAAATGTCATTTAATCATAAAACAAATAGTATTTCGGTCATTCCTTGGTGAGAAAGAGATCACATATTGGGAAGCGACTTGCATATATAATTTTTGAATATTATTCATTATTGTAAAATACAATACATATTTAATATTGAAATTAATATTATTTTATAGACGACAAGAAGAATATTTTCTTCTGTACTTGCGAACATTAGCAATTAACCGCAAGTTTTAAAGTAAACTGATATTGAGTTTTTGAATGCTTTCAGTCGGAACATATTTGTGGCGATAATGACATGTCAAAGTCCTGAAAAATATTTTAAATCAAGTTCCAAAAACCTAATTTTAAGCTTCTGTTGTTGAAACTAGCACGTTTCACAATAGAGAATGGGCCCCTACATCGTAACGCCGAATATTGGCATGATTAATTTTTTATTCCAAAAGAAAATTTTTAAAAAGCTTAAGATTTATTTTAAAATACAATTCCAGAGGCTCAGCTTACAGAAAAAATTCAAAAACTTACAGAAAATGTTAGCAACAGAGCGTTAGTAGGTGTGGGGAATAAGAGTTCACCTCTCTCTCTGTAAGTTGCTTTGGTGAGTATAGTCAGCTGTTTTCACTGTTTGTAGAGTGAGTGAAGCAACAATAGTATCAAAAATGCATATGTAAGAAGAGTGTGATTCCAAAAGCTTCAACAAGCTAACCGCCAAAATTTGAATTTCAGCATTTGATTTCTGTGCACTTGATTGGACGTTTAGACGTGCATCTTTTTACATTTTACATATGCAAGATGGTATATGAATGTTTATATAAAATAAAGATTTTGCATTTAAAAAATATTAAGTGATTAAAAAATTACAAATATTTTGTGAAAATACTTTGAAAAGCAATTTAGTGAGAGTTTAAGTTTAATTTATTTCTAAAATTGACGTGACACATTTTGTTTCAATAAAAAAAAGTGGCGATAGTTCGCAAGATACATATCTCGCAAGCCAGAGATAGTTTTTCCAGATATTGCAAATAAAAAATAATTTCGAGATTGTTTATTGCAACACTTGCTATGATACTTGTTTGTTTTATGCCATTGTTATGTCTTTTTGAAGAGACATTATATTATATCTGTTAGCCCTCTCGCTTACAGAATTCTCAAAATTCAAATAAACAATTATTGTTGAACATTTAATAAAGTTTACTATTACAAGCCAGGGCATTATTTTCGTAACAGAAAAAATGAAAACTTAATGTTACAGGAACGAAAGCTTTAGCGTAGCATATTTTTTTAGCACAGCTTAAATTCCCGAGCGAAACTGGTTCAAATAGGCTAACGGATATAAATGAAGCACATTCTTAGCATAGACAAAAACCAGCGAGCTTTTACAAAGCAGAAATTAGAAGGAATTAAATAGTTATGTACAAATCAGAATCTGTTTGCGTACTTCCAATTCTGCGAATCACCTAAGGAGCTATGGAATGCGTTGGCCTAAATACCTATTATTATTGTATCTGCTACAGAAATGAGTTTAGGTCCTATAGGGCAGTGATACGCAAACTTTTTGTGTTCAAGGTAGGGATGCGCGATTCCGATATTTTGAATATCCAAGTCGATACTGAATATTCAATACCGATATTTTGGTTTTCGATTAATCGTCGATCCGATACCAATTTGCTTAGTATCGGTTTCGAGCTAAATTTCGTGTATCATTTGGCGGTTGAGTGGACACCGTTAAAAAATGCGAATAAAATTTAAATAAGAAAAAGTTTATATCATTCTTACTTTTATTTTATAACCATTATCTGAATTTATTATGATTGTTCGGAGCAGCTCAGTAGCTCAACAATGATCATTAGAAAAGTTAGCTTTCTTTGTCGAGCAAACGCCTCAATTTGTTTAATTCTTTCTGTAAAAAACCGTCAAAAAGTCGATATCGATATCCTCGATTCGATTTCTTTTTCGGGAGAATTAAATCGAATCGGTATAGAGTTTTTTGGAATACTCAATACTTCGATTTGATTTTTTTTTCGGTATCGAGCATCCCTAGTTCAAGGTACACCTATCAAATCAAGAAATTTTAGAGGTACAACAGAAGATGCAGAATATGACGTTAAGGAGCAATTTTATGAGCAACTCGATGGAGTGATTTCAAGTACGCACAACGGCGATATGCTACTTTTAATGGTCGACTTAAAGGCCAAAGTTGGCGCGGAAAACACCAACCTGGGAAGAGTAATGGGTCGACATGGACTCGGCTCAAAAAAAAAATGGAAATCGCCATGTTGACCTCTGCGCTTCAAGCGATCTATTAATAGGAGATACGCGGTTCCCGCACCGCAATATTCATAAGTACACTTGGCAGTCGCCAGACGGTCATAATCGCAATCAAATTGATCATATCATCATTAGCAGAGCGTACCATAACATGATTTTAGATGTAAGGTCATTCAGATGTGCCGACTGTTTCAGCGACCACAACTTAGTGATAGGAGTAATACGGATATCCAACACTTCAAAGACCCTGTGAAATTGGCTCAATTAAAAACCACTCCATCAAAAGTAAAACCAAGTGCAAGGAAAGACAAGGATAAATTTTGAAACGTAATCGCGCAAAATATTCATCGTGCAGCTTCGAACGATGACACAAAATGCGTGTATGAGGGCATCAATAACCTGACCAACGCGAAAAAATCGATGCTTTCAATAAAAGATTCCCAAGGCAATATTAACACAGAAATTCATCTGGTCAGGAGCACTTTAAAGATAGTGAAGAACCACCTCCTTCTTAACGGGGCCGGTTGGACGGCGAAGCTATCCAATAACAGGCATATCTATCGACACTCCCTCCAAGTATTGATAAAATCGAACAAGCCTTACTTAAAATGACGCTGGAAGCCTCCAAACTTGGCTAGTGGCACTACATAGGAACCCATAACGAACTAGACGGCGCGGAAAACCCAGAACAACGTGAGTTCAAACAGTTTTAAACGAATCGCAACTTTCATGGCTACAACTAAGATCTCTTGCTGCTGATGGAAAGAGTTTGTATCCGCCCTATGCTCCGACTAAAAGCGGCAACTATTAAGGAATTGTGTATTATTGTACGACATTTTCTTTATTATATAATTTTACTTTCTTTTTTGTTAATAACCGCCAAAGGAAATAATATTAATAAAGAAAAAAAAGCTATGCTTATTTAATATTTATTTATTACTTAAATCATTATACCTAATATAAAAAGATGTTTAGTGAGAACTTTGGCAGAGTACCTTGTTTTGTAACAACAGCAACTACCTGTCTTTAATAAGAATCATGTTAATAGTGGTTGTATGGCCAATAAATGTCATGCCCAAGGACTTCTTTAAAGTCCCAAATATTTACTGTTGAAATTAGAACGCTTTACTTGGTATAAAGTATACTATTGACACTTTTAAAAAACTCTTTAAATAGACGGCATAGTTTCGAAAAAAAAAATATATGACTTAAAAAAATTCAATTAATTTGCAAAACTTTAAAAAAGGCTTTTCTAACTACAGAATAAATCACAAATA
This sequence comes from Chymomyza costata, assembly GCA_018150985.1. Taxonomy (NCBI): domain Eukaryota; kingdom Metazoa; phylum Arthropoda; class Insecta; order Diptera; family Drosophilidae; genus Chymomyza; species Chymomyza costata. The sequence goes on from JAECWU010000030.1 coordinate 3,634,354, forward strand.
AATGTAAATCAAAGGAAGCGAAAAAGAATTTGGCTTTAAGAACTTCATAGCTTAAAGCAGTTGTGAATTGTAAGCGATTTTTGTTTAAATTTTAATTTTTCCCTTTAATTTCCAGAGTTTCCAGCCGATTTATATGCAAAAGTATAAGAAAGGAATTTCGAATTATATGATAAGCATAGAATAAATAAAAATCGAAAGAAGCGAAAATGAATTTGAATTGTTCGCGATTTTTATTTAAATTTTTTTGTCTATTCACCAAAATAAAATTTTGTATTTTTAGCGGATACCAACGCTAAACTATTTTCTTGAACCTATTTCAGTTATAGGAGCCAAAGAGTTGCTTGGCTTGCCCTAGGCCAGCCGAGCTGGTCCAGTTCGTTTCTCGTCTGGACCTTTCCTCTTCTATTAACCGCTGTCTAGTGGGGTGTCTGCCAATGTCACAGTAAGGTTTAGGCGATATTAGTGGTTTTGCAGCACAATTTCGCGTCAGTTCATCAGCTGCTTCGTTTCCGGGCTTTTTTCTTGAGTCCCGGGACCCATTTAAGCGAGACTTTGTTCTACTGTTCTAGATGGTTGAGTTTGGCTTTGGATTTTCAAAACAGTTGGCAATTAATTTGTAAACCATCCAAACCATAAGCTACGTCTTAACTTTTAGCAGGCCCGACGAGAAAGTGGTGGGAAGGGGGGGATTCCCTCTGGTCCCGGAGTTTCGAACTGACGTGATTCAAGCTAAAAGTGTAATTGAGGGGCTGGTACATTTCCCCCCCGGGCCCGGATTTTTTTTCTAGGGCCCTGACTGTTAGTATAGCGATGTAACTCCCTTTATACTTTCTAACTATGTTGATGTCGACAAATCGACCTATAGCATATACTTCTGCTCGAAATATGCTGATGTGTATATCCAAAGCTTCTGATAGTCGCATTCTTGCTCCCTTGATTCCCAATGCCTTTCTCTTAGAGGAAAGCGTCTCAAAGACCCGTCCGTATACCACAGAATGTTGTCTCTTTCCATAGCATGTATCTCCTTTAACATCTCTCAATTATTTTTGTTAATCATAATAGTGCTAAAATTCCTTACGAAGTGGTACGCTGTGGTCATCGCATCTTTGTGTAAGAGGATTGAGGGGATAATTTTTGTTTTCTCTAGCACTCATTATGTGTCTTTTGTCAATTCCCCAGGCTGACATTCTTAACAATGTTGTTTTCATTTGGAGCCTTATAACGATGTAGAATAGTGTTAATTCCATAAGGACTGCTGTGGGACAGGGTTTCATGGCTCCTGTCATGTATACACAGGCTAGCCTCTGTACCTCCTTCAAGTAATTTTGGACAGAGGCGATCTCCACCCAAGCTCCTCATGCGCTAACTCCGCAGGTAACCGTCGGCCTTATGACAGCGGATAATCTTAAGCCATGTTCCCCGTGATTTGCCGGCAATCCTTTTTTACGTGTAAAAAAACTCTCCTGCATTCATTTGTTACGTTTTCTACCTACATGAATGAAACACCTGATTTTGCTGTCAAATCTAACTCCAAGGTGTTTAACTTCCTTGCTTGTCATAATCCCCTAAGGCGTAGTTGCAGCATAATCGGTAGCTTGTACCGTCTAGTAAGACTCATTGAGACTCACTGACTTGCACCAATCACAGAGTGTGCCTTCGAATTGGCCTACTGCGATAAGAACAATATCGTCGGCATAACCATGTTATTTCATTTCCTTGTACGACAGCTTTCTCAACGAAAAGTCTGACCGCAGATTCACAGAAATTCCTGTATTTCTGTCGCTTAGTTTTTTTTAAGACTATTTCGATAAGTCTCACAGTCTCCAGTTCGTTTGCCACGATTGAAGAGTGAGCGAATCACCTTATGTAGTGCATCCTTCGAACAGGGTATAAACATTTGACTTTCTGCCAAAAACTTTGGATGTGCCAAAAATATATAATACATTTACGATATAAGCTCACTTTCACAAATTTTTTTTTGCGGTTTGAGCCATGTCTGTTGGCCCAAGCTTTGCTGTTGCCAACAAATTGAAATTCAACGCCAAAAGGAGCAACTGGTTGGCCACGTAGCAGCTTGTCAGCTGTTTGTACGTTTTTCTCTCATACTGCCTCGCCTCTTCGTCTCTCACGATAACGAGTGTTTATGTGTGTGTGTGTATGCGTGGGTGTGGGTTTCAAAAGCTGATTGCTATATGTACGTGGGTTGCACTTCTCAGTAGGCGTCTGTAAAGCCATTTGACCAAAGCGCCCCTAAAAGCATGCTATACAAAATGCATGTTAATAAACACAAGAGAAAAATTGATACTGTGTGGGCGATGCCTGACAGTGGGATACTCTGCAGTAAAAATTTCTATTCTATCTTTATCTTCTATCTATTTGCAGAAAAATAGTAATTGCTGCATTAGGTAAAGTGGGCCTACACCTAAGCTTTCGACAAGGTAAATTTTATTGTATGCCGTGTAAGCCAATTGAAAAGTGCACTGTGCGTTCTCAGAGTAAAACACATCTGCATGCTTAGTGGGCTTTCCATAATTCGAGAGAGAAAAAAAAAATGTCTGAAAATCAAAGTCTGTTCAATGATTCTTATGAAATGTTTACAAGATAAGCACAATGGAAGAAGAAATTAAAATAAATCACAAATGGTAAAAAATTTTTAATTGATTCAGACTTTATTTTGTATGAATGACATTTTACTCAAATGCTTGCTTCGGCTTTGGTGGTAGTGCTTTTTGGTCTAGGACAAGATTTTTAGGCGTTGTCGATGGTCGTCTGGTTTTCGAAATCCTTGACTTTCTGGCTCTGTTCAATTCAGCTTCGAATCGACACTTTAGGTCTGGTCACTAACTCTGATTAGTTGTTGTTTCAAGTTCCAAACGAGTGCAGCCTGGATCAAACTTGGAAAAACTATATATATTATATAGATTAACTTTATATAATTGCCAAAGAATGCGCTTTTTGTGGCGATACGCTCACTCAGATGTTAATCCTGGTGGCAGAGCTTGGGGCTACTAATCATAAATATCCTGACTTCCGTCCATCTTTAAAATTGTTCTTTCTATTTAAGTTTGCGCGTAATGCCTTTAAATTTGCGGCACGGACTCTGACACTTCACTTTTCACTCACTAACTAACTATGACATCTTTTTTCACTGACTGATCAAGCCTTATCCAGATTTGGCTGCCGATTCGCCTTATATTGGCCTTGATCGCCCCCAAATCCTGGAATTTCTGCCCAAACCTATAATAATAAATCGTAATTATCTTTCCTTATAGAAAAATGTGTTCGCCGTACCTTACACTATCCCTATCACCTATGCACTAATACAATCAAACTACGCACTAATACTAAACAATAATTTGCGCGCCAAGCTTAAGGCCGCTGTACTTTAACTAGTATTGGTGAGAGCAGGCGCGCTGTCATCGCTACTCTCACCAAGCAGTCCAAGCAGTTTTCCTATTGCCCTATGGGTAAAATAAGCAAATTGCTTCCAACATTTTTTTTTAAATTTAATTTAAAGAATGCAGCCTTTAACAAATATATCTTTGTTGAAATTTTTTTGGGAACTGAACATTTCCACACGTTTCTACGAAATCTATGCCGTTTGATATACCCGGCCCGTAAACCATATCCAGATAATTCCAGCTAGCTCCAATTGCTATCGTTTCTTCTTTTACACAAATCTGTAATACCCATGATGACATCAAGAGTGCAGTGTATAAAAAAGGCCAAAGCGGAAAAAAATACCCATACCGATGCTACATCGTCATCGTCATCATTATCATCCACATGTTCATTATTATCTACATTTGAGTTGATGTCTCGCTGTGCGTTCGCTTTGGGCCTTGATCAAAGGCTTAACGGCATGTGCGACAGGGTTAAAGGTCGCAATTCGCATATGTTTGTGTTTGATATATTTTTAAATGCTTTTTGGTGAGCCCAAGCAATGCATCTTTTAGGCTACTCCTGTCATTACCTCCCATTGGGCAGGGTCTAACAGGTGAACAAAAATTCACTTTCAAGTTAAATTTTATTGTTGATTTAATTTTTGTATTTATGTTTATATGTGTATATTTGTGTGTGTGCATGTGTGTGTGAAAAAACTTCTTAGAAATTGTTACACAAAGAAAACGTGCAAAATGTGTTAAAAAGTTGCATGCCGAGCAAGAACAGAACACAGATACAGATACACACACACACACCCATACGAACACAAACACACTGACACCTACACTTGTACAATGTCAGAGTTGTCGACGTGCAACTTGTGAAATTGCGAGAAAATGGAAATTAAATGAACTTGAAATTGTGTACATCTTTAGTTATATATGTACTTATGTACTACACATGCGTTTGTTTTGTATATGGCATGTACATAAAACACACATACACGTACACATAAAAAGCAATCCTTGCCAGTGCGTAGGAGTTACCTCAGTTCTATCTACTAAAACTTTGCATGCTTTTTGGTCAAAGTTCTATAGAATGGTTCCAAAAATAAGCTGCTTTTAGAGCATAGCTTTAAATAAGCGACATCTCTAAATGGCAAAGTTTTTTTTTTCTGTTTTTATTTTTGAGTTTTAATTACGGCTTTGCGTCAGCTTTATTAAAATGGCAGCGGCCCACATTTTTACTCAAAATCTATTGATTCACTCTTTACAGAAGTGGCATAAAATATGGAGCACACATCCAGTCTAGTAGGCTGGAACAATGCACGACAAGTTGTCTATCTAAAGGCCAGATGTGGCTGACTTAGTGTCACTCAACTTATTTGACTTAAGAGTTTTAATTGAATGATATGATACAGTTGATGATGTTTTTGTAGGATATTAGTTCTTTTATTGGATGATCTTCAGGCTTTTAGGTTATCTGTTGCGATGTCTTGTTTTCAAACGTTTGGATATGTAAGCGATTGGAGTGCGCCCCCATAGCGCATAAAGTACCTCCAAGTTGGCGTCACTATTACATTATAGAGCTGTTTTTGGAAACTAAGTGGAAAATGTATGTTTACAGCTGCCTTCAATAAATATTGTTTTGAAGTCCTACCTATAAGCGCCATTTTGACACACTCCAAAGGTAGTCAGTCTCTCATGACGTTTACTCATTATTTTCAAGACGCTTAAAACGATTGCATATTTGCGATATTTTTTTGGTATATGTTTAAAAACAGGTCTGTATCGTAAAATGTTTATAATATTTAAGAAAAACAATATCTTTGAATATATTTCAATAAGTTGTAATGTCGAAGTAAATATTTCCCATACATAATGAGCAAACAAGATTTGCTCATCATAATGAGCAAATAAGATTTGCTCAGCATTTGTCAGGTGTTTGGAAGGAACATTTGAATAAATATTTGCCATAGTCTGAAACCGTGACCAAACACCTTTGCTTAGTACTGATATTAGGCCAAATAATTTCTTCTATTTACTTCGTGTAATGCTAACTTTAAATTAAAATAATAAAAAGTGAAAACATGTTTAATTTTTTAAATTAGGTCTTAACGCATTAAAAGTGCTTTTTAGAGTACTACTAAAAATTTTTACCAATTAGTACTACAAACAATTTTTAATTAATTTAGGCTGACTACTTTTTTTTCCATCTGGAATGCGTTGCATAAAGCTAGAATTCCCCTGAGCCTAATCAATTTAATTAAGGCACATTATGAGGGTTTCAAATGCAGGGTTCTACACAACGGAAGCTTGTCTGTACCTTTTCCAACGAACTCTGGAGTCCGTCAGGGCTGGCTTCTGTCACCGGTTCTATTCCTAATCGTCATCGACGAAATCCTGCGCAATACACTAGACGGAAAAAACAGAGGCATTCCCTGGACATTTACAGAGCAGCTTGAAGATTTAGAGTACGCCGATGACGTCTGTTTCCTTTCTGTTCGACATAATGATATGCAAGGTGAACAGGACGATCTGGTCGAAGAAGCTGGTAAGCACAAAGGCACTGAAAGTGAACGCCAACAGCGATGACGACTTTTTAATTCGTAATCAGCGCATTGAACTTGTGGACTCTTTCTCCTACCTTGGCAGTGTCATAGCCGCAGACGGGGGCGCAAAGGCAGACATAGAAGCCAGAGTTGCTTAAGCCACAGCTGCTTTCGCGCAACTCCGAAAGGTCTGGAACTCCAATTTTCTATCAACAAACACGAAAATCCAGATATACAAGTCTAATGTGCTATCCATTCTTCTTTATGGGAGTGAGTCTTGGCTAACAACAGAAGCTATTCTTAGCAAGATACAGGCCTTTGTTGGAAGAGGTCTCCGGTGCATTCTGAAAATCTGGTGGCTAAACACGATCAGCAACTTTGAGCTGATGCAGCGATGCAATATGAAGCCGATATCCTACATAATTACCAATCGCAAATGGGGATGGATTGGGCATACTTTACGAAAGCCACCACATGAAGTTTGTCGTCAGGCCCTTGATTGGAACCCGCAGGGCAACCGAAGAAGAGGAAGACCCAGAACAACATGGCGCCGAACTGTTTTGAGAGAAGCTGAAGAATCAGGACGTTCCTGGAGGGAAGTGAAGCAATTGGCACAAAACCGGATACGATTTAGATGTTTTACAGAGGCCCTATGCTCCTCAAGAAGTTAAAGGAATAAAAGAGAGAGACTTTTTGATCATACCCTGTAATAACATAGGTAATTTTTTTTAACAGCGTACACATATTATAATAAACAAATTATACGTGACCTAGCGTTTTGAAAATGTACGAAACAAAACATAAAATTTTCGAATGAAATTATTGCATAAAAAGTTAAAATTTTTAATTTTTCTTTTTTTTGCAAATATTAGAGTATTTAAGGGATATCGCCATTGCACAGTGGTTGCTGTTGTAGGGAGATGGCGGCCAAAAATACTTTCAGTAAGGATATCGGCTTAATGACTTTTTTAATGACTATATAATAATGTTAAAATATTACATTTATGAAATAGGCATGGTTAAGGACTTCCACCGCCTTCCCTCGCTCCCTTCTCCTGTTCAACCGCTCGACCATTTAACACAATGAAATACAAGAAATTTCAGTCTGACCTTTTCGAACATTTTTCGAATTTAAAAATTTGTAGTTTGCTTTTTATAAAAAAGAATTTAGCACCACGGTATTCTCTACCTGGCGTAAGAGGCCCCTAAAAGAGAACTAGTCAGATGCAGGCATACTTACCATCACATTGAGCCTGAACCACATTTTTAACATCTTAAAGATCTTCCAAAGATCAGTGTATGCGATTGGTTACCGGGTCTGGAGACAACCGCCGGTGTAAAAGGAAAGTCCATAACTAACGAATATCCATACACAAGTGCCAAAAACCTCACCTTTTTCAAATGCAAAAACATCAGCAACGAATGGGTCTCAGCGATGACATGATCCAGGATCGGAATGCCTGCAGACGAATGCTGAGCTCGTATACCCCCACCTCAAGAGGAGTATAAGCGAGTCCGAAAAGCGGTAAACAAGGGTTTGGTAGAAGAAGAATATTCGAAAAAGATAAGCAAAATAAAATTATAACATAAACAAAGTTATTATTTTCCACTTGCTGTTTATACTCGCTGTGTCCCGAACTTCCATCAAAGCCCCATTTTCCAATTAATGTTAGCTCATCATCAATTTCATCAATAACTTCGCTCTGTAACTCTATAATACGTGTTGCTGTATGATTCAGCAAGCTTTGAAGTTCCACTTCGGCACTAGACTCAGTAATAGTTATATTATCAGCGTTACTTTTTGCTTTCTCTGCAAACACAGCATAAAAATGAGAAGATCCAGGTCGTTTTACGTAATTCTCAACGCTGAACATTTTGGGAGAATAAACATTTGGATTTTCCCAAGAAATTCGTAATTTTTCACGAAAAAAAACGCGAAAAAATGGCAGAATATGCATGAAACGCCCTCTGGCGGCACTGATAAGTAAAAATAAACCTCAAAAATGAATTCCTTGAACACCAAAACCTCCCATATACACATAAAAACATTGTAAGTTTTGGTTTAAAAACCTAAATATTGAATTTAAAAAATTTTTACAAATCTGCAGGCTAAAAAAACACCTATGGTTTCTTCGGCAAAGTTGCTTAGAGTTGTCTGTAGAATACTCCTAGGGGGCGCTGCGAATCGACTTTTTCGGCTACATACAAATTAGTTTCCAGAATATGTAATTTAAACTGCCCGCGCGGAAAACTTTCCAGCAATTTTGATTTTTTTAAGTTGGTCGGACTGTTCTTAAGGCCCCTACGCAGACACGAAAAATAAACAAAACTTCGTATAAAAAAACGCTCACAAACGTTTGGTCACAAACTGTTCTTGCAGGTGGTATTTAGACCAGTGTTGCTCGTTTTTTTGTTTTTTTAATGTCAGTAGCAAACCATAGATGGCGCACTCAACAAAAACAGCTGTTCGGTTTTGGCGCCACAAACAAAACTTATGTTTTTATTTTGTACGGGAAATTTATTGTTGGTCGACAAAATCGTTGCGGATCGTTGGCAAAGGATGAGAAAATAGCTGTAATAATAAAATAATTTGATTGTAACAAAAATGTGCGTTAAAATACGTCTATGCAATTCGTCCACACTCAGCTCTGCGCATTAAATATGGGTTCACGCAAACATTCGGCATTTTCCTTCCTTTCGTCGCTTTTTTTCCTCATCCAACAAGTCAATTGCAATGCATGTCATTATTATTGCATTGTTTACACACAATAGCATAAGTTGACGATTATTCATGTTTTTATGTTTTATTTCACGCCTTTTAAAAATTAGCTATTTGTAAACAAAAAGCAGCTGATTATCGATAATAATTCCGATAAAATGCACATTTTGTTACTAGAGACACACTGTTCCTTTTGTGACCAAAATAAGTCTGTCTTTTTGCTAGGTGGCTGTTTTCGTGTCTGCGTAGGGGCCTTTAATTACTATGTCAAAAATGAGCACAATCTTTCAACTAGTTTGCTTACAGTTTTACTTTGCCAAGTTGAGTTACCACACTTGACATGTTGCTTGAATTTGGAAACGTTTTTGCGCTGTAAATCAAAATCGACAAGCAGACATTGGAAAAAACGGGAAGGTTTAGGCAGGGGGTCCATATACAATAACGACTAAAGACGGATCTCTGTAGCACGTGAAGTGACACACGCAGCAAGTGCAATCTTAATGCACTTACTCTCTAGAACAATGGCATCATACTCCCACGAACAACTAGGAGAGAAGCTTAACCTTATCATACTGAAAACATTGCACTGGCCCTTCTATGAGCTCACATATCTTGTACTGAGTTATTGTTTAGGCATATGGATATTTTGCATGAACTCGTTTACGGCATTTAATAACGCAACTCTCCCACAGCCATCTAGGAGAGACAATGCCCACTTGTATCAAAAAAGCTTAACCTTATCATGCTGGACACATTGCACTGGACTTGCTACGAGTTCACTGTAATTTGTACTTAGGGGCCATACCCGAATTACTTGACCCGATTTTTACTATTTTTTAACCCCTCCCCCCCACCACCGGTGACCAACCGTAGTATATGCCAAGACCCTCCCCTAAGTTGTCACGTGGGGTATGGCCCCTTAGTTATTGTACTGCATTATAAGCTTATGCATATTTTGTATGAAACAAAGAGAGAGAAAATCGGCGAAGCGTATTATCTATCGTATACAGTAAGCAATAACACAACTCTCCGATGTGTGCAAATTTTTGCCAATAGGTGCTAGGTAGCCTTGAAAGTGCAGATGGGAGCTGCAAAAGGCAAGTAAAGTGGACAATAAAGATTAAGACGGTGACTCCTGCTGTATTGTTATGTATTTTGTGATTGCGTAAGGATGCAACTGCATGGCTGCCAAAAATACTTTTAGTAAAGATATCGGCTTACAAAATTTTCTACGACTATATAACAATGTAAAAATATTATATGCATTTATGAAATAGGCATGGTTAACGACCTCTACCGCCTTCTCTCGCTGCCTCCTCCCGGCCAATGATTTAAGCAAAATTGATTTGTTGTATTTTCTTTGACCTGATATAAAAGGATAAAAACTCAACAGTAACCTGTACAAAAAAATCTAAATTTTTTAAAATTCGGGAAGCTTTACGGAACTTTTTTATGTCTTTATTTTTAGACTCAGCAGTTTCTTCGGAGAGCTCTCCAATTGACACTAAAGCGTTTTCTATTATGTCAGGAGCGTCAATTAATATATTATGCACTGTAGCTGGGAGGTAATACCAAGAATATTCTTTAATTTCTCATTTCTAATTCTACATTTTTAGAAGCTATTCTTTAAAAGTACGTGTGGAGCAAAACAAAACCAAATACATATTTTAAAACCTTGTTGCTCTAAGAAATAAATAAGTTCTATTTGGAGACAGAATTCGAACTTTACTTTTTTTTACTTTTGGCCTATGGCAGCAACCACTGTGCATTGTTGCAATTCAGTAGTTAAGATGCTAGTTATAAAATAAAAATAAATACTTGTTTTTTCAAAAAAGGCTAGTACGCAACAATGCAAAAAGTTGTAAAATATATGTGTTACATAAGAAAGCACTATCTAATTTCTTGGGTCAAAAAATTTTTCTCTGTGGTACGCAACCTAGTTCACCACCAGTGCTGCCTATTTTCTTTTTCAGCAATTGACGTGCAGATGGCGCCAGCAGTAACAACACCATTTTTGTTTTAGCGATAAAAACAAAAAGTGAATGTTTTAAGACAAGTACGCAGCAGCGTAAAAAGAAAGAAAAAAGTGTTACTTATTTGGTGCGCAAAAAAATTGTATGTGTAGAGTTTGTGACCAAACAGTGCTGCCCATGTAAGGGCAATTGACATGTAGATGGCGCTACTAACAATAGATGGCGCCAAAAATTAAATATGAAAATCAGCTGTTTGTTCAAATTGGTTACAAGTGTATAAAATGATAAAAAGTGCAAAAATGAATCGCCATATGAAAATATTACGTAATATTTATTATTATTATTGCCATTATTGCCTAGTTATATGCGAAACTCCAGAAAAAACTGAGTATGAGGGTAAGCTCACATTTAAAACACAAAGCTGATTTTGAAAAATTTTGTAGAGATCAACGAATTTGAAGTGAATTAGCATTGCAATTCATATTTTTGCATTTTGCGGGAATTTGTCGTTTCAAAGCCATGGTACAGAATCCGGCAGCATTTTCGCAAAATTTTCACATGTCCACGGATGTTTTTAAGACATTGTTTGCGTTATTGGAGCCACACATGATCCCTAAACGACAATTTTCTGCTCTTTAATACAATTTGTGCATCTAGTTTGCATACGCGACAATGTTTCTGCAATCAAAATAAGTTGCTGCACATTAAAATTTTGTTTTTAGCGCGCAAAAACAAAGCTGAGCTTTTCGCCGGCGCCCTCTAAATGTCGATTTAACGAAAAATGGGCAGCACTGGTCCTGCGTACCAATGAAAAAAATCTTGGCGCTAAAAATTTTGACAGTGTTGTTTTCTTTCACGCGATTTTACACTGCTGCGTACTAGGCTTTAATAGTAAAATACATGACGGATAGGTAATAAATAAATAGCTAAAATATCAATAATAAAGGAAGTGGAGGGCCACCCAAATATTAGAGACCGTAACTACAGCTATCATTATCACGCATGTTGTTTCTATTTTTAATGTTATGTGATTTTTTATTGTCATTTTTTTACACCTGCAACAAATCTACTATTTTTTATAAAGGTATACATACAAGCATTTGATTTTCACATTTACTTTTTGTTCTTATCACTGAAACAAAATAAATCTAGCATCAATTGCTGGCGCTAGCTGTCAATTCCCAAAAATGGGCAGCACTGATTGCTCAAACGCATACAATTCTTTTTGCGCATAAAATAAGTTGCAGTTTTTTTCTTTCAGTGATTTTTACGTGGCTGCGTACTGGTAAAAATATCAATGAAAGCAAAAGGCTATTATTAATTAAAAATCTTTTAGTGGTTAAAGAATAGTGCCACTTTTTAGGGGTTTCACGATTTTGCTTTTTTTATTCTACCTATTAAAATTTCACATGCTGTTAATAAATAATAATTTCCCTGACTGACTTTTTTGTCATTTGAGTATTATTTGGAACTCGATGAACATAGTAAATAAATAAAAATACGGATCTAAGGGAGGGTCATCCCTCCTCTTAAGATTTCTTACAAATTTGAGATGAATGAATAAAATTTGTATCGGAAGAAATTTTATTTTGCATGCCCAACTGCATCAAGATGACAGACCTGCCGGTACTTAAATATGCTGAACAAATTTAAGTTTCTTTGTAGTTTGCTAAGCATCCCAAAAAGAAGCAACTGATTAGGGTGCACATGTGTACGTTGACTGCGTATGTAATTAACTTCACCAATGTTTTGGCCACACCCGTCCTAGAGCATTAGTGGTAACAGATAGCACAACGCGGCAAGCTAAGTTGGCATTAAGTTAAAGTTTGCTATATGTTTGGCTGTTTGGCAAAGCCAATCCGACGCATACACATAGTATATATATAGATAGATACCTGGCTTAAACTCGTCAAAGAACAAGGGATGGCACATCTAAGCTCATTACAAAGGTAAACATTTTAATTTTGTGCACATATATGCGATAGCAGCTGAGACCCGCTGCAAAAGATGTTGTCCTTGCGAACCTTCTGTTGGCATTGCCGCGGCATAAGGCATTGGGTAAATATTTGACAGAGCTCAGCATGCAATGCAATGTGGAAAGTGAAGGAGGCTTGGTCTGGTACTCGTCTGAAAGCACTTCGAGTATCGAGCGTTTGGCGCATAAAGACATTGCCCAAGCTGAGCACAGGCTGTGTAAAAGTTGGCAAGTTTAAAAAAAAGTAAGAAGAAAAAAAAAGAATCCAAATCGTTGCTTAGGATTGCATTTAAAGCCTTGACAACTGCTGCAAAAATAAAATTTAATTAAAAATGGACGAAAATAAAAGCTGCAAAAATTAAGCACAATTTTGACACACTCGCACTCACTTCACATACATTCGCACTTACTTGCACTTTATATATTTTGTTTGGCTTTTGTTTTTGCGGGTGTTGAAATGAGTTTTTGTGAATCCCTAGCTGTTAGTCAGGTAAAAGGGTATTTAACATTTATCTGTAGGTATGTACTTGAGAGACGGAAGCGTTTTGTGTTCTATAAAATAGATATCTAATTGATAAGCTTTGATAACTGAGTCTATATAGATGAGTCTGCCTGTCTGCATAAGAGTTAGGGATGGGCATTTATAAGGTACCCTTCTAACTATTTATCAGACATTCTATTAAATCTTTTCATCTAAGAATCATTTCTCATAGAGCTTAGGAATTATAATGCACAAACAAAATTAATTATTCTTAGAAGATAAATTTCTTTTTGTAAAGCAAACCATTGTGTCTTATACGGGCGGGTCGTTTACTAAGATAGCGCGTTTGCGGCATCAAAAACTCAATTATTGGGATCTTCAGATATTCGAAAAATGTAAATGTGAATCTGAAACTTGGTGCAGATTCTTCCTTTCGTAATGTCTTTTTCTGGAAGTAGGAGTAGGAGTATGAAATTTGGCCACAAGGTGCTTCTTCAATTGTTTTTTTTTTTGAAGATATTCGAAAAATTAAGATGTGAATCTGAAACTTGGAGCAAACTCTTCCTTTAATTGAAATAAGAATATTTATTAAAACCAGCCAAAACGGAGCACAATCTGCCAAAAAATGTGGATTTTCGACCAGTGTGGATTGTATGAAATAAGTTCAGACCACAGATCTGCTCACCATGCATACTTATGTATATTAGGGTGGGTCATTTTGTATAGAGACGAAAAAGTTGATTTGCGGCGCCCCCTAGAATTACTCTACGAACAATTCTTAGCAACTTTGCCGAAGAAACCATATGTCTATCTTGAATTTCGAGCTTGCAGATTTCCCTATGTAACATTTGAATTCAATTTGAAACCAAAACTGTCAACTTTTTATGTGTATAGGGGGGTTTTGGGGTCAAAGAATTTATCTTTAAAATGTTATGTTTTTGTCGTTATAGGAAACAAACCTATTTTTAAAAATCTGCAGGCTTGAAATTCAAGATAGACCTATGGTTTCTTCGTCAAAATTGCTGAGAATTGTCGGTAGAATACTCATAGGGGGCGCCGCGAATTCAAAAAAAAATTTGACCCACCCTAATGTATATATATGGTCCTATTGCTCCGCGGTGGAGCAAAGGGCTTCCAGTCGATGGCGCTGCGGGTGATGTCGATTGGGTCTCTTCTTAGCACGTGCTCAAGCCAGCCCCGTTTCCTTTTCGGGATTTCAAGGCGCATCGGTATCTGGTTGCAGCGAGTCCAGAGGTCAGCATTTGAGATCGCATTAGGCCAGAAAACTCTCAAGATTTTTCGGAGACAACAATTAATGAAAACTTGCAGCGTTTGGAGGTCAGAGGCTGCAAGCTTCGAGGTTTTGCAACCATACAAAAGAGTGGACTTCACGTTGGAGTTAAATATTTTTATTTTGGTGCGTCGTGTGATAGTCGTTGAATTCCACACAGCATTTAGCGCATGAATGCTTGCTTCGCTTTTTTTGTACGGTTTTCGATGTCTTCTCTTAAGCCATCATTATCAGATATAATACTCCCCAAATAGCAAAAGCAGTTCACCTCTTCAAGCTCTACGTTGCGGATTTTGAATTTTTGAGAGAAATGTTGTTAAAATGATTTTTAAACCCATGTGTAAGTTGAGTTAAGCGTATTTCGACGTTGGCTTCGTCTGACAAAGTTTTTTATTATCTAGTATGCGCCGTGTATGCCGCTCTCCAGAGCGACAAATGACCAGGACAAAACCTAAAACAAAAGGTGTTCATGCATATTTAAAAAAAGTTTGTTGCGTGTGAGTTTTTATGTGCGTGTGTGTATGCAAACAAATCCGTTGAGGTTAGCAAATTTTTGTAGCAGAGCTAAAGCTAAGGTCCAGATGTTTTGCTTTTGCATACATATGAAGACCATCTATTAAAATCCACAACAAATACCACCTGCAAAGAACTTTTTGTGACACTGAGAGCCATTATAGCAGACATATTCAGAGAGAGCAATGAGCAACATTAACACTGGTGCAAATTTTTCTGTACTAGTCGCAGATTGGACTACTTTGAATGTGAGTGGTTGCGAACTGGTTCAAAATAGAATAGTCGCGTGGTTGAAGAAAATGATGCGCTATACTCAGCATTCGTGCAACAAAAGAACTTCGACAATACACAAAAAAAGATATAAAAGAAAATAAAGAGCACATCAATACCTTTCGATCTAATCATCTTTTATGTCGATACAAAATTTCGCTCTTGAGATATTGATGATTAACTGAAATAAGTGCCCAAAAGCATGTTTAAACCTCGAAAACTGTGCTTAAGAAAAAAAAAGGTTGCCATTTTCGTGTTTTTCGACCCCAAATTACCCTAAAAAACACTTTTTTACGAAGGTTCGTTTTTCGTGTAAACTAGTGTAATAAGAATATCAAAGAATATTTAAAAATTTATTTCAATATAAAATACTTTTTTAAACCTTTTTTGCTGATTCGATTTAATTCCTTTTGCAACAGAACATTCGGTTTCAAACCATATGAAAAATTTGGTGTAATTGGGAGCACCAAACATTCGGTTTTCCTAGCACTGGTATCGCTAGCATTTGCCCAAGAAAATCTCTACTAATTCAAGACACTGCCGTTCGGATTCGGCTATAAACTGTAGATCCCTTTTCTCTTCGAACAGTTATTAATAGAGATTGCCATGCTTCTCCTAGGAACAACTTACAAAAAAACAGTCAAGTCAGGGAAATTATTATTTTAAACATTCGGTTTCAAAACGTATCCGAATAAAATGTTCGGATTCGGTGGAAGTGGTGGTGATTGTGGCAGTGGTGGTTAGTAAACTACTAATTTTCTGCCTGAACCAAGGCTCGTGCAAAAGAAACCACACTGCTTAATGTTCAGAGTGGTTGAAAACTAACTCCGAACTGGTACGGCTTACAGCAGAGCGCGAAGGAGATGCCCATTGCTGTGCTCTCTCACATATGGGAGCGAAATACATGCATATGTGTTTGCCTTTGTGCGTGTTTCCCTGCGCCAGTGTGCGTGTTTTTGTCTTATGTGGTCTGCAATATAATGGACCCATATCAAAATTTAATGCCTTTTTTGTGGGGCAACAAAATACTATGTAAAGTATAAAGCTGACCGCAGCTTTTTTTTGTTTTTGTTTTTTCACTGTGTGTGTGTGGTTGGGTGTGTTTCGGTATGTGTTGACTTTTCCTAAAGATAAGCGTAAATTATATGCATGCATATTTTAGTTGAAACGATTAGTGGCACATGATTTGGCTTTAAATTGATTTATACCGATTTCTTGGGCCACATTTGATTGCAAGTTCAGGCCAAAAATAACGCTTCAAGGAATGGGAAAAGAAAATAAATACTTTATATCGAAAACGGTTTTCTATGCAAATCGATAAATAGACTATTGCAATCACTTGAAGCAGTTTTGGGTAAACTTTGAATGCATCAAACATTGCGAGGTCAAAAGAAAGACATTGGGTCACAATTCGTTACACTGTACATTTAGGTTAAAGATACATATAATGAATTTTTGTAAATGTTTTTTTTTTTTTAATTTATTTGAAATTTTTAGACTACTCTTATTTTTAATATTTTTAAAATTTTTAAAATAAAAATTGGTCAAAAATTTTTTTTTTGAATTTTTTATTTTTTTTTAAGAAAAAAAAATCCAAAAAATAATAAACATTTTTATTTTAAATATTTTAAGAGTTTGCCTTTTGTGTAAGAGTGCCCTACTTTTCGTTGTCTCGGTTCTGGGGCTGGCGTAAATGCCCTTGCTAGCATAAATGTAAACAAGTCCCAAAGATTCTGATAGTATGACCAAATATTCTTAAAATACGATTAAAAGACTTGAAATTATGATTTAAGAGATATTTATGATAATACTTACACCAGAAAAAGTAACTTAAATAAGAATCATTGAAAAATAAATTAAGTAAAAAAGATGGCGTACGTTTAAGTCGGGCG
Organism: Chymomyza costata; assembly: GCA_018150985.1. Classification (NCBI taxonomy): domain Eukaryota; kingdom Metazoa; phylum Arthropoda; class Insecta; order Diptera; family Drosophilidae; genus Chymomyza; species Chymomyza costata. The sequence goes on from JAECWU010000030.1 coordinate 3,651,403, forward strand.
CAGACGACTTTGGGATACCCTGTACCACCACATTGCAATTAAGTCCGACACATTGCTTAAAACCTCCAAAAGATATTTTATTCGGCAAATTTGGTTACGATATTTTCATAAAAAAAAAGAAATCATATATATTTATATATACTATATATGATATAGTCAACCGATTTTGATCAAATTTCGTACACTGATTGGGAACTATAAAAAACTTCCGACTGCCAAATTTGGTTCCGATATCTTCAAAACCAAACGAAACACAACGAATTTTGTAAAAAAAGCGTTTTTTTTGACCGATCGTTCCTATGGGAGCTATATGATATAGTCAACCGATTTTGATCAAACTTGGTGCAGTGCTTGGGTACTCAAAAAAACTTCTTAATGCCAAATTTGCCAATAATATCTTTACAAACAAACGAAACGCAACGAATTTTGTACAAAAAACGATTTTTTGACGAAGGTCCTATGGGAGCTATATGATATAGTCAACCGATTTTGATCAAATTTGGTACAGTACTGGGGGTCTCTAAAAAACTTCCGACGGACAGACGGACATGGGTATATCGACTTCTCTAGTCACTCTGATCATACTTTAGGTAACTTTGGGGGGTCTCCGACGTCTCCTTCAGTACGTTACATACATTTTCGGCTTGCACAAACAGTGAAAAAAAACTCTTAATTTCCGATTTTGAAAAAATCGAAAATAAAGGCTCAAAACTTATTTTAGGATTTTAAATAATTTTATATCTCTTATATTATCTTATGAAAACCAAAATCTATTTTAAGATTATTTAAAATCTTAAAATAAGTTTTGAGCCCTTATTTTTGATTTTTTAAAAATCAGAAATTAAGCGTTTTTTTCACTATTTTCGAATCTTTACGCCTTTTTTTACATAATTTTTTTTCGACGATTCTTATTTTAGTTATTTTTTCTGGTGTAAGTATTATCATAAATATCTCCTATATCATGATTTCTTGGGCTTATTTGTAAAAATCTAATCTAAGCATGGTCTAATTGCGGTCATGGTTTTAAGTTTCCTGAAGAATTTTGCGATTGAACGTGTAAAATCAAATGGAAAACCACAAGATTTCGCAGTCAGACGTTTCTTAAAAATTACTTCTTTACAAACTTCTGATCTAGTTAACTGTAACGTTGGCAACTTTATTTATTCTTTTTGAAAAAATGTTGCGCCAATAAGTCGACAATCTCACACCATCCCTTGCAACTCTTTAAAACAAGGATTTTCTGATATTTTCACTTGCTTTGACTATGACAAAATGTATAATACTATTGGTGCGCAACTAAGTTCTCGCTGTTTTTTTTAATGAAAATGTAACTTTATTATACAAAAATGGTTATCAATGACTCATTCAAAGTATTGCCCATCGCTAGCTACAACTTTTTCCCATCTTTCAGGCAGAGCTCGAATACCTTGACGGTAGAATTGTTCGTTTTTAGGCTATCCACGAATCAAGCCATTTTGCGATATCTTCACATGAGTGGAACTGCTGCTCAGCCGGACCATGTGCCATCGAGCGGAACCAGTAATAATCGGACGGCGCAATATCTGGGGAATATAGCGGGTGGGGTAGGACTTCCCACTTGAGCGTTCCAAAGTAGGTTTTAACAGGATTGGCAATGTGAGGCCGAGCGTTGTCATGCAGTAAAATCACTTTTTCGTGCCTCTGCTCGTATTGTGGCCGTTTTTCACGCAGTGCTCGGCTCAATCGCATCAATTGAGTTCGATTCCGTTCCCCAGTGATGGTTTCGCCTTGTTTCAACAGCTCATAATAAACAACACCGACCTGGTCCCACCAAATGCACACCATAACCTTCGCAGCGTGAAGGCCACGTCGGCCGAGCCAGTGACGTGGAAGCATGACCGGGTTGTCCCCAAGATTTTTTCCTCTTTGGGTTGCTGTAATGAATCCATTTTTCATCACCCGTCACGATGCGATGAAGAAAACTCTTCGTTCTTTGTCGCTGGAGCAGTTGTTCACAGGCGAAAAAACGACGCTCAACGTCCCTTGGTTTCAAATCATAAAGAACCCACGTTCCTTGCTTTTGAATCATTCCCAACGCATGCAATCGCTTGGAAATGGCTTGGCGGGTAACTCCTAATGCTGAAGCAAGCTCTTCTTGCGTTTGGCACGAATCTTCATCGAGCAATGCCTCCAATTCAGCGTCTTCGAAGGTTTTGGGTCTTCCTTTACGTGGACGGTCGTCAACATCGAAATCACCGTCTTTGAAGCGACGGAACCAATCACGGCACGTTGTTTCGCTTGGAGCAGCATCTCCGTACACTTTTTGGAGCTCTCGATGCGCTTCAGCTGCCGTTTTTTTCGAACAGAACAAGAAAATCAACACTTCCCGCAAATGATGATTTTTTGGCACAAAACTAGACATTTTCACACAACCACAAGTAAATAGTGCAAAAAGAAATTCAATAATGTGCCATAGCAGTTTGCTTACCATATGCCTAAGCTTCGTTTATGAAGTTTTGGGTATGTCAAAATCGACCAGAACTTAGTTGCGCACCTATATTTTCCGAAGTTTGAATTTCATAAGATCTCTTAATGCTTTAACTTTACACTGCAGCTAAATTATTAAGTACATTTGTTATGTATTGACCCCTTTCAGTAAGCTAAAACTCTTTCGCCTTTCGACCAACAGTGAATATATTTGCAACAAATCCCAAATAACATGAAACATAAACACATAATCTCTATTGAAAGCCACATGAATCCACCGCTGACTATACATCCAAAAAAATATACGTACTCGTATATAGTGCACATTATCGAATGCAGATGTTGTCACTAGTCAACCACACAAACGTTAATTAGCACACAACTGTCCGAGGGAAAATTCCAAAATTATTCGAAACGCTTATTCCATTTGCCGCTGATTGAAACAATGAAAGAGCCGCTACCAGCTCAGCTTGACTGGATTAGCTGATGAACTAAAAAAAAAAACTAAAAACCAGATGGAACGCCAAATTTTGGTATGCCAATTATTAAATACCCTGTTTATAAGGCTAGAGTAAGAACTTTTTTGTGTACCTATAGGTACAAAGGGTATACTAGATTTGTGCAATGTATGTAACGGACAGAAGGAGGCGTGGCAGACTCCAAGTCCTTTGTACCAAAATGCTTATTATAACCTCGGGTAGCGCTTGAGCCATGTCCGTCTGTATGAACACCTAGATCTCGGAGACTAGCAGAGCTAGAGATACGAAACTTTACCAGTTGATGCGCATATTTCCTCAAAAGATGAAGTTTGTTGAATCATGTCAATATCTTTCCCCGTTCTTCCGTAGCAGTGTTTCGCGGTTTTTAGCTACACCTTTTAATATTTTAAGGCCTATACGCAGTTCGCAAAATTTCGCACGGAACGACAAAACTTCATATAAAAAAAAATCCCAAATGTAATATCCCAAATGGGATTTTTGTTTTTATGTGAAGTTTTGTCATTGCCCTTTAATCTGAAACTTAACAGAGCGATGCGTTGTGGTTACATGCATCTGTGTGTTCTCCCACACCCCTCAACATATCCCTTTGAAACTTACCCCATATACTTTAAATAACTTTTTTGACGTAAATTTCGATTTTTATCAAAATCGGTTAAAATTTGCGGAAATAACGTTTTGCACCAACAAAAAAAATGTTCCAATTGGAAAGTTCTTAGAAGGAATATGCAGGAATACAATTTTTTTCGCGAAAAAACGTACAGGGTATTAAACTGTCGGGCACCGCCTAGACTGTATTACATTTTTTTTATTAAGTTTTCAACATATAGGATAATAGGATTATAAAAAGATTTTTTGTGATTTTTTAAATATAAACAATGCATTTTGAAAAATATCGCACAATTATTTAAGATAAAAATGAAAATTTGGCACAATGTGCAACACCGAATCTTATACAAGTCTTGTAAATCGATACTACTCTACTATCGTCTATCGTGAAATCTATGTAGCAAGCAGTAATTGTCTGTGCGAGTTCAATTTTGTAACTTATAATGCCTTGAAAACAGGATCGGTAAGCTCAATCAATTTAAAAACTATTTTCATGAGCCAAAAAATATTTACGAAATTCACACTTAAAATTTATCGGGTAGCTCTGTACTAAAATTTTTTGAAGCATCTAGTAACATTAAAATGTTGATTTTTTAAAGATCAATTTTTATCTAACTTTTGTGTCAGTGCTCCGGTAAACGAAACCGAACAATTTTATTCGAATTCGTTTTTGCGTGCTGCTGAAAACTAATTTTTTGTCGATAACTTCGCATATTTCCCTAAATATTTTTGATAAATTCGTGTATTTCCCTTATTTTTTCCTATAAATTTTCATGTTGTATTGGCGCGAAATTATTTTTGTTTGACACAAAACAGCTGACATGGTTGCCGCTGCTCTGCACCTTTCTAATACATTTGAGGTATTCACGCTTTGTGCTGACTTAAAGGAGTTAAAAATTTGTTGAAAAAGTCAACAGGCCAAAGTGTGAACAGTTTTTCACATTACATTTTCATTAAAATATTGCTCAGGTGTTTTCGTATGTTACATGCACACACGCGATCACCAGAAAATTCGTTTTGGGTTGTGCATACACTATTTTTTGGGTTGAGTTAGGAAAAACTAATTGCCAGTTAATATCTAATATGAAGTTGCCATAAATTTGTAAATATCTAAGAATATCAATGAATATTTAAAAAACTATTTTAGCATCAAATTCGTACTTTTTTAAATCTATTTTGTCCATTCGTTTTAATTCCTCTTGCAATAAAACATTCGGTGCCGATTAAAAAAATCGTTTTGGTGAAATCGGGAGCACCAAATTCGTTTTCCGGAGCGCTGCCGTATGTAATCTTTCAAATATTTGGGTTTTGTCAGTCTTTTTATCTCATGTCTATAAAGTAAACATAATTTTTAATACATGTTTTTGTAAGTTTAGGCAGCTCTTAATTTTTTGAACTGTGAGTTGGTTGCATATTTTGAAAAAGAACAGATTTGTAAAGAAAGTTTTGTGGAAGGAAGCTCGTCTGGAATTTATAATTATAACATTGGTGATGTCCTAAAGACTCTCATAAATGCGTTTTACATACTTTCGAGTGTGATCCACGAATTAGCCGACCTAACAACCAAAACAAAACTCTTACTCACTCACTTCATTGTTGGAAATTCTTTTACTACCGAGCCATTTTCATACGCTTTATAAAAGTTTCAGGATCATTAAAATTTGACTTTAAGCAGCAAGATACCATTTGCAATATATTATTTTAGAGGCTGGAATTACGCGTCGCTGTCGGTCCTAAAACTTCAAACTAAGGACCGTAGAGATCAGATCTCTTTTTTTCTCAAGCATATACAGGGTTTTCCAACAAGAGGTGTTATTTTGAGTCACCCGGTATTTCGGTAGCTGTCACTTTTGAAGCTTTTATTATTTGACATTTGACAAGTAGAAACTACGCCATTTCAAAAATGGAACGATACACGCTTCAACAACGCATTGAAATTATTAAAATTCACTACAAAAATGGTGAAAATCTTCCATCGAAAAATCATCTTGACTGATGAGGCCCATTTCCACCTCGGTGGCTACGTCAACAAGCTTAATTGTCGCATCTGGGGCTCGGAAAACCCAAGTGTTATTGTTGAGAAGCCTCTCCATCCTCAACGTGCGACAGTTTGGTGCGGTTTATGGTCCGGCGGGGTCATTGGACCTATCAAGGTCATAGGGTAGCCACTTTGCGATTTGGTTATGGAAAATTTCATGAAAAGGATATGCTCCTGTAGGCGTGGTCGTGGTGGCCATTCGCCTGATGTTGTTTTTCATTATTTACGGCATACCTTCCTCTTTATTATGAAATAAACATCCGATCATTTATCTCAAAAAATTTCATTTTTCTTTGTATACCAAAAATAACACCTCTTATTGGAAAACCCTATACAATGATTTTCTAGGTTTACGGTGGCCATCTTAGGTCCACCATTTTGTAATTTTGAAATTCTGACCCCAGATTTGTGATTAGCGACCACGAAAACCCATAGTTGCATACCCAACTCGAACTTTAAACACAAAAATAGAAATGTATACTCGGTCCGCCATTTTGAATTTTTGAAAAATTAATAAGATACTTACAATCAGCTACCACAAAAGGTTAGAAGGGACTGCAATAATGTTTTTCTGAAAATACGATTAAAAATAGTAATTAAATTATGCGGTTGCTTTGCTGTGGCGGCCATTGTAGCTGCGCCATTTTTAAATATCAAAAATCACCATACGGCTTTAAAAAGAAGACGAGAAGACAAAAACGTTGATTTATCTTAAAAATTGAAGTGTGAATGGCTGTTTTGACAGAGAATGACGCATAAGTTGAAATAATATGTTAAAAAGATCGAAGAAAAAAAATGCAATAATTTTTAGTTACCAACAAATTGAGTATCCACAAGATACTCTGTTGTGATCTTAACAAATAATGAAATTTGACTTTTTCTCGAACTTCGCCAACCAATTTTACTTGAAATGGTAAAAATCTTCAATGTATTAGTTCAAAGTTTGGCTATTGCTTTTTTGAAGAGAATGGGTGTGGGAATGTCGCGACTGTAACTGCGCGCCATGGGTTGCTGTGCGAAGTACGCAGGGGGCTGAGCCCCTAATTTTTTATCGCTTCATTTAAATGTGGTGCAAATCGTGTTTTTTCGCAATATATGTACCTACTATAATTTAGAAAACTTTTTCTGGCTTAAAGTAACACCATTTTTTTTTCCAAAAAGGGTTCACTTATTCTTAGTTCTTAGTTAACTTTTAAGCATGCCCTCGTATTTATAGGAAACCCTAATCTACCTACACAATTTTGTTTACCACTCGTAAGAGCAGCCCAAAAGTCTCTGCTAATATTTTTGTGCCAAATTAGGACTTAATTAAAGCTTTTCAGTTCACACTAACGTCACAACTATTAGTCATGGTGCAGTAAAATTAGTTTCAAAGGACAAACAAACCAACAGCAACAAACCCAAAAACAAAACCGAAATAGGAGCTCACGGCGTTTAACAGGTTTTTTGTGGGTACCCCCACAGACGACCTGATTCGCATTTAAAGAGCCTGCTCAGGTTGAGACCCAATTAAATAGTCCGTCGGGCATGTTGCACTGAAATGAACTGAACTGTACTGAGCTGAGCTGCACTTGGCCCGGATTTCACTTTAGGCGGCTTTGGATACGGTGAATATTGCGCCTCTGGCATTCATTTTAATAAATACGTTTTGGGTTTACAATTTGTTGTTTTTTTTAATACACTGAAAGCAAATGGTAAGGGATATATTATGTAGGGGGCAAAGAAAGAAAATGGAAAACGAAGAAGAGCCCTCTGAGTATTAAGTAGAATGATAAGAACGATGCAAGAATACAATGACTGACGTCTTTCTATATTAACTATTTTTTAAGACTAAATGGGATAGGAGCCTAATATTTCGTATGATCAGGTTTTTTGCTAAAGACTTTTTATATTTGCTCCTTAATAGAATACTGCAGCTTACTTCTACATTAATGAAGTTATCAGCTTTTTATAAAATATGTATCCAACTCAATCATGGGTTCAAATTTGGTTGAAACCGGATCAGAATTAAAAAAAAATTTGAGAAACTAAGCTTTTACTAAAAGTAAAATTGTTTGTGTACAAGTCGATTTTAGCCAAAATTGCATATTATATAATACTTATATATGTATTATATAATCTACTCATATGGAGTCTAAACATAAGTATATTTTTTAAAGCTAAAAAATCCCAGATCTTGAAATACTTTAACTCTATGTTAGAAGCTCAAACTAGTCGCAAGCCATTAAGTATTAAGTTCCAACATATGAAACTAAACTCAGGAAATAAGCCAAAACACAGGGCATATTAAATTCGAGATATTTGGAGTGTTATCGGCCCACTTGTTTTTTATATCGTTTTGCGTTTCTCCGTTTGGAAACAAAATAAATTATTCAAATTAGTTCGTTTGGATTGAAAAGGGTTTGATTTGTAAGTGGGGGCACAAGTGGTCAACGGTCAGCATACAAACATAACCAATCTTTCATTTATGGTCAGCCAGACGTTTGTTTATAGGTATGCCTGTGTTTGTGCGAATCCTTGTTTGTGTGTGTATGTGAGGATGACCCTCTGGCATAATTAAACTGCAAATTTGAAAAGGCTTTTCATGTGACAAGCCACAAACCCAACTGATTTCATCTGCCAGACAAATCGATGGAATTTTTAAAGACGAAGCAGTTTGCACATGGAAAATAATTTGAACAAGGAGTTTCTTATAGCATATATTTTTTTTATATAACACATTTGTATAAATTGGCAAATTTTTGAAGCAAAGACGAAATTATCATTCATTGGAGTATAAGCGTTCCTTAAGCTCTGATTTGGAAAAAAGTGGAGAAATGTTTGTACAGTGCTTAAATTTGGTGAACGCTTACGTCCTAAGGGTACATTGCGTATACGTAATTTTTTGTTTGTTTTAAAATCTCATAATTTTTAACGTTTTTTTTTCAAACATAACTATGCTCGTAGTACAGTTTATGAATACAATATTTATAGTTTTATATTACAGTTGACAGCAATATAAACCCAATTCTGTTTTTAGACGGTTTTGAAATAGCCCGGTTTAGAAAAAATTTTGTTTTGGCAAACAAATTTTCTTATTAACATAACCTTTTAAAAATTTAGTTAGGTAATTCCTATTGTTAATTTTTTTCATTAGCAGCTGAAGGGTTTTTTTGTGGCTTTTTTACATGGTTTTTTCTGGAACGTTTCAACCGTGTAAAAAAAGAACTAGGTATGTATATTCATTTTCTGCTACGCTCCATAAAAGGCTACATTGCGTATACGTAATGATATTTTTGCTATTCAAACGTAACTATTCTCGTTGTATAGTTAAAAAAAATCAGAAAAGCTATCAAAAAAATTCGTTGTATAGAATTATAATTAATGATAAAAAAATGATTACGCTTTGCACAAGACCAAAATATAAGATTTTTAGCATAATGAAATTTAAAACATCTTCTAATTAGCAATAAAATAAAACCAAAAATTTCTGATCCGCAATAAAAGAGAGATTTAATAAAAAAATTCTTAAAGGGATCTCTGGATATGGTTTATTATTATTTTATTATTTATATTTGGTATAAAGATGTACTGCGACCCAAATGGATCTATTGTACCCCCCTCACGGCTCAGAGCTCTCCCAACAGTCCAATGGCGTGCATATATTCCAGTATTTTGATTGGACTTAGGGTAACAACGATCTCCGGTGGGAGAACGTACATGCCCAGAAACTTGTTTCTTTTGCTGATGAAGGCCATGCACTTACATAGTGAATGTATTGAAGTTTGTTCCTCCATGCTGCAAAAGCGACATAGTCCACTATCCGCTATGCCAATTTTATTTAAGTGGCTGCGGAGCCTACAATGTCCCGTCAAGAGGCCCGTCAGGATCCTCACGGTATTTTTCCCGTGAGTTATCATGAGTTTGAACCTCTTGCGGTTGTAGTTAGAGAGAAGGGCTTTTGCCTGCTTGAGTCCTGGTGTCTGTGCCCAGTGAAGCAGCCGTTTATTTTCCTCCTCCATTCTCAGCAGATCCTGTACCACGTGGTTACCAATCCCACAGTATGGTTCGGGTCCGATTAGCGGTGTTGCTGCACCGGTCCTTGCTAGTCTGTCTGCCAGCTCATTTCCAGAAATATTGTTATGTCCTGGAACCCATCTAATCGTGAGCTTATTCCTAGCACCTAATTTGTCTAGTGCAGTTACCACTTTATTGTTTGTGGTTTCATTGGGTGAACTGCAGAAAGAGATGTCCAGGCCTCTTTCGTGCCGAGTTTAATATCAAAATTCTGATTCAACTTGTACTCAGCTAGCATTTCATCCCTTGGTTGCAGAAGCATAGGTATGACCTTTGCTAAGTCTGCAGCATCTTTCCCGGTGAGGCTGAAGTCAACTCCTTCCCTCCCAATTCTTATTAATGTTGCTTTCCGCTGCATATCGATAAAGATATGAAGTGGTGTAACATCCATTAATAATTTTAGGGCCGCAGTAGGACAGGTGCGCATTGCTCCTGTCATACATATGCAGGCCATTCTTTGTAGTTTCTGCAACTTTGTTTTGGTCGTGCTAAGGCGCGCCCTGCTGCCCCAGGCTATTGCCCCATACGTGAGCATGGGTCTGACAACCATTAGGTAGAGCCATCTTATTATTCGTGGTGAAGTACCCACGATTTCCCGGCAATGTTTCTACACGTAATGAGAGCCCTTGAGCACTTATTTATCGTGTTGTCTACATGGGTCCTGAACTTAAGCTTGGAGTCAAAGGTGACTCCAAGGCACTAGACTTCATTACTCGCTTCTATGCTGCATCCTGATAGGGTTATATTCCTCATCCTTCCAAGTTTATTTCACCTTGTGAAGGATACTATGACTGTCTTGGCAGGATTAAGACTTAGGCCTGCCTTTTTACACCAGTCATTAGTCTCCTTGAGACCTAGCTGGATAATGTCGCAGAGTGTTTCCTCATACTTGCCTCTAGCTATATATGTCGTCAGCGTAGCCTTGGCATAGTATGCCTCTGCCAGCTAGTCTCTCCAGTCCAGTAGCTCATCTACTAGCAGACTCCATAGGGCAGCCTCTTGTCGTCATTACTGTGGTAGATTGCCCAAAAATAGTTGCTGTGGCTAGTCTAGATGCCAGCAGTGAGTTTATCCATCTGCTGGTTGTTGCATTTAGGCCCCTTCTGGCCAGTGATGCTTTGACGGCCTTATGAGAGGCGTTGTCAAAAGCACCCTGTATATCCAGGAAAGCCCATAGTGCCACTTCCTTATGAGTTGAAGATTCCTCAATAAGGGTTCTCAGCTGATACAGTGCAGTATCCGTAGACCTTCACGCTCTGTATGCATGTTGCATCCTTTGAAGAGGTCGCTGCACTAGCAGTGTGCTTCTAATTCTGAAGTCTACCAGCTTTTCCAACGTTTTCAGCAAAAACGAAGTTAAGCTGATAGGTCTGTATGCCTTTGGATTAGTGATATCTTTCTTCCCGGCTTTCGGGATGAAGACCGCTCTAGCTATACTCCATGCTGTAGGTATGCTAGGCTGCTAACCAGTACTCTAAGGCTGCTAACCAGTACTCTCCTGATAGGGGTCAAGAGGCTGTTCAGTCCTTTCTGTAAAAGGACTGGATGTACACCATCCACGCCCGGAGTGGAAGATAAGCGTCTGGCATTCTTTTCGAAATCGCTTTGTGAAGTCTAGCTCCTTCACTCGTGTTCTTTATGGCTTCGCAAAAGGTTCTGTAGTTCCTTTGCTTGGCCTTTCTAATCTCTCTGTTATACAGAGTTAGGCTATCCCGGTAAGCGTCCCACTCTCCATAGCGCTTGCTGTATTGAAGAGATGTCGGGTAACTTTCCGTAGCTTTTCGAGTTGGGCGTTCCACCATGGCGCGTTCTTCTCCTTCTTTGCATTACCAAGTGGGCAACTTTCATTGAAGGCGTTCACAATACGCGTGTTCCACTCCTCCACTGCACATTCCAGCTCAACAGGGTTTCTGGGCTTTCCAGGTGCTCTGCTGGATGTGTTTTGCGCAAGGGAGAAATTGAACTTATCCCAGTCTGTATTCCGGGGGTTGCGTTTGCGTTCGCAACTCCTGAGATTTACCCCTAGGTTAAATCTAATAATCCTGTGGTCTGACATAGACTCTTCAGGAGATACGTGACAATTGTTTATGTGCGAGCTCAGTACCCTATTGGCCAAGTTTATGCCCTTTGGATATGGTTCTGGAAACTGCTCCCAATGATTTTTAAAAACTAATGGTGCAGTTCGATTCAAAGGTCAAAAAAAAAAACAAATCTTTCGCAAAATTTCAGTTTTTCAACGTAACGCGTTACGGCTTAGTTTAAAAAAAACGCGGTTTTCGCTTTAATTTAATTGTGACTAAACTACTCAATATTAAAAAAATTCTTATTTTTTTTTAAATTTTTTTCTTAAATATATCAATCACCTTTTTTTAAAACACATGTTTGTATACGTCCTTTTTTGTGAATGTGAATCAAATCAATTCGCTGGAACAATGTTTAAAAAAAAATAAAATAATTTTTTTTTAAGAATTTATGAAAAAAAATTTTTTTAGTCCAAAGATGGAAAAAAATGTATAAAATAAAAAAAAAAAAATTAATCACTCATAAAATGGAACTTATTTTTACAAACCCATACATAAAGGGTGTTTTTTTAGAGTTCTTTTATTCCTTTAACTCCTTGAGGAGCATAGGGTTTCATAGCATAGAGCATAGAGTTGTACAAGTTTAAATCATAATCAAGTAAAGAAATATATTTTTAATATCAATTAAATGGGCTTTATTGGATAGAAAATTTTATGACATTATATATATATATTATTTCCTTTAACTCCGGTTGGAGCGTAGGGCCAGATGACAGTAATGTTCTGTAGATGTAATGGTGTTTCGACGAAAGCTTGTGGATTATTCTGTTTATTTACGTACCCAACCAAAAATGGGCTTCATCGGAGAACAAAATTTTGAATAAGTTTGAAAAACGGAAATGTCTAACCAAGCTCATCAAAAAGCAAGTATTAGCTGTTAAATGGGTTGTCAGATAAAGCAGTGTTGTCAACTCAAAGTTGTGAACCTCTAAAAAAACCACGCTATATGTTCGTTTCGCCAAAGCCTGCGAAGGAACATTTCATTCTAGAATACATATTTTATTAAAATTCACCGATAATGGTCAGCCTAAGCAGCACTCTCAAAAATTATGATGCATCACCAGCAATCGACGCCACTTTTACATCGTTTCCAAAACTAGTTTTATCCCTTAAAAGCGATTTAAACAAATTTTATTACATCATATTTATTATTATGTTTTTTAATTTTTAATTAAACAACATATTTATACTCAACTATTTTAAAATGTGTTTAAGTTCAAATTGATTTTTTCACATCCAGTTGGCAGCACCATTGTTTCTAAAAAAGCAGGCCTTTATTTATTGTACTCTATTGCCATATTATAAATCAAAAAAGTTAAACAAAAATAATTAAATTTGGGAGCTAACAAAATTGAAAAATTCTATTTCTAGAAAATAATAAATTTTCTTCTTGCTTAACCAACCAAGCAACAACAATGAGCTGGCAAGATTTTGTCGATAAACAACTTATGGATTCCAAATTCTTGACCAAGGCCTGCATAACCGGACTCGATGGCAATATATGGGCTCAATCCGATGGCCTGAAGGCAACAAAGGAGGAACTTTCGAGTTTAATTAGTGGTTTGGATCAACCGGATCAATTTGTTAGCAATGGTATTACACTAGACGGTAAACGTTATATTTACCTTTCGGGCACTGATCAAGTTGTACGGGCAAGGCAGGGTACAAGCGGTGTGCACTGCATGAAGACAACACAGGCACTAATTGTAGCCCTTTACGAGGGACCCATTTTGCATCAACAGGCTGCAGCCGTTGTGGAGAAACTAGGCGATTATTTGATTTCTTGTGGGTACTAAGCACTTGAGCAGCAAAATGCAACAACATTAAGTCAATACATCAACTGGATTTCAATTTTGGAAAAAAAATCGTAAGTACGCTACATAATCTGGCAAATTAAATTTATAGCTAATTACACTTTTTCAGAAATTTAAATTTTATGTTTATGCCTGCTAAGTTCAGTTGTCCACAAGCTTCGAAAGGATTGGCACTCGAATATTTTGTCAAATGTATGTTTAGCAAGGATGTATAGAGAAAAACAAATATATATACTTTTAAATGCAATAAAAATAACAAAAATGTACAGAGATCATTTGCTAATGGAATGTCGTCAAGCTAAGCCATTCATATCATTTTTTCTTAGCTTCACAGTCCGGGGTGGACCATAGCTTCATCAACAATCATCCTCCAGTTAACTCTCTCCCTCGCTTCATCTTTCCAATTGCGAATGTTCATCGTCTTCAAGTCGGCTTCAACGTCATTAAGCCATCTCCTACTGGGTCGGCCCCTTTTTCTTCCTCCTATTGGACGTAGAGTAAGCACCTTCTTTTGGATTCTTTCGTTTGGCATTCGTATAATGTGACTTATCCATCTAATCCGCTGTGCTTTAATAAAACGTATCACATTCGCACCACCAATAATAATTTCAATTTCGTTGTTGTAACGAATACGATACGTGCGGTCTTCAAGTCGAACAGGACCGAAAATTTTTCTCATAATGCTTCTCTCAAATCTCAATAGTTGGTTTATATTAACTTTCAATGTCCATATTTCAGCACCATATGTGACGACCGGTCGTATAAGGGTTTTGTACATTTTGGTTTTCTGCATGCGTCATAAAACTTTTGATCTAATACGCCTTGCTTGCAGCTTTAATTATTTCGTCTATAGCAATCGATGATGCATTCATTTACGTTTTCAAAAACAGAATTGTCTATGACTAGATTGTTGACTTCTACATTACGGGGTGACCGAAGCGTAAACTTAGTTTTCTCAGCATTGACCTTTAGTCCTATTGCTTTTGCTTTCGCTTCAAGTTGTTTGAATATGCGGACTAGCCTGTTTTAATCTTTTGCCATGATGAGAACATCGTCAGCATACGCAGCTATTTGAAAATCTTTGTCAAATATTGTTCCGTTCGAGTTAACGTTCTTTATGACTGTGTGCAGCATCAGGTTAAAGATCATAGTAGACAATGCGTCTCCCTGTTTTACACCGGACAGGACCTGGAAAGGTTGTGATATTTCGCCTTGTACTAGTACTTTGCTAGTAGTATTCTCCAACGTGCAAATAACGAGATCAATTCAGATTTCTTTCCTATCTAAACTATCAAACGCTTGCTGAAAATCAATAAATAGACAAAAGATATCTATGTTATGCTCATAAAATTTCTCAAAAATTTAGTTTACCAGAAAGCCTTGATCAGTTGTTGATCGGTTGGATCCAAAGCCGCACTGGTACTCATCTATTATTTCATCAGCATAGACTCTCTCATACACAATATTTGTGAACACTTTGTAACCGGCGTTTGCCTTTCTTATGTATGGGTACTATTACGCTTGTTAGCCATTCACTTGGTATTTTATTTCTTTCTCATATAGTTCTCTCTAGAAGGTGTATCTGCTTGTGTAAGGCTTGCCCTGCATACTTTTTATAGCTCTGCCGGAATCCCATCTTCGCCACTGGTCTTGTTGTTTTTTAACTTATTTATTGCTAAGGTTATTTCGTCTAGACTAGGTTCTTCAACAAATATCTCAGCCGTATCAATCTGTCTTATTTCATTTGTATTATCACTGTCATGGTTTACGTTGAGTAGATCGGTGAAATGTTATTTCCATCTTTCTATTACTTGTTGTTTGTCACTACGGATATTTCCATCTTTGTCCTTACAGACGTTGGTTCTTGGATAAAATGCTTTTGTCTGCTTTTTTATGTTTTGGTACATAGACTTGACATTTTTATTGGCGAAGTCTTTTTCTATTTGTTCAATCTGCCGTTTCATACACAATTTTTTCTTTGTCCGTATTATTTTTTTTGGCTTCTTTTCTTTTTTTTGCGATCCATTTAAAGGTGGCCCGATTCATTTATTTTCGCCCTTTTACATACATTTGTTGATATAAATAATCACTTGATGGCTTTCTAATTTATCGGCTATAACAACAAAATATTTCCATATTTTGCTGACACTTTTTGCTGTCCGCCAATTTAGTTGGTATATGTATATGTTTATTTTTATTTAGCGGCAGGACAACACATCAACGGGTTTTATGCATGGCGGCATTTCCGGCCTTGATACTAGTAAATGTTTGCATAAACGCGTTAACGAGAATTGTGCATATGCAATCGAGTAAGCCCTAACAGCAATGCCTGACCACAGTCAACCGCAAAAGGGCGTGGCAGTTGGGGGCGTTTTGCTATGAGGCAATTATCAACACACCAATAACATACATTTAGCGAACAGACGTTGTTCTATGTTATGTCTGGCAAGCTCATAACTAACCGCAAGGTAGTCTGGCAAACCAACAGCAACAACAACAACGACAGCCACAATTACACCAACAAGTGTGACGTCACTTTGGGCGCTTGGAAACCCCTAAAAAGTGCAGCTCTTTGGCTCCCCCATCCCTCCCAAACATTGACATGATCAAAAGTGCAAGCTCAAGTTTGGTCAGGCGTTAACCATTAAAGCTTTACCTGAATACTCGTTAAGTAAAATTACATTTGATGAACAGACCAGGTGCTGGCTACAATTGAAACACTGTTGGAATGCTAATTTTTGCAATCTAGCCAAAGGGAGTAAGTTTGTTAAAATGATTTTTTTTGTACTGTGTAGCAAAGGTATAAATGCATCAAAGATTCATGCAAATGCAAAACTCCGAGTCGATATAGCCAAGTCTGTCGCTCCGGCCTTTCATTCGCTTGTCTGTTTGTGTGTTCTTACGTCTATCCTTTTGTCTGTTTGTCTGTCAAGTTGTCTGTCAATTGTATAAATAAAAGAGCCAGATATTCTAAACTTTACAAAAATGTGCATATCATCTGCAGGCAGGTCAAGCTTGTCGATTCATGTGAATATCATTTCCTGTACCCCAGAAGCTGTTAAGCTGTTAATTCGTCGTGTATACAGAAATTCAATTTTTTTCCTAAAAATCGAATTTTAAAGAAAAGTTCAAACATCTCTAGTCGATTGTACTTGAAATGGTTGATTTGTGGTGCTTCCTGAATATCCTTTACACTAAGATAGGGTGCTTAAGTGTTGAAACACTGTGGAAATTCATAGCATAGGCTAAGCCCCTAGTTATATTTAATAAATATTTGCTTTTCTCACCGACACCCGAGGCGGTGCCCGACAGTGTAATACCCTGTAGCTTTTTTTACGAAAAAAATTTTATTTCTGCATATTGCTGCATATTAATATTTTCAAATTGGAACTTTTTATTTTGGTGCAAAACGATATTTATGCCTACAAGTTCCGTAAATTTTTACCGATTTTAACGAGAATGGAAAGTTACGTCAAAGAAGTTATTTAAAGTATATGGGGTAAGCTTCGAGGGAATATGCTGAGGGGTGTGGTAGAAAAAACGATAAATTAATGGCGTGGGCAGGGGGACCGCATCGGTTAAATTTGGATGTGGGCTTGTTACTTAGAGCAAGCAAGACAAAAAATAGGAACCGCTTCCAAATTGTTCGTTAAAGTGATAAAGAAAAAAAAAATAGGACCAAGCTATGTAGCAATATGGTCCGCGAGAGGGAACCAGATAAAATGAGAAATATTCCTAAGTTCCAAAATGCTCTCTAACGGAGCGCAAGAAAAAAATAGGAACCACGACAAGTTTCTATTTTGTCCGCCAGAGGGAGCCAGACAAGAACTAGAAACAACTGTAAGCCAGAAAAAAACTGTGACGAAGAAAGAAAAAAACTTTGCTCTCTTCAAGAGAGATATTTTATTAATCAACAATCAACCCGTCTACGCATTTATGATTTGCATATTTTCTATTCGAAATTTTGGTAGTTTTCTAAATTGACCTACAATTCAAACCACTTATAAAAACTCCAATTCAAACTAAAAGAAAAGTTGTAAAAAAAGATGCTAGGAGATTTGGGTTGACCACGTCAAAACTTTTCTTTTTAAATTGGCAGTTACTTTTTATACAGCGTAAAGTAACAATCCTTGAACCTTTGCAGATAATTTGTTCGATACTGCCTTCGTTTATTAGTTTTATTAATTTTTAGTCCATATATTCATTTAAAAATATTGTGTTAAAATACAATTCGTTACCTTACATTTTTTTTTTATCATCAGTTGGGACATCTGAGCCCAAAAATTAATAAAATGAATTCCCATAGTTTTCATTCAATTTAATCGTGCTTAAAAGCACAAAAGCCATAAGTGCCCCAAACCGATTTTGACACAGATTCAATATAAGGATTTTAGAAGAGCTTCTAGGCGAAGTGTTACGAATTTAAACACTTTTAATTAAATCCACTAGATTTGTACCGTTTTTGATTTAAAAAAAAAAAATTGAGAAAGGATTTCAGTTTACGGAATGTAACTTGAAAAATTCTCCCATTATAAACCGAAAAAAAACATATTTTAGGAGAAAAGGCGCTTACGTGAAAAAAGTAGTTTGTCACCATCTACTGATGTTCTATCGGGCCTAGCTACATCAAATACTTTTGTTATCCTGTTTTTTTTGTTATATATTAAGATCATAACTTTCTCTCTTTCTCAAAAGTTAGGCAACATAAAGCACCTGATGGTCTCCGGTTGATCTCTGTTTATTAACTGAGCAGCCAAACCTAACCTAACCTATTGAGATAACAATTCAGGTTTGAGTGATTTTTTTTAATTTGAAGATTTATTGTGTAAAGTTGCTCAAACACATCCTAAACAAAATATTGCCCATCGTTTTTTACGACACTGGTCCATCATTCGGGTGGCAGACGGATACCTCGCTTGAAAAGCTTCTCGTCTTAGTTTTTCATTTCCTCAAATGTCCTGTTCGGCTAAGCCATTAGTCATTGATCGAAACCTGTGGTAGGGAAGGGGCAATATCTAGGGAGTATGGCGGTTGGAAAAAGACAATCCATTGAAGGTCCTCCAAGTTGACGATTTTGGCGATATGTGGCCGAGCTTTGTCATGTCGAAAAATTAACTTGCTGTGCCACTTGATGTATTGCGGCCTTATTTTCCTTCAAAGTCAGGATAAGTTTTATTAGGTTTGACTAGCTTTTAGAAGTTCACTACGAGCTGATCATACCAGATGATCCGTAGCATAAAGTTCTTGCCAGAAATATTCGGATGGTTTGGCTTACCGCACGATTTGTAAGGTTTGCATTGCCGTAGACCGTTCAATTTTTGTTTTCCGCTAAAATCTTAACGTTGATGAAATCCCTTCCAATTTTGCCTTTGGATCAGCTGTTCACATATAAAAAAACGGCGTTCAACTTCCTTGTCTTGAGTTTATATGGAATCCAATATCCCTGGCACCTCTCCCATAGCCTTGAGTAGTTGAGAGACTGCTAATAGGTCAGCAAGTTCCTTAAGTTAAGTTGAATCTTCGTCCAAGAGTTTTTTCAACTCAACGTCTTCAAACAATCCCTCAAAATAACTATTATGAACCGCCGAAACCAGTATTCAAAGTTTTTTAGCGATGAAGCATGAGCTTTGTATGTTTTTTTTTAAATGAAAACAGAAAAGCAGGAATACCCGTAAATTGTGTTTAGTTGACACAAAGGTAGATGATTCTATATTTTTGTGCGAAACATCAGCTGCAATTTGTTACGACTTTTGCCATTGGCTTTAACTCCCAAATTAATACATCATTTTCTTTTGGTTACAGGGTATAAAACAGAGATAAACTCAAGAATTTAGTACTTTTTTTTTTTGGCTAAAATACTTTTGTCTAGCATTGTGTGCCACAGTAATAAGTGTGGGCCGGCGTTATATGCAAACGTGCAGAAAACGTTTACAAAGTAGTGCTGCGACTGTTAAGGCTAACAGTGTTGGTAGTTGAGGTCTTGGCCTTAATGCAAGGGCAAGAGCAAGCAGTAGGAGCAACAGTTCGTTTCTTATTGGAAGTTGCCTTCCAGCGTGCATTAGTGCAGATGGGACTGGGAGGTAAAACGGCGCAGGCGCTATAAACAGTGTTGTGCACAAAAAAATAGTAGTAGAAAAAGTAGTAGGCCGCCAGAAATGTTAGTAGTAAAATTTTTAGGCGCTTAAAAGAGTAGTGAAAAAACGTAGTCAAACCAAAAAACATGTTTCAGCTTTTTAATATGCCCAAAATGATAAGCGCTATGTTTATTGAAATTATTTAACACCTGCTGTTATATAATCTTTACACATAATGCATATGCTTATCGCAGCAGCAGTCTGTCAAACACTTCAACTGTGCCACATCAGCTGTTTGACGCCGCTTATCAACAGTCCGTCCGAGTGTACGTTCCAGCGCGCTTCCTGCCGCTGCAACTGGAAACCGCTAACAGCAGCAACAATCACCCTCCCGACCAACCCCAACAGAAAGCCGATTTCCAGTGTTTCACGCTCGGGATGTGCTTCGTTTGTCTTGTCTGTTGTCGTTTGTCGTTCGTCGGTACCGCTGTAGCCGTTGCAACAGTTAGGCTCTGGCCTTAGATTTCATTCCGTTGCGATTTCAGTTCCTGTTTGTCGTTTCATGTTAACGCTACAAAAGGCAAAATAAAACGGTAGAACTTGTCTATATAACGGCGCGTGACCAACAAGTGTACGGTTTTTACGCATTCTAAACGGTTGTTCTTCAGGTGACAAGTGACAAGTGCAAAAAAAATAAAAATTAAATAAATGGCTTTCTCATTCGATAGCGGATTCGGTTTTTGGCTTTATGTTAACAATTAAATTTGTTTTATTAAGTGTGAGTGTGTGTGTGTGTGTAGTGAGTGTACTCATAAATTGAAAGTGTATTAAAATTTGAATAATAATCTGCTGTCGATTTGTATGCGCCACACGGCGTATGCGTAATGTGCTCAGGCATATTCATGCGCACATCTTTTAAGGTAAAATAGAAGCACTTTGCTTTCTTTTTGAGCATATTAAATAGCTGGATTATACTTTTTGAACTCTAAGACCTGTTTGAAATTTTAACTAGAATTTTTAAAGCGCGAGCTCAGCAAAGTTTGGGGTAGCGCTCATAAATAAATCTAACAGCTGCTTGTATATAATTTTTTTTTTCTTCAGAAATGATAACGCACTTGAACTGAAAATGCAATAAGCATTTAAATTCGCTGCTGCAAGTTTGGATTTTTTTTTTATTTTTGGTAGACTAAAAGATTTAAAAAGTGCTTTTTTGAAGATAAAAATCTTTAATTTGAGAGTTTTTGAAATGAATTTAAGCAAAACAGCGCTTGGCTTAAGATAGACATTAAAGCCACAAGTGCTTTAATTAATTTAAGAATGCTTAGAATGGTTTTAAGAAGAATCCTTAAAAAATTCACGCATCGTGTATTAGTTGAAAGATATTTTTGAAAATATTTATTTATTTCTATAATTATAAAGTAGAAGTTAATTCTAAGTTATAAAAAGGCTTGTAGCCTTCAGGCTAGTTTCAATATAATTATTTTTTCATATTTTTTTATATTCTAAGATCAACTGAACATTTTGAAGTGCTAAGACAGAAATTCTTAATTTCAGAGTGCTTAGAATGTTTTTAGGAATGCTTTCAATGAGTATTTCGTTATCAAGAATTTATAAGTGCTCAGCTAAAAAGAAATTTATTCTTAATTTATGAAAATTTCTTAAAAATTTCTTGTTTTGAGAAAATTTTAATTTACACTAGTTTACAAATTTTCAAAAATTTTGGTTTTCTCAACATGATTTAGTCATTTCCGTAGTAAAATGACACGCTAAATCCGAAAATGAAGTCCAAAAATTTTTTCATGGAACGGATTTTGAGATATTTAAAAAAAAAACATTTTTTGAAGTTAAAAAAAAATATCTTTACTTAAAGGCAAATAAATATCTCTGTTTGTACATAGCCGGTTTTTTTTTACCTGACTGTAGATAACTGAATTACCTATCAATTATACTTGGAACATATTTTTGTCAAATTTACGTTTCGGACGCTATTTATGCATTCATGTGAAATTTTTCGTTATTTTTAACAAATTTTTAAAAAAATTCTTTTTCGAACGTTAATTTAAAAATTTAAAAAAATTTATTCATGCTGTTTTTATCATGGCAGGTAAAGTTTGATCGATTATGAAAAAAATTAGTGGCTGTTAATCAAAATCGGAGAAAAAAATGTGAAAATATCAAGTATTTTTGTGAAAAGTGAAAAGTGTAAATTTTTTTGAAGAACCAAAAGTTTTATGTGAATAAATCATTTATTTATAAAGATATCGTTACCAAATTTGGCATTCGAAAGTTTTTTAGATTTCTCAAGCTCTTAAATTTCATTTAAATCGGTCGACTATATCATATAGCACCCATAGGATCGATCGTTCAAAAACACATGTTTGGTTCAAAATCCGGAATATTGCTCAAAAACTTCTAAAGATACATATATATTTGCCAAATTGGGATCCTATATTTTTAGAAACAAACGAATCAAAACGAGTTTGGCACAAAAAAATATATTTTGACCTATCGTTCCTATGGGCGGTATATGATATATACAACTGATTTTTACCAAATTTGATACAGTACTTGGGAGCTATAAAACACTTCGGATTACCAAATTTGGTCATGATATTTTTAAAAACACGCGAAACACAACGAATTTCGTTGAAAAAACGCTTTTTTTTACCTATCTGTCCTATGGGAGCTATATGATATAGTCAAGCGATTTTGATTAAATTTAATTTAGTGGTGGGAAGGTTAGGTTAGGTTAGGTTAGGGCGGCTGCTGGCTTGAAACCAGCACACTTAGGCCTGGGCTGGCCCGTTGTGACACCGCACGAGTGGTGGGAAACTCTTAAAAACTGCCAAACACAAAATTTGTTTACGATATCTTCATAAACAAAGGAAACACAACGAATTTAGCATCAAACGCGTTATTTTGGCCGATCGGTCCTATGGGTGCTATATGAAAAAGTCAACCGATTTTGATCAAATTTGGTACAGAACTTAGGAACTCTAAAATACTTTCGAATACCAAATTTGATTACGAAATCTTTATAAACAAACGAATTATCCATCTAAAATTTAACGTTTCCAGAAAAATCTAGTTTTTGTACTTTTTACAAAAATTCCCGGTAATTTCATAATTTTACTCCGATTTTGATAAACAACCACTCATTTTCTTCGTAATCAATCAAACTTTACGAGCTATGAAAAGAACTGTATTTAAATTTTTTTAAAAATTTTTAAATTTAATTTCGATTTAAATTTTTTTTTTTAAATTTGTTAAAAATGAGGAAAAATTTCATATGAATGGATTTATAACAACCAAACCGTAAATTTGAAAAAAATATGTTCCAAGTATAATCGATAGATAATTCAATTATCTAAAAAATAATCAAAATTAGTTTAGTACAACCAGAGATACACACACTTTTTTTTTAGTTTCGAAAAGTGTTTTTTTCGAAATATCTCGAAATCCGTTCCATGAAAACATTTTTGGACTTCATTTTCGGATTTAGCTTGCCATTTTACTACGGCAACGAGTAAAACATGTTGAGGATACATTTTGCTGTAAACTAGTGTTGTATAAAGATCGGAATTTTTTGTGTGTATTTATGAAATTTTCAATTTAACAAAGACTTTGAATTCCTTTAGACAATTGCAAGTTTACTAGACTCCTTAACCCATTTTCGCTGTTTTCGCGAAAAAAAATTTTATTGCAATGTAATCAATGTAGGGGCGTTACATTTGCCTTAGACAAGTTATTTGTAAAATTTTAGAATTTTCTGACACCTGGGAAGGGCTTGGCATCATGTTGCGTATACGCAACGCTGGAGCATTGCTCGACAATTGGAATAGTCTCGGAAGAGTAAAGCATAATTAAAGAATTTTATCATTCATGATGATTAATTTAGGAAGGAATATATCATATTTTTAAGTCGAAAAGACAAAGAATTCGCATGTAGTACATTTTAGTTTAGAGTTCAAATTGGTCCGAAACGATGTGTGTCCACAGACGCCAGTGTGTGTTTTTCAGGAGGTTGGAATAAGGAGAAGAAGGAAGCCTAAATATACATTTTAAACAAAAAAAAAAAATTTTTGCCGATACCTACACACACAAGACACATAAGAACAGAGGAAGAAAATGGGTTAAGCGATTGCATATGCAAGCTTAACTTGCTTGTTAATCTTGAAAGTTAGTTTTTATATTTGCTGAGTTAACGAAAAATTAATCCTGATTTGAAGCTGTTCTATAGTTTCCAAATTTAATAAGGGAATTAGAACAAAAACTTTAAAGCACTTTGAGTTTAACTCAAATCAAGGCTGCAAGGTAATATTTTTTATTTGTTGAACTCAATTCGGGGGCTCAAAACTGCAAGCTGTTTGAAATAAGCTGCAATAACCGTATTAGCCAATATTTTTTAAAAGCTATTGAGTTTTATTTAATCTAATAGTTATTTTTATTTAATATTATTACCAATTTCTATATAATATGAAACATTCATTCAAATTATGGCAAAAAAGTATCGCTTAAGGTCATTAGCTAAATGCACTATAAAACGTATTAATAATAATTAATTAAAATATTATACATATCTTTATTTTAAAAATTTATTAAAATGTTTTTAATGAAAAGTATTTTCTTTTGCATTATGAAAGTAAACCATTATTGAAAAAAAAAAAAATGCTGCAGGATTTGAAAGGATTTGGAATGTGGTTGCGTATTCCAATTAAAGTATAAACATAAAGTACCCTGCCGCCTCTCTTATTTGCATAGTTCTTATCAGATTAAAATGCGGTAAGAAAAAAAGGTTTAACGAAACTATTTCATTGATTGCAGTTTTCTTTGTGAAAAAGTTTGTGGTAAGCCATGGCAAAATATTGCGCTGGAAAGCAGACTGGTAACCACAAACAAATAAAATTTTTATATTTAAGCTAAAAATTACTTATTTTTTTTTTAAACATTTCCATAGTTTATTTTTTTTATGTTAATTTATATTAATTACAAAATATAACGACTACAACAAACGATTTATTAATTTTTGGATGAATCTGAGCACGTATAGACCCAATTTTAATTTCTCAATTATTTCTCTTTCTTTTGCTAAGAACTTGTCTTATTAAAGGTTATATGAATTTATCTCATTCAGAACGTCTATGGTATTAAAAAATATGACTACGATTGTATGTAACTTCCATGCAATGTCCAGTAAAGCTGAAGAAACATCGATATTGGCCAACTTCGACACATCGAAGTACATGTGGCGGCCATTTTTCGAATGCTTAAATTGATTCAGAGTGGGCCATCTGTTGGTTTGGTTATACAAGTATTTTCAAATAATGCAATTTAATTGACAAACAAACCAAGAGATACAATTTTTTCATAATATACATTTCAAAATTAAATACATTTCATAGAAAAATAAGCGAAGGAATATCAAATAACAATCCAAAAGTTTATACAACGAAAACAAAAGATAATACAGGCCACAAAAAAAGTGCTGTAATCTTAACAGGTGACAGGCATCCCTTATCGATTTTGAGCTGCTGAATTCGAAGTCAAAAAAACTCCTTCACACAAGGATTAAAAGATAACCATCTCTTGGTCGCATAAAACAAGATAATTTGGATATTATCTAAGAACCCTTGGATCGGGGTTTTTTGGACTTCGGATACAGCTGCCCAAAGTCCATAAAGGGTGCCTCTGTCACATGTAAAGTTTATGCCACTTTTTTTTGTGAGCCTGTAAGTTAAAAAAAACACATCTGTTTCAGCCAGAATAGCAGTCTCATAATCTTTAAACTAATTTGAGATCCCTTCATTATAGTTATTAAATAAAATCATGTCAACTTTTTTTGAATTAAGCGAACTCCGCTTGTCGCTCACTAGATTGCCAACCTTGCTAAACTTTTAAAAGTATTACCTTCCAGTAATTCAACGGGCGACATTAAAATATTGTCGAAGTGCCAAAATTCAATCCTACTACAATATTTCGGATCTTTTGGGACTTGATTTGAAGTGTCTGCGACGTGGATGCCGTTGATTGCCCATATTTTGTCCGTAATGGGATTTGGTCGATAATCGAAATAAAAATATCGATGATCGGAAAAAAATAAAAAACATCGATGCATCGATATAACATCGAGCACTAATGTCCAGGAATGGGTAATAACCATAGTTTTAAGCTTGTTACTTAGGAGCAGCCCAAAAGTGGGAGACATCACGGCTTATATAAAATAGCTTAACGCAAGTTAAGAAGTAGAATATTGTCCGTAAGAAAATTTCATATATCAAGCTTAAAGGTTTTTGAAGAAACAGGTGGTTTCTTTCTAAGTGCTAATCACTTTTATGCACTAAACTGACATACATCTTTTCTTTACATTGCCTTAAAAAAATAGAAGGAAATACGGGCACGATTTAAACCAGATTTGCAGTACAAATTAAAATAAATTTGATATATGTATTCTTCATCTTGGAATTTATCCAAGGCAATAGTCAACTTCCCTCAAAAGGATGCTTAAAAATTCTATCTTTATCCTACAAAACTATTAAGGTAATTTTGATGGCAAAGCTGTAAGCAATTGACGTACTAAGAAATTTCCTTTTAACAAATTAGCTTCAGACTTATATTAATAATTTTTATTGTTTTGGAAGTGTTTTGGTTTTGGTTAAGATGTATATATTTAAGGTAATTGTTATCGTCCAGCAGACAGAGTACAGAAAGCAAATACTGCACTCTTCGCCTGTAAAAGAACAATAGGACTCAAATGGGGTATGTCCCCTCATATAGTTCGATGGATTTACACTGCCATAGTTAGGCCCATACTTCCGTATGCGGTATCTATCTGGTGGCCACCTCTTACCATCAAGTCTAGGCTCAAAGCAATAAATAAGGTGCAGAGAACGGCACAATTATGCATCACAGATGCCCTCAAATCCACTTCGAGTGAAGCGCTAAACGCCATCACCCACTTTGAGGAACTAAATATTCGGCAGTCTTTTCGACTTCCGAATCATTTTAGCGTTTTTCAAGCGGAGATCCTTGCCATTGACGAGGCTTTGATCTGCTTACGTAATACCGGTCTGGAAACTGGTGCCATAAACATATACTCGGACAGCCAGGCCGCCATCAAGTCACTTCGGGCAATGTCCTCAAACTCGTTGACAGTCAACAACTGCCGCAGATCTATTCAAGAGATGGCACAGCAGTTCGTTATCAGCCTCATTTGGGTGACAGGGCACCAAAATATAACAGGTAACGAGATAGCAGATGAATTGGCCAGACAGGGCACGACATTTACCATCTTGCCAGACAAAGAGGATATTCGTATGCCAATGGCCACTTTTAAGCTTCAGACTAGGGAAAAATTAAGATCTCATGTACAAAGGCAGTGGTAAAATACACCCCACTGCACTATTAGCCGCCAAATATGGCCAAAAATCGACCCAAAACGTTCCGCGAGGCTCTGCGGACTCAACCGGTCGCAGTGTTCGGCAGTTGTCAGAGCGATCACCGGACACTGGCTTGTGGGAACACATGCGACCAGAATGAACGCTCCGAGAAACGATTTTTGCAGAAGCTGCAGAGATGAGGAAGAAGTTGAGTCAGTAGAACACTTCTTCTGCTCCTGTGAGGCTCTCAATAGACGCAGGAAAAAGTACTTAGGAAACTACTTTCTTCATAACCTAGCGGAGCTAGAGTTTATATGTCCGAGGAGGATCGCAAGTTACATTGTAGCAACAGGATGGGAATCCTTCTAGTGGTCCTCAGAAGAAGGGTGTAAAATAATGATCCATGCGGTTTCACAACGGGCCGGTCAAGGCCTAAGTGTGCTGGCCTCTCAAGCCAGCTGCCGCTCCTACCTAACCCAACCTATCGTCCAGTTCAGATTTGCTAAGGTGACAGTGGTGCATAAATTAATTGGGCATTGGTAAAAGTAAAAGAAGCACTGAAAATATAAAAAAATAATATAGGGTGGACAATCTGTTGGTTTGTTTGTTAGCTGCATTATATTCGTATATTTTCCAACAAAATGGGGCAAATGTATACACAAAATGCAAGTTTAAAACTTTATGTATGAAAAATAATATCGTCCAGTTGGTGGCGGCGGCTCTATAACTAATTTTTGATGATTTTTTTACGCGTTGTGTGCTAGTTAAACGATACTACTGTAGTCCTTCTCGCCTTATGGAGCATAGGGCCTTAGGTTTGTTAAACGATGCATCACTAAAATTTTTTAGTTTTAATCTTGACATACCTATGTCGAAGAGCATTCACGTATCCAAGTATGTTCCAAATTAGGAGTGTTAAACAACCCAACCAACCGATGGCCCAACCTATATTTTGTTTTCAATTGCAAAAGCTATATCGAGAAACATCTTTGAAATAATTTTTTCCTTAGATGCCTTTTTAAATTTTTTTTAATTGAAAGTATGATAGTTCAATTACTAAATGAACATTCGACTAAGCCAGCAAGCTAGTTTGAAGTGACAAAGACGGATTTTGGATTTATGAATCATGATCATATCTTCCAAAGTAGTTAAAATCGGTGGACAACAATTTTTCGTAGCACATACTGTCAAATCATATACAGGGTATTCACGCTTGCTGTTGAGTTGAGCAGTTCAGGACCTTTGCAACAACAAAATGTACAGAGCTCAGTTTCAGCTCCTAACTCAACTTTTGCTCAGCCTTGACCATATACAAGTTTTCACCTATTGAGTTAAGGAGAAAGTTTTGCAAAATGCGCTGTTTTCAACACTTCAATATTTCAGGATTTTGAAGCCGTAAAAAGCGACAAAAAAGTAGATTGAATTTTAATTATTGAACTGGATTAAACGCAATTTTAAAAGTAAGGCTTGTGCATTTAAATTGCAATTTGCCAATTTAAAAATTTAAACAACTAGGAAAGAAGTAGCTGAAACTCAACAACCATAAACCAAAAAAAGGGCGTTCACGCTTAAGCCGGTTGAGTTTTGCACAAGTTTTGAACTACTAAACTCAACAGCAAACATGAATAGTTTCTTTTTATAACGAATTTATTTTTACGTATGGTAAAAATAAAAATAAAATATTAAATAATAATGAAAAAAGGTACCTAACAACATTATCATAATAAGAGCTTTGTGCATTGCATTGACTCCGGCTCTCTAGCCTCTTTGTGCGTAAATATTTACCCAAAAAATTAGAGTAGCTGGGATTTTTTTTTATTTTGTTTATCTAAAAATTTGTTTCAGCGGTACAACAACATTCAGTTGACCTTAGAATATAAAGAAAATATTCCAACATTCTCCGGAAAATGAGTCTAAATATTTTATTGGAATTGTGAGCACGCAAAAACGAAAACAAACAAAATTTATTCGATTTTGATTTTCGTTTTCCAGTGTAAGGCCAATAAAATTATAAAAAAAAGTACACCATGAACTTATCCGCGACTCGAGCCCGATAGATGAACTTTTTAACAAATATATAAAAGACAAACCGATGTATTTATTTAAACTATAATATTTAATGCTAATTTTTTACTGTTTATTTTTGTTTGTTTTATATAATAAGTGTTACAAAAAAATTTGCCATCTTTAAAAAAAAAAATTTTTTTAATTAGGTACATTTAAAAAAAAACTGAATTACACTAGTTTACAAATTTTAACAAATTTTGGTATGCGCAACATGTTTTGGTCATTTCGGTAGTAAAATTTCACGCTAAATCCGAAAGTGAAGTCAAAAAATTTTTTCATGGAACCGATTTCGAGATATTTTCGAAAAAAACATTTTTCGTAACTAAAAAAAAGGGTCTTTACATAAAAGCAATTATTTCTGGTTCTACCAAACTGATTTTGACAATTTTTTGCTATTTATGCATTCATATGAAATTTTTCGTAATTTTTAGCAAAGTTTTGGAAAAAAAATTCTATTTCGAACGTAAATTTTAAAATTAAAAAAAAAATGTTCATGCAGTTTTTTTCATGGCTCGTAAAGTTTGATCGATTACGAAAAAAATTAGTGGCTGTTTATCAAAATCGTAAAAAGTGAAAAATATTTTTGTTTGAAATACCAAAAGTCTTAGATGAATAATTCATTTATTTATAAAGATATCGTTACCAAATTTGGCATTGATTTGTTTTTTAGAGTTCTCAAGCTCTGTACCAACTTTTATCAAAATCGGTCGACTATATCATATAGCAACCATAGGATCGATCGTTCAAAAAAACGTGTTTGGTGCAAAATTTGGTATATTGCTCAAAAACTTCTAAAGATACATATATGTTTGCCGTTGGTTACGATATTTTTAGAAACAAATGAATCAAAACGAATTTCATATAATTTTTATGCAATACTTAAGTTTGAGTAAGATTTTGTTTGAATGAAAAAAAATTCAATTTTGTTTTTTAAATAAAGTGAAAAAATTTAAGAAGCTTTCTTAAAAACTTAAATAAAAAAAAAACAGTTTTTAGAAATGGGATATTTTGGTCATAAATAAACAAAAATTGACTTTACAAAATGAAATATTCAGAAAAAGTTTTTTTTTTATAAGAACTTATTTGCGCGATTTGCTTTTAAAAGTCGAATGGTTATAATATGTTCCTTAACCCTTAAGTCAATTAATTTTTCGAGTTTAGTTGCAATCATTTCAGAACATTTTTGATGATTTTCTGCGTTTGGGCAAAATTATTTTAATGAAATACAAAATGTGTTTCAAAACCAAGTTTTAATTGCAAATATTTTTTGTAAATTTTTTTTAACGAACGCTGTTGTTTTTATTTAAACCAGAAATCCATCAACATTTTTAAGCAGTTTCAATTTAATTTTATTTTGAGCAATAAAAAGTGAATTTATGTTCACATATGATATAACATTTATATATAGATATGATGACATACAGCTTATTTAAAAAGTAAATTTCCACAGAAGTGATTAAGTTGATCCAACAGGTTAGTTTTTATCTACTTTTCTATCATACTAAGCTTTTTATGTCACAAGTTATTGTTTATTACAAGCTCAGCTGCACATTGTTGTACCCTTGCAAAATAAATATAAAATAAAAACTCATAATATATATGCAGCAAAACATTGTATTGAAGCTACATAAATTTATACACGAATATATTGGGTCGTTCACTAAGTAATTTCGTTTTTTTAGTGCAATTTAAACACGATTTTTTTATTGTGTAAAGCATTTTATGAAATTATATATTCTCCATTTTGATTCAATACCTTTTGCCATCTTTCGGGCAAGAGGTTGATTCCACGCTCATAAAATTTTTTATCCTTGCAGGCAAAAAACTGGTCCAAGTGGTTTTTGACGTCCTGATTTGAGGTGAAGGTTCTCCCATCAAAAAAATTTTGCAGAGACCGGAGCAAGTGATAGTCCGAAGGTGCCAAGACTGGAGCTTTTGGCGGGTCATCAAACTTGTATGAGGTCTCGCCTTATTCTGGTGGAACACTACACCTCTTTTCTATTGATCAATTCTGGCCTCTTCTGTTTGAGTGCATCACTCAATTTGTCCAGCTGATCACAATACACTTCAGAATTAATCGTGGTATTGTCGGGCAAAAGCTCAAAATAAACGATCCCTTTGAAATCCCACCAAACAGACAACATAACCTTTTTTTTTGGTGAATATCGGCCTTCGAAGTGGTTTGAGCTGGTTCATCCTTTTGAGACCATGATCTCTTGCGCTTTACATTCTTGTAAACAACCCACTTTTCGTCGCCAGTAACAATGCGCTTCAAAAATGGATCACTTGACGTTTGACCAAATCACAGTCGTTAATGCGAAGAAGCAAATTTCGTTCTGTAAGAACATGAGGAACCCATATTTCAAGCTTCGAAATTAATCCTAGACGTGCCATGTGCTTGTGAACGGTCACGTTAGACAAATTTAATCTTTCAGCAATCTCCCGAGTTGTTATTCGACGATTTGCATCGACCAACGACTTTATTTTATCCACATCGGCTTCAAGAGGCCTTCCAGAACGTCTTGCAGATCGAAATCGCCGGAACGAAATTTTGCAAACCAATTTTGGCATTGGCGTTCGGTCAACACATCTTCTCCGTACACATCACAAAATTTTCGCCTTGCATGAACTGAATTTTTACCCATTTGATAGTAAAATAGTAAAATATTAGTAAAGTAATAATATTCCAAAAAATTTAACAACATTTTTTACAAAAAAGCCTTACTATATCAGCTGTTCAAATATATAAAGGTAAAGCGGTTAAGTGTGAAGTTGGCTGCGAAAAAATTCAATAAGATCTGCTGTTGTAATCAAACGAAATTACTTAGTGAACGACCCAATATTTTGCAGAGCAAGCTAAATAATTCCAATACAAAAATGTTTAAAAATATCAAGACAGTCTAATTTATTCTATAAAAAATATATTTGGCACTTAGGAAAGGCTGAACTTTTTCTAAGAATAATTTTATTATTATCAACAATACTGCAATAAAAAAATTGGACTATCGCTTAATACATTAATTTATATATTTTCAGATATGTAAAATAGAATTTTTCAAGCATTTCCTTTCTTGCAAAATTGAGTCACAAATTAATTGTCTTCTTTCTTTTCGTCTTTTATTTATTGAGTATCTTTCATGTTTTCAAGCATTCATATAATGCACTCACTCAACGTTAAATAATTCCAAATACTTCATGTTGATTTAAAAGAGAATTTTCAATGGTTATATAGCGCTCGTTTCAGTTGCTTTTATGTCATCGCAATGAAAGCGTAAAATAATTGCAATTTTGTCTCAAATCAGCTTTAAAAATGCATATTTTAAGATAATTGCAGAATTTTGCACGTTTCCAAGTCATTGTATTATATTATATGTAGTACACATGCTTATGTATAAACACACATATTTGTGTATGGGTAAAAATAAATGAAACGTGTAACCTATGAGTATTGTAGATTTTTACACTTTTTAAATTTTGTTCGTTTATTTATTTATTTTTTTTTAATTTGAAAATCTTATAAAGCTATGAAATAAAAATTTAGGTCTTAGATTAAAAGCTCTGTAATACAAAAAACATTTTTTTTGGTTTGGCTAAAGGTTAAAATATTTTTTTAAAAGGTTTGTTTGAGTCGCTACATTCTCTCAACAAAATATATTATAATAACAAAATAATTTGTCAAACAAGTAAACATTCAAATGCCATAATTACCTCCAAACCCTGTCCTCCCGGAACAAAGTCGTGCTATGTTTATTACCTGGACACTCAGGAGTGCACGACAGGGTGCCTACACCCTGACCACTGCCCCTGCGCCCTTCTGTGGTATTGATTGGTCCACAATCAAAACTATGGTAAACAAATGGGCTGCAGGAGAACATACGAGATACTGGTTCTCCTTACCAGGGCTGCGTCAAGCAAAAGCGCTTATCAAACCCCTGGATATGATCAAGACAAAAGGTCTTGGCAGAGAAGACTTAAACTCCTGGTAGCGCTTACCTATCCGGCCACCACACTGTTAGATACCATCTACAGAAAATTGGCCTATCGGACTTTTCAGAGTGCAGACTCTGTCTCGAGGACGTACGATGAAACCACCAGACACATTCTCTGTGACTGCCCAGCGCTGGTATGGGACAGAGCCTGTCACTTGGGAAAGGAACGGATTAGTCCCTTCCATCTAAGGTCAATAACAACAAAAGACCTACTGCTATTCATGCGGAAAGCGGAAAGTCTTTTGCTTTAGTTTATGGGTATGGTACAAAAGATCTTCTGGTCGCAGTGCCCCACCACTTTGTGAGGAACCCATAGAAAAAAAAAAAAACATTCAAATCTTCTTGGTCGTTTTTATTAAGATTTACTACTGTGACCAAAAAATAAGGTGTCATTGCATTTATTTTGAAAAATCTTTATTTATTCGTCCAAATCAATTTCATCGCCTTCAAAAAAGTCTCCCCCCCTGATACACATTTTCGAAAGAGTTGTTAAAATCGATTTCCGTAATGGCCTTCAGCTCTGTCTTCGACGCGGCTTGAATCTTCTCTATAGACTCCTTTTGAGTGTGTCCCCGGAGCGGTCTTTTAAGCTTGTTGCATAGACAGAAGTCGCACGGTGCCATATCAGGTGAATACAGTGGTTGTGGAACGATATGGGCTGAGTTTCTGGCGAAGAATCAATGCAGTGTGAGGCGTTGCATTGTCATGGTGCACAAACCATGAATTTTCTCGTCACAATTCCGGCCTCTTTGGGCTAATAGCTTTACGCAAATGACGCAGATCGCTCAAATAATATTCTTTGTTGACTTTTTGACCCGGCGGAAGGAGCTCATAATGCACGACACCCAGATAACCGAAGAAAACAGTCAACATGACCTTGATTTTTGAGCGACTTTGGGGCGGTTTTTTTGGTCTTGCCTCACCTTTGGCACGATATTTGCCATTTGATATCGATTGTTTAGGGATCCTTAGCATAGATTCAAGTCTCATCTCCAGTTATTATGCATTTGTTTTACACACTTCAACGCGACGCGTTTTTTTTCAAAAAAATCAATTTAGACATTGTGAAAATCGAAAAATTCACTTTTAGCAGCTCACAAAAACGAAGCGTACTCAAACACTTATGAATATTTTGACATGCAACTTGCATTGGATGACAAAGACAGTCCTTACAAACTGAAAAAAATTTCTCTAAATCCAATTTTGGCGCGCGCAGTTTACATTAAAATGTCACCTTACTTTTTGGACACAGTAGTATCAATCGTGAAAAAGTCAAAAATTGCCTATAAATTTAAAAAAAAATGTATATTTCATATTAAAAGAATAAAAAAATAGATATAGAAAAAAATAAAAAGTAAAATATAGCAATACATAGAAGAGAACATATGAAGTAAATACATTACGTATGCGCCTCGTTGCCTAGCATAATTAACTTAGGCATTAACCAGCGACAAACTATGAAATTTTTTTACCAGACAAACCCAAAAAATGTTATAGAAAAATTGAAAGTTGAAAAATATATATCCGCGTCTTTAGTACAATGCAAAATTTGTTTAATGATATATGTATATATCAGAATTCGAATTCCTTAGAACTGATTGTTCAATTGTTTATTAGGTTAATTTTTATGAGGAAATTTTGTTTATTTATTTATTCAAAGTGGTTCAACAAAGCTTTGTTGAGCTTAGATAATAGAAAATAACTTTTGGAAAAATAGAACAGTGAAAAAATATAAAGTAACTAATCCGCGTCTCTAGCCCAATGGCTGAAACAAAATTATCGGCTGTGGCAGACAAATGTTTGGCTATTTTAAAAAATAATCAAATAGGTAGATCGAGTAGATTTGCAAAAGTGCCCGATGACGCAGAAATGCTGAAGTGTCATAAAGACAACGTTGAGAAAGTTTAGTTGTTTAAAAGTGACATATGGCGAGTTGTTAAGTTTTTGTGGGAAAAATTCACTTTAAAAGCACAAAAGATAAAGGTTTGGATGTGTTTCAGCACTGTTTTTACACCTAAGAGCTTTAGATATTTAAATACAAAATGGGCTTATATACTTTTGGCAGTTGTTCAAAAACAGCTCTTCAGTTTGCTAGCAAACTATAAGCAATAAATAATAGCAAAAAAGTTATGCACACGCTGGCTGATATTGCCGCATTTTGTTGGGCAAAAGTGCCACGGGACAAGGTCAGAATGAAATGCAGAATTTTTCATTGTTGAACACTTTTGCTTATCTGCCCAACAAAGTGAACGTCCAAAAATAAAAAAAAAACACAGTAGCTGGAATTTGAAAGTCTTCCGCTTCAACTATTTCGACCCATATATAAGCACACAAGTTTAAACAAGGTCACCTATAAGCCAAAATTTTTACTCACGATAGTTGCAGAACTTAACTAAACTACATTATATGAGGACTATTTGCAAGTCTCATACGAACTGCTAACTGCAAAAGCGCGCAATTCCGTGCAACAACTACAACAAGCATAACAATAACAACAACAAGCAGCCATTAAAAGCTACATCAACAACAACTACAGCAACAAAACGCAACAAAAATAAAACCCAAATATGTAACAATAATAATGGCGCTGCAGCAGGAAATTTATTTTCCAGCAGCGACGTTGGCAGCAACCAAAGCGATTTCTTTCGTGTTCTGACTTTAAGCTTCTGTACAGATTTCCAACTGAGACTGAGTTCTGGTGTTTTGGGGTTTTGAGTTTTATTATGTACACTTAGAGAAAATTTGGGCACATGGCGCTTAAATTGCAATACAAAATTTTTGATGAATTTCGCTGAGACAGAAGATTTGGCTAGTTCTGGTCGGCTGGGATGGGAAAAATTTGTAAAAGAAATGGATAGGAAAACTAGAAATAGACAAAAAACAAGATCAACAGGCCTAAAATAGAATATTGCAAAATTAAGCGTATCAATTTTTAACTGCTTAAGGAAAAAACTACTCACTTTTGTAGCCATCTTTAAATAAACGAAATTTCTCAATCGCGGTCAATTTTAGCGTTGCCCATCAAAGTTTCAATGCTTACGCTCAGCACATCAATACCTTTGGATCTAATTGTCTAGCATGAGGATACAAAATTTTGTTCACGAGATATTGACGAATAACTGAAAAAAGTGCCTAAAAACATGATTTTCAAAAAAATCTCGAAAACGGTTACGATTTGATTTCACTTGCAACAAATTAGTCGGGTTCAAAGCACATAAAACACTCAAAAGTTTATAATTTAATTTATTATTAGTCCTTAATTCTTATCTGAGTAGGTATAGTACGAATTGTGCAATCAATCAAGCTTTTCTAACTACCCAGCAACTCAATTTATGACTGGCTTAATATGTTTCTCTCGGTGTAGCTACACTTGCAAATGCATTGAAAATTTCTTTCTCTTGCTCTTCTTGGTATTTCTGTCCTCTGCCTGCACCATTCCTTGTTCAATTTGTTTTACTTTGTTTCGTAACTGTGTTTGCAAGTAATATTTTTCTTTTTGATTTCAATGGCATTGTTATTGAGTTGAGTTTATTTTAATTTTGCAGTTTTATCGCATTTTTGCATATTATGATTGTAATGGTTATGATCATGAGGGCTTTGCGTGTACTCCTTTTGAAGGTTTTAGATAAATTATAGCTTATATTTTTAGAAAGTGGATAATGTACAAATACATGCAAGTGACCTAACTTCGTAAGGTGCATGGTTAGACGTTGGCCAGCCTAATGAGAAAACTGGAACAGGTACATCTATCTCAGCGCAGGGTTATTAATATAATTACCAACTTTGTTATGCAGTTTGTCATAATTAAGATTTTTCGCTTACCGCTCACATTTTTTCGTTCATCTAAAATGTACCCAGAGAATGGCTGAGTTATTTACCGTTTAATGTCGTTTCTGTATAGGGTGCGCCATCTGTTGGTTTGGTTGTTAAACACTTATAATTTGAAACATACTCGTCCAATATGGATGCTATTCGACATATGTCCAGTTTAAAACTACTGAATTTTAGTCATAGATCGTTTAACAACTGAAGAAGAATTACACCACTTTGCGTCGAATTTTGCATGCGTATTGACATGCTTACAAGATTCAAATGACGCCACGGATCTGCTTCGCTTATTCTTCAATGCATGGGAGAACAGCCAGATGAGTTTTCGTCAAAAAAAAAATCTTTGAAAATTACGATATTCGCATACGGGCCTGTAGAGCCAGCCGCTGCAGACTTTTGGGCGATACATAATATTTTTCATATATAAATGTGAGCTTGCATTTTGATGCATATATTGCCCAGTTTTGTTGAAAAATATACGACTTAAATACAATTAACAAACAAAATAACAGATGGCCCACCCTATACATAGAACTTACCCACACTCCAAGACCCTTTGCATGTTTGCGTAGGCCAAATACTATCCAAATTTATTATTTATAATAAATTAATAAATTTATAAGCGCGGGCCTAGGATTTGGTCTTGGGGGGTTCTTCAGACTTTCAACCCATTTTTCCAACTTTTGGGGATTGATCCTGACCCGAAAACACCTCCCGTGGATCCGCTTCTTCACTGCTTCAATGTATTTTTTTTTAGTTACTTGCCCTGGTTTTTTTTAATCCCCCAAAATAAGCAGATGTACAAAGTTGAAATGTTGAAAAAAATTCTTTCCATACAAAAAATGCAAATTTTGCAGAATTTTTCTTCGCAGCCATTTCATATTATTTTATAAATCTATTATTAAAATTAGAAGTTAAAATAAAAGTTCGTTAACAATACTATTAACATTCTTATCAAACGACATTAAGTAATCGAAAGGTACGGAGCTGTGCTAAAAAAGAGTTTGGGAAATACCAGAAGATATCGACAGCAAAAAATGTGGGCACGTAAAAACGCAAACGAACAAAATTTTTACGTATTTATTTTTCGTTTTCCGGAGCATGACCAAATATTTGAAACTTAAATAAAATTTGAAATTTAATTAGTTATTTATAAATAAGAAATTAATTCTAGATTTTACAAAAATTAAAAAATTAAAAATTGAATTAAAAAAAATGTTATTTAACTATTTGGTCGGACAGCAAAATCACCTCCGAAATTATTTTCTCGCAACGTTCTTGTCTATATTATAGATTTTTGGAAAAACTTTTTAAATTTTGTTTTGATTCTTAAGTACTGTTTAGAGCTTCTACTTAATAAATACCAAAATATAATACCAAAAAAAAATTCTGAATGCCATTTTATAGCCAAAAACTCATGTTAATAACTCAGCAGCTGATAAAATCCAAAAACAAAACAAATTTTTACGTATTACGAATTTTTTATGATGATCTTCTCAAAACGAATTTTCTATCTAACAAAGTAATTTTCCGCTCCCGTGCGTTTTGGCTACAGGGAAATTCGTTTGTAAATGTTTGCCGAATTTCGTTTATTAAAAAATACCATTGATAAGCAAAAAACCATAGCAATGCTAATTATAATAGTCCATGGCTTTTCTAAAGACTACCTTAGCTAACCAATAAATACCAAATTTATTATGCACAAAATTGTGTGCTCTCCCATAAAAGCACGCAAAAGACCAGACTCTAATAAAAGCTTTCAATACAAAACAACGTCAAACAAAATTATAATCAGCTGGCCTACAATTCTCGTACAGAACAAAAAACATCCAAACCAGACCAGACCAGCCAGGCAGTCAGTCAGTCTGTCATAAATCTTTATGGGTTGGAGCATTGGCAGCAACCAAATAGCAATTGGCCATAGAAGTTTTACTTATTATTATGGATTTCCCATAAGTTGAACCGAAAATGCGCGTTTTACGTCACGCCCTGGCACTACGTCAAACGTTATGCCATACAATGGGATGACAGCTCAACAACCTGGGCCAAACTCAATCCATGGCATATTGAAAGGCCGCCAAATATCACAAATGATTATACATGATTACGCTAACCAGCAGCAGACCCCATAACTGAAGGGGGCCTAGAACCCAAGTATATTACGATTGTTATTGTTATTGCAATTATTGTAGGGGCCATTGTCTTGGCCGTTTGATTATGTATTATTATTAACACGTGACTGAAATGAGGCTAATTCAGGCGAGAATTTAATTAAAAATTTCTGCTTAATAAATGCCATAAACGCAGAAATGAGGCAGTTGTAGCGGCGCGGGGAAACGAACTGCGTACAAAGCAGACACAAAAAAAGTAAAGAAAGCAAAAAACAAAAGAGAAAAAAAAAACGCGAAAAAAATGCAAAAAAAAAAAAAGGAAAATGCGTCAGAACGCGCTCAAAAAACGTGACATGAACGACTGATGGCTTTTGTCGGTCTAAAGGTCTGCTGCTCGTCTTTTGGCCAGGTCGCTTCGCACTAGGCCCAGCAGATTTGTAAGTAACTTGGTCGAGTCATGTACATGACATTGTCCATTTTCTTAGCTGCCTGAAGAAATTGTTTGACGCTTGCTTTTACAAAGAATTTTCACGTTTTTATGGCTTTTTTTTAATTGTGGTCGTCGCATTTGGCAATGGATAAACCAAGTCCTACTAACTTGGCCAACAGCCAGCATATATAGTATAGTAATGAAGTTTTAGTTTTTGTTGTGCATGATGCTGCATTTTATTTATGGCCTGATACGGCATTAATTGTTTAATTTATTGACTAACAAACGCATTTGATGAAGTTTATGGCACATCATTCATTGGCAATTGATTGAGCAAGTATTCCTAGAGGTTTGTGGCCAACGTGCGGCACTTTAATGGCACCAACACTCTTGTGGGCTGCGTGATCATTGGATTTGGGTCATTTGAGTTAAGCTGGCTAAAATTGATGACCTGAAGCTCCTTGTACCATTCGCTATTTAGCAGCTTGGTTAAACCAAACTGAAATTTATTTTATCTCATAAAAATTAACTCTTTAAGCCTTTTGCAAAAGATTGCTAGCAAATACAATAAAGCTAAAGAAAAAATGCATCACTTTAATGCTGATATCTTATAATTGGTTCGAAAGTCATTTATGTTACATTTTTCAAGCATTAATAACGGAAATGTATTTATTTTCAGGCGATATCAGTCCATTGGTAAATCTCTTATGGCGCTTCTGCCAAAGCTACGAAAAATATAGTCAGAAGTTAAAAATTTGCCTTTACTATCATGCCAAAAATTTCGGACGGATTGACGCACGATTTCAATAAGTTCCATTATTAGTGCAAAAATATTATAAAAAAATTGTTTTCAACTTACATGAAGTAAGCCCTATATAGGGTGGGCCATCTGTTGGTTTTGCTTGTTAATTGCATTTTATTGTATATACTTTTCAACAAAATTGGGCAAATGTATATACCAAATGTAAGTTTGAAACTATTTATTTGTGTATGGAAAAAAATATCGGCCAAAAGTATGCGAATATCATAGTTTTCGATGACTTCAAATTGCACGATCTAGCCGGCCATCTATCTAGCCATGATGCCATGATCTAGTTGTTGCGCAAAAAAGCCCTCTCGGCAACCTTACCGCGCAATAATGCAATTTTGTTACGAGACATTCCATAACTAACAACCCCCTCTGCTTGAATTGAATTCTTGAAGTGTATGGGTCCATTTCTCCAAGTATGTGAGTTTTTATAGTTTTTCAAAATTATCACATTCAGCATCTTGGCCTTCACATCGGGATTTCGAGAGTATACATTTAACTTTTAAAGCCTTAAATTTGTGTTCGAATCTGTTGCGCAAAGACTTGAGACCAGAATCAATTGCCTCCAAAGTTTCCAAAATGCTGTTAGATTCTTTTTCTAACGCTTACAGCTTGTCATGAAAAATTGAAATGTAAGAGAGAACGAAATACGAAAAACATTCAGAAAAAGTGCTCACAAAGAAATTTTTTATGATGTTAGGGGTGTTCTCTTGGGACGGAAAAACCTTTAAAATTTTTTTTTTTGTTTTCGTACTCTGATTCACTTTTTTGGAAAATATACTAATAAACTTGATAAAAGATATGAAAATATGTATGACAAAAGTTGAACGGTCTGGTCGAGCGAAGAAAGCGAACATCATCATCATCAATCATCAATTGGGCATTACAACCGTGGGCCGGTCTTGGCCGCATCCAGAAGCCTTCGCCAGTCGTTTCTGTTTTGCGCGCACTGACGCCAGTTGGAAATATCAAGCCTAGCCAGGTCAATAGAAACTTGATCTTTCCATCTCAGAGGAGGTCTCCCTACCACCAGTGGGCACCGATTCGAAGGCTTCTTTCGCTGGAGCATCATCATCCATTCTCGCCACATGACCTAGCCAACGCAGTCGCTGCAACTTAATGCGTTTGACTATGTCTATGTCGTGGTATAGCTCATACAGCTCGTCGTTCCATCGTAAACGGTACTCACCATCAACGCGAGAGGGACCAAAGATCTTACGTAAAATTTTTCTCTCGAAAACTCCTAAGACTCGCTCATCATTGCTCGTCATTGTCCATGATTCTGCGCCATACATAAGGACGGGTATTATGAGCGTTTTATAAAGAGTTGTTTTCGTCCTGCGAGAGAGGGCTCGACTTCTCAATTGCCTACTTAGCCCAAAATAGCACCTGTTGGCAAGAGTAATTCTACGCTTGATCTCAAGGCTGACGTTGTTTTTGGTGTTTATGCTGGCTCCTAGGTAGACAAAATCTTCTACTACTTCGAAGGTGTAGCTATCGACAGTTACATGTTGCCCAAGACGCTGAGAGGGCTTCTGTGTCGACTTCTTCATTAAGCTTGGAAGAAAGCGAACATTTCTGCAAAAAAGCGAACAGGCGAGCACGAGACAGAAAAAGCGAACATGTTCGCTTAAAAGCGGACACATGGTAACCCTAGTTATATGGCATGTAGTCCCGTCATTATGGAATCAAAACGCGTTCACAATAAAAAGTTAGTAGTCATGCCTTTTTAACGATCAGAGTTGACGGTAACCGGTAAGCCGGCCTCAGTTTCAAAGAAGTACGGCCCAATGATGGGCCACCTAGTGTGTCGTTATAGAGAGAGAGATCATAAAAGCATTGCATTTGAAGTTGGACTGTACTTCGTAGCTTTTGACTCCAGTCGCTTTTAAGCACATCATACCCAATCAATAATATGTTGATACATTAAAAATGAGTTAATTTTTGGCATTTCCACAAAAGACTATCTCTTACTTAAATCTAAAGGTGAAAATAAAGACAAACAAAACTTAACCCCATTAATAGGCTTTTGAGCTACTTAAGAGTAAAAGTTTCGCATAAATATTTAAGCTTTAATTCCATCAAGCAACAATAGCAACAACATTGACAATGATTAGCTTTTATACCCAGCAGACATGAAAGTATATGAGGCAAAGCCTTGTGGCAAGGTAGCTGCCACATTGTTGCTTCAGCAGATTTTAAATGTGTGTATTTTAATGCAAAGTGTGTGTGTGTGTGTGTGTGTGTGAGTGGTTACCTGTCAAACACTTAAGTTTCAATGTTGTTAAGCACACTCGCAGCACACAAGGATACATTTAAGCGCATCCCAGGCGTGCTTCGCCCATTTGCAACCAGAACATCAACAGCAACATGGTCTAAGGACGTAACCAGGGGGGGCCTTCATTATAGTTATACAAATCTAATTCTTCAAAATATGTCACATTTATTTTAAAAAAGTTTTGGATTCATTAAAACATGGCACTGCCGATCAAAATGTGCGGCAGGATAGACATTGTGGCTTATACATAGCTCGAAGTGTAAAGCCCTTTTGGAATCTTGAGTTTTTTGTAAAATTTGGGAGCAGTAGGTCTATTTAATATATTTTCTTAAGGTACTTCATATAACTTTCAATTCTCTCTAAAACATGACGCTACAAGAATTTCACATTCTGAATCAAAATTTTTATTTTAAGCACTCTTAGGTATAGAATAAAAAAACTTTACTATGCTTTTGGATTATTTTTATCTTTGTCGAACTTTTAGCTTAGGACGCCTTGTTACTAACGAAAAAAAGTAATATTTTTAAATTTTAACTAACTTGTATAGCTTTTTTAAAGATAAAAGTAGCACAAATATTCAACAACTTGCTCGCGCCATCTAGCGACAACTTGCATACGGCATCTAGCGGCAACACTAAGCATAAAAATAAATGATGTTTGGCATTTAGAAGACGACTTAAACCTTTTTTTTAGGTATGCCATTTTCACATTCGTATAGGCCACAGATTTTTGTTTTAAACACTTTTTTTTTGCTTACTTTTCGAAATTTAATATAAAATATATTTGTTTTTAAAATAGTCGTGAACTTTCGATTCAAGGCCCCTACGCAGACACGAAAAATAAACAAAACTTCATATAAAAAAAACGCTCACAAACGTTTGGTCACAAACTGTTCTTGCAGGTGGTATTTAGACCAGTGTTGCTCGTTTTTTTGTTTTTTTAATGTCAGTAGCAAATCATAGATGGCGCACTCAGCAAAAACAGCTGTTCGGTTTTGGCGCCACAAACAAAACTTATGTGCAGCTAGTTATTTTGTACGGGAAATTTATTACTGGTCGACAAAATCGTTGCGGATCGTTGGGAAAGGATGAGAAAATAGCTATAATAATAAAATAATTCAATTGCAACAAAAATGTGCGTTAAAATATAATACGTCCATGCAATTTGTCCACACTCAGCTCTGCGCATTAAATATGGGTTCACCCAAAAATTCCGCCTTTTCCTGTGTATTGCTTCCTTTCGTCGCTTTTTTTCCACATCCAACAACTCAATTGCAATGCATGTTATTATTATTGCATTGTTTACACACAATAGCATAAGTTGACGATTATTTTTGCTTTTATGTTTTATTTCGCGCCTTTTAAAAATTAGCTATTTGTAAACAAAAAGCAGCTGATTATCGATAATAATTCCGATAAAATGCACATTTTGTTACTAGAGACACACTGTTCCTTTTGTGACCAAAACAAGTCTGTCTTTTTGCTAGGTGGCTGTTTTCGTGTCTGCGTAGAGGCCTTCAGATGCGAAAAAAACAGTGTTGACCTATTATTTTGTGAAAAATTATGAACAGCTGTTTGGCTTAGTGCTTCAACAATTCAAACACGGTATTAAAATTATCTGGCGTGCAAGCAAATTTTAAAGTAACTTATCGGATTTATGTTGATAATATTAAGGGCTCGAACTAAAAATTTTTCACGAAATGAAATTCTTTGTGCATACTTGAAAATTAATTTAGTAAATTTTATATTTTTGAGAAATCGTCAACCCTTCACTCTGTCTATGTAGCTTCCCCTAGGTGTTTATGATTTTATTCAGCTCATGCCTCGCGTTTATCATTTTACAAAAAAAGCTGACTGTTTTCAATTCAGACTAAAATTTTGCTGAATACCACGAAAACGAGAAAAAAAAAATTACAAGAAAAAGTCCTTATTGCGTTAATAGGCACACACTGAAGCAATTTAGTTACATTTTTTGTTCGGAAGCGTTTCGGGTTGCTACGTACTGGCTCGTTACTGCTTTAAAATTTCAGTCTGATGAATAACACAGGACTACAAAAACCGGGGACATGTCAGTCGTTGGAAAGCTAAGGGTCATTTCCGAAGTAATTTGCTGCGTAGAATCCGAATCCGGGATATTCGAGGTTATTTACCCGAAAAACGATGTATTTCCTACTTTTGAGTTTATGTACAGGACGCAAAGAACGAATCCGAATCCGGGGCCGGAATTAACCGATCAGGATTAGGATCTTAAGATATTTAAGGTTATTTACCCGAAAAACGGTGTTTTTTCATATATCTCAATCGGCCAATTCTGGCCCCGGATTCGGTTCGTTTTTTGCACCCTGTACATAACCTCAAAAGTTGGAAAAAACGT
Organism: Chymomyza costata; assembly: GCA_018150985.1. Classification (NCBI taxonomy): domain Eukaryota; kingdom Metazoa; phylum Arthropoda; class Insecta; order Diptera; family Drosophilidae; genus Chymomyza; species Chymomyza costata. The sequence goes on from JAECWU010000030.1 coordinate 3,696,298, forward strand.
CGTTTTTCGGGTAAATAACCTCAAATATCTCAAAATCCTGACGTGATAGGCCAATTCTGGCTTAGGATTCGGATTCTACGCAGCAAATTACTTCGGAAATGACGCAAAGCTTTCCAACAACTAAACCATGTTGGTCTTCATTATACATTCATATAATTTTTAAGAAACATATGCTTAACACAATGGTAGGTTTCAGAGGAAACTTGCTATTATACTTTTATTTTATTAATTATAATTTAGTAAAAATACAATATAAAATAAAAAAAATATTATTAAACTAACAAAAAATATTTTTTTTTGGATGAAATTATCATATTGTTTCAAGAAAATATGTTGGTTGAAAAAACTACATCATTAGTTTGTAAAAATCGCTGGCCGCAGTTTTCAGTACCTTATCCAGCTAGACCCCTTGTACGAAAATTCGTAGACCATAAAAACAACATTATGGGTCACATCAAAGGCTTCTTAAGCAACAGAGTATACAAAAAATGTTAAAAAGAGTTGACGGATCCCCCTTTGTGCAAAGCTGACTACGCCTTTGTTGAGCTAGGTTCTTGTTGCCACGTTTAAATCAATTTTCTCGCGCTTTGGCATATTTAGTGGCATAAAACAGCAAAACATGTCTCTCTGGAAAAAAGGCAATGTGGCTGTCATTGGCAACAATAGCCACACTGGCGACTAAGGCCGTTGGCATACTCCGGGTGGTTCCCCCGGTGTAGCCGAATGTGATGCTGACAGATTTCTGGCGTTTTCTTTTTATTTGCGCTGGCTGCCAGCATTTTGGCTGGCATTGTCATCAGCACGTGTCCCAATGCCAGCAGCGTCTGCCAAAGACACTAAAAAATTTATGGAAAATGTTGAGTGTGCCCAGCTTGAACGAGTTTTGGTTTGCGCGCAGTGTGAACGTCGCGTAAACGCGTCAAAAAGCTCGCACTGGATTTGTCTTTCTTTTATTTTTTTTCTGTGGGTTTTTCTTTTGTTTTTGCTGGTGAAAGTGTATAGTTGCAGCTGAAAAGTGAAATTAATGAGATAGCAAATGAAAAAATAACAAAAGATAGCCAGATGACAAAGAACAAAGGCTGCTAACATTAAACTTAGGCAGCCACAAGTGCCGACAAAGACATATACAGATATAATGGCACACAAGCATGGATATGGACAGGATTTGAAAACTTTTACTTACTGTTTTTATTAATAAATGCACAGAAAGTAAAATTTTGTTTCAGCTTTTTGAAAGTGGGTGCTGTGACCCGAATTTCACAAAGTGAACACGAGTAAATTTTAATCGTTCTGGTTATTATTTTCGCATTTTTTGATGTTGATAGCTTTTTGATAAGTTTTTTTATATTTTCTTAGCTTTTTTTTTATTAATTTAGGTATTTTCCTTGTTCTTAACAGCTGAGCGACTTTTATTGAAAATTCGAAAACATCGCAAAAATGCCATTTATTTTCTCAATTGCTTATTAATTGAATTAAATAATGATTTAGATATTCTTCTTATAATGGAAAATTTATTCAAACAACTTATTAGACCTGCAGCACCTATAAATTATAGATTTAGCAATGTGTGTGTGTCAAAATTATTTTTTTTTTTTTGACAGCTCGAAAACGTAAATTTTTAATCCATATCAGTTTTTTTTTTTTTTCCCAATGGGTTCCTCACAAAGAGGTGGGGCACTGCGACCAGAAGATCTTTTGTACCATACCCATAAATTAAAGCAAAAGACTTTCCGCTTTCCGTATGAATAGCAGTAGGTCTTTTGTTGTTGCACTAAGATGGAAGGGACTAATCCGTTCCTTTCCCAAGTGACAGGCTCTGTCCCATACCAGCGCTGGGCAGTCGCAGAGAATATGTCTGGTGGTTTCATCGTCCTCGAGACAGAGTCTGCACTCTAAAGAGTCCGATAGGTCAATTTTTTGTAGATGGTATCTAACAGTGTGGTGGCCAGATAGGTATGCTACCAGGAGTTTTAAGTTCTCTCTGCCAAGACCTTTTGTCTTGATCATATCCAGGGGTTTGATAAGCGCTTTTGCTTGACGCAGCCCCGGTAAGGAGAACCAGTATCTCCTATGTTCTCCTGCAGCGCATTCGTTTACCATAGTTTTGATTGTGGACCAACCAACACCACAGAAGGGCGCAGCGGCAGTGGTCAGGGTGGAGGTGCTACCATTCACTCCTGAGTTTCCAGGTACCCAACATAACACGACTTTGGTCCGGGAGGACAGGGCTTGGAGGTAATTATGGCATTCTTTGACTATCCTGGAGGAGATGCTCCATGATGATAGTGCCCTAATAGCAGCTTGGCTATCTGAGTAGATACAGATGTTTGCTCCCCTAGTTCCCTTACTAAGGATACTATGAGCGCAGATCTCTATGGCATGAATCTCTGCTTGAAAGATGCTGAGCAAGATGCCCATTGCACTAGAGATTCTGGTGTTGGGCCCAACGACTCCAACACCTACACCCTGCTCAGTTTTGGACCCATCCGTGAACCATTGTTGCCACCGGAGGTTTCCACGGGGGCTGCCATCAGCCCAAGTCTCCCGACTTGGGAGAAGAGATCTAAATTTCTTGTTATGATATAGTTCCGTGATCATAAGATCTGATCTAGAGCAGATGGATACGTCAGGAAGGGAATATATAAGTGCGGCATGACCAGTGTCGCTTGCTGAGAGTCCAGATGTGATCTGGATACGCAGTAGACTCTGCATGGCTGACTTTTGGATGAAAATGTGCAGTGGTGTAAGTCCAAGGACTGACTCCATGACAGCTGTTGGACAGGTACGCATAGCTCCCGAGAGAGATAGGCATACTAATCTTTGAAGCTTGCGGCACTTCTTAATGGCCACATTTTGCTACGTCTTGGGCCACCACACAAGGGCTGCATATGTGACGATAGGCCGTACCATCATACGGTATATCCATTCTATAATATTTGGGCTGAAGCCCCAAGTGTTGCCAAAGAATTTCCTATAAGCCCACATGGCTCGAGTAGCTTTGGAGAGCACTTGTTCTAAGTGGGAGTTCCAGTTGAGTCGTTTCTCTAGGACCACGCCTAGATATTTGACCTGTTCTGAAAACTCCACCTGAGTTTTATTTATAACGAGGTTCCGAAGCCTAATGTTGTATCTCTTCGTGAAGGGAACAATCACAGCTTTCAGGGGAATGATGTTAAGCCCTTCGCTTAGACACAAATTTCAAAATATTGGGTGCCATGAAAAAGTTTTTTGAGCACAACGATTTATCCCCAAAAAAATTTAAGCAATAAATTCTTTAAATTAAATATTCATATGCTTACATTTTACTTTGGATATATGTTAAAAAATATTTGTTCTATCAGATTCGCACAAAACACATAAGATAACATAACTGGCACGATAGTCAATTATGTGAGACCTAGTATAGTATATATATATCGATGCTGGCAAAAAACAAAGATGTTACTCCAGCACTCATCAAACGGGTGTTTAGTAGTGCTGGAGAAACGTCTCTGTTGGCCAACATCGATATATAGATATTTTAAACTTCGATCATCGATGTTTTCTCCAGCACTAGTGAGACCCATTTTTTTTTTTTAATATTTTAAAACTCCAACATAAACTAATACAATATTTGTTGTTGTACTGATGCATACCTATAGCTTTAATATGCATAAATGGTGGAATTTCGAATTTCTGATTTGTCGATTTATCAGTGCAATTTATCGTTATAGTAACATATTTATAATAGAGCCCCACGCAAAAAAAAGTGACACGATCTAGGGGTGTGGCATATGCTTGTTATGTATTTTATTGTGCTGAATTCGAATTCGTTTACAGAATTCGCCCGACGGATCTAGCTTCAATTCTAACCTTAAAAAATCCGAAAACATTTTATTTCGACACCGGTTTTTCAACGATGATTTTCATATGCTTTTGGGCCCACTGAATCAAATAAACTCATGTCAGAACCGCTGGAACGACACTAAAAACATGAATACTTATTATATTTTTTTTTTTCAATTATTAGTTTATGCGACTCTATAGTTCAAATTGTAAAAAAAAATTTATTAAATAAAAATTTATTATTTAAAAAAAAATTTATTGAAAAATATATATTTAAAAAAAAAAATTGATAAAAAATAATTTTTTTTTTAAATTATTACAAATTTTTTTTTTTAATAATTTATAAAAAAATTTTTTTTTGTTTTTAAATTTTTTTAAATAAATTTTAATAAACTAAAAAAAAAAATTACTTTTAATAAATTTTTAAAAACAACAAATTTGTTTATAATAAATTTTTTTTTTTAAATATATATAGTTTTTTAATAAGATTTTTTTAAATTAATACATTTTTTTTAATAAAATTTTTTTTTTACAATTTGAACTATAGAGTCGCATAAACTAACAATTGAAAAAAAGAAACATAAGTATCCATGTATCAAATTGTAAAAAAAAAATTGTATTAAAAAAAAATTTATTATTTAAAAAAATTTAATTGAAAAATACATATGGGCATTTCCCAGAAAATCGTTACCAAGGGGCACAACTTTAAAGTTGTAAAAACTGTATACATTTGTTAATGGAATAATCGGCTATATATTCAACCTTGAAAATATATAAAGAGTTAAGATTTTCGGTGATGTATTTCTGAATAGTAGGTAATCACCTACAATAACCTCCAAATTTTGTTTTTGTTAAAAAAAAAGACAATTTTTAGATAATCATAAAACGGCAAAAAAAATCAAAATATGTGATCAATTTTGATTGGAACATAAAATCAATCTAATTATTTATTAATAAATAAAAAAAAGCTTTAAATGAATATTAAAAAAAAATAAATACTGTTAAGTTAAGTTAGGCATACGTCATGTAACGTACGCAACGGAAAACAAGGTTTTTTAATTTAGCTGTTTGGATTTTTATTTTTTTTTGATCGAACTCGCTTCATAAAGCAAGTTTGCTGTGCACTTTAAGAAAATACAAAAAAAAAGTATATGTTTGTACAGCAGTTTAAAAAAAAATTGTGTCATAAAGTATGTAACGTACGCAACGGCATGAAATTTCTCAAAAAAAAGACCTACGTTAAATTTGGGTACGGAAGAATTTGATTTGCAATATTCCAACGGCTTGTTAAATTATCGATAACTTAATGACAATTGGAATCGAAATCCATAACAGGCACGATAGTCAATTAAGTGAGACCCCATTTTTTTGTACTGATGCATAGCTATAGCTTTAATATGCATAAATGGTGGAATTTCGAATTTCTGATTTGTCGATTTATCAGTGTAATTTATCGTTATAGTAACATATGTATAATACAGCAGCATGCAAAAAAAAGTGTCACGATCTAGGGGTGTGGCATATGCTTGTTATGTATTTTATCGTGCTGAATCCGAATTCGTTTACAGCATTCGCTCGACGGATCTAGCTTCAATTCTAACCTTAAAAAATCCGAAAACATTTTATTTCGACACCGGTTTTTCAACGATGATTTTCATATGCTTTTGGGCCCACTGAATCAAATAAACTCATTTCAGAACCGCTGGAGCGACACTAAAAACATGGATACTTATTATATTTCATTTTTTCAATTGTTAGTTTATGCGACTCTATAGTTCAAATTGTAAAAAAAAAATTTATTAAATAAAAATTTATTATTTAAAAAAAAATTTATTGAAAAATATATATTTAAAAAAAAAAATTGATAAAAAATAATTTTTTTTTTAAATTATTTAAAAATTTTTTTTTTAATAATTTATTAAAAATATTTTTTTATTTGTTTTTAAATTTTTTTTTAATAAATTTTAATAAATTAAAAACAAAAAATTATTTTTAATAAATTTTTAAAAACAACAAATTTTTTTTATAATAAAATTTTTTTTTAAATATATATATTTTTTTAAAAGGATTTTTTTAAATTAATACATTTTTTTTTTAATAAATTTTTTCTTTTACAATTTGAACTATAGAGTCGCATAAACTAACAATTAAAAAAAAGAAACATAATAAATTGTATCAAATTGTAAAAAAAATTTTATTAAAAAAAAATTTATTATTTAAAAAAAATTTAATCGAAAAATACATATTTAAAAAAAAAATTATTTTTAATAAATTTAAAAAAACAAAAAATTTTTTCTTTCATAAAATTTTTTTGAAAAAAAAACATTTTTTTAATACAATTTTTCTTAAATATTAATTTTTTTTTTAAATAAATACAATTAATTATTTTTTTTTTTAATTCAAAATTTTAAACTTCATTGAAAAAAAGTTGCGTCAATATGAGGAATCGTTTAGGAGATGTTTGAATGATCGTTTTTATGGTTTGAAAGTCTAAAAAAGAAAAATCTAATATTCGATTATCGATAACTCGATAAATAATTGGATTTTATCAAAAAAATTCACGTGCTTACTATTGACTACAAGCTCTTTCAGATATGTAAAAATCATTTACACTAAAAAGTGAACCGCTTCACTTACATTCACCAATATAAATTTCATCCGCAAACTTGGCGACAAACTTTAAAACGCTCTGAAACCCTTAAAAAAAGTCTAAACGAAAGTTGCTGTGCGTGTGTGTCTGTGTGTGTGTGTGTGTACACATATTGATAGCTTCAATTAAGTGCTTGGGCGTTTTAAGTTCATCTTTCTCCCTATGGCATCCACCCATCATATAAGGTTTTTGGTTTTATTGGCCATATTGGATCCTTTTTTTTTTTGGCTGTTTTTCCCTTGTTGTTTTTTTTTTATATTTTTTTTGCCTTGCTTAAGCCAAAGCATAAATATTTAAATTTGTTATTGAGAAAATTGATAGGATTTAATGACATTTTGGCAACTTTTTTTTATCGGTTATGCCCAAGGCAGAAGGTCTTCCACATGGCTTCGATAAGCTGCTGGTAATACAACACAGCATATGTGTGTATCTGTGTGTATATCTGTGTGCAACTGTATGTATCTTTAGCTGTGCGGATAACTGAGGGTTTAGCTTGCATATGGCTGTGTAAGTGTTGAATGATGACCCACTTTGATTTATGGTCTAACCAATTCAGTTCATTAAAAAGACATAAAGCCTGGTCAGAAACAATAAAAAAACATTATTATAATTGAACTGGCCATAAAATAAATTAGATTTCGAGTATATTATTAGTGTAGTAATGGCTTTTATGCAAATTCGAGAACACATAATGCATTTTTTTTGTATCATATAGTATATTTTCCAATCGCTGTTTAAACATTGGAAATTGCAATTGACGCCATTTCAGAGAATCGTGTTTCAAATATTGTTATTGTTATTGTTAGTGCCGTCTGACAGTTATTATCATTTATATTTTATAGCAAGCACATGCCTTAGATACATAAATCGTATATAAAAACTCGTATGTGGTAATATATTTAAATGTCAGCTTAGATTTTTAATGCTGTTTTATGACAGTTCTACAACGCAGTGGGAATTTGCACAAAGTGCTTGGAAAATGATTTGTTTGTTTTATTAGATTAAATGGAACTTTTGAAGTGTTTATATATATCAGAAATTAATTAGAGACAGAGAATCCCTATCGTCCATTGAGATGTCTTTGCATTTTAAGAGAGAATAGAATTTTCTAAAAGCTTGACTTAATAAGTGGAATGGTAACAGTACGAATATGCCGACTATTATATAACCTGCCTTACTTTTAGATTTCAAATATCTTCATTTTTCGAAAAAGACGTTGGGAACGATATGCCTAATATTATAATAACAATTGGGTACAGGTTGCCCAAGGAAAACTCACATTTTTTTAATACTTAAATTCAAATTTTTTTTTTATAATTTCATATGTATTTTTTTTTTATTTTCCAAAAAAATAGTCGTAAGTTAAGCGGTTTTTTTTACCTTTTGCCAAAAATATTTCATTCCAAGCACAAACTTAATAAAACGTTAGGGTTCCGATTTAAATCAGATGTTTGTTGCTTTTAATTTCACCAAATCGAATTTTCAACGCGATTTGAATTCGAATACTTTTTTGTAAGAGAAATCAAAGCGAATTGGCAAAACAGGTTAAATAGTGCATGTAATTTAGCTGAACAATTTTTTAAAATTTAATTTGATATTCTTAGATTCTATTTATGCAATTTTCATGTTAGATATTTACTGATAGTTACTTTTAATTATATGTTTGTCCCTGAATCAACCCAAAAACAAGAGCGCAACTCAAAACGAAGTTCCTAATTCGCATACACACTCACATTGCCATATCAATAACTGATAGTTACAACAGGGTTTAAAAAATTCCGTATGAGAATTAATCTAAAAGAGTTTGTGAAATATGAGAATTTCTGGAAGATAAATAGAAGAAGTTAAAAACAAAAACAAAAAAAGTGAAAATGGAAGAACGCCAAAACGAACAAAAGTTATTCGTTTTCGTTTTTCGTTGCACGGCCGGTTGTGGTTGCTTATTTCAAAACAACTTTTAAAAATCCAAATATATACATAGGTTAGGTTGCTCCGGGGGAAGTCACACATAGACTAAATAGTCCTTAGTGGTACCGGAAGGTGCGGCTGGTGTACAATACACGTTATTCGTTGAGTATACGCGTGTGCTTGGCGAACGCCAGTTGCTTTTGAGGTGCCCTGTCGGCTGCCTCTTCCAGTGAGGTAAGCCAGGGTTTTTCTAGATATTAGAGTCTCGATGTACAGAGGGCGGGGCAGCGGCAGCTGAGGTGCTCTAGAGACTCTCTGACGTCTGTCTTCCTATACTTCCTGCATCCGTCGTTGTTGCTAATGCCTAGCTTCTTTGCGTGAGTTGCTGTCAGACAATGACCAGTAAGTATGCCCACCATAAGTCTGCAATCTCTTCTTGGGAGTTCCAGAATATACTGGGCTAGTTTGCTGTTTATTTTCTTGCACATTGTGTGAGCCGTCTTGCAGTTCGTTGTGGTGTACCACCTTCTATCAGATCTAACTGCAGCGTTTTCTTCTGATCTGTGGTTGATCGTCCTTAGAGGAATCTTCAGATCCTCAAGTGACGGTTGACTCAATCCGGCTCCTTTCTTTGCGAGCTTGTCAGCATTTTTCGTTTCCATCAATGCCCTGGTGGCTGGGTAGCCAGAAGATGCACACCTCCTTCTGGGTGTTTATTGCATCTAATGAGTCCCTGCTTGCCAGCACACTTTTGGAGTTGATGCTGAATGCTTGCATGGATTTGATTGCCGCTTGACTGTCAACAAAGATATTTATTCGGTTTTGCTCTAGGGTGAGCGCTTATTCTGCAGCCTTCTTTATGGCGAATACCTCCGCCTGGCAACTTATAGGACACCTCCGTGGGTGGGTCTATACAGTATATTGCGGACCCAACGCCAGACTCCATTTTGGATCCGTCTGTGAAAATTTTTATCGCTTGTTGTTCCATACCGATTTTCCAATCCTCTGGTCCCATTAGAGTGAGCGTTCTGTAGAAGTTGTTTACTGGGGTCATATAGTCTGTGCTATTGAATGTTACCCCTTCATATTTATACATAAATATACTATTTTTTTTGAAACAGAAATTTTCAGAAATTAGACATTTTTGTGTTCTATCTTGTTGGTAAAAATAAAAATAAAGGGGTTTTAGTTTAAAATTTTTCCAAAATGTAAAAGAATTTCAATGCGCTTATGCACAGACATATAAAAAAAAAATATTTCCAGACATTGAACCAAACTTACACTTTTTTTGCACTTTCAACAGAACCATCTCTGAACCCACATTTATATAATATAAAGCTATATTAATTAAAAATTCAAGAAAAATATTTACAGTAAAAGTGTATACTAATTTTCTTTTTTATTGCATTTTTTAGTCAAGCTTAGCTTTAAAATAAGTAGAGCTCGAACAGTTTCTCAAAAATTAACCCAAGCAACGCATTTAGGGTATTCACGCTTGCTGTTGAATTATGGAGTAGTTTTGTAAATTTTAAGTTTGACGTATTGGAACTCTACTCTTATGCTTTTAATTGCTTTAATTATTTTAAATTTGATTAAAATTCACTTTGTTTACTTTTTTTTGCCGCTTCTAACATGTAAAAGTTAACACGTTGCTTTTGACATCACGAAATGGCAAAAAAGTCCCGAGTGCTGCAGTGTTAAAAATATAGACTCCAGCATATTTTGCAACACTTTCCCAACAACTCAGCTGCTAAAAAGGTGAATAGGATCTTGGTTGAGCAAAAGTTGAGTTGAGACATAAAACTTAAGCCTGTACATTGTGTTGTTGCAAAAGTGCGCAACTCAACAGCAAGCGTGAATACCCTCACTGATACTTTACAAATATTTCTAAGGTTTGCAGCTTCAGTTTATATTTTTGTTGACAGTATTTTATTTTTTTGTCCAATTAATAGTTCATACAGCTATTTTATATAATTTTTTTTTCAAAATGTACTTTTTCTAACGAAAACTTTTTTAATCAAACTTAAATTCTTTTCAATTATGTGTTTCAACTAGAATTACTTTTTTATATGAAATCAATTGAAACCAGAATTAAAGCGAATTTTTTTTAGCTTTAAAACTGCTTGAGGATTTATGTTTATGCACATAGAATTGAAAATTACATGATTTTAAACATATAAGTACATATATATAAGCACAGACAGCTTATTATGTGCTGTTTCAAACTGACGCCCATAAGTAGGCAATGATTTATTCACAAACTCATAATTTCTATGAATACTGGCATATTAAAGTGTTAAGCTCAAATAGCCCGAAGCTGAGCTTACAGCTCATCAATTTTATGCTAATCAATATAAAATATTAAATTTTCAATATCAATAGAGCACTTTAGCATCAACTCATAATTTGCTGAAAAGTTTTGATTATTAGTTTTTATTTTTTTTTATTGCTATCAAAACTTTGTTCAAACAAATGATAAATTATTAAGTGTTGTTTATTTAACTGCTGCGCTTGGTGCTGCATATTTTATAGCAAAATGATAGTGGGCGAACTTTTATATACAATTTATTTATGGTTACTATATACTGTTTAGTACGATGAGCTAGTATGTGATTGAAGCTGGTTGGCAGTGCGACTTGTTCCACAATGGTCTCAATCAATGCTCAATTGAAAGCGCTCAACTATATATACCTGTAGCTGTGAAATGCATGGGGGTCAATTGCCACCGCTTCATAGGTACTTATTTGCACTATTGCACTACAGTCGGATTGGTTAATGAGTAAATCCTTTAGTGGTTAGCTCAACATCGATCATTTTTCATTTTTCATACTTTAATTTTCTTAAAAATGTATTAGCCACAGTTGTTTAAATTGATTTACATATTAGTTTTGGCACTTGACCCCACATCTCGGACATGTTTTCCGTAAGCAATTTTGTATAAGCAAAAGGGGACAAGTATCCCCTACCTGTTCTGGATACCTCTACAGACAAAGGCTTTGTTCGTTTTTCTTTCAACCCGGATTCTGTCATGGTTATGTAAACCATCATCTTGCATTCGGGATGTTGGGGAGCTTACATCTTAACACGAAGATTGCTGCAACTAAATCCTTGTAGAAAATCTTTATAGCACGGTCCAGCGACGGACTTCTTATCAAAAAAGTGTCGATTGAATACTAACTACTATTCGAATGAACGGGGCTATAATTCAATTGAGTTTTAAAATTGACATTTTCTCAATTCTCTTTGAAAAATGTACACGATTTATACTCAAAAATATTACAAAATATGGAAAAAATTACTGCTGTATAAATTTATTTAATTGCATTTTGTAATCAAAATAATCAATGTTGACTTTTTGAACTTATTTATTTGAGCATCCGAATATAAATTCCACCGGTTGCTTAGGAAATCTTTATTTACTTTATTATTTATTAGGAAATATTACTTTAAAAACAATTAAATCGTATTTTATTCATTTTGCTATTCTTTTTTTTAAAGTTTCGTCCGATTACCATCCGATAACACTAGTTTACACGAAAAATTAATCTTAAAAAAAAGTGTTTTTTAGCCTAGTTTTGGGTCCAGAAACACGAAAATGACAACTTTTTTTTCTTAAGCACTGTTTTCGAGATTTTTTCGAAAAACATGTTCCACAGAATTTCTATAATATGACAATTTGAGAGCTCTGTGAATTATTAGAATCCAAAAATGTACTTTGATTGTTAACATATTGAAGATAATGTCATAAATTTTTTTTATAGATATCAGAGACAGCATTTCTAAGCGATCTACATGAAGTGCAATGGTGGCAATTGTCCCCAGCTTAAGCAAGAGAGAGTACTAGTGCTTATCTCCCACAGACTAGCCCATCGTGCTGAAGGTATCATAGTTTGTTGTTTTTGCTTTTCCAGCTCTTGTGCAGCTTTTTGCTTTTATAAAAGCAAAACCAAAGAGAAAAATGAAACAATAAATTTTCCATTGGGTACTTTTCGATTTATATCGTTGCATATTTAAAATTTATAACGTTCAATGTGTGTCTCTACAAATTTTGAGAGTGTATGTTTGATAAGTGCTCTGCACATGCATCATATGCCATATATTATATATAAGTATATATGACAAGCTATGTACATTGTTGTCCTTGTTTTTGTTATTTTTGCTGCTGTTGTTGATTTTACTTGTTTGGTTAAAATGTAACCAAAATGTTGCTAAACTTTTGACGCAGTTGACATAAAAGCCACAGTAGCTCGCATGTTGCACATGTATTTTGTTCTCCCCTTCTCTCAATCAGTGCCCCTTGGCAACCACAGCGACCGACTAACAAAATTGTCGCTATGTGTATTGTGGTTGCATTGGCATCCCCGAAAACCATTTGACTGCGCTCGTAGAATTCAACCAAATGGAGCCCAACGCTGATGCATCATTGCGGCAGCTGCTGCTCCTCTCTAGCTTCTCTGCAGCTGTGCATGCACAATTGATTGCAATGATTGCGCGAGCGGTTACCATGCATGGATGGACTGGGCTGTTGGAGAGCAGCATGAAGAGTGCCGGAGCGACAACGAGTAAGAATATATAAGCAGCTGTGCGAGGTTTGGTTAGAAAGTTATTGGCTAAGCAAAAAGGTGTCATACTAAAATATATTTAATAAGTATTTATCAGAACATTTATGCATGTATAATATGGTTGAAGATATCCCCATGCAGTGGCGGATCCACGGGGGGTTTCCAGGTCCGTACCCCCCAAAAGTAAGAAAAATGGGTTGCAAGTCTTTTGCGATTTCTGATATATATACACTTCAAAGTGACGAAGCCCCCCAAGACTAAATGCCAGATCCGCACCGGTCCCCATCCTATATGGAATGAGTTTGAAAGCAAAAATAACTAATACGCCATTATTTTATACTTCCTTCGAGTTTCAAGATAACAACATTACACCATAACAGCTATAGCTTTGAGTCCGGATTTATTCCAACAGACGCATTTCTTCTGTTGCACAAAACGAAAGTAGACTACAAATCATTGACCACCTATGTAGACCAGCTACCTACCACTTAATTAGCGTTTTACTGAGAGCATCTCAAGCCCAAAACATTCAAAATTCTTGTGGCTAACTTTCGAAACCCCAAAACCCATCAGCACTTTACCTTTTTTCTATTACCAGAGTAGGATGTAATTTAAGTATGACTTAATATCAGTAGCGCGTAAGGAGCTGGATGTGGTGACGGTGCCTTCCGAAGACACCGATATTGTTTTCCAATTAAGCGAAGAGTAAGCACGTGGATTTTCGAGAACCTCGCGTCCAAAAAATTACTACCGAAGACTTGACTATAAGAAAGATGTGCGCCAAGTTTTTCAGCTACAAACCAGATCTGACACCGCCAGACTTCTTCTTCTTTTCTCGACATAAGCGGACATAAGAGTATAGAGTGTAGAGTGTAGAGTGTAGAGTGTAGAGTGTAGAGTGTAGAGTGTAGAGTGTAGAGTGTAGAGTGTAGAGTGTAGAGTGTAGAGTGTAGAGTGTAGAGTGTAGAGTGTAGAGTGTAGAGTGTAGAGTGTAGAGTGTAGAGTGTAGAGTGTAGAGTGTAGAGTGTAGAGTGTAGAGTGTAGAGTGTAGAGTGTAGAGTGTAGAGTGTAGAGTGTAGAGTGTAGAGTGTAGAGTGTAGAGTGTAGAGTGTAGAGTGTAGAGTGTAGAGTGTAGAGTGTAGAGAGTGTAGAGTGTAGAGTGTAGAGTGTAGAGTGTAGAGTGTAGAGTGTAGAGTGTAGAGTGTAGAGTGTAGAGTGTAGAGTGTAGAGTGTAGAGTGTAGAGTGTAGAGTGTAGAGTGTAGAGTGTAGAGTGTAGAGTGTAGAGTGTAGAGTGTAGAGTGTAGAGTGTAGAGTGTAGAGTGTAAAGTGTAGAGTGTAGAGTGTAGAGTGTAGAGTGTAGAGTGTAAAGTGTAGAGTGTAGAGTGTAGAGTGTAGAGTGTAGAGTGTAGAGTGTAGAGTGTAGAGTGTAGAGTGTAGAGTGTAGAGTGTAGAGTGTAGAGTGTAGAGTGTAGAGTGTAGAGTGTAGAGTGTAGAGTGTAGAGTGTAGAGTGTAGAGTGTAGAGTGTAGAGTGTAGAGTGTAGAGTGTAGAGTGTAGAGTGTAGAGTGTAGAGTGTAGAGTGTAGAGTGTAGAGTGTAGAGTGTAGAGTGTAGAGTGTAGAGTGTAGAGTGTAGAGTGTAGAGTGTAGAGTGTAGAGTGTAGAGTGTAGAGTGTAGAGTGTAGAGTGTAGAGTGTAGAGTGTAGAGTGTAGAGTGTAGAGTGTAGAGGAGATTGTACTGCCCTACCATAAATTCCGATCATCTTACCGAGTTACAAACTTGCCCTGGGCATCTTAGTTGGCGATTCCTCGGAAGAGTTCTACTCCATTACTGTTCCTTGGTCTCTAGTGTTTTATCAACCTGCGAGAAAAGTACTTCTCATGATGATATATTGTCCAGTACTCCGTTTAAAACGATATGGTTGTTTTGCCACGGTGACGTTTGTAGTGGACTGTGAGGACGGAGAGGTCTTCAGCACACAGCTTTTTCATATCAGAATATTAGTATTAAAAGTATGTTGTCCAACTGATTGCTTGAGATGACTCTGGTCTTAACAATTTTGCTTACATTTAATCCTAAATTGTTGCGGTACTGACTCTTGGCCATCCTTGGAGTTTCTCATCAAGACGGTTTGGTCGTTAGTTGTCTAATAAGCAATGGTTGATACCGATTGTATCGTGTTCTCATAAACATAGTGCAATTAATTGCAAACCGCTCCATATACCATTTTATTTGCTTTTCCAAACATGCAAAAATGGTTCTTTATCAATTCCCGCCAAAAACTAAACGGAGTGTCTCAGATGACTAAATAAAAAATAACCAAAATGGTAAAAAAATTTATTCCTTTGCTAGCATATGAAGTTTTTAGCCTGCTCTCGCTTTGGTTTGGAAGTGCGTTAAAACTTTTTCCAAAGGCTTCATTGAGTTTGCAACCATGCGTGTGTGTGAGTATCTTTTAGTCTGATTGCTTGTATGGGTTTGTGTAGCTGTGTGTGTCTGTGTATGCACGTGTGTTTGTGGGTGAATTTATTACGACAATAATTGAATTTTATATTCGCTTATTTTTCATTGCTTTAGCAACACTGGCAGCTGGTAATTTAACAAGCTGTGCTAAAATAACACTTATCTATAAAAGAAACAAGAATTTACAAATTGTTATGGAAAAATTAAGTTAGCTAAAAAGGAGCTTGTTACAGTTAAATTCTATCTAATGAAAAAAAAAAATAATTAAGGCGGCCTTCTGCATGATGTAGCGTTTTGTGCTATAAGTACTTGTGTACTAGTGCTGGAGAAAATATCGATGATTGAAGTTAAAAATCTCTATATATCGATGTTGGCCAACAGAGATGTTTCTCCAGCACTTCTGCACTCATCAAATGGGCTGTAGAAACATCTCTGTTCGCCAACATCGATATATAGAGATTAAACTTCGATCATCGATGTTTTCTCCTCACTACTGTGTACCTTAAATGGCGCTTAGTTTTGGGAGATTGTCTATTTTTGTACAATTTAAATATAAATAAAATATTAAATAATAAAATTAAAAAAAAAAAACATTTTTCAAGTAACAATTTTGAAGCAGATTTGCAGACGCCAAAAATATCTCATACTCTTCTTGGTGATCCAATGAAGCTTAGTTTTTTGCTTAAAACAATATTAACAAAAAAGACTGTTTGCGATAAATAATAAAAAAAGACTTAAAAAAGATCTCTGTAAGTTGGGTTTTTTAAAATCGAAATATTGCTTTTGAACAAATTCGTTGTAACTTAGTACTAAAAGCCTTACCTAAAGCATGTACCTATATATAATCGACTGGTAATATGTAACTAAATTTTGTCGCAGCACGAACCTTACTCAAGCTGTAATTTTCTTGTCATTTTTTTTTTCCTACTCTGACAAATATCCAAAAATTATAGTTTGTAAGTGTTGCAAAATGCACGCAAATTGCAAATTGTGTCACAAAGAAGAAGAAAATAAATTGGGTAAGAAATTTTAGTGCCGTGTCTTTAATTTGAGTGCCAAAGTCCATCAGGCAAGTTGAACAGGAAGTGCCGACAAAATGGCCACAAAAGCCAAACTGTATCGAGCGGAAGTTAGTCATCAGAAACAACAACAACAACAACAAACTACGGCAAAAACACAAAAAAGGTAACAATAACAATTGCTGCGGTTGTTGTTGTTGTTGTAGGCTGGCATAGGCAGCCAAATCAATAAATATGTAATAAATTATGGCCAGAAATTATTTTTTTATATTACCGAGTCAAATTTGGTTTTTTATTTGTTTTTTTTTTCGGTTGCTTTGTATTTAGTTGGGCTAGACACATACGAAAAAAAAAACAAATTATGTTAAATTGAAGCAAAAGCAAGCATTTTGTTGCAGGTGTTAAGCATTCTTGTTTTTTTTATTATTTTTATATATTTGTTTATACAAGCCCAAAAGTAGGCAACAAAAATAATGGGAAAATATGAAAAATTGTAGCAGCTGCAATGAAGCTATAGAGAACCAACACATATACATATAGTATATACATTGATAGCGCTTGCAGGCCAACCTTCATATACAATAACAAAAACAACAACTTTAAAAACAGTGTTAACAACAAAGTCAAACCGTTCTTTCATCACAAATTGAATAGCTTGTTATTTCAATATGACGAATACAAAGTAAGGCGTCGCAGTGCGCTGCCAAACTCTCCATAGTTTTCATGGAATTTTTACGCTTTAAAGCATTGATAGCAAAACCATTGTTGTATTGTTCACTTGGAATTTCCACTATGGATTTTCTTTAGACAATGAATGCCCAAAGAAAGAGACATCGGAATGCTTTTAAAATTTACCTACAATATGTTCTGTTCGTCTGTATGAACATCTGAATATTGGAGACAATAAGAGCTACGCAAACCAAATTTGACATCTTGAATCACTCCAGCCTGACGAGCCATATAATTTTTTTTCGTCTGTCACGCTTACCTCATGCCCAAGCTCTACAACTTCACTACTGGACATCAATATTGCCATAAATATTGAAGCAAATTTTTAAGAGTAGGAAGTACGAATGAACTCATTGGCTTAAGCTTTTAAAGGCTGAATTGGCAGTGTGTTGGCCGCATTAACTAAAATCGCGCTGTTTAAAGACGAAGGTTCCCAGTCGAGGCAAAGTTTTTTTCGATTTTTATTTTTTTTTTTTTGAGTGCCGCTTATACTAATATTTCATACATACAAATACAAATGTGATGGTACAGGGTGCCTTAAAGTCGGCCATGCCTAACTATAACGTTAGCCATTTTTATACATTAGCCCTGATGTTTTTTTACAACGACGAATATGAAGCGAAAAGGTTGCAAATTTTGAATTTTACCATCTAACCCCGAAACTTTTTTTTGGCTGTATAAATATGTTTTAAATATTTTTAAGATATGAGGCTAAAGGCCTGTACACAGTTCTAAAACTCACAGCCTTACAAGAACTGCAAATTAATTACTGCCGTAATGGCCAGTGTGTACATATAAGCGCAAAGTGGTATTTTTTGTCGTATTTTGGTATTTTGTTGCGGAGGTGCAAATGGTCACACTACAAACAGCTGCTTTTTGTTTTAAATGGGAACGTTAGCATGTGCTAAATTAAAATAATGAAAAAAAAAAGAATTGTCGTCGATTTCTTGTTTTTTTTTGCATTAATTTTGTCAATCAACGCGATAATAGTTACATTCAATTTCTATACAAATGTTGTCTGCCAAACTATGAAAATTTTTATATAAGGCCGCAAATCAATTAATTTAATATTTTCTTAAAGCGTCCGCGGTGCCTTAACAGCACACAACAAATACTAAAAAGTACATAAACGGTCTTGTAGAAAAATGTTTTGCAACGATATTTGCTAATAGACATTTGTTACGCAAAATTTTGTTTATGGCGGCAAAACAGAATAGCTGTTGTTACTGCTGGCGCCATCTAGTGAGCTTGACGGCGCCATCTTGCGTAAAGTATTATCTAAATCATAGGACAGCACTGTTTTATTGTCTATCTGCGTACTACGTTTTCGTACATGAAATTTAGCGACTATTTTTTTGAAATGAGTTATTTTTGTTTGCGATTTTCGACATTGCATGCGGATCTTAAGCCCTAAGAATCTGCGGAACAAAGGCATAAGAGTATACTTCAGACTGTCTGAGTAAATATTATTTTATATCAGATTTAGGCAAATCACTTTTTGTTTTTGTCTGCCTGATCATTTTCATGAGGTGCTTAAATGTTGATGTTATTTAAAGTTTTTGCAGTAACTTAACATCCAGCTTACTTTTATTGTAACTTCAGTTTCAAAAACACATAATATTTTTCATACTTTTCATGTGAAACAAGTTGCGCTCTAATTAAAATATTATCATAAAATACTAAAAAAATAGCTTTAAATATTAAAAAATCAGTTAAGAGGAATGGCACCGATCTTTAGCACAACAGCTTAAATTTACATCATTAAAAGGTTTATATGCACAAATTTGAATGGTATGTACTTAGAAATACTTGCATGATAAATAAAATTTTTTTTTAATATGTAAAACGAGGTTTGGTATATCTATCCATTTGAAACATTCAAATGATGCTAGATGCGCGGCTTTAAAATAAATTAACAATTAAAATGAAATAATTTAAATTATGCAGCAGTGCTTTGGAAAACAAAAAAAAAAAAAACAAAACGAACAATTTTATTCGGATTCGTTTTTGCGTGCTCTAAGAATATCAAAGATTATTAAAAAAATTATTTCAGTTTAATTTGCGTACTTTCTTTAACCTATTTTGCCGATGCGTTTTAATCCCTCGTGCAACAAAACATTCGGTTGTAAACCACATGAAACTGAGAGAACCAAACATTCGTTTTCCGTAGCACGGCCGATAATGTATGAAAAATAAGAGACATTTCCTAAAACAATTTAATTTCTGTTTTATTAGTTAAAAAACGAATCTTTCAGAGAAACCATTCAGAAAAGCTAGAATTAAAGCTTAATTTTGTATTTGATTTATACTGTAAATTGCCAAAAAGACTGTCTTGAAAATAACAGAATTTAAATATAAAATGCTTCAATCCGTATTTTTTTTTTAAGAAATAACAATTTTAAGCTTTTAAAAGCGATTATGGGCAATGCATTAAACAGAACTTTGCTGCTTTTGTAAGCATTTTGAAATTCGACGCCGATCTGTGAGCACTAAAGTTGTCAATATCATTTAATCCTTGGAAATTGTGTTAAAATGTATAAAATTGAAAAACTTTTTCCTGAAAACCTACACTAAAAAAAAGCTGCCTAAAAACATACATATATGGCAAAAAGCTACCGTCAACAGCATCAACTATGCAGACTTAAAGAAAAAAATGGCACAAATTTTTCAAGATTCCAGTCGAAAGTCGTCTCTCTTAAAATTATTTTAAAAAACCTTTTCTATATACAAATGTTCTTCGAATTTAACTCATTTTCCAAAATTGTGTTTTGCCTTCTTCTTCTTGGGGCTAGCTTCTTCAAACTAAGCAATAATCATCTGTCAGAACAATTCACTTGTATATAATTAAACACTCGCTTTAGTTTACCTAATTTTAGTTATACAAGTGTGTTCGTGTTCGTTATCTCTATACTTCACTGTGATTATAAGCAGCTGCTGACGCTGACCTAGACACACATCGCTGCGCTCATAAATCTCAATTTGATTTGGGTTTCATGCATTGATAAAAATAAAAAATATAATAAAAGTTCTGCTAGCCCGTTTTGCTTTGCGTTTCCATAATTTATTTGATTTGTTTTGTTTTGCGAGTGTTGGTATATTTGTGTATCTGTGTGTTTTTGTATGTGTGCATTGTATTAGCTGCTTATGTCGCTGACTTTTGCCAGCGACCCAAATCAGTGTTAATGGTTGGATTGTTAACATTGCCCTCTCTCCCAAAAACGCCCCTAATTTAAATGCAGTGTTTAGCTAAACATGACTCTCTTTCCGCACTCTCTTGTCTTTGAGATTGTTTTTGCATTGTCAATTTGCGTGTAATTGCCTGGCAATTAACTGTCGTTTATTGGCTTACATAAGTTAACGTTGCTTGCTCTTTGCTGTCTCTCTGTCTCATCATCAGCTTCTTTGTCTCACTTTGTGTGTGTGTGTGTGTGTTTGTGCCTGCCGGCTTTCCAATGGGTGTAAACAATCAAATGACTTGCCACTAATCAAGCGTACGTGACGTCGCATGTCTGTATGGGTGTGTGAGTGTGAGAGCGTGTGCGGATGAGCGGAAGTGTGTGGGTGTGTGTTGATGTGTGTGTCAGGTAACAAACATGTCGCAACAAGACAAACATCTGTACGGTTTATCATACCTACTCCCTGCAGCCAGATAATTGATGCCTTTGTATGTTACATAGTAAACAAGCGCGTTTTTAAAGCGATATTAAACGCGTGCGATTCGTAATTCGCTATCCAGCCATCTGTGGCTTAAGTATGGGCTTACAGAAAGTCGCTTAAAGGCTGTATGGTGTTGCCTTTAAGTCTTTTAGAATCGACCAAGCTCTTACCTTACCAGTTGGAATTCATGCTAGCTCACCTGAGAGTTTTTATAGCTTGTGGCTTTACAATGAAAAATAAGTTGTTGCAATTCAAGGGCTATCCGTTTTGCGGTTCCAAAAGTAATCGCGAATTTAACACGATTCGGTTGATAATTTCGTTCAAATTTTTATTTCAATATTATGTTTGGAGCTCGCGATTATGTGTTAAATACAACAGTATTCAAATATACTCCACGGGGCTTCTTAAAGTACTTAATACTTGGGTTATATTCGTTGTAAATTTCTTGGTCATAACTTGTCTCATGTTAGTTTCAGAGCATCACGATTTTGAGGATTACACAGGTCAACATGGTTTAGTTGTTGGATAGCTAAGGGTCATTTCCGAAGTAATTTGCTGCGTAGAATCCGAATCAGAGTCAGAATTGGCCTATCACGTCAGGATTTTGAGATATTTGAGGTTATATAACCGAAAAACAGCGTCGTTTCCTACTTTTGAGGTTATGTACAGGGTGAAAAAAATTCAAGAGATGAATTACGATTTTTTTTTTTCGCAAGCTTATGGTTATTCGAGTAACGATATATATTCCTTAGACGTCATTAGCTTTTGCATTAAGCCTTTGAGACAATAATTTTTTACTGGTCAATTTTTCTTGAAAATTTTCACTTGGGGCTTTATTCTTTTGACTTCGTATTCGTTCTCAGTGACCTCAAAACCCCCCAGGTGAAAATGGTGATCGTATTTGATATCTTGAACTCTTAAATTAAAGGGTAAGAGTGGTACTAAATGATGTAACTGGAGAGACAGATCACAAAAATTTTTTTGCACCCCAAACATAACCTCAAATGTAGGGAATAACGCCGTTTTTCGGGTACATCACCTCAAATATCTCAAAACCTGACGTGATGAGCCAATTCAGACCCCGGATTCGGACTCTACGCAGCAAATTACTATGGAAATGACCTTTAGCTTTCCAACAACTGACATGACATACCGGGGGGTATTTGTAGACCTGTGTTATCCGCATAAATACAATCTTCTGCGTAACTCCACAAAAAAAGGCCGGCGCTTATAAATCGCAAGATCTTGATGGCCAATTCTCATCGCTGAAACGAGACATTATATGGGTCGTATTGTGTTGCCTATGGTAAATTTTCGTTGGAATAACATCTCTTCCAGGTTCATATCATGCCGTAAGAAAAGAAAAGAAACGTTCAAATTCGGATAATCTTTGAGACTTTCACTGGTTTAATACACTTTGAATTTTACAAAAGCTGTGCATTATCTGCATTTTTTCGATCCATGCTTAGATCTTGTAGTAGATCTTGCTGTTGTTAAGAGATAATGTGCATTGTTTTGCAGAACTTGGTAATGGGTCCGCTTAGATCCAGACATCCATTCGGACAGACATCGTATAATCCATTAACAATCCCGCCTATTATATACTTGTGTATTTTAGAAATCTTTTAGGCAGCTTATAAAAAATTCGAAGCTGGAGCGACCAGACAATTTTTTAACAATTTTTTTTGCCAAATCAGCAAACTTAGGAACTCTGGTGGTCATACTACTCAAAATATTGTGCGCTACCAATGCCTTTTTTATATTTTTGGGCGGCGCTGATTTCGAACCCTTTGAACACTATTATGCCAGGCTTTCGAGCTTAAGCCCATAAGCCCATAAAGTTAAACACATTCAACAGAACCTGCAAAGCTGCCCCTAAAGGTATGCTATGATTTTTTTGAAATCTGTACAGTTTTTGCTGCTGCTGATTATATCGAAAGCTTGAATGGTAATAATAAAAGGACTAAGGATTTAAAATAAGTAGCGCCTTAAGGCATTGCAAATGCAAGAAAGTTTGCCGACTTAAAATTATAATTAAATAAACATACTAGTCGCTATAATGATAGACTCAAAAGGCAACGTAACAGGATGGCTGGATTGGCAATCAATAATTTGAAATTATTTGCATTAAAAAATTAAAAAAAAAAAAAAAATTATGTATAAAAATTTTGCAATCGAAAATTTGAAAAAAACATCAAAGTTAAGTAATGCAAACGTTGCTCTAAAAATCTACTCTACTTTACTTCGTAAATAAATATAAAATATATTTATGAATTTTCACAGCTTGTCATAAATTTTGCTTGCTTAGCCGACACCTGAAAACTGCAATACATTTTTATCAAGCTGAACGAACAGCTTTTGAAAATTTTTCGATTTATGGACACAAATACGTGAGTCGCATACAAACATATTTCACCCAAATGCTGCAAATCAAAAACTCAAATCACTTAAATTTCGTGCGAATCATTGGGATAGAGCAAATATTCCATGACACCGAAACCCGTGCTTTGTGGAATAGCAAGGTTCCCATGCTCATTGAAAATAGTTTATTTTTAATGTGTTTGTATTCACGATTGTCAATAATTATAATTAAAGTGCTTGGACATGCGTTTTTGAAAGCGGCTTAGATTTTTCCCTACGAGTGTGAACAAGCAAATGGTCTCCCTCAAAAAAGCAGTCGCAGCAAAGACCATACTTAATTACACAAAATCATGAATTTTGTAAACACTACCATAGTCCATACAATTATTTTTTCTTCAGACTCTGTAACCTCTACTATAATTGACATCTTCATCTGATCCAAGTTAAATTACAAAAGTAATCCAAGTAGGTTAATCATCGTTAAATACGAATCTCTAGCAATTGCTTTATGTGAGCATCATCAGGGGACAAGTCACAAGCTCAGTCCCAAAGCTACTTCCAGTTGTCATTCATATTTAATTATTTCTGTTTGCTGGCAATTCCCGGAACTTTTCAAAGGTATTCAACGAACTGTAACTAAAATTAAATGCGATTTTCCTAGAAAATTTAAAGCATCCGTTTGGGTCTTGGAAATTACTGATAATTTAAATTGCCCGAACTGGCTTTAAGCAACTATTAGGGCATTGGCTAATTAGTTTAGCGAGCATCTAATTGCATAGGCGTCCTGTTAATACTGATGCTAGTGTTTCATTTGCTGCTTCATCTGAAAAGTCCTTTGCTGCTGCTGCTTTGCTCCTTGGCGATCTGCTAATGAAATTGCTAATAAAAACCGCAAGAGCACAAACGTTGCAAACACCAACACAGTTAAGCTTAATTGCCAGCCAATGCAGACACCCACATGCACACACACAGATACTGTACCAAGGCACTCACTCACAGATACGTAGATACGAAGAGCCAAAGCACTAAAGAATTTAATTTATAGCTCGTGTAAGCCAAGTTGAGCTTAAGGGCTGTGTCGGTGCAACACGGGGTTACAAACGTGTGCCACGCCCACGTGGCATCGCGCCCACACGCCCCCATATGCTGACGTTGTCAATGTCAACCCAGCTTGCCGACCAACTAGTCAGGCAGACAACGTGGCGTATGCGCAACATTGTGGCAATCTTTAGCATTAAGTTTTTGTATCAGCTATTTTTAGTGTTAAAGAGTACATTATGTTTAGATTGTCCTGTCCTATTATTTAAGGTGTTCTTATTTAAGATAACTAAATCTTTAAAATTTATCAGTAAGGGTATGCGTTAAAAACGTCAAATGTTTCAATTATTTCAACAAGTAGAAAGTTGTATTGCTAAAAATTTAATTTTTACTATGACAGTTTAAAAAACCCACGTTGTCAAACAAATTTTTGCAACACTTAAAATCGAAAACTTTCACAACTAACACAAAAGTAAAATTCTCAAGCTTTAGTTTGCAGTAATTTTTTATTTTTTTTTTTTTTTGCAAAAAAAGTGCATACTATAGTCGTTTCGGCTTTAATAAATTTATGTAGTTTTTTTTGCTGCGCTCTGTGCGCTATCTGACGCAGACAATTTGGTCACAAGAACAGAAATCAATTAAGTGCTGCCAACCAGCAGCAGATAATAATGAAAGATAAGTGTTAGAGTTGCCCTCCGGCCCTGCAACCCTTAACGTACTGCTTTGAAAGTGCCCCTTTTTCTAATGTCCCTGATACAAGATGGCGTTACAATTTGGTCGTTGTGCGGCTTAAGTGCATGTGTAAGTTTAGCTAACGTTTTAAGTACTGCTCTCTATGACAACTTACCCGACCAAGTGATTAATGGAACGCCTTCAAAAGTATGCCCTGAAAAAATTTGTCAAGGCTGCCTTATCATATCATGGCTATTGTCGCAAGTACTAAAAATATCACTTCCTACTATATATGCTATACATATTACTGCCTCAAAGCAACTACACCCAAGACAGTAGAAAGAAACCGACAGTGAGATGCTCTTTCCCCATTTTTTAACTACAAAATTGGGATTTTTAAAAATTATATGTACATAGATAGAATTTCTGTACTGCTTTAAAGCAATTTTAATCTTAAAAATTAATTAAAATTTAAAAAAAAATATACACCTTTCATATAACTAAAAAAAACATTTTTTTTTGCACAAAATCGATTTTAATAATATTTACACAATATACTGGACTAAAAGACTTTTCAAAATAAAAAATTGCGAAAAGCATTTTTAAGGTATTATACATACATACTTAATAAAAAACAAAAAAATAGTTTATTAATTTGTTAATTTTTTGCCCTCTAAAAATATTTTATCATTTTTTGTTTTAGCATAATTTCTTAAAAATATCTAAGTAGGGAAGACACTACACTCTTTATTTTAAGTATATTAAATCTCACAATTTGTATGACAAATTTATTAAGAATATAGAAAACTTTATATTTGAAAAATTTTTAACATAATTTTTAAGGCAAAAATAAAATTTCAAAAATATTCAGTTTTTTACTCACAATGCATTAAAAAATTTAGAAACACCAAATTATGACGTAACGCATACAATTTATGGAAATTTTCAGTATTTTTTTTTTTTGCCAATCCGATCTGTAAAAATTACTTTTTAAAAATAAATTTGTTATTTATTTGTTACTTATCCAGCTAGACACGTTTTCTGGAAAACTTAAATCGAAAATGCACAAATTTTATTCGTTTTCATTTTCGCCTGCTTCCAATATCACGTATTTTGTGGTCGATAGCTCTAATATTTTCCTTAAACTTTAGTTTATTTTACTCTTACCTCATTCAAGGGTTTTTTTTTATGCTGGACATGAACCATTTTTGGCAAGACATGCAATATATGAACCAGTCTGAACGTATACCAAAAAGTTGAGTTGTGCGTGCTAATTTTTCGATTATAAAAAAATATATATATATATATATAAAATTAACTTGAAATATTATTATTATTATTATTTGTAATAGGAGTAATATGTACTGCGACCCAAGTGGATATATTGTACCCCCTTAACGGCTTAGAGCTCTCCCAAAAGTCCAATTGCCTGCATATACTCCAGTATTTTATTTGGATTTATGATAACAATGCTCTCCGCTGAGATGACGTACATGCCTAGAAGCTTGTTTCTTTTGTAAACGAGTGTTATGCATTCACATAGTAGATGCACTGAAGTTTCTTTCTCCATACTACACAAGCGACAAAGTCCGCTACCCACTATGCCAGCCTGCAGTGTCCCGTCCAGTATCCTCACGTTATTCTTCCCGTGAGTTATCATGAGTTTGAACCTTTTACGGTTGTAGTGAGAGAGGAGAGTTTTTGACTGCTTAAGTCCTGGTATCTGTGCCCAGTGAAGCTGCCGTTTGCTTTCTTCGTCTTTCCTCAATTAGTCCCTTACCACGTGGTTGCCAATCCCGATTAGTGGTGTTGCTGCACCTGTCCTTGCTAGTTTATCTGCTAGCTCATTTCCAGGGATATTGTTGTGTCCTGGAACCCATCTAATTGTGAGCTTGTTTCTGGCACCTAATTTGTCAAGTGCAGTTCTCACTTCTTTGACCAGCCTTGATGTGATCTTGGCTTTGCTAATTGCCTTTATTGCTGCTTGACTGTCTGACAGGATGTAGATTTCCTTGTCGTGGTAGTTCCTTTGCTGATTAAATTCTGCACACCTTCCAATAGCACAGACTTCAGCTTGAAAGATTACTTGAAATATAGAATATTTAAAAAATTATTTCAGTTTAAACAAGATGGACCTTTGCCGATACGAATTGATTTCACTTGCAAGAAATCATTCGGTTTCAAACCACAAAATTCGTTTTGGTGATAGTGGAAGCACCTAAACATGTGGTTTCCGTACATTTTATTCGTTTTCGTTTTCCAAAACACGATCGAAATTGTATATTTTTTTATGAGCTAACTTCATTTTATAAAGTAATCAGCAAAGCAAGATTAGACTAGTGGTTTACTACACTTACTGTGTAAATAGAAAGTAAAGTAGAGTCTCAGAAGGGGTCTCAAAGTAATCTTCTTTTGAGAACGAATGGGTCTCAAAGTAATCTTCTTTTTAATCTTAGCTTGAGATTGACAAAACCCAACGCCTGCCTGTTCAGGTGAAGTTAAAAACTTTTACTATAACAAATAGAGTTTCGAAGGCCTCTAGTGCCAGTTCGTGATAGATCAGTTATATCAAGTAATATATTGCAAAGCATTATTTGCAAGACTTCTATACTGTATCGGATAATTGATATTTATAGACTCTTAATTGTACCTAACAACCATTTCCAGTTTGGTTACTTAAAAGATTTAAAAGCAAGACTTAAGCACGAAATTGCAAATAATTTTTTTTGAGTGGAAAAAGCAGCAAGATTATATGAATCAGTTGATAAAATTCTATGTCCGTAGCTTTTGTGGTCTCCGATATCTAAGTGTTTATCATTAAAAAAACAAAATGTTGTACCTGAACATCGAACTAGTCAATGTTATAGATAAATATATAAGATAACCCAAAAAAAAAAAAGTTGGCTTCAGAATGCAAAATTATTTTGGATGTGTATCATGCAGAATTGGAATCTTCGCGTTCCCCAAAAAAAATGCTCCCAAATTATTATCAAACTAAAATCTATATTGTTGACAATTCTATAAAATTCTATGTACTCTATGGGTACAGGGTATCAAAAAATAGCTTTGATTAATCGCCAGTCGTTGATAGGTGCGGTTGCCTGACGACTAACTAACTGGCTGAATGCCCACTGAGTCACCAACTTCATTGACTAACGACTATGTGCCTCCAAGTGGCACGCTTGAATGAAGCGCGCAAAAATATTTTTAACACGTATAAAAAAATATGCCAACTAACCGGAAGAGTCTAGTCAATGGCAAATTACATCAGCGCATAAAAGTAGACTACGGTAATTGCATGCAAAAATGCCCAAAATAGAAGGTGAAAGAAGAAAGGGAGTTGCTCACTTGTGCGTGCAGTGAAAGCAAAAGTGAACGCGAAAATGAAAGCAAAAGCGGAAGCCGCGCAGTCATTAAGCAGACCTGACAGTGGAAAGTTCTCACTTTGAGTACATTCAAGCAGGCTGGGATTCGTGCAAGTGCCACAAACATGCTCAAAGGCTTACTACGTTTTGGCCAGAGAATTTTAAAATGTCGCAGGGCTTAACTCTTTTGGAAAGTTGTAAGAGATTTGGGCACAGCTTTAAAAATGATTTGGAATGACTTTTCAAAATATTCTTATAGAATAATTATCAATTGTTATTTATTTAAATATGTGCAGCTGCAGTACAGAATCTGCATCTTCAGAAAACATATGACTTTGTGTAACACTGGCCACCTTATGTTTCTCTTATGAAATTAGCTTTTTAGACTTTGCCTCAAAGAGTGACGTATATCAGTTTCCGCATATTAAAAATTTTGTTAATTCATGTTATCCTCATAAATAACTCACAATTGACATTTTCTCGCTAACTCAGCGCATTTCCTGTTTGTGTGTCAGTCTGTTTTTCTCCATTTTGCATGCCATTGCCACAACAGTTAAAAGACAAAGTCGTTACGCATATACAAAGCTTTTATTTTTATTATTATTTAATAAAGACAAGAAATAAAGAATATTTTTGTAGTTTCCACATGTCACGCAAACTTCAATCACGGTCAATCTAAATATTATGCTGATAACTATATCAAGCCAGCTGCTGTTAGTTCATGTCTTCCAGCCATTTTTGCTTTGAGACTTAAGTTGCTTTCCGTTTTTCTCACACAACAATGCAATTAAATTTTATAACATTTCCCCAACAGATTATATTCAACTGGCACGCGCCACTTGCAACAACCAAATCACTACATAGTTACCTTTGCGCCCAGGGGCAGCTATATATTCCCACAAACGCAACAAAGCCAGCTCACACGCGCTTCACGCATCACGCATACGCCATGTCTGCCACCTAGACTAAGGCTTAAGGCTACAAAAGCGCTGAACAAATATTTGCTTACAAATATTTTTCATACTATGTCGTTGTAAAAAGTTACAAACAGCAGAAAATAACAAAAATAAAAATAAGCGAAATGTTTTTTAAAAAAAATTGTTAAAAAGTGCCAGGAGCCACTCGATTCCATTATGTCACATGGAATTTTATTTACTTTATCTCCTTTTGGGCTGTTCGTGTTGTGTTATGATGTTATGACTAGATTTTTTTTTTATTTGTTTTCTTTTATTTAATTTCGTATTGTGCAACACTGTTAGGCTTTTGAAATATTGAAATTTACACCTGGACCAGGTGCAAAAACGCAACAGTATTGAAAAGGTAAGGCTTATATACAATGGCGACGCGTCGCTTCATTTGCTTTATACAACAACGGTTTGTCATGTAAATGATTTTCATTTGCATATTCGAGGCGGTTCTTTTCTCTGGATGTGTTCGTGAGTTTTTGGGCATTGAAATTGATTTCTGTTTGAGCGAATGTATTTAATAATTGAATTGTATAGACAGATACCTGCTTCAAGGATTAGATAGATATGCTAGTAGATATGTTAATAAAAAAGAAATGTGAAGCGTGCAATTTTTTAAAAACGTGCAGTAGCTGTGCAAATCACTTGTTTATTACTGAAATTCAAGCTTTTCGGACTTGGGTTTATTTAAAAGCAGCACTTGATTAAGATTTAAGTAAATACTCTGTTTATCGGGCTTACAGTATGCTTCACTCAACACTGATGTTTTTTTTTAATTATTTCGATCCACTTTTCGATATTTACTCCATGTATAATATATTTTTTGCATTCATAAATTTTTTGACTTTTAATAATTTAAATTAATACATTTTTTAGTTTTGAAAAATGTTCATATTTCATTGCATTTTTAAATGAAGAAATAAAATGTAAAAGAAAAGCTAAACTCTATATATGTTTTGTAATTAGTCACTAAGTGAATATGTAAAATATTAGGGTAAACAAATAAATAAATAAATAAATAAAATGTAAAAGTGAAGGAACATAATAACCTTAAATTCCATTTATAGATGTTCCTGATAGATTTTTTTTGGATAGATTTTTCCGAAAACTAGGTAGCAGCTTTCGACGAACGTTGTGATATATCCTGCGCTTGTAAAACCAACTCAGCTCACTCACCTGCTGATGAGTACCCCGTCGTGACTTAAATATCTCCAGTACAATAGTTTTACATAGTTTTGAAAATTTCGCAAAATAATATATATAAAAAATCAGTCGTCCCAGGCTCGTTGAGGCCAAAACTCTTGCTTTTACGAATTTAATCACTTTGTAAAAAAAAGTGGAAAAATGCTTGAAGAGAGCTCACTGAAGATTTTGTATCGATTCAGCCACAGCTTCACTTACCGTCATTATAAGGCTGCCTTGCGTATACGTTATTTTTACGTAAAAAATTTAAAATTTTTGATCAAAATTGCGAAAACAAATGTCAAACATAGCTATAGTAAAGTTTCATAATCGGCCGTGCTCCGGAAAACGAATGTTTGGTACTCCCAATATCACAAAAACGAATTTTTCATGTGGTTTGTTACCAAATGTTGATTAAAAGTGTATTCAAAATACGTTTAAAAAAGCACTCATTTTGTACTGCAATGGTTTTTTAAATATTCTTATATTATATTTATGCCATCTTAAAGTTATATATTTATTGACAATTATTTTTAATTATTTTTTTCTTATTCGACCCAAAAAATAGCTTTCAAAGGCAAAAGCAATTTTTTTTTTGGTCGCGTACAAAAATAAACTCACGACAACACAACAAGCTAATTTTTCGGAAAGATAAGGGAAATATATGAATTTATCGAAAATAACAAGGGAAATATCGATAAAAAACTTCGTTTTCCGTAGCACGCAAAAATGAATCCGAATAAAATTGTACGGTTTGGCTTTTTCGTTTTCCGGCGATACAATACATTGAAAAGGGTGGCGTGACTTGGCTCAAATTTCAAAAAAAAAAAAACAACAAATGTACTGAGCCTGGATAAATTTTTATGTCCACCCAAAGCCACTTTTTTCTATTACAAAGTTGAGCTTAAGTTTCTTTATATTTTTGCCTAAACAAACAGCTGCTTTTTGATCAGAGTTTGCAAGTTTATACAAATATCAGGGTTGTCTTCATATAAATTTTGATTTTGGAATTGTTGTACTTTAGGTACGTATTATGATAAAATATAACTAAAGTATTGTTGTTGTTGTTGTTAGTTCCTTTTTATCCTCGAGGAGCATAGGGTTTCAGTGACGCATTTCCATTTCGTCCGGTTGTTTGCGATTACTTTTAATCCGCTCCACGACTTCCCTGATGTACAAGTCTCGGAATGTAGCGTTCGTCTCCATGAAGTTTTTGGACGTCCCTTTTTTCGTCTACCTTGTGGATTCCAATCTAGTGCTTGACGACATATTTCGTTTGGATCCTTACCAAGCGTATGGCCAATCCATTGCCGTTTGCGTCTTTTTATAAAGATTACCATAGGTTCGATGTTGCATTTCTGGTAGGGTTCTTCATTGGTTATCACATTTGGCCACCAAACTCTTAGAATTCGTCTCAGGCAACTGTTAACGAAGCTTTGTATATATTTTCTGTATTATTGTTTCGGTTGTGAGCCATTTTTCACATCCATATAGTAGAACTGGGATGACGTTAGTTTCGAAAATTCCGAGTTAAGTGTGAGTTGAGCATTGACTAGCTCCAGAATTTTCCAAGCTGAACGTATGCGCACTTCGCTTTGTTTATGCGGGCAAGTATATCCTTTTTGGCGCTATCCTCTCCGGATATAATACTACCCAGATAAGAAAAAGACTTCACAGTTTCGATCATGTCGTCTCCTATTGAATAGTCTGTGTTACTTGTGGTGTTTATTTTAAGCGCTTTGGTTTAACTTGTATTTATCCTAAGTCCAACTTCATCGACTGCCGTACACAGATCGTTTATTTTTGACTGCATATCGGAGTTCCTGATTGATAGCAGGCAGATGTCATCAACATAGGCAAGATCTTCAAGTTGCTCATGGAGGTTCCAGGCGAGACCTCTTCGCTTGTCGCTAATACATGATTGCAACACGTTGTCAATGACAACCGGAAACAGGAACGGCGAGAGCAAACAACCCTGACTAACGCCGAACTTTGTTTCGAAGTAATCGGAATATCGTACTGTGTACTGTGCTTTAATTAAGCTAATTAGTTTTTGCGGGATACTGCGTTGGTTCAGGGCTTCCCATATACTATCGCGGTGTATGCTATCAAACGCAGTACAAAAGTCAATAAATGCAAGTTGTAGTGAAGCCTGCCACTCGCCTACTTGTTCAAAAATGACCCGCAGCAAGTTTATTTCGTCTATGCATGAACGGTTGGGTCGAAATCCGGCTTGACTTTTTCTTATCGAGCTGTCTAGTAACAATTGGATTCTGTTCAGCAAAATTCGTGTAAAGATTTTTGATATAATTGACAAAAGTGTGATGCCTCTGTAGTTACTGCATGAAGACAAATCACCATTCTTCGGGATAACGATAAGGGTACCCATTAGCCAGCCATTGGGTACAGCTTCTTGATTCCAAATATCAAGGAAGAGTGGGTGAAGAAGTTTCGCTAAGTGAGTTGGACAAACTTTCAGTATTTCCGCTTGAATGTTGTCGTGGCCTGGACTCTTGTTGTTTTCGAGACTTTTGATTGCTGATATGATCTCTTGGGTTGTTGGCAAGTTGGAGTTTATTTGTCGGATGCTTGCGTTGGTAGAAAAATTTGGAAATTTAGACCAATGTGCACTGGACGATTCAAAATCTGGCCTCTATAACAGAATATGGCTATCCGCTCCCATAGTCCGATTGCAAGATGTTTGGTACGAATGGAAAGATTTAAAAAAAATCGTGTTTTTCACTTTTGATTTAATTGTTACTAAGCTATAGTATATTTTTTGAATAATTATTTTTCTTTTCATCTAAGTTGTACTTAAAAAAAATTTTCATCTTTTTTGACAATAATATTTGCTTAATAAAAGTATAAAATTTTCTAAACTTTATAATTGTGAAAAATATAGCATTTTCTGATTATGTGTAGATCAGATAGAGATTGATCGTATAGGGCTTTTAAGTCCTGAGTTTGGCTATACTATTTCTTATAGTTTTCAAGATCTAGGCGTTTATACAGATTAAGGGATATGTATTTTTAAGCCCTTGGCAATGTTGAAGAAAACAATCAACAAACGTTTACAATCTAAATACATTCCTTACCCTGAGCTAAAAAAATAAGTTTTGAGAAAATGTTGTTGCGTGCAGCTTTTCTTTATTTATATCAAGGATCCCTTTGCTGAAATGAGCCAGCTATAAAAAAATTTGTATTCCTAGCAAGAATATTTTTTCGGAATCCGCCCTGATATCTAGAGGTTTTTGGATCCAGACCCCTCCCCAAAAGTTGGTAAAATAGGTTGAAACTCCGTAGAAAGCGGGAAATTTGAAAATGTCAAATATTTCATACTTGATGTATTTTTACAAAGTTATTGCATAGTTTTTTTTCCGCATGTATTCATTCATGTTTCATTTGTCATCGCTTTTCCAAGAAGTGGCTCTTGCTCCGCACCTTTAAAAAAAAAAAAGGAA
This sequence comes from Chymomyza costata, assembly GCA_018150985.1. NCBI lineage: Eukaryota > Metazoa > Arthropoda > Insecta > Diptera > Drosophilidae > Chymomyza > Chymomyza costata. The sequence continues at coordinate 3,730,154 of JAECWU010000030.1, forward strand.
ATTCTTCGCAACTCATATGGAAATTTAATTTCGTCAGAAGCTCTGCCTTCACCAGTTCGACTCTCGTTCGATTCCTCAAATCGGTCCAAACATTCTTCATCACTGAAAAAACTTTTTCCATGTAGGCATTGCTGATGGGGATCGATAAAACTTTTTTTTTTGACAAATCCGTCAGTACTTTCGAAAATTTTTACCCCTTTTTATATCGACAGGGTCAATTTGTTTGATTTTGAGGATAATCTTCGCCAAAGAAACTATTTCGTCGTAAAGACGTCTACGTCAACATCAAGAACAACCGCTTCAGCCGCTCGAAGAAATAGTTTTCGGTCTTCAAGGTTCAACACTGAAACGTGTTGAAATGGAGATTTTCCAAAATCGTGCCATTTTCTCAAATATGTTAGAGCTCAATGGTAAAATAATAATGCCTCTCTCTCTCAAATTTCGAACGCTGATGCTGTGCGAAATGGGGTAGACTTTTGTTGACTTTAGATCCGAAGTACTTGTCATCCATTCTGGTTTGCAACCCATCTCTCAGATCAGTCATTACACTGTGAATGTGTGTATTCATCACTGTTCCTTTCTTCAGATGTTTTATACTTTTGTTCATGTGGTGCATAAAATGATGAACGAAGTATAAATAGCATTCTGGGAATGTTAAATTTTCGTTGAGATCGTCGTTTAGTTCATTCTCTTGATCTTTCACAAAACTCCAAATCGTTTCGTCAACTTCATCTTCTCCTTCATTAATAAAATTTTGCTTAAAACCTGGCCATTTTTTGATAATCCGCTCTGTACGCGGGAAATTCGAATTTACTTAGTTCATATGGCAGCCCGGTAAAATTTTTATTGGCCCGGCGGCCCGACGACCACTTCCTAGCCGAGGCCGTGCAGATGGCAACCCTACTTAAGACCAAATCCTGGATCCGCACCTGATTGTAACCCAATTGCTCATTACTTTTACCTCAGTCAACTCAAATTCAATTACATTTTAAGAATCTCAAACTCTTGGCTCGTTAGCTATTAAGCCAAAATTCTCGTCTAAAGTAATTTGACTTGTCTAAAATGTAATATTATTTGTAGTCAATAGAAAAAGCAATAAGAAAATCGACATGGTCATTAGCCATTTTGTTTACGGCCAAAAATTTGTTGTTATTATTGCTGTTGATTTCCAAAATGAAATCAAATTGTGCCACAAAATATGCCATTTATTTAATAATGCGTAGGTGGTTTTTGATTAATGTGATTTGCTCTTGACTTAGTTGCCACACATGCACACACCCACACACACACGCACGCATGGTATACGTAATATATAATATGTATAGCCATGTCTTTATGCACTTGTACTATGTTGCCACAGAACAGAAATCAAATCAATTTCGATATGTCACAAACATTTATAATTAATTGAGACATATTTCACACCGAGACATGGCCGGGCTAAAGCTCAGGTTCAATTCTCAGCAAAATGCTGGAATTCCCAAAGTGACTAGAGAACCGCAAAGCCACAACAGACACACACACACACACACACACCCAACCACGCACACCCACACACATGTACACATAAATCTCAAATATTAACCAAAACAACAGCAGCAATATCTAGCACAACAAAAACTTCTACATATTATACGTGAAACACAATAAAATCAAATTTATTTCCATGTCAAACTGCAAAAGTTTTATAAAGCGCACAAACCGCAAAACAGACACATAGAAGGCACAAAAGCTTTTTATTTCATTTCTTTTGTGGCCTGGAGGGGTCGGTACGAAGGAAGTCCGTGGCTAGCGAGGGGTGCCAAAAGAATCTCTCTTGTTCGTCTCAGCTACAAGTCTGCGCGGTCTATTTTTAAGGTCTGATTGGCTGTTTGTGCACTTGTTGTTGTTGGTGCTCTTGTGACCAGTGTTGGTAACCACTTGTACATGTTGGCGAGTTTGTGTGAATGGCAGCTTATAAAAAGCAAAACAACAATGATAACAATAACAAAACAATACGCAAAGAGAGCAAACCAAAAAAACCAAGCAAACTCCACTATTACTACATACAACTGGACAACAGATAACTTGACAGCACCTTGTTGACTTTACGAGTGTCCCTGACGAAGCCACTGAGGTTTGACATTGGCATTGCCATTGGATTGGACTGGACCGTACCGGACCACCTTAAACCCATACACTTTCATACACATGTTTAGCTCTTGGCCCTCAACTGTTCCGTGCTCTGTCCACTACTCTGTCAAATGTTCAAGTGTCAATGTTGTTGTTAATTAATTTTCCTGACTGACTGATGCGTGCCATTGATAAGAGCAAACACACCACCACGACTCTGTGCGACCCAAAACCGACCCGACTGACTTGAACGCTTGACCCAATCTGAAGCCAAAGTCCAAGCACAAGTGTTGTATGTGTCTATAGTAATAGCAATGTTCCCAATTTCGTTATTATTTAATGATTTGGGTATCAATGGTACTTTAACTTCAGGCGTGTTTTAGTCGGGGTTTTAAAATTTACTGAGAAATTTAGTATGAGTATCGTCCCAGAATTAGCCAACCTAACATACTAGTGTTGGTAAATGTTTGAAAGCTTTATCGTTTGTTGTTATTATTATTAATACTTAAGACGTGCTCAGTGAAAAAATTGCTGTAAAACGCATATTCAAGGAAAATTAGGAGATGAAAATTAGTTTGAACCAAAAAGCTGCAACGGATATGTTCGAGTATGCTCAATTATACTTATTAAAAATTGTATCAAACCAAATTTATGTGCGGCTGCAACATGTTTGAATGAGCATTCATTTTATTTTGTTCGAACATGGAAGATCAAGCATTCTACGCCTTGCAGGTTGCATTGTTTATCAGGTTCGTCAGGTCGTATGAACTGAGTCAGTTCGTATATCACATGCGCATATATGTACATACTTTTTTATGAGCAAATATTCGGAATCCTTTGAATGCATTTATGTTCATATTTTAAATGAAAAGCCTTTCTTTTTTTGCAATAATTATATAAATTATGGGAAGAAAATTCATTTTATTTCAGAAAATATTTAAAATAACGAACGTATTAAAATTTCTTAAGCTAAACTAATGATAAATTAAAGAAACATAATTCATGTGCTTTTATTTTGATAAGCAAATTTGTATTTCTTTAATCCGAATTCTATTCTATTTCGTTATCGAAAATAATATTAACAGGCAATGATTATGATATATATGTAAATTTTTATACGAAATAGCCGAAAAAAAGTCCATGAAAATTATGTGCTTGTGAATGATTCGAGCTCGTGTCTCATCAGCGAACAAAATTCTAGTGAACATTTCTATCATGCAAGTATGAGTGTGAATACCCTGTTCGAACATTGACTGTCTTTATGCAAAAATGCATGATCATTCACAATCATACATAAATTTGAAAATTGGGGTTTGAACGTTCATTCATACAAAAAAATATCTCAATCTTAAAGACGTATTCCTTACATCCACTGTCCAAATACAGTCGAACTTCCCTATACGAACGCTTCTATAAAAAGATTAATTTTGAAGTGTAAATTTAGTGTAAACATTTTTTTTAGCGAAATGTTTAACCCACATAGGCTTAAGCTCCCCTTTTTTTAGTTGAGTATTTGTAATAAATTTCATAACGAATAAAAGTAAAGTAACGGTTGATTCCTTAAAATTGAGAAAATTTGCAGTCACTATGATCAGCTAAAATTTAAATAAACAAAACAAATTATCCACAATTTTTAAAAATCTTCTCGTCTTTAGTTCCAAAAAATGTTTGTAACGAGAAATTAAGCATTAAGCCCAAAAACTTTGAAAATGCTTTTTTGAAAAATTTATATAGTAATGCTGAAATGGTAAGCAGCCGATCGTGGCATATCTGGGCTGCTTCTGAAACAAACTGGAATGAAATAGGACATGAAAATAATACATGGCATTGTTTAGAAAATCTTATATGAAGAAAGCGCCTATTTGAATATAATGATGCTGAAGAGATTGTCGAATTTCTTAATCAGTTGAAGTTTTTCGAACTTTTCTAGAGACGAGGAGAAACGTATGGAGTAATTTAGTTTAGTAAACAAGCATTTGAAAAGAAAGGGAAAGAAAAAATGAAAAGTTTAGTCCAAACACAACTTACTGATTTCTTTAAATAAAATTTAAAAAACCTAATTTTTGTTTAACGAATTTTTTGTATGCAGAATACTTTGGCTGAAGCGAATCTATTTAAGTTATTTTTCCCCGATTACTTGGTATCAAACATTTTGATATTAACTTTTTGAGCTTTTTTTGCTTTTGTGTGATATTTTTGAAGTTTAAAGTGTATATTGCAAAACCACAAACTTTGGCTCAACTTAAGACGAATATCAAATATGAAAAATCGGCTTTACCATGAGCAACGCTCGTTAAAGTACTGGAAAAAGCCGAAAAATAGTAGTCCTTGAACCAATTTAAAATTATATGCAAAAAAAAAAAAAAAGTCTAATCGATTTTGCTTAAAATTTTTATTCTAAAAACAAATGGGTCATATGTAAATGGGCCAACGCACAGAGCTAAGATTTGACAGAATTTTCAAAAACTATTGCATACTTCTCTGGGCCGCCTATCAAAAACTGAGAAATATGATAAAGACTGCTGGTCATGGATACGGATGCAGGCCAAGAGTAAATTTTTTTAAATGTGACTGGTTTATTGTTTAATTTTAAGAAAAATAAAGCAACATTGTCCTGTGTTATTTTGTGCACAGCTGACCAAAAGCCATTAGGCAAAACGTCAATTAATTTTCATTAAATATTCATGTTTAGCTTAAATTAGATTAAAATCATGTAAAGCGCTTGTATTGAATATAAATTAATTTTTAATAACATTTGCAATTAACGCATTTGTGCATTTTAATGTAATGCATTGCTATTATATAAGTATTCAAAGCTATAGAGCATATTTCAGTGTAAATTGTAAATAAAGCAACTTTTTAAAGTTGCCTGCCAATGTGAGTCTAATAGAATAAAGATATTTTCAAGAACTAGGAACTTACCTTTCCAAAAGTTTCCTTGCTTTCTTTTCTGTAGACAACAAATACATTGCGAAAAAGAAAATTTTGTTTTTAAATTTTGTTTGCCTCTAAGCACAGCGTCTTCTATATCATAGTTCAAACTTTCTTTTGTAAAATGTTGCTACTGTAGTGTGTATTGTATCATATTTTCTTAAATTAAAAAAAAAAAGGCAATCATTCAAAGTTAACTTTTCCTTCAATGTTGACTCTCTAGGCAAAACTTTTATTCGTTTTTGACACACACATTTAAATAATTAGCAGTTAACCGTCGCTTTAGATGCGTCTAACCGGCTATGGCCCTATAAAAAATAACGTATACGCAGTGGAGCCTTGTATAGACGATTAATGTAACGTTGGCATGTAATGCAAATTTTATGCCTGTTTTCCTTATCAAAAAATCTGTTCTACAAAATTTTGCAATCTAGCTCGGTGTACCTCGCTTGCTTTTCTTCTTGCCTTCACCCATGCATTCAAATCATATCTTAGAGGATAAGTTAGACGGCTAAGAGCGTGGTACCCATCTCGCCACCATCTTCAGCGGATGCTGCTTTTGAAGTCTTTTGATAGGATTGTTATTAGGGAGCCCGGTTGCCGCCCTATTACGATTTCTTATTAGATATTTGAAACCATTTTTTATATTTAATCCTTGACCTTTAAGAAAAAAACGTTTTCTTGAATCAATTATTAAAATTGTTATACCTTTGATAGTTGCCAAGTTAGACTGTTCGTTAACACCTGTAATTATAAAAAACTGTGTAAACATTTTGAAATTATCGACGATTTTATTCTTATTAAAAAAATCTGGATTTATTAGGTGTTTAAGCTCAAAACCGCTGTTTGCTCATAGATGGCGTTAGTGGGCGTATTAAGACACCATGAGAAACGCCTTTTTTTTCAATGAGTTCGACATCTGTCAACATTGAACAGTGCACATTGTCAGCAATTTCATAACACAACATACATTTTTCCTCTGGTAATCATGCCCAGTTTTGTGCCGGAAACATGGCATATGCGGGAAACTCTACTTTTCTGCTTTAATTTGAAGAAATCGACTGCCGAATTGCATCGATTGCTTATGCAGACCAAATCGCTTCGGACGGTAGACGATGCTGTGGGCTTGGTAGGATCAGCGGGGTATCGTCTACTATGACATGTTGAAACTGGTAACAACAACTGGTCAAACGTACTTTTGAACCTATTTTTAAACCGCATAAAAAAATTTGATATAATGCAAGTGGGCGCACCAAATATGTGAAATCAAATCGAATATTTTATTCGTTTTCGTGTGCCGTAGCAGAGCTGATTAATTCCTGACAGCAAAGTGGTTTCCATAAATAAATGCCAAAGTTTTTGCGCTATCATATATCGATTCATAAAAATCCATTTTACACGATTTTCGGAACAGCCTTTTGAGGTTCTGTCTCTGCTCAGTCCAAGTGTGTGTGTGTGTGGGTATGTTAGCTTGTGTGCTACGCACAATTGAGTTTTGCTTTGAAGGCTGGCTGCCAGTTTGATAAACTGTTGTCTCTGCCCAGCTAATGACAGTCCAATGGTCACTTCACATGTCGAGTGTTTAAATTTGAAGCTGCCACAGTTTCTGTTTTAATAACATTTAGAGTGACCAAAGTAACAAAAACAAAAGTTATAAATGGCGTGCAAGGCATTATTATGAGCTAGTATACAAGCATGTACATATGAAAGGGAAATAATATTGTCCGTGTTCTATTCTCTGTGTTTGCATGACCGCAAAAACTGCTTCAGCCGGCTTAGTCAATAGGCAATTTCGGCATGAATTGCATGTTGTATGGCATAAACACACAAAAAAAAAAAAAAAAACAGCTGGTGGCAGGTGGTGGTCAGCTGTTATAAATGTATAAAAATAGGCAAAAAAAAAACAGCAAACCATTAGTCATATTAATCCCAGCAGAGTCATTAAGTCGTAAAAACGATGAAAGGCAAAAGAGCCACGTCAAAGCGGAGCGCTCTTTGTCTGACTGGCCTTTCATTGATATATTTGGGTCAATTTTGGCTTGTTTACTAGTTAAAGCAGCTTAGCAACTTTTTTTTTTTTTTTTTGTTTTTTTTGCCAATATACATTGTATGTTATATAATAACTTATAGCAATTTCTTATAATATATGCCTACAACTGTATCTCATGCCATCTTTTTTTGTGTCTTTACAGAGTCGCACAAATTAAAGACCAAGTGCTTCTACACCTGGCTTGACGTCCAGCTTGTGTGCGCCGGCATTTGGCATAAACTTCCGGCAATTTTGTGCCGTAAAATATTTGCCACCCAATATCCGTTCAGCCATTAGCTCATTCCCAGAGCAAGACTTGAAAAACTTTGAGCACATTTTGTCGTGACATTTTGCAGTGAGAGATGTGCACGTTATAGTCTGGTTAAAGAAGCGGGCTTGCTCTGCCCACTACGCTTATTTCCGGCGCACAGTTACCGCCATTTTGCATTTGCAATACGACTTGCCAAGCAGCACCGAACAAGTCACCATTTTTTGTTTAAAGCGTGTTTTTATTTTTTTTTTTATTGCTTGCATATGCCAAGGCTAATTAGTATGCGGCAAGTGCGTTTTGCTGCTCGTAAAATCCTAAAACAAGTGCAACAACTGCAGTAGAGCATTAACAGCCACGCCCCAACCACCCGCTGAACATGGAAGAGGATGTATACACATCTGCTGGCGGATTCTACAATGACAGCGACATAGACTCCAACGAGCGCTACTATTGGTATCCTCGAAGCAGTCTCGAGAGCATTGAGCTCTCCTCGCAGAGCCACAACCATAGTCGCAGCTATGAGGTGCAGCTGTCAACGCGCAATGATACCAACAATGCAACCACATGGAGCACAGAAACAATTCCAATGCCCAGCTTCGATGCGAACAACTATTGGGCTCTATTGGCGTTGGTTTTGGTTTTTGGCACCGCGGCGGGTAATATACTCGTTTGCCTGGCCATTGCCTGGGAGCGACGACTGCAAAATGTGACCAATTACTTTCTTATGTCACTGGCCATCACCGATCTCATGGTCGCTGTACTTGTCATGCCACTGGGCATACTTACATTGGTGAAAGGTAAGCAAAACAACAAGTTAAGGTAAACTATTTTTTCAAATGAAATATAAAAAATTTTGTTTTGGCTCCAAGCGATTAAATCAATTAGTCTGAATTGGAATATAAATTTATAAGTGATCTTAAAAAGTGTTGTAAAATTTAAAAAAAAATAAAATGGTTTGTATTGACTTCGCCAATCTAACAGAAGCAGCAGGAATCAGCTAAGACGGGTTGAAAGTAACTTGTCTTAAAACCCTTTTTGAACCTCTTCCAAGTCGCGCTTTGTGAATTTTCTTTAAATCATTTTTAAATGTAATCAATTAGGCAATACTAGACCTTTAAACGAATTTATAGAATCTTTTAAAGTTTATTAAATATTAGAAAAATTGCTTAGCAAAAATTATTAATTTTCTTTTTTGAATGTTCTGATATTAGCTACTATTTTGTTACTTGAAAATTTTCTGCTTAATGATTTTTCACTATAAAATACTTTAGCCGAAGTTTTATTATAAGATACGAAAATTTTTCAGGAATTTCTGAAGTAGAGCTGCTTTGCCATATGGTATATTTTAAAAATCTTATTGCTTTTAATAAAGTGCTGTGTGAGAGAGTCCATCTATATGAAGAGTATATAAGCTATGGGCTCGTCAATAACACAAGTTTATAAATTTAAGGGTCATCGAGTGAACCTTCCTTAAAAAGTGTTTAGGGTCGAGAAACACGAAAATGGCAACCTTTTTTTTTTTCTTAAGCACCGTTTTGCGAGATATTTTTGAAAAACATGTTTTTGGGCACCCGAATAGCCGAAAATGTATGTAACATACAGAAGGAGACGTCGGAGACCCCCCAAAGTTACCTAAAGTATGATCAGGGTGACAAGAGAAATCGACATATTCATGTCCGTCTGTCCATCTGTCTGCCCGTCCGTCCGTCTGTATGATCGCCTAGATCTCAGAGACGGTAAGAGCTATATATATACATATATATAGGGGTGTTTCAGAGAAACTCGAAAAAAACCAAAAGTTTTAGATGAAGATATCATAACCAAATTTGGGTTAAGAAGTTTTTAAGAGTTCCCAAGCACTGTACCAAATTTGATCAAAATCGGTTGACTATATCATATAGCTCCCATAGGACCAATCGGTCAAAAAAACATTTTTTGTACAAAATTCGACTGATTTCTGTTTGTTTATGAAAATATCGTAGGCAAATTTTCCGAATCAAATATCTCTTGGAGGTCTTAAGCAATATGTCGGACTTAAATGCAATGTGGTGGTACAGTGTATCCCAAAGTCGTCTGCGCCCGACTTTAACGTACGCCATCTTTTATTTTTGCCTTTGTGCAAGGGACACAATGCAGCTAGTTTTATTATGCTATTTTTTTTTGTCAAGACTACTTTAGTTTAAGTTCGGCAAATGCTGCATGAAAATACAAAATTTTCGTTAAAAAAAAAGAAGTATATTTACACCGGCTCATTTTTTATCGAAACCTCAAAATGGAAAGGCGAATATATAAAAGCGAATAAGCCGTCTCTGGTAATACCGAACGACGGGTATGCCACCAATATCCTTTCTTTTGAGGCATCACTACGCGTGTGGTCTCTCCGAACTTAGCCGAGCAGCCCATCAAAGCTAACCTACTTCAATCTTTTTTTTTTTTAATTTTTGTGTACGATAGGGATGGATACTTATTATACAAATCAATTTGGCTTAAATTTACAAAAAACCTGCTTACAAGTATTCTACAGAGTATTACATAAAGAAAGCTTCATTAAGCTCATAACATGCAACAGAAATACCAAAGCTAAAACCAAATCCGCTTTTCAGCTGTTGAAGCTGTTGAGGTTGCAACTGCTTCATATGCTGCATGCAGCGGGCCAAAGAAACAAGCCACAGACAATCAAATACACACGCATACAAAGCATTTGGTCGCAAATAATAAAGCTGAGTACATGACTAACCCTGTTGCATGCCCCACTGCCACAAGCTGCTCGCTACAAGCAGTCATCTTAACGCTGGCTTTCACTTTCGCCTGGCTGATTGCATTATGTGCGAGTTGTTTTGATCAAAAGAAGAAAGCGCATGAGATAGTACGTGCTTAAGACGGGCGGGGGCTCCAAAGAGAAAGAGAGAGCAGTTCTGAGCAGTAAAATTTAATAAGCGCACCCCTGCGGGTGCAGCAAAGCGCAACAGCTAAGGGAACAATACAAAATCGCATAAAGAAAGACAAGAGGTGCCTCATAGCTGGGTTTACATCGCTTCATGGCAACTCACAGCGGCACGGTGCAGTCTAAGCTGCTGACGTCACAATGATGCGTGAGCAGAGCAATTTCCCGTTGCCACTGGTGTACGTAGTTTAAATTTGGAGTCGCAACAAACTATGACAGTAAATGGCCAGTTTTATTTGTTACCAGAGCGTAAGCAGCTATTTTTGCTTCTTAACTGGGCAGAAAAATTGGGTTTGAGCCAAAAATTACGCGCTCTTGCAGCACGTATGGCTTCTGCACTTCGTGATACCAAGGGTAGCTTGTGATACCAAAAAAATATCCACTTTGAAAGTCTACCAATGTTTAAAGCGTCAAAGATATTACGATGTATTTTTTTCTCAAAATACTGTAAAAAAATATTTGAATCAGTCATCATCCATATTTTTAAGTGAATAATGCAGTGGGGACTTAAAACATACAAATTGTAAGTTGAACTAAATTTTCAGTCAACTTTAATAATGCCTTCTTTCGAAACCAGAATTTAAGTGTAGGATCAAAAAGTAGCAAGTCAGAATGTGTAACTTTTAAACGATATGCACCAACTCACATCATGAGCTGGCCAGAGGCTAGGACTTACAAAAAGAAAGATGAAAAAGAAAGTGCAAAAAAATATCAAAAAAGCCACGTTGACCAATTGGGTGACTCTTAGTTCAGAATTGGTCAAAGATCCACGAAGGAGTAAGTCAAAATGACTTAAAATTGAAGAAGTGATAAAGGAAAAGAGGGTTTGAAAGAGATAAAATTATAAAGGATATTATACTGAGAGCATAAGACATGGAAAGAATCATGCAGAGCAAAATTTGATCTTCAAAGTTGAAAGACTAAGAGACGCAAATTCTGAGATATTCTAGAAGACACTTTAAAAATAACTTTATTAAGAAGTTCGATGGAATCTACAAGAATGAGTATCTGTGTGCAAGAATAGCACAATGTGGCATCATCTACAGTGGTTTAAAGAAAGAAACTCTGTCAGAATAAGGTGACATTCGGATATTTGTATCCCAAGTTAAGCCACAAAGTGTAAAAAATCAATCGTGTCCTGATAAAGACGGTATTAAGGACTCTAAATGCAGAAACAGTATAATGAGAGAAACATCAACATGTGTAATTATATAAATTCAAGAACCCCTCTAGCTTTATTCATATTGAATATCAAATTTAATCTTATGACCGAACAGAACACCAAGTTCAGAAACACTCAAGATGGGTTCTAAGAAGGATGAGTCTATAGAGAAAATAGCCAAAAGAGGAACGGAGCGATAAAATGTCTTGATTTTACATTTCGTCTTGTTGAAAAAGAGTTAGTTGAAATAACACTAAGATTGAAGTAAATGCTTGTCATTAGCAGGGTATGAAAAACAGAATTTTTTTCTCGAATATATGAAAATAAAATTGAGTATTAATTTTTTGTTCAAGCGTGACCTTTAGTTTTCTGACGACAAAGTATGAAGCAGAGTACATTCGTCACAAGATTGTGACACATAATTATATAAAGCGTTTAGGGAAAATTAGTGTTTTGGCGTTTTTTTGTTTTACTTGGTTTACCAAGGATTAAAATAAACAATACTAATGTAAAGTCAAATAAAATAAAAAAATATAATTGACTTTACTTCTTTCTCTTTGCTTATTCTTTTTTGCCTTGCTTGTCTGTCAAAAGAAAGAGATAGACAGATCAATTTTTGTGTATGTGTCGTTGTTTCTCCTGCAAAGCCATGAACAATCATTTCTTTTCATGCCTGAATTCAGGGCTGAATTTTTCAGGCCTGAACGACCGAGCTGCAGGGTATCTACCTACGTAAAAAAATCATGAAAAGTCGTAGGTACTTTTGTTTATGTACGAAAAGGAAATTTATTCCCCAAACAAAGAAAACTCATTTATCTTATCATATCGGTAAGGCAAATTTGGGAAAAAATTTTAAAAATTTTTGTGTGAAAATAAAGATAGCAATTCTTAATTGTGACGCAAAGTGCCACATTGAGTGGCAGTGTAAACATGTTATTACTCTGGGTGAGATAAAGAAGAGCAGAAAGACAAAAAAACAGGAAGCGCATCTAAAACAAACGGAAGCATTTTGCTTTAGTGCATCAAGCACAGCATAAAAATTGCATTAGATGCTGCAAACGAGAGAAATCCTTTGAGTTTGCCATCGCTTATGATGACAAGGACGATGAAAACTGCTTGGCATCCAAGCTACTGCCTGCTACCTGCGACTTGCAACCTATTGCAGTCTGCCTGCCACAGATGTTGACAGTTTTCGTTTTTTTCCTTTTTTTTTTTGTGCTATTTTTGCGCTTTGGGAATCATTATACAAACACCTGGCGCCCACTTGGAAAATGGCAAAGTGAGCACAGTACGTTGAGTGTGTTTGTGTGTACAGAGCAAACAAATGGCTGCTGTTATATCAAGTGTGAAAAATACTTGTTTTGCAGATGCGTGGAGGCGGGGGGTCTTGGAAAATCCTGTTTGTCAGCTTCTGTGTGAAAAGCGAATTTTAAGAGTGTCGAGCAAAGAGTTAAAAACGGAAAAGTTGAAAAATTCAAAGAGCTAAGCAAAATGCATGCACACATCGACCACAAGCTACATAAGTCAGAGCAAGGTTGAACAAGTGAAATATGAAGAGATTAGAAAGTTTTCCAGGTTGGTAGTTTGCTTCATTCATTTCTCAATTTGGTTTAATAATGTGTTTTAAGAGAATATCACAAAGGTCAGTATTTTTTTTTTTTTTTTGGAATTTGATATTAAAATTGTGAGCTTATGATAATTTTTTCAGTGCAGTCTTTCGTTCGAAGATACGCTTAGTGTGTTATCTACATTGTCATCGCGAAAAATTCAGCTAACTTCACGATTTTTCCAAGACATATAAAAACAATTTTATTGGATTAATGATTTTAATGCACTAAGTTTTAGACATAGCTAAAGAAACGAATAAAAACTGTTTTTAAAAATTATTCATTACATAGACCAACATGGTTTAGTTGTTGGAAAGCTATGGGTCATTGTTCGAAGTAATTTGCTGCGTAGAATTCGAATCCGAGATCAGATTTTGCCCATCACATCAGGATTTTCAGATATTTTACAAAACTCAGTTTTTCGGGTACGTAGCCTCAAATATCTCAAGATCCTGACGTGATGGCCCCGGATACGGATTCTACGCAGCAAATGACCCTTAGCTTACCAACAACTAAGCCAGTTGGCCTGCATTATTGTCTCAAAGGCTTAATGCAAATGCTAATAACGTCGAGGGATATACTTCGAAACTTTGAATAGCCATAACTTTGCAAACAAAAATCGTAAATGATCGCTTGAACTTTAAAACTAAAGGGTAAGAAAGGTACTAAATGATGAAACTGGAGTGACAGACCACAAAAATTATTTGCACCCTGTACATAACCTCAAAAGTAGGAAAAAACGCCGTTTTTCGTGTAAATAACCTCAAATATCTCATAATCCTGACGTGATGGGCCAATTCTGGTCCCGGATTCGGGTTCTACGCAGTAAATTACTTCGGAAATGATCTTTAGCTTTCCAGCAACTGACATGACCCCGGTATTTGTAGGCCTGTGTTATTAGCGAAGTATTTCCAACAGCTCTACTGAAATCATGAAAATTAAAATTTTTCACATCTTGAGTACTTGAACGATCAGATTCGCAAAATATCATCGTTTTTTGTAAACAACGAAAATTTTTGGGAAAAGTAAATTTTCAAGGCTAAAAATATCGAATTAAGGAAAAATTAAGGGCGAAGTCAAAATTAATGAACTAACAAGGAATGGTTCTACTACTACTACTGCCGTCCTTCTCTCCTAGCAGTGCATAGATACATGGAAAGATTATTGGAACATAGCAATAATCTAGCTCTTAATTTAACAGATAACAGTCAAACCTTTAGAAGACTTAAAAGATTTCATATCCTTGATCTCTCAAGTACATTTTAATTCAGAATTTTCTTTTTTTTTTTTATTTATTCTTATATAACCACTAGTTCGTATATAGCACCTAGTCTCAATGGAGACTAGCTGCTCCTGTCACCGTTTAAATAATTTTATATAATTTACTGATTGTTTTCGAACAGATTGTAAATAAAATTTCAGAAATCAATATACACAATAATTTAAAAAACAACGTTTTCGAGTGACCCTCCAGAGAAGGAGCACGCCATAAAGAGGCATAGCTTCGCATCTTGTGCCCCGATCTGCTTGAAATTTTTAAAATACTTTCTTAAAAGTATTTATACTATATAAATTGTGTATAATATATCAGAAAGTCCTCCCCCGAATCGTCCATCGATTCTGTGTAACAGGAAACAAAATGGTAGCCATCACTGGATAAAAACAAGGACATCTACTTCAGTGGACTTCTTATTACTTTCTTTGTGACAAATGTTAAGGGCCTTGGGAAATTCGCAATATTTTATTTACTAGGAAGCCCTTAGAGTATTTTAAAGAGTGCATGAAGAATTTTTTAAATTTGATGTGCTTGCACATGTACCCCAAAGTTGGTAAGCATAAGTAATATAGGGTAACATTATTTTTAAAGCAAAGTTGAGATTAAGGTCCTAGAAGCCAGTACATTTTTCAGTTTATAATCTCCGAGATATTTATAATTTAAAAATGCTTAGTATTATTTAAGGATCGTACCTAATATTACAATCTTCGTTTACTATGTATCGTTATTATTATTGTTTATCTTTGCAATAACTCTGCTACTAACATTCTATTATAAAAAAAAAAAACTTATAACTAAATTACCAACTAAGACTTAAACAAGGTATAAGGGTCCTAACGATCTAGATCATCAGGTATAGTGTGGGATATTAATGTTTTTAAATTAAAATAAGTTACAGTCTGAGAGATTCTGTTATCAATCTTGCAAATATAGGGTGGGTCATCTGTTGGTTTGTTTGCTAATTGCATTCATTAGTATATTTACAACAAAATTGGGCAAATATATTAATCAAATGCGAGTTTGAAACTACTCATTTATAAATGAAACATCGCCAAAATGGCCGTCGCGGTTGGCATTACAGGCCTGTATGCGAACATCATAATAATAAGGAAAACTCATTTGGCTGTTCTCCCATCTATTGAACTTCATTTGAATCTTGTAAGCGTGTTAATGCAGATGTTCCCGGAAACTCGTCGACACTGGCCTCAACTAGGCTTTTTTTTACAGAACGACCATTTTCATAGTACATTACATAGTACACTTTTACACGTTTTTATACGAGCCATGACTAAAATTGGATAGTTTTCAACTTGACAAGTGTCGAAGAGCAACCACTTTGGGCGGGTATGTTCCAAATTAAGAGTGTTTAACAACCAGATGAACAGATGACCCACCCTATAGCTGCTGTTTTATGCAGTCCAAAAATTAAGGATATTTTAATCTTTATTTAATAATAACACAATTCGAAAACGTATCATAAATTCAACGTCGTAGCAATTTTGTTTTAAGCGAATTCCAACTTGAAACTACATGGCCTTTTTTTCTCTGAGTGTATACACATTTTTTCAGCTTCAAGCTTAACTAAATCGCTTAAATATTAATTAATATCACTGGCTCTCAAGCAATTAAAAACCTTTTATGCCATTAATTTGCACTCAATCAAAAGTGTCAAAGTCACAAGTCAATGTATTGCTTAATATGTAAATTCAAACTACATAATATGTAATTAAATTTATTAAAATGTATACACAAAATGCCAGTTAATTAATATCAGTAAATGCCATTAATTTCAAGCGTTAACGCCAACTCATAATTGAATAGGCCACATACTGCAGCATACAGACGTTTGGGACGGCAGATTGAAGACCAAGTACAAATTTACCAACACTGAAATATTAAATAAATGTGCGCGCGTGTGTGTTTGTATAAAAGAAATGTAAAATATGAAATATGTAAAGTGATATGGAATAAAAATGTTTTGGCTTAATGAATTAAAAGCCGTAGCGTTGGCAAATGATAAACATAAAAGCGACCAAAATAATAATAATAATAATAAAAGCAGAGCCAGCACGAAAAAAAGCAAACAATTTATGTTATGATATTAATAATAATAAAGGCGTAATTAATTGAGCGCAAATTGAGGGTGTAGTGATTTTTGCTTGCGCATAAAAGTAGGCAATGAAATTTTGGTGTACGCTTCTTTTAAGTATAAGTACACAAACACACACGCACATAAATATATATAAGTAGATATGACAGCGACAAAGACGACAACAAACAAATTTAGTATTATGCTGCTCTCTCTTGCACTCCCTTGTGGATGCTTTGTCTCGTCGTTGTTGTTGTTGTTGTTGTTGTCAAAAAGCATTTTAAGCGCATAATCCACAGCATAAGCTGCGACATACCAACACACAGATACACATATACGCACACAGATACTCTTGCACTCACATAGATACAGAAGCAGACCAGCAATTTGCTTTAAACAAAAGCAGGCAACACGCCGTCTGTATGATTGGACTTGGTGCCTTACTTTTGGGTTCTGGTTTGGCTTCCCATTTTGAAGCGCTCGATTTGACGCTTGAGCGCCTCGCATGGCATACAACCAGACAGATAGATATATATATATATATGTGTGCATATATATATAGATAGACAGACAGTCGGGGCTTGACAGTACACGAGTCTCGATCTATTTTGGGTGTCTGCATCAAGTTGTCATTTAGCCAAGTGCTCAACGTTTTTGCTTTGATTTTTACCGAGATTTTCATTTCATAGATAAACGAGCCGCAACGTAATGAGTCAGACTTTGATAACGTTTTATTTTTCTTGCTTACGTACTCTGTTTATACGATAAATAGTTCGTGATACAGTTTTTGTTTTATTTAAAAGTGTTTATTAAGGCGGTTTTTAGAATGGTAAAATAAGAAGTAACTTTGTTGCATAGCAAGTTTATTTTTTAAACACACTTAATTTATTCTCATAAATAATAAGATCCCTTAGAAAAAAAGTGTTGGTTTTTTGGATAATGCCAGCGCCGCCAATGCTGTTTTTAAAAAGTTGTATTACCATATATCTTAAGAAAATTAATTATGTGGCTTACAAAAATATTTCTGAATGATATAAAAGAATGATTTTTACCGACAACAGCGATCAAAAAATGGGGGACCGTCATATGTGTGTGCGTTCATCTATTCTCTCATGACTTCCAAGCAGCTCATCATAATTTGACAATTGGTGAATTGTTGGAAGCGTCTTGATCTTCTGCTGGTTGTGGGTCATGTGACGTCATAATTAATTCAATATGGCGTCCTTTAGCGCACATCTCAATCTCTTATAAACTCCGAAGTCTTGGTGTTCATACAGACGGACAGATGGACGGACATGGCTCAATCGCTACCCGAGGTAATGATAAGCATTTTGGTATAAAGGACTGAGGGTCTGCCACGCCTCCTTCTGTCCGTTGCATACATTGCACAAATCTTGTATACCCTTTGTACCAATAGGTAAAAAATAAAGTTTTGTGTACATAGATGCAAATAATAGAACCACGTAATAAATTTGCATTTCCCTTTTGAACACATTTCGATGTTATACATGACAATATATTTTAACTCAATACATATTTATAGCGATGTTTATGTGATAGCCGTTGTTGCATGCCACCTACCTACCTACTCCTATAGTAGTTAGTGATTATAAGCTTAAGTGCAAAGCTTTTTTCTAAGACTCTTATCAGGACTATTAAAAAAATGTTGCAGCAAAACAACGGAAAATTGTTGCGGCTTATGTTTGGATTTTTCAAGCTTAAGTAAGCAAAGCAACAATTTCTCTTATCTATGGTTATAAATAATAATATTTTCCGTGATTAAATATTTTGTCAGTCGCCCCTAGGTGGAGCATGGGGATCTGTTCGAAGAGAACAGGATCCTACAGCTTGTAGCCAAATCCGAACGGCGGTGTCTTGAATCAATAGGGATTTTCTTGGTCAAAAAACGCCTTTTTGCTGGAGAATCGGAGAATCGAACCACCGACCATCGGGTTGCGAAGCGAGTACGCTGCCACTACGCTACCGATGGCCAGGTTATAAATAAACAACAACAATTAAAGAATATTTTAAAAAACATTTGTTTTTAAGTTTTCGTTGGTCAGCCGTACCCGAAGTTCGTCCTAAAATATACACTACAATTTCAACACAAAATTCTTTGAACAACGATAGCACATACGACATAGATATTTTTTTAGAGCACTCAAGTCCCAAATACGCATAAAATATCAAGAGCTACCAAGATCGCCATTTTTTTTCGTATAGACTGTATCAAGTAAATTTCTATTTCGCTTTTATGTGGCTTTCTATTTTGGGTTTTTTTTTTTACACCAGCTTTTTGGCTTTGTATCTAAATCTTTAAGCTACCTGTAGTGTCTACAAAACTGACATGTCTGTGCATGTCAAGTGAGCTAAACACGCACACATTACTATAAGCATAAATATGTATATGTGTTTGTTTATGTATGTATACATAAATGTAACAAGACATAATGCCAGCTGTCGCTTGATGCGCAGCAGCCAATTAATTTAGACACAAGCCTAAAAGTAGGCAAGAGCTGACATAATGAAGTTGCCAGACTGTTTAAATTACAGTCTTCTCGTGAAATACTGAAGCGACAGAAACCCTTTTTGCAATCAGTATGCCATTTATTTCTGTGGTCATCTGGCTACACGTGTTTGCATATACGAGACTTGATTTTTTTTTTGCTCTTTTCTTTTGAGCAGTACACACAGCTGTCTTGACTGAACATCAATCAAGCTGACTGACATTGTGTATATGATTGTTCCTAGCGCAGCTATGCGTAAAAAGTCAAGGCGTCAAAGCGTCTCTAGATTCCTAACCGCTTCGCTTTCAACTCAGCAAACGTATACACATGAACCCGCATCTCTAACCGGACACGCGTTTTTAGTATTTTCTCTTGCCGCACATTTTAAAGTCGTTATGTCTTCTCTAGTTTTTATCGCCCATCCGAATCATTCCATTCACCATTTTGCATATGTTAGTCTGGCGCTTGGAACGCGGCGCGTGGCTCCCTACTCATTGCTTATGCAAAGTCCCTTTTGGCTGTTAAGTGCTTTGTGTCTCTTCACAAATGTAGCTGTAAATCAGCCAAAAGATATGGGCGTGGTTGAGAGCAGGGGGCTCTGAGCAAAATAAGGCAATCAGTAAACGGGTTGAAGCACAGCTGCCGATGCTGCTGTGTGAAAAATTGAGCATTAGAAATGACGTTTGGAAAAGCGTATGGTCGCTTGAGTTTAGGAAACACTTTTTCAGCTTAATCTGGCCAGCAAATGGATGCGAATTGTTTCCCGAAAGAAGTGATAGATTGTGGAAAATTATTAATTTGCTGCAATACCTTATGGGAACATAGTGAATACTTGCAAAAAAAAATTATAGATAAATGATTTTGTCTTCTGTGAAAAATAGTGCAGCAAATGTTAAGGAGCTTAACGTTTAGCGTTACGCAGAACTAGGTGGTTTCAAAAAGTTTTCTTTATAGAAATATTTTAAGCTAGCAGGCTTACTACCAATCTTTTTACCACTTTCTTGTTGTCAAGTTTTGGTATATTTATACCTTTAATTTACAGATCTCCAAATTAACGTATAACTTTTTATAAGAATGTCAAAAAGTTATTGAGGGAGGGAAAATATTTCCTAAAAAAAGTTAATACAGGCTCAGATTCCCTGTCAAACTACAGGATGGCACCTTCCGGATAAGAAACAATCATAAACTAGAGTCGCTAGCAGGACATGAAACAGTTATCGGATTTGTCTAAGCACAGAGAATAAGGTGGCTGGGTCATGTGCTATGAATGTCCACGGAAAGAATAGCTCGAAAGGCTATTGCAATCGATTGGCGGAAGAAGAAGAGGGCGCCCAAAGAAACGATGGCAGAAAAATAGGAGTCCGACATGGAGAGATGTTGTTGTAGAGAGGAACAAATGGAGAGAAATTGTTGCGGAAGCTATGGTCCATCAAAGACTGTAAAGCTAAGAAAAAGAAGACAGGCTCAGATTTTTGTAGCAATACGTTGAGTGTGCTTGCGTATTATATAAGTACGGGCATGGTGAAATAATAAGGTTACGTCGTGCGAACGCTCTCTCTCTCTCTCATTTTGCACCTTATCGTCACTGCAAAACTCTCTGTCAACAAATAAGGTTGGTTGCGGTCGAACATTTTTTGAGCGGCTTGTGATTTTCTTGTTGTGTGTATCAAAAAATTCTTGTCGTATCAAAAAATAGTAAAATAGTGATATACTTTTAAAACTAACTGATGTGTGATGTGTTGTAGGATTCAGAAAAATTAACAAAAATAAATATATCTCATTCACACTCACAGAGTAAAGCCAAGAGCAAAGCTTTTAATCTCTAACCCGGTCTTATACGCAACATACAATAAGAGACAGTACATATACTATAAGATAAATGTCAACAAATATTTGTACATAAGGCACATACTTGTCCGCATACCATATCAAAGCTAGCATCATCCGATTTTATCCCATATTATTCACTATCGTAGTTGCAGTTGTTCTGCCTTTAGAAAATACTTGTCTTAATGACTCGAGTTGGGCAAAATATATCCAAACTGTAAGCTTCGATGAAGACTGATTATTTTTTTTGTTAAGCCTATACGCAGCACGCAAAAAAATGAAAAAGTTCATATAAAAAAAATAGTCGCGAAAAATTCCGATTGAAAATTTTTGACAATGGGACGCAGATAAAAAAAACAAAACAGTGTTGCTTAAAAATTCTTAACGTTAGATGGCGCCACTACTTCACGAGGTGTGGTAACACTAACAACAGCTGTTTGGTTTTGGGCGCTTTGGCGCGAATTAATGTGTGTATATGCATTATAATTTGTTCAAAATGGCAGGTAGGAGAAAACGGTGCGAATCATATCTAATACATGAGATAATAGCGCTTATTAAAGCAGTGGAGATGTACCCAGTGTTATGGGATATAACAAACAAAATGCACTTTAATGTACTATTGCCAACTTGGCTTTAGCCGGAAAGCGTGTCTGGAAAGAAGAAACGCTCCAACATTCCGAAATTTGTTTGAGGACATATGAAAATTTTCATGAAACACCGATGGATTACGCACCATGGCCTCAAACTTTAAATTGAACACGAAATGTGTTGTAATATTAGTCAAAATACATATGTACCATCTTTGAAAAATCTTCCACTTTCGGCTCTGACCTTTAAAAAAGGGTTTACCCAGACACTTCTGTTCCTGCGCGTCCCTCTTCTTGTTGTTTTTTTGCAGCCAACCTTTTTACAATTAGGTTGTCATACATGCATTGTTTTTATTATGTAATGTTAACAATACTTGTTGATTCAAATCCATGTTTGTTTTATTTAATTTTTTGTCTTATTTTGCGCGCTTAATTTTTGTAAACATAAAGCAGCTGATTATAATGTGAGTGTGCCCACATTAACCCAAAGTATCGGAAAAAAATATCGATTAATAACACATAAAAACGATAGCTCGATAAAAAATAGTACTTTGCCTTACTTTGCACACACTGGTGGCTCCATCTGAAGTAATGTGAAATAGTTTCTTTATGGAATTTTTCGAGCTGCGTACACCCCTTTAATTCGTAATTATGTTTAATATAATTTTTTGTTGAGTCGACGGCCCTAGAAGCTAGCACTCTTTTTTTCTTCTTAGTTATTATATTTTAACATTTATTTTTTTGTGTATGTATAATAAATAATAAATTGCGTTTTTTTTGCTATTTGGTTTTTCAAAATGATTGTTCTGACAGTTCATGCGTAATTCATGACATATGTCAAAGTCAATTATACTCAGTTAGCATTGCCATTTCATCATGGAAAGACAAACGCCCGAACAACGTTTACAAATTATTGAATTTTATTACCAAAAATCGTGCTCAGTATTTTTTTCCAACCGCTCTAATAAATTACTAGAGCTACTAGATTTCAAAGATAGCTATTAAAAGATACGTTAAATAAAAATTCATATTTTTTTAAAATTAATTTCGTACGTGCTAATGGCAAGTTGCCATATTCATAATGAATAATAAATATTTCCCATATATCGTTTACATACGTAAGTGCAACAAATATTATCGCATTTTCGCGATGTATTGGTTAATTGCTGTATCCACAATCATAATTGCCGCACAAAAGTATCCAACAAATATACTGCGAGTGTTGTATATGCACATATTGACAATATAAATGTACGCCAAATGCACTTTACATGATTAATGGACAAGAAACCCATAGAACAGGGCAAAAAAGAAGAAGACAGAAAATGGCAGAAGCCATTACTTTAATAATATTTGAGTTAAATCGATAACTTGTCCAAATTGCAAATAGCTAAAGGGCAACAAAGGCACCCAGGCACAGATACTACCTCACACAGATACACACCCACACACACCCATACATACAAACAGAAATGAAGCTAGAGCTAAGTAATGTAAACAAGCAAACGAGTTGCGAAGGAACCAACACACTACACTTCTCGTCATCTGCATAGCACCTAATACATTTTTGTGCTTCATTAATCATATATCTTGCACTCACGGAAATAAAAAAAAAACGACTTTTTTTTTTGTTTAAAAATAGCGTACTTGACTTATGAGCTGTTATTTGACGGTATTTTCAGTTTCAAGTTCTTTGGATTTGAATCAAAAATTTTGCCAATTTTTTTTGATATTTTGAAGAGTCTATCTAGCTGGATAAAATGGTTTCAAAGAAATTAAGGGCACACAGTACACTGGTAAATTTGCTAATTTTGTTTATTAAATTGTTATTAATATTATTTAAAAAATATTTTTTTTTTAGATTTCCTATTTTTCTCTGTACAAATTCTCGAACACAAAAAGAGCTAATAGCATAATATTTTGTTGTAAGGTGCGTACTATGGTTAAGTTCTTTAATTGCATTCATTACATAGTGCAGGTACCTAGCATATTTTTGAGGCAAAAATATCGAAACTGAAAAGAGATCTTCCATATTTATTTATTGTATGCACTGAATTTGAACTACGGGAGCTATAGGCAAAAATTAGTTCTTTTCCCTTTTGACGAAAATTCAAACTAAATGACAATGATAAAAAAAACTGCTTACAATTCATAACCGATTTAAGCGATGGCAGGTACAAGTCAGCAAGCTAGTCACATTGTTTTTATAAAAAATCATTATGATGAAAATTTTATTATTTTTATATTTATTTTTTTATTTTACATTGTTTTTAATGTTTTGGTTTTTGCAAGATGTGAAAAAAAAAATCCAAAACAAAAACCAAATGGTTTATATCTAGCTTTTTGCATTGAGGACTCTGTACATTTTGCAACAATTACACTAGTTTACAGCAAAATGTATCCTCAACATGTTTCACTCGTTTCCGTAGTAAACTAAAACCGAAAATAAAGTTCGAAAATTTTTTCAAGGAACCGATTCCAAGATATTTTTAAAAAAACATTTTTCGAATTTAAAAAAAAAAGTGGCTCTACTTAAAAGCAAATATTTCTGGTTCTACCAAACAGATTTCGACAATTTTTTACTAAACTGTAGAATTGGATTACCCATCAATTATATTTGGAACATATTTTTGTCAAATTTACGGTTTGGACGCAGTTATGCATATATGAAATTTATGGTAATTTTTAGCAAATTTTTGAAAAAATTCTATTTTGAACGTAAATTTCAAAATTAAAAAAAATTGTTCATATAGTTTTTTACATGGCGGAATTTAATTCCAAATTATTTTCTATCCATTGACTTCGAAAAAGCGTTTGATAGCGTCAATAGGGAGTGTGCATATGGGCTGCGCTGCGCAAAAGAGGTATACCAGAAAAACTTGTTACTCTGATTCAGGAATGCTATAACGACGCGAGCTGCCGCGTTCTCCACAAAGGGAAATTGAAGGCGCCTTTCCCCTAAAAACAATTTTTTCTTTTTAATTTCGAAAAATGTCTTTTTCGAAATATTTCGAAATCGGTTCCAGGAAAAAATGTTTGGACTTCATTTTCGGATTTATGCCATTTTACTACGGAAATGACTAAATCATGTTGAGGATACCAAAATTTTTTAAAATTTTTAAACTAGTGTTATTAATCTCTCTGTCACGATATCACATTCCTTAGTAATTATCACCTTTCGATTATGAATACAGCCATTTCTCCACTTCATATTTCATAAACAATATTTAGCCTTATTTTGAATTTATCGCACTCGCTTCTGACTCATTATGTCCTAATTCATTGGTAAATTCTTTTAATGTGTCTTAAATTTGAATTGAAGAAATGCTTTATTGGTTAATAAAGCACAAAATATATAGGATTGTTCTATTCAAGCGACTTGGAGTGTACTTTCAAACAGCGGGCACACACAACCACAATTATATATAAAACGAACTGAAAGTGTATTGAGTTAGGCCAAAACGCCATTGTATGTCTCTGAGGGCTCGTGTCTTGAATTTACATACACTGAGAGAAATTTGTTTAATTTCACTATGATTATGGGATGCAGCAGCAATCTAAAGAGACTTCAGGTTCTATTAATCAGGCTTAGTAGAGAAGTCAACTAATCGATGTCCGTTTGTCTGTACGACTGTCTGTCCGTATTAACACGTAGATCTATTCTTTTTACCATTTATTTTCCGTGCAAAATGCAATTCTATTGCGAATTTTCGTTTTACTCAAGTTGATGGTTGAAAAAACCTGCTCCACATCAGCTGACGTGTGAGGTAGCACCTTAACACGGTGGATGATGTCCAAGATGTGGGGGCATTCCCATCTGCCCGCATCTCTGCTTAAATTTTTTTCCAGAATGTGATATCGTCTGTGTCGCATTTGTGTCGAAACATGATCTTTAGTTTTCGAAACTCGTCATTTATCGCTACAGTGCTCTTCTTGAAAAAATCGGATTCAGATTCTTCGTGTCTTTCAAGTTGATCGATAAAACTGAGCTGCCGTTTCAATTCAATACTCATTTTATTTATATATCTGTTTCAGCCATGCAGAGTCTACTGCGTATCCAGATCACATCTGGACTCTCAGCAAGCGGCACTGGTCATGCCGCACTTATATATTCCCTTGCTGACGTAACCATCTGCTCTAGATCAGATCGTATGATCACGGCACTATTTCATAACAAGAAATTTAGATCTCTTCTCCCAAGTCGGGAGACTTGGGCTGATGGCAGCCCCTGTGGAAACCTCCGGTGGTAACAATGGTTCAAGGATGGGTCCAAAACTGAGCAGGGAATAGGTGTTGGAGTCATTGGGTCGTTGCAATGGGCATCAGGCCCAGCATCTTTCAAGCAGAGATTCATGCCATAAAGATCTGCGCTCATAGTATCCTTAGTAAGGGAACTAGGGGAGCAAACATCTGTATCTACTCAGATAGCCAAGCTGCTATTAGGGCACTATCATCATGGAGCATCTCCTCCATGATGGTCAAAGTATGCCATAACTACCTCCAAACCCTGTCCTCCCGGAACAAAGTCGTGCTATGTTGGGTACCTGGACACTCAGGAGTGGATGGTAAGACGATCGCTGACGGTCTAGCACGACAGGGTGCGTCCACCCTGACCACTGCCCCTGCGCCCTTCTGTGGTATTAGTTGGTCAACAATCAAAACTATGGTAAACAAATGCGCTGCAGGAGAACATAGAAGATACTGGTTCTCCTTACCGGGGCTGCGTCAAGCAAAAGCGCTTATCAAACCCCTGGATATGATCAAGACAAAAGGTCTTGGCAGATAGGACTTAAAAGCTTACCTATCTGGCCCCCACACTGTTAGATACCATCTACAGAAAATTGGCCTATCGGACACTTCAGAGTGCAGTCTCTGTCTCGAGGACGATGAAACTACCAGACATAGTCTCTGTGACTGCCCAGCGCTGGTATTGGACAGAGCCTGTCACTTGGGAAAGGAACGGATTAGTCCCTTCCATCTTAGGTCAATACCAACAAAAGACCTACTGCTATTCATGCGGAAAGCGGAAAGTCTTTTGCTTTTATGGGTATGGTACAAAAGATCTTCTGGTCGCAGTGCCCCACCTCTTTGTGAGGAACCCATAGGGAAGAAATATATATCTGTTTCATGAACACCCCCAGGAAGTTGCAACAGTTCAAGCGAAATCCATCGATTTCGGAGACAGAGCTAGTGACGACAGTTTCATTAATTCTACAGTGACGAAGGAGCCTAAGTCCAAGTTCCGAAGCGGTTGCAGGTTTCCTTCGTTTTCCTTAGTCTTGGTCTGAGCGTAACACTTTTGAGCAAAAACACAATTGAGTGCGTTTTGTCAATCGCTGCTCTCAAAGTGTTCGTAAGAGAGCGGTTTTTTTTCGGAAACTCTGAAAGTGTTGTTCGTTTTTTTCGAGCTCTGCTATATATACATATAATACCTATTTTAGGAGGTGAGTAAATTCGTTGGGTTTTAACTGTTTATAGTTTTACAATATCAACGCACACGCAAAGCACAACCAATCATCGACCGACTCCTTGATCTTTTATGTATGCATAAGTCTGAGCGTGTGCTTGCTCTCAGCTCTCAGTGGAAAAGCTCGTACAAGCATGAGTTGGTGCATGGTGGAATATTATAAGGTAGTGTCGTCAGTAAAAGCTATCCTTTATTGTGTGTGAGAGATCAAAAGCTTTTCTATATGGAAATCTCTCTTAGCATTGCTTCGTGAATGTGATTGAGATAAATATATATTTTGTTGATGATTATAACTAAATAACAAAGAAAAATTCAGATATG
Organism: Chymomyza costata; assembly: GCA_018150985.1. Lineage (NCBI taxonomy): Eukaryota > Metazoa > Arthropoda > Insecta > Diptera > Drosophilidae > Chymomyza > Chymomyza costata. The sequence goes on from JAECWU010000030.1 coordinate 3,757,284, forward strand.
TTTTATAGTTAATATAAAAATTAATTTTATTATAATTTAATTTTAACAAGTTTGCTATTGCCCATAATTTTGTGCTTATGGTTCTGTATTGCCAGATTCGGCTTAGATTTTTTATTCTGAAATAAATTCTTATTTTAAAATGAAATGACTTTACATCTAATTTCAATAATTTTTGTTTAATATTTTTGGTCTCACAAAATTCTTAAGCGTATACAAAATGAAAACAAAACACATTAAAAAAACAAAATTGCGTCTGCGACCAACTTTACTCGTTCACAGCAAGTTTTGCACTGACGACAAGGGCTCTAAACGAGAGAGTGAGCGTTCGCACAACATCAGCTTATTATTCCACCAAATACGTATACCTGGCAGCCCTGTTTCCAGCCCATATGTTATTCGATATCTAGGTTTTTATGCGAATGGACGGTTAGTTGAGCGGATTACAGTCTATCTTTAAAAGTTGCTCAAGAACTGATCAGCGCCTAGGTCCTTGATTTACAATCCGGTTCACAAAACTATTATTACTAGTAATTCGCTTGATTTCTTTCAGTGTACGTTTGGTGTAATTTTTAGTCACTTACCTTGGACAGTCAATGCCACAAATTGTACATAAACTTAACATTGCAACAAGACCAACCCCAAAGTCAAAGTCGAAGCTCAGCTGAATTCGTAAAACGCAACAAAACATCAAGGAGCAAGATATTCAAGTCGTTTGCTTTTGTAGCTGTTTTTAGAAACCTTGTTTTCTGTGCTCGGCTAAAACGTTTGGCATGCTCGGACCAGATGGCGTGTGGCAAACTGCAGGCACTTGCTAGGCACTTGTGCCACATATTCGTTTGAGTGACTGTGACTGCGTGCGGCTGAAATAAGGGTTAAGGCGCAGGAAACGGAAGTTAAAAATGCACTTGGCAAATTGTCTGCCTTCACGCAGTTTGGTATGTGTGTGTGGGTGAACTAACTCAAGGTCTGTTTAATTACTTAAATATCGATTGCTTTGCTTTGGGTCAGAGGTTTAGGTTTGGTGGCTTCAATCCTTGCCATTCATGTTTTGCTTCTAATACTAATTTCTTAATCAATAAATTTTTTGCCAGTTGCGCCAGTTGCTTTCTTTCCATGCAAATCCAACTATTTAATAATGTATTAATTATTATTGCATTGATATTCGCTGACTATTGTCAGCTCTTAGCGGCCAAGGTCCTTCAAATGCTCGGAAGTTCTTTTCTAGCAAAGCGCAAAGTAAGTGCCATGTAATTTATATGCCTCACCTTTTTTAAACTCACCCTACTGCAAAGATTGCGAAAAATTGCCGCAGGAGTGCACCGGGTCCGACTAAGTAAGTTGCAAGCAAAAAAAAAAAAAAAAGTCAAGGTAGAACAGGGTACTAACGTAGCTAAACTAAGTTGCATTTAATCACAAAGTAGGAAAGTGACCCAGAAGTGGATACAATTTGTATGCTCTTAGAGTACGTACATCAATTTGGTAAGCCAAAGCATGGATCCGTGAACATTTTTTAAGTCTTTGATGATTTTTACATACATATATGATAGAGGAACTTGTTAATATTAATCTTGGAAAAATTTGTTTTCAATATATCGACTATTTACCGAATAATCGATAATTGAATATGTAGAGTGACTTTCCTTTGTCAATATATCTTTTAAAATATATTTGAATTATGAAAGACAAAATTGTATTTTTAAAATTTTTTTTTAAAATTTTTTTAAATTTATTATTTTTTTTTTCAAGTTGGTTTTGATTAAAAAAAAAAAAACAATATTTTATGGGAATTTGCAAATCAAAATTTTAAAAAAGTTGTTAAAAATTAGTTACAATTTTTAAAAAAATCGATATTTGCTAAAAAAAATGGTTCAGTTAATACTTTTACACGCTAGATACTTTCTAGAAAAAACCGTGTAAAAAGAGACGTGAGATAAATCTCTAAGCTTTTATGAAAATAAATTATGAAGGGGAATTCAATAACAAAATTTTTAAATGACTTAGCTAATAAACATATTTCTCTTTGAAAATTTCAATCAAAGAGTTTTTTTTAATCGTGCTAAATCGAAAAATATTGTGTAAAAAATTGTTTTTTTTTTTAAGACAGTGTTATTTCAAACCCGTTTAAAAAAAGACCGTGTAAAAACAGAATTGTGTTTATTCAAAAAAACCAAAAATTTAAAAAAAAATTTGAAAAAATGTAAGTTAAAATTGAAAATTTTCAGATAAGAAATTTTAAGTTTATTAGCGTTAGTCCGAATTTTCTACGCGGCTAAAAAATTTTGAGGTTTTCAGCATAGGGCACTGGTTTGATTAAACCATCTAGTTTTAATAGTGTATTTAAAATTCGGCTTTAGATTTAGATTTCCGACTAGTCCTAGCTTGAGTGAGAGGGGCGAAAACTGTTACAGCTTTGCGTGGGCTACAAGAGCTGCCAGGGGCTTAAGCTCCTCGAGGCATGCAACACTCATATGATTATTGAATTGTCAAGTTTGTTTGTTGTGCCTCTTTTAGTGTTGAATGTTGTATTTGCATGGCAAGTGTCATAAAAAGTTAACCGAGAGAGCAAAGTACTGCTGCGGATGTGACAACTTTTATGCTTCAATAATAGTTTGCCATGAAAAATATAAAGTATACGACTCGTGGGTGGTTTTTATGCTATGAGTACTTAGCATGGGCTATAAATATCCACAGTTGCCTGAAAATAAATACAAAATTGGTATTTCATAAACGAGAATTTGAGGCTATAAAAAATGATATGGAATTTTTGCAGGCGGTGCAAAAACCCAGACTTTAACCAAGAGTAAGAGTCAAATTCAGGGAATAGCCAAGCAGCAGTTGAAACAGCTGCATGGTGAGCTGCCCCTAGTCAGACAGCGTCACTTAAGTGACAGGATATTAAATGATAACAAGCTAAGGCATGGAAAGATGGGTGGGTGGGACGAAAGCACTAACAAGATTTAGACATATACATATATAGAGCCAACAAACAGGAGGCACTAAGCAAAAATGTTAAGGAAACTCAATTTTTTTCATGGTACACAGCTTTGCCTCAGTTCCTGTCTCATTGGCCTCAGCTCGAAGCCTGGCTAAAAAGAAAAACTGAGACAGCAGGCTGCCTTAGCATTAAAAACAAGCAGAAGCTATTTTCAATGCGAATACGATGCCAATGTCCAAACCACCCGAGCATTTTCACAATATCCCAGCAGTTCGTTATCGCATTTTGGCATGTTATTGGCATGCCTCCGCGTGTTACCTGCGCCCGTGCCGGGCCTCAGTAATTTAATGCCACTAATAGAGTGACATAACAAGGATAACTCCAATTAGCGCATGTTTTTTACGTTTTTAGCGCCTTTTATTTTTATGGTTTTCTGCCATTTTTGCACCCATCTTTGCTCGCTTTATGTGCGCTTAATGGCTATATGAAAAATTTTAACAGCGTCAGAAGATATTTTCAGAGCTGCTATACCTTTTTTTTTTCTACATTTATGTGTACCTTTGCATATTAAATCGTTACATAAGTTGAGCTTTTTATGTTAAGAACGACAAAAATTTTAGAGAGCTGTGCAGCTCTAACACCTGAGAGTCCCGGCCATAATTACTATAGGCATTCAATTTTTCCAAAAATCTTATTAGGATCAGACGTTAATTAAAAGATACAGTTTTCTTTACAATTTAGACCTTTAGATTTTTTTATTTATATATATCTAGCTAATTTTTTAGAGAAATTTCTGTTTTAATCATTTTTTGAATTAATGTTGCGTTTTTTATTTTATTCAAGTTTTATATAGTTCTAGTTCCAAAAAATATTTGTTTTGTTTCATTCAGAAATCTATGCAAAACCGATTTTTTGTATTGTATTGTGTTCTCTTACGAAAAAACTAAAAAAAGAAATAAAAATATTTTTATTTCGAATGATTTGAGGGTTTAAAAAATTTGTTTATACTATATAGAAAAAATTCAAAAATGCTTCAGAAATTCCGCACGCTAGAGATGAAAAAAGGAGCAGTTGCTAATGGAGTCGGAATCGACCAGCAAACGGTGTGTGCATAAGAAAAAGCAAAGAAGCAGAGAAACAAGAAGAAAAGAAAAGAGGAACAAGATTATGAGAAGAAAAAAAGGTAAAAGTATCAGTTGTGTAATTGAAGCAAGCAGGGTGCGAAGCCCCTTGATATTTTGTGTTTCAGCAAAATATGTCAACTTGCCTTTGAACAATATTTAATGAGTTCTGAAGCTCCCAATAATATTAAACGCTAATAAAACAAAATATATCTAGTCTATCAATAAGCTACTAAAGCGTTTCAAATAGATAAAGTAAAACTAAACTTATAAATTCCTATAAATATCAACTTTACTCATAAAAAGCCAGTTAAAGAAATCGGCGATAAAATTATTTTCTCAACTTTCGCATAAACATTTTATGTTATCGCTACATTAAGAGTATTTAAGCTTCGTTTGGCTCGAGCATTTATCGTTTTATGAATGGGCTTTACACACACACTTACATTCTCTTACCGGCAATGGCATTAAAAATAACTGCCATGTGCGGTTTGCAGGAAAGAGCTTAAACGTGCCTAGAATTGCTTTAGAACGGAGCGCGTGAGTCTCTTGCATATTGCTTTTATTGTTTGTTGTTACAATTTTTTGGCCTGTCTATAATTATTTATAGGACGCTCTTAGCGGCTCACTCACGTGACGTGTACAACGGGGCCCTAGACATATCTGGCTAGAATTAAGCATTACACATACGCCGTGTTGCCCGCCAACTGACAGCTAACATGTCAAAAGTCATAGGAAGCAAACATATACATAAACATATATATGTATATTACGCACAGAAGCAAATGCACATGTATCTGTGAGTGAGTGCTCATGTGTATGCGTGTGTGTGTGTGTGTGTGTGGGACAAGGTCGCGCATGTTGACAGTCAACGAGCATGTCACGCAAATGTAAACCTCGTTTTCGTTTTTTTTTTCGGTTTTTGCCATTCATTTCGTTATCTCCCGTTCTTGTTTTTGACCCTTGTAAGCAAACACACGACATACACATGTTTTATTTGCATACAAGTAATGCTGGGTGTAACTAAAAATGAAATATTACTTGTTAGACAGTGTCGTTGTGTCGCCACAGTTTTGCGTTTGCCTAAGTAGCCTCAAAGTATGCAACAACCGAAATAAGTTTTTTGTCCGAATGTCGTTAATCAAGTTTAAAACTGAAACCTGACTCTCACAGCCTTTTGCAGTGTCTGTGCTTGCTCTGTCTGTATGTCTATTGAATACGTAGGCAGTTTTAGAGTCTGGGGCTACCCAAAGCTTGATTAATGAAACATGGCCAGACTAGGCTAGCTCAAGTTAAGAGCCACTCCGTTGATATTATTAAAAGATAATTAAGTTTTAAGGTCAGTGCTTCAAATAATGCTTCAAGTTTTGCTTTATTTCAAGTTTATCTGCATCATTAGCCTTAAAGTTATCAATAGAGGGTACTTTTTTTTGAGTGCATTAAACGTATGATGGCATGCTTTAATACAGAGTTAAAATACAAATGTAATAAGAAAGTGGCTCGATTTTTCTTGCTTTAAATTTAGCTTTATTTTAAGTTTAACTGCTACATAAGCCTTAAAGTTGGCAATAGAGGGTGCTGCATAGCTTGAAGCTATGAAGGCATGCTTTCACACAGAGTAGAAAAATAAATATAATAATCAAATTGCTCGTTTTTTCATGCTTCAAGTTTAGTTTTATTTCAAGTTTATCTGCATTGTTTTTGTTGTGTACTATATCCCCTAGTGGAGCTTAGGGCCTCAGTGATACATTTCCATCTGTTAAGATTATGTGCAGTTGCTTTCAGCTCACTCACTCACATGATTTTCCTGTTGAGTTAATTCGCTGTTCAATGTTCTTTTCCATGTTGTTTTAGGCCGCCCTCTTTTCCTATTGCCAAGCGGCAAACTGCTATTGGTTCTTTGCGGAGAGTGTGGCCAATTCAACGCCATTTACGTTTTTTAATTTAAGTTGCTATTGATTCAATTTTACATCTTCTATATAACTATTCGTTGCTTAAAATATTAAGCCACCACATTGCTATATTGCGTCTTAGGCATCTGTTCACAAAGGTTTGTATTTTATTCGTTAAATGTTCGGTCGTGAGCCATGTTTCACATCTGCATTATTAGCCTTAAACTTGGCAATAGAGGGTGTTTTTTTTTTTTGTGAATACATAGAGAGGTAAAACAAATCTAATAACCGAATAGCTCATTTTTTGTTGCTTCTTTAAATATAGCTTTACTTCGACGATATCTGCTTCATCAGTCTTACAGAGGGTGATTTTTTTTTTTAAAATTGAATTTTTGTTTTTATTGTTTTTTAGTGAAATACCAGCCAGTACACTTTTGTCGGAAAAATATTTCCAAACTGTTAGCTTTTAAATGGTATTTGTCTCACAAAAAAGTTTTTTAATAAAAATAAAGCAAGCAATAAATGATTGGTAATTTACTGATCGTTAGTCTGGCACTTCCGCATTTCTGCACAAAAAAGTGAAGTCTTTTCAGAGAAATATCACCAAATATATATTTTACAGACAAATATGCCCAACATTTTATCTTTTATGCTTTTAAATGATCACAAAAACTTTTCTTTAGAAACATAAAGCAAGCAAATGCTACTTGTCATTCATATGATACTCAGTCAGGCACTTTTGCCATTCTGCCCGAACTTCTATATCACCAATACAAATTTTTCTGCTGTGTATATATCTATACTGATTTTTAAGGATATAAGGTATTTGATGGTGGCTCATAAGTTTATTGATTGTTTACTAAACACATAGAATTAGTTGAAAAGAATTATTTACAATGATGCATAATTGGGGGCTTCGCAACCTGGTCGCTTCATTCGTAAGATTTAAACTCTCCTAAGCTAGTGCGCCCGTTTTTCCTTTTTATGATAATAAAATTTTTTTTTATCAAATTGTCAATACCATATACACATACTCTTGCACTTTTTTGCTTCGTTTTCAGACAAATTTGAATTATTGCCATCCCTATAACTTCTAACATACAAATTATGGATTTCTAGATATTCGGGCTCTTGTAAGTCTCAAAGTCATCGCTTAAACCAAGAATACGTTCATTTTCTCTCTGTGTAGTTTTTCCCACAATTTTTGAAGGCAAACCATTTGTAATCCTCTTTTCTATTGTTACGTGTACAGCATTTCATATGTATGATAAAGTCAACAATTGGTTTGTTTTGATGGCAAGTGCAATTTTCACTTAATTGAATTGATAAAGCTCATGAGGCTTTCCAGCATAAAACATGTTCTGGTTTTCCATTGAGCTGCGCTCTTCTAAATTTGGCTTTTCATTTTGAAAATGCAGCACAAGTAACTAACCAACTAAAATTTGATTTTGGCATGCCAAGTGTTAGGTTATGTTTGTTTTAAAGTAAGGTTATGTAGTAGCTAGAGGCAAATATTTGATGAAAATATAATTTTAATTTGGCAGTCATGTTGCATGCTGTGTGTTTGTTTATTTGCGAAACTCAGCTCTTTGTAACTGAAAACTGCATGCTACAAAATACAAATGTACATATATACATATGTAAGTAAATACATATCTGTGTGGTTACATTTGTACATATCTAGCTTGCTTAGATTTCCGTATTCGTACGCTGTAATCGAAACGTTGTGCAGACAAATATTTAAATTGACACGTTGCTACATATATTGTAAACAGACCCACATTCATATATGTATAGTATATGTAGAGTCTACCCTTCAGTATGATGGGCTAGTCCGTCACATAGCAATCGTTTAGTTGCAGGATCTGCTTGACGTGTTGACAGTCGTTCTACAGTAGCTCCATGCTGCACTTCCTGGTTTAAATCAAGCTGCCACTTAATAATTTCTTATAAAAAAAAAATTATTTTTTTTTGGTATGGCTCGATGTCACATAATACAAAAGGACACCCGTATGCAGCAGATAACAAGATCACACTTGCAATGAAAAAGTCCTTCTAAGCCATACCTTCGTCGTTTTGACGAACACCAACTTCTACAAAACTAGTATGCATTCCGCTTTAGCTACAAAAAATTTTTGGCATGAGCGTGCGTAAGCAGACGACGATTTATGGAAACATTTTGGAATTTAATTTTTTTTGTTAAAGGGGTCTACGCAGTTCGAAAAATTTCGCGCGGAATGACAAAATTTCATATAAAAAAAAATTCTCATTTGGTATATCCCATTTGGGATATTTTTTTTATTTGAGATATCCCATTTGGGATATTTTTTTTTATGTGAAGTTTTGTCATTCCGCTCGAAATTTTTCGAACTGCGTAATAGGCCCTAAATTAGAAATCGTTACATAAAAAAAGCTGGCAGCACCGATCACAAGCTCGAAGAACCTATTACCTTATACTTATACTCATTAGGAACGACTGTAGAAAATGTAGTGCAGCGGCGTTGATTCACTACAGGAATGACCAGAATTATCCTAAACTTAATCGTTTCTCCAATAGAGCCAATGAGGCGTATACGTAATGCCAGACTCCTCTCCTACTGTTAATCCTTAAGAAATGCCACTAAAAATGTGCCTCAGCGATAGCAACTGGCCACCGGTGGCGGCTTAGTCCAGAAATGGCATGCGTTCCAATACTGCAGTGGAGCAAATCACACTCAAATTGTAAAGAGTCTTCTGCGCAATACCAGAGTTCCCCTACTCTGGAAGAGCCACTAGTGAAGTTAAGCGTTGACAGTTTATTCCAGAGATAGTCAGCGTTCCACTACTCTCAATCTTTTCAATGGATAAATTGTAGTTCAACGGTAGCAATTGACCACCGTTGAAAATGCCAAGGCTCATTGGGAGTCGCAGGGTAGGGTAGGGTCTATTTACAGCATGCACGTAACTACTGCATGCATTGTGTATACATTTTGGGAACATATGCAAAGCCCTAATTAACAATCAGGCAATCAAATATGCGGCATGCAACGCATTGTTACATTTTCGAACACACATATCAAATTTATTCTTGGCAATTTACATATGGTACAAAGAGGCGTATGCGTAATATATATTGCGGCAGCTTTTGTACAGCAGTTGCCCTAAATATTTTTAGAACAATTGTAATTGAAATTTTTAATACCACAAAACAAATAGCTCACTTTAATTAAGCCCAAAAAAATATAACAAATATGCAAGCAAAAAATATTTCTATCAATTACATTTACTATGTTGCCAGAAAAATTTTGCTGGAAAAAAGGAAAAAATTTGCTTTGGAAAAAGTCAGAATGTGACGACTTAAATATACTGTATTGTTGAGCACATTTTTCGTTTTACTTTACTTAATGAAAAGCGTTAAATAAGATTTTTATTTTAGTTTTCTTTTGCTTTTTGGATTTTTGGGGCTTCAATGAAACTATTTGCTTTAAAGAGGTTTTAATTTAGACATTGTTCGTATAAGTTATCAGCTCCTGTATCACATTTCTCATCAAAAACAAACTCTCAAATTGTTAATAAAAAAAAGAGGGTAGTTATTTTTTTTTAATCCTTAAAATTCTATGGCGTAAAAGTGGGCTAATATACAAAGCTAACTACAGTTGCTGAAAATGTATTTGCACTTACTTGGCATGCTTCTTACCGCTTTGGGTATAGGGTATAAAAACGAGTATTAATATTAAAACTATTCGAGAATTTTAGCAAATTTAAACAAAACGCACAAAGAGAGTCGAAAAAAAGCTTAAAGCAAAAGTGCAAACTAAAAATTGAGTGAGAAAACTTTACGGATAGCAAATAATGCAAAGAGGAGCTGCCACTGGTTTATTAAAAATTAAAATTAGTTTGGATTTTGTGAAAAAGCAAAGCAAAACTTTAACTTTAAGTTTGACTTTATTAGTGAAAAAAAATTACTTTTTTAGTCAAACAAAATGGTGAAAAGTCTCAACGTCTCCTACACAACAAACAAATGATCCGATTTCAATTCAATTGAGGCACTAAGCACCAACTAGGAGCCTAATTGGAACAATACCTTTTTTTCAATTCAATTATGCATACAGCCAAGAAACTCCAAAATTATTTTGATTGCCCGGTTGGTGACGATATCTTTATTGACAAACAAGTTATGCCGCAAAAACTTTTTTGCAACCGATCGGTTCAATATGATAATTTTTTTTGTAAAATTTGAATCAGTCGGACGTGCTCCGAAAACCGAATCTTAACTTTTTAGTCGTATTCGTTTTTAAATCGAATGTTTGGTGCTTCCAATTTCATCGAACCGAATTTTACATTTGGCTTGAAACCGAATGTTTTGTTGGAAAAGGAATTAAAACGAATCGGCAAAATAGGTTTAGGTTAGGTTAGGTTAGGGCAGCTGCTGGCCAGCACCAGCACACTTAGGCCTGGGCTGGCCCGTTGTGACACCGCACGAATCTTTATGCTTCCCATTGCATTTTTACCCTTCTCCTACTTGGTATGCTTAAAAGGGGTCCCATCCTATTGCAGCAATGTAGCTTGCAATCTTTCTCGGACAAATGAACTCCAGCCCTGCTAGGTTCTGAAGGAAATAGTAACCCAGTTGATTTTTCCTGCGTCTGCTAAGAGCTTCGCAGGAGCAGAAGAAGTGCTCTACTGTTTCTATCTCTTCCTCGTCTCTGCAGCTTCTGCAAAAGTAATTTGTAGGAGCATTAAGTCTAGCAGCGTGTGCTCCAACGAGCCAGTGCCCAGTAATCGCTCTAACGACTGCCGAACACTGTGAACGGATAAGACTGCAAAGTTTTCTGGAGCTTTTGCGTCAATAGTTGGCCATAATTGGCGGGTGATCCTACAGTGAGGTATGTTGTTCCACATACTTTGAGCTAGAAGGCTATACTTTCCCTAGTATGTAGCCTAAAATTGGCCATCGCCATACGTACATCCTCCTTATCAGGAAGGAGGGTAGTGGTCGTGCCGTTTCTGGCCAGTTCGTCTGCTATTTCATTGCCTTTAATATCCTGGTGCCCCGGCACCCAGATAAGGCTAATAACAAACTGCTGTGCCATCTCTTGAAAAGATTTGCGGCAGTTGTTGACTGTCGTCGCATTTGAGGATAACGAACGAAGTGACTTAATAGCTGCCTGACTACCTGAGTAAATGTTTATTACCCTGTTGTCTGGACTGGCGTTGCGTAAGCAGATTAAAGCCTCGTTGATAGCAAGGACTTTTGCCTGGAAAACACTACAGTGATCCGGGAGCCGGAAGGACTGCCTGATATTTAGTTTTTCCGAGAAAACCCCTCCCCCAACTTGATTGTTGAGTTTGGAGCCGTCCGTGAAGAAACTAATGGAGTCTTTTTGACCCGGCTGATTTCCTATCCACGAATCCCTTGAAGGTATAATGGTAGTAAAAAAATAAACCGAAGTTTTATAGCAAAAAAGATATCATGCAAAAACCGCACCAACCACATTTAGGCAGTGAAGAGTTACTTGCCGCTCCCCGCCACATACGAAAACTCGGTTTTAGACTTAGAACAGAGTCCCAACAATCCCTGCAGATTTCATCAACAAAGTATTTTTTTCCAGCTCAAACTCTTCTTTTTTTATCACCCCGATCATACTTCAAGCGATGTCTCCTTCTGTATATAACATACATTTTCGGCTTGCACAAACTTTATATACCCTTTGTCACTTACATGTACAGTATATAGGGAATACAGGCATAATTTAATTTATCCGATTAGCACAATTAAAATGCGAATTACTTAGCAATCTGTTTTCATTGACCAGCTCCACCATATAGTGCTTTAAAACTTGCAAACATTTAATGCTTTAAAGTTGGGAAATTGTTTGGGAAATTGAATATATTTTTAACAACACGTAACATTTTAAGTGTTGTCAAGCTAAATTAAAATTGCAAAAAAATCGATCGAATTACGTTATATTAGGCCCTAAATGCCAAGCATATATATAAATACAATTCTAATGCCAATTGCCAGCAGACGGAGTCACTTGACATTTTCATGGCCTCTTCAAAATGAATTCATTTTTATTTTTAGCAACTCGTCTTAAATTTTTAATGCAGCAAATCGGTCTAACGATATTTCCACAAAGCTCTATACCAAAGTCTATCTAAATTATGCATAAATCTCAATATAATTGGTCTTTAGCCCGCTTGAAAGTTGGCCAGGGGGCAACGGGTAGCGGTCAAAGTATTTCCCGTGCACGTCAAGTACAATCGTCTTTGATATCGACGAGCTATTTAAGAGCATAGGCATTTTGTTCGTGCCGTGTCTATACTTAGTGACAAGCTGGGTTTCCCACAATAACTGGGCAATTAGAGAACACAGTGGGTATAAAAAGTTTCGTTTTAATGGTTTTTTATGGCTTCACATATCAGTGCTTGGGACTTGCCAAATGACTAACAAATGGCGTTAAAAGCTGGCTAAACAAAACAATTGCCAGACTTTTTCCCACGCTTAGAATTTTGCAAACGAAAAGTATGTCTGTGTGCACTTATGGGAAAATTATGCGAAAAGTTTTTCATTCAAGGCAAAAGAAAACGCAGCCAAAAACGCCCCAAGTACATAAAACTTGCAAACCAAGCCAGCTGAGCAGCAAGCAAGGAACTGTCTTGATAGCTACCAAAAAGTGGCGGGGTAGTTGGAAAGGGAAATATTTTATGGGCTGCCATATTGCATTTAGAAAGCTAAACGTAGCTGCAAAGAAAATTTTGGAACACTCTGTCCGTGCGTTCGTCTGTCCAGCTGTCAGTTGGTATCTTTTGCTTGTTTTTGTTATTCTTGTAATGCTGTTAATTTTACATTAGAATTTATTAAAAATTTTGCCTTTGTGCTTTGTGGATAGTTAAGGGACGTAAGGGGAGTGAGTAGTAATGGTATAATTCGTTTTAAAATGGTTGAGTCTGCTTTTTGCATACAACTTAAGGCAACAATTTAGTACAAATTTGGGCTAAGGATTCGGTATAGTCAAGTGGCCATGAAGGTTATGTTTTTTGTGATGGTTGAGAAGGTGATATTTTGAAAGGTTGCATAGACTTCAAGGCCTAATTTTTATGTCCCTTACTAATCGAGTAATTGTGCTTCTTACTTATCAACTAAAGGAACTTGTAAAATTTACCAAACCTAAGAAATAGAGAGAAGGAGCAAGTACGCCAAGTAACCCAACAAAAAAAGTGGTTTGAACTTTATGTATGCCGGGGCAACTTTATAGCCGGACAACCGATGTCCAACAAAATTTTTTTTGGGCGTCTGTTATAATGCGGAAACACAAAAACAATCAAAAATCGAATGTCGGGTTAGGAGGGCAGACTATGTTTACTATATGGGAAGTTTTCTCAAAACTCTGTTGTGCTAAAGGCTTTGGGATCTCGGATTTAGAAAACATTTATCAAAAAAAAGGTTTTGTTTGCTTTTTGAAGCTTTTCGCAGAAATCTTGGGAGTGGTAGTTTTCGATCTCGGATTCGAATTCAGCGGCGCAAAATCTATATGGAAGGCCTATCAAATGTTAAGTTCAAGCCACATTTCTGTTTTGGAGGTACTAGCCAACATTAACAATTTTTCTTGCGAAATTCCGATTATTTATCGAGTCATCGATAACTGAACCTTTTTTTTAAGACGTTTCCGTGTCAAGTCATATCTCTTATGCGAATAAATATGTTGGAACACATTTTTTCTACGAAAGATAAAAAAATTTGAAAAGAGTCTCGATATAAAAAAAAATATATATTTTGGATGCTTTTATTATCATTTTCATTTAAAAAAACAAAACATTTTTAACTATTTTTTTCCTTGTGCCTTATTGTTAAAAGAGTGTATTAAGTTTGTGTAGACAATGCGTTTGTTTATTAAGTTATTGTAGCCAAATTAAGAATTCGAAAGTTTTTTTGAGTTCTCAAGCACTATCAAAATCGGTTGACTATATCATACAGAGCCCATCGGACGGATCGGTCAAAAAAATGTGTTTTGTGTAAAATTTGCTGTGATTCGTTTATTTATAAAAATATCGGAACCAAATTTGTTGTTTGGTAGTAGTTTCTTAGAGTTTGATTAAAATCGATTGACTATATCATTTAGATCACGTAGGACCGATCGGTCATAAAAAAGTTTTTGGGGCAAAAAGGGTTGTGATTCGTTTGTTTTTGAACATATCGAACCACATTTGGTGTTTGGTAGTTTTTTAGAGTTGCCCAGCATTTTACCAAATTTTATAAAAATCGGATGACTATATGTATGATGGCCCTATGCTCTACTAGGAGTAACAGAACATAAGAAGAAGAAGAATTTGTATGGGAACGATCGGTCAAAAACGTTTTAAGGGCTTAGTTCGTGTTTTTTGTTTGTATATGAAAATATAGTATCGATTTGAATTCAGGGTATCCCAAAGCCGTTCGGACATGATCTCAACTTGCCTCAAGTCTGGGATCTATTACAGTTTTTATGGGCGGGAATTTACTGTTAAAACAAAAAAAAATGGCTAACTCTTTTAATTGAAGAATTTGACCAAGGTTATGTGTTCACATCCTCTGGCTACGCAACGACAATCTTACTTTTTACATATATATAAATATATACCATATACCAGGGATGTCCAGGCCCATTGCTCCCATGGCTCCTTTTGTTTTTGTAATGGCTCTTAGGCATAGGCAGCGATGCGCGTGTACATGCACGGCCTTAACTGTATATCACCCAGTGCCAATGCAAATTACAAAAACAATTTCGAGCGTTCTCTCACTTACTCTCTTTGCTCTCTGATCTCGTGTGCACAAAAACAGCCCTTGCGTATATTTGTTGTTGGCCCACAGATTTTCAATGTAATTTGTTGTTGCTTTTCGTTTGAGCATGCACTCACAAAAATCGGTATAAGATTCTTTCGCTATTTTTTTTTTAAAACTTGTTAAATGGGACTTTTAAGGCATTGCTTGCAAACAAAAAGTAGTTATGGCCCTGTACCTTTTGGTACAAAGGGTTTACTAGATTTATGCAATGTATATAACAGACAGAAGGTGGCTATTGGTAAAAACATATGAATAAAAAATATATATTTTTTGTAAAATCCGGTGGTAAATAGATATTTTTCGGGAATTCCCTTGCGAATTTTATTTATTTTTGGAAGCACATATATATTTGTAAATGTGCGTTTACAAGCTTAAAATTAATTTTTTTTTTAAATGGAGAAGTTGATTAACAAACGTACACTTAGAGGCATTATTAAAACTATCATTAACTAAAATAAATATTGATATTGACCAATTTTTAAGTTCTTTATAAATATATGTACCATAACTTTTTTTCACTTTTTTTTACCACTCTTATAAGAATGTACATACAATTTCTTTCAGTGCACTCAATAAACCGTAATAACTGTTTACTTTAAATGTGTTAGTGTTTTTCTTTATATGTATTGGTTTTTGCTCTTCCATAAGCAGTGTTTGGACATCCCTGCCATATACCAAATGTTTATATTCCAATTAAAAAGATTTTTTATCTAACTCTTTAAATTTTAGTGGCTAGCTGTAAGTAAAACATATATATTATAAAAATAAAGCAAATTGTTAAACTTTACATTAGACATTGCCTTGTAATCTTGACAAATAAACATAACAAAATAACTAACACTAAAAGATAATAACTTGAAACTTGATATAAATGCTCATTTCGATATTTTACAGATTTTGAAATCAATCGTAAATATAAGACCGTGTCTTAAGATATTCAATGACAAGGGTAACAAAATTCGGATTTCCTTACAATTTTTAAACATAGTGTAGAACTTAAGACTCTGCTCTTTGCATCAAATCTACATTAATTCTACTAGCTTTTATATCCGAATTATAGATCATTATATAAAAATATGGTCGGAAGACAGCAATCATATTGATTACTATAGAGGTGTCGAGAATTTGACATAAAATATTTTGTAATGTTGCATATTTTTTTTTTTCTTCTGTTCTGCCTTTTTACTCAATATTTTGCACAAAATATTGCTGTACAACATAATTAAACTTAAAGCTAACAATGTCTGTAAACTAATATTATCAAACAGTAAGTCACTTTAGCGATACGTTCACCCAGATCGTGAGTCCTCGTGACTGACACTTAGCAAGCCGGGGCTCGTACACGCACGTATGTACACTGAGTGACTAAATACTACTGAACAGAGTGACTGCAGATCCGCCTTATGTAGGCCTCCATCGCCGACGAATATATAAATCCTTAACGGCACTCAAATAATCTTCCTATCCTTACTAAAAGATCAGACAGAGATCACCGTACCCTATATTATCCCAGTCGCCTACTCTACACTGACACCTACGCACTTACACTATATCGCACGCACTAATACCAAACAATAAAGAGCAGGCAAAACTTTCGGCCACTATACGTTTGCTAGTATTAGTGAGAGTAGGCGCGCTTTCAATGTTATTCGCACCAAGCAGTTCAAGCAGTTCTTATTGCCCTGTTGGCAAAATAAGATAACTTGTTGCGATGCTGCAAATGTTATCAAAACTTTTCATTTTTTATGAACGATTTTATCAAGGAAATAATGTCTTATAATAACATTTTTGTAAACAGCATTGGTATATTTTATAAACAAGCGTTCTGCAAGTAACTACAGAAATCTCTAAAATAGATTAAAAATTTGGCATCCGTGCTAAAATATGTGTTAAAATATTTTCAGCCGCTTTTCTTTTAAGTTCCTGTACGTTTCACAGCCACGATTCCAACTGACCAAAAACTCGAAATCTGATTACATCGAGGATAACAAACATATTTGCAAAAGGAAATAGTCTTATGTACACATGTGTGTGTGTGTGTTCTTCATAAGTATCTCAGAAATGTGGCGAATACAAAAACCATAAAGATGAAATATGTAAGCCAGGCCCAAATTTCTTACATGTTTTGTCAAACGTCCTTCTTGTGCTTGTCATCGTCATTGTCATCGTCTTGTAATTTTATTTTATTATATAATACAAGATGAAGCAAAAAAGAAAAAAGGTTTATTCAGATGCTCAAAGCGGTCACATACTATGCGGTTAGAAACCTTTTCTTGTTCTTAGTTTACTTTATTTTTATTTTTTTGCTTCTATGTCGTCTATAAAAAACTTTTGTAATATCTTTGCATGTCCTGGCATTGTCTGTCATAACTGTTGGCCGCCTGCTGTTCAAATTCGTTTAGGAAATATGTTAAATGAACTCATCGAGTGTCCTTTGACCGGTTTTTTTTTGTTGGGGTCAGCTTGGGCCTACAATAAAGTCCATTTGGTTTCAACATATATTTTTAACATAACAAAAAACGTAATATAAAGAAAAATATGTACATATATTGATTATTTGACTAATGACCTTGAAAACAATATGGGCAGGCTCCTTGTTATTTGTATTGTTGTCTGTACGACCCGCTGTGCCACGTAAAAGCAAAGTTTATCATAAAATTGTTGTAGTTTTTGTTGTACTTAAAGCCATCATTTGATTAAAAGAGTCCAAAGTTTGTACGCCATTGGCAAACATTGGCCGTTTGCTCTCACTACAAATAGACAAACTGTCTGTTCCGATTTTCACTTGAATTAAAAGTTTTGACAGATTTTAAATCGTAAAAGTTTTTGGCTCTAAACGTTTGCATAAAACTCTTGTGTGCCAGAAAAATTAGCTTGCTGGGGTAATTGTTTTAAACATATTGATTTAAGTCAATTAAATGTTTTATTGAAAGCTTTTTTTTGGAATTCAATACAAAAAGCATAAATTTAAGAATATCATACCAAGAAAAAAGTTAAAGCAAGAAACGCATATAACAAGCTTTTGTAAAAACCGGAAACAACAAGCAAAATGACATATATATCTCACAAATATTGGCCAATTGTGAAAACCGGAACCGGAACAAACAAAGCGTAATGCAAAAAGCGCCTAAAAGATGCAACAAAGTTTTGTGCTTGCCACAGACCCTCAAGGCTAAAACTGTGTTGAACACGATGCGATCTCTACAGTTATTGCCTCTAAGTTTTGAAACTGCTTGAGAAGTTTACAAGAAAAACAAGCACGGAAAATTCCATGCTCATCAATAAGTTTAGCTGCCGAAGCTTAGTTTGGCTATTTAAACAAAGTTGCAATAACTTTGCAATGTGAAGCAGCCGTATATGCCGACGCTGCTAATAGTGAGACAGTGGGCCAGATGGCAAATTTTAGTAAATAAATTCAGTTAGAGTAAATGTAACATTTAAGCAATTGGATGTTCTATAAAGATATAAAGCCACTATGTGGTAGTTTGTATTGAAAATATTATTTTTTATTTTTTTAAAATTAAAATTTTTTCTTATTAGTAATTATTTTTTATACCATATTTTGAAAAAGTTACATACACAAACAGCTGCTAAAAACAACAACCATTTTCTATGTAATAAGAAGTTTTTGGAGTCATGTTTAAAAAATTTAATTCCATACGATTTTTTTATTGAATCTTAGCAAATTGTCAACAGTGATAAATCTTTTGTGTTTTTGAAAATAAATTCAAAAAATTGTTGTTGTTACTCAAAGCGCTTTCTTCATTATACACACCCAGAATCTTTTCCAAGCTAACTTTGGTTTGTTTTGATTTTGTTAGAAAATATAATTCTGCAAAATATGTACCATATATTAACGAAAATTTTATTAATCGGTAAAAATAAGTGAAAATAAGAATAAGTCACTTTTTAGCTCGATCTCTAAGATTTTAATGACTTTTACACAATTAATAGAGGTACTGGCCAAGTATCTTCTTAACTGAATAGCCCATACCATACCCTACAATTTTTTCGAAAAATCTAAAAATTTTAAAATTTCGGGAAAGTTCTATCACTAAAATAAGCTTAACGTCCTCATTTATAGGCGTTACCGACTTTTTTTTCACTTAATCCACGTGCATTAAATGAATTTATTACTATTCTGGAACGAAGTTGCGAACACTTTTAAATTTTAAAATTAAACACAAAAAATTTTTAAAAAATGTTTGAAAAAAATTTAGTAAAAAAAAGTACAAATTCTTAAAAAAAAACCACTTTTTTTTCGAAATTTTAACTTTAAAGGAAAAAAATTAAATTCAAATACTTCAGTTGCTTAGAAGATATGGCTGGTCAAAGAAATGTCTAAAATCAAAAATCGAAATATCAAAATCGAAGCGGTCGACATAAAAAGTGGCCCCTTTTCAGTGAAATATTTTTATTTGACTTTGAACCCTTAGATATGTTACCCCACTTAGCTGAACCCAAGCAGTGCATAACTTTAAGCTCAAGCTCAAGAAATATTTTAAGCAGTTACTTGCAGCTTCAGGACCACTGTGCCGCCATTACTGTTAGTGTTGGGTAAAGGTATTACAAGTGCTTTGAAATCTATTTGCAGATGGCAAAAGCAAAACTTTGCTGCCATTAAGCGTAAGCTGGCACTACAACAAAAACAACAACAACAATAAGGACAATAACGGCAATAAAGAGTACTACAACAACTACAACAACAATAACAAGGCTCATAAAGCGCAGTGCCCAGCAAAAAGCGCGGGTTGCTACAAGAACGCGTTAGGAGCGAGGCAATCAGACAAACAATGCGCATAATGAAACGCTAAAGGAGCGTATAATGTAGCAGAACGGAAACAGAACCATTTCTATAAAGCTTTTCCAGGGCTTACTACAGTCCTGCAGCAATATGGAGTATAAAATCGAGCAATACAATTCAAGGGGCACGAACAAAGCTCAAGTTAATGGAGTCGCACATTTTGAAGTCAAAATCGAAGCAAGTGCCACTTTATTTGGCACATTAGCTAACGCTCCGGTTGCTTAAACGGGAAGGAGCAGTCTGTGCGTCTGCCAGACTGCCTCAATGGCAATTTTCAAATGTCAATTGGTGGCCAAAAGTTATGCCAAAAAGCATAAGCAGAGATTGTTCTGTCCGTCTGTCTGTCAGAGGCAACAGACTGAATTGGCAACGGGTATACTTACTTATGGCCAAAACATTGATGCTTGAGTTAAGCCAAGCGTTAAGGAAATGCGAAAGAAATGCTGTGTAAATATTAAAAAGTACATGGAAATCAAGTGGGTGAGGAGGTGGAGGCAAAATTGAAGCAACATAAGCCGATCCTTGTGTATCTGTGTGATTGTTTATCTGTGTGTATCTGAGTGTGTGTGTTTGGTCGACATTCAACAACCGACAGCCGACATTAAGAGCAACAATTACAACAATGTTAATAATATCAGGAAAAAAAGTAACAACCAGCAGAGGCAAGAACAACAACAGTAACATGCAACAGACTGTAGCATACAGCTCGGCGCTTAAGTTTACTCAAGTGTGAATATAAAGCAAAACATTGCAGCTCTGCTCTGGTCGACTGAGCCAGACAGTAAAAATATAACCATCTCTTTATGCTCAACATACACTCCACGGCACTGGAATATAGCAATTGAATCTTTTTTGTATGAACAAGCTCAGACGTGGGTAGACTCAAAGTTAACATTTTTTTTCAAAATTATAAGTGGATAATAGCCTAGGCAACCAGCTCTCTATGGCTTCTAATAGTCCCAAATTTGCTTATCTCAATATTATAATCTGAGCTTTGGAAAATGTGTAAAAATATATTATTACAACAAAAGATTTGGTAGTCAGGGATATTCGAAAAAATAATTTTCTTTTTTTTGAATTATTATACTCTGAAATTATTTGCAAAAACTTCTTGTTTTTAACTTTTACGATTTAAAAATTTTAAATTTCAGTGTTCAAGAAATTTGTGTCCGAAACTCAACTTTAACTCCTAACTCCTCAGGTGTTCTTTTTGGAAAAATATATAATATTAAATCAAAATACATTGAAAAGTGAGAGTAAAGGTTAAACTCTAGTTCTAGTTCCGAATGCTCACCGAATAGGATATGTCAAAAAAAGAAAAAGACTGACGCGTAATTTTTTTTAAAATTTGAAGATAATAGCCAAAAAAGAAAAAAAAAACATAAGATAAAAGAAATCGACATTCTTCTGGGCTAAAGACTAGACAACTAGAGACAAAATGACAATTTGGACATTCGGTCTCTAGAAGGATTAGGCAGCTCTGTTCTATGTTTACAAAACTACAGCAAACATATCACTCATTTTTTGGCCACATTTTTTTTTGACTGCCTCTAACTAAACTTTAAAAATCATTTTTTAGCAAAACTGTATTATAAGGTTTTGCTTTGGCAACCGAAAAACGAAAACAAATAAATTTTGTTCGATTTGGTTTTTGCGTGCTGTCGATATCTTCTCATATTTCTCTTATTTTTTTAGCACAGCTCTCTCTTGAAATTAACCAAGACTATGCTATTCTTCAAGAAACCTGCCTAAAACTAGATAATTTAAATGTTTTGCAATTTAGTTTGTACCGGAGCTCATGTAACCTTAAACATAACAATGTTTTTTTTCACCTTTTGCAAATACCACACCAAGTTTGCCTCAACAGTTTTTTGCAATGTACCCAAGGCAAAGTACAAGATAAGTTATAGATGCAACAAACCGACTGTAAGCGAACCAATTTTTTATACCCTGTACCTATAGGTACAAAGGGTATACTAGATTTGTGCAATGCATGTAAAGCACAGAAGGAGGCGTGATAGACCCCAAGTCCCTTATACCAAAATGCTTATCACAACCTCGGGTAGCGATTGGGCCATGTCCGTCTGTCCGTCCGTCAGCCAAAGATCAAAGTAGATTTCACCACCCCTTGCCAATAAACTGCGTCAATATTTGGCTGTACGTAATTATGGTTACAAGTGGCTTAAAATCACAATTTTGGATAAGCTGATTCATGTGGCTCTAATAAACAAATCAACATACAAATTTTATCAATGCGGACCCCCCACCCTCAATCGATTTATCGAGTTTTCTCCCACACCTCTCAGCATACCAAGTTAAAACTTATCCCATACTTATAGGTATACATGAATGCCGAATTAAAAAAAAAAAAAAAATCCAATTGGAAAGTTCTTAGAAGGAATATGCAGGTACAATTTTTTCGAGACAGAAGGTACATGGTATTCCACTGTCGGGAACCGCCTCGACTGTGCTACATTTTTTTTTAATAGACGTAATATTGGAAAAAATTCTGCATTTACCATTGCTTTTACTTGTATAGGTTTACTTTCATTTTTATTTCCAAAAAACTTGCTACAAAAGGATAAGGTACTGGACCATTAATTTTTGATTTTCGATTCACACGTTATTTATTTGGTTGAATACGATCAAATCGATTTGGTGGAACAGTGCTAAGAAATAAAACGAAAATTTTTTTTAAAGAATGTATGATACAAATTTTTATTTTTTTTTTTTTGTCAAAAGATGGCATAAAATTTTATAATATTTAGTATTTCTTGCTTATACATATGATGAAAAAAATTTAATTATTTTGTACGTAATTAAAAATTTTTTAATTTTTTTGCATTAAATTATGCAATTTCCATTAATCTTCATCCTGAACCAGTGTGACATATTTCTAAACAATAAAAAATGCAAGTGTGCTTATTCAAGTGACGCAAAGTGTATGTGCGATAAAGCAAAGCGAAAGAGCGTACGAACGAAAGAGTGACATAGCGACGGAAAGAGAGACAGAGAGCCAAACTGTAGAGGATTTGTGCGGAAGCGTAAATTAAATATTCTATGGGAAATCTATTAAAATGTATAAATGTGTTTATATAAAACTTGTTAGGAATTTAATTGAATTTTTGTACAGTTGTTGTTGTTGTTGTTTTTATGTCGGCTAACTTATTTTTTTTATTAAGCTTAAATGCAAAAGTTGATGTTGTTGTTAATATTGTTGTTAGAGAAAATGTTTGAAGTTTATTGTTTTTTATAAACTTGGGGTTGATTTTTGCAAAGACAAAAACAAGCTTTGGGGCAAAATGGAGCTTTATTTGGTTGACCAAATGTAATAAAAGTTGACGAGGCAGGCAAAAATAAACTAGCTCCAAAACAAGCTATAAGAAGGCCAATAACGACCTTTTTTTTTTGGTGTATTTAATTTTTAATAGTTAATAAAAAAAGGTGCTTGGCCGTTTGTAGTATATTTGAGGACGCTGGCTATAAATAGGGAAAAAATTTAAGAATTGTGCGCGTAGGCGGATCTGGTATAACTCGCAAAAAGAGGGCTTCCTTGATTACGAACTATTTTGAACTGTTTACATAAAAGATATGGCTTATAGCCGATGTCGAGCGAAAAAGTTGTTTTCGTCAAAAGTTTACTCTTTTTTGTCGAAAACTCATGTTACAGTATTCTCCAGCGACGATGAATTGAGAAAAAGGAAGCGCCTCAGACAAACAGGAACGTTACAGGCAGGTGCGAGACTAAGATTTAGTATTGGGGGGCTCTTCACTTCTAAGTGTATATATATATCAGAGTTCACTGGCTACAGGGTGGCCAGATAACGAAAGGGAAATAAATTTACATATACTTGCAACGGTGGAAGACATACAAATAATTTTGGCCTTATTTGAAAGCAACATTCATGCCATTAATTAGGAAAAATGCATTTGAACGACCCACTTGGCTTCAGTGGCAATTCTTATTGAACAACATTTCCAGCACTAAATTAGCATCCGGCTTTAATGATGGCATTAGTATTATCTTTTACAGATGGAGGCCCGAATCGAAACGTCAAAATAAACTTGTTTCAGACTATGACGAAGTGCAATGCGCTTCTTCGATACTGGCTACTACGTCAGCTATGTTTTCTTCATATTGAACCAAACTCCGTCTGATTAGTGACTTAAGTTGTTTAAATCTGTCCAAGATACCAGTTAATGAATCAAAAGATTTGGAAAGCTTTCATTCTCACACATCGGCGTTTACAAGCAACTTTTTGGACACCGAAATTTGTGAACTTGTGGATCATATAGTATCTAGGTTCCAATAAGGTGCTTAACACCAACAACAAATTGTGCGGTTGCTTTTCGACATCTGAAAAAGCGGTTGCTTTTCAACTCCTATTTTGAAACTTTCACTTTTAATGTGTTTCATGAAAAAGTTTTATGGTAAAAACGACTAAACTACTCCCAAGTTCCTTGTGGAAAAATTATAAGCATTGAATTGGCTGATAAGCTAGCCATGTCTTAGAAAACTTGTTGTCAACTAAAAGAAGGCAATATTTCGCAATTTCAAAAACTTTAAATTGTGGACTTGCAAAACACAAAGAATTTTGTACAAAAAATGTTTTTTGACCGATCGGGCGTATTGGAGCTATGTGATATAATCAGCCGATTTTGATCAAATTTGATATCCATATCAAACTTTTGGTTTTTGTCGAGGTTCTCTAAAATACCTCTATGGGAGCTATATAATAATATCCCGATATCAAAAAATAAAATAAGCTTGTCTCTCGTAGAATAATAAGGGATTTAATCTGCAAATTAGGTTGCTCTAGCTTTTACCATCTCTGAGATCTAGACGTTCAAACGGGCGGACAGACAGACGGACGGGCAGACGGACATGGGTAAGTCGACTTCTCTTGTTCAGGTTGACATATACTTACTTTAGGTAACTTTGGGGAGTCTCTGACGTCTCCTTCTTTGAGTAACATACATTTTCGGCTTGAACAAACTTGTACCATATGGTACAGTGTATAATGACAAAACATTTGAAAATAATCTAAGCCAAGTTAGTTTTGTGCTTAACTTCTAAAACTATGCGTCAATATTATAACAGATCCTTAATAGGGGACTAAAATTTCCAAATTCATATGCTCTTGCTAATTCTAAGCTGCAGATCATCATTCATTGGAGGCCGCATTTTTAAAGACGACAGTCTGTAGCTCGGATATAATCCTAAGAATCATCAGGCCCAAGTTCAGACCTTCTCCAATAAACCAACAACCAAACTCCAATTTTTGCAGATGTAAGCCAAACAAACAAAAAACTTTTGTGGACATATCCCATCCCACTGTTGGGCACCGTCACGGCTTACAATACGATCAAAGCAGAATGCAACAAAGAAAATAGATACAGACGGATTAAAAACATTTGTACAAAATGTAACATCTTCTTTTTGAGACACTCGATGGGAGCACGTTCAGCACAAGAGGATACATCTCTATAAGTACAAAATCGCCGATCATATATCATTTGACCAGAACTATGGCCATTAACTAAAAGCCAATGCTGACAGCAAAATCATTATATCCCTGCAGATGGACAACCATACTTCCAGCAGGGAAACAAGAAGAAAACTCATTTAGCAGGAAGTTATTAATATGCATGTGTGTGTGTAGAAACTATTTGTAGGCGTATATAATAGACAGTTCCGCAACAGCTGAAGACCGTCAAATTCAAAAACAAGGCTCATGCCCCCCATGTGCTACGTGCAAAAACCAAAAACCACACGGAGAGACAAACATGGAAACCATATTTAGGCAAATCCAGAACAATGCCTGAAGGCAAAAGTTGGCAATGGTGGCACATGCCACAACGCAGACTAACGTTGTTGTTGGTCTTACTGACGTTGTTAAGGCGCTTATCCCTTTTTGGGGAGCAGTTCATAAACATCATCATCAGCATTGGAGTGGAGAGTGATGTTCATCATGAGCTTTATGAATTGGTTGGGGCTTATAAAATAAATAACTTGGGGGCACACAAAATGTGCCTGCCACGCATAAAGTAAACTATTTAATGGGATTTCGATTTGGTTGCGTTGTTGAACGTCGAAGGAGAGTGCGAGGAGAAAGGCTAGAGCAAAATCAAGCGGAAATCGAATGCTATTAGAAACACTTTGGGATTGAGCCAGCATAGCAATGACAGCAATTGTATGAATGCCGAGACACTTAGCCTCGTTCCTATCCTGCTCTATGCAACACTCGCTTTGAACTCATTTGGGTTTTACTTTTCTTTTTTTTTTTTGAATACACTGTGTCTAAAGCTTAAGGGGTATATCAAAATGGTGCAGAAAAAATGGATATGGTGTGGTATATGCCAAAATTTGTAAAAGCTTAGCCATATTTTTGTCTGTTTATCATACATCGTTCACGCGTCAGTAGGGATCGCCAGTTTGGAAAGGACTGTAAGAGAATATGCGTCTTCCCATATTAAATATTTATGATCTACAATTGCAACACAGTTCTTTCTTTCACTCTTAACTTATTAATGATCGGAACTACTTTTGTTGAAATTTTTAACAAGCACTTTTTTGAAGTAAGACTACCAACTATAGCTAAGCATTATCATGTATTAAAATTGTTTGGGAAGAGTAGAAGATTTATGTAATATTCAGAAGTACATTTGTTAGCCCCAACTGGTCGTACCGAAATCCAAATCAAAAACAATAACTAAGAGTAGTAATCAACGCGTCTGGCCTCATCGGTTCCTGATATTTCCCGGATTACTTTCGGGATACGGCGGACTTAAAAAGCCCTAAGCAAGATTTATATCGCGGCATAGATTACGTATTCCAGCACATATAGCTTTTGTGGGACCCAGAAGAAATCCACCCAAACCATGCTGGTGGTGATGCTCCAACCAGAAAAAGGACATTCGTCTAGAACTACCAAACATAATCAAGTTAGCAGGGAGCTCAATCAGTTCATAGGGTATCTGTACATCTTTTCTAATAACAATATTATAATTATACTTAGGCATATAAAATCTTAGAAAATGACTTGAATTTGTACTAAATCTAAGTTTGAGGAATCAAAATCTGCTGCCATTGAAAAATTTTAAATCTTTCAATTATTCGTTGAAATTTCGATAAAAAGCAAAAGAACGAAAAAGTATAATATAATATTTTACGCAGTTACCTACGAAATATGTAGATAAATCTTGGAAAAAACTTTCTTTTAAGCTAATTCCCATACCTTCATGATTTCTTAGAGCCGTTTTTGCAAGCATTCACATAAGTTGCCCATAGACGCCTAGAACGAAGTCTACACTTAGTCATCGGACTAGGGAATAAAAGCTTTTAATAACACAGCCACACAAAAAATGTCGTGATCTTGGGACGAGGCATATATTTTCCTATGAACTTCGGCGCACGAGATCCAAATCCACTAACAGAATGGGTCTGGGTTATATCCTCATCTTAAAAAACCCCATTACATTTTATTTCTAGTTTGGTTATCCGGCGTCCTTTGTATATGACTTGGGGTCGCCGAGTCCGGGGTTAAGAAGAACATAGCACTTTAGGTTTGAGAGATAACCTCCAAAAAACCTAGTTTTATGGCGTACTTTGAGAGCTCTGTCGTGCTGTTGTTTTTCGAAGCAAGAACTCGGACTTAGCGACCTGAAAAAAATATGGCAGACATGGTCTGGCTTACAAAACCTGAAAGTCGATTTTTATGATTAGCGCTGTTATAACAAATTACTTAAGAAAGAAACTTTTAAGTGTACTGAAGTTCGACGTTGTTTTCTTAAAAGTTTCGAAATAACCTCAAAAAACCCCATAAAACGAGATATTTTAATGTTATCTCAGAACCTCAATCTCTTAGGCTGGCGTTTTATGAGCTCGGATTCAGATTTAGCGAACTTAAAAGCATTAGGGATGGATCCGGAAAGTCGATTTTTTTTGTGGATCTATCGACTCGCAGTTGCTAGATTTCATTGCCAAGGTAAAAGGTCCCAATATAATTACTGAATCACTTCAAGACTCTTTTAAAAATACGTTAAAATTGTGAACTTAAATTCACTTTGGCTAAGAATGTAGCCGAGGGCATAAGGCCTATTATAGTCGGTCTCTTTCGAGCGTAAACATTTTTTGTCTACTATTTTTATGCAAAATTTTGCAATTTGCCTTGGTGTTAGCATTGGCATTGGCAACGACATCGTCAATTCGTTTTATTCCTTTTGCTTTTGACGTTCTTGCTCTTTGGCTCTTAATTTCGTTTCAAGCTCTTGACATTCACACAAATACACAAAGTACTCTTTCATAGACACAGACACAGTTACGGACACAGGTAAAAGTAGGCGTTGTTATTGTAAAGGCAAATGGCGAATGGCAATAATGCAAATGGCTTCCGTGTACGCCATATTTGGTTAAATGTTTGTATGGGTGACTATGTGCTGTCCTTGCATGCCTAATGTGCACATTGTATAAGATGCCTTTGTAATACTCACTATCTAGTTTCATGTATCTTAGTTGTAGTTTTGTCAACGACACTTTTATTTTTACTTCAAGTGTCAGACATGGCAGACATTTTGGGTGTGGGCTTACCTAGGCTTAGGCACGTTTGATGTCAGCCAGATGACAGCCAACTGCTCCTACTTAAGCAACACTTGCTGCATTGAACCATGGCGTCAATGCTGCGTATACTTTATATGTCTTTGAAAGAGACAGCAGTCATTTCTAACAAGCATATGTAGGTGTTCCTAATATGATTAGTTTTATTTTTCGTTATAAAAATGTCTCATAGGGTCGTTTTTTGTAATACACTTTTGCACTCTTCAAAGTTGATAGAGCTGCAAGATGCATATAAACGAAGGATGATGCAGTGCTTCCGCTCAATATTGCATACCGGATGCGGGCTGCGAGGGACTGCTTTAACACAAAATTTTTTGCACAAAATTTGTTTTATGCTGAAGATACTAGGTGCTTAAAAAACAAGTAATTGGGGCAAATTTTCCATGCCATTGATATTTCAAAATCCTCATGAGAGCCTAATTAATAAATAAACGTTTTCTTTTCCATTTAATACCACTGTAAAAGAATTCAAACTAAAGATTGGTCTTAATTTTTTTGCGCAACAATGCAAAGTGGCCTCAAAACTTTCTAGCCTACCCAACTAAAATTTAAAAAAATTTAAGACAAAATTTTAAAGCAGAATATTTTGTCAATTCTTAGGGACACAAGGACTCAGAAAATAAATAAATGGGTTCTAAACGAAATTTAAAAACAAGTACAAAAAGAATTTAAAGAGAAACATTGAGACGAGTTGTCTGTCTGACTGTCGGGCAACTTAAAGTAAATCTTTACCTTGTAAATAAACAACATTTTCGCAGCCCAAGTGGGTTGTGGGCCTTTGACTCTACTTTCCGGGTCCATTTCAATTGCTGTGCGTCACTTTTGGCAACATGCTCTTCATTATGTGTAAAAAGCATCCGTTTGGATCACCAGAGGCCCATCATTGAGGCGTTGAGCTGCTGTCAGCACAAATATTTGACCACAAAACAGAAACAGTGACAACAGGAACTGCCGCAATAACAACACCAAATACCAAAAACAACAACAACAACTATAATAACAGGATGAAAATGTGGCAACATCTGTGGCAACATTTTGCTGACAGCCAATTTGCAATGCTTTAAACAAAATAAAACAAGTTACATGGAAAAATATATATGTTAATATGTACTCGTACATGTACATATGTAAATGTGCACAAACACATGCAAACTTATGTTTAAGACATACATAAGGGTCAAAATACATACAACGAGTTACTTTTAAATTCGTCCTTTGTCCTTTGCATTTTTTAAAATGTTGCATATTTTTTAAGTGGCAATAGTCAGTTTATTCCGATTTTTATCTTGGTTTAGCTCATTGCAGACCAGCCGGAGGTATTAAGAATTCTTTAAAGCGCTCTTGATTTTTTAGCTAGCGTCATCTAGCAGTCAGTTTGATAGTCGTTCACATTTTGTGCAAACAAAATTGGCAGCACTGTTTGCTAACAAACGCTGTGTACCAGGAAACAAAAAACTAAACGTTAGCTAGCGTTTTTTTTATACCAAGTTTTGATTTGTCTCGACGTGTTGTTCAATGTTGCGTACTGACATTAACAAAAAAAATCACATACATCATTTTTTCAACGCACTATATTTTCGTTCACATCAAAAACAGTTTTTTTTTCTTTTAGCGAAATTCCAAACTGGTCTGAATTTTCTGTCTTACGTCTTCACATATTTCGAACCATATGTATGTACATAAAGTATATACGCTCGTTCTCATATGCATATGTATGAGCACATGTAAAACGCGAAGAATTTTTATTTATGCAGATGCATTAAAAGTCAAACTGATGATATGATAAAAACCAAAACGGAGACAGGAAGACCTGCACACAGACACACTGGGAAACATGTTTGTGTCAGAGGCAGCATTCAACAAAAGGTCGGATGGCAGTTCTTGCCCCTTTTCTGTGTGGCAGAGTTTTTTTTTATTCGCAATCGCATAAATTTAGTTGACAGCAGAGGTGACAACGTGTCAACAAACGCCGCGGGGTCCTCTGGACCCACAAACACCCAGAACAAAAAAAACAACAAATATTATGCAATGCCAAAGCAAGCCAATTATGCCCTGACTTTCAAATATGGTACACAGCACCGCATATGCGAGGGTGCATCAATTTTTGAGTTCGGAACCCTTTAGATTTTTTCATATTATAATGGTTAGTATTAGTGCATAACTTTACCTTAGCTTAGGTTTGGGAAAAACCCAAAGCGAGTTTGGGCCACAGGGTAATTGAAAGACTAACGCATCGTCCACTTCCGCCCAGCTATCGCCAACTGCTCTGGATGTAACCTATATATAAAAAGAACTAACCACCTTTCTAATCAGACGAAAGTTACATTGAATCTGTTATAAACAATAGATTTCTACCACTAGAAGCTTTCTTATCTCTTGACAAATGAAGTACATATAGTAAAGGTTAATTCTTACGTTTTTAATCATAAAACTATACTTCAAGTCAACCTCGTATCTATAAAGGCTTGCTAAATACTGTGTCAGAAGGTTACCGAAAGAAATACTTGGGCAGATAATTTCACAGTGCTGATAATCACGTTCCAGCAATGTGCCCAGTTCTGCTATCTAAAGCTTATCGCTGATATTATCTGTGCACTCAGTATGACAAAAAAGGGTTCGTACAAATTAGCATTTCTAAAGAAAGTCTCAAGAGCTGCTTATCGAGATCAGCTCATCCTGAGCTACCTTAAAAGATCTCCTAGTAAGAAATGGCCAAGTAGGCCATTGACAGCTAAATATTTCTTATAAATGTCTTGGTTAAGCTTGTATTTAATTTTGTTGATAAAACATATCGATACATCAAAGCAAACTTATCGATAAACAATTTTTTTTACAGTCCTATGCTGTTCTTATACGTGAGCGTTAAGCCCATACAAAGCTGTTTAATTTTTTTTTTTTCGTAGTGTAGTATAATAATATACCTTTTAGTTTTTTATTTGATTTTGCTGTTTTTTATTTCTTTATTTTATAATAACTAGGAGACTCCACCCCCTGTATGCTTCGCGCGCCAACGCCCGGTTTTCGTCCTTTAATTCAGATCATCCAGAGTATTATATACTCTGTACAATTATTTATTTCCATCATGTTCATCCCATTGCCATGCTACAGTCAATACTCTGGAACAGCAGCGATCTGCATGCTGCTCTGATTCCAATACCATGAAATATTGAAACAATTGTGAAGAACAATATTGAAATACTGCTGCTATTGCTATTCCCCCTTTCATGATGATACAATTTTAGGTAGTAGGGAACTAGTTCAATTACACTATATACAAACTTTTTTAATAAAAGAAAATAAAAAAAATTTTATGTTTTGTACGACTTTTCACCTGACTGATGAGATAAAACATACATTGTGCACACCGTATGAGCTGTGGCTATCACATTGTGTAAGTTTCATCTCGATACGTTTACGCATACGAACACAATTGGTACCACACTGACACTTTTTTGTTGACGTATTTATATATAGATTTTACTCTGAATACTTGATTCGAATATATTATTATATATATAAAAGTAAACAAAGTCTTGGAATTCTCTTAGCAACCAGAGCAAAAAACGGTCTATTCATTACTCTAAGTTAAATTTTAGAAATAGTTGGAAAATATAAAAATATACTGTTGTAAGATATTCTCAATTTTTCTACTCGATATTTTTTAATTTTTCAGAGCCAGCCAGCATATTGTGTTTAAAAACAAACTCCACTTCATCTGCAACAATCTACACAGCTACCTAAAAAAAAAAGTTATATTCAAAATTATCCCTCCCCCAAGCCATCAGGTAGTCTTAGTATAGGCAACCGCATCCGCAACGACATGGGAACACATTCTTTTTTTTACAGATATTTGCCACATTAAAATGAACACAATATTTACCCTCTCTGCACTTCATGAGACCCAAGGACTGTCTTGCTTTGTCTGTCAACTGTCTGTTTAACTTGAATGTGCGTGAGTAGGAAGTGTTTTTCTCCTGTCCCAGCCTACCCCGCTGCTTACAGCTGTATGGATATGTGTGCGTGGGTCTGGGTTGTTGTCGTTGTTGTCTGTAAGTAGCTGTCATATGCCGACAGCAACCAGTGTCAACCAAAACAGCGGGTTATGCATGTCGAGCACAAGTAATATATTTTATATGGTTTCACCCAAAAGCATGCTATGGTTATTTTTTTTGGTATGCGTATTTGAATGCGATATAGAAGGTATTTTGTATACCCTATAAGGTGTACTTTTTTTAGTTATTACTATTATGTCACAAGAAACCATGTCTAGCCTGTTCGACTGTTCGGCACGGTTGAACTTTGATAGCCATAATTGTTCGGAGTCGAGATGGGTTTGTATTTCGAGGCACGGATTATCATTAACATTCACGAGAAATGCAGAATACAAAGTTTTTCTAGATTTCAGTTCCGATGTTAAATATTCACTTTTTTTAATTTGGTTCATACAGAAGGAACTACAATCCTGAGCAAATCGACATATTACTCTTTTAATAATTAATTGATACTACTTTTGATATTTTGTGGACTAGGTTATGGGTGAGCTGGGGTTCCAGTTGCAAAGAGAAATGGGGGTTATAAGATAAGGTTGGCAGGGTGATATAAAGCGGTAAAGGTACTTAGGAGGCAAGTGTCGCTAAGTGTTATCTAGTCTGATTTGAATAAGTCTTGAAATGTATTACTATTGTGAAGTTATCGATACCAGTTTTAAGTCTATTTTTTTTGAAACAGGAACATTGTGACTTGACATGTTGATAGTGTAGATTGCGGAAAGTGTAATAGCAGAATTGGTTGAGATATGAGCCAATTCTTTGTGACTCGTGCCAAAATAACTGGGGATTCAAAATAACTGAAATTCAGGGAATTCCTAAGGAATTGTGTGTCTAAAATATATATTTATTCTTTAGTAAGATGTGGAAGTTGCTGGAATTTTCCGTTTCTTGAGTACGTTGAATTTTACGGAGGAGGTACTAAGCCAGCGCAACCTACTGGCCATCAGTAGGACATAGACCGGAAGTTGGGGAGTTCGGTCTCTCCATTTTTTTTTTTTTTTTTTCATATAGCATCGGCGTTTCTTCCGCGCTGGATATTATGGTTATAACCGGGCTATAATCGCCCAAACTCGGTCCTCAGAGCCTCGACGGTGAAACAGAGTGTATCATGTGAAGATTTGGTTGACATTTGAGTAGGTGCGCATGCATTACTCCATTACGACTCTCTGGATCTAACAGATGTTTTGTAAATATTATGTCTATGGCGCAAAGCGAGTTTAAAGAGATGGTACAACGTATTTTATGGATAGCTATGTATTATTTCTGATGAAAATACAGATGAGAGAAGGCAAAGAATACCGAGCTTCGAAGTTTATCTTTCTACTTTATTTTCGAACAGTCAGTATATATAAAATTGAAGCTGACGCAGATTTCCCGCTCAAAAGTCATCGTGCTCATCGACATTATTTATTTGTCTGTTAATATTTTACGAAATATTAGAGTATAGTCATTAACGACATTTTTCACTGTGATGTAAAAAATGTAGTGCTGTATCCATACTCCTCATAACTAGGATGCGGTGTATTTAACAAGGTGACGTCAAGAAGTTGCACGAGTTTGCTCTATTGAAGCGAAGGGAGTCAACATTGGGGGTCGGTGGGTGAAACGTACAGAAGGCAAAACCCCCTAGTTAAAAAATAAACTCAGCCGCAAAGTTTTCAAGTGGTATACTTAAATATCTAGTTGACTCCTTTTGCTTAAAGATTTAAAGTTAATGAGAGAAGCGAGCAGGAGGCAAAAAATAAAAAAAAAATGCATGGGCTCCAGCTCTGAGTAAAGCGAGCAGGAGGCAAAGCCCCTAATCAAAAAAAAAAAACTCAGAACGTAAAGTTTTCAAGCGGTTCCATTTGTTCAAAGTTAATGAGAGCAGCGAGCAGGAAAAAAAGTGCTTGGACTCCAGTTCAGAAGTAGCATATCCCAATTTTTATTTGAATCCTTTAGTTAGTTTTATTTTATACCCATATTGGCTTTGCAAAATTAAAAGCTAATGAGTAAAGCCAGCAGGAGGCAAAGCCCCTAGTCAAATATAAAGTTTGGTTTATTGTTCTCGTGTAGTATTTCCAAATTTGTATTTGACTTCTTTGTTCGATTTTATTTTTATCACTTTATTTGCGTTTTTATCGATATATTCGTATTCTCAGAAATAATTGTAGTTTCTTTGTTGATTTTCTCTGTAGTTATTTCTACAAAACTCAAAAATAAGCCTGCGTTGGCTCAAAAAGAGCGTCCAATTTTTATACCCTGTACCTATAGGTACAAAGGGTATACTAGATTTGTGCAATGTATGTAACGGCAAGAAGGAGGCGTGGCAGACCCCAAGTCCTTTATACCAAAATGCTTATCATAACCTCGGGTAGCGATTGAGCCATGTCCGTCTGTCCGTCCGTCTGTCCGTCTGTCCGTCTGTCCGTCTGTCCGTCCGTCCGTCTGTCCGTCTGTCCGTCTGTATGAACACCTAGATCTCGGAGACTATAAGAGCTAGAGATACGAAACTTAACCAGCTGGTGCGCATATTTCCTCAGAAGATCAAGTTTGTTGAATCATGTCAATATCTTTCCCCGTTCCCCCGTAGCAGAGTTTCGCGGTTTTTAGCTAAACCGTTTAACATTTTAATCTGAAACTTAACAGAGCGATGCGTTGTGGTTACATGCATCTGTGTGTCAAAAATAAACAAAATCGGACAATTACAACAAAAGATATAGTCTAAAATGTACAAATTTCACCTCCCCTTGCCAATAAACTGCGTCAATATTTGACTCTACGTAATAATAGTAATAAATGATCTAGAACCACCAATTTTGGTAAGCTAATTCATGTGCCTCTTATGAACAAATCCACATCCAAATTTTATCAATGCAGCCCCCCCACCCCCCGCAATCGATTTACCGTGTTTTCTCCCACACCCTTCAACATATTCCCTTGAAACTTACCCCATATACTTAACATAACTCCTTTGATGTAAATTTCGATTTTCATCAAAATCGGTTAAAAGTTGCGGAACTAATAGGTATAAATATCGTTTTGCACCAACAAAAAAATGTTCCAATTGGAAATTCTTAGTAAGAATATGCAGGAATAAATCTTTTTTTGAGAAAAAAGGTACAGGGTATTACACTGTCGGGCACCGCCTCGACTGTATTACATTTTTTAATTTAAATTTTTTGTTGTTTACTGACTCACAACAAAAACTGTGATAAATTAAAACAACAAAAAGCAGCAAGCTATCGAGATTGTAGGGTATCGTATAGTCGCCAGCTGTTGGCTGTACTCAACCCACTTGTTTTTATTGTTACTGCCTTGTTTGTGTATGTGTGTTGCTTACAGCAATCATCAATTGTTGTTATGCCGACTTATCCGTTCCGTCACCTCTCTTCCACTCTCTTTACCATTTACTCTTTACGCCAGCGCTTTTTCGCTTATTTTATAATCACAGCAATTTTCAATTTGTAGGCGTGCAAAAATGGCTGCCATATCAGCATAAACAAAAAGTAAAATAAAATGGTAAAATAAAATAAAAATATTATACAACGGCTTGACATTTTGTTTTTGTGTGCGTTTTTTATTGACATAAATAATTTGGGTTTGTGTGAACGTTTTATTTATTGACAGGTACTTGATATTTCACATTTGTTTGCATGTTTTTTGTTGAAAAGACAATTTGCATTTATTTTTTAAGGCTTTGTGTATTTGATCTTGCATGAACGTTTTTTTTACATAGCTATTTGCCTTTATAAATAAGTTTATATATAGTACAGGAAATGAATGAATCAAAATTCAAATTGAGCTTTGCTCTTTTTGCTTCATTGCTCAAACAAAGCGTACAAATAATATTTCTAATTGAGCATGCCAAAGGACTCGAAACTATGCACACACACACACTCAATCATATAAATATGCTTCCAACATTTCATTCATAAATCATATTACATTATTTGTTTTGTTGCTTGCCTTTTTGACCACTTTGCTATGTTTGACAATACTGGAAAAATGCTTTGCTTCCGTTGAACAGCACAGAAAACTGTACAAATGTTTGACAATTGCAAGGATTGTGTGTGTGTGTGTTTGTGAGTCTGACCAAAACTTTTGTTGTTTTAATAAGCTTGAACAATCAGCTGGAGGGCTAGCTTAGTTGGCCAAAGAAGAATTGGCAATTGGTAAAAGCCAACAACAAATCTTTTGAAATTTTGGCACAGAAATTTCATATTTGTTATACGCTACAAATCATTATAAGTTTATCCATAAATTAAAGGATACAAGCTACATAGATACCATCATTGTTACATATGATGGGGACTATGCAGGTTCTTCTAAAACGTCTGTCTTGCAATATTCCAAATTGATTACGTTTTATAATCGAAACTTTTCTACTTTCGATGCACAGTGGGAAAAACGGCCCAAAAAGAGAAATCTAAAAGTTTTAAGTTGTCTTAGTTTTGATATCCTTCACTGAGTTGATCGATAATTGCCGTGGACTTTTTTCGTAATATTTGATCAGCTGTGAGCTTTCAACCAGAGCATATGTGGCATCAGCTGAAAAAATAAAAATTTGTACGCCTTTATTTATTTTTATTATTGTGCAAAATGTGTAAGGGTTAGAAAAAAAAAAATTTTCAGCATAGGTAGGTATATATGTAATTACAAAAAAAAAATGTTTTGTAACTTGGCTTATTTTGTTTTGTGGCAAGTTTTGTTAGAAATTAACCTTTGTTTTTACTAGTATTTTTTGAGTTCTATTATTTATTTAACTTTTTAACGATATGCACTGCCTCACATCAAAAACTGGGATTAATAATAACCAAGTTACAAAAAGGAAGTCCAAAAAAAAAGTCAAAAGAGCACTGTTGACCAAATAGGCGCCTCATAATACAGGATTCGTCAAGGATGCTCGAAGAGGCAAGTCAAGATGACTTAAGCTAGAAGACGTGAGAGAAGGTGTAAACCGTTCGAAAGAGAGAGCATTATAACTTCAGCTTCTGTAGAAAAAAATTAAGTGTTGCCTGCCGTTGCTCGTTGAAATTCTTTTTGTTTACATCAATATTGTATATTGTCAATATAAAATGTCCAAAAATATCTGCAACAAACTGCCTCTGCTCATGACGCTGACATATATAAAATTTTTTTAGAAGAAGTCATATTGTGTGAAGAATGCGACCTTGACTAAGATGATGGCTGCAAATATTTTTTCGATATATGTTTTAAAAAAAAAATATATTTTTCTTAATTAAAAAAATTTGTACCTCATGTTGTTCCTTTCTTCTTTACTATTTTCGGAAAAATATTATCTAGAATATATTGTTAACATTTAGATGGTATTAATTTTGTTCGGCTAGATTGGCTGTTTCTCCCATTGTGCGGCACTTTTGTACTAAGGTCCTTTATTCATACAATATACGCTGCATTTAAAAATGCGGAGCTTTGTTTTGGTGTTTATATTGTGCGCTCGCCAGATTCCGGGCATCGATGGCAAGACAGTTCGCGCTTTGTTGATGCGTTCGGTTATATCTGACGTGGATCCACCGTCCTTACAGACTATGCTGCCAAGATACGTAAAGGAGTCAACGTCTTCTAGGGGTTGCTTGTACAATAGAAGTGGTGCTGTGTTGTTGGAGACGATGCGCATTAACTTCGTCTTCTTTACGTTGATT
This sequence comes from Chymomyza costata, assembly GCA_018150985.1. Lineage (NCBI taxonomy): Eukaryota > Metazoa > Arthropoda > Insecta > Diptera > Drosophilidae > Chymomyza > Chymomyza costata. Next base: position 3,795,150 of record JAECWU010000030.1, read on the forward strand.
CTAAAACCAACTTTACAGGCGTTTTTAGCTAGGCAGTGAAGTTTCCTTTGTATATCGTCAAACCGCAGCGCTAGTAGGCAGATATCATCTGCATAGTCCAAGTCAGTTAATACCTCATCGAGTTTTCACCTTAAGCCGCAGGGTAGGTCTTGGCTTGAAATAGAGGTTTGTCTATTAAATATGCATTAGTTGCACCGGCTATAAATTCTTATTCGGAATTAAATTCTACTTTAGCTATAATTATATATGTATGTGGCCCCCGTTAATCCGTTGTGAAATAAATCCAACAGGGACGACGTTTAATATGTTGTTTATTGTGATTAAATTGATTACTTAAATATTAACAATGATGCTTAAACTTGTATGTACTTTGCTCTGACGTTATTACGTATGTGTGTGTATAGGAGGAGATACCGGCAACGACTGTTTTTGTGTGTACGCGACATTTACTTGCTTACTCGCTTATCGTTGGCTACTCTCGATAGACTACTCGCTCATTATCGATGCTCATTATCGGTTCCCACATTCGGCCCTCCTGACATGGGATTCGTCCCGAATTCCTTCATAAATTCAGCAACAGTAGATGTTTTGCAAGGCCCTTCTCCATCCCCAACTTTCTCCACGTCATACCGTCCGTGTTTTCGAATCTTCACAACCTTATACGGACCAAGATATTTACCTTTTAACTTCAGCCCTGTTCCATACTGAGTGCGTTTAATCGCAACCAAATCATTGATGTTATACTGTTTGTCCACTTTTCTCCTCAAGTCATACACCCGTTTGTTTTCCTGTTGTATCTTCTCGATGTTATCCCTTGCTTCCCTACGCACTTTATCTCGTTCTTCGTCTAATTCGTCCATGAGAGACTGATGTACCAGCTCCCTTATATCTAACATATCTGAGCAACGCATTTCAACGCCTGTCAAGATTTTGAACGGTGTTTTTCTAGTACTTCTCGGCTCAGTATTATTTATTATTTGCTGTACTCTACCTATATGCCTGTACCATAAACCTGGACTTTCCAAACTCAATTTTGACAACATAGGCACAACGATCTTATGCATCCGCTCTACTTGCCCGTTGCCTCGTGGAACACCTGTAGTGATTAAGAAATGCTGAATACCATGCCTGTCGCAATATTCTTTAAACAAGTTTGACGTAAACGCCGCACCCCTGTCTGACACAATCCTGTACGGGTTACCAAAATTAATGGCCTGTCTCTCCAAGCAACCTACGACCTCCTCAGCCCCTGTACTACGAGTTGGATATAACCAGACATACTTAGAGAACCCATCCACAATGACTAATATATGATTATAACGCTTCTTTGTTGTTTCCATCGGCCCAACGTGGTCGATATGATACGTCACTAACGGTTTTTCTCCCTTATCAATCGTGTTTAAAAATCCTTCCTGCTTGCCAACTTTGGCATTTACCAAAATACACTCAACACAATTCGCAACGATTCGAGATACCTTCTCCTTTAACTTTGGGATAAAGTAAGTCTTTTCTACTAAATCTTGTGTTTTCTTTGCTGAGAAATGACCCTGCCTATGCGCAATCTGTATTATTTCCACTTCCATTTGAGACGGAACGACAATCAACTCTCGATCTGGATCTTTGAACAATATTTCGTTTGCAATATAAAAGTCTTCGTACCCTTTGCTCTCAACAAGACTTCTCACAACTCTTGTCCAATCGTCTACTAACTGCGCTTCCTTTAATCGATGCTTAACACTGTCTGTCAAAACAAAACAAGTAACTCGACTCAACGCATCCACATGTCTCATCTTTGTGCCCGAACGATGCTCTATTTGATAGTCAAAATCCTGCAAAAACATTGCCCAACGTGCTACTCTTAACGGAATTTCTTTTTTCTTCATTGTCATGGCAAATGCATTACAATCCGTTATGATTTTAAACTTTGTTCCCAGAACATATACGCGCCATTTTGTCAAAGCCCCTATGACCGCCAACACTTCAAGTTCGTATGAGTGATACTTCTCCTCGCAAGGTTTTGTCTTACGGCTCATGTACATAACTGGATGTAACATTCTATCCTCTGAGTCCCTCTGCAGAAACACAGCCCCAAAACCAAACTTACACGCATCTGTGTGTATTTCCGTTGACAATTTTGGATCATATAACTTTAAAACTGGATTACTAGTCAATGCCACTTTCAACTGTTCAAACGCCACCTGCTGCAATTCCTTAAACTCAAACTTGGAATCTTTTCGAAGCATATCGGACAATGGCTTAGCAATCACTGCGTATCCTTCTACAAATTTTCTAAAATACGAGGTTAAACCAAGAAAACGTTGTAAAGCCTTTTTGTCGCGAGGAATCGGAAAATTTGATACAGCCTGAGTTTTCTCCTCACTCGGTTGAATAGTACCCTTTTCAATAATATATCCCAAGAAATTTACTTTTCTCTGCAAGATCTGGCATTTACTCCAATTAATCTGTAACCCATTAAATGCTGCTACGGCAAGTACCTTTTGCAATTTCTGCAAACCCTCTTCAACATCCTTACTCGGGATGATAATATCATCCATATACACAACTGCATCTCCATTTTGAATCAACTCTCGCATGACTGACATAATAAATCTGGTAAAAACTGCGGGCGAATTAGATATACCAAATGGTACAAACCTAAACTCATACTGCCCCTTCTGCGTTACGAACGATGTGTACTTTCGGGACTGTTCTTCGACTGGTACGTGGAAATAGCCATTCTTCAAGTCCAATGTAGTAAAAATCATTGCTCCCTGCAATTTATCTATAACAGTGTCCATCTGAACCATAGGAAAATTATCGCGCACTATTTTCTCATTCAGTTTTCGATAATCACAGCAAAGCCGCTTTCCGTTTTTCTTCGGTGCCAGCACCACAGATGCAGCATAATCCGAAGTACTCTCTGTTACTATCTCTTCTTTTAGCCACTCCTCAACTTGTTCATCTACTATTTTTTGTTCACTCTCCGCTAGACGCCTTGGATGCTGGTAAACCGGCAACTCATCTGTCAACACGATCTTCATCTTCACAGGGCTATCTATGTTTCTCTTTGGTCTATACTCATTTATCATACACTTAACTTCGGTAGCCTGCTTCTGAGACAGATCTGACAATGCTATTTCAATTTCATTCTTCTCCAAACTCAACGTACAAATGGATTTAAGCTCATTTAACAGCTCAGAACAAGGTCCACTGTTATTCTGACCTTTGTTTTCATTATTCGTGTCCTCTTTGCGAATAAACGTCGTTCCATGTTCAGTCACCATCATATCAACAGCTTTCGAAATCGTTTTCCCTAAAATCGCTTCAAATTCCATATCCTCATCAGCTATGACGAAAAATTCGAGATCCATGTCAATATTCTCAATGTTTACAGGAATCGTTACACTTCCAAACGCTAATACCTGAATACCGCCAAAACCCTTTAAGCTTCTCTCCGGTCCCACCAAATCTGCAAGACCCAACTTCATAACAGTGCTTTTACGCATCACACATACTTCCGCTCCAGAATCTAAAAGCCCTTGGAAACTTCCTTTCGAGTGCACTACGCGCTTCATTTCTAACCCGGAACCAATAAACATGCCTGTTGCATCTGCTTTTGTGTCAACCTTTACCAAATTCGCCACCTTTTCTGCCTTTACCTGCACTGCAACTTTACACTGGGTCGCCTTATGCCCTGTTTGATTGCATCGGAAACACTTAAAATCATTTTTAGGACAATCTTTACGCAAATGTGATTCGTCCCCACACTTGAAACATTTTTTTACCCTTTCCAATCCTCTTTCAGTATCATTATCAAACCTACTCAACTGCGTGTCATATTTGCTTAACGGCTTAAACGAGCCACGCATCTTTTGATATGCCTCAATCTGCATCTTTAATTGTCGTATGTTTCTAGCCTGATAGAGCATTGCTTTGTTTGTCCTGCTGTCCGGAATTCCGTTCACAAAATATTCTATCAAACTTTCTTCGTCTAAATCAATCGGCTTAGCTATCTCCATTAGGGAATACAAATACTCATGCAAAGTTTCATTCTTTTTCTGCTGCCGCTTACCAAGTTTACGATGTATCTCAGCCGAAGACACTCTTACACCAAATTCATCGATCAATACAGCCTTTAATGCATCCCAATTACGAATATCACGCTGGCTGCGTACAAACAACTTTGCTGCCCCACAGAGTAACTGTTTTGCATAAATAAAAACTTGTAACTGACTCCATTCTACAGTCACTGCACATTCTTCAAGTTCCTCTATCCACTGATTAATGTCTGGGGAATCAGAACCTGAGAATTGCGAAACACTCCCTTCTACATCTTTCAATGTAAACCAAGACCTATTTACACCAGGAGTTTCTGTTGGACGAGTCTGGCGTACCTCACTTAAACATGTATCACCACCCAAACGCGATGGACTTTCGTTAACCGTAGTGAAGGACACTTCCTCAACATCCGTTTCCTCAATACTGCCTGTAACCGCCGACAAACCATAATGAGCGAGCAACCTATTTTGAAGTTCCAATTTTCTTCCACTTGTACTTAACTGTAGCTCACCTAACTTTTCGCGCAAGCCTGCCACTAACAGTGCCAAAATCTCCTCTCTATTCATTTTACAACTTTCTATAATAACTTAATGGTATTTATCAAAAGTATACAAAATGAAATTCAAGACTCTAAAACTTTGCCAACACAGCAAATTACAATCGTTCAATGTCAACGCTTCTCAAACTTTACCAACACACTGTTATTTAACAGCTTTTTAAACCGAATATCAATGTTAAACTTAACACTATGTTAATCAACAACAAAATTCAAATTCTAACAGCTTGTTCTGCAATTTTTCCGCCACTCACCAACACATGGATATCAATACAACCTCAGTCAGCTTCTCTCGTCACTCTCGCCTGTCTTAGCATCGAACTTGACCCACCAGAAACACACCACAGCTGCTAGCCTTGATTCGAACTCTCTCTCTCTCGAACTCAGTTGCCACCACACGCCGTTGCTCTCTGCTTCTGTTGTCTCTGTCTTTCTGCCGCCGGACACCTGCGATCGCACTCCGTAATGTAACTGACCTTGCAGCAAACACCAACGAATTTCACAATCCTAGACGCTCTGCTGCTCTCTCTGTCGCACTCAAACAGCAAACTGCAAACGCCGTTTTTCGTTGCGTCCTCTCCGCCCGTCGCTGCCCTTCCACAAATTGAATTTCACAATTCTAGCAAATTCAATGTGACGCTCTGTTGCCTTCTCTTTCGCACTCAAGCTGCCAACGTGCTTTTTTAAGCTGCTTTCGCCTTATAACTTTATTGTTGTTGCAATAATAGTTATTAATTTTCCTTCTGCAACTTTGCGATTTCTGCAACAATTCACTCCACTCCAGCACAACACATGTAACTCAATGTTCAGTTAATTTATACACAGTTTAGCAGTTTGTAATCAATTTTTTATCCCGGTCGAGCCCCCAAAATTGTGGCCCCCGTTAATCCGTTGTGAAATAAATCCAACAGGGACGACGTTTAATATGTTGTTTATTGTGATTAAATTGATTACTTAAATATTAACAATGATGCTTAAACTTGTATGTACTTTGCTCTGACGTTATTACGTATGTGTGTGTATAGGAGGAGATACCGGCAACGACTGTTTTTGTGTGTACGCGACATTTACTTGCTTACTCGCTTATCGTTGGCTACTCTCGATAGACTACTCGCTCATTATCGATGCTCATTATCGGTTCCCACATGTATAAAGGAAATGGATTTCCTTTTACGCCGATGTCTGATTAAATGGCTCTACTGATTTTGTTTTTAAAGAAGTCTTGGTATGTCCTATAGTCTTTGAAAGGGAAAAAAATTAAAAAAACTGAAATTTTTTTTGGCACATAGGTCAAACGTATATTATTTTAAAGTTCTCTGCGAGTACATTCCAGTTTTCAATATTAAAATTGAAAAGAAAAGGGCATAGAGTTTCCAATAGTCTGGAAAGGTTTTATTAAAAAAAAAAAATACTGAGAAACGGAAAAAAATTCACTGAATTGTTCATACTCGGATATGCTTGGGGATTTTTTGTTGCTCTCATCTCGGTCAACTCATTCCACGTTTCTGGCAAAAAAATAAAAAATGCATAAAATTAAGCTGAGCTGTGAAAACGGTATTATATTTTCCAGCTGGCAAAAAAATGATATCCTTCAGCCAATTTTGCCAGTTTCTGAATTTTCGACGAAAACTAATTTATTTTAGGCATTCGCAATTAAGTAAGTCCGTTGAAAAGTAAAAAATATATGTATTCTTGCTCTTGATTTTGCAACACAAATAAATTATTTAGAACAAGCGCCCAGTTTTTTATCGCAATATCTATAGGGTTTTCCAACAAGAGGTGTTATTTTGAATCACCCGGTATTTCGGTAGCTGTCACTTTTGAAGCTTTTATTGTTTAACATTTGACAAGTAGAAACTACGCCATTACTAAAAATGGAACGATACACGCTTTAACAACGCATTGAAATTATTAAAATTCATTACAAAAATGGTGAAAATCTTCCATGGAAAAATCATCTTGACTGATGAGGCCCACATCCACCTCGATGGCTACGTCAACAAGCAAAATTGTCGCATCTGGGGCTCGAAAAACCCAAGAGTTATTGTTGAGAAGCCTCTCCATCCTCAACGTGTCACTGTTTGGTGCGGTTTATAGTACGGCGGGGTCATTGGACCTATCGAGGACATAGGGTGCCACTTTGCGATTTGGTTATGGAAAATTTCATGAAAAGCATATGGTCCTGTAAGCGTGGTCATGGTGGCCATTTGGCTGATGTTCTTTTTCATAATTAATGGCATACCTTCCTCTTTATTATGCAATAAACATCCGATCATTTAACATTTTTCTTTGAATACCAAAATAACACCTCTTTTCGGAAAACCCTATATATTGCTTCATAGCATGCAGGACAACGTCTACCTGGTCCTTTAGGAATTAAATAAATAAATACAATAAATATATGTAGTTGGAGGATTTGCTCTGTTGGAATTCTCAGCTTCGTCGAAAAAATTAATTTGCTGCTCATCTTGTTTGGCGTAGAGTGTCCAATATTTTCTTCGTATGAATAGCAAAAAGGCAAACTAGAGATTTGTATAGAAGAAATACAAATAAGAGAAAAGTTTTTTACATACAATAAGGTTCATTAGAACATTTCTTGTACTCTGGTCATAAGGGTGGATGAAGAAGCCGACATCTTCCACGTTCCAAGCCAGTTTCTGGCTATGAACAATGATTAGTTTGTGTTTGATTACGGTAGGCGCAAGACCACAAATAATTTTATACAAAGTTATTGGTGTATAAATGATTCAAATTGTGAACTTAAGTGCACTTTGAGTATAGCTAATCAATTAAAGGAGTTCATCATTATCAGATACTTCAGATCAAAGATATATACAAATATATAAGACAACCTAAAACACAAAAAAGTTTTCTAATAAGTCCTGCCTCTAATCGTAAAATATTTTACCGGATACTCACGGAGCACTGTCAGCCGCAATTGTGGTCATTTACACAGCAATATGCAAAAAAGTCATAAATAATGGTAGCTTTTAGATCAACTCCTTTCAGCTAAGTTAAGGAAGCTTTTTAAGTGTTACGCTAAAAAGTCGCAAAAATTTTATCTCTCAGATGAACTTCTGTCTGTTGAGCGAATACGTGTTAACTACACATTTGTAAAGTTTGTCTTATTACTTTAAATGCGTTGATATCTAATTTCATACCATAAAATACATCCATCCCAAGTCTTTAAGATGTTCTGCTAAAGCCAAACCTAATAGGGAAAATATTGTAATGACCTACGTAATGAAACATAATTGTGAGTCTATTGTTCTAGTTAAGTGCAAATGTTTGTTGCCCCGCAGCTGCAGCTCCAAAACTCCTTAGAGTCTAAATTCGCTGTAAATAAGTTAAGCCTAATCAAAGGCAGCTAGATTTAACTTAAATGTATAAGCCCCAAGACCAAAAGCCAAGTTTAAATGCCCCAAAGCATGCAATTTGCAGTTTCAAACAAATGTTACAAACGATTTTAGGTCGCTTTCAATTCACATTCAAAGTAAAAGCTGGCCAACAAAAAGGACATGCCTGTTGCCGCATTGTGGCGATTTGGTTAAAAGCAAAATACCAGAAACACGAAAAATACGAAAAAAAAAACCGAAACGAAAAAGTGTCAATAAGACAAAGCTGAAAACTTTTTACGGCCAAGTGAAAAAACGCATTGAAAATAAATTTCTTTAAGCACAGCTAAGAAAAGAACTACTATAAAGAAAAGGAGAAAGTTAAATTAAATTAAATCTGGCATTGCAGAGAGATGCCAACAGAAGGACGCATAACAGCCGACTGAGCTCCTTTGATATGTTTAGTGTCTGTGAACGTGTGCGTGTGCTTGTGTGTATTTGTATCTCATTTGAAGGCAGCGCACAGTGGTAAGAATGCTATAGAGTTAGTGGTCAAAAATATTTATGTGTAGAATAGTTTTGAAATTTTCGTCACGTCTTTTCTTAATGGTTAGAAATAGTTTTTAAGTCAATAAGAGCGTTGAAAACTCTAGAATTTCCCACTGCCTCAATAGTTCTTCATTTATAAGAGAGAGAGAGAGAGATTTTAAAATGAATTTTAATATGATTTAATTTTGAAAAATAAGGAACTAGTATACATTACAAAGATTTTTATGGCAGATTTTTAAAAGCCGATTTAGAAAGAGACTATGACTTGTACTAGCTTGTTTATTTTCGCTGTGCTCAAAACTTTAAATGAAAGATTGAATAAATTTGTATTTTTGTAAAATTTCGAAACAAATTGGTTGCTGAATTCAACAGCTTAGAAAACAAGTACGTGTCTAATGACGTCAGTAGCAAAAATTTTACATTTTTTTAACCCAAGGTGCATCATAAATTTTGTGTGTCCTTGCGCAAGTAACGTAAATTTATTTAGCTCAAAATGTGTACCATGAAGACAAATCATATGATGTAGTTAATATAATAATAATAATCTCTACACAGCAATTTATAAAGGAAGCGAATGGAGTCAAATAAAAAGAAAAAAGCCAGAAAGATGGTTCTGTGTCTAACTTTAGTAGCTTAAGTATTCCTTTAAGCTAGCTCACAAATTGTTTGAGCTATTAAAATAAAAATAGAAGTGAACGATTAAATAACTCATTGCATGTCTAAGCAGCTTTTAATAAAAAAATTATTATATTAAATATAACACTGCGTCATTATTAATTAATTACATAAATATATACACAAAATTTTTCTTAACAATTTGTAGACTTGACGCTCACTTAAAATTAGCATTATTTAGTGCAAATCTTTTGTCATGTTTCTTAATTCTAGACTGTAGTGTGAGAACTAAAAATATTTATCGTTGCAATTTTGCGAACTTTCCTTTGTTCCTTTAGAGCCATTTTCCCTGATTGAATTGTTAGAGCGTCACTTGGATGCTTAAAAACTCACAAAAAGTTAAAAATACTAAACGACTTTTTAAAAAATTGCTGTTTTCTACCAGCCATTTGTTACGCCCGTAATAATATGCTTGCCCATTAGTTTTGGTTGTAGCGGCAGAACAGACCAGCTGTTTTTACTGCTGGCGCCATCTAGTGAACATAGTGGTGCCATCTGACATGTAGCGTCAGGCACACTGTTTTATTTGCTGTACGCGTTTGGATACTAAATATAATTTTTTCATATAAAGTATTTTCTTGTACGGTTGTGATTTTCACGGTTTGTAGCTTAATTTTTCAGATTAGAATGAATTCATAAAAAGACAAACGAGTAAAACAATTTTTTTTTTAAATTCAAGCAAAAAAAAAAATGTTAAGCCTTAAGGCTAGTACGCAGTCTCGTAAAACGTCGTGAAAGAAAAAAGTGCTATTTAGTATGTGACCATACAGTGCTGCCCATATACAGGCAATTGGCATGTAGGTAGCGCTACCAACAATAGATGGCGCCAGCAAAAACATACAAAAAGTAAATATAAAAACCAGCTGTTTGTTCAAATTGGTTGTAAGTGTATAAAATAATAACAAGGGCTATGAATGAATCTCCAAATGGAAATATTATTATTATTATTAGCATCACAGCCCAGTCCTTGCGTCCCTGTCCAACGCCTTTAGCTTGTAGTTCTGGACCCTCATTGAATTTAGATCCGCTTCTACTGAGCCGATCCAACGCTTTTTCGGCCTGCCTCTAGCACGGCATCCTAGATCTCTGTACAGTAAAAGCCAGTGCTTGTGAACGCAACGCACAGTGGGCCAGGCTGACCTTCTAGCGGAACTTTAGTAGCAACTGGCGTAAATCAAGACATATTCCATTGAAATTTTTAATTTAAGATATTTAACATATTTATAATATATTTGAAAAAAAAAATTAATCGGAATCAGATGAATCCGAGTCACTAAAAGATTTTTTAAAACTATGAAGCAATCCTAAAACGGTTTTGTCCAAATTAATTTCTTTCAAATTGGCTTTTGTTGTTTTGGAGAGAGTCGTTATAAGTGGATCCGATGAAACAAGTAGTCCATTCATAACATCTTCCATTGTATTACTCCTCTTGTCCTTACGGGAATGGTTTAAGCGTATATTCCTAAAATCCTTATTCCTGGCTTCAAGTGCTTCTTCGGACATTATACCAATAGGAAGTGCTACATTGTTGATGATGTCCGCTCCATGTATTAAAACTTTATCTACAGATGACGGCATGTAAAACCATGGATATTTGTCGACATACATTTCAGCTGTTTCCATGGCATATGAGCTGAATGAATCAGTATTGACTTGATATCCACAAGCCATTACCCTTAATATAACACTAAACCTATATATTAGAGCTTCGCTAACTCCAGTAATGTCGGCTACTAAATTTGGTTGGCTAAAAAACCGTCTGGCAGTATTTCCATTGTTGGTATTGCCACTACTACCCACTGGAATATCCACCAGTAAGCCCATTTGCTTTCTAAGTTGGAATTGGATTTCAGATTTTCTAGCTTCTACCTTTGCCTTATCTTCACCTCGAGCTTGCCATTTTTTTATAGGGAGTCTGTAAGCAATATGTAGAACGCATTCAAAAAATGACCTTTTAATTTTATGTCCTGCAGTCTCGTTTGCATTAAGCTCTGTAACGATTTTTGATGCAGTTCGCATTCCAGATTTATACAGGCTAGTGTTGGTTGCCACCATTAATTCATCGCAAGTGGTTTCCTTTACCAGACTTGACACTTTTCTGGTCCGTACTTTAGGGCAGAGATCCCCGAAATCCTTCTTGGGTCGACCCATGTCTGAATTTGACGTAAAACTGTACAAAAAGAGGGCATCATCAAGCCATTTCTGATTTTTTTTTTCGAAGAGTGATTTGTTGTAATGGCATGCTTTCCATTTTTCTGTAAGCCTGCTAACAAAGTTTGTTATTTTTTTGGTAATTTCTTCGATTTCCTTTATTGATAGGTTTATGTTTTTTAACGTAAGTTATAGTCCAGAGATGTTAGTATAAGGCTCAAAACCATTCTTGATAAAACAACATACTTCAAACACATTTATTTTGCTACACATGAATAGACAGGTCACAAACATATATTTTTTATTTAATACATACCTTTTCTAAAAGAAAACAAAAGTTATTGGGTCTGTTTGTTTTAATTTGTTTAAGTTGAAGATCAATCAACAAACATCAAAAAGTGCAACCAAATATTTGCATGGCACGTGCTGAACATCTGTTCACTTTGAAAGCTCGCACCTGATCAGGAGTGTCTCGAAAAGCTCTCACGAAAGCTTTTTTAACCTTTGTCCAGTGTTAGTAATTGGAAAAAAAACAAAACTAACGACTTTTTAAAAAGTTAATTTCGACTTATGTCCCGCTAGATTGATCAGTTGGCCCACTGTGCAACGCCGAGATATTTAAACTGTTGTACAGCTTGAAACTTATATTCTCCAATTTCAAAGAAACCTTCTCGAGGCGGGCGTTTTGATTTCACGAAGTATTTCGTTTTATCTTCATTGATTTTCATACCCATTTCTTTCAAGTGTTTGTTTAGCTCCAGAAATGTTTCTTTTAGCTCTCTTTCGTTTGTTGCTAGCAGGGCCAGATCATCAGCATATGCACATACTTGGGTAGACTTGGCGAGTATGACTCCTTCACGTTCGATTTCTTTTATTGCTTTATGCAACATCAGGTTAAATATCAACGTAGATAGAGCATCACCTTGTTTTACCCCGGATTCGATGAAGAGGGGTTCTGAGGTATTGTTTCGTACCCTTTGCTGTGGTGTTTTCCAGTGTAATGCAGACTAGCCTGACTAGTTTGGCTGGTATGCCAAGTTTTACAAGCGTGGTCGGTATTTTAGGCCTGCACAGGCTGTCAAACGCTTGTTTGAAGTCGATGAACAGGCAGTGTATATCGCGTCCAAAATTGGTGCATTTCTCAAACACCTGACTGATGATAAAGCATTGGTCTATTGTTGACTTATTTTTGCGAAAACCACATTGATAGCTTCCAATTATTTCTTCTGAGAAAATGAAAATATTACTTAGTACATATTTATTTCGCAAACGACTCGATTATTGCGTACTTATTTCCGAAATTGTGGAAGAATAAAAAAACATGATGTAAATTAATATTGCTTATTTAATTATTCACATTTTGCGAAAAATTTGTCCGGCAGCATTTTCGGAAAACTTTTTCATGTCCTCGGATGTTTTCAACATAATGCTTCACGGCACCTTAACGATAGTTTTCTGCTGTCAAGTAAACAGACATTGCTTTTTCTATCAAAATAAGCTCTCAATGTTTTTTAAAGCTAAAGCCGAAAATCTGCTGCTTTTGCTAGCGCCATCTATATTTCATTTTCATAAGAGTAAAATTCATTGCCATACGAAGTTTTGTTTTCTTTCAGGCGTTCAAAACTACAGATTTTTTTGACTTTGATTTGTTCCTCTATTTATTTTTGACCCATAACTGTGACCAGTGTGCAGGACGCCATTTCCCTTTAGTATTTTTTTTTCTGCGTATTTTTGTGTTTGTTGTGGCGTACGTCTCGCTTAGCTTTTCAATGAACCGCACACAAAAGGACAGCTGCTGTTCTGCGTCCTGCTGCAGTCTGAGGTTGCCAGTGCCTGAGGAGGGTTTGATTTTATTGTGTGTATATATTTTTTTTTTTTTCGACGCGTTTTGTTTCATGCGCAAAACGTTCCAAAAACATTTCAACTTACAAATGCGAAACAAATTTCAAACAAAAACGGCAGCAGCAAAAGAAAAAAACAAAAATCTTTTGCCCCGTCGCTTTACAAGCAAATAAATTTTAGCTGATTTCTTTTGTGTATTTTTCTGGTATTTATTTTTGTATGTTTTTTTTCTTCTTCTGGCGTCTGCTCATCATCATCCCCATATTCGTTACCTACATTAATATCGCAGTTTCTTCTAAAATAAAACTAAACTTAAATACCAAATACAAATACAAAGAAGTGAACTTGGCTTGAAAATGACTTTGTAAATGCGTTGAAACTTATTTAATTTGTTGCAAGTTCTCGAGGGGACTTGGTACGCCCTGGCATGACGAAATAACTTGTGTTTTTGTATGACAGAGGAGATGAGAAGCCTTGGCAGAAGTTGCTTTTTAGTTTTAAGCCCATTTAAAGCTTAAAGATGAATTATGGTATGATACTGTTTTAAAGCTAAATTGGATGAATAAGAGCTCAGTCAATTGTTAAATATCATAGGAAACTATATAAAAGTGAGTCAAGATAAATTTAAAAATCTTGTAGCTGCTCTGGACTTGGTTACATTGTGCCTTGGGGTACACCTTTTGGCTCCATCGAAAAGCATCGGTCCTTTAGTTAGTTGCTTAAGAGGTGGCAAAGCTGAGAGCTTTAAAGACTCTTTAATTTGCTGTGCAGTATATCATGTCACACAATTTTGAAGGCCATCCATGGCATCCAAGACGTAGTTGAGAACATATTGAAGTTGTTCCAAAGCCCTGTGACAAAAACAAAACTGCCGTTTTGGAATTGTTTGCGAAACGTTCGCCAAACGGAGAATCCGGTTTATTTTCACTCTTTTCAGCATCTTATCCAGGGCAGGGAGAAGCTAGCTAGCTTGCTTCATACAAACGTATGAGAAGAGGGAGTCGATAATGCTAATCCTTACGGCATAAACAACGTCTTTTTCCAACAACTTCTCATGCTATATGAAGAGTGTACAAAAATTTAAATTAAGTAAAAGTTTTGTCTACGTCACAAAACTTGAATGAAATTATTTGTTTCCTTTTCTTGCATTACAAATGTTCTTATGAACAGCTGTCATGGCACATTTATAGACTTCTCTTTGGTTGTTAACAAGTTGCAAAATTCTTCAGAAATAATTCAACTTTTTGCAATTTCTTTGAAAAAGTCTGCGGCTCAACAAATGCAAATTGTCTACGAATGTAGTCTAATAATAAAATTGATTGCAATTTTGTTGGCTGCTTAAAGAAACCAAACAAAAGGTTCATCTATATTTCCATTACACACACTTGCACAATAGTACATTTCAGTTTATTTATAGCAACAACTTACAATCAGTGTAGGTGTAACATACACATACTGATACAAATTCATATATGGTCATAGTACATATAGTATGTACATGCTATGTAGTTTTGTGCTATATGAAATGGTCTGCTTGAGTTATGGTAGCCAACAGCTGCGCAGCGGGCCACATATAGAAAAATAAAAATGTTGCATAAACCAGGGCGGAAAGGCTGAAGAAATAAGTCTTCAGCCAGGGCAACAACGGCAACAATAACATTGGCAACAACAACTTCAGAAGTTGGCACAGCCGCGCCATACAATATTTAAGTTTGTTATATTTTCAGACGCCAAATAGAAAAGAAAATTGGAGTTAATGGACGAGTAAGCCCGACTAGCAGTTGCTCTTACAATTATTCTGAAAGTTTTGCAATAAGGCAGGATTGCTCAATGAAAATAATTACTACCAAAATGTTGCTTTGTTTACTGTTTTACTTCGTTATGTTTAAGAAATAATGTAAAAATACAAATATGAATCAAACAAAATTTTTGTGATAAGCTGCTTCAAATTGTGTTAGAAAAGTTTAATACCTATTTATTTAGCTCTATAATAAATTTTTTTTTGTTTAATTCGTCGTGCTAATCGCCATTACTAATTTTTCTATTTATTTGTTTTACGAAATATTTTTCTTAGTACAGTTGACATAGACATTACTGCGGTAGGCAAGCAGGAGGCATAGCTTTCTACTTGTTTATAAAGGCCGGTATGCAGCATCTCAAAAAGCGTCGAGACAAAAAATTTTAATTTTTTTTTTGTGTGCAAAATGAATGTTTTGCGTAGCGTTTGAGAGCAAACGGTGCTGCCAATTTTTTTTTTTTTTTTTTTTTATTATTTTAGTTTCTTACAATTTTAATTTATACAATCTAAAAGAAACAAATTAAATATGGCACCATTTTTTTATAATTACACATTGTGTATACACATTATTATTAACCATAAGTTATTTTATCTATTAACTAGATCAGCAGGCTTTGTGCGTTTAAGTCTACGCATTATCTGGCCAGTCTGAAGAAGACATCATGCTTCAGCATTGACGTGTGTGCTGAGTCTGTTTTGATGTAACTTTGCACAGCGCGTGATCTCTTCATCGACGGTTGTGATATCGAGATCTCTATGCAGGTCACTGTCACGGACGTACCATGGAGCATTTGTGATTGCCCTAAGCACAACGTTTTGAAATCTTTGGATGATCTGCCGATTTTTTGTTGAAGTGCAACCCCATAGTTGGGCTCCATATGACCAAATAGGCGTAAGGACTTGCTTGTATAGCATGATTTTGTTAGAAATTGAGAGCGTGGACCTTCTCCCAATTAACCACTTCATTGTGTGAAATTTCTGGTTGAGTTCATTTCTTTTTTTCTTTACATGCTGAACCCACTGGAGCTTGGCGTCTAATGTCATTCCAAGATATTTCGCTGTATCGGAGTAGGGAATTTGTATACCGTCTAGATATAGCGGCAAATAGCTGATTTTTTTGTTCGTGAAGTCCACATGCACAGATTTAAGATTATTCAATTTAATTCCCCATTTTCTAGTCCTAGCCGTGATTTTATTTAGCCCCGATTGTAACTTTCTTGTGGTTTCCAATTCGGATTTCCCTTCTGCAATTATAGCGGTATCATCTGCGAAGGTGGCTATCTTTGTGTTGCTTGGACTCGGCAAATCGCTTGCGTAAATTATATATAAAAGCGGTCCAAGTACGCTGCCTTGGGGGACACCAGCCTTTATTGGATATAATTCAGAATAGCTGCTGCCTTGTTTAGTTCTAAAGAATCTGTTGCTTAAATAGGACTCAAGTATCTCTGAGTAACTTTCCGGTAATATAGTTTTTATTTTATATATTAGACCTTCATGCCAAACCTTATCGAACGCCTGTGCTACATCAAGAAATACTATTGAGCAGACTTCCTTTTTCTCCAGAGAGTTTTCAATTATATTGGTTATGCGGTGAACCTGGTCAATAGTAGAGTGATTAGCTCTAAAACCAAACTGATGACTTCGTATCAGACTACTCCGCTCTATTTTTAGCATTATCTTTCTGATTAACAATTTTTCAAATATTTTTGACATCATGGGAAGCAGAGATATGGGTCTGTATGATTTTACATCGCTTGAGTTTTTGCCTGGCTTAAGGATCATTATTACTTCGGAGACAAGAGGTACATATTTCAAAAGCAGCATTGATAATTTGAGCTAATTTAGCAATAGCTCTAACAGGTAGTTCTTTTAGTACTTCAGTTGTTATGAGGTCATATCCTGGTGATTTGCGTGGCTTCAATTCCCTGTTGATAACCTCAATTATTTCTAGTTCTAAGACAGACGTAATAGTGTCTTCAAGATCATTATTTATGGATTGGTCAGGCAGACTAGGAACTGTACAAGCAGCAGTAAAGACGTCTGCCAAGTAGCTGCTAAACAATGCGGTTTTTTCTGCGTCGTCTCTTAGCCATACTCCATCTGGACTTTTTAACGGATAGTTTTGTTGAACTGGCCTTTTCGTTTTTTTGGTGCATTTCCAAAGCGAATAGTTTGTTGAGCTGTCGTATGTCGTGTTTTAGGGCAAATGAAAGCTAGATGGCGCCAGCAAAAAATAAATGCGAAAATCAGCTGCTATCATGTGAAACATAAAATGAATCAGCA
This sequence comes from Chymomyza costata, assembly GCA_018150985.1. Taxonomy (NCBI): domain Eukaryota; kingdom Metazoa; phylum Arthropoda; class Insecta; order Diptera; family Drosophilidae; genus Chymomyza; species Chymomyza costata. The sequence goes on from JAECWU010000030.1 coordinate 3,812,398, forward strand.
GTTTTTTTGCACTTGCATGGTAATGATCATTGTGGTTAAGGTTCTAATTATTTGGGTAGACCTCCACTTCCCTTGTTAGAGCAACCTTTGGTTCTATGTATAGGCCCATACGCAGCATGAAAAATTTAGGAATGTAATGAAAAACTTAATATAAAAAAATAAAAAAATTTTGCATGCTGCATATGGGCCTTAAAGTATATTATTTTCTTATATGTCATGTATTTTGCTGTACATTGAATTAACGCTTCTAGCGCTAAGACAAAGCAGATGACGTTACTGCTGGCGCCATCTAGCTGTCAATTGGCTAAAAAAAATGGGAGTCACTGTTTGCTTACAAATCTTCTTACCAGAGAGCACAATTATTGGCGCTAAAAATTAAGCTGATTTTTTTGTCACGACGCTTTTTGCGATGCTGCGTACTAGTCTTAAAATAAATGGTTTTTTGACCATTGTTATAAATAAAAGTACAGTCGAACTTCCCTATAAAAAACTCCACACGCATTTTCCATATACCTTCAATCCCCTACGCAAGTTTTTCTTTTTTTTCACAACTACTGTTTTGGTACATATGTAATTATTTTTGTTGTTATAATCGCTAGTAGCGGTGTATTAAATGCTTATAAAAAATATATAATAAATAAAAGCAAGTGTTTAGTTGATTGCAATATAAAAAGATGGCGTACGTTAAAGTCGGGCGCAGACGACTTTGGGATACCCTGTACCACCACATTAAGTCCGAAATATTGCTTAAGACCTCCAAAAGATATTTTATTCGGCAAATTTGGCTACGATATTTTCATAAACAAACAGAAATCAATCGAATTTTGCACCAAACAATTTTTTTGACCGATCGGTCCTATGGGGACTATATGATATAGTCAACCGATTTTAATCAAATTTAGTACACTGATTGGAAACTATAAAAAACTTCTGACTGCCAAATGTGGTTCCGATATCTTTAAAACCAAACGAAACGCAACGAATTTTGTAAAAAAGGCGTTTTTTTGACCGATCGTTCCTATGCTCGTATAGCTCCCATAGGAACGATCGGACAACCGATTTTGATGAAATTTGGTACAATGCTTGGGTACTCTAAAAAACTTCCGAGTGCCAAATTATCGATCTAAAACTTTTGCTTTTTTTCGAGGTCCTCTGAAACACCCCTATCGGAGCTATATAATGTAGTCCCGATATCAAAAAATAAAATAAACTTGTCTCCTATGGATTAATAAGGGATCTAATCTAAAAGTTTGGTTGCTCTAGCTCTTACCATCTCTGAGATCTAGGCGTTCATACGGACAGACGGTCAGACGGACAGACGGACATGGGTATATCGACTGATCACTCTGATCATACTTTAGGTAACTTTGTGGGGTCTCCGACGTCTCCTTCTGTACGTTACATACATTTTCGGCTAGCACAAACACAATATACCCTCTTTACCATACGGTACAGGGTATAAAAATGGTGGACGCTTAAATCGGGCATGGACGACTTTGAAATACACTCACATCGCCATCAAATTGGGTACACAAACAAGCTTTTGCATGCCAAAGAGTCTAGCTGGATAAGTTACTTGAAACTGTCCCAGCCATTTTTAAAAAGTAATGACGAGTTCAATTCATAGGGTTTTTATAAAATTATAGTTTTTAAACAACGCTTTACGGCTTAGTTAAAAAAAACGTATTTTTCATTTTTATTTAATTTGACTAAGCTACTGAATAATTTTGAACCAATTTGTTATTTAATCAAAGTTGGCAATAGGGTCTCTAAAAAAAGAATATTTAATTTTTTTTTTAACCAACAAATTAAAAAAAAAATTATATAACATTTTCTCATATATTTTTTAAGTATGTGCCTTAAATATGTTATTCACAAAAAAAATTTTTTTTTTCCAACTAGACCCCTTGCTTACGATATCCCTTATAAGGCTCTGAAAAGGTTTTGTTTTTTTTTTTGACTGATGGGTTATATTGGCTATATATTTTGTCCACCGATTTTAATATAATAGGACCTTTTTTTTCGAGGTGCTCTACCGATATCGAAAAAATAAATTAAACTTGTTTGGCTGCAGTAGCTCCACTATCTCGAAGATCTATTTATGCTAGTTCTTACAGTCTGCACGATCCAGCCGTTGATATGAACGGCCGGACACACTTAGAGCAATTTCTTTTGTCCTTCTGACCATGTTGGGGGTAGCTTTGGGGGATAACTTAATAAACCCATGAATATACCCCCTTACGTTATGCCCTTAGAGGGCATAAAAATATTGTTATTAATAAAGGAATCCTTTTAAACATAAATGCAAGTGGTGATCTATACCAAACGAAGCAAAATTTTTACAAATTTCATGGGCTAGCCAATAAGACAGTGGGATTTTTTTTGGGGTTGCCTCGTTTCTTTCTAGGTGTTAATTACATCTAACATTTTTTTAGCACTCACATACTATTTTAACATTTAGTTTTGCTTGCATGTTAAAAAAATTAGGCTATGGTGTTGAATTGAAAGCTCTAGCTTTGTAGGTGATCAGATTAACCTCGATCCACGTTGCTCATGGTTGTTACACTTTTATCGGTTTCAAAAAGCGCATTAAAGGGTATCCAAAAAATCACTTTGGAAAGTATCCAACATAAAATGTCCAAACAGTGGCGACGACAGTTGCCCATTTGGCTGCTCCAAAAGTTGCTGCCCTCCGCTATTATTATTATAATATTATTAATGTTGTTGTTTTTGTTTTTGTCGCCTTTGCCACTTAGGTAGAATATATTGCAGTTTGTGTGTCTGCCAATAAGTCAGTTTGGTCCACAAACTAGTCAGTATTTCTCCGGCTTTCCAAAGAAAATTGAAATTTATAATATGACAGCCAGGCAGCCGCCGGTTGCTTAGCTCTGAGCCAATATTACTTGGCAACCTGATGTTTGCTTGTGTTACTTATTGTTCCATTGTTTTGTCGCTTGCAGGTTATTTCCCATTGGGTTCGGAGCATTGTCTAACTTGGATTTGCCTGGATGTTCTATTCTGCACGGCCAGCATAATGCACCTGTGCACCATCTCGGTGGATCGTTATCTCTCGCTGCGCTATCCCATGCGATTTGGCCGGAACAAAACACGTCGACGCGTCACATTGAAAATTGTCTTTGTTTGGCTGCTGAGCATCGCCATGAGTTTGCCACTGAGCTTGATGTACTCCAAGGTAAGTGGTCCACAAGTTTTGGTTTCCCATTTTATGCTAAACCTCTGGCTTATCGTAGAATCACGCTTCGGTGCTGGTCAATGGTACCTGCCAGATACCGGATCCGGTGTACAAGCTGGTCGGCTCAATTGTTTGCTTTTACATACCACTGGGCGTTATGCTGCTCACCTATTGTCTCACCGTGCGCCTTTTGGCGCGACAACAACAAAATCTGGGAGGTGGAAATCCCACATCAGCTGCCACACCAGGCTGGGCCAGCGGTTGGTTGGGTCAAACGCCCGCATTGGGTAAGTGTCCTGCTAGCTTGCTTGTTTGGTTAAAACTTTAGCACTTTGGTGGTTGTCCAAATAGTGCATCCAATAAACACAATAGAGGCAACTTGTGTGTTGCACGTTGTAAAACCACTCGAACTGATATAGTCACGCAATGGAAAGTACGCCCTTAAAGTAACCAGGGTAGTATGCAGACTTTTAGTTAAGAAGTTCCAAAAAATTTGAACTGCTTTGGTTCATTGAATCGGTTTGCAGCTCTTACTATGAAATTTATTTGAAACTGGTATATGTTCTCAGAACCACAAGCCAGAGTTTCTGTTTATGAATGCTCAACTAAGTGAATGCTTTGGTTGCAGTTTGGTGTGAACAAAGGATATGTTTTGAGACCACGTTTGGAAAAAATAAGCTTAGCGCCATCCAAATGAAGGTTGTATAATGCACTGAAGCTGTTTAGTGATTCTTTGAAAGTCTGGCACTGCGTTAAGTCTCGTCTAAAACCAAGGTTACAAAAAGGCTGTTTTCGAGGTGACCTATTAGAATTTTCAGAACTGTCAGCAAAAGCTCAAGCCTTTGTGCTCTGGTAAGATTTAAGTTAGTTGCCTCAAAGTAGCGCGAGAGTTCGGTAACGCAGAAAACTGGTTCAACTTTTGTATGGTAGCTATATGAAAAAGTGTACCAATTTCGATCAAATTTTCCACGTATGCTAAGTTCGAAACAAATAAGAACTGATATAAACTTGATCACGATATTTTAAAAAATAATAAAAAATTTGTTGAACATGTGCTTTATATGTTTCATGACAGTCCACACATTTGTGAGAAGTTTAATCAATATTGGCTTACCATTTCAATTTATCAGAATTGAAACTACGCTCTTTTTTAGAGAGACACGAATAACACACCAGCTCATTGTGTGACCTTCTAATTGTTGGATCATGGGATGGAGGGTTTTTATTTTGTAGTGGTTTGCCATGACGATAGTCCAGCTGTCGAATGGTCAAGGCAATTAAATACCTTGGTCCTTGAAATTTTGATATATAAATAGAACCGCTTGATAATGAGTGGTTGTCAAGCTCAGAATGTACCTGTTTTCCGTTCTTGAGGATGAGTATGTTTTAAGCGTAACAGAAGCAGAAAGAGGAAATGACAAAAAAGATTATGCCATAGCTGCAGTCACACTGAAAAAAAAAAAAAAACAGCAGTCTAGGTGGTATCTGTAAGTTGGATACACTGCAATCCAAAAGGAGCTTTCAGCGACAAGTCTTGTATTGATAAAAAGTGTTGCAAGCGAATTTATCTGAAGGTTTAAGGATTCCAAAAAAACAGAAGCCGTCATAGGATTGAGGAAAGGAACTGCACAACAGGCATTTTCATGAATTTTAATATTTTACATATATTTTAATATCTAACCTACGACAATCTTAAAAATATTCGTATGTGCTATAGTTCCAAAAATATAATATCATTATTGTGAATATGAACGTGAATGTAAAAAATTTCTCAACTCATTCGCAACAGATTGCGTCAGGATTTGTTTAAACCCTAATATAGACTGCGGACTCGACTTTGAAATAATACAGTTAGCAAAACTTTTCCATCCCTGTCAGCAACTATCAGGGTTTAATGTAATATTCGTTTGCGCATTTGTCTGTTGCAAAAATTTGCATTTAGTTGGTTGGAGAGGTTGTTATTATTATTTTTGTTGTGGTCGTCGTCTGACGTCACACTTTATTATGCACAAAAGTTTACATGACACTCAAAAAAACTCTTTGCAACGAAAGTGTGAACAAACAATGCACAAGCGAACCATAAACAGACGAGAGAAGCAGATATAAAATGTATTTCATAAGTTTGGTGACACCTAATTTGTGGCTTACCCCACAATGACTAAGCTCTCTTCTTACAAAACTGGTCCAAACATACTGCAATTTCATTGCCTACTTTTCGGCAGCACTTTAAATGCTGACAACAAAAATCAATACACAAATTTTGGGTAGTCGTGGTGATAACCGACGAGGGGGTACCCTGCACGCCCTTTTCCCAAAAATAAAGTAATTGCAAAAAAATTTTAAATTATGTATAGTTCTAAGAAATTGTCTTAGGATGAACATAGGATGCTTCTCTTTGCGTACGCTTGCTAAAAATCATGATATCAAAAAAAGCGCTTATGGCAACTAGTCGACTTCTTTATCACCTTTCTCCCCCAAACTTCTTGTTCCATCCGCCTTTCATTATCTCCCAACTGCAATCTGAGAGCTTAGCCGCCCAGCCACTCTACTTGAACAAACTTTGGATCAGACTTTTGCTTGGTGTTAGAGTATCTCCTACCTTGACGGAGTTGCTTCCTTACTTCGCTCAAGTCAGACATAATACGTAATCCCTCAGCTAGCAACAATAGAGAGGGTTGTGCTTTTGGCATAGGCTGAGTATCTGGTCAAATGTGGACTTACCGGACCTAAGATCTCAATGTGATGCGATGAAAGAAGAACGAAGATAAGAGCATGCCTCTACTGTAGCCTAGTTGGCACAAACACTCCATGTTGTTATCCCATGGTTAGCTGCTCGTATTGGTATCCAGTTTTAGGGTAAAGAGCTAATATGATTATTGAGATCAAAAAGCAGGGTCCAGGGAATTGTCATATGTATAATAAAACACTCTCTCAATTAAAAATATAATCTAAGCTTTAAATATGGATGGATCCTCTTAAAAATTACAACTTCCGCAAAATAAGAAGGTACTGTATTTCAAGTGAACTAATTTAAACAGAAAATTCATTAGGCAGGATGTGCGTAGAGCTTGCGATCTACCATATAATGAAAAATATAGACGTTGCCCCCGTCAAAGATTCAGCTGAGTTGACGACCTCGCCAATAAGGCGTCAGTAGGGGCTTTCTAAACAAAAAACCTTCAACGCATCTTTGGGCCGATTAATGCGGATGGTTATATCCCAATTCGTGTGAACTGTAGTTCACTATACGGCGAAATTGACTTAGTCAGGCGCATAGAATTACCACATTTGTGCTGGTTTGGCTACGTTGTTCGAATGCATGAGAATGCTCCAACAAAAAAGCTATTGACAATCACTTGAAAGACGTCGACTGACGCACGCCTCTAATGAGTAGAATCTTCGTAGCCGTAGGAAAAGGCACAAACCGCTGATAATCCCTGCTGCCAAGACCTATAACCAGTTGCAATGGCTAAATAGATAGGTATGCTCAAAAGTACGGTTTGAGATATAAAAAGTAAACAAAAATGATTTCCCTTTGTCTCAAAGATCTTAGACACTAGGCAGGGTTATGCGTAGGGTTTGTGACCTACAACATGAAAAGAATACATTTCCCAATGGTCTTCGAGATTTAGCTTATGTAAACAGACGTACCAACAGTCAGATAGATCTACTCTCATGGCTTTATTTGGTCGTCTGTCACTCGTCCTGCTTACTGTATATCACAAACATTAAGTCTATAATACCCTTGATCCAATTCGTACAGGGTATAAATAAAATGCAGCATATTGCAGATGTGGAAAATAGTTGTAGGGCATTGAGCCAATCAAAGTGCATTCAGGCATAAGTGTATATGTGTGTGTGTGTGTTTAAACTGCGTGTATGTGTGTGCTTGTGTGTTTGCTATGTAAGTGGCAGTGCAGTTATTTTAAGCTAAATCTGCTGTAAAGCGCCAACATTTTGCACAGGCACGTAGCCTGGGTTCCGGCTAAGTCTGCGGCTATGGCTACGGCTTCGAGTACGTATACGCCTCGTTGCTATCAGCAGCTGGAGCTCAAACACATACACAGGGGCGCACACATTGCTGCACATACATGTATGCGCTCGTGTGGATTTATTAGCGCATTTATTTAGTTCATCTTTGGTATGTGACTTTCGAGCACTGCGAACTTAAACAATGTTAAACCACGGAACTTCATTTAGTTTTTTGTTTTTTTTTATTTTACTTTTGTTACAGAACGTCGCTGCACTTGGCGGCGTTTACTTAAGCCCGGACAGAATCATGCCTCCTCCGTGCTGCATGCACATTCGGCCAACTCAACGGACACGGATCTCTCAACACTCGACAATCATGAGCTTTGGCTGCCCGATTCTAGGTAAGTGCGTGCTTTGAAATCCGAAAGATGCAAGCCAGAGGTGGGTGTGCATAGTAACATGGTAACGTTAACATTGCTAATTGAAAAGAAATGCAAAGTTCCAATGAATTTGACTTAAGTTTGGGAAGCCAATTAATCGTAATATGGCATGTTAAAAGCCAATTAAGGAAAAAATGCAGCAGTGCATTAAGCTTATGCTTTTCGCCGTAATTCTTAATGGATAATATATTTGAAATGAACAATTAGTGATGAGCTTAAATGGATTTTTGTCAATTAACTTTTCTTGGAAAGATTTATACCAGTTCACTACGTTTGTTGGATGATACTATAGAAAAGGCTAAAACTCTAAGCTATTCATCGTTTAATTGGCATACACTTATATTTTAATACATTTTTGGAATAATTAGAAATGAGTTTTCCAAAAAAAAAAGACTTTTTTATAAAACGGAGCTAAATTAACACCATATAGTGTTTTTCGGCCAGATATCTTCCAATTGTTCCGCTACTTTTGGAAAAAGATTCTCATAGTCTAAGATCTTTAGTCATTTTTTCTTCTTCTTGGCAACTATGGCAGCTAAAAACCTAAACCAGAAATTTGATCGAAGGCATGGCCCTTACACCGGCTACAAAAACTTTTTTTTCTTCAAGCTACCGTCACGAAAAACGAAAGCAGTAATCTCCTTGCCGTTCTCAATAAGCTGCACTCTCATGCATTTGCGAATGGCAGAGTTAAGCTGCTTGGTTTTAACACCAACCATCTCGAGCACAATGCTCTGGGCATGCGAAAGTATTGGCCTTCCATCTGGTAAGCAAATGGGCCTTCTGTTAATCCTTGTCAGCCCAACATTGGTTGCAACGATGTTTCACATGCTTTGTGGCAATACGCAGAAATTTGGTTTGCCCAAGACTTTCCAACTATCTGAGGCAATGGCAGAAATAAAGAAGAAGAAAAAGAAGAATGAAAGCACTTTAAAAAGCTCTTAATATTTCAAGTTCTGTTTAGCTTGGGTGAAGAATTTTTTAAAGAGCAATCAATGGTTTTTAATTCTTTATAAAGTTACGTTTTACGTCGATTTGGAAATTTCACTTAAGATTGCTGTGCTTTCTTGTTTACAGAATCAACTTCGAAAACTTCTAGCATACTAAGTAACTTAATAGTCCTTGGAAAGACGACTTGATTTAGTTTTGGCACGACAAATGTGCAAGATGAAGCCCCATAATTGACGTGAAAATCTGTTACGTTTTGAGTTATCATCTTTAGAACTTAAATATTTGTCTTAAGCTAAAACACACATCAAAGATGTTTGGTATTAGATTCGAAAGTGGCTTCTAATTTGGCCTGAATTGTAAGACTTTTTTTTAAGTCGAGCGTACGCAGCTGACCGAAACTTTTTTGATCGAGCTGGCAACGCGTATATTAAATATTCATGTAAGGCTACCCTGCGTATACGTAATTTTATTTATATAATTGTATTCCAAGAAAAAAAAACTTTTTCTACTAGCAAACAAACTTTTTGATCAATCGAACAATGCCTTTATACTAATACGTATACGTAATATTATACGTATACGTAATATTATGTGACTTATGCAACTGTTAAGTTATCAGCTCATTATATGTTCAACTTTGTAACAAAAATTGAATAATTTTGTTCAGTGTGCATTATTATGATCTTTATGTTATACTTAAATGCTTACTTCATCTTGATATTATTTGAATCTGCGAAAAACAAAAAGTTTTTTTTACTTTAATTTACCTTTGAATCCAAATTATTTGCGTAAAAATAACGATTTCGGGTGCAATCTTTGGTATTTGTTTAAAACTAGCTGAAAAATTTAACTTTTAAAAAGAATTCCAAGTACTTATTTAAACTTTTCACGAAGATGATGGGAAAATTGGAAATAAGTCGGCTTACGATATATATTGAACATGTTTCTTTGATATTGTTGCTGTCAGCGATTACCAGCACTTTTGAAGTGTTTAATTTGATTTTCGTTGAACTTTTTCTCTGAAAAATATTCAATTTCAAAATGTTGCACATAAAAAAATTTAATATGCACTCTATGTACAGCCTTGACAACACTCGATTGTATTGTATGCATATAAAGAACATTTTTTGTATGCCTTTATAAATTTCAAAATACTTAGGCGCACGTATGAGAGTTTTTAAAGATTCGTTCTGCTCGTGCTCGTGCTGCGCCACGCCTCAAAACTTTGCAACTCATCCACTCATCCACCTCTACAAATTGCATACTAAAAACTCAAAATGCCATTAACCAGAAACACATTGAGTGCGATAAACTGACATGATGCACTTACAGCATACCGGAGGCAACGCCAACAACGATGACAGCACTGCATCAGTTTGGCGCTGAGATGCTAAAACTTTCACGTGGTTTGGAATCTGTGGCATCCTCGTCGACAACGGGCTCACCCACCAAATCCGAATTTTCCATTTCCAATCATTTGCAATTTCCCTGCAGCCCGCAGCGCTATGTCTGCTCAAACCAGCAGCAGCAGCCACATCAGCAGCAGCAGCAGCATCAGCACACTCAGATGGCGTCTCATCTGCTACAACATCAACAGCAATTAATGACACAGCACCATGGTATAGGCGTTCCAGGTTACTTGCACCAACAACAACCAGCACAGCAGCAGACGTCTCCCAAAAGCCGGCAACAGAATCTGTCAACAACAGGACATCCCTACTGTGAAGTTCTTGGCATGGAGCGTGAGAGCACGCGCAATTCGTTGGCCAGCAGTCGGTTTGGTGAGCAGAGTGAGGGGTAAGTGTGCACAAAAACTTTTTGGCTAATTGAAAACTTAATTGCATGTAAATTTTTGCATTGCCTCGGCCATGGTCGTCTGCCTTTTTTAAGTGAAGGGGCCCCCTTCCTGGTTGGCTTCTGCTTGAAGGTCGACCGCAATAAATGAAAAAGCAATAAAATAAACAAGTTTTGTGTCAACGGCGTGCGCTGCAAAAGGACCTAGAAAATCCAATTTAAACGGCACCTTTTTTTATACCCGTTTAACTGGAACTTTTGGCATGCTCACTTGACCACCTGACAAAAGACCACCAAAGAAACTCCAGAATCGTTTAAAAGGGCTGCCTTCATTGTTGTTGTTGAGCACAGCTTAAGGCGCCCAGCTCCCAGCTCGCAGCTGGTTGGTTGCCTTTTTTATGCCCTGCTCCCGGCGGGTAAAGGGTATATAAAGTAAGCGCAAATAATTCGCCTTGAGGAACATAAGTGCTTTACAAAGGAAACCAAGACGATCAGTTTCAGAATTCCATCCGCCGTGTTGTCTATTGCACAAAGAGGACCATAATATTTTTTTAAAAATTCTGAAGGTCTTTACTTGCATACAGTCTTAATATTCTGCCGTGAACACGAACTTTATTGCAAGCCACCAGGAACTTGCAGAGTTATATGCAAAAGTGAACGATTTTGAAACCACTCTGCCATAAACTTTCCAAAAAACAATCTCTTGGTAAATCTGTTTGTCACCAAAATAGGCTTGTAGGCTCATGTGAGCCCAAACACGATTATAGTATGTATAACTCAACCCAGCCCCACGAAACACTATTTTACTATTCATACCATGTCCTTCCAATTCGAAACAAACTACTACAACCAACCTAGCTTTTAAAGCGACTTAAAATCGTAAAATTAAGGAGCTTACAGTGTATACTATAGTCGTTATATTTCGACGGAATTGCACTTACTTTCTGTTGGGTTTTCTTTGTGTGGTACGAATTGAAACGCCCTCAGGCCTTCGAACTAAATGTTTTTCTTTTCTTTTTTGCTTGTTGATTATTTTTCTCAATTTTTTTTTTTAATACCCACTCTTTTTTAGGCTACTCCTTTTATTGTCCTTCCGCCTTTGACTTGTTGTGAAATTTTTCGTAATAATTAATGAGTCCTTTTTTGGTAAATTTTTTTGGTTTGCGCTTTTGCTTTTTGCTTGCTAGGGCGTTTGCGGCGGGCTCGGTATGGCAAAGGAGCAGAGGTCTTTAAAATTACGTTTGAGCTGCTCAAATGATTTGTTGGGCATTTTGCTGCTTTTGCTTCCTACTCAATGTTTTTCTCATTAATTTTCTAATTTTACTTAAATATGTTCGCAAAAAACTCAATTAAAAGAGTTGCCATTTTGTGGAAAATTTAATAAATTTAATAAGTGCCAAGAACGAACTTAAGCTATAATTTGTTCGCATTTGTTTAGATAATATCTGTAACCAGTTTTAGATAAACAGCTCCTTTGACTAGGGATTTCTAGATATTGAACTTAATTGTGAGCAGGGTTTCTTGACACATAGGACCGAAGAAGAGAATGCCTATTACCCATAATATTGAAAAATTCTGTGTTAATTCGGAAGAAATCATGAAACAATTAAATTTGTTTACCTTAAAACAAAACAGATATAACATTTAAGTTACTTTTACGAGTTCCAATTTATCTGATACAAATAAGCTAAGAAACAATCCTTATTTTTTTCCCTAAGGATGTAAAAAGCCGTAGTGGAGTCAGCTCAGACCAGATAATACAATATCAGTGCCATATCTTATAACCTTTTTATGGGTTCAGCGTTGACCCCTCGCGAATATGTAATGGTGACGTAAACGCTGCACAGTGGTATAGAATACGAAAAAACGTTGCAAGAATTATATTTTCTTAATATTGGAATATTTTTATGAGCTAAATTGTAGTTGAAAAATTCTTGGAGGTTGCATGAAAGCAAAGCTATACAATATGTTGTGGGAGTTGGATTTTGTTGCCGGTGCAGTATTTGCCTTTGAAGACTGTCAAATAAATGTAGGCATATATTGTTTCATATATAAAGAATCATTTTTTTTATATATTTTTTTGTTTCAGTCGATAAATTTAATATTACTTTACTTTTTATACCCTATACCATATGTACCACAAGGGGTATATTAAGTTTGTGCAAGCAGAAAATGTATGTAAAATACAGAAGGAAACGTCGGAGACCTCCCAAAGTTACCTAAAGTATGATCAGGGTGACTAGAGAAGTCGATATCTCGATGTCCGTCTGTCTGTCTGTCTGTCTGTCTGTCTGTCTGTCTGTATGAACGCCTAGATCTCAGAGATGGTAAGAGCTAGAGCGACCAAAGTTTTCAGATTAGATGCGTTATTATGTCAGGAGAGACAAGTCGGGGCAATACTATATGGCTCCCATAGAGGTGTTTCAGAGGACCTCGAAAAAAACCAAAAGTTGTAGATGGATAATTCATTTTTTTATAAATATATCATAACCAAATTTGATCAAAATCGGTTGACTATATAATAGCTCCCATAGGAACGATCGGTCAAAAAAACTTTTTTTATACAAAATTGTGTTTCGTTTGTTTTGTGAAGATTTCATAACCAAATTTGGCACTCGGAAGTTTTTTAGAGTTCCCAAGCACTGTACCAAATTTGATCAAAATCGGTTGAAAAAAACATTTTTGGTTCAAAATTCGTCTGTTTTTGGTTGTTTATGAAGGTATCGTAAATGTCTTTTGGTGGTCTTAAGCAATATGTCGGACTTAATTGCAATGTGGTGGTACAGGGTATCCCAAATTCGTCCGCGCCCGACTTTAACGTACGCCATCTTTTAGACACTTATTAAAGTTATTATTGAATGAGTCTTTAACTTGTAGCTTTTTTTGCAACTTTTTGCTTCCAATTTCTGAATAATAAATTTGGGCACAGGTCATCAGTTGTCATCAGCTGTCGGTAGCATTGTGAGTGGCAAAATGCATTTGTTTAGATTTAATCTTGGCATTTCTTTTGATTTTAAAAATTTCTTCCAAAACACCTATTTTCTCCTCAAACAGCTACTCCATAATGCTGAGTTTTTTAATTTTGAACTCAAATAGGTTTTTTGTCATTTTTTCTCCAACATGGTTTTAGGCATTTTATTTAGATTTAAGATTAAAGAAAAATAGATTAATAAAAACACCTAAGCACAAAAATTCTACATATTACCTTTTTTTTTTAATTTTGGTCCTTTCAGCTGATGCATGGTTCGAAGTATTCTGTATTTACTCATGCTTATTCTTATGTAAGCTTATTTTTAAATTCTCTTTGGGATCGCGATTTGATAGTATAGAAATTTAGGGCAGTTTTACTAAAAAATATTTTTATTTTTTTTTGGTATCTTTCATGCCTGAAAGATGAAATCAAATCCGAAAAAGCTGCCAAAAATTTCCTAGGTTCTCATTTCTTCTTATTCTTGATTACAAGTATTTACATTAAACATCCTATGTTCAAGTTGCTTTTCTTTCACAATCTCTGTGCTTCTTTTCTGAATGCACCAATCGCCAAAAATTGATATTTTATCATATCGGTTGGATCACGCCCATTCTAATCTCTCATATAAGCCCCATTGCACATTGGGCCAGAAAGTCGATTTTTTGGCATAAATTCAAAAAATTCATAAAAACAAAATCGTTTTTTAACATTGCCATTTTGTAGTCACAAATATTATTGATTTTATTGCAACCCTGAAGTTTTGGCAGCCCTTCAAAGTTACTTGTCGATCAGCTGCGCGTAAAAACTAAAAGTAAAAACGGCGCGAAAATTTTTGTTAACTTTGCGAGCCTGTATATTTAATAGTTTTAGATAATAAGTTAATATTAATAATAGAAAATAAAGGTACGGGTATGTAGAATTTTTATGATAAAAAGGTGTTTTCTAATATTTGTTAATTTTTTATATACATGTATTGTTTTGTGTTGTCCTAAATTAGAGAAAACTTAACCAACTTGCCCGTCTATTATGGAATAAAAACTAACTTTCTGCAAGCTTCTGCAAAAAAGTATTAATCTAACATTAAAGTACAAAACAAATACTAATTTACCCTTTTTATGCTTTTTGCGGGTTTTTGCGGCTTTTCGGGTATTGCCATTTTGAAGCTAAGGTTAAGTTCTGCTATGCAACGCTGCTCAATATCTGGAATGACAAAAGTCGAAAGTCCGATGTTTCGCGTTGGATATTTCATAAACTTCAAGACTACAACTTCAGCGCAGAGAAAAAATATGAAATTAATGCAAAAACTAAAAACTTTTTTATTCATATCCAAAGAAACTTGCCAAAATGCGGCAGAAATTTGAAAACTTTTAAGGGAAAACATTTCAAGTGGCTATCGTCAAAAATGATTTTTTCATTCGATAGCTTAGGTTCGAAATCTTCAACCAATCCTATAAAGTAATTTTTAAACACAGTAGGGCTTTCACCGATGGAATATAGCGATGCTGGACCACGTTTAAAGAGAAATTTAGCATCCGATCTAGCAGATAAAAAATCAAATGAAAAAGACACGGCTTTAATATTGAAAAATACTTTGCTTGCTTCAAATGGCCGAAAACGAGTAAGAAAAAAACCTTTTTGTTTCGGAGCGAGTACTCTTAAAGCCCTCTGAGGCTTTGGCGTTTTTGCCAATATTGCAACATTCGGGAGCTTCACAAAAGCCGATCTTCCGATATTTGTCCCAGTTACTAGTACTAGTAAGAGAAGCCAAATCCAAATGTAGGCCTTTGGGAATAATGGTAACCGATAAATAAAAGATATGCTCAAAGCAAAAGAATACTATTATCGGCAGCTGTGATTGACCTTATAGAACCGAAAAGTTTTAAAAATAATTGTGATAATTATATCCTAAATAATAATAGTAATTTTACAGATATTCATAGCGACACTGATAATTGTAACACTTCCACAGATAATAGCACTGATGATTCTGAAGACGAAAATGAAAATGTCTTTTCATCTGAATCATGTGGAAATCGACTGTTAAAAATTGACCTTGCTTTATTCGAAATTTTCATATTATTTATAAGCTAAAATTTAAATTGGCATTAATAAAACTAAATTATTAATGTATATTTGAAAATCGCGTCAGGAATAGTGCAATAGTCAAAAAATCACACCCAGCAAAAATGCACCTTATATGGGCGGGGTGAGTGGGCGTGGTCGGATCGGTCTGAAATTTATCTCAGTTCTTATATATGTCATTACAAACAAAAAAACCAAATTTCAAGCCTGTAGCTTTATTTTTCGAATTTATGCCAAAAATTTGGCTTTCTGGCCCAATGTGCATTGGTCCATTTGCCATCTGTTCAACACTGGGCTTTAAAGAAGCTATTTACATCGTAGTCTTGAAAATACTTATAGAAAATTATTTAAAATTAGCAAAATTATAGCTAAATCAATCTCAAGATCGTCTTCTTTCAATAGTACACAGGAACTCTTTAAAGAATCTTCCTCATCATCAGAGTCTATAGCTGAGTCCAACTTATTAACATTATCATATCATAATGCTGTCTTCTCTGAAAAAGTGCAAATTTTGATTCCATACTATCTTGATATGGAAAAATAATCTTTTGATCAAAATTTTTATATTTTAAGCCAGCGATGGGCAAAACTACTAATGAAATTTTTTGTGCCTGTGTGCGTAAACAAAAAAGAGCTTTCGCAAAGACCAAGGTACAATGGGATAAATTATCTTTTTTTGGCATAGTTGTCATTAAATTCGACAATATTATCGACTTTTATTTTATGCGGGACGTATATGTTATTCTCTGCACACTGAGCAGAGCGATTTCGCCCAAAAATTCGGATAGGGTCGTGTCGATCAGGGGCTAACCTACAAGAGAATATGACTTGCTCGCAGCATTACTTAATTCATATAACGCCAGCCAGACTCGCAAATTTTAATGACCAACAAAATCCAAATATACGCAGAGTCCGTACCGTTCGTGTTTTGACATGTGACTATGCTTTGCGTTCCATTGTAAGACTAGCTGACAAGTACGAGACAAGCTTTTACGGCAAAAAGCTCTTTTTTCGTATGTGTGAAAGCTCTTTGGCACGCGTGTCGTCTAAGTGCCCACAGCTGTTTTAAACTCGATATAAATACTCAATTCACCAGTTAGATTTGAGGTGCCGCCACTAAAAGAGAGTTGCCACTAAGATCCAAAAATTTTTGTTACTTCTAAAGGCCTATACGCAGTTCGAAAAATTTCGAAATTATTCGAACTGCGTAGACCCCTTTTAAGTTAAAATTAAACAACTGAAAATTCGTTACCAAAAAATTATGAAGCTTATGGGTTTTTGAGTCACAGCGCACTGTGCGACATTCAGGGGTTTTTTTTTTTTTGTATCGCTCAACCCTTAGGAGTAAGTAGTGTGCTCTTAGAATAATATTATAATAAGTATTATATTTTTGCGATTCGTACTCAAATAAACATCCTCTCCATTTATATCTAATTGCTTTACGTGTCGACTAATTATAAGTTGTCCTAGGTATCATCACAATTACGCAACTTATGAGTAGAGAGCACTAAAAAGCTTTTTAAAAATTTAAATATTGTTCGTAACAAAGTTACCTGTCATCAGCAGTTTCACAAACATCTAACAAGTAAATAAAAAGCACCTAATGTATATAAGTATCTACTCCCAGATCGTGTTCAGAGTGGTCTGCAACAAAACAACAATACTTGGACATGGACCATAAGTACCTACCTCCAAGGCAACAACATTGCCTCGTGTTGTGGTCAAAAGGCTTATGCTCAAAAGTAGACTACACTTTTCTTTAATGTGCATAATAAATGCGCTTTGTGGCTGCCGCTACATTTTATTTACCTTCCATTCATATTTTCCCATTGTAGAATTTCTTTTCATATCCTTGCAGTGGGTAATTTTACGGTGTCATAAATTTCGTAACAACGAGAGGGGGTTGCATACTTTTTGCACTGTAAAGCAAGTACATTGAATATAGTTTGGTAGAAGAATTTATCAATATTTGAAGTTGAGTCTTTTAAATATGCATTCAGGATGACTTTTTGGGGTTTAAGGCACATCTGAAAATCAGGCAGCTCAACTACCCCTTGAAGATTGGACAAAAAAAAAATGTTAAAAGCAAAAGTAAAAGGGAAAAGTTCTAGAGGCTCGAGGCTCTTAAGCTCGAACTTTAAAATAAATAATTGTTTTGGACAGTTAAATGGTTTATATGTTAATACTTTTAAAAATTTTTTCCATATTTAAAAAAAAAATGTAAAAAAATCGTCGATTGTTTTCCCTTCTATTTATTGTATAAAATTGTAAAAAATTAAATTTAAGTTGTTAGCTTTTTTTTTAATTTTTTAAAATTATTAAGTTGAATTGTTTTTAGTTTCTATCTAGTAGAAATTTTTCAGCAACAAAAAAGTTCGAAGTGTAAATATATGTAAAATATTTTTATTTACTTAGTGGTTAGTTAGATCCACTTTGCGTCTTTCAAATTAGGTACCTCAAAATACCAATTCGTCTAATTGTCTAGGGTATCTAAACTTTCGTACTCCCAAGTCTAATTGTTTTTTTTTTATGTTCTTATTTTTCATCTCGTTTCGCTCGGCTCATTTCGCATTCATTTTAATAAAGCGCATGAATTTCGAGGTGGTTTTGTGGTCTCGTTTCGTTTTGTTTCATTCAGTTTTGTTTTGTTTCGTTTCGTTTGTTTTGGGTTAGCTTTGTATGCAAATTTCCGACTCTCATTGTGTGTATCTGTGTGCCGGCGCGTGCGTGTATGTGTGTGTGTGTGTGAGTAGCTCTACTTTGGCAACTTCATTTGGTGCGTGTAAATTAAAAAGCGAAAGCCATGAAGCCCATCAAGAAAACCAGCGACACAGCATGAGCTTTGGTAGCGGCTCACCTTGGCGCCAGTTGGAGCTGCTAATGAAGACGTCAAGTCGGCTGAGCTGGATAAGCGGGTTGTGAGGGTTCGCTAGGGGACGTCTGGGTTAAGAAGAGACTTCAAGGTTAAGGAGTGGGCGTGTTAGGGCTTGAGGGTATGCCTCATTATGCAGCCTTGCCACTTTTGATTTATTTGCACGAGACGCGCGCATAAATTGAGATGCGTCGAGTGTGTGTATGTGTCCCCATCTGTCTTTGTACGAGGGCGGATTGAGAGGTTAACGATTTTTAGACTAACATTTATCAAAATACTAATGCAAAATTTGAGTTTGACAGCATTAAAAAGCAAAAAACCCATTAATTTATACAAAAAGTGCACCAAGATTTATTTTTTTAAGTTAAGAAACCAAGTTAAGGATTGACAAATAATATGTGGACACTGCATCAATAATTTTAATGGCTAAGAAACTATTAACCGCGTTCAGTTGTGGCCAAATCTGCAAAAGCTAGTCGAAAGTTCGTGTCGCCGAAGATAGCGACTTTGGTTGAACCTTAATGATGTTTATAATCTTCGAGAACCTTTTTTTTTTCGAATAGAAAATATATGCAACTTTGTTGTCTATGCGTTCTATTCTATTACGATAGAGGTAATGGGAGATATGTAACGTCTTGGCTTTTGTGCCGCTTAAAAAAATCCTGTCATCATCCTCCTCCAGCTCTTATTAAACCACAGAAGTTCATATGTTCGCTTTGGATTGTACCTTGGTCAAAGTGCTTTGGAGATGTTACAAGCGCACCTATCCCTACCTCATTCTGTTTATCGCTGTAATTTTAAAGGTGTCAATTGGTAGAGCAAGAGCCACTGGCAGCGCTAATTGGTTCCTGTCAAACTCCTCCGTCCCCTCGTTATCGGTTATCCGACAGAGGTTGATTCAGTGCTGTGTCTACATTACCAAAGCAAAAATCCGCAACTACAGCGAAACAGATATGATTCTGAACAAACTATTTATTTAAAAGAGTTTAAAAAACTAAAAATAAGACAAGATCCTATGTGCCGATCTTAAAGGAAAAAATATCGCTGACTTCTTAGACCACCCTCGTATTGCTATGCAAGTGTGCGTGTGACAAAGCAAGCGTATGTGTCTGTGTCGGGTCTTTGTTTTGTGGCTGCCTCATTATGCAAGTAAAACAAAGCGCCACATGCTTGTGCCGCTTTGAGTTTATTATTGTTTCAACCACAAAGGAATTACACAGCTGCCAAGCTCATCAAGTCAGCGCCAACTCAATGCTGCTACAAGCACCTCTGCCACTTCCCACTGCTTGCAGTTGCCACATGGCAAATTGTAGCCAACTTTGTGGCACATACGCGTGCAGCCAAACTCAATGGTTGTTCGCCCGCTCGCATCGTTTCCTCTTCCGGCAGACAGCACAATTGGGTTGCGTTATTTTTTTCCTAATTTTTTTGTTACAACTCTGCTGCCTTGCCCCGGCAACGCCATTGTGCGCCGTCACAATTGCTCGCCATTGTCAGCGTCATGCAAAATGCTTGCGCCCAAAAGCTGGCAACAAAAATTTTGAACGCCAGCTGACTGTCAGAAAATCATGAGACGACAAATTGTCAAACAATTAGAATTTTTACTTTCTTTGCTTTTCTGCAGCGTTTTTCGACTTTATTCACACAAAAGCGTTTCTCAAATTTAGCGCCACTTCAGACGAGTCCAAAAAGTGGCAAGCAATATGCTAAAGCCATGGCCAAAATCCATTTTATTGATTAAGCCATTCAACTGTCAAACAAACTGCCAAATATGAGCACAATTGGTGGAAAGCAAAATGCATAGTCAAATGGCAAAAAAAAAAAAAACAAATTTGTTAGCAGTCAGGCCACATCCTCTTTAGTTGCAGCCACAATGCGGACAATGGAACCAATCCTTGCTCTAGCAATTCAATGCAGCTTAAGTTTTTATTTATTTAAAAGTACTTTAGCTTTACTTTTAAAGTCAATTGCTGAATATAATGCCATTTGAACGAAAATTGATTTTTCATTAGTGCATTTTGGGTTTTAACCTATATTAAAGTTTTAAAAGGGTTGTACTCTAATCAGACCATATTTATACAATATTTGGATTGCTGAGTATGAATTCTGTTTTCCGGCTAAATACTTTTCCGAAACAATATTTGAAGTTGATCTTCCAAAAATTGATAAAATAGTTTCTTTACAAGAGGCTGAAATATTATGCATAATATTTTTTGCAATTTACGCTCACATTGTAAAAGTCAAAGCTTCACGCCAATAATTACTCTTTCAGGAAAATTGGCTGCCCTGATGAGCGCAATGCACTGACTGTAAAACCTTTTCTTAGCTCCCAAAGCTCCATAAATAGCATTACAATATTAAAAAAGATGAGATTCCTAAGCTTTTAAATTTATTTTATGTTTTACTTACGTGCTTCCCTTCTCTTTTTGCTTTCTTGCAGAACCCTATCTCAGCTATCACAACGTTTGCGTGCCTATAAGAAAAGAAGACGCGCCTCCTCGGCCGTTTCGGGCCGAGAAAAACGTTGTGGTGAGCAAGACGACGATGCCGAAGAGGAGGAGGACACGCTCACATTGCAGCGTCGCAAACGCTTCAATAGCTTGCCCAAAAATGCTCTCTTTACGCGTCATACCACACTACAGGAGAGTCTGGATGATGCTGACGACCTCAGTGGACCGCAATCACAGCAGTCCACATCCATAGACAAGAGCTGCCACTCGGATACCGAGCTGGATCAGCAAAGCAAAGGCAAGCAGTGTCGTGGCATGGAGCAATCACATCAGTCGGATTACCTGCAGCTACCATCGATCTGCACCTGTCCCTACTTTGGCGATCGTCCACTGCAAAACTGCGTCAAGACTGCAGAGGTAAAGATAATTTCTTCCTCTTTCAAGGTGACCACTACCACGACAGCCACTGCCACTGCAGTGAGCTCTTCACCCAGCGAGATAGATTTGCTGCTTTGCACCACCAGCGCAGCGGTGGTCACCAAATCTCTAACCAGCAGCATCAGCACTACAGCAACAACTGCTGCAGCGGCCAGCACTTTAAGTCCACACTCTGTGCATCAGCAGCATCATCAGCATAACTCTGCCAGCGGCAGCTCTTTGACGGTGCACTCCAACAGCGATGGCAGCGGCTATTTAGCCGCACCTGGCACACCCTGCCCGGGCCGACGCAAGCTTAGCATATCAAAGACCGCTTCGGTGGTGACCTGGGATTCTAGTCGCCATCGACGCCGTGGCTCTAGCTTTGGCGGTGTGCGCACTTCGCTGCTGCTGACACCGACGAAAACCACCACGGTGCCCACCTCTAATTCCGCTACGCCGCTGCGTCGCTCGGCTACGCTGCGCAGTCACAACAACATGAACTATCATCCGCACAGCAGCAGCGAGCTGAGCGGTGGTGCTGGCAGCAACTCCGCCGGTCTCAAGTCCAAGTCGAAGACGCCGCAATCATCGCCTTGTCTATTGCAGCGTCAGCAAACCGTGCGCTCTCATCATTCGCGCAACTCTAGTGTTATATCGCGCAATTCCTCGCGCCATGGTCGCATCATACGACTGGAGCAGAAGGCTACCAAGGTGTTGGGCGTGGTATTCTTTACCTTTGTTATACTATGGTCACCCTTTTTTGTGCTGAATTTATTGCCCACTGTTTGTGACGACTGCGAGGAGCGCATGAGTCATTGGGTCTTTGATGTGGTAACCTGGCTGGGCTATGCCAGTTCCATGGTCAATCCCATATTTTATACAATTTTCAATAAGGTCTTTCGACAGGCCTTCAAAAAGGTCTTACTCTGCCGCTACTCCAATTCCAGCAGCTGGCGACCCAGCAGATAGCAGACACCGGTCAAACCGGGCAAGATTAAGCCGCTAAAATGTGCCAGCGTGGACTTTGAACCACGCTGCACTGCAGCTAGAACTGGTGAAGCAGCGGGCAAACGTTTTCTGGCCAGCGCGCTTAAAAGCAGCTCCAACAATGGCGGCACTGAAGCCAAAGCGTCTAGCGGTTGCAGATAAAATAATAGGGCTTGGGATAGGGTTGAAGTAAAATCTTTGTGGTATGCTTTTCAATTATGTTTTTGTGCTCTTGCGCACAACGTGACGTATACGCAATACGGCTGATTCTACTTGAAAACTCTACAGGCTATTATTCCACATGCTCTCAAATTCTTGTGCGTCTACGTGTGTGTGTATTTGTGGGTTGTTCTGGGGATTAAGTGCTTATGTGTCTCTAATTAATTTCAAATTCAATTTGCATCCCATTGAGCCAAGTGCCACTGGCACCACCCGCCTTTTGCTTGGAATTTGAAACGGCTTGCAACTGACCGGCTTATGTATATGACAGAATCTTGGCAAGCGGCTTATAGATAAAGGGTATGAACATATCGTTGTCTAATTGTGGCTTCCAAGCACATTAGGTTTGTCTCTTGTCTTGGCCACGTTTCAGTTTCATGACATTTGCCTGGCTAGAAACTTGTTTTGCCGTTGGCATTTAATTCGGCCTTCAAGTAGACCACACAATTTTCGACCGGAAATTCTATTGCGGCTAACACACACACACGCACACATCCAAACAAACTTTGGTTTAAATTGTTGTTATACATAAAAGCATTTGGAAAACATTTTATTGCCCATTTTAGGCGAATTTTAAAATTGCTATCAATAAATTTATGCGACTGTCCGCAGATATTGCAATTATGTGTATAATTTATGGCAAAATTTTTAAGCTCCAAATGCGTAGTAAAAAAAAGTTGACACACTGAGAGAAAAAGTGTGACTTGAAAATAGTAATTTAACATTATTATATAAGCTAGCGCAATTTTATGCTTGAGGAAACTACAACAGACTTTGTTCTTAACTTTTATATGTCTTATTTTTATTATGCACTATAATTTTTTTATTCACTAGCAAAAAAACGTTAAGGGCGTTATTCAAAAAGTGAGCTTAAGAAAGCTGAAATTATAAATGCAATTTTTTAAATGGAGCTTAATTTTTAAGTTTATAATATTGTAGTTAGTAGGTACTAGGTTAGAACGGCTGTCGGGGTCTGAGATTCCAGTAATACATAGTAATAATGTTTAGATAATTTATTTGTATGGGAAAGACAATTTGTTCAATAGTAGGACTTAAAAGAAAATTGCTTCATTACGGCCTGTATGGAACATCGAAAATCACGATTGTATCAGAACAAACTTCGTTTAAAAAAAAATTGTCGCGAAATTTCATGTCCAATGCATAGATTAACAAACAAAGCAGTGTTGCCGTCGATGTATTGCGCCATCTGGCGCCACCAAAGTTCACTAGATGGCGCCAGCAGTAATAATAGCCGGATTGTTTGGAATTCGTGATCGAGATATACAGAAACAAAACTGTGACGTAGTATTTATATTTTTTTACCAATCTCAAAATTTTTTGGTATTTATTTTAAAATTCAAAAGTTAACATTAAGAGTTTATTAACATCTTAGATTTTAGCTCAGATTCGTGTAGACTATTTTAGATACAAATTAAAAATTATTTTTCAATAAAACTCGAAGTTGCTAAAAAAAAGAAAAATTAATAGATTTAGTTTTTTAGCAAAATCAATAAAACTTAATTTAATTTTTTTAACTAAAAATTAAAAGCGTGATAAAAAGTTAAATTAAAAATTTTGTTTAATAATTACAAAATAACTTTGCTTCCATTTTATTATATTTATACACAATTTAATTGCTTGAATTGTTTTTTTTTTTTTTTATATTTTTTTATTAAAATTTTATTTTTAATTTTAAATATTTCTTGCTTAAATATATTTTAAATTTTCAAAATAAAAATTTAATTTACAAATTGTTTCAACAAATTTTTAAGATTTTAAATAATAATTTAAATTTAAAAAATAATGGATAGTATTAAAAAAAATTTGAAAATTTTATTTTTATTTTTTATATTTAAAATATTTTTAAGCAAGTTTTTAAAATTAAAAAAAAAAATTACATTAAAAAATATTAATTAAAAACTAACTTTTACTTTTAGCTCAACAAATAAAAACATAAGCTATGTATAAAAATAATAAAATGTTAACTGATTTATTATATTTTGTAATTTTGAAACAAACGTTTTTTATTTAACCATTTAGCATACTTTAAATTTTTAATTTAAAAATTAAATTGAATATTTATTGTTTTTGCTAATAAAGTAAAACTATAAATTTACTCTGGCGTTATGAAGTCAACTCATTTTTCTAAATTTAAAAATCTATCTTATTCTTACTCATTTGATATTTTGGCTCAGTCGCACAAAATTAGGCAGCTTGGCAACATTTTTTCTGCAAGTGTATACAAATAATTTAAGCCATATTTGTCTCTTTTTGTATGTGGGTACATATATATTTTTGTTTTTTTATTATTTTATATGTATGTCTTAGTGCAGATTGCTATTTTTTATTTGAAAAGTTCATTCATTTTGGTTTTATTTTTGTTGTGCGCTGAGCAAATGAAAAATTTCACTTGGTCACGTAAAAACTTTACGGCTGCGCTGCCAATGAAGTAGTCCAGAGACGACTAGAAAAGTTCAGAATTGGCCAGCACAGGCGGACCAGCTGTGCACGTCTATGGACTGCTTAAAAGACATCAAACAACAATGATGACGCTGAGCAGCCCATACCCCAAAAATAGCAACAATGAAAGATATTTGTTGAAACTTTTGAGCAGCAAGTTTAAAGCGAAATTTTCTCTAATAAAAAGTCGTGCAAGCCACGGATACAAAGTATCTGGAAGTCAACAACACATACACACGCAGCTAAAAGAGGCATAAAAGGTAATAGTACCATTAGTAGCACCCACTCAAAAGTCCGCCCGCTACACGCAAGTCAGGAACTTTGGAATGGGTCTTGAGCAGTGACACCTTCCGCCAAAATGTAACGACATAAAGTGCACAAATTTCCAACGAAATGTGGAGCAAGTAAAACATTTTTTGACAAATTTCCAAAAGTCTGCCGCGACAGACACGCATTCTCACACAGATACACACTAACACTGATACAGTGTGACAAAGTCTCACGCGCCGCCCGTGGCACTTGGAAATTTATAGCTATTTTATCGCCGGCGGAAATATTTTTTTCCACTTCATTGAAACGTTGAACGTTTGTGGATGTGAAAGCGGCTTGGCAGTGGGTTGGCAGTGGGTTGCTTTGGCAGTTGCCAATTTTGGCCAAGTGTGGGTGAACGCGAGATATTGGCTTTGATGACGGCGCCGGAAAGTGTCACTGCTAAGAAACTTCATTGAACTTAAATAGCCGCAGCCGGGCAGCCTGGCTGACTAGCTAGCCGCAAGGCAGTAGCGGAACAGATACAGATAGCCAAATATCTACTATGTATATAAGAGGGAAGCTTTTACAACAACTGCAAATGAGAAGCCGATCAGCGCGAGAATGCATGCCAATTTTAATACTCTAAAGTATGAGTATCTTGAGTGTTTTGAGCTGTAAGACTTAAAAACTGAGAGCTGAGGTCTGTCCAGATAAAAATAATTTTATATTTCTGTGAGCGCATTGAGTATTTGGATACTGTAATATGAGAGAACGGCCCTTGTAGGACTCATAGGAACTTATATATAATATGAGTTACTGATAACATAGGTATATAGAATATCCCACACGTTATTAAAAATGAAATAAATAATAAGCCTACGTACGGATATGTTTTGCTAGTGTCTAGCTGGATAAGCTGCAGATAATTCAGATCGATTCATAGGCCAATACAAATTTTTTCCCAAGATTTCAGTTTTAAAACCTAGCGCATTATGGCTTAGTTTAAAAAAAAAGTTTTTTTCATATTTTCTTATATTTACTTATCGCTAGCTGCCAAATTTTTATGAAACAATTTTTTTTTATCTTCAAGCTCTTTAAAAAGGTATTTTTTACTCTTTTTTTTAACCAATAAATTTTCTTTAAAAAATGCGAATTTTTCATATGCTCCTTAAATATGTCAATCATCTTTTTTTTATAACGCTGTCTTTTTATCCCATATTGTTAAAATTAATTTAAATTTAATTTAATATTAAAATATTTTGTAGGTAATACCCAATTAATAAACAAATTTAACTTGATTAGTAAGAACTTTAGGCGGAATACTATCGATAGTGCCACCACTCGATAGTTTAGACTTCGATAGTTAAATAAGTACCATAGAGCAAGTGTGAAAAATTCGAGTACCTACCAAAAGAGTATTTAAAAATGTTTAACAGAAACGTTTTATTCATGCCATTGCACTGTGGGCCCAGATTTTCAAATTTTGGCCAAAACCTTGTCATTTCCATAATAATTTTTTTAGGGTGATCAAATTTTACACACGTGTTCCTGAATGATTGAACTATTTTTCTGGTAAGTTTGAGCTTCCTCACATTTTTTTGAGATATAGATAATCCAGACCAAAGTTGGAAAAAATTAAAAAAAAAAAAACAGTTTTTTTAACTTAATAAAAAAAAAAAACGGTTAATTGGAATTGGACCATATTTAAGGCAGGGGTACATATGAGCTCCTCATACATTGAATAAATAGCCTATACCCAAAATATTATATTGTTTTGGAGTTATAGACTCAAGTAGTTTCAGCTTTCCAAGCAAATTACAGAAAGACGAGATAACCAATCCATCTGCTTTTTAACTGTTATAATTTTTTTTTGCATGCTTTTTTAATTTATAAAAAAAAATTTCAAAAATCTTTATTTCATTTTTATATTTTTTCGTCAAAATTGATCATTTCTACATTTTTGGATTTGCATCTTTGTAAGTATGCTATAAAATTTTCCAATTTCCAAAAAATAGTTATTGAAGCATACTTTTAGGCAGCTTAGAAATTCAAACACTAGTAAAATTTTCTAGGTGTCAATTTTTAATATTCAACTTTTAGATACAAAATTCAATTTCCGAAAATCGGGAGAAATTACATTTTGTTGTAAAACATGTGAAGAAATTTATAAAAATTTTTTCGATTAAATATCGAGTGGTAGTCGGATGTACCCTTAAAGCAAATTAGCTAAATGATAAAAAAACCAACAAAATCTTTATAACTACTCGAATATATTAAAAACCAAAAAGTTGTTAAGCTCAATTTTATTTTTTCTCTGTAGCAATATTTATACATAATAAAGTGAATGAAGATTTCGTTGCTACATGTATTATGGTAAATGCAGGTTTTTTTTTGTCTTTAAATGTTCGCGAAAGCTCATAAAATACAAAATGTCAACTTTGATTGCCAATAACTCAAAAACCACTAATATAATTTACAATTTTTTTCTGCACAGGGATACCTGAATATGTGTTAAATAATATTAAATTTTAATTTTGTCCAAATTTTGATTTTCAGCAGAAAGGCTTTTGGCCAAAATCTGGCCACGCGGGCCCATTGTACATTGTAAAAAAAAAATACTTTTAAAATTACTTCTTAAAAAACTGTCCATCCAACAATTAACGATCATTAACAAGATTATCTTTCAAGTAGCTTTATTTTGTGGCAGAAGACCAACATGTCCACATTTCTTGGTTTCAGTCGGGTCCTTCTGCCCAAAACTATAAGGCCACTTCTACTGAGCATCCATCCTCTCACTTTTAATAGAAGTGGCAGCATTGATAAATATTTTTTTTGACCAAGTTTAATAATTTTATAATTTTTAGTTACATTTTTTAATTGTTTGTATTAACCTTCCAAAAGCTCAATGGAATTAATTTTATGAAATTCGAAATTTCGGACGCCAAAGTCGTTCGGAAAGGCTGGACGTCATTAAGGCCAATGCGGCTTCGAAAAATGTTTACTCTAAAAGCGTCGGATGTCTAAAAAGATATCTCTGTTTTTGTATTCTTTTTGACATTTTCGGCACTTTGCCAATTTTTTGTCCGTTGATTTGTCAAAAATGTTTTTTACGTACAAAAGTATATTATCAATATACTGAACAGACCCATCAAAAAATTAAACTATCAATAGTGCCATCGATAGTATTCCAGCTCCAGTACGAAGTTATACAAAAAAATAAATGCAAGAGTGTGCAACACCAAAGGGTGTTCACAAGCCTATCTTTGCAACAGTTGCTCATTAAAATACCAGCTACAACAAATAAATACCCTTCTCCTATACGCCTAAAGAGAATTGCATCTTTTATATGTCCAAAAATATTTATTATTTTTTCTATTTTTTTTTTAGTTTTTGTGCACATCCGCTGAGCAGCGTTTCCTGCTCTGTCCCACTTTCCGCCTAGCTAAGTAGTTAGCTGACATATGTTCGATAAAATACTATTGAATACTTTCGGGAGCTGTGGTTCCATTCCATTCACTGCTGGCTGTCTATTTGGAAAAGTATATAATAGGAGTTACATAGGAATATAAATAAGCATATTAGAAGCCCTGCGGGCAAAATTTTTTTTTTCTTCGCTTGCCTTTGTCTTTCGTCTAACGTAAGTCAATTTCGACTTTGACAGTTATTGAAAACTTTTTTTTGTCCTGGTATTATTTTGTCTTATTAAAAAGTTGGGAACTTGCTTTATTTGCCTGGCACTTGGCTTGCCGGCTGAGCGACTTGCTCGGGCTGTACTGGGTGCTCTGCTACTGCTGCTGTCTTTTCCGTCTCCAATGAGCTGGTCTTGCTGAGTATACTATCTATACATAGTGGAGTATATTTAAGCTTTAACAGTTGCAGCTACTTGGCTAAAAGTTTTAACCAAACAAAGTTAAGTGAATAAATAAACAATAGTAAATAAATCACATGCGAGCAGAAGAATAAAACGAATTTATAATCAAGACATGTTTGTTGTACCAGAAATATGTTACTAATTAAGCCTGTTTTGCAGACACAATGTATTAAATTAAATAAAATATTTATTGTGTGTAGTTTAAATGAAAATTAGATGTCATTGTTATATTTAAAACTTGAAGTAAGTTTAAATTGAAAAATGTAGAGAGTTTGTAAAAACTCTGAGAATTATATTTTGGACTTAATAGCATAGTTGTTAGGGTTGACCAGCCCTTTACATTTTGAATTTGTTGAAAAAAAAAAAATATCATAGCTAGAAAACTACGAATACATTATAAAGAGCGCCAAATTGTTTGGAACATAATAAAAAAACTAAAAGCGAATAAAAAGAAAGCCTGAAGGCCTTGGCTTTGACTCTAAACCATTTATAATTAAGAATTAATTTTAACTTTATAATTATATGCATAAACAAAATAAGATAAGAAAGGGTCTAGCTTGAAAGGACAGATAAAACTGCTTCCACTCATTTTTAAGAAGTACTGCTGTATATCGATTCATAGTGCTTCAGTCTTGCAACATTACTCATAAAGAATTATTTTCAAGCTATACATTTTTTTTAAATTTTTATTTTTTTTTTAATTATGACATAGATTATTTGTTTAATAAGTTGTCAATAAGGCT
Organism: Chymomyza costata; assembly: GCA_018150985.1. Lineage (NCBI taxonomy): Eukaryota > Metazoa > Arthropoda > Insecta > Diptera > Drosophilidae > Chymomyza > Chymomyza costata. The sequence continues at coordinate 3,842,075 of JAECWU010000030.1, forward strand.
TGTTTTTTACCTATGACTATTTTGAATAGTTAACAAATGAATTTGTTTATTTTTTTTAAGTATGCATACTTAAAAAAAACAAATCCTCCAAATTTCAATTTTAAAAAAAAATAATAATTTCTTCAAAATTTCATTTTTTTTTTTTTAATTAATAAATATATATTTTTAGCCCATATTTTTTAAATCTTCTTTGTCAATAAGCTTATTTTTTAGGTAATACTTTATGGTAAACGAATTAAATTTTTGAATTAATATTAAGTTCGTTCCTTCAAAAAAGATGTCTCATGAAAGTTTCAGTTTTTAGTTATAACTCATTAATGCCGTTTTTTATTTAATTATGACAAAACAAATATTTTTAGCAAACTTTTTTAAATCTAAATTTTCAATAAGGCTTTTGTTTTTAGCTATCACTTATCATGTATATGCAATTTTTTAACTTTTTATTAGGCATGTTTCTTCAATATATTAAGCAGATTTTTTATACCCTGTACCGTATGGTACAAAGGGTATATTGTGTTTGTGCAAGCCGAAAATGTATGTAACGTACAGAAGTAGACGTCGGAGACCCCCCAAAGTTACCTAAAGTATGATCAGAGTGAAGTCGATATACCCATGTCCGTCTGTCCGTATGAACGCCTAGATCTCAAAGATGGTAAGAGCTTGAGCAACCAAACTTTCAGATTAGATCCCTTATTAGTCCATAGGAGACAAGTTTATTTTATTTTTTTGATATCGGGATTACATTATATAGCTCCCATAGGGGTGTTTCAGAGGACCTCGAAAAAAAGCAAAAGTCTTAGATGAATAATTCGTTTGTTTATGAAGATATCATAAAAAAATTTGGCAACCGGAAGTTTTTTAGAGACCCCCAGGACTGTACCAAATTTTATCAAAATCGGTTGACTATATCATATAGTCCCCATAGGACCGATCGGTCAAAAAAATTGTTTGGTGCAAAATTCGACAGATATCTGTTTGTTTATGAAAATATCGTAGCCAAAGCCGAACAAAATATCTTTTGGAAGTCTTAAGCAATATTTCGGACTTAATTGCAATGTGGTGGTACAGGGTATCCCAAAGTCGTCTGCGCCCGACTTTAACGTACGCCATCTTTTTTAATCAAATCTAGTAGCCGCAACAATATTTAAAAAAATAAATAGTAAAATAATACGAAAAAATTTGAATTTTTGTTTTCAAAAGGCTTGCAAGACTTTTGAAAATATTATAAATACTTAATTAATTATTTAAATATTTAATAATATTACACAGAAAACATATTCAGTGCTTATATAATAAAAAATTTTCAATTTTGTTTGTAAAAAATTAACATTGTTCAACTGTTAGTTATTTACATTGCAGGAGGTAATTTAAAAAATATATAATTTAGTTTATATTTTACAAAAAAAAAAATAGCTAATTAAAAAATTTTCATTTTTTTCATAAATGAAAAAAAAAATTATTATGCAAACAATAAATATGTATTCTGTGTAAGAGTACTTATAATTAAAAAGAAAAAAATATTTGCCATTTTTATTTATTTTATTTACAAAGCAAGTAGTTTAATTTAAAAACATATATGGAAAAAATTAAATTATTATTTAGTATGTTCCTCAAAAAAAATTATTGCTGAAAATTTCTGCTGTTTTAAAATTTTTATTTATTTATAACGAAGCAAATATTTTTTTTTAATCTTAGTTGTCTATTACACTAGTTTACAAATTTGAGGGTCATCGAGTGAACCTTCCTAAAAAAGTGTTTTTTAGGGTAATTTGGGGTCGAGAAACACGAAAATGGCAACCTTTTTTTTTTTCTTACGCACCGTTTCCGAGATATTTTCGAAAAACTTGTTTTTGGGCACTATTTGCTGTTATTCCTCAATATCTCGTGAACAAAATTTTGTATCGACATGAAAGACAATTAGATCGAAAGGTATTGATTTGCTCTTTACAGTGATATATAATTATGTGAAAATTATAGAAGTTACAAGCAACCAAAGTCGAAAAAAAGTGTAATTTTCGACCAATTTTCAAAATTACAAATTTTCAGCTTGCTTGTTATTAACGAAAAAAAAATTTTACAAATTATGTTAAGCTTTAAACTGAAATAGAATTCTTTCACGAACAATTCGAGTCTAAGATCTTTAAAATCGGGTAAGAATTGTAGATGTTATGGAACCATATACGAAAGTTCCAACCTTCATCCATTTACACTTTTGTATGAAAAAAAAATTTTTCACTCAAAGTTTTTCATTTGCGTTAATTTTCGTCTTCACGCATTTGTATGCAGCTGTAGTCGTGTTTTTTCATTCATGGTTCCATAACATCTACAGTTCCTATCCGATTTCGAAGATCTTCGAAATGTTCGTAAAAGAATTCTCTTTCAGATTAAGGCTTAATTTATTTTTTAAATATTTTTTTTCGTTAATAAAAAGCAATCCGAAAGTTTGTAATTTTGAAAAATGGTAAAAATTTTCGACTTTGGTTGCTTGTAACTTCTATAATTTTGACTTAATCTGTACATAATTATATATCACTGTAAAGAACAAATCAATACCTTTCGATTTAATCGTCTTTCATGTAGATACAAAATTTTGTACACGAGATATTGAAAAATAACTGAAATAAGTGCCCAAAACATTTTTTTCGAAAATATCTCGAAAACGGTGCTTAAGAAAAAAAAAGGTTGCCATTTTCGTGTTTCTCGACCCCAAATAACCCTAAAAACACTTTTTTACGAAGGTTCATTTTTCGTGTAAACTAGTGTTATTAATTGGAATATTTGTAGGAATATTTCATAATTTTTGTTGAGTACAAAGTGATAGCTAAAAAAAAATTTCAAATTTTTGGATTAAGTCGATTTGATTCATGTTTACACACTTATAGGACTTATAGTTTCGTTTTTCATACAAATTATGACTGCCTTACTTAAAGAATTTTTCATGCTCTTTTTTATGAAGAAGTGGTAATTAAAAAAAAAAATTTTTAAGTAACAGCTTAAAATAATAAAATCGATTTAAAAATTTTGTGTTTATTTATGTTTTGTGTATTTAGTATATTTCTATATATATATATTTTTTTTTTAAATTTATTTTATTTTTATTTTTTATTTATTAAGTAAAAAATAAAAAAACAATTTTTTGAAATTTGTTTTTAAAGTAATTTGGTTTAAGCTAAAAAATGGTTTTAAAAATATTGTATTTATTTATGCATATTTTCTTTAATTTATTTATTTAAATTAAAAATTTTTTTATGAAATTTTATGTATATATATATATTTTTTTTAAATGTCAATTTAGCTGTTTTCAGTAGGGATTTTTGCTTTTTAAAAATAGTTTTCCTTGTCCAGCTAGACCCTTTTTTGCAGATAAATCTCATATAGTTTGTATAGTATCTCAATGTATGCGTTAAAAATTAAATTTAATATTAAATAATTAACAGAAAAAATAGCCAATGCAAATAAATAGATTATTTTCGATACTGCACCCTGGGCTGTTTTACAGCAAAACAAACTTATGTGCATGCAAAGTTCTGGTGGCCAACCCTGACAACAAGTATATTTTTGGCATTTTAAGCCAGAGAGTTACAGAGTTAAAATATATTAACTGAAATGAGAGCTTTGAAATTATTTAAGTTCTGAAAACACATGAAATAGTTATACTGACAACTTTTTTCATCAAAACAAAATCTGTTGCAAAAACCAAACTTTATCATTAGAACTAGACCCTTGAAACGTATATTAAATAAAGTTTTTTTTAACCAACTTTTTGTGATTAAACTTAATATAAGAATGTAGCAACTGTACTTTAAGTGTTTAGTTTGTATTTGTCCTTTAAATGTTTAAGTATTTGTTAAGTAAGAAAGGGGAGCATTGTGACAAAACGCTTTTAAAATAGCTAATATATAAGTAAAGTACACGAATATGTAAGTTTTGCCGTGTACTACAAGTATATAAGTATGTCGTGTAGTTGTTAGGTGCTATGAGTCTTAAGAGTAGACAAATTTATGTAAATAATTGCATATGCTTAAACTATGCACTGTAAAAAATAATAACGAAGTTAAAATAGTTTGTACTGCACACTATCTCTGGCTTCTTGGAACAAGGAGAAAACCTATCAAGCTGTGCCCTGATTAGTTTAGCGTATAGACTGTAGTTCGTAGCTGGATGGTTAGCAGATAAGGTAAATGTGGGGTAAGCTCAGATGAGGCGTTAACAAATGAGATGTGATTAGCTGGGATAAGATGAGCTGAGACGAGTGGAGATGAATTGAGTTGAGTGGAGTGGAGTGGAGTGAAACGTAGTAGAGTTGAGATGTTGAGCTGAGATGTGTTGCGTTGTAATGCATTGTGATGTGTTTGAGTTAAGCCAAATTGATGTGAGATGATTTGAGCTGGGTTCGGGCAGTGTAGTAAGTTATTTGAGATTATATATTATGGCAACAACTACCACCAAATAGTGTAACAGAGCATTTTTCTTTCCTTTTTGAAACAAAAACTCAAGGTTTCCATTGAATTGATATATGTTATCAATCAAATCAATAGTTCAGTGTCTGCGTATATAGCCATGAATATATTAATCAGCAATGCAAATATACAAATTTGTTAAACTAATTTTTCAAATAAGTTATCACAAATAGACATGCATCATCAAAGTTGTATATTTTATAGAAAAAATAAATAATACAAAAAAAACAAAAAAAAAACACAACAAACAGCTCAAGCCCAAAGCTCACAGCATAAAAATTAACTCAAAGTAGCACTAAGTAATCAAATATTTCTCAAGTCTGCATAGACAATTGCATATCCCGAATGTATTTGCTTATAAGTAGCATCGATTGACATATAAATGTATACCAAATATTTAAAATGTACCTATTATATAGTATGCTACTAACTACTGTGTCTAATCGTAGTTAACTCTTAAACTGTAAGTCAAAGACATGGTAACCTAAACCAATATATGTAAAACATATAAGCATAAATATATTAAGCTTAATTAATATATAAGATTATATATTTCATTTCATGTACACAAGTTTTGAAAAGTTTATGATTTATATTAAATGTGCATTAAAATAAAATAAACAAAGTGTTTTGTTAATTAAAATGGATTAGAGAAATGCGTTCTCTTGACAAAAAGGTAAGCATGGTTTTTGTGATTAAGCTCACAAGCGAAAATAATTGAATCTGGAATCTGAATTATACAAACTGGATTATTTTTACATAAATATATACAGTAGAAATATATTTAACCATGTAGTTCTTTGGCATTTTTATACCCTGTACCGTATGGTACAAAGGGTATATTGTGTTTGTGCAAGCCGAAAATGTATGTAACGTACAGAAGGAGACGTCAGAGACCCCCAAAGTTACCTAAAGTATGATCAGTGTGACATGAAAAGTCGATATACCCATGTCCGTATGTCCGTCTGTCCGTCTGACCATCTGTCCGTCTGTCCGTATGAACGCCTCGATTTTAGAGTTGGTAAGAGCTAGAGCAACCAAACTTTCAGATTAGATCCCTTATTGAGCCATAGGAGACAAGTTTTTTTTTTTTTTGATATGGGGATTACACTATATAGCTCCCATAGGGGTGTTTCAGAGGACCTCGAAAAAAAGCAAAAGTTTTGGATGGATAATTCGTTTGTTTATGAAGATATCATAACCAAATCTGGCAATTGGAAGAGACCCCCAGCACTGTACCAAATTTTATCAAAATTGGTTGACTATATCATATAGCTCCCATAGAAACGATCGGTCGAAAAAATGTTTTTTGTACAAAATTCGTTGTGTTTCGTTTGTTTGTGAAGATACCGTAACCAAATTTGGCAGTCGGAAGTTTTTTATAGTTCCCAATCAGTGTACCAAATTTGATCAAAAGATCGGTTGACCATATCATATAGCTCCCATAGGAACGATCGGTCAAAACAATTTTTTGGTGCAAAATTCGACTTTCTTCTTTTTTTTTATGAAAACACCATAACCAAATTTGTCGAATAAAATATCTTTTGGAGGCTTTAAGCAATGTAACGGAATTAATTGCAATGTGGTGGTACAGGGTATCCCAAAGTCGTCTGCGCCCGACTTTAACGTACGCCATCTTTTGTATGTGCGTAAATCGCATAACTTTTCTAAGAAAGATCTCTTTTAATTGAAATTTTATCCAAAAACAATAATTCAGAGATATGTTTGAGATTATTTTTTGTCGGGTCTTCAAAAGACTTTAGATCGAAATTAAAGCTAGATCGTTTTGACACTTACGCCACAGCTCTCAGTGCATGAGTGAAGACGATCAATGCCAAGAGCGCCCATTTACTATGCCATTTGAGTTGTTATAGACGCCAATAAAATCTTAGTTCGAAATTAGCAAACGCTTCGATCATCTAGCGTTTAAGCTTTTTTTTTCCAAGAATCTAAGTATAGTTACTTAAGATGATGCATTCCTAATGATTTGATTCCATAGTGCTTGACGATAAGTATAATGATATTGTAGAAGAACCTAATAAGTTGAAAGATGACTTGATATTGTTGATGAGGCGCCAAAGACGAAAGAAGATAATGCATTTTTAAATTTTGTATGCGCATCTCACTGAAAGCATCATCTCGAAGATTGTTGCAGTATATCCATCTGCTTACCATTAGATCATAACTACAACGTGTAGTCTCATCTACATTTTTGTTCAGATTTGTGCTTTGCATTTGGATCATCTCAGCAATTGTTTTTAGATGACATATCGCAATATCATCAGATCATCATCTTTTCTAATAGCATCTTGGTCTTCAGATGAGTCGTCATCTTAAATTTTTTACACCCTGGTTGATGATAGTGTTGTTAGACTATTCATCGGTATTTCATCAGATTTATGCTTTGCATTTAATCTCTCCAAAAGCGCTTGGCATCATTAAGGCGTTTGTAGTTACACCATTTATCGCAATTTCATCAGATCATCATTTTTCCTATATGCATCTTTGTCTTCTGATGAGTCGTCATCTTAAACGTTTGTGCAACTTGTAGCACTTTAGTTTACGCCTAGGCGCAAATTGAAATTGTTCGATGAATGTTGTTAGTCGATCTATCGGCATTAAGTTATTTTTTTTCCTCACTGCATCTTGGTCTTTATACGTTTTATTTCATATGAAGCCTTTTATCAACCAGACCATTCATTAGCATTTAATCGGATTTGACACGTATTATCAGATCATCATTTTTCCTGCATGTTGGTCTTTATAGCAAACTTTTTTGCAAACTGAAGTAGTTGGTATACGTTAAGGTCAAAAGCATTTTGTTTCCCATCCCAGCGGCCTGCCAGCCTTTAGGCGATTCACGTCATCATTAGGAATATCATCAGATAATCATCTTTCCTGCATCTTGGTCTTTATCCCATACTTTCTTGCAAACTGAAGCAATTGGTTTATGTTAAAGTCAAAATTTTTTGTTTCCCATTCTAGCGGCCTCGTACTATATAGGCGATTCACGTCATCCGCAGCTTTCTTATGGCCTGGAGCAGTTGGTATAAGCTCAAGCTCAAGATAATGCTTTTACCGACAGTAAGCAGACAGATGTACTTCTATGTGAACATATTGTTCAGCAACTGCTATTTGCCGCTTCCAGCCAAAGTGTCTGCTTTCTCTTTCCATTATTCCTCTTTTATTTTAAAACTCCAAAGAGCTTACAGCAATGCAAATGCCCTACCCCCTTGGCTCAACAGTTTTTTTTTATACTTATGTAAAATAACGATTTGTAGGGAAAGTGTAAAAAATAAATCAAAGAAATCAAGCGCAAAGTGCAATGCAATGACATGTCACTTAATACATGTGGATGATGAAGGCATTAAAGTGCTGCCATTTGCCGTTGGCTTAGTTCCCGGCTCCAGGAACCACAAGGACTCACAGACAGACAGACAAGTACACTTCGATTTCCATTGGCAGTTCCACTCAATTAAGCAGCGCTGCACACAGAGGCGAGAGCGAGTTTTGTTTGGTGTGCACAAGTCAATAAAAAACTGCAATTGAAATGACCAACAAACCGACAAAAACGCTCAACACCTACGACCTCAAAGCCTTAAACCCCCACAGATAGACGTTGCGCATACGCCACGTGTGTTCGCGTGGGCTTTATTGACATATCGTCGCTGACATGCTTGCGTAAGTGCTTACAGCTTTGAGGTGCAAATAAAAGGCGCTTATTTTTATGCGCTACTTTATTATTAGTGAATTTAAAATAAAGCCACAAATTTGTGACAGACAATAAAAAATAAATAAATCCTGCAAAGCGCAGCGAGCAAGTGACAAAAGTGACTATTTCAGCAGCCATAAAAACCAAAAGCCACGTCAGCGTCTCTTAATTTTATTTCTGTTTTAAGAGCTCATAAAAAAGGCGGGGGGCGCGGCAGCTTTTAGGAGTTGGGTCAAAAGGTTAGCCCAGCAGTTACACTTACAATTCTCTATAAAGCTGATTATTATTTTTTTTTCTTGTCGGTAGCTTTAAAGTCATGCACAAGTGCGCCCCTAGCGACCAGCAGCGCAACTGCAGCAGCAACAACCGCATAAAAGAAAATACTATAGTGCACTTATCGCTTAAGTCGGGTTGCTTTTTGAAATGTTATGCATAAAGCCGGCAAGCAGACACTAACATACACATACATATACAGTGAGTCAAAAAAGTTTAAGCACAGAAATAAGTGGGTCAATGGCTCTGTCTTCACTCAGCATACAAGGAGAATAAGAGCTCTATTTCTTTAAAGTGCTTTGTTCAAAAAGTTGTTTTCCAATATTGTTGTACGCATATATATGTCTATATATAGAAGTCGTGTAATATTTTCCCATATTTCGATAGTGGAGCGTCCTATTTGCTTGGATTTCATTTTTCTCAGCTACAATATGTATGGTTATAATTGTTTAGGTGAAGAGAGTCAGCGGATTATACTTTTAGCTCAACAGTCACAAAGTTTTAAGAAAAATAACAACTAAAAAGATGGCGTATGTTAAAGTCGGGCGGAGACGACTTTGGGATACCCTGTACCACAACATTGCAATTAAGTTCGATATATTGCTTAATACCTACAAAAGATATTTTATTCGGCAAATTTGGCTACGATGTTTTAAGCACAGAAATAAGTGGGTCAATGGCTCTGTCTTCACTCAGCATACAAGGAGAATAAGAGCTCTATTTCTTTAAAGTGCTTTGTTCAAAAAGTTGTTTTCCAATATTGTTGTACGCATATATATGTCTATATATAGAAGTCGTGTAATATTTTCCCATATTTCGATAGTGGAGCGTCCTATTTGCTTGGATTTCATTTTTCTCAGCTACAATATGTATGGTTATAATTGTTTAGGTGAAGAGAGTCAGCGGATTATACTTTTAGCTCAACAGTCACAAAGTTTTAAGAAAAATAACAACTAAAAAGATGGCGTATGTTAAAGTCGGGCGGAGACGACTTTGGGATACCCTGTACCACAACATTGCAATTAAGTTCGATATATTGCTTAATACCTACAAAAGATATTTTATTCGGCAAATTTGGCTACGATGTTTTCACAAACAAACAGAAATCAGCAAAATTTTTTTTGACCGATCGGTTCTATTGGGACTTATGATATAGTCAACCGATTTTGATCAAATTTGGTACACTGATCGGGAACTATAAAAAAACTCCGACGGCCAAATTGGGTTACGATATCTTCAAAAATAAGTGAAACACAATGAATTTTGTACAAAAAACGTTTTTTTGACCCATTGGTCCTATGGGAGCTATATGGTATAGTCAACCGATTTTGATCAAATTTGGTACAGTGCTTGGGTACTCTAAAAAACTTCTTAATGCCAAATTTGATTACAATATCTTAACAAACAAACGAAACACAACGAATTTTGTAAAAAAAATGTTTTTGTGACCGATCGTTCCTATGGGAACTATATGAGTACAGTGCTTGGGTGCTCTAAAAAACTTCCGAGTGCCAAATTTGGTTATGATATCTTCATAAACAAACGAATTATCCACCTAAAACTTTTAGTTTTTTTCGAGGTCCTCTGAAACACCCCTATGGGAGCCCCGATATCGAAAAAAATAAAATAAACTTGTCTCCCCTGACATAATTACGCAATCTAATCTGAAAACTTGGTCGCTCTAGCTCTTACCATCTCTGAGATCTAGGCGTTCATACAGACAGACGGATATGGGTATATCGACTTCTCTTGTCCCCCTGATCATACTTTAGGTAACTTTGGGGGGTCTCCGACGTCACCTTCTGTATGTTACATACATTTTCGGCTTGCACAAACTTAGTATACGCTTTGTACCATACGGTGCAGGGACGGTGCGGGAATGCCGAAAGTATTTTCTATTATTTCGTCTTTTAAATAGACAAAAGCTTGCCAAAAGTTATTTAATCAGTCGTAATAATTTTGAAATAAAGTTCAGACGCATAAAAATATATAAATTTTTTTTTTAATAAAAACTTTCAATATAAACTATACACTTACTGCGGTACATAAACTTTTCGACTTGACTGTACGCAAATTGCAATTGCTGTAAAAGCGAACCAAACGAACCGCTCGTAAATGGTTTTTTTGTGCAAAATATTTCGCTATTTACTCTCGCACAATCGGCAGGACAGTCGTTGGCAACAGTATACAAATAAGCGCCTTAAAATCCAACAAACAAACTCTACAATAAAGGCTTTGGATAACCATTGCTGTGGAAAGCTCACCCGGTTGTTCCCATTTCATTATTCGCGCGTTTTGTTGGCTCTTTTGTATATATTTCACCTGTACGAATGTTGGTGAAAAATATTTTGATTTAATTGTACAACAACAACTACAACAATGGAGCAACAAAGGCAAGAGCTCTACCATATCATTGTGATTGGCATATATATATACTCGCAGGATATATGTTTATTTATACGTCAATATAAATTTAAATGTGCAACGGTCTGTTATGCATTGGTATTGATTAAAATTTCCCACCGTTTTCAATATCTCGCTCTATCGCTTCCTGATGGTGCTGCATAAAGTGTTGATATATAATTTATAGCACAATCGTTCTGTTGCACATTAAATGGTGGAATATATTTCCTGAGGGCTTTTAAGGTTTTTATTTTAAATTCAATATTTAATTGAAGTTAAGTGCACTTACTCATTATGCGGCATTTTCGAAGTAAATTATTTTTACTTTCATTTTTTAATGTTTATTAATGTCAGCTTAAAATTTACAACTCTCATATTCATTGTTTACAAGTTCCCCGTACCCAGTCACCCGCAGCAGTTTTTTTTATGTTTACTTCAAAAAAACTGCTACATTTATGTAGCAAGTTAAAGCTCACATGCCTTGGCATATAAAAGTTTATTTTTTTTATAAATATCAGCTTAAAATTCACAAGTAGTTTTATTACGACTTACCTTAAGTTGAAACTTGTTTATTGTTTACAAGACTTATTGTGAAGAAGCTTTAGTTACCAAAAGCCGGTTTGCAAGCCGACGTGGTATATATATTTATAATATTAATTTTTCTAGCTTTTATTGTTATTGCTAAAATATCATTAAAAAAGCTTCAAAAAATTATCGAAAAAAAAAACACACTAGTGCTCAAAAAATGTAAAATATTTGCTTTTAAATACACTCATATTTTAGTATAGCAAAAGTTGTATACATAAAAATATTTATAAAATCTGACAAAAAACGAAAATGTATTCAAAGATACTTAACGTACTGCCAAATTTAAGGCTATCGTTATGAGTTATAATATAATACCTTAGTTAGGCCTGTTTTGTTGTTGAGTACTCAAAATAAATGCATTGCTATTGACTGTTCCTTTGTCTTGAATGTGTTTATATATCAAAAGATGATCATTGAATCATGATAAAGTTATTCGAAAAGTGGCATAATTTCGTTCAAAATACGAAACACAAAAAAAAGCATTGCTTAAAATTGGTAAATTTGATATACCTATCAAATAATAGTAGGCATAAAACTTGCACGAAATTTTCGACCGAACTGCCTAATGCTAACTTTGCCGTTCATAAAAGGCAACAGCTCGTATACGTTATTTTTAATTAGACCATTTTATATTGTTAACTGCACTTGCGAATTCTGGTCGATTTTGACATACCCAAAACTTCATTAACGAAGCTTAGGCATATGGTAAGCAAACTGCTATGGCACATTAGTGAATTTCTTTTTGCATTATTTACTTGTGGTTGTGTGAAAATGTCTAGTTTTGTGCCAAAAAAATCGCCATTAGCGGGAAGTGTTGATTTTCTTGTTCTGTTCGAAAAAAACGGCAGCTGAAGCGCATCGAGAGCTCCAAAAAGTGTACTGATATGCTGCTCCAAGCGAAACAACGTGCCGTGATTGGTTCCGTCGCTTCAAAGACGGTGATTTCGATGTTGACGACCGTCCACGTAAAGGAAGACCCAAAACCTTCAAAGACGCTGAATTGGAGGCATTGCTCGATGAGGATTCGAGCCAAACACAAGAAGACCTTGCTTCAGCATTAGGAGTTACCCGCCAAGCCATTTCCAAGCGATTGCATGCGTTGGGAATGATTCAAAAGCAAGGAACTTGGGTTCCTTATGATTTGAAACCAAGGGACGTTGAGCGTCGTTTTTTCGCCTGTGAACAACTGCTCCAGCCACAAAGAAGGAAGAGTTTTCTTCATCGCATCGTGACGGGTGATGAAAAATGGATTCATTACAGCAACCCAAAGAGGAAAAAATCTTGGGGACAACCCGGTCATGCTTCCACGTCACTGGCTCGGCCGAATATGCACGCTGCGAAGGTTATGCTGTGCATTTGGTGGGACCAGGTCGGTGTTGTTTATTATGAGCTGTTGAAACAAGGCGAAACCTTCACTGGGGAACGGTATCGAACTCAATTGATGCGATTGAGCCGAGCACTGCGAGAAAAACGGCCACAATACGAGCAGAGGCACGAAAAAGTGATTTTACTGCATGACAACGCTCGGCCTCACATTGCCAATCCTGTTAAAACCTACTTGGGAACGCTCAAATGGGAAGTCCTACCCCATCCGCTGTGTTCCCCAGATATTGCGCCGTCCGATTATTACTGGTTCCGCTCGATGGCACTTGGTCTGGCTGATCAGCAGTTCCACTCATATGAAGATATCGCAAAACGTGTGGATTCGTGGATAGCCTCAAGAGCCGAATACTTCTACCGTCGAGGTATTCGAACTCTACCAGAAAGATGAGAAAAAGTTGTAGCTAGCGATGGGCAATACTTTGAATGAGTCATCGGTAACCATTTGTTTTACAATAAAGTTACATTTTCATCAAAAAAACAAGGAGAACTTAGTTGCGCACCTAATAAAAATAAATGTGTTTTCATAATGAAGTTTTACAACATCTATATTTTTTTTATACTATAGTTTGTTTAGAATATATTTGACCTTAATCTTGAAATATGGTTTGCAAAACCTTTTTAGTGTCAATTTGGCAAACTGCAAATAACATTTTATTTCTGTTTTAATTGAAATTTGATTCCCAGCAAATATTTGATAATATAACTCGAGCGGATTATTTATGGTAGCGAAAAGCTGCCAACAAAAAGTATAATTACGCTGTTTGCATAATTAGCATTACGTATGCGACATGTAGGCCAGCATGTTGCACAGCAGTGATTATTTTTTTGCATATTGTGTTTTTTGTTTTTGTAATATTTCAAATTGTGGCAATTAAATGAATTACTGGTATATGCATTAAAGCTATGTTTTATTTTAATATTAAGAATTAAATTGTTGCTTTATGTTTAAATACTATGTAGTTACGAGTTGTTACTATATGTTGAAATAATGAGACTTTAGTAAACTTTTATATAAACACTAATGATATAACTTTAGCTGATTGCTGCGTTTTGCAATTGGATATTTCTAGCAAAAATTATCATGGGTGGGCCATCTGTTGGTTTGGTTGTTAAACACTCATAATTCGTAATATACCCTTCCAAAGTGGATGCTCTTCGACATATGAATGGCTCAACTGCCAAATCGATTAACTCCACTTTTTGAATATTGCGAAATTGAAAAGTCAAAGTACTTGGGGATTATCCATAAACTAGGTGACGCTGGTTTTTGTCAAAAAACTGAATAATAATTAATTTATTTCTCATTTTTCTCAACTGTTTGTTTTATGGAGTTAATCGATTTGGCTTGTGAGCCATTCATATGTCAAGTTAAATTTTAGTCATGGATCGTTTGATAACCTAAAAAAAGTAAAAGTGGTACAGAATAACTTTGAAAAAAACATAGTTGAGGCCAGTGTCGACAAGTCGCCGAAAAAGCGACGCACCAACGTTCGCAAGAATAACATCTTGCTAGGACCACTTTGCGTATACGCACTCATTTGAAAAATATCAAGCACGAATCGAATCTGTACAGACACAGTTTCTACTGTTAGCTCTTCGTAGCTTAAATTAGGACCCCAATGTCCGATTGCCTCCCTATGCCAGTAGACTTCTTCTAATTGATCTTCCTTCATTGGAAAATCGAAGGATTGCCTTTAATGCTATTTTTCTGCATAAACTTATAACAGGTTATATTGATTCCCCTTTCCTACTCCGGCAGCTTTTGTTTAACATTCCTAGACGCTTCTCTAGGAATTTTGTACCCTTATCTCTTGCGAAATGCACTACCAATTATGCTTTATATGAGCTATTTAGAGTTTTTTGTTCAAATTATAATGACTTGTGGCGTATCTTCTCAAGTGAACTTTCTCCTTCCAGCTTAATGAGAACTGTTTTAAATTGCATTGGCACCACCTAATATCTCCGCCCAGTCTACCTTCCACAGCTTGCCTGACTCAACTTGTTTTGCCACTGACCACATTTGGCTGTGGCGTTCTGCCAAATAGTGTACCCCCACCGGGTCAGTGGAAAATTACCTAATATTAATTATATTATTTATTATAAGTTTTATTTATGTTTTTTTTTTTTTTTGTATTGTCTTTTTTATATGTTTTAATCAACTGTATGTTGATCCTTCTTATAAATAAATAAAACGACGCTTATTCGTTCAATGGATGGGAGAACAGCCAGATGAGTTTTCGTCAAAAAAGAATCATCGAAAATTACGTCGTTCGCATACGGGCCTATGGAACTAGCCGCGGAGGCGCTTTTGGCGATATTATTACATAAATGAGTAGTCTCGAAACATTTGCCCGATTTTGTTGGAAGATATACGAATAAAATGCAATTAACAAACAAACCAATCGATGACCCACCCTACACCATGATGCAATTAATTTTAAAAGCTTTTGCATATCATTCAAAAATGTACACATCGCTCTAGAGCAGTGGTCGGCAAAATATACATATGCATTTTTTTTTTGCGCTTGTATTGAACATTTTCTGCCGCTGTGACGTATTTCGACGCTGATGTCGCAAAGCAACAGACACGAAGTTGTGCTTGTGCATGACTTCGGCCTTGCTTAGAGAGCGTGCTTGCTCTCTCAACGCTAAAGCGCTCCAGCACATGGTAGAATTAACAAGGTATGCTATTCACTGCACTGAAACCTTATTTTTAGTCTGAGCGAAAAAGTGAGAGAGCGAAACCACCCCCATTGCTGTTGTTGTGCGTAGGCAAGCATATTAAAAATTTTTTTTTTGTGCTGCTGGTTGCAACTAGAGTGGCTTATTTTTTACCGCTGCACAAAATTACGGTAAATGCTGAAAAACTATGCGCGGAAACAACCTTTCTCGTGAAAAATATCAACGAAACTAAAATAAGGTTTGAGTTGCGAAAATTTTTCGGGAATAGCATACCTTGTTTATTCTACCATGCTCCAGCATTAGTATGCCGTCGCTTTTGTGCTATGTGGCAAAAAACACAAAATCACTTGATGTTTAGCTGTCTGCATGTTTAGATCGCGCTGCGCAAATTTTTGAATTAAAAGGGAAAAATGTTTAAAGAGGGGTGGGAGAAATTTTTTTTCATTGAAAATATGGATGGCGACGCGCAATGCGTTATTTGTCATCGTGTTGTCTCACAATGTGAATTGTATTACATTGAAAGGCATTATAATAAAATGCATGATAGGTTTAAGAAATTAGAAGGAGCTGAACGTTTAGAAAAAATTTTAGAGCTGCAAGCTAAATTTTCTAATATTTTTAGCTGATGCAATGCCCCAATATGCACATAATGACCCTTTACCCGCAAAAAAAAAGCGTCCTATACTGTAGCATTAGCTTTAGCAAAGCAATGCCGTCCCTTTACTTTTAATTATTTTTTTATTTGCGCAGCACGATCTAATCATGCAGCCAACTAAACATCAATTGATTTTGTGTTTTTTTGCTACACAGCACAAAAGCGATGGCATACTAATGCTGGAGCGCTTTAGCGTTGAGAGAGCAAGCACGCTCTCTAAGCAAGGCCGAAGTCATGCACAAGCACAACTTCGTGTCTGTTGCTTTGCAACAAGAGCATGGCAACGCCAGAGAATTTGCTGAGAGCAGTTCAGTACAAAAATCACGCACACATGCATGTGTTTTGTGTACAACACAGTACGTGTAAACTCCTACCCCATGGGGTAGGGCCTTGCCGACCACTGCTCTAGAGACGCCGATTAGTTAATACGTTCTTACTTTTTCTTTGTTCTAATTTTCAAAAAAAAAATAATTTTTTATAATCTAAAATAATTAATAATTATTTTCGGATGTACGAGGGCCGCTAGAAAAATCAGTAACTTTTTTTTCTCCCTATAGTCTTCTTTTTACTTTCTTAAATATTACTTACTTACTTAGGTGGCCTTGACAACCCGTTACCGGGTTACAGCCGACCTCAAGAGCTCTCGCCGGGAGCCTCTGCTTCTAGCGCGTCTTCTCCAATTTATAACACCAAGAGTAGACAGGTTCTCCTCCACTTGGTCCTTCCATCGAAGACGCGGTCTCCCTCTTCGTCGTCCATCGTTGACTCTCGTTTCGAACACCTTTTTCGCTGGAGCGTCTTCGTCCATACGAACGACATGTCCGAGCCAGCGCAAACGTTGTATTGTTATGCGCTGGACGACATCGATGTCGCCGTAGAGCTCATACAGTTCGTGGTTCATTCTTATGCGAAAGTCGCTCCCAATACAGACGGGACCGAAGATTTCGCGAAGAATTTTTCTCTCGAACACTCCAAGCGCTGCTGCATCCGTCTGCGACACAACCCAAGCTTCTGCGCCGTAAAGAAGCACGGGTAAGATGAGTGTCTTGTAGAGTATAAGTTTTGTCTGTCGACAGAGGGCTCTGCTACACATTTGCTTACTGAGCCCAAAGTAACACCTATTGGCAAGTGTGATCCTTCGCTTAATCTCCAGGCTGATATCATTTTCACTTTCTTAAATATAGAAAACTGAAATAGACTTTAAACTTTTTTTGCCGTTAAATATGATATATTTAAGAAATACTTAAAATTTAAATTTACCAGGTAATTTAATTTGCCAAAGGTAGAGCAGCATGTGTGTGCGCCTATATTCGTTTAATATGATTACGAGTCAATTGTCTAGAAGCAACTGCTTCCCATTGATTGTTTTCAATTAAAATGCCTTCAGTCTACTGCCTAAAAGTTAATTCGATTTTACAAAATTTACTTCAAAGTTCTGAGGCTCCTCAGTCTGTCTCACAAGGGCACTCACTCAACAACAATATACTAGGCCAATATACAAGAGACTACAACCAGGAGATTTCATTTAAGAGCCACTTACCACTTTCCAGTTGGCAATTGTTGGTAGCATTTTAAAATAAATTAGTTTAAATACATATTCTCGCGCTTTGCTGCCCAAGGCCACAAAACATTTATAGCCAAACTGTTGGGCCAACTTTTGCCCTGTTGCGCTTATTTAAATTGATTTTTATTTTTTTTGTCGATTTTTGCAAACTTGTTAAGCTTAAGCCGCGTACAAGTGCTATACTCTTTAGGGAACGTAGGACAAGTGAAGTGCTCGTTATGCAAGTTATGGGGATCTGCGGTCGTTTTTTTTTTTTCCATTTCTGCAGCACGCTATCTCTTTAATTTTATAAACTAGTAAGCTTTAGCTTTGTTAAAGCAAATATAAAAAACTAAAAAATTGTTGTATGCTGCAAAATATCTGCATTCAATAACTTATTGGTTTATAAGGCCAATTTAAGAAGCTTCATCTTTCCCGGGATCATGCGATCTTCGAGACCACGATTTTTATGCGGATTATTCGGATTCGTTTTGAAATCACATGTTTGCTGCTTTCTATTTCACCAAAACGAATTTGTTATGTGATTTTAAATAAATTTATTTGCTGCAAGAGGAATTACAAAAAATTGGCAAATTAGGTTCAAAAGCAAGCAATTCGAACTGAAACAATTTTGTAAATATTCATAAATATTCTTAGATTATTTTTAGCCAATTTCATACGGAATATTCGGATTTGATTTGAAACCAAATGTTTGCTGCTTTCAATTTCAGCAAATCGACTTTTTTATGTGATTTTAAATCGACTTCTTTGTTGCAAGAAGAATGTAAACAAATTGCTAAAAAGCTTTAGAAAAAAGCCTTTTGAATTGAAATAATGTTTTAAATATTCTTTGGTATTCTTATTTATGCCAATTTCGAATTAGGTATTTATCGAAAATTATTTGTAATTTAATTAAATTTTTTCTGTTTTAAGGCTTGTACGCAGCAGTGTAAAGCCGCCTGAAAGAAAAAAGTGCTACAATACTTATTTTATGCGCAAAACATATTGTATGGGTAGAGTTTGTAACCAAACAGTGCTGCCCATGTATGGGCCATTGACATGTAGATGGCGCTACTAACAATAGATGGCGCCAAAAGTTAAATATAAAAATCAGCTGTTGGTTCAAATAGGTTACAAGTGTATTATAAAAAGTGCAAAAATAAATCGTCATAAGAAAATATTACTTAATATTTATTATTATTACTGCCATTATAGCCTAGTTATTTGCGAAACTCCAGAAAAAACGTACTATGAGAGTAAACTCACATTTAATACACAGAGCTGAGTGTGAAAATTTTTGTAGAGACCAACGAACTTGAAGTGAATTAGTAATGCAATTTAAATTTTTACATTTTGCGGCAAATTGTCGGTTCAAAGCCATGGTACAGAATCCGACGGCATTTTCCCAAAGTATTCACCCGACAATTTTCTGCTCTTTAGTAAAATTTGTGCATCTATTTTTTATACGCAACATTGTTTCTGCCATCAAAGTAAGTTGCTGCACATTAATGTTTTGTTTTCAGCGCGCAAAAAAAAGCTGAGCTTTTTGCCGGCGCCATCGATATGTCAATTTTACGAAAAATGGGCAGCACTGGTCCTGCGTACCAATGAAAAAATTCGCGCTAAGAATTTTGAGTGTTTTTTTCATATGCAGTTTTGTTTATTTTTTTTTCACGCGGTTTTACACTGCTGCGTACTAGGCTGCAAGGTAAAAAATATATTGTAGCATGCACAACTCAAAGGGGGTTTTAGAGAAGCTGAGGTAGCGGTTATCAGCTATCTAATTCCTCAATCCCTACTCTCACCTCCCAGTGGTACACCCTGGTAACCTGAGCAACCGTACTGAAGATGAGGTAAACAACCCGCATGGGAGGTACGGTCAGGGCTAACGAGAGAGGGAGCTTCGGGAGGGCTTCTTCGTCATATATGACTTGAAGGTCCCCCGAAATTCTGCAGCGTCTGTCTCGGAGCGAGCGGCTGCAAAAGGCGTCTGTTCCTCAGGTAAGAGGCGGCCTCTTATTATAGATTATCTGGTTATCTATTAGGTGGAGCTTACCAGATCTTCTTTAGGCTTGTAACCTATAGAAGTTCTCCAGTTTACTCGAACTATTTGCAAACTGAAATTTTAAACATGAGTATAAACCCGTACGGAAACGAGTCTCCAAGTGGTAACCACATTTATGTGGAAAATCCACCTGCTTCGGCAGCATGCGCATCGGGTTTGGAGGTGCAAAATTCATGTTCAAATGGAAATGGAAATGGTTCCAGGAATTGAGAGAGAGATGCACAACTCAAAACATACCAAACCTGGTGCATGTCTTAAATAAAATATGGCTCATGTTCTGCATAAAAAAAAACATAGTCGTATTTAATTTCACACAAAAACGAAAACGAACAAAATTTATTCGAATTGGTTTTTCGTTTTCTGGAATACGGTCGGCAGTTGTAGTAGGATAGAGAGTATTTAAAAATAAGACTTGGGCACATTTAGATTTTAAAATTTAGTCAAAATAAAATGCCATACCAGCTGCCATTATGGCAACGTTTTACAAGAGCCGTGGCTGTTTCATAACGATACCATCGCCAGTAAGTACCAAATGTAGGTATGCCACAAGATACCGCGTTTTCTTTGTGTAAATATTTGCATTACTCATTAAAACAATACGAGTACAAATGGAAATATTTGTGTTTCCGCCAAGATATTTACTTAATATTTGCAGCACCTGTGAGCACGTGTATGTGTTTAAGAAATATTTTTATAAGGACTATGTACGAGTATGTATTTGGCTGAATTGTCACTGATAAAAAAAAAAAAAAAAACGGGCAAACCCAACTCAAAAAAGTTGCGCCTATAATATCATCTGTGTTTGTTGGCAACAAAGTAAGTTCTTATTTTATTTTTTATCTTTGAAAATCTTGAAGCATCTGAGATTTGTGTGCATGAAAGTTATGGCTATATGTTGTTTTTTTATATATGTAGCGCAGCCTAAAAGTCGACTTTAATCTTTGGGGTTTTTAAGCCTGGCAACGCACGTACGGGACAGAGCATCAAGTGAAACTTATGGCAAACTTTTCAACTCATTTACGCTTTTCATTTTTCATTGTGCCAAAGACACACGCACACATAACTAACATACAAACACTCAAATTACGAAGGTTAGTAGGTAGATACTACAGTATCTAAAGGTGTCCCGAAACCAGCACTCAAGCCCCCCTTGACTACGTCACTGCTCAAGAGGTGCGCGCACGACGGCGAAAACTTTTTTCTGACTTTTGGAAAATTTTTGGTGACTAGGCATAACGGCATTATGACCTGGTAAGTATGCAACGTGTATTTATAGTGAGTCATTTGTTTAGCTTGCTTTTGTGTTTCCGGTTGTTTTTTGTTCCTGCCTATTTAATGCGCCCTCACGTGCTGCTTCCTCTTCTTCTTATTCTTCTTCCTCTTCCAACAGATTATTACCTTTTTCGCTTAGCTTTTTACGTTTCGGAAATACGGTTACTTTTCACTTTTTGCGCTATTTGGTTGCCCGCTAACTACCTTTATGCGTGTAGCATACTACTTAAAAGGGTCGAACCTTAACGAGGTCGGGCTGCAAAGTAATCGAACTAGCTTAATATAAACGTTTGGTATATTGTGTTCAGATTTGCAAGGTGCACTTCCAGACAGGTGCATACCCATTTGCACCCACTGGAGCTCTTGAGAATGATTTGCGTGTCACACTGCTAATATAAGCATCCAACGACTTGGAAAATATCTCGATGAGGCGACCAAAACTTATCCAACTTATAGGTAAGCATAGGTGGAAGGTGGAATGAGGCTTAAGAGCATATAGAGCAAGAGCAAGAGAGCACAAAAAGAGATTAGCAGGAGTAAATGAGTAAGTGAGCATCGCTGATGAGCACCACGAAGACAAGCAGTCAGTCGATTGCAGATAGCAACACAATGAAGACCTATTTAAAATGAAGTGAAATTACTATGCGGACTACATTCGATATTTTGATAATTGAATACATTGACATTCTCACAAATTACGCAAAATTTTTTCCTCTCGTGCATTATACGATATATGATGTTGGCCGTCTATGGGCGAGGGATGGACATTGACTTTGGGTGAAACATTCATGCCAGACTAATTGAAAAATTAATTTGAGTAAACTCATATGGCACATCAGTTGAGATCATGAAAAATTTCTGAATAAGAATTTCCTCTACTTTCATTTGAGCATCGTCATCTTTCAAAGCAAATAACAAGATTCAAGAAGTTTAAGAATTCGTTACACAGTTGATATATTTGAACTCACTTTGAATTTTGAAGTTTAATTTTCTGGGTATACATAAAAATCCAACAAATAAAAAGATGGCGTACGTTAAATTGGCTACGATGGCGTTCTGCCCGTTTCAATCTGATATAATGCTTAAGACTTCCAAAAAATATCTTATTCGCCAAATTTGGTAACGATATTTTCATAATCAAACAAAAAAGAGTCGAATTTTGTCCTATGAAGGCTATATGTATGATATAGTCAACCGATATTGATCAAATTTAATACAGTGATTGGGTTCTCTAAAAAACTTCCGAGTGCCAAATTTGGTTACGATATCTTCACAAACAAACGAAACAATGAATTTTGTTTAAAAAACTTTTTTTTACTGCTTGATCCTATGGGAGCTATATGATATAGTCAACAGATTTTTTTCAAATTTGGAACAGTGATTGGGAGCTGCAAATAACTATCGGCTGCCAAGTCTTCTTACGTTATCTTAACGAACAAACGAGACACAACGAAAATTGTAAAAAACTTTTTTTTGACCGATCTGTCTGTCCTATGGGGGAGCTATATGATATAGTAAACGATTAAGATCAAATTTGGTACAGTGATTGCAAACAATAAAAAACTTCCGATTGCATCTTCATAAAAAAACAAACTATCCATCTAACACTTTAAGTTTTTTTCGAGGTCCTCTGAAACACCCCTATGGGAGCTATATAATATATCCCCGATATCAAATATATAAAATAAACTTGTCTATTTTAAGTCACCTGTGTTATCTTGCGTATGAGTATTATCCAAAATATTGGATATCATCGAATAACTCGTTTGAGGTTGATTTGATAAAAAATAACAATAGCTCCCAATAGCTTCTTGGTGCCACCTACCTCAAAACGGCGATTTAAACATCTCATTAATTGTCATTTTAAGCACAAAAAGTGGTGGCCGGCAGTGAACAAAAATAGTGTACTAAAATGTATGAACTCCATTCAGAGGGCGGCAAGCTTGAGTATTAGCGGCGCCCTTAGAACGACCCCCACAGCGGCTTTAAACGTTATGCTGCATCTATTGCCGATAGATCTGTATAGTAAGCAGATAGCGGTGAAATCGGCCTTAAGGCTAAGAGAATCCTCGAATCTGGCCATTAGCTCTAGGGGGCACTCGACTATTCTGCGCCAATTTCCGCAAATTCCCAGAACTACTGACTTTGTAAACTCGATGGAGTTATCCTTAAACAAACCGTTCAGTGTAAGTTTCCCATCTCGTGAAGATTGGAACAATGGTATAATAGACTGCAACAGCATGACTACCATTTTTACGGACGGATCCAAACTCAATGATCAAGTGGGAGGAGGTGTCTATTCGGAATCGTTGGGCATTAATGAATCCTTCCGATTACCTGATCACTGTAGTGTCTTCCAGGCAGAAGTCATGGCTATAATGGAAAGCATTCGTATCATTAGGAATCGTGTTTTAACCGTAAGGGAAATGCAAATCTGTACTGACAGTCAGGCTGCTTTAAAAGCACTACAATCAGTAAGGCTCACATCCAAAACAGTGAAGGAATGTTATGAGCTCTTACTAGATGCTACAAGCTTCTTCACCATTAAGCTGCTTTGGGTACCGGGGCACAGAGATATCGTGGGCAATTGCAAAGCGGATGAACTAGCTAGACGGGGTACAATGGTACCACTTCAGCCGAACAGGGCCTTGATACCTATGCCGCTAGCGACGTGTAAATTATTAATAGATAGGAGTATCATTAATGATGCGAACCATAGATGGGTGCAAACTGGAACCTGTCGTATTAGTAGGAAAACTAAGCCGCAATGGAGCTTAAATAGAACCAAGCAACTTTTAAAGCTTAACAGACTTGACATAAGAGCTACGATAGGGGCTCTTACTGGTCACTGTCTTATTGGTAGGCACGCCAATAGATTGGGAGTACCCTTTTTCGACTACTGTAGAAGCTGTCAGGAGGTAGAAGAAGAGGAAACAGTGGAGCACCTCCTTTGTGGATGCATGGCACTATGCAGGAGGAGACTGAAAACACTGGTTTTCGAAACTATTGGGAATGTAACTGAATTCGCAGGAATCAGCATAAATAAGATTAATTCGTTCATCAAATCGACAGGTTGGCTTAAAGAGGACACGGGAGAGTTAGGACTAGCTCAAGTGGCATCACAACGGAACTTTTACAGGCCTAGGTGTGTCGAAAGACAACCACTACTACCTACCCACCGAAGGACATTGTGTAAAAATTAAATTTATACTCGAAAGTACAGTGGTAAGGCAAAGTCTTGTAAGTTGGGACGTCTTGTAAGCTGGGATACCTGTTCGATTTTGATGTTCCAGCAAAAGAAAACTCCAAAATTCAAATACGCCGTAAACAAATTAAATGTGTTCTTGATGTAAACAAAATATAAAAATTGTTTTTAAAGAAAAAAAATCAAGGAAAATATATGTGCTGGAACGGAAATTCAATGAACTTTCATAATCAAAAAAGCTTTTCGGACATACAGTGAATACACAAATTTCGTTCAATGCATTCCAAAATGGCTTCAAAAATGTAAGTTGGGACACTTTTTAGCTTGTAAGTTGGCACACATCTATAATCGTTTTTTTTCATTGCTATGTTATTTATATGACTTTTTTATTTTAGTGAATTTTTCTGCCATTCTTTTGAAAATTGTCTGTAAAATGCTTATTTTTATAAATTTCAAATGATTTGCTTATTGTGGTTTAAAGCTCTTTCTTTGACATTCCTAAAAATATACAAAACAAAAACGATTTAAGTGAAAAAAATTAAGTGTCCACAAATGGGAAATATAGAGTTGTCAAAAAACAACCCGCAAAACCTTTATAAAATCACAAAATATATTGAAATTCCTACATAAATATATATTATACCAACCTTTTTGCAACTATTCACTTTAATTTATCGCAGTTGGAACACAAACAAAAATTAGATTATTTTCGATTTTTGCACATGAAAAAATGTGATCCCCTGTAGCTGCTAAACGCATGCGTCGTTTGCTTCGACATTAGCAATAAAACATGGTGCTGACATTACGCACAAACGACAATTTAAAGATCTGCTCTATCTCCTCACGTTCAATAGTTACGGAGGGGTGTCCACAACGGGACAACTTCCTCTACATATAATATTTGTAGGCCCTAAGTTTTGATTACAAGTTGCAAAAAGTGTTAAAAACGATTTTATAATATTTCAATAATTTGGTTTAAATAAATAACAAAACAACGTTAAATAAGAAAAATTATAGTAATAGTGTGTTCCTTAACATATAATAGTGTAGATTACAAATTTTTCTTGAGTACCATCATCTCGCACTGCAGTACACCTCTCTCTCTTTTGTCTTATTTCTTGGCAGCCAACTTTTGCAGCAGCGTAAGAAATGAGAAAGCTTGCGTGACCACCTGTAAGCAATCATGAAGATAGTTACTTAGTTATGTATTTATTAACCATAGCTTGCCAAGAATACCAGCTCCAGTATCCATTTCTGTACTCACCGAACGTAATCGATTAACATCCATGACATAAAACTTGCCGGCTGTAACTTGCACGGCACGTCGACTATTCACCAAAAAGATGAGCACATCCTGGCGTATATGGTGTGCATGACGCCACCATGGGGAACGCCAATATGCTTCGCCAGCACGCACGCTGTGCCTACGAAGCAGTTCTCCACAGTATGTGAACATCATTAGCTCGAAAAAAGTGAGGCTGAGATACTGCACCTGATTAATAGCACGCATGGCGTTGCGTTCACCTGAGACGCCCACAAAGACCAGGAGACATAGCTGAATTGTGATCTGCATTGATTTAATCAGGCAATACGGATTAAACAGACGTTCCAGCTCACTGCAGCTGCTCAAGATGAAGCGGTGCAGATGAACACACTCGATTAGAGCTTTATGCAGAGCTTTACTGTGTTGCATTCTGGGCAACAGATGGCTTTGACGCTGCAAATTAAAGTTTTGCAAATTGGTGGGATGCTCCTTTAAAATGGCATACTGGTTAAGCTCTTCTACCTCGGGAGCGGTTACCATCTCGCATTGTAGTTCGCTAAGGTAAAAAAAAGAGAAGAGTTTATTATTGATAATGCAGGCATAAACAGTATATTAGTTGGACGTCAAAATTTGGCGGAAAATGGCTTTAAACAACTTAGAAATTATGTACCCTAAAAGTTTTACTGTGACCACACCTTGTTTCAACATCGTCCGATAGAGATAGTAAGAAAAAAACAGGACTCTAAGCTAAGTAAGCGGCTTACTTCTTATGTTTCTGTTCACTAAGATAAAATTGAGCCAGGTAAAAATTTTGCCATAAATGGTCAGCCTTAATGTTTTTGGTTGGCTTTTAAAAACACTAGGCGGCTAAGTTCCCTAGAAGAGGAACAAAGTTCCACTATTGCCATGTCAAGTTCCAATTGCAGGTACAAGAAAAAAACAGAATACATACTAAGTTACTAACACCACAAAAAGTAACAATATTGTCCTATAGAGGGAGCAACAAAATAAGTGAAAAAATTGTCCGATAGAGGGAGCAAGATAAAAACAGGCTACATGCCAAGTTCGTAAATGGTCGCTTTTTTTTTTTTGGTTTCGTCATCAGCATATTGTGTCTATCGGGTCACCTTGAGATAGTAGACAGCAACAAGGAAAGATACTGCCTTCCGTTCTAGCTATAAGCCCACTTGCATATAACGAAAAATTGAAGACATAAAGCAAAAACAAAATTGGGAAATTAACTATGGAGATTTAATACCCTTGAAATCAAAAAATAGCAACAAAAAAAAGATTTACCTGCGCCTCGAGACGACATTAAGTTTTGAGGCCAAGAGAATCTATAAATTTCTTTGTCCTTCTTACCATATGGAAGGTAACTTAGGCGAGCTCCGGAGTCAATCTATTTAAATTTATTAGATTGAGAGGGCAGTCTTGAATCTAACTTAAGAACTTTATGAGTCTTCTTTAAATATTTTTTGATGTTTGGTTCGCGCAATATCTCGATATCGCGCTCTTATTTCTTCACTCTGAACAAACCATGTGAGGATAAAATCCCCGTCACGACATATGTCCTTGTATAAGATAAGATTGTTTCAGCCGGACCATCCTATAAGTGTTGTTAAAGCTCAGCCAACTAGCTTTGCCTAAAATATGAAGTAATCCCAATTATGAAAGAGTATAAGAGAGCTATGGTACTTTGACTTCATTAAAACGAATTTCTATATTAAGGATTTTCTATGTAACCAACCAATTATATTCTGCTTTTGGTGTACTCGATATAGGGAAGTTCGACTTTAGTTGCTCCAAGTTTGACATTACAAATGTATGTAATGAATACGAGCGAAGATATCTTGCTTGAAGCAGTAGTAAATGTCCTTTCGACTGGTTGGCTTTCTGGAAGTCAAAAAATAAGTAGAAATAACATCGGATTTTTCCGCAAATTCAAAGCAGGGCTAGCTCGGGCTCCAATTTAACTGACCGGACACGAGGAACCCACTCAGTATCCGCCATTAGTTCAACACATTAAAACTTTCAGACTTAACTCACTTTTATGGGTACTCAAGGTTTCAATGGTTCCAGTACCATATTCAATAAGATACTCTACAAAATACAACTTATTATAAAGGCAGCAGTACAAACCGTAATCCATTTAGCGTTTCACCAGATATCAACCGTGCATGGGCATCCAGATTCTTGAGACTACAATAGAGCACATCGAACTGGGCCAGTATCAGCACACACAATGAAACAAAGAGGGCACCAACAACGCCGAACGTTACGCCATTAACGATCTGTGCATAGAGCTGTATGGCATAGATGTATGGATAGTATTCCGGAGCCAATACATCGAATGGATACCAGCAGCGCAGCGGCAACGTGTTCATGCCCGTAAACATTGGTGTTATGCCCCAAAAGACGACGGCAACGAAGCAGGCGGTTATCCACACAATGCTGAAGTTACGCGTCCAGACGTAGGCGCCATGGGAGCTGACAAAGCACACACCAGCGAGTGAGTGATGGCGATAGGCCTGGTTAAACTGTTCTAGATACTGCTGCAGCTGCTGCGAGCGGTACAACCAGTAGCTAGTGGCATAGGCAGTAAAAAAATAAATAATTATCATGGTCAGTGCATCGGTAATATCCGCCAGCTGACCCGTTGGCAATGCATCCAGCATTGTCTTGGTAAAGAGCAAACCCAAATGCAGCGAACAGGCTATGACTAGCACGCAGTAGAGACGAGCCAATAGCCAGCCCCAAGGACTGAAAACCGCAGGCAGCCAACTAGGCCATGATACAGGAATCTGTCCCACCAGCAGCTGTATGTAATGATTCAGACCAAATAGTTGTTCCACGCGGCGTGTATCCTGCTGTCCATAGCTTATGTGCGGATTCCCGCCATGAAACTGAGCACTGGCCATACTTGGCTGTTTGGCTTGCAGCTCCTTCTGCGTTTGTCCGTGTCGGTTAGTGTTGCTGGGCTATTTAAATGGGGAGCAGTACGTCAGGCAATGCGCCTAAATTTATGCATTAATGAGTTTTTAAAAGTTTTTCAAGTGTCCCTGAATGTCGACGCCTAGCCGGTTTGGGGGCTTAATTATGCCATGGCCTGACGCATTTTATCTTATGGTCTGTGTGCGTGTGCAGCTCGAGGGGTTGGAATCGAGACACAGTCTGAGTTGGCATGTGTTTTGGCGTTTTATTAAAACGTTTAATTGCCATTTAGGTTTTTCTTTCCAACCCACCCGTACTTATTTTTAATTTCTTGCTTTGTTTTAGATGCTACAAAAGTTTGGGATTTTATTCTAAAGGCTTTGCCCAATGAAGCTGCGTTCAGACGACCTAATTAAGAATAATGTTTTATCAAATAGAGCCTGAATACGTTTGAATAGGCAAACAGGAAAGTGATGGAAGCAAAACGATTATAAATAAGTATGCACCAAGGACTAATATGTCCTATTATATTTAAAATTGAGAGATTTGGAATCATACTTCACATACTACAAACTAGGGAATGGTCTTTAGTGCTAAACATTTTTCTAACAACCGAATTTTAAAATGGCGTGTTATATTATTCAGCAGAATTTCATATCAATACTAACTCAATGATCAATAAATACTATATCTACAGGTTAAGATCGAAAAGTGGTAGCACTGTATTAATTTGCATTCTCTTATTGAACTAGGTATAAATCCTGAGTAGTCCCCGAAACACCACCCTAGAGCTTCGATACAACACATATGTCGTGAATCCCACAAGGCGTACGTCTTTGGGAGCTTGCTTTCTGGTATCCCCTTGAGAGATATCGCCACGTTCTACATAAAACAAGAAATGCTGTTGTTCGCTAATAAGGGTAAATTAATTGAAAATTAATTGTTAGTTAAAAGTGGTTGGATGTTCGCAGAGTTTCCTACTTTATTCATTTGCTTGCCAGGAAAAGTCTGCCGTATTATTTAAGTAAGTCACTCCGGATAAAGCCAATTCATTAGAAGCGGCAGGTGCAAATCGATTCCATAATTTGCCTTCACTTAAAGCGACAAAGATCTGTCTTTTTCGGGCATAATGTCGTTAGATCTCACAGATAAGCTTTGAGAGCCATATCAAGCAAATATTGGTAGATGTTCATTCCTTATCGATAATAACTTATGTGTATTCATTACAGGCGGGGGGACTCCATTGCACGAGTCACGGGCTTGACATTCCCGCCTTTCTCGAGTCGCGGCGCAAGTCGAATGCCGAAAGCCTAAATGCGGGCTTTAAAAGGAAAAGCATAAGGAAAAAGCGAGGCCTGGACGCTGGCTATGAAAAACTGTCGAGAAACGACACATAGGAACCCTGCCTTGAAGTACTGTTTACCGCTGTTACGGCGTAGAGTAGGTTCAAAAGTAGGGGTGGAGATTTAGCTCGTGCAAGTCGGGCTTCCACTTTCGGATGCGTAAGCGCATTTGCTCCACCTCCTGAAAAAAAAAATAATTCTAGCTTCTATGAAGACAACGCCAAGCAAGACGATAGGGTTTTGACAAGGTCTCGTATTGTTCTATCCAGCTTGAGTTTAGTCGTCCGTTAAATCTGTACCAGCTTATAAGAAATTAACAAAATTTCTTTTCAATAGCATAGACATACTAAGACTGCTCCAAGCGGTAAGTGTTACTCCCTTTAAGATCGTTCCTAAGTCTGTTTACCATTTTGAGGTTTCTTTGCTCTGGTATAAGTCCGAATTTTTCGTTTCACGTTTAGAGAAGTTATCACATCGGAAATTGACTTAAGCGACATACATTAATAATTACTTGGGAATTGTATGTAACCCTCTTCCCTGCCCAAAAGCTGCTCCTAACGATAAATCCTTTCTTATATTACCATGTTTCTAAATTAGTGGCACTACCAACCAGAGTCGACAAGTATACACTTATTCCATTCCGCAATGTGGCGATGCTGCTGATGTAGATACAAGCATTTACAAAACTCCCGATCCTTTAGATTATTTGTACGTTAATATTGCAACAATGCATGTAACTGAAAGGATAAGTTGCTCGAATATCGATATTTATCAGAACTCAAAATACACATTCTATGCTGAATGTTTGAGTTTCTTTAAAAAATATTGCCTCCTTAACCGGCGAGTTTCTCTATGATATATTGAGTGATTCATTAAAGCACTACCAAAGAGGAGGAAACCCTTGGTTTCTATAACTTATAATAATTTAAACAAATCTACCAAACGAAAAGAACTCTAATAGACAAATGACGGGTTCATTAATGGACAGTTCAAACTGAGGAAATATCTTGGACAAGATCTGTAGGTTCTTTGAAATTGAAGAGGTATCCTTGGAGCACACTTACCCAACCAAGAGATAGCCATTCCTTTTCAGCAAGCAAGAGTCAAATTTTCCCAAATGAGTACTTCCAAATTTAGATCGGCTAGTACGATGCAAGTATATGGTAGCACAATAGATGACAAAAGACGCAGTGGAGCTTTCCTATATAGCGTCGTAAACGTTTTGTAGAGAGAATTAAGATATGATCTTAATAAACAAAAACGTTGTGACTAAACTTATGAAGTATGAATTTTGTGTTAAGAAATTTCCAAAATTGTCGTCCGAACTCTAATACTTATTTGTTTTTGTGTTTAATTATGAATAAAATTTATATGTCTTGGGCTAGTTACTTTTGAAAATTGATTGCATGGCGTATACGCCATTTTCCATAATTAAGTGCTATGAAGAAACTAATTAACATGATCGCGCGTGCAAGCAAATATTTCATTATGTTTCCCTTTTCGTTGCCCCAATTGAAAGCCACAAACGAGTGCCACATTGTCACCACCACCACCACCACCGGAACCCCCCGCGTTGCCAGTGGTGTAAACTGTTGTGGGTGCTGGTGCGGCAGAGCGTAAAGGCAAAGGCGTTCAAAGTTCACTTGGTAATTAACATTTTATATGAGCTGCTTGTTGGCCCAGTGCCTTAACCCTTCCACGCATTGGCTGCCATTTGCCAATTGCCACTTTCACTCGATTAGTTTCAATTGGTTTGACTCCTGCCGGAGACGTCGTGTGAATATAAGCTGAAAAACAGTTGTATCAACTACTAGTGGAAAACTTTTTAGTTTAGTAGATAAAGTGAGTAATACTCGTATGAGGAAAATTTTTTTCAAAATTATATTAAGCTAAATCTGCATAATCTTAAAATAATTGAAAAGTATTTCAAGCTGTCATGGAAAAACTTGGTGAGTATGTGTTGAAAAAAAAAACTATTGAATAACAGCTTTTTTTTCTTTATTTTTAAAATCTCTATATTTAGAGAGAGTTATTTGAGCATAATTGGTGTAGTATCTGGAACTAGAAGTCAGTGATCTGAGTGGCGGCACAAAAGGTGGAAACGCTTCAGCTAACGCTGGGAGCTGTTTTCCAGATGCCGGTTAACAGCCAAGTGCTCAACATGAGGCTCAAGTCCTGAATTGTATGTATGGTCTTATATTGCTGAGAAAGTTTTTATATAGTCATTTTTTAAGCTTTAAATTTTATCTGGCTTCGGACTTATTCTTCTTGAGTGGCCATAACAAGCTGTTATCAAAACTAAAGTTATTGCATGAAAGTGGAATTCCTTCCTTATTAAAGTCGTAAAATATCAACGTAAATTGAAAAAAGTTACAAGTACGCAGCCTTTGTTAAAATTTAATCTCTATTGCTCTACAGATCTCTTAGTTTTTGTGAGGAGGTGAATTGCCACCTCACAACACGTTCCCTAAAATTCCTACAGGGTAGTTGGTGAGTGAGAGTAGCGAAAAAAGCGCGCGGTTTTCACTCTTAACAACACCGACTTACGTTTAACGGCCTCAGAGTTGGCGCGCTGCTGATGCATCTGTGTTAGCGTATACGTAAGGGTGTAGGTGATAGGGATATTGTAGGATACGGCGGACTCTGTTTTATCTATAAGGATCGGTATCTAGATAAACAGAGTACCGTTTGTATTTCATCTGTATAAGTTTAGGGATTTTTCGGCGATCAAGGCCTATATAAGGCGTTCAGCAGCCAAATCGTGGAGCCATTAAGAGAGTCAGTGCAGTGGAGTTAAGTCAGTCAAGAAAGTGAGTGCAGTTGAGTGAAACTTAGTATCGTGAGTCGGAGCACAGCCGTGTTAAATGGTGATAGTGCAATAACGACGATGGCGGGGAACGAGATCCGAGAAACGAGTCCAACATCCGGAAGGTGTTCATTAGGTGGCAGAGGATACGCCTAGTCGAATGGTACGCGGCATTGGGCTACGGACAACTCGTGAGCGGCACCGTCGAGGCAGGCAATGGCCAAATCCAAGGGATTGGCATTGATGCGCTCGGGTCGGCCCAGATACAGTAGCGGGAAGCCGACAACTGTAGACCCAACGTTAGCGGATACCCAGACAGTGCGATAGTCTGGCCGGTGAAGGCCTTGGGTGAGAACGACGAGAGAACCGGTGAGTCAGCCAAGCTAATATTAAAAACCTAATTGTTTAGTGGGTAAAGCTATAAGTCTGACAAATATGTAATAAACGATAAGCCGAGAAAAGGCGAACAATAAAGACAAAAGTACAAAACTAGAAACAAGACTGGTACTTACTCAATTTTATTACAGAGTCTCAGCGAAATATAAATTCGTTGTGACATTTACCCTGGGCATAGCTGAGCTATCCCAGCCGTTGTTCCGGACAAACCGGAGGTCGTTACAATCTAGGCGTTTATTCGGACAGATATGGTCGAATTACTATGAGGCTTCAGGTCTACCTTCAACCTGTTAGTCAAATGTATAATACGCTTAACCCTAGCTCCATTTCAAAATAAACCAAACAAATACATTTTCAAACCCTGCCTACCTGCTGTTTTTAAGCTTCTATAATAGCTCATAAACACTTGACCATCTAGCTCAAACCAATTGAAAACTAAAGAGTCCAGCTTCACAACAGCCATAATAAAACAAAAATAAAAAAAAATCTAAGAAAAACTGCACACCTGCGCCCAAAAAAAAAAAAAAAAAACTTTATGACTAAATTTCTACAAAGATTGGCAGCCATCAGACAACAAACAGCAACTTACAAGTTTGAGTGCGCATAAAAAATAAATTTTAACTTATTTAATTTCTCTTAGCTACTCCCTAAAGCTTTGGGCTACTGTGGCAAGGCAACAGCTCTGAGCATCCGGCAGTGCCAATTGTGGTACCAATTTCAGTCGCAATCCTTGTCTCAGACGCAATCCCAGTTCGAGAGAGTCTCTTGTTTCGTAGCAAAACTCGCAAGATTGAATTTATCGCATTTTCTTGAAGAAATTGTTACACACTGTTGGCATAATGAGGCATGAAAAGTGTGTGGGCTGTGCGCCAATACGCCCAGATGACTGCATTTCATTCAACATATTTTTTTATACACTTTCCTTAAAAAAACATAAAGAATTTGTCAAACATTTTGTTTTCCACTACACACACTAAAAGGTTGCAAGTAGACAATGCCGTAGAAAGCAAACGGAAAAGAATTTAAATCGAATTTAGAAAGGGAAACTAAAAGCGAAAGTCTTAACCTAAAACGAAAAGCAGATTAGTATATAACGATGCAGAACGTTTAAACTCTCGAGTTAGCGAGACGAATTAAACTGCAGTGCGGGGGCTTAAAAAAAGGAAGTGAACAGGAGGCGGAACCCCCTAAATAATATTAAAAAGTTTTATTTAACGAGACGATATGAATAATTTAGCTTGCATAACGTAGCGAGCAGTAGGCGAAGCCCCCTAGTTTTTAATGCAGTACATTACAAATTCGCTATGGCTTCTGCAAGATTCTCCTGCTGTGTCATTTTATTCATTTTATGTTCGCATCTTAGCCGCCTTCGCATTGAGTTATATCGGTTGCTTTACAGCTACTTGGCCAAATTGTTGCCGGGTTGTAAAAAAGTTTACAGTAAATGCAAACAACCTGCCAGCGACTGAATACCGAGTGTTGACTTTTGACTGCCGCCGGTTTTGGCCGAAAAAGTCTGCACAAATTTTGCATGCCAGCCAGTTACGTGATATGCGAGTAAGTTAGGAGTGATTTTTTTGCTCGTATTGACTAGTTGGGTTTTTGGACTTACGCATGTCTTGCTCCGGTTGTGATTTATTCAATCAAGTTGTGTACGGCGCATCAAACACACATACACACCGCTATTCCATGTCGTTTATTATTTAAACATCTTTATTGTTCCTGTGCTTTATGCGAATTTAATGTCACTTGTTTGTCTAAGAAAACTTTGGCACATATAATCTGCATAATAATTTTTTGTCACAAATTTAAATAAAAGCTAAAGACAAGGCTTAGCTATCAAAATTTACCAGACTGTATGAAGAAAAAACGGCGTATACGCAATTACTTTATTAAGTTAAAGCAGTAGCATTTAATTGCTTGCACACCTGGCGTATACGCAACGCATTTTAAGCTGACAGCTTGATTTCTGTTGAATTTTTTTTATCTAATTTTTTATTGTTTTATTAACAGAAGATATTAGCTAAGGCGGGCGCTTGTTTTTATATGTTTAGCGAAATTCGAAATTTTAAAGATTCAAACTTTGTCTATAAGTAACATTTTTCTAATCTTTATTGAGATTATTTTCATTATTTCAAGGAATATATATATTTTTTTTTAATTTCTACGAAAAAAGAAACTGCCATTTTAAAAATAATAATTGTGATCTTCTGAAAAAAATTATAACAAAGAAATAAACATCGTTTATTTGGTTTTAGAATTTTTGGATGGACCGGAAAAAATAAAGATAAATTCCACTGTGCAATTAATAGATAATAAAAAATAGAAGGCATACTGCTGCTTATATTTAAACGCAATTCAAATAAATGCATCTTAATAACATAAAATTAATCTTTTAACAAAAATTAAAGGAAAAAAACAATTGTAAACATATTAATATAAGTAGTTCGGTTCAAGGCGAACGGTGTTTAAACCCATTGTGAATTGTAAACTTTTACTTATAAAATAATAATATTTCATATGGCATTTTTTGATGATAACATACTTTTATAACTGACTTATTCTTATACATATGTATACCATAAATAGTAAAGGGTCATCAATCTTGAGGCTTTTATACCCAGTACCGTGTGTTACAAAGGGTATATTTTGTGCAAGCCGAAAATATATGTAACATATAGAAAGAGACGTCGGAGACCCACCAAAGTTACCCAAGGAAAGATCAGGGTGACTAGAGAAGTCAT
Source organism: Chymomyza costata (assembly GCA_018150985.1). Lineage (NCBI taxonomy): Eukaryota > Metazoa > Arthropoda > Insecta > Diptera > Drosophilidae > Chymomyza > Chymomyza costata. The sequence continues at coordinate 3,877,800 of JAECWU010000030.1, forward strand.
TATACACATGTCCGTCTGTATGAACACCTAGATCCCAGAGATGGTAAGAGCTAGAACAACCAAACTTTCAGATGAAATCCCTTATTATCCTACGGGAGACAAATTTATTTAATTTTTTCGATATCGGGGCTATGTTATATAGCTACCGTAGGGGTGTTTCAGAGGACCTCGAAAAAAAAACAAAAAGATCCCATAGGACGGATCGATCGAAAAAACGTTTTTGGTGTAAAATTCGTCTGTTTTTCACTTGTTTATGAAAATATCGTAACCAAATTTGACAAATAAATATCTATTTACAATATGGTGGCACAGGGTATCCCAAAGTCGTTCGCGCCCGGTTTTAACATACGCTGTCTTTTTTTTTTAAACTCAAAAAAACACAAAAATTTTAAATAAATCGGAAAATTTTTATTACACTAGTCTACACGAGAAATGAACCTTCACTAATTAAACAATAAACCTAAAAAACAAGCAAAAAAAAAAAGAAATGAACCTTCATAAAAAAGGGTTTTAAGTGTAATTTTGGGTCAAGAAACTCGAAAATGACAATCTTTTTTTTTCTTAAGCAGCGTTTTCCAGATTTTTTCGAAAAACATGTTTTTGGGCACTTTTTTCAGCTATTCGTCAATATCTCGTGAGCAAAATTTGTATCGACTTTATTGATTTGATGGGAAGGTATTGATGTGTTCTTTACAGTGATACAAGATATGTACAGATTAATTACAAATTTTTGAAACTAGTACAAGCAACCCAAGTCGAAAAAATGTTTAATATTCGAGCATTTTTCAAAATTAGAAATTTTCGGTTTGCTTTTTATAAAAATTTTTTTTAATTATTGTAAGCTTTAAGCTGAAAGAGAATTTTTTAACGAGCATTTCGAGTCTAAGATTTTAGAAAGTTTGTCAATTCTTTTTGATATTTGTCCCAGTTTCTCTTAGTAAGGTAGGACTTAGGGTTTAATTCTAACTAAATATAAAACTTATTTGGATGGGGACGGCTCCAAGTTCTTCCAAAGCCATAGGCACAAATGTCTCAATTTTAGTGACTCTTCTGTATAAATTGCAAATATATTTTAACATGCCTCTTTTCAGACCAGTTTGATTTTCATCAGCCTTAGTAGAAAGAAGATGACTACATGCGCGGTTTTGGAGATCACATCATGTTTGTAATGAATTTCTGGTGTCACTGAAACTGATTCCAAAATCCAAGAAATGCCAGCACGTCAGGGTTTTGGTATAACCTCCAAAAAAAAAGAATACAACATTTTTTTTTAAGTTCAAGCACCAATACCCGAAAGTCTATCCTCTTACATAAACCCCAAAACACTTTGTTTTATGGGATTTTTTAGGTTATGTCGTATCCTATCGTGCTAAAAATAATTTCCCTGACTGACTATTTTGTCAGTCGCCCCTGGGCGGCGCATTGGGGATCTCCATTAATAACTGTTCGAAGAGAACAGGGACCTACAGTTTATAGCCGAATCCGAACGGCGGTGTTTTGAATTAATAGAGACTTTCTTGGGCAAATAGCGTCTTTGAGCTAGCGTTGCCAGTGCTAGGCATTGAACATTTCCAATATATTTAAGTTAAATCTTGAGTTTCGCTCAGTAATTATGCTAACCAAATAGTTTTCTGCAACACCTGCCGCATACACGATTTTAATTAGTATTTCACACAGAATGCTTTTTACACCTCTTCAACGATTTTGCATGCTGTGCATCCAATTGCAACCGAATTTCGCTATAATCACATTCAGCACTCCGAGCATCAAGACCCACCCGAACATCTGTTCAACCCCATCCTGACTGCTTGTTTTACTAGCTGAAAATTTGCTGAAAAGTTTTTAATTAATTGCGCGTCATTTCGTGCGGCAGCCAGGCAAAGCTTTAATTGCAAATGAACTGCGCAAATCCTCTATGTTGCAAGGATAAGAGAGACAGAGTGTGAACCGTTTGGTCGCATCAGCATGGCTAATTTGCAAAAATGCTGTCGGAGAACCAACACGCAAGTACCAACAGTGACCAATGCCACAGACAACGCGCAGCAGAGTCAATCAGTTGGCCATTTGTGTTGGCCATACTTTTAGTTAAACGAACTAAGGCCATGGTCCAGGAGCGGATTCTTTAGTAAAATTTTGTGGGGCTCGCAGCTTCATACATGGTGTGATTTCTGATTGAGTAGTGTTGAAAAATATTGGAATTCCGTAAGCCCAGCAGCACCCCCTGGATGCGTCCCTGGGCTTGTCAATAGTCTATTGTGTGTATATTGTGTGTGTGCATGGGAGTTCGCTTAGTTCATGTTGGCTAATTTATGCGGACGCAGCCACAGACTCTGGCAAGGACAACGAAAAGTTTGCCAACTGACACAGCAGCCTCGTTTCGCTATCAATATAATACGCTGTACGAAGCACATGAACTTTCTTTTCAACTTTGCAACTCTAAGCTTAAACTTTAAAACTGTTGCACTTGCAGTATCCAGAAAGAAACATCTGAGGATTGACATTACCTGAGGGAGTGGGATGACCAACTTGTTTAAATATATGGCTACGCTTAGGACCAACTTGGTCTACACGAATGCAAGGCATAACCTGTTCCATCTACCAATTTAATTTAAGCTTTAATGTTTATTTCTTCAGTGACGATGCCAAGATTTGCTTCAAATGTTAGATATATAAGACATGGGCCATTCGGAGCTGACCGTTGAACTAGGATAAAGAGGCATATGGCCATAAGCCATCCAAATCCGGTGCTGTGTCGCTCTAACATAGCTCATAAAAATGGGAGCACAAGCGAAAAACATAAAGACAAGTACAGTTGCCGCATAGTTCGTTCGGACGCCCATTCAAGAGGGAGATCTGAACATAAACATGGAATAGGTATTGGGTCTAAGGGGATCTTGCAAAATTTCGCTGGCCAGATGGAATTTATTGATAGTGCGGGTGGGATAAATGCTTAATAGCAGCAATGAAGAGAGATATAATAAGCATCTTTTGGTATCTACAGCTCGTGCAGTCACTAGTACAGTCAGAAACAACTACCCGAGGTGATGTTACCAGCTTGGAATTAAGAACTTATGGACTGCCACGCCATTTTCTGGTTGCTACACATGCCTTTACATAGTAATACCCTTAGGAGCAAGCTCAAAAGATCTGTTAGAGTATAAAAACTTTTTTAATACCAGGCCATTCCCTTTGTTTCATTTTTTTTTTTCGTTTTTTGTTTGTCCAACTCAGCATTGTTATTGTTTCCTGACTCAACTGGCTTGTCCTTAACTTGCCATCCGGTTCATGCTTCAACTGTTGTTAGACCCACTCAATGTAACTCCCCTCATACAATTCCACGGTCATTACGCATTGATGGCAGCCAGTAACAGTTTAAAGTTTCTGGATTTTTTTTTCTTTATAAATTTTATTCAAGGACTGTACAAAACAATTTGTCACACAACAAATGAACACTCACACAGATACAAACACGCTTTTATAGACACAAGCGCAGATACAAAAATGTTCAACACATTAAAAATTATTATTGCCAAGACCAAGACGGCAGTCATCCTAAGCCAGCCCAAAACCGGGCTAAAAGCCAAGGAGCAGACAGCAACAACAAATGCACTAAAAATGTGCACAGTCTGTTGGCTGATTTGTTGTTGGCCAATTTAAAAACTTGCAGCTCAGTTTGACACTCTCCTCGGCTGTGTCAGAAAAAATGATTTTTGGGGCCACTTTGGGCCAAAAACTTTTTAACGCAATTTTGTTAAATATTTTTACTGTGCTTTTCTTTTGGCCTATGTGCAAAATAGTTTAGTGCTACACTGCGAGAAAATTGGGGTTTTTCCATTATTAATCAATATGCTGACTGCGCTGATACAAACATTAAGAATTTAAAAACAAAACGTATTATTAAAGGCGTGAAAGAGCCAACAAGTTTTTCATCAAAAAGTTTAACAGCTGGGTGCCAGGATTGAAGCTTATACAAGAGAAATCTTGCGTCTTGTGATTTGCTTTATGTCAGCTCCATGCTTTAAAGGCTCACTTGGTGGCCTGCTCATTTGATCATTTAAACATCGTCAACATGGTCAAAAACTTTAACAAACTTGGCCTTGGCAAATTAATTGACAGGCATACAAACTTGCGCCTGTGTGTATGCTATACTATTTTATGTGCGAGCATTGCATAATGTTGAGTGTATGCATGTGTATATTTGTGTGTGTGTATGCGACCCTAACTTTGTGGCAACTCTAGACGAAAGTTTTGTTCTGCTAAATTGAGTAAAGAGTTTTGTGGAACAGAATATATGTTGAGCTTTCTAGACGCCTGATGCAACCGCAAGCTGAGCGGCTTATGTCGCATTTACACTGGCACCGCAAGTGTATGCCACTAAGCGTCGCAGCCAAGTTGGTGCCACTAAAAAGACGCCACAGCAGGGAAAACACGTTGAGCAGTTGCTGAAAATGCTGCAGTAGATTATTGGAAATATGTATGCCCAAAACAAATGAACTTTAAGAGCATTACATTAAGTTAGCTGTTGCCGTCGGTAGCATAGTACTAGCGTAGTCGCTTTGTAAACCGATGGTCGGTGGTTCGATTTCCCGCAGTAGCACTAGTACATCTGCCTAGTACTGGCATTGCTAGCTGAAAGACGCTATTTGCCCAAGAAAATCTCTATTAATTCAAGACAACGCCGTTCGGATTCGGCTCTAAACTGTAGGTCCCTCTTCTCTTCGAACAGTCCCAATGGCCATTGACAAAATAGCCAGTCAGGGCAAATTATTTTATTATAAATTATGTTAGCTAGGCATGGATGTTCTTGAAAAATGTCCTAAAACATTTTTGCACAGAACATGTGTATTTCACTCATAGAGTAAGATGATCAATAAATTTGTTGTTATAAAGCCAAAAAGAAACATTAACGACTCTAAAAGGCAAATCATCATGAAAAAGCGAGTTTGATAAAGACTTGAACGGTGGCTTGTATACAAGCTGTCCCACTATCTTTTACCGACCCGTTTCAACGTTGTGACAAAATTTTTCAGTTTTTTTTTAATCAAAAAAATAATATAAATTAAAATATAATAAAAATTAATAGTTTTTGGTTATTGCTCAGCTGTTTTACAGAAAAAAAAAAAACCGAAGCACGATCAGAAAAACATCGATAACAACTTAATTATCTAGAATAACTATTAATAATTGGCTTCACTTTTTTTGCTTGCGATATTTTCGTGACGCCAGTGTAAATATATTATTTATTTTATTTAGTTTTCACTTATGGTAAATTTCTTTTTAGTTATAATGAAAATTTATTTATTTTTTTTAGTTCAGATTAAAATAATTTTAGCTAACTAAAGGGTTTTTCACTAAGAGGTGTTATTTTGGTATTCAAAGAAAAATGCCATTTTTTGAGATAAATGATCGGATGTTTATTTCATAACAAAGAGAAAGGTATGCCGTTAATAATGAAAAACAACATCAACCAAATGGCCACCACGACCACGCTTACAGGACCATATCCTTTTCAGAAATTTTCCATAACCAAATTGCAAAGTGGCTGCCCTATGTCCTCGATAGCCTCACGAACTATATCTTTGAGGTCTTGAATCGACACTGGGCTGTTGGCGTAGACGTTATCTTTCACGTGGCCCCAAAGGAAGAAGTCGCAAGGTGTTAAATCACAAGATCTCGGTGGCCAATTGTGATCACCTCTTCGAGAGATAACACGGGCCAGAAACTTTTCCCGTAAGGGAGCAATGGTTTCGTTGCTTGTGTGGCACGTAGCGCCATCTTGTTGAAAGAAAACGTTGTCCAGATCAATACCATCCAACTCCGACCATAAAAAATCATTAATCATCTCTCGATAGCGCAATCTATTCACCGTAACTGTTGATCCAACCTCATATTCGAAAAAGTAAGTTCCAATGACCCCGCCGGACCATAAACCGCACCAAACAGTCACACGTTGAGGATGGAGAGGCTTCTTAACAACAACTCTTGGGTTTTCCGAGCCCCAGATGCGACAGTTTTGCTTGTTGACGTAGCCACCGAGGTGGAAATGGGCCGGATCATTTTCATGCATTTCAAGGACCCAATACACAAAGACACGACGTTGTTGATGATCGGCCGGCTTGAGTTCTTTTGTTAACTGAACTTTATAAGCCTTAAGACCCAAGTCTTTATGCAAAATACGGTGTAATGACGTTTATGGAATGCCCAATTCCAAAGAACGACGAGGAATGGACAAACCTGGGTTTTCTTCAACACTTTGGGCTACAGCAGCAATATTCTAAGTTGTTCTTGAGCGACGTGCACGGGTTTTATTCTTCACATCACTAACTTGTCCCAACAGCTCGAATTTTTCCATCAATTTTTGTATTGCGGTCCAACAAAGTGCTTCATTTTAATAATTTCAATGCGTTGTTGAAGCGTGTATCGTTCCATTTTTAGTAATGACGTAGTTTCTACTTGTCGAATGTCAAAGAATAAAAGCTTCAAATACTGGGTGATTCAAAATAACACCTCTTGTTGGAAAACCCTTTATTTAAAATAACACAATATGTGATCGATACAATTTAGACAGTAGAAGCACTGAGCGCGCTCTCTTTAAACCAAACAAAAACTAGTTGCGTTTGGAGTAGTTGAGGCCACTTGTATGAAACTGAGCTCCTGCAGGGGAATTCCTGTAGAGTATTGATTGCACACACACACACATACACACAGACACGTACTTAAGCTCAATTCTCGTAGCTGTATAAAAGTTTGCTGAAATGCGGTTACTTTGATGGTTAATGTGTGCAAAATTTGCTTTAACTCTTGCTCTGAATGTACCCTGTACGCATAGGTTAAGGGGTGTATTGAGTTAGAGGCCTAGAAGAAAAACACGTCCCCACACAATGTTTATACACGAATGATTAGGACGACCAAAAAATCTATTTAGACTCGATTCCTTATCCTTATCCTTAGGACTTAAATATACCATACGGTCATAAATTCCTTCCAAACTTCTTTATGTTACCTAACAATCAATGTGGCTTTTTAATTTCTTCTATAGTAGTTTTCTTTTTAGCAAAATGTATTCAGATTGTTAAATCTCAAACAATATTATCAATCCTTAAGCAAGCTCATATCCGCAGATTTTCACTGTACCTCGGGGCTTCCATCCCGATCCTATCACTTATCTATCCGCCGGTCCATATAAAATGTATTAAAATATTAGAAATCTGAACTTATTGGTTTCACCAAGACGGTCGATAGTTCCTTAGACATGGCAGCATTGACTGGCCACCCAGATCTCTAGAATTGATCCCTCTGAATTTTTTTGGTGAGCTTATTAGAAAAGCAAAGTGAATGCCAGCAAACCTCAGATCATTGAAGTGCTGGAGTCAATTATTCCTGGCGATCTTGGTTGGTTTTTTTTTCAAAAGGTATTGATATAAAGTATATACATATAATGTACTTACCACCGCCTAAGTTTCCAATATAGTGCATATGAAAGGAAAACTAGGAAAATTCGAAAGAGTACAGTGTATATTAAAGTCAGGATGTACCAATTGTAACTACCCCACTTGTTTCTACATTTGTTGATTTTTGGCCATAACACACAAAAAAAAAAGAAAGCAGAATTACGCGTACTATAAATAGTATATATATAATATATTCTTGCTACAATTATCTTAAAGGTTGTTGCTGTAAACGTTTAACAACAATTAACCTAAACATTATCCACTTATGTTCGCATTCAATTTCAACCAAGCCAGAAATGTTTCTTAACCAAATAAATGTTTGATATCCTTTAACGTCCTTTATTAGGCACAACTGCTATGTAACTCAATTAGTAGGTACATTCTTATTTTACTGCTCTGCACTGTGGGCCCAGATTTTCATATTTTGGCCAAAACCCTGTTATTTCCATAATAATTTTTTTAGAGTGATGAAATTTTACATACGTGTTTCTAAATGACAAAACTATTTTTCTGCAATGTTTGAGCCTTCACCGATTTTTTTCGAGATATAGATAATCCGGACCAAAATTGGAAAAATTAAAAAAAACCATAAAATTTTTTAACTTAATTTAAAAAAAAGGTTGATTGCAATTGGACCATATATCACAAAGCGATATTTATGGGCACCTCATACATTGAAAAAAGCCTATACCCAAAATATTGAATGGTTTTGGAGTTGTAGTCCCAAATAGTTTCAGCTTTCCAAGCAAATTACAGAAAGACAACATCACCAATCCATCAATCCATCCATTTTATCTGTTATAATTTTGTTTATCATGCTTTTTAATTTTCGAAAATCTTTATTTCATTTTTACCTTTTTTGTCAAAATTGATCATTTTGACATTTTTTGAAAACTTTGATTTTCATCAGTAGGGCTTTTGGCCAAAATCTAGCCACGCGGGCTATGAAGCAAATTTAAGTTGAACTAGTTCTTTCTGTACAAACAAACACATTTCAATAGATAAAATGTAAATGATTAAAAACTAGTAATTAGCATTATTTCAGTTTTTAAACTTAAAGGCCTATATCCCGAATGGAATTTTTTTATATGGTTTTGTCATTTCGTGAAAAATTTTTTTTTGCATTCTGCATATACGCCTCAAGACGAAAAAATTTAATATTTTGTACATTGCAAATATGTGCTGACATTATTATTATTATAATTTCAATAATTTAATGGAAATAATTAAAAAAATTTGTTGTGCAACGTTAATATTTTTATATTTTTTTTTAAATATGAATTATAATTTTTGATATCTTTTGATAGAAAAATATTTTTTTTTTTATACATTTTATAAAACAACTTAATTGAAATAAAAAATGTTCGTTCTATTTTTTTTTTTTAATTTAATATCATTCATTCACATTTGCACCATAGAAAGTTGGTATAAAAAAACGTGTTTATAAAAAAATAATGATTGACATATTTAAGGAACATAGGAAACATGAAATTTGGTTATTTTATTTAAGAAAATGTGTTGGTTAAAAACAACGCAACTTTTTTTAAAGTGCCCTATTGACAACTTAGATAAAAAAAAGCATTGGCTCAAAAATATTTAGTAGTTTAATCACATTTAAATAAATATTGCGAAGTACGTTATTTTTTTATAACCTATAGAATAGGTGAGTGATATTTTTTGATTGATTTGAGATCGTGGATATTTCATTTTGCCTGATTTAAAACCAGCCTTGAGAGTTAGTCTGGAGCTATAGCTCTTGCCAACTACTTTATGTGGACAGAATAGACATAGAAGAACAGCTGATGAAGTTAACTTCTCAAATATAAGAGCGAAAAGCTCAAAAGCTTTTGTGCTTGAGCAGTGCCCTGAAAAAAGTTCGTCGCTGCAATATTCTGCTTTGGAGCATTGTGGAATAATATAAGGTGGTGTCGTCCGTAAAAGCTGACCCTTATTGTGTGTAGCGTGTCAGTGCGAGGTGCGAGTGAAAGATCAAAAGCTTTTCTGTTAGGCAAGCTCTCGTGGCATTACTTTGTGAATGTCAATGTGATAGATATATTTTTATACCCTGTACCGTATGGTACAAAGGGTATATTGTGTTTGTGCAAGCCGAAAATGTATGTAACGTACAGAAGGAGACGTCGGAGACTCCCCAAAGTTACCTTAAGTATGATCAGTGTGACTCGAGAAGTCGATATACCCATGTCCGTCTGTCCGTCTGTCTGTCTGTCCGTCTGTCCGTATGAACGCCTAGATCTCAGAGATGGTAAGAGCTAGAGCAACCAATCTTTCAGATTAGATCACTTATTAATCCATAGGAGACAAGTTTATTTTATTTTTTTGATATCGGGATTACATTATATAGCTCCCATAGGGGTGTTTCAGAGGACCTTGAAAAAAAGCAAAAGTTTTAGATGGATAATTCGTTTGTTTATGAAGATATCATAACGAAATTTGGCAAGCGGAAGTTTTTTAGAGACCCCCAGCACTGTACTAAATTTTATCAAAATCGGTTGACTATATCATATAGCTCCCATAGGATCGATCGGTCGAAAAAATGTTTTTTGTACAAAATTCGTTGTGTTTTGTTTGTTTGTGAAGATATTGTAACCAAATTTGGCATTAAGAAGTTTTTTATAGTTCCCAAGCACTGTTCCAAATTTGATCAAAATCGGTTGACTATATCATATAGCTCCCATAGGAACGATCGGTCAAAAAAACGTTTTTTTTTACAAAATTCGTTGTGTTTCGTTTGGTTTTGAAGATATCGGAACCAAATTTGGCAGTCGGAAGTTTTTTATAGTTTCCAATCAGTGTACTAAATTTGAGCAAAATCGGTTGATATAGTCGTATAGTCCCCATAGGACAGATCGGTCAAAAAAATTTTTGGGTGCAAAATTCGAGTGATTTCTGTTTTTTTATGAAAATATTGTATCTTTTGGAGGTCTTAAGCAATATTTCGGACTTAATTGCAATGTGGTGGTACAGGGTATCCCAAAGTCGTCTGCGCCCGACTTTAACGTACGCCATCTTTTTTGTTGACGTTTTGTAAATAAATAAATTTTATATTTAATAATTAATTTTCATATAGTTTAATTTTAATTGCCCATAATTTTTTACAAAAAATTTTGTCCGCGACCAAGCTTACTCGTTGACAGCAAACTTTGCACTGACGTTAAGGGCCCCAAACGAGAGAGTGAGCGTTTGGATGACATCACCTTATTATAACACCATGCTTTGGAGTGCGCAGCTGCTCTATCGTAAAAATCTGCAATCTAAAATGCGGAAAACGCGGGCTCAGGCCTATTGCCGGAAAGAGCCCTCCTCTAAATTGTTTGTTTTTTAGGGGAATTTTGTTTGTTTTTTTCTGTCACAAAAGTTGCGCTCATAATTTAGCAGCTCAATATTTTTATAGAAATATAAGTTATTGATATTTCGTTTTCTACAAAAAATAATGTGCTTATAATAATATTTATTTTAAAAGTGTCTTTGATTTATTGAAGCACCAATAAAAGTCTCTTAGCAATAAACGGCCTAGCTATAAATGTTTTACAAGGACAGTCAAAATAAATTGCTGCACATTTACTTTTTATTTTAAGCTCTAAAGCAAAATAGCTGTTGTTACTGCTGGCGCCATCTAGCGTAAATTGCCCAAAAAAAAATGAGCAATGTTTGTTACAAGGCTGTGTGTCAGAAAAAAAAAGTTGGCGGTAAAAATTTTGCTAGCATTTTTTTGCGATGTTGCGTACGGTGCTATATATATAAAATTTTTGGTCCTGAGTACAAAAAATTCTTGGTACAGTTTGGTTTTACTGTACAATTGTAACCCATCGCCAGCAGAATAATTTTTAAAAATGGTTGGAAAGTGTAATCACATTTAATAAGTAAGTAATGAAACCCCTTGAATAAGGCAAAGTAGTAAAGAATTCATAAGTTTATTTGTTGCACCATGCAAACAAATCTGCTAATTACCGTATTTGCAACACAATAATAAGTGGCCAATAATGCAAATTGTGGGTAACTTTTATGCGGCTTGAGTTGCGGTTATTTATACAATATTTACAAGGAGAATCGCTTCAACCACAACAACCCCTTTACACAGCTGGAAATGCCATAAACTATTATTATAAGAAGTGCTTGCCACTCCTTGCAACCAACTGGCGCTTTTGTTGCCACAAATGGCATAACTTGACCCTGACTGTGGCAAGTTTGGGCACTAATTAAATTACGCGGCCTGTTTGCTTGAATTAAAAATAGCATAAAGGTTGATAGAGCATGCTCTGTATTTTAATACCCTTTAACAAATGGGTCAAGGGTATTACAGATATGTGCAACGCAGAAGGCTCATAAGTACGAGTAATATATACCAAAATTCTGTAACGTTTGTTCTCATAAAGATCTCTGAAACTATGAGAACTAGACATACTACTATATGCAGCTCATGTTTCGCAAGTCATGTTAATATCTGACAACATTCTGCTAGAGATGAATTTCTCGGCTTTATATCCGTTCTAAAAACCCATACGCTCAAAATTATGCATCTTGTTATATTACAGTTTTTAAAAAATGGCTAAAAAAATAAATATAACCTCTATAAACTTCAAACAAAATCTCACTCTCTGCAGATAAGCCAAAAGTCACAAAATTTGACACATCGATTCATGTCACCTAATAAAGCAAAACCCTTTTACCCCTTTCTCAAAAAAAAAAAACCCCATCTGTCACACAACTTACGAAAACCTCAATCCCTAACGTTTTGCTAAGAACCTAAGCAAATAGTTTTTTCTCGAAAAAGTAAGTGCTGGGTACACCACTGACGGCGCATCCTTTAAACTAATTCAAATTTTTATTTTTCGAGTGGTTTTTCTTTTTATTCCCTTTTTTGGTGCTTATAACTGGTCAACAGTCAATTAATACACCAACCAAAACAAAATCCACTTGAATATTTCATTATGCGGCAGCCATTTGCTTTTTTTCTTTTTACTTCTTTTATCGTCTTTATAATGGGAAAGAGGCGTAACTAATTGAAAAGCTGAAAAACTTTTCCTCATTAATAATATGAACCAAGCCAGATGTGCTCTAACAGCAAAAATTTACTTGCTTTGATTTGTTGTAAATGATTTAATTATTACAAGGCGCTCAAGTGGTCTTATATATAACCCAAATATACGTATTAGATTAATGTTGTGATTATAGTCGACACCAGAGCAGGATTGCCGAACCTCGTCCTACTGCTGCTACAGCACTGTGGGAAAAATTGTCAATCTTTCCGACATAAAGTTACTCTATCATATGAAAAGTATTTAAAGTAAGTCAGTCCTTTACAAAAGTTTGTAACTTGGCTACGATTTGTTGCGAACAATTTTGGAACTTGACGTGAATTATATTTTATTTGTTATTCCTTCTCGTGAGCTATTTTTGAACTTAGAGGAATCAAAATCTGTTTTCCAATTAAAATTGTGATTACAAAAAAATACTATTAGCTGATGGGTTAAAAACGAAACGACTTATTTCTAAATTCGATCTATTGAATTTTCAAGATTTGCGTGCACACTTGCCGGTTATTTTTCTATACTTATTGATAATAGGACAAGAAATATTTTATCTTTTGTATTTCAACGCGCTGAATCCAAGTTTGCTAATAGAATTTGTCTAACGGATCTACGTTCTTCACAAACCTCAAAAAGCACCACAAATTTTTTTTCCCGCCGCTTAGTTCTAATCTGAAGTCAAAACGATATTAGCGCGTCGGATTTCTGAGATCATCTCCAAAATACCTCGATTTGCGTGTTTTGGAGGTTATATCAGAACCCTGACGTGCTGTGGTTTTGTTAACATCGGACTCAGATTTAGCCACCCTAGAAAATATAGAAAACATGGTCTGGCCTCTGAATCTGAAAATTGGTTTTTATACTGTAGCCAAGTTATGACATCTTTAAAAAATTCCACAAAATATTTTTTGGAGAAAAGTTGTCCGATGATGTTTATACCCTGTACTTATAGGTACAAAGGGTATACAAGATTTTTGCTTGATGTAACGGATAGAAGGAGGCGTGGCAGACCCCCAGTCCTTTATACCAAAATGCTTATCATAAGCTCGGGCAGCGATTGGGCTATGTCCGTCTGTGCGTCCGTCTGTATAAAAGCCTAGATCTCTGAGACTATAAGAGCTAGAGATACGAAATTTTACCAGCTGATGCGCATATTTCCTCAGAAGATCAAGTTTGTTGAATCATGTCAATATCTTTCCCTGTTCACCCGTAGCAGAGTTTCGCGGTTTATAGCTACATCGTTTAATGTTTTAATTTGAAATTTACCAGAGCATCTGTGTGTTAAAAATAAACCAAAAGATGGCGTACGTTAAAGTCGGGCGCAGACGACTTTGGGATACCCTGTACCACCACATTGCAATTAATTCCGACACATTGCTTAAAACCTCCAAAATATATTTTATTCGGCAAATTTAGTTACGAAGAAATCAGTCGAATTTTGCACCAAAAAATTTTTTTCACCGATCGGTCCTATGGGGACTGTATGATATAGTCAACGGATTGTGATCAAATTTAGTACATTAATTGGGAACTATAAAAGACTTCCGACTGCCAAATTTGGTTCCGATATCTTCAAAACCAAACGAAACACAACGAATTTTGTAAAAACATCGTTTTTTTTGACCGATCGTTCCTATGGGAGCTATATGATATAGTCAACCGATTTTGATAAAACTTAGTGCAGTGCTTGGGTACTCTAAAAAACTTCTTAATGTCAAATTTGTTAACAATATCCTTACAAACAAACGAAAGGCAACGAATTTTTTTACAAAAAACGATTTTTTGATCGATTGTTCCTATGGGAGCTATATGATATAGTCAACCGATTTTGATCAAATTTGGAACAGTGCTTGGAAACTCTAAAAAACTTCCTCTTGCCAAATTTGGTTACGGTATCTTCACAAACAAACGAAACACATAGAATTTTGTACAAAAAACATTTTTTCGACCGATCGATCCTATGGGAGCTATATGACATAGTCCACCGATTTTGATAAAATTTGGTACAGTGCTGGGGGTCTCTAAAAAACTTCCGATTGCCAGATTTGGTTATGATATCTTCATAAACAAACGAATTATCCATCTAAAACTTTTGGTTTTTTCGAGGTCCTCTGAAACACCCCTATGGGAGCTATATAATGTAATCCCGATATCAAAAAAATAAAATAAACTTGTCTCCTATGGATTAATAAGGGATCTTATCTGAAAGTTTGGTTGCTCTAGCTCTTACCATCTGTGAGATCTAGGCGTTCATACGGACAGACGGACATGGCTATATCGACTTCTCGAGTCACACTGATCATACTTTAGGTAACTTTGGGGGGTCTCCGACGTCTCCTTCCGAACGTTACATACATTTTCGGCTTGCTCAAACACAATATACCCTTTGTACCATACGGTACAGGGTATAAAAATCGGACAAATACAACAAAAGTTATAGTCTAAAATGTAAAAATTTCATCTCTTCTTGCCAATAAACTGCGTCAATATTTGACTCTACGTAATTATAGTAACAAATGGACTAGAATCACCAATTTTGCTAAGCTGATTCATGTGGCTCTAATGAACAAATCCACATCCAAATTTTATAAATGCGGCCCCCCATCCCCCGCAATTGATTTACCGTGTTTTCTCCCACACGCCTCAACATATCTCCTTGAAACTTACCCCATATACTTTAAATAACTTCTTTGACGTAAATTTCGTTTTTCATTAAAATTGGTTAAAATTTGCGGAACTTATAGGTATAAATTTCGTTTTGCACCAACAAAAAAGATTTTCCAATTGGAAAGTTCTTAGAAAGAATATCAGGAATAAATCTTTTTTCGAAAAAAAAAAAGGTACAGGGTATTATTACACTGTCGGGCACCGCCTCGACTGTATTACATTTTTTTTATATGTTTTTGGGATCGCTGAAATCGAGATAATCTCCAGAATACCTTTTGTAAGGATTTTTGAGGCTGACCACTAAACAATTTTTTTTTTTGTCTGAGTTTTTACGTCTTTAAAAAATTTCACAAAATTGTCCGATGATATTTTTTGTATATTTTGAGATCGCTGAAATCCATCTGAACCAGAACACGAAATTTTTAATTTATTTGTATTTATTAAACAAGAAACTCTTTTTTTTTATTTATTCATTCAGTGTATTAAAAATTTAAAAAAAAACAATTTTTAAATAATAATAATAATGTCAAACGCCTTATAAATATGTACTAGATGCATTCGGTCTAATATTTTCTTGTCGCATTTTTAATGTTAACTTCAAACCAAAGTTTAGATTATATTTTTTAAATACTTTATTTCCCCAATAAAAAATGCATGCACTTTTTTTAAATGCACCATATTTTAACATTGAAAGATGACAAATTAGAGCCTTATTTAATAAAAACTAGTTTTCGTTTTTATTTTATTTAGTGAAAAACTGTTTTTTTTGTAATTCTTTATCTTAAAAATGTATTTTAAATTAGGTTTAGAAAAAGAGTTGATATTAATTAAAAAAAAATAATTTGCGCATGCTTGTTTGATAAGTTTTGTGGATATTGACACAGTAAGCAAAAGAAAAACCAAAAATCTTACCAAGTCTCTGAGCTACCAATTTATGCTAAGAAAACTTTAAATTTTGCCCATAGTGCAGAGTTACCAGCTGCTGTTAATTGTATTTGAAGCGTTAACGAGTCGTTTATTGCATACTTTTCAGCGTAAACATTATGGCGCTGTGGCTTTTACTTCTAATACAAGGAAAACTGCAGGGAAAGCTACCTCAGAACCATAAGACTCACTGAAGACCCTGGAGTCAGCCAGCCCAGAAGCCAAGAGCATTAAATTATGCATATTTGGATGCACAACGAAGGGTTGCAAGTGCAAAGACGTTGATAATGAAGTTGATGGCAATGCTGATAATGTTGTTGATGTGGATGATGGTAATGCATTAAGTTGAAGGGCTACTGCTGCTGCAAGCAAGTGTGGCAAGGGCCACAATTTATTCATTTGCACAAGTCAGCATGTTGGCTGTGTGCAACATTAAAAGAAGTATAAAAATAAACATTGAGCATGATATGAAATTGAAATGCGTCAATTTGCGCTTCACTTCCTTTTGGCGCAGAGAAGCCTTAATACAGTCAAATTGATGGCAAAAACTGTGAGTCATTGACAGCACGATTGATTAATAACCCAGTTCGATGAAACCTGCCATTCAAATTGCTTGAATGCTTCGCCTCGTTCCGCACGTGAAGCTGCAAGATGCCTTGGCACTTTGCCAGCCAACACTTTGACTTGGGGCCAGTTTGTTGCACATACAATTTAATCAATTACGCATACGCAGCGTGTACCGGCAGCAAATTGCAATAGCCATTATAACCATTTGCTAGCTTTTACAAGTTGCTTTCCTAACTAACTAAATAACTAACTAACGAGTAGAAACTCTTTTCCCATAACAAACCCAGCTTTTTGCACTTCGTGTCACAACACGACGCAGTAAAGTAAATTATTGTGCAAGTTTGCACAAATTCAATCTAACAACATAGAATTACATTTTTAATTGAAAAATTACAACTCGCAATTAAGCGCACCTGTTAGATAAACTTTATTCAATAAGTGTAACAACCTTCCTGCAGGATGCACACTCAGTCCCAACTTGATAATTTATTAAGACACTAAAACTCTTTTCTCCGCGCACTATATGTCACAGACTCTTTTTCAATGGGGTTTAATTTAAAAGAAATCGCTTTATTGCATAAAACTAACTAAAAACAGCATCCTTTGCGTGATACCAAAGGTAACTAGTGCGCCCATTAACTGGTTCCAGCATAGTCTACCCCTTCGTTGTGCTTCTACACTTTTCCGCTGGAAAAACCAAATCTATATCCGCAATGTAACCAATGGCTCCGCTGTTTGTTTATCCGCTTGAGTATATCCATATCGTCCGTAATTGCCATCAGCTTGTACTCTTCACTCAAACAATCAAAAAGTATTTGCATCAGACTTGGTCAAGATCCATGCCAATTGGCAAAGGTGCTTCCAAGTAAGACAAAGTCCCTTACCACATCAAAATCGAATCGCCGTTTTCCTCTAGACATATACTTCAACATCACTCTTTTACCACTGTACCTACCCTGTTAGATGGACATTCAGTTACCCACAAGATTTGGATACCATGCCGCTTGATACGATAAATTGTTGATGTCGGCTACACACGCCGGACACATTCAGAAAAAAACTGGCCGTTTCAAAAGAAAGCCGTTGGTTTTGATTGCATACAAAAAAACCTTTTGTTTATTAGGCTCACATAAGTCACGTTACCAAATTTGGCGCCCCTACATTACGGAACATACTATCATGTCGGAGAATTTGAGCAAGTGCATAGGTCGTATGTTATAGAGGTACTAGCCAATATTATTCACGTCGAAAATTTTTGTCAATGAAGCTAAAATTTTGATTTTTTTGAAATATTTTTTAAACATTTTTGAACAATTTCTTTTCAGTTTGAAAATTGAAAAGTGATTTCAGGTTATAAATTGTTAGCCCTTTTTTTATATGCTAGTACATCTTAAGGTATGAGGTAGTGCTGGAGAAAACATCGAAGTTTAAAATATCTATATATCGATGTTGGTCAACAGTGATGTTCTCCAACACTTCTGCACTCATCAAATGGGTGTTTAGTAGTGCTGGAGAAACATCTCTGTTGGCCAACATCGATATATAGTTATTTTAAACTTCGATACATCGATGCATCGATATAACATCGATATTTTCTCAAGCCCTAGTATGAGGTGTATATTAAGTTTGTGCAAATGTTTGTTAGATATCCCAAAGTTACGTTCAATACGGAAAGACTCACAAAAGAATTTGATTTAAACGTGTCTATCCGTTTTCAGCCAAGTCAAGATTAAGATTCCACGCTTCCTTACACAGCCTAATAATTTCAAAAAACTATATTTTCTACAATTTTAAAGTTACACCTTTAACTTTTCTGAATAAAATAAAAATATTTTCCGACTAATAATATCTTTTCAGCTAATCGGAGTTAAAGTCGTGCGGACGAATTTGGGATACCCTGTACCCCCACATTGCAATCAAATCCCATATATTGCTTACGAACTCCAAAAAATATTTCTTTGCTAAACACGTTTTTTTTACCGATTGGTCCTATGGGAGCTATATGATATAGTCAACCACATGGATCACATTTGGTACAGTGATTGAGAACTCTAAAAAACATTCAAAAGCCAAATATGGTAACGATATTAAACAAACGATAAACAAACAAATTATCCATCTAAAACTTTTTGTTTTTTCGAGGTCCTCTGAAAAACCCCCATGGGAGCTATCTTGTCTCCCGTAGGATAATAAGGGATGTAATCTGAAAGTTTGGTTGCTTTAGCTCTTACCATCTCTGAGATCAAGGCGTTCATACAGACGGACAGACAGACATACAGACAGACGGATATCGACTTCTCTAGTCACCCTGATCATATTTTAGGTAACTTTGGTGGGTCTACGACGACTTCTTCTGTATGTTGCATACATTTTCGTTTTGCACAAACTTAATATACCCTTTGTATCATAAGGTACAGGGTATTCAATTGACCTAGAATCACCAATTTTGGAAAGATTATTCATGAGGTCCTAGTGAACACCCCCATATCCAAATAAATATCGTTATGTACCAAAAAAATACATAAATTCCGATTGGAAAGTTCTAAGAAGGAATAATATTTAATTTTTTTGAGAAAAAAGGTACAAGGTATTACACTGTCAAGCACCGCCTCGACTCTAGGAAAATTAAAGGTTCCCCAAAATTATTAATTTATTTTTTTGGATATTGCTGGAAATTTCTTCTGGCGTCATTTCTAATTTCTGGATTATTTTTGTTAAAATTTGAAAACCTAGTTTAATATAACTCTGCTTTAGCAACACCCAAATTAACTTGCTCCGGACTTCGAAAAAGTACTCAAATTGTGTTTGCAAAACGTACTAACCGTAATTTGGTGCACTTACTCCCATGTTGTCTGAAAGAGCGTATATTCATGCGGCTTCAGGGAGATATTACCTTTTACTATTCACAGCTGCATTTGCGCCTTGGTGCTAATGCGATACTGTTGGAATATTTTGGCCAACAGCAATTTCATCAATGCACATACCTAATCCCTTGGTGAAGGGCACAAAAGCAGAGGTGGCACTGCCTCTAGTTCGAAATGCGCATCCGATTTGTAACAACGCGATAATGGCGCCATATGCGCTTATCGCGTTGCATGTTGTAAACGTCGATGCCAATTTGTGTGTCATGTTGCAGAATAAAGTCCACAATGTCGCGTCTCAGTCCTGGTACGGGCGAAAACAGACGCGTTGCCTCATTGATCACAATTTAGGTGAGACGTTCCAGACGTTCCTGTTGGACCAGCGCAAGCTCACCGGAAGCGGGTAGCAACGTGACAAGCTTGTTGTGTAATTTATCTTGATATGCCGGATGCATGCCCAAGCATAGTATGGTAAAGTAGAGAGCTGTCGAGCTGGTCTCGAATGTCTACCAAAAGAGACCTTGGGTTAGAAGCAAATTAGTTAAAGTTTTCAGGTAACACGCACCGCTGCAATTGCCACATTGGCCCACCGTGCCAGCTAAGCTGTCCGCGCTCTACATGTCCCCGCATATGCTCTATAAAAATGGTCTTTGACTTGCGACGCGTGCTGCCAGCCGTAGCCATAGCCGTATCCGTGTCCGTGTACGTTTCTGACTACATGTTGGCCTGCCCATTAGGCATAGTAGCAGCAGGCGTGGCAACGCCCACACCGCCCAGTTGTAAAATCTATACAGGCATAGTACTTGGCTTAGCACACTAGAGAAAAATGTGATACAGTCGAGGCGATAGCCGACTGTGGGATACTTTTTACGCCCAATTAACATCATAGGTAGTCGAAGATTTTATTTGGAAAATTTCTAAGTCTAAGTTTAAGCCTCGAAATAAATCGATTTACTGCCGATAGATCCCGGAAAATGCAGAGTTTCATGTGTTTTTGAGATGAAGAATTAAGATGAAGTGTCCGATATTTTGTTCCAGAAAGCCTATTAAACTTCTTAAAGAATTCCATATTCTGGATTGCGATTCCGATTTGTCGATCCTGAATAACCTTGAACCTACAAAGTACAGGGTATAACAACACCAAAGACTAGATGTTGTTGCTGCTGTGGCTTGCACAAAGTCATTCAGAACTCCGACGACCTTTTGTTGACGCACAAAGAGACGCAAACGTCAATGGAGTACATTGAGATTGAGCCAGGGGGAGAGCATGCACTTCACACGGACCACCGTAATGCTGCGAATGTCAACAAAGCAGAGAAAGTAAAGTGATGTAAAAGAAGTGTAAACGTAAGCGGAAACAGCCAAACGAAGAGCAAACAATGATGCACCGCATTGGTGTAGATAGGAGGGAACATAGCGGTTCAATCCTCAAAAAAGGAACGTTAACATTCTTCTTATTTTATGCTGCCCAGATCTAGTTTGGTCACACAAAAGTTATCTTAGAGATTTGCATAGATTTACAATTACACTAGTCAGAAATTGTGTAAATTTTTGTTGGAGCTATAGAACCTCTATGGGCAAGACAAAGCTTATGGTGTGCTGCAGCAGGGAATCCCGACGTCTTGATTCTCAGCTGACAGCAGGAAGCTATAGCTTTAAAACGGTCAAGGAGTTTATATACCTTGGCTCAGCACTTGCCAACAACAATAATGTCAGCCTGGAGATTAAGCGACGGATAACTCTTGCTAACAAGTGCTACTTTGGGCTCAGTAGGCAAATGAATAGCAGAGCTCTCTCTCGACAGACGAAGTAAACACTTTACAAGACGCTCATCCTTCTAGTGCTTCTATATGGAGCTGAAGCCTGGACAACGACCCAATCAGATGCAGCTGCTCTTGGGGTGTTTGAGATAAAAATTCTTCGCAAAATCTTCGGCCCTGTTTGCGTTGACGGTAGCTTGCGCATTTGATGGAATGATGAGCTATATGAGCTGTACGGCGACATTGACTTGATAAGGCGAATGAATGGCATGCGACTTCGCTGGCTGGGTCACGTCGCACGTATGGAGGAGGAAACACCAGCTCGTAAGGTATTCGACGCGGTAGTTGGCGGACAACGAAGGAAAGGACGGCCTCGATTACGTTGGCGAGACCAAGTGACTGAAGCCCTAACATCACTTGGAGTTACCAATTGGAGGAGGCGCGCACAGAGCAGGAACGTGTGGTGGCAAATTGTGCATCAGGCAGAGACCCAGTAGGGTACTTAAAGCCAAATAATCATAATAATGATTAATAATAGAACCTCTATGTAATTTAATAACTTGGTTTTTTTTTTTTATTATGATTGAGCTACTAAATATTTTTTAATCATTTTTTTAGCGTAATTTTTTCTAAATAAAAATTTATAGATTTTTTTAAATGTTTCATAAATATTTCAAATTGGCATCGGAGTCCAACACTCAACAGAAACTACAAAAAATAAATGCAAAACAAAAATAACTCTTTTTTCTAAATTATTCCAAGAATCAGCAAAAAGCTGTTCTCGTGGTTGCACAAAAAAAAAAATTCTATAATGGCGTTTCCCATCATTGCAAAAAACTGTCTACGTCACTGTTGCACTGAAAGCTGGTTTGGGTGAGGCCGGCGTACCAGACACCAGGAGTTTGGTTGCTACTGTGGCTGCTACTACCGTGGGAATTTGCATGCTAGACACCCACGCATACACACACACCAACACATCCATTCACACAGATACACCACCCACACATAGAAATAGCGTGTCGCAATGAATTAGCTACGGCTGAGTGGCTTAGAAAGCTGCAAGATTGTAATTAGCTAATAGGCAAGGCAAAGGTGCTCCCTGGTGTCGCTGTTGCAACCACGGCTAGATTAATCAAAACTCAAGCTTAATGGATTGTGGCTACAATTTAAAATAAACAGCTGCTCAGGGATACTTAGTGACTTGTGAAGATTTTACAAAACTGCAGCCCACTCAACCGTTGTAAGCCACAAAGACTGCCGTGGAGACATCATGCTGGAAATTCATCTTTTCATCTCCATCATTGTCTATGTAAGTCAAATTGGCTAAGCTTACAATTATCTGAGATATACATTTATTCACACTAACGGCAAGTAGCCTTAAGATTTTCAGGCTCTTACCCAGCTCGACGTCCTCGGCTTGTAATTTGTCCCACAATGCGTCAAGAAATTGGCCAGTATTTGACGCCCAAAGGCGGGATTAATGAGTCGTCAAGTGGAATGGATTAAGTTAAGATACAATACTAAAATTATCAGAGCTTTGCACAAGATAAATAGTTAGTATCTTTGCCAGTGCTACAAAATGCTTTGGGCCCAACGGGCTTAAGGCTTAATCAATTTCAAAAATGTACAAATTAATATAAAGATTAGTCTAAAAATATGTATACATTTAAAAAAAGTCAATAGTTGCCTAACGTTTTAAATTAATAGTATATATGGGTACCCGTTATAACAAATAGGAACATAGCGCCTCGATAATTTATAATAATTTGTTAAAACTTGCAACTGTGAACAGATATTAACCCTTACCTTAATATTACCCCTCCTCTATAACCTACACTAGCTCGCACATTTCTCACAAGGGGGCTAAAATTTGGGCTATATAAAATTATGGGTACAAAAAAACAAGGAATGTGTCGAAATTAATATAGAAAATCTTACGGGGGTTGGCTTACAATGCACATAGTGTGTGAAGAACTTTCGTTCGTTATTGACCACACAATTTGTTTGTTTCCTAAGAGCTGAAAAGCTTTAGTCAAACCTAGGGGCCCCTTTGCTGAAGGTCGGACTCTGTGAAAACATTTCCCAACTCAGTGCCGCGAAATCCTCACAGAAGTAAAAACTTTAAGTTTAAGGGCCTATATGCAGTTCGAAAAATTTCACGCGGAATGACAAAATTTCATCTTAAAAAAATCCCAAAAGGGATATCCCAAATGGGATTTTTTTTTATATGAAGTTTTTTCATTCCGCGCGAAATTTTTCGAACTGCGTAGACCCCTTAAGGCGTATACACAGAATGAAAAAATCCCATTCGGGATTTTTTTTTTTATATGGTTTTGTCATTTCGTGCGAAATTTGTTTACATTCTGCGTATAGGCCTTTACTAGGAAATCCAACTGTACCCCTCCCCATAGGTAACATTCACCTAGGCCACTACGTATCGCAAAAATAGATTTTTCCTTGACCGCAGCGTAGTAGTTGCTTAAGGCGCTACACAAAATGTATAATCGGCCGTGCTCCGGAAAATTATCACACTCAAAAATTTTCGTACATTTCTAGAGCACAATGTATACCGAAATTCAAGTTCGTTTAGATGCTGCAACCCATCACAAATTACTTACAGCTCGATGTAAGCAACACATCTCCCAGAGCACTACAAATGAAGCGATAAAAATCAATCTTATTGATGCAATGGGTTGAATTGAAAATCGTTTCTATCGTTTTTGGATCGTTGACATAAGGAAAACAATTTGTGCCCATTAAAGATATAAAAGGCGTCTTGTGTGTACTGCAAAAGACTCCACAAGCAGTGAGTTTTGGGCTCATACTGATAAATCTGTAATTGTTTACTCTCGGGATTCATCATTTGTGGTCCCATACCAATAAATGGCAAGAAAATTGGTCCAGGCAATTGCCCGGCCGCTTTGCAGTAGCTTCTTCGCGTCCACATAAAATAAAGCCATAACAAAACTCACCAGCGGGTCAATATGAACTAAAAAAAAAATGTTTATGGGGAACGAAAAGCAAACAACCGAACGTTCAAGGTAATACTGGAACCCAAACCAGAGGCCCCAACTGCTTTGCCCACTTGTTGTTTATTTACTGTGTACCTTAGATACTAATTCCCACATACACACACACACACGCCACAATGCTGTGTTCATTGAGGTTTCTATATCCACAATATCAATACGAGAGGGTAGGGGCTAATTACGCATTTGTGGCAGTAGTATGGTCCTTTGCAATCCCGCCACGTCCTGGCGGCACGCCCTAATCAAAAGCATTACCATTCATTGCGCGTTCGTTCCCATATGTTGTGAGTCAATACATAATATGCATTAGACTCATATAAGCCTTTGGCGCTGTAATATTATATGGAATTAAATGCTGAAAACGAAATACCCTTTAAATAACTTAAGATATATTTAACTAGACTTAGCGTACATCGGTACATAAACGAAATGACATACTAAAACCGAAAATAAAGTCCAAAAATTTTTTCATGGAACAGACTGCGAGATATTTCGAAAAACCCATTTTTCGAAGTTAAAGAGATGGCGTACGTTAAAGTCGGACGCGGACGAGTTTAGGATACCCTGTACCACATTGCAAAAAAAGATATTTATTTGACAAATTTGGTTAAGATAATGTGATATGTTGCTTACGAACTCCAAAAGATATTTCTCTGCCAAATTTGGTTACAAACAAACAAAAAAATAGTCGAATTTTGCAACAAACACGTTTTTTTTACCGATTTGTCCTATGGGAGCTCTATGATATACTCAAACAATTTTGTTCAAATTTGGTAAAGTGCTAAAAGACTTTCGAATGCCAAATTGGGTTTCGATATCTTTATAAACAAACGATTTATATCCTAAAAACTTTTTTTTTATCGATCGGTCCTACGGCAGCTATATGATATACTCAACCGATTTTGATAAAAGGTACAGTACTGGGAATCTTTAAACTTTCAAATGCCAAATATCTTAATAAACAAACGAATTATCCATCTAAAACTTTTGGTTTGGGAGCTATATAATGTAGCCCCTATATCAGAAAAATTAAGATCTAATCTGAAAGTTTGGTTGCTCTAGCTCTAGATAATACTGAGATCTAGGCGTTCATACGGATGGACGGACGGACAGACACACAGACAGACAGACGGACATCTGTATATCGATTTCTCTAGTCATCCTGATCATACTTTAGGTAACTTTGGGGTGTCTCCGAAGACTTCTTTTATATGTTACATACACTCTCGGCTTGAACAAACTTAATATACCCTTTGTACCATACGGTACAGGGTATAAAAAAAGTGTCTTTACTTAAAAGCAAATCTCTCTGGTTGTACTAAACTGATTTTGATCATTCTTTTACTTGACTTTAGATAATTGAATTATACATCGATTACATATGAAACATATTTTTGTCAAATTTACGGCTTGGACGCTATTTATGCATTCATATGAAATTTTTCGTAATTTTTCGCAAAGTTTTCTGAAAATTTCTGTATCGAACGTAAATTTAAAAAATTTAAAAAAATTGTTATACATTTTTTTCATGGTTCATAAAGTTCAATCGATTACGAAAAAATTAATGGTTGTTTAACAAAATCGGAGAAAAATTGTGAAAATAACAGGAATTTTTGTAAAAAGTGAAAAATGTCAATTGGTTTTAAAACCCAAAAGTTTTAGATGAATAATTCGTTTGTTTATAAAGTTATCGTTACCAAATTTGGCATTCGAAAGTTTCAAAATTCGTCGTTTTACGTCTGTTTATAAAGATATCATAACCAAATTTTGTTTAGAATACATTTTGCTGTTAACTAGTGTAATTCATGAACTTTCTTTGTACAAAATTTAGATTCATAAGCTCAAATTAAGTTCTTTAGCTGAAGATGAGTGCCAATGGATGTATCCTCACTGTTAACTGCAACCTTTTGGAACATTCTCAAAAGTTATACAAATTTTTCCGTCATTTATCACTCTATTCTAGGCAGTTATTTTTATTTGTCGCTATTACTAATGGTAATGCCTATTATGTCGACCATTGGAGAAGCCATCAGTAAAATAATCATAATTTTTTGTTTTTTATAGTATAAAATAATTTTGAAATTCTTAAATTAAAAAAAAAAAATTGCACAAAAATTTTAAAAATTTAAATTTTTAATAAATCACATTTTTTTTTTACATTTTATTTTATCTTACATTGAAAAAAAAAATTGTTCAAACATCTTTATTGGCCTAAGAGCCCCATCTCTCATAATAAAAAACGTTTAAAACAAAAATCTTCATCTTCCCTTATCGATAGCTCGATAAATAATCGAAATTTTTCAATCAAAATTGGCATGGTTAATATTTAGGGTATTCACGCTTTGTGTTGAGTTGAGGAGTTGAAAAGTTGAGGAAAAAGGCAACAGGCAGAAGCATGAACAGCCCTGTTGAGTTTTATGAGTTTTCTTCTTCTTCCCAGAGTTTGTTTACATTTGTAAATTGGTCCATATTACATTAAAATTCAAAAACTTGATTAAAAATGCCGAGTCAAAGCATAAAATCTATGTTTTTTAAACCTGTATAAAGTAGCTATGTATTAAATCGATTTGTATTATTTTATTGCTTCGAAAATTAAATAATTTCGTGTGTTTGTTTACATTTGCGAAATGCTGCAAATAATTATTTAAATTAAAAATTTTGAATTAAAAATGCCGAGAACAAGCGTAAAGTATGTTTTGACTGATACTGTTGCTTAAGTGGCTTTGGATGAAATTGATTTTATTGAAGGTTCGTCTGCAAAAACAAATTCATTGTATAAACTAAATTTTATTTAAAACAGAGGCTATAGGGCTGCGTGGCGACGCACAAATAGATGAAGTTCTATATAATTATCTAGAGGACATGAATGCAATGACACTCTCGCGTCGGGGCGACCACTTCCACATACCTAAGTCAATTGACTGGCGCCACAACGTGCTCAGTTCCTTGGACGAAAACCGATGTATGCAAATGCTGAGGGTAACTCCAAACAGTTCCCTCATATATAATGCCTAGTACAGCCCCAGCACTTTTCCGTTTGCATCTATTTTTTCTCTTTTACTTGTGTTAACTCCAATAACAAGTAATTATGTCTAATTCACTTAGTTTCGTACAAAAAAGGCACAACCTTTTTTTACTTGCGTTAATATAATTTGATAATTTTAAATTTGGCGCTCTTCTTTTTTTAGCGAGTATAGGGCAACTCGTTGCTTTTCATATCCCGAAATGGCTAAAAAATGGCAAATGCAACAGTGCTGAAAAGGCAGCGAATTACCATATTGTGCAACACTTTCTCAAAAACTCAACAGCAAAAAGTAGACTAGGGTCTGAGTTGAGGAAAACTTGAGTTGAAAGTTGAAACGCAGGGTTGATTTACAGCATGTTTTTGTTTTTGTAAAAGTCCTCAACTTTTCAACTCCTCAACTCAACACAAAGCGTGAATACCCCAATTGTCTAGTCTATTATCACAATTGTAAAATTCATCAAAAACGAATATATTCGATATATTGTATAACTTACTTTGCGTGTCAGGATTAAGCAAACATTTTTTTCAAAATTAGCCCAAAAAACTGCACTTCTGATCACTGTGTAAATTAGAACAAGCCTGAAAAAGTCTTTAACATCCGATCATTTTATTCCAACATTTTATTCGGATTCGTTTTAAAGCTTTGGTTTGGTGCTGTCAATTTCACGGAAACGAATTTTTTCTATGATTTGAGACCCAATATTTTGTTGCAAGAGGAATTAAAGCAAATTGACCAAATGGGTTTAAAAATGTACGCATTTTAAGCTGAAATAATTTTTAAAATATTCTTTGCTATTTTAAAATTCCATTTATGCCAATTTCAAGCTAAGTTGTTATTGATAAGTATTTTTATTTATTTTTTTTTGTATCTTGGTAAAGTAATGCATGGTTCATGTCTTGCATAAATAAATTTCCCTTTCATTAAGCATAGTCATGGATAATTTCCCTCAAAAAATATAAGTAAATAGATGACGAAAGTAAGAAAATGTGGAAGTGGTAACAAACAAAAAGGAATCCGAATAAAATCATTCGTTTTCGTTATTCGTTTTCAATAATAATATATTTTGTAACCCAAAATAAAATGCAAACTAAAAACAATTTTTGTCTAGTTCATGTCTTGCATAAAAATGGTTCATGCCTCGCGTAATAAAATGGTTCATATCTAACATAAATGGTTAATGTCGGGTCTAATAAATTTTGCTTGTACTAAAATAGTTACATCGTGAATAACTTTAATATATATTGTTTCAAAAGTAATATTATTGTGTAAATTTATTTAAAAGATAAAATAATAAAGTTTTAGCTAAATTTTATTCAAACGAAAATGCAAACGATAAAGTAAACCAATGCAGAGCTATGTATTTATTGCAAGGGAAATTTTTGATGCATGTCATGAACCATTAATGCAAGACTTTAACCATATTTTATTCAAGGCACGAACCTTTTTATATGCAAGAAAAGAACCATTTATGCAAGACATTAACCTTTAATTATGCAAGACACGCACCATTTTTTGAATACAAGAACCATTTATGCAAAATATAATCCATCTATATGTATTTGAACACATGCCAAAAATTTGTTTTTTGAATTGTGCATGCTGGTTTTTGGGTTGAGTTAGAAAAAAAGAATCAAAAATTATAAGGTACATATATACCTATATTATAGAAAAACATGCTGCCTTCTTTTGGAAGAACTTATTCCCCTGCGCATACTTCATGGCTTGGTTTAGCATATACTTACAGATTATAAAATATCCTTTGTTCAAAACCCTAGAATCACAATTTTTTCTTATTTTAGCCACTTTTGCAAACTGAATACACCTGCTTACGAATGGGGAATTATTTTTTCCAGTAATAAAGTTACATATCTTAAATCTCCGACTAATTCTATTAAAAGAAAAAATGAAATCTACTTGTAAATATTAGGCAAGAATCTTGATTTTTGAAGGCACCTGTTTCGGATACTCTAATACACAATCTTCAAAATCGTTAAAAAAAAATACAGAATTTGCTTTATGCTTACAAAAATGTTTTCAAAAGTATTTTTAACGTACTAAACGTTTGATTTCTTTAGGTACTTGTTTTCCGTGGAGTCACTTAGAAGTTCGCAAATTCAGCATTTTCTATTGGAATCAGCAAAACAGCAGAAACAGAGAATCCTTAATATGTAATAAAATACTTAGTACTTTCAAGGTGTTAATTCTGTAGAGTCTTTCATACCCCAAAATCCGTGTTTGAACAGTGTCACATGTACTTTATCTCGTAAAGTTGCCATGGTCTTGGAGTACTTGAGGGAGGTTTTGACTACACTGTCTACTAAGTACACTGTTGCTTCAAATTTCTTTTAAGAAAATGTTGACAAGCTAATTATTTACAGAATTTTGTTCATCTGCTCAAAAATTAATCGTTAGTCAAAAAGAGTGTTATTGCGACTAATTGCTTTTTCACTTGAAGCGTATACAACCTTCGGCTAAATAAAACTCGTCAGCGCTATCAAAGTGTTTTGTTTTGTTCTGTCAACAAAACCGGTTTGATAAAATTGTAAACAAAGTGTTTCTCTTTCTGCACAGTAGAGAGCACAGAACTTCCGTTCTCTTTTAGCTTTGCAAATGTTTTGATTTTAAAGCTTTAAGTGAGAGACAGAGAGAGAGCTTTTGAAGCTCTCATATTTTGTTTGAGTACAAAACTTTATTGTTGTCTTTTGGCGTAAACTAACAAGTTTGTTCTGTGTTTTACTCTAGTTCCGAAGGTTTGTCAGCTAAATAAGATAAAAAGGTTTCACTGATATCGGTCGGAGGTCTTGTTATTGCCTTAGATTCGTTGATTATGGTGTTTTAGTGTGAGGTGTAAGAGGTGGTTAGAATAATAATTTTTGTATGCAATTTAATTATGACTAACTTGGTTTTCCTCACTTAAATGGCATAGACCTTAAATATCATAAAAGTGGAACTGGCTGATTTTTAAACTGTCCAAACTTTGGCTTGCCTTCTATAAGTGAGATTTAAGAAACGCTAATTGAAAAATAAATAATGACGAATTGGAGCAGTTTGCTTTGAAAAAGTTTTCATGCCTGCGTCGTATCAAATATATTGCACAAATGTTTTTTATAATATCTTGCGATTTTCAGCTACAGGCCTATACGCAGAATGAAAAATTTCGCTCGGAATTTCATAACTTCTTAGACTCGCCTTGTCAGATGAGCTGGCCTATTCGCAAGACTACTGTTGAGGAGGTAACAAAGGAAATAAAGCAAATAAAACTTAAAAAATCGCCTGGATTCGACAAAATTGATGGAATCACGATAAGAAACATACCTCCAAAATGCATCAGACTTCTTACATTCATTTTCAATGCCATGCTTAGACTCGATCACTACCCAAGCCAGTGGAAGTGCGCTGAGGTAATCATAATATTAAAACCCAGCAAGCCAGAACACTGCCCTTCTTCACACCGTCCGATCAGTGCTGGTAACTTTCTCTAAAGTATTTGAAAGGATACTTCTAAGAAGAATGTTGCCTGTTTTGGAAGACTTAAATATAATACCTGAACACCAGTTTGGGTTTAGAAGGGGACATGGGACTCCTGAGCAATGTCATCGGATAATCAACACTATAACGAGTGCTTTTGAAAGCAAGCAGCATTGTGCAGCAGTCTTTCTAGATGTTAAGCAAGCATTTGACAAGGTTTGGCACCCTGGCGTACTCTACAAAGTTAAAAAAAGGTTACCAGCACCCTACTTTTTGCTCATAAAATCTTATCTATCTGATAGAAAGTTCTATGTACATGAAGCAGGTGCAACATCCGAACTGTACTCTATTAATGCTGGAGTTCCTCAAGGAAGCGTACTAGGTCCTGTCTTATATACAATATTTACAGCTGATCTACCGACTGCCAACGTATCTATGGTTGCAACATATGCTGATGATACAGCATTTATTGCCACAAACGACAATAGAAATGACGCTTCACTGCGATTACAGGAACAGCTTACTATGGTTGAAAAATGGCTAAAGAAATGGAGGATAGAAGTAAATACGCAGAAATCTCTTCAAATGACTTTCGCATTAAGACGCGGCGTCCCTCGGTATCATTAAATGGCTCCATCATTCCCGAAAGTGAAACCGTAAAATACCTCGGGGTACATCTAGACCGAAGACTGACGTGGAAGGCCCACATAAAAGCGAAACAAAAGCAGCTAAAATTAAAAACTAAAAATATGTACTGGCTCTTAGGCCCTCGATCGCAACTCAGCCTAGAAAACAAAGTTCGGCTATACAAGGCAGTCCTTAAGCCAGTCTGGACGTATGCCATGCAGCTCTGGGGGACGGCGAGCACCTCAAATATTGAAATCTTGCAAAGATATCAATCTATAAGACTAAGACACATTGCAGGCGCTCCTTGGTATGTAAGTAACCAAGAAATACACAAAGACTTGAATGTTCCTTACGTCAAAGATGAAATAAGCAAAACATCACGAAGATATTTAGAGAGACTTTCTAACCATGAAAACTCACTGGCAATCAACCTACTAGATAGTATGGATGTTAGACGTCTGAAAAGATTTCATATCTTTGTTTGATATTTAATATTTGTTTAATATTTGTATAATAATTGTATAATAACCTTTAGCAAATAATATTGTTGTCTATTGTTTGGACTCACTGGAGCACATTCAATCCTGCCATTTTTGTGATATTTATAAAATTTGCTGATTGTTTTCAGACAGATTGCAAATAAAAATATATTAATAAAAAAAAATAAAAGATATCCCATTTGGGTTTTTTTTTTTTATTTGAAGGTATGTCATTCCGAGCGAAATTGGTAAGGCCTAAGGCCTCTGCGTTTAGGTAAGGCCATTTCCCGATTTTCACACTTTTTTAATACACGTATAACGGATCGGACTCAAGCAGTTTAGTTATGGAATTGCGATTTTTTTCACAGAGCAGTATTTAAAAAAAAATTAACAGACTTTCTGCAATCTAAAATCACTTTTTACCAGCTAGGATAGCATTGAAATGAAATGGGAGAGCTTACGCAGGTAAACTAAATTTATGGGTATATATTACGGCTTGTTTATTCCACAAGTTGAGCTGGAAATTAAAAATGGTCTAAACCAGTAAAAATTCAAATGTTGAGCATAATTCATAATAAATAACATTTTTTTTGTGATTCCTGAGCACAATGCCAAATTTGATCGAAATCGAAAAATTTTGTTATTTGTTTATGGTGATGGTACAGTGTATACCAAAGTCGGCGCTGCTTGACCACATTCTTACTAGCTTAATTGGTAATGTCTATTTCCTTAAAACAATTCTGTTACAACTTTGTGAAAAATATTTATTTTTATCTGAACTCAACAATAATGTTTAGAAATTTAATTCTTAATAACTTCATTATGGCTTGCTTAATTATGCAACAATTTAAATTAATATATACACAGCATTCAATACTAACAAGTTACATATATTCAAATACTACAGGTATACTAAATATATAGAAACTGTGCAATGCCAGTTGAGATTCAGTTAATATAATTACGTTCAATCAACCAAGGTAAAATAATTTTTATTTGTTGTACATAGCTGGGGTTTAGCATCATTTTACGCTTGAATTCCATGCTAACATCGGAATCGCCCATAAAGTTGTCCACATTGGATTCCGAGCTGGTGGGGTATAGCGCCACTGGCAGCATACGCTGTGCGCATACAAAAGCTAGAATTTTTCAATTATTATTATTATAGGGTTATTTTTATTTCAAATTGAGCTCACCCCATAAACCATTTTTTTGCAGACTCTTTTGCAGCTGTTGCAGCGTGGGGATGTGGCGCGGGTATTTGAGTAATTTTAGATGTGCGACGAGTTGCTCATGATAATGCGTAATTAAATCATCAAATTTTTTCAATTTAATATTCATATTGGTGGACGTCATAAGCAGGCAAAATAAATCCAAAGCTGGTGTTCCATACTTGGGCAGTTGAAAGTCCAAAAAACAAATATCTTCTATGGCACCCGAGTTATTGTACTTGAACATGAAATTATTACACCAGAAATCTCCATGATTAAGTACATTGAATTCTTGATCGTCTATGCGACCGAATTCCATATACAAGTCGGTCAATTTGGCTGTATAATTGGTCTGCAAAACAAGAGAAAGTTGGATAATATTTAAAAGTTTTTTGTATTAAATTTTTGGGAATTGGGTTATCATGTTGAACGCCTAAATTTAAAATTCATAAAAATCTAGGACTTGCTCTAACGATAATACTTGATCGAGTTCGAATTTAAAACCAAATATTTTTATTTCAAATTTTTTTTAAAACTGTAAGTATGTACAAAAATATTAATATTAAGCCCATAAACATAAAATTTCTAGAAATTAAGAAAGCTATTTTGAAATATACATTTTAAGCTGAAACTATACTATTGTTTTGCTTCTAAACTAGCTTACAAATTTAAATATTATATTACTTAAAATTTTAGTTTTTTTTTTTTTTTAAATTGAATCATGAAACTTTACGTGGAAAATAAAATTAAAATATAAATATTATAATAATAATTATAAAATAAAATATTAAGCAAATAATCAAAAAAAGGTTTGTTCTCATTTTTAAATCAAATTTATATACTTTGTAATAAAATTAATAATAATTTACATAAAATGGTGGTTTGTGGGGCATAAAATGTATTTTGGATTTTTATAACAATTTAACCAAATGCTGAGCTCAATATGTAAGATTTGCGCAAATTTACTAGAATTTTCTTATAATTCACAACTGGTTAAAGCATTAGCTGCTTAAAGTTTAATCAGCTGCTTACTGGTTTGGTGCTCATCAGAAAAATTATTGTTAAATAACTATTAGAACAGTTTTAAACTGTAATCATATGACAAGTTGTTGCTTGCAAAAAATTTTGGGGTAATATTACAGTACACATAATTCTGTTTTTAAACGGTGGATTGGTTCCAGCAAAAACCTTGTAATAAAAGGCTTTGTTCGTATGCAAAAATAGGTGATTGGTTCCTTATATCTAAAACCTAATAAGTTAGTGAAAAAATCAAAGATTTTTTAAGAACAAGTATTCATGTTATTTTTTATTTATTTATAATTTGCCTTATTTGCCAATAAAATGAGGATATTGTTTAACTAGCTTTACGTGTTAAACCGGAGTTTAGATACATACGTATTCAATCTTTACAACTGAGAAATTAGGTTAGATATAAAAACATAATGGAGTTTGACTCAAATATTTAATGGTAAGGAAAAACAATAGCAAGAAAAAAAGAAACATTCAAAACTTGGAATATCATGAGTGTAACTATTATACGAAATGGGACCAAGTACGGAACACCAGCCGAAATGAATTTTTTGTTGGACTCTAAACCATCCAAAGAAACATATAAGATGTCTGTCCGAGAGAAAACTTAAGATGAGTTTAGTTAGTTAGAGCGGAGTTTTACATTGAACTAGTTTGTATATTAGGCCATAATTAGCACTTTAGCGCCACTGCCGTTCAATATGTTTATAGATTGGCGCAGCGCTTGCATGTTTTTAAAGGAACGGACAGACTTTAAAGCGTTATAACTTGGGAACTTTTAGAGATACTTACATGATTTAAAACCAGTCTTGTGTACTTTTTTGAGATCTACAATTTTTTAACACACACCAAAAACAAAAACGGGCAAGGGGGTTGGTAAAAATACGAAAAACTGCGTTGTAGTAACTTTGGCGGAGGTCACCGTTTTGGTTTTAGACTTTTTGGATGGTCCTTGAAACATTAGGCAAGAGAAATTCCAGTGTGCAATTTTTTCCAGGTCAACCCCTTTTTTGGAATATGTTTACTGTATGTAAGTACTATCAATGCTATATGTAAGACTTCCGGTAGGAAAATTTAGAATACAAAAATTTTTCTGCTCTACTGCTCCCTGCCATTCACAATCACTTTTAAAAACAACATTTTGGTCTATTGCTTGGTTTAGAGACCCAATGGACCAATATAATATACGAGTTTTAAAAACAAACTAACTAAAAAGCTTCTTTAATCTTCTGTTATCCAAACCTATCGACGAGTTATTGGTTTTTTAACACAGGAAAAGTCTTAGTTTTTTGAACCTACACTTAATCACTTTACTTTAAAGGGGTCTACAAATTTGGGATATCCCTTTTGGGATTTTTTTTTTATATGAAGTTTGTATCTATGTGTATCGAGTTTTTTAGTTTTACTTACAATTATTTGCATATGCCCTGGATGCATATTATACTGCTGCATGCACTCCAAAAATGGCATGTTAAATATGTTATTCATGTTCTCCACCATTTTGATATATTCCTCCGTAAAATAACTTTTTCTATAGGCATCTTCATAATCGCCCAGCTCTACGACACGCATAGCAGATGCGGCATGCCACTGTGCTAGCTTCTTGAGCACAGCTTCAATTTCTGGCATTGCTAATCCTAAAGTACGCTGCAGATTTTTGTAGCCCTTTGGACGCAGATCCTCCAAAAGTATGTAGTCACATTTAAGCGGCATTTCTGGAAATTTTAGATGCTGTGGTTTGAAAGACACTGCAAGTTCCGTGTGCTTAGCATATATAGCCTCCAGCTCCGGTACCAGAGACTCGTACATATCCGACTCCGTGACAAAAAATTCATGAAAGTCATGATCGTCACCGCGGTCATTGACCAGTGGAAGTTTTATTATGTACTTCAACTGCCGGATAGTGTTATCTGTTTGTTTAAGATTGAATAAATTGTATATTTTTTTGTGATTTTATTTAAAATTTACCTTGCAGCTGCGCCTCAATTTGTATGCGCAGCACTGTAGTCAAATAGTTTTCGCCACAACTAATGGCTGCCTCGGTACTAAATTCATTTATGTTTTTAAACTCTTGAATATATTCTTTGAGTAGGCAACTAAATAATTCACGATTTAACCAACTGGGCGTTATTTGAGATTCCATTGTCTGTGTGCCGTACGCGTCTTGCTCCAACGCTAGTTGCAATACGACTGAGCGCAAAATATGCAATTGCGTCTCTTTATGCTGAGAGCTTTTTCTTGGTTCTCTCGCAGATGAGATCACTGCAGTTCTCATGTGTTTACTTAATGATATGGAATGCTTGTTTGTACAGTAGCTACTCACATTTATAGTTTTTTTCCAAGATTTATTTACGCAGCAGACAATTAGCATAAATTTTTCTTTATTTACGCAGCACAGTTTAAGAGCCAGGCATTGTTACAATTATAATTTTTTAAATAAACACCATGAAATAACAAAAAAAATTTCTATAAAAGTAAACCTAATAATTATAAAATGTTTTAATTAATTTTTACAAAATTTTTTATTTTTCTAAAATAAGTTGATAAGAAAATTTTTTGGAAATTTTTTTGTTATAAATAAAAAAAAATATTTTTGTAAATTTTTTAAAAATTGTAAATTGAGAACTGATTTCAAATATCTTTTCAACCAAGCTATGCATTGCAATAATAACACAGACCAACATGGTTTAGTTGTTGGAAAGCTATAGGTCATTTTCGAAGTAATTTGCTGCGTAGAATCCGAATCCGGGGCCAGAATTGGCCTATCACGTCAGGATTTTGAGGTTATTTACCCCAAAAACGGTGTTTTTTCCGACATTTGAGGTTATGTACAGGGTGCAAATAATTTTTGTGGTCTGTCACTCCTGTCAAATCATTTAGTACTACTCTTACCCTTTAATTTAAAAGTTCAAACGATCATAAACGATTTTTTTTCGCAAAGTTATGGCTATTCAAATTTACGCACTCTGTACATAACCTCAAAAGTAGGAAAAAACACAGTTTTTGGGGTAAATAACCTCAAATATATCAAAATCCTGACGTGATAGGTCAATTCTGGCCCCGGATTCGGATTCTACGCAGCAAATTACT
Organism: Chymomyza costata; assembly: GCA_018150985.1. Taxonomy (NCBI): domain Eukaryota; kingdom Metazoa; phylum Arthropoda; class Insecta; order Diptera; family Drosophilidae; genus Chymomyza; species Chymomyza costata. The sequence continues at coordinate 3,915,037 of JAECWU010000030.1, forward strand.
TCGGAAATGACCCTTCGCTTTCCAACAACTGACATGACCCCAGTATTTGTAGGCCTGTGTAATTGGCTTTTTATATGATATACCTTTCAGTGGGTAACTCTTATGTACTTGAAGTATCAATATTAAGGATATCACAAAAAAAATTTTCTTTCAATTATATATTTGGCTTTCACTTCAAATACTTTCCTTTCAGTATGCACCTTGGCTCAATAGCTAATCTCTATTCAGTTTTTAAAATAAAATTTGAGAAATACTTTTTATTTTATTTCAAGAAATAAAAGCTTTTAAGAGATATTGAAGTAAAAATTAAAAATTTTTTGTTTTAAGTCAAAAAATTAGAATTAAAATTGGATTTTCTTAAAAATAATTTTTTTTTTTTTGTAGCTCAGTCAAAAATGTCAATATATTTTTATTAAGCCCATAACCCTTTGCGACTAAAAAAAATTTTTTTTTTTATTATTTAACAAATATAATTAGGTTTGTGTTTTTAATATATCAAAAATCCAATAGACCCCTTTGATTCAACCAGGGCATTACTCGCTCGAAATGAGCCTTATAACGAACATTGTCATACATTTTGACCAGCGCAGCCCCTGCGGCATCATTATCTTGAGTAAAAGTATCGAAACTCAAGTTCTCTGTAGGTTCCGCCAGGCATATGGTCAAGGTGCCCGCTACGGTGCCAACAGCTGAAAGATGTAAGATATTGGGTATAATCAATTGAAACATATTTTATCAATAAGCTTCGTTTTTTTTTTAAATAATTTTACTTATGCAATTTAAAAGGTTTTCTTAAAATATTTAATTTTATAAGTTTTAAATTTCAAATGCAAAAAAAAATATTTTTTTTTAAACTAAAGGGTCTAGCTGGATAAGGTACTGGAAACTGCCCCCAGCGCTTTTTGAAAAGTAATGATGCAGTTCGATGCATAATCCAAAAAAAAAATTTTTCGCAAAATTTCAGATCTTAAACTTAATGCGTTGCGGCTTAATTTAAAAAAACGTGTTTTTCGTTTTTATTTGATTGTGACTAAACTACTGAATATTTTTGAACCATTTTTTTTTTTTAATCTAAGTTGGCAACAGGGCTGTTTAAAAAAAAATATTTAATTTTTTTTTAGCCAACAGATTTTCTTAAAAAAAAATATGAAATTTTCTTATTTTTTTTTAAGTATGATCCAAAAATAACTCAATCACCATTTTTTTTTAAAACACGTGTTTTTATACGATCTTTATTTGCTGTGAATATGAATCAAATCGATTTGGTGGAACAATGTTAAAAAAAAATAAAACATTTTTTTTTTTTTTAACACTAAAAAAATTTTTTTTTTTTTGTGTAATTCATAAAAAAATGCTACAAATTTTTTGCGATATTAAAATAAAATTTTTTTTTCAATGTAACTGTAAAAAAAAATTATAATTATTTTAATATAAAATAATAAAAATGATAATTTTGTATTTTTTTTTATTTTTTGTCCTTATTTATTACCAATATTGTTTTACAATAAAATTCTAATCCAACTTATAACAACTTCAAAAATATGAGGAACTATGAGGAACACTGCAAATAGGAAAGTCCACCAAGCGCTTGCTATCTTTTTGTTTAAAATGAGAACTGGAAACTCAAATGCAGCCATATCTGCTATCTTTGGATTAGCCCGTGAACAACTGTATCCGAATATTGCAAGGAAGTGCTCAACGCGTTTGAAAGAGAAATATTGCCTCGGCGCTTTGGATTTGGTGCCATTACTCGAGAAACTTTACTTGCTAATACCACAAATACAGCCCGACAGCTATACGGCTTAAAAGATGACCAATTGGTAATTATTTGTGATGGAACATATATCCGCCATCAAAAGAGTACAAATAACGAATACCAAAGAAAATCCTACTCCGGTCAGAAGAAGGTGCCTCTATGCAAAATTTTGTTTTATTTTTTTTTAACATTGTTCCACCAAATCGATTTGATTCATATTCACAGCAAATAAAGATCGTATAAAAACACGTGTTTTAAAAAAAAATGGTGATTGAGTTATTTTTGGATCATACTTAAAAAAAAATAAGAAAATTTCATATTTTTTTTTAAGAAAATCTGTTGGCTAAAAAAAAATTAAATATTTTTTTTTAAACAGCCCTGTTGCCAACTTAGATTAAAAAAAAAAAATGGTTCAAAAATATTCAGTAGTTTAGTCACAATCAAATAAAAACGAAAAACACGTTTTTTTAAATTAAGCCGCAACGCATTAAGTTTAAGATCTGAAATTTTGCGAAAAATTTTTTTTTTGGATTATGCATCGAACTGCATCATTACTTTTCAAAAAGCGCTGGGGGCAGTTTCCAGTACCTTATCCAGCTAGACCCTTTTTGAAAAAAAAAAATATTTTTTTTTTAAATTGAATTTCGTAAATAATTTTTTTTTTTTAATCTGACATAGTCCCAAAACCCCATAAAAGTCTTTCTTATTCGATTTATTGTTATGAAAAAAAATATAATGTAATTCAAATGTTTGCTTTTGTTGTATAAAACTAAAAAAAATAAAAAAAAAAATTTTTTTTTTAAATTAAATTTTGTAAAATATATATTTTTTTTTTAAATTTAAGATTCGCCCCAAACCCCATAATAGTCTTATTTGATTTAATGTTTTGAGCAATGTTTTTTTTTATGTTTTTGGGGTCGTCAAATCTGAACCCAAGGTCTAAAGATCACTAGTACGTCAGATTTTTGTTATGTCCTCCGAAAAACCTTGTTTAATGGGGTTTTAAGGTTATGTCAAAACTATCGGGTGCTGGGGTTTTTCGGCACAAAGCCCATATGGGGCTATCCCTCAACCAACCATTAACAATACCATTTTTTTTATTGACTGTATTGTTAAGGCTTATTCAAAAATCTTGAAGTTTTGCAAAACTTTATAACTTCAAAATTTTTGGTTACTTACCGAATACAGGGTGCTTCAACAATATAACATGCATTTCCTTCAAACTGGGCACAAATCCTGTGTATTTCAAGAGTTTGGCATGCTCTACCAAGTATTCATGATAGCATCTGATTAGATAGTCAAATTTATCGACCTTAATGTCCAGTTGTGTTGATGTCAATAGGAAATAATATAAATCCTGTGCAGGATTGCCATATTTTGTAACTTGATGATCCAACAAATATGTTTCCTGTATATTGCCAGCTGCATCATATTGAAACATGATATTATTTATCCACAAATCTCCATGATTGAGCACATTAAATTCGTTTTCATCAATCTTGGCATCATCTATAACTCTATCCGTATGTGCGCTCCAACATGCCTCCTAAAAGAGTTAAACGTCACCGAAAGTTTTTAGGGTTTTCTAAAAAAACCTTACCAGTTTGGATATGCATTCATCTACGCCCTCAAATTTCTTAACAGTTTCAAAATAGGGTTTGCTGGAGGATTCTAGCATATTACGAACGAATTCACGCGTTTCCTCGCGGAATATGCCATAAGTGAACAGCTGGTCGTAGGCTCCATTAAGTTCCTTATAACGCAAGGAGGCCGCATGCCATTGCGCCAACTTTTTGAGCACACACTTGGTATGCTCCAAGTCCAGTCCATGCATACGATCGCACATTTTGAAGCCCTGGGATTGTAGGTTTTCCAAAAGTATGTATTCCTCGGAAATTTCTTTACTAAACCTGTGGTACTTGGCACTGAAAGTTACCGAAAGTCCCGCATCCTTATATAATTGCTCAAAACCTGGTATCAATGTTTCATAGACCTTTTGCTCTTTAGGAAAGAGGTTAAATGCTGTAAGTTTAACTTCTACATTGGGAAGCAACTTCAGGATGTAGGAAAACGTTTTTGTGCTGTTGTCTGTAACAAAGTCGAGTTTTGTTTAAGGATCCTTTTTTTGGAGACTATTGTTAACAAACCTTTAAGCTGTGCATTTACATCAATTTTAAGCAGTTTGGAAGCGTAATTATCACCTGGCTTGGTAGCCAGCGAAATAGTGCCATCCAAGACTTTATCGAATTTAGAGTCAACAGCTGCAATTATATCGCTAAAGTCTTTAAATTCCAACCATTCGGGCTGCTCTGTTAGTTTTTTGGGAGTTTCAGGAATGCTATAAAATATTTATAGTTTTGATTAGAATGCAGTGAGTCGTGGAACAGAATTAAAGTTCGGTGGAAAAAAAGAAGTAAGAAAATCATTAAGTTTCTGACTTTAAGACCTTTATTCTTTCATTACCCCTCCGTGGAAGTTATAATGAGTTGTAGCGAAAATAAGCAAATTTAAATCAAAAGTTGCGTGAAACTCGTTGGCACAGGGACAGAACAGGAATGACTGTAGAAGTCCCAACGTAGGTCTTGAATCGAAGGTCTGATCTACGAGTCAGCAATTAATTTTTTTTTTAGAGTTATGTTCATCTTTTAAAAACTGTTGAGAATCTCAGTCGAAGATTTAATTTTCTTTACCTATGTATATTCTTGCTTACCTTTCTTTAATCTCCTGTATTGGCTTTGCGGCGGAAGTTAAAGTGCTGAATAGAGAAAGCAAATGAAGAAGAACTAGAACGGCTTCGTCGTGGACTCCTCACACTTACTTACTTTTCTTTAATCTCCTCAATTGGCTTTGCAGCGGGAGTAAAAATGCTGAATAGACAAATCAGATGAAGAAGAATTAGAACTGTTTCGTCGTGGACTCCTCACACTTACTTACCTTTCTTTAATCTCCTCTATTGACTTTGGCGCGGCCGATAAAGTGCTGAATAGAGAAAGCAAATGATGAAGAATTAGAACCGTTTCGTCGTGGACTCTTCAAACTTACTTACCTTTCTTTAATCTCCTGTATTGGCTTTGCATCGGGAGTAAAAGTGCTGAATAGAGAAAGCAAATGATGAAGAATTAGAACTGTTTCGTCGTGGACTCTTCACACTTACTATGCATCCAGTAAGCCACGATTGTCCAACCAAGGCAAAATCTCTCCAATATATTTGCGATAACGCTCGCCGGTATACATTAAATTTTTAAATTGCTCTCCCTCTGTATTGCTACCCATAAAATTCTCGAAAGTGGACTTCTCATTCGAGTCCAATAGCACCACAGGCAGCACTATAATTGCTCCAGTTAAGGCCCAGGTGCCATACTTGTACAACTGCATATGTAAATCACGTAATTGGGGTATTTTTTCGGGATAGGACAGCAGCTTGAGATGCTCAACCAAATTGTCATGATAGTAACGTATCAAGTACTCAAAGTCTTTAAGCTTATAATCAATGTGTACGGATGTCATGATAAAGTAAAGTAAATCTTGTGCGGGACTGCCATATTTTGGATTTTGGAAATCAACAAAGTACATATCGCTAATATCACCAGCTGGTTCATGTTTGAACAGTAGATTGTTCATCCAGCAATCGCCGTGGTTAAGCACATTGAACTCACTGGGATTGTAGTCAGCCATAAGTAGAAATTCGGCGCTCATATTGGAAAAGTATTTTACCTAAGAAGCATGTTTGTAATTTGTTAGTTTTACACAAGTATTGCTATAGATCGCTTACCATCTTGTCATAGACTTCTTCACCATGTTTATATGTCTTCAAATTGGCTAGGAAGAGTTTTTTGAATGTACCCATCATAGCTTCCATCATCGCCAAAGCTTTGGGATCGTCTTTTTTAAACATGCCACTAACAAATGTATCTTTATATAGACCATGTACAGTAACGTAATGCGCCGTAGCTGCATGATATTGGGCCAGTTTCCGTAACGCCAATTTGGATTGCTCCAAATTTAAACAATTCAAACGATTAATGTTCTTAAAACCACTTGTGCCAAGATCTTCCATTAGTACAGTATTGTCCAGCTTTGGTTCGGGGTTGTTAAATTGGTAGGCACGCGGTGCAAAAGTTATATCTAAGCCTTTGTCCTTGTAAAGCGCTTCGAGTTTTGGTACAATATCCATATATGCCATATTCTCAATATAAAAGAAATTTGACAATTGCAGCAATTGCTCCATTTCGGGGCTATCATGTGGTACTTTCAACATAAAGAAGACCTGCTTGCTGGAATTATCTGTAATTATATCACATTTGCAGAGCTTAATAAAAAGGTTATGAATTTTAGTCAACTTTAAGACATAATTATTTTATAGTCATGGAAAGCAATGGGTAGAGTTTTTCTGGCCGATTAAATTATGCGAATTTCATTATTAACTAGGGGGCTCTGCCCGCTGCGTGCTTTGCACGCCAGCCCCCGTACAATCTGCTTTATTCAATTCAGATTATCCAGATTATTATATACCCTGTGCCAATCTCTTTTTCTATAATGTTCATCAGCCCGTCTTTAAAATACCCTGAAACAATGCAGGTCGCTACTCGAATTCACAATTTGAATAAAAATGTTTCCAATGGCTTCTTTGATGCTGTCCTGCTTTATATCCCAATGGCTTAATTATCATAAACGGTAGCCGAGGGGACATTAATCTTTCCTCTAATGATGTTAAGCTTTTTAACCATTCTGGTAAATCTGTTAAATCTGAGCCATTTAAAATGGAATTTTTCGGATTCCTACCTGCTTTGATTGTACGGCTGCAAGTTCTACAAAATGTTAATATGCCGTTAATAAAAGGAAACAGATCTGCCAGATGAAGCATGTCTGAACTAAACACATAAGTTTCTATATAATCCCTGCTTATTCTTTCTATTTGATGAGGGAACATCAAGTCTTTACAGCAAGAGTAAATATTATCGGGTCGCTGTTTAATTATTTCGTAATCGTTCTCAAAAAGCGAATTGGTATTGTACTGTGTTACGTGTCTATCTATCTGTTTCTTAACATCTTCTTACCTGTCTGTTTTGCTATCTACGCAATGTGCGGAGACGAATCCAATAAGCCATAGATTATCAAAATCGTTCTTTTAATTGGTAAATGGTGTAACTTACATACATCTTAACTCTCTTTTATATATATAGATATAACATAATAATGGCGTTGTTTTCTTATACCTTTTAACGGATTTCAATTCAATTAAATTTTTTCGAGGCTATGTCATAACACAGCTACACAAGAAACCTTCCATAATCGTGTTAATTTTAGTTTTCGTTTTCAATGATATTTATAGAGTGAAGGCTGTTTATGCAGGCGAACAATTTTTTGCAAATCTTTTTAACATGTTATAACTTTATTCATCAGAATCATTAAACCACTGTATTGAGGTTTCAATGCTCAACTAGAAACAAACAGGGGCACTGGAATCGCTTTAGGTAGACTCTACTATTAAACAAGGTTACTCTACAAAAGAACTATTCCGCGAAGAACCAAAAAAAAAAAAAAAAATAGAAGTAAACAAGAGTTGTTGTGTCTTTTTGAAAGACTATAACTATTAGCTTAGCGTTACTGTCCAATCTAGTGATCACTAAGTCCTTGATCCTAATACACCAAAATTAATCAAACTTCCATATTGGGTGCATTCCGCTTCTTTCTCTGTCTCTTATGAGAACCATGGTCTCTGCAGCTCCTTTTGAGCTGCGGTATTCACTCATTAAAAAAGCATTCCGCGAGAGCTCTTGTATCTCTTTCGGTAGACTTAACCATTATCTCAGGATTGCTATCCAATCTGGAGATCACTGGTCTTTAATCCCGGAACAAGAATGTAACAACAATGATACAAAACTCCGCATGGAGTCCACTCCACGTCTTTCTCCGTCTCTTATGAGCTGCGGTACTCGATCTTGTTGGAAGACTCAGGGCTACTGTCACTGCATCCTTGACCCTGGGGCAACAGGAAACAGAGCTCCATTTTTCTTTTTCTTTTAATTTTTCTTTATCTCTCTATTCCGAAATCTCTCTTATCTTTTTGGGTAGATTATATCATTATTATCTAGAGGTCTCGGCTTCCTTGACACCATGATAAAAAAAAGGAAATAGGTCAAAGCTTCATATTGAGTTTATTTCGCTTCTTTCTCTCTCTGATACGGGGATTCAAGAGCAATCGGATCTGTGTTTGGTCGTCATTTATCAAACTTTATTTTGAATACTAATTCTATAGGGATGAGCTAGACCCGAGTGCAGTATTCTCACTCCTGCGTTACCAACTCGTCTGCCTTCGTAAACCTTTCACCCTAGAGCTAAGACCCGCAGTTGCCTATAACACATGGCTGCAGAAATGTGAGCAGGATTATCAGTTTCTACTGCAGCACAAAATCTCTATACTGGCCTAAACACTAAAGGAATATCAAAAAACTTTTCTTCGTAGAGCAAGTCATGATTTGTAAGAACCTTCAGGTATCTTTTTCTACGTTTAAGCAAGGGAAAAGTAAATTTCACAATTTCACAAACGCTCGTTTCCATAATTCGCATTAAAATATACCTTTGTTCGCCTGATAATTAACACGTAAATTTTTATTTATATTTATTTACGGTCATAACAAAACGCCATGACTAATTATGATATAATTGATATAATTATTATTTCGATAGCAACGCTTATTATATTCGAACAAGTTGAAGGCCGTCAAACTGAGTGCGTTAAATTTAAACACAAATAAACATAATATTTTCAAAAGATTAGATTATGAATAAAAGGTAAGTGAGATTGAATTTTTCTATACCCAATACCTAATATCATGAAAATCCCAACTGATTTTAAATTTATGTATAAATACTCACCGTTTAGCTCGACCTCAATGCTCACCCTAAGCATGAGCGTAGCATAGTTCTCTCCCGCAGACAAAGCTGGCTTAATGGAGAAGCTTTTAATTTTGGAGAACTGAGCGACATTTGCGCTCAGTACATTCAAAAAATGAGTCTCGTTAATCCATTGCGGCACTTGTTCAGAATTAACGACATTGGCTGCGGGTTCTGGTGCAGCAATGGGCGTGTTTGTAGCTACCGGTGTGCTTGATGATCTGGGTGCTGTAGATTTATTATTAGACGACGCTTTTGACGATGAGTCCACAGTTTCCACATTATAGCTCTTTTTAGAATTTCTGCTTCCCATGATGAAATATTTTAGTCAACACGCAAAACGAGCTCGTCCGCTGCGGTCCGCACGATTTAACGAATAGTTTTAAACTAAAGGTTAGCTATCGAAATTGTATTGCTATTTATTCAAAAAAAAAAAAAAAAAAATATCAGTGACTGTAAAAGGCATGCCCGATAGTATTTAGAGCTGATAAGGTTGCAATTTTATCAGTTGAACGACAGCTTTTGGGCTATATCAACATGGGTACTTATAGACCAGCGCTTATAAAAGTTTTATTAAAATTTAATGAGTCCGGGCGTACTACTATTTACGGTATTGTTTTGGATTTCATAAAATTTTTAGGTGTGCGCCATGGAATTTGATAACAGTTGAAATAAACAAATTTCTGACTGCTAGAAAACAAAAATATTTGAAATTATGCGACAAGAAATTAAATAAAAATGTAATACAGTCGAGGCTGTGTCCGACAGTGTGATACCCTCTACCGTTTTTCTCTTGAAAAATATACTCCTGCATATTCCTTCTGAGAATTTTCCAATTGAAAAATGAATTTTTATTGATGCAGTACGATATTTTTTCCTATAGATTTCGTAAATTTTAACCGATTTTGATGAAAATCGAAAGTTATATCAAAGAAGTTGATTAAAGTATAATATATGGGGTAAGTTCAAGTTCATATGTTGATGGGTGTGGGAGATGGATGTGTTCATTAGGTCTAGGTCACTTGTTACCATATTACGTATAGTCAACGATTGATGAAGTTTAGTGGCAAAGGGGGCCGAAATTGGCACATTTTTGACTATAACTTCTGTTTTGTATATGTCCAATGCATGTGACATATCGCTCTGTCAAATTGTAGGTCAGAATATTAAACGGTGTAACTTAAAACCTTTACTACGGGAGAAGCTATTAACATAATTCAACAAACTTCATCTTCTGACGAAATATGCGCACCAGCTGGCAAAATTAAAAAAAGTCTAATAGTCTCCGAAATGTAGGTGTTCATACAGACGGACCGACGGACAGACGGACGGACGGACAGACGAACATGACTCATTCGCTAACTGAGGTTATGTTAAGCATTTTGGTATAAAGGACTTGGGGTCTGCCACGCCTACTTCTATCCGTTAAATACATTGCACAAATCTATTATACCCTTGTACCTGTAAGTTGGCGACTTTGGAATACCCTATATTATCATAACACACAAAATCTAACGAATTCGGCAGCTTTGTCAGATATTCTAAAATACTTTTGACTGCCGAATGTAGTTACGATGTCTTCATATCTCTATGAAATATATTCTTAAAAAATTGTTCGACAAATTGGGAGTATGTGTGGTAGTAAACATAGGTATTTTAATCAAATTTGATACATTTCTTGGGAACTCTACAAATTTTTTTAACGTCATATTTGGTAACGATACCTCCATAAAAAAATGAAAAATTAAAGAAACCTGCCCTGAAAAAGTTTTTTTTTTTTGACCGATTGGTTCTATAACGCCGATATTGGAAATATAAACAAACATGTTTCCCCAGATATAAGAAGGGAACTTACTCAAAAGTTTGGCTACTCTAACTCTTATCATTACTGAGATATAAGCGTTCAGACAGACGGACATGTCTATATCCACTTATCCATATAGGCCATATTGATCGCACTTTACGTAACTTTGGGGGATTTCCGATCTATGTTACTGTAAATATTTTGGATTTGCAAAAAGTTTGTATGCCCTTTATTCTTAAAGATATAGTGTATAACAACTTTTTGAACTACAGATAAGAGTATGCAATTGATAAACGTTTATTAAATTGCTCAGTTTTAGGTCTTATTACAAATCATAGTGACTAGTATAAAACAAAGTTTATCTCGGCAATCTACTATTTTTAAACTAATCAATTATATTAAGTGTTTCAACACATAGTGGTTCCAGGTTTTATTTTAGGCGTAGTGCATTACTTTGAAGAGCCTGCTTTGCACGCTGGATCAAAACAACCACGATTGTAAGCCCAGGGTAAACATCTCTTCAATTGTTGTACTAATCGTGGATTACGATACATTTTAATGCGCATATTTTTGGCGTTATCAGCATCTATCAGGGAATCCATATTGGCATCTTTATTGGAATCAAATAGCACAATAGGTAACAAAAAAAAGAGACTAGTGTAGGCTATAAAAAATAATCGTTAGTTTTTAAAATAACTTTAATACACTTTTTAACTTACCCCAATCACCATGATCAAAAAGTGATTTATGCAAGCCACGCAATGTAGGCAGTGCCTTAGGATATTGCAGTAATTTAAGATTTTCGGTAAGTTTTTCGTGATAGTAATATATGAAATAATCGAAATTCGATAATTTCAAATTCTTATTCACAGAAGAGAGTATCAAATATATTAAATCCTGAGCGGGCGAGCCATAACGACTCATTTGTAAGTCTATCAGATAGGTTTCGAGTATGTTTCCCGCCTCGTCATGCCTGAACATCATATTATTACACCAAGCATCACCATGATTAATTACACGAAACTCATCGTCAAATTTGGGTGCAACAGCCTGAAAATTATCGGGCGCATCGATTGCATATGTTTTCTACAAAACAAAGAAGTGTAGACTCATGAGCACTTTTTGTAAATACTGTTTAGTCTTCACAGTACTTACCAACACTGTTTCTAAATTTTCGGCCTCGTAGAGCGGTAACAAGCTCAAAACTACTTCCTCTATTTGCTTACGGTATTCGTCAAATTTATTACTCGGCGGGCTGTTAAGATTTCTATTATAGATTTCCGGATAGGGACCTTTGCGTTCAAAACGCACTGCCGATGCGGCATGAAACTGTGCCAGTTTTTCCAACACTGCTTTCGTGTGCTGCATATCCAAACCGTCGTGACGATTGATATTCTTTGCGCCCTTGTTGCCCAGATCTTCCAAAGCAACCACTAGCTCACCAGCCTTGACCGTGATTTTGTAGTATTTTGGACCAAATGTCACATCTTTGTTTGCATCTTTGTACATTTGCTCAAACTCCGGCAAATAGTTTTGGTACGTATTAGTTTCCTTTTCAAAAACACGCCATTCGGTTACCATAGCGCGTGCCGCCTCAGAACTGGGTAAGATCTTAAACATATACGAGGTATTCACTTGGCTGCCGTCTGCAAAGCTTAATTTAGACAAAGTTATCTGTAGGTAAATTTTATGCTTACATACCTTTTAGTTCTACTACAGCTGTAGCTCTCAAAAGCACAGTTGAATAGTTTTCGCCACATCCCGCTGTAGGTCCAATATCATATTGCTTAATTTCCTTATAATCTTTATAATCTTGCTGTAGAATTTCTACCAAAACTTGCTCATTTAGCCATTCTGGAATGTTTACACTTGTCTCTTCGTTTGACTTCACCATCTTAACAATGTTTTTTTTTTTTCGAAAATATTAATAAACTCCCGTGGGCTATGTCTAACCACTTGATTTGTATAAAAGTCTCCAACAAATGTTGCGTCTATTTATTTAGATTTTCGCTTCGTAAAACTTGTTTATCTCCAAAAGCTTTTCTACAAAAAGCTTAGATTTCATCAGAGCTCGTTAAAAACTGTCAACTGTTAAAAAAAAATACACTCATTTACGAACACAAAAGCAATTGATAAAACACACTCAATTGTGTTTTTGTTTAAAAGTGTTCCGCTCAGAGCAAGACCAATTTCGTAGGTTCTTTTTCGATTGTGTTTTTGCCAGACACTTTTGCCTGAGACTTTCAGCAAAAGTTTCTTTTGCGTATGTATGCGTGCTTGTGCGAGTCGCCTGTGCTTTACTTCGTGTATGTATACAGACACGAGGCCGAAACCAGCCGAATTTTCGGCCCCGTGTCTTCGTACATGCACGAAGTTAAAGCACAGGCGACTTACACAAGCATGCATACAAACGCAAAAGACATTTTTTCCGGACACATTTTACGAAACGGTCAAAGAGCACAAAGTGTCTCGACATAAGTGTTATTGAGAGAGAGACATGTTTGTTTCAGCCGAGAACACGGACCAGAACCGAAAAGCGAAACATAAAAAGTGTTCGGCTCAGTGTTGTGTTGTGTTTTATTTGCTCGCTTTTGGTCGTGACCCGACCGCATTGGAAAAATGGGTTGACAGTTTTTTACGAGCGCTGGATTTCATTAACAAAATACTATAGTAAAATGGGCTAATGAGTATTATCTCTAGATTACTTGAAATAATCAAAGCCCTAAAAGTAACATAATAAATTAATTGTTGCGTTGCTGTTCTACAATCGAATACCCTGCAAACACTTTTCAAAAAGTACACGTTCTATTATATTTTATAATAAACCGTTCTTGAACACTCTAAGAAACTTTTGAAGTCCAAATTTGGATACGATATCCGCCTAAACAAATTAATTATTCCTTAAAAATTTCGTATTTTTGAGTGCATATTATTTGCCTCTTTATCGATAAGAAAAATAAAATAAACATGTTTCCCCTGATATAAAAAGGAAACTAACTCGAAAGTTTGGCCACTATAACACCTTTCATTATTGAGATATAAGCGTTCAGACAGATGCACAAGACTATATCTACTTATCCATATAGGCCATATCGATCGTACTTTGGGTAACTTTGGGGGATCTCCGATGTATGTTACTCTAAGTATTTTGGGCTTGCAAAAAGTTTATATGCCTTTTACTCTTACAGATACAGTGTATACAACTTAATGAAATACAGATAAGAGTAAACAATTGATAAGCGTTTGTTATAATGACCTAAGAACTGTCTAACTACAAATCATAGTGAGTTAGTATAAAACAAAGTTTATCTCAGTAATCTACTATTTTTAAAAAAATCAATTATATTAAGTGCTTTAGTACAAAGTGATTCCAGGTTTTATTTTAGGTGCATTATTTTCAAGAGCCTGCTTTGCTCGCTGGTTCAAAATATCCCCGATTGTAAGCCCAGGGTAACATTTTTTTCAATTGTTCTACTAAACGTGGATTACGATACATTTTTGTACGCATATCACCAGCTTTATCAGCATCGATTAGGGAATCCAAATTGGCATCTTTATCGGAATCAAATAGCACAATGGGTAACAAAAAAATTAGACTAAAGTAGGCTAGAAAAAAAAGATCATCAGTTTTAAAAGTAACCTTTAAGATAAAGTTTTTAACTTACCCCAATCACCATGATCAAAAAGTGACTTATGCAGGCCACGCAATGTAGGCAGTGCCTTGGGATATTGCAGCAATTTAAGATTTTCGGTAAGTTTTTCGTGATAGTAATGTATGAAATAATCGAATTTCGATAATTTCAAATCGATATTCACAGAGGAGAGTATCAGATATATTAAATCCTGAGCAGGCGAGCCAAAACGACTCATTTGTAAATCTATCAGATAGGTTTCGAGTATGTTTCCCGCCTCGTCATGCTTGAACATCATATTATTACACCAAGCATCACCATGATTAAGTACACGGAACTCATCGTCAAATTTGGGTGCAACTTCCCGGAACATATCGGGCGCATTGGTCGCATATGTTTTCTAAATAAAAAGAAGTGTAGACTCATGAGCACTTTTTGTAAATACTGTTTAGTCATCACAGTACTTACCAACACTGTTTCTAAATTTTCGGCCTCGTAGAGAGGTAAGCAGCTCAAAACTACTTTTGCTATTTGATTTTGATATTCTACAGCTTTATCATCAGGCGGGCTGTTAAGATTTCTATTATAGATTTCCGGATAGGGACCTTTGCGCTCAAAACGCACTGCCGATGCGGCATGAAACTGTGCCAGTTTTTCCAACACTGCTTTAGTATGCTGCATATCCAAACCATCGTGACGATTGATATTCTTTGCGCCCTTGTTGCCCAGATCTTCCAAAGCAACCACTAGCTCACCAGCCTTTGCCGTGACTTTGTAGTGTTTTGCACCAAATGTCACATCTTTGTTTGCATCTTTGTACATTTGCTCAAACTCCGGCAAATAGTTTTGGTACGTATTAGTTTCCTTTTCAAAAACACGCCATTCAGTTACCATAGCGCGTGCCGCCTCAGAGCTGGGTAAGATCTTAAACATATACGAGGTATTCACTTGGCTGCCATCTGCAAAGCTTAATTTAGACAAAGTTATCTGTAGGTAAATTTTATGCTTACATACCTTTTAGTTCTACTACAGCTGTAGCTCTCAAAAGCACAGTTGAATAGTTTTCGCCACATCCCGCTGTAGGTCCAATATCATATTGCTTAATTTCCTTATAATCTTTATAATCTTGCTGTAGAATTTCTACCAAAACTTGCTCATTTAGCCATTCTGGAATATTTACACTTGTCTCTTCGTTGGACTTCACCATCTTAAAAATGTTTTTTTTTTCGAAATTGTAAATAAACTCCCGTGTGGTATGTCTAACCACTTGATTTGTATAAAAGTCTCCAACAAATGTTGCGTCTATTTATTTAGATTTTCGCTTCGTAAAACTTGTTTATCTCAAAAAGCTTTTCTACAAAAAGCTTAGATTTCATCAGAGCTCGTTAAAAACTGTCAACTGTTAAAAAAGCCACTCAATTGTGTTTTTGTTCAAAAGTGTTCCGCTCAGAGCAAGACCAATTTTGTAGGTTCTTTTTCGATTGTGTTTTTGCCTGCGACGTTCAGCAAAAGTTTCTTTTGCGTATGTATGCGTGCTTGTGCGACTCGCTTTTTACTTCGTGCATGTTTACAGACACGAGGCCGAAGCAAGCCGACGATTCGGCTTCGTGTCTTCGTACATGCACGAAGTAAAGCACAGGCGACTTACACAAGCACGCATACACACGCAAAAGACACTTTTTCCGGACACTTTTTACGAAACGGTCAAAGAGCTCAAACAGGGGTGTCCAGGCCCATTGCTCATCTGTCTCTTTTTGCAATGGCTCTTAGGCATAGGCAGCAATGCGCGTGTACATGCACGGCCCTAACTGTATATCACCCAATGCCAATGCAAATTACAAAAACAATTTCGCGCGTTCCCTCACTTACTGTCTCTTACTCTCTTTGCTCTCTGATCTCGTGAGCACAAAAACAACCCTTCCGTATATTTGTTGTTGGCCCACAGATTTTCAATGTAATTTTGTTGTTGTTTTTCGTTTGAGCATGCACTCCAAAAAATCGGTATGAGATTCTTTCGCTATTATTTTGATAAACTTGTTAAATGGGACTTTTAAGGCATTGTTTGCAAACAAAAAGTGGTTATGGCGCTGTACCTTTAGGTATAAAGGGTATACAAGATTTATGCAATGTCAGAAGGTGGCTATTGGTAAAAACATATGAATAAAATATATATTTTTTGTAAAATCTGGTGGAAAATAGATATTTTTCGGAAAATTCCTTGCAAATTTTATCTATTTTTGGAAGCACAAATATTTGTGATTGTGCGTTTTCAAGCTGACAACTATTAAACTAATTAAAAAAAAAAATTGAGAGGTCGATTAACATACAAACATTTAGAGGCATCACTAAAACTCTCATTAACTAAAATAAATATAGATATTGATCAATTTTTAAGTTCTTTATAAATAAATGTATGTACCATAACTTTTTTTCATTATTTTTTACCACTCTTATAAGAATGTACATACAATTTTTTTCAGTGCACACAATAAACCGTAATAACTGTTAAGTTTTAATGTGTTAGTGTTTATATGTATTGGTTTTTGCTCTTCCATAAGCAGCGTTTCGACACCCCTGGCTCAAATTTTCTCGACATAACGCATCGGCGCAAAACCTCTTTACGTAATCAATTACGCATGCATTACTTTGTCGACAGTAATGCACAAAAATCGCGTATGGCCGCTTTGTACGGGCTGTGTCCAAAATCTGCATTACACGTAAACCAAATTGTATACCAGAGCCGAACAGCCTTCGGCCCTCTTACACTTGGTTTACTTTTCAATATACTGGTGAATGGTTAGTAATGCACTTTGTTTACGATTCAATATAGTGCTTTAAAAATTGTACATAGGTTGGTAATGTACTTGGTTTACTTTTCAGTATACTGCTGAAAGAACAGCATATGCGTTACAGATTTGTAGTGCAGGTACATTGCCGCCCATACGAACGAGTAATAATATGGTAATACACTTAATTTTATTTTAATTCATTTATAGTTTAACAATAAAAAATTGTAAGTTTTTTAATTTTACATTTATAATTAGGTTTGATGTATCATCTGGACGTATTGGCGGTGGTAGAATCCATCAAGTTTTAATCTTTCTGTAAAGAAAAATAAATTTACTTATTAGGTTTTTTTTTATTGAATATGTTATGTGAAAATATTTAAGCATACCATTCAGCGTATCGTTGAAGGCATGGAACTGCTGGAAACCTTTTTTTATTAATGACGTCATAATTGAAGTCCAAGTTTGTGCCTAATATGTAGTTAAAATGTCAATATATACATACACGAGTATATTAATATTTATGTTATTTATGCTATATTATTCATTATTATTATTATTATATATTATTACAAATAAATGACGAATAATCACAACCGACACGTCCTTTTTAAACTGAAATAAAAATGCAAGTGACACGACGCGATGCTGATACAAACGACACATGTACTTTTTTACAAAAAAAAAAGGAGTAAGTAAAAGAATAAAAAACGGTGTTGTCATGCCCGACAAAAGGAATGCCGAAAAATTAGTGTTGTTAGGGTGTGAGCAGAGTGCGTCGTACTCTTCATGCATTACTTTATCCGTAGTAGTAATGCAGATTTTCGGCAGAACGCAGCGGCGTTGAATGGCTGAGAGGGAAGGCAAGAAAGGGAAGGTAATGCGAGTCGTCTTTTCTATTCGCCTCCGATTACTATCCATCTAACGAAACGCAGCGCTTGTTATCAATTACGTTTTCTGCGGAGGTAATGCAGTATTTCGGCAGACCACATTCAGCTCTGCGCCGATGGGAAGTGTTATTGAGAGAGAGACATGCTTGTTTTGCTCAGCCGAAAGCACGGACCAGAACCGAAAAGCGAAACATAAAAAGTGTTCGGCTCAGTGTTGTGTTGTGTTTTATTTGTTCGGTTTTGGTCGTGACCCGACCGCATTGGAAAAATGGGTTGAGAGTTTTTTACGAGCTCTGGATTTCATTAACAAAATACTATAGGTAAACGGGCTAATGAGTACTATCTCTAGATTACTTGAAATAATCAAAGTCCTAAAAGTAACATAATAAATTAATTGTTGCGTTACTGTTCTACAATCGAATACCCAAACTCCTTTCATTATTGAGATATAAGCGTTCAGACAGATGCACAAGACTATGTCTACTTATCCATATAGGCCATATTGATCGTACTTTGGGTAACTTTGGGGGATCTCCGATGTATGTTACTCTAAGTATTTTGGGCTTGCACAAAGTTTATATGCCTTGTACTCTTAAAGTCATAGTGTATACAACTTTATGAAATACAGATAAGAGTAAACAATTGGTAAGCGTTTGTTATAATGACCTAAGAACTGTCTAACTACAAATCATAGTGAGTTAGTATAAAACAAAGTTTATTTCAGTAATCTACTATTTTTAAAATAATCAATTATATTAAGTGTCTTAATACATAGTGATTCCAGGTTTTATATTAGGTGCATTATTTTCAAAAGCCTGCTTTGCTCGCTGGTTCAAAACATCCCCGATTGTAAGCCCAGGGTAACAGTTTCTTCAATTGTTGTACTAAACGAGGATTACGATACATTTTTGTACGCATATCACCGGCTTTATCAGCATCGATTAGGGAATCCATATTGGCATCTTTATTGGAATCAAATAGCACAATGGGTAGCAAAAAAATTAGACTAAAGTAGGCTAGAAAAAAAAGATCATCAGTCTTAAAAGTAACCTTTAAGATAAAGTTTTTAGCTTACCCCAATCACCATGATCAAAAAGTGATTTATGCAAGCCACGCAATGTAGGCAGTGCCTTGGGATATTGCAGCAATTTAAGATTTTCGGTAAGTTTTTCATGATAAAAATGTATGAAATAATCGAATTTTGATAATTTCAAATCGATATTCACAGAGGAAAGTATCAGATATATTAAATCCTGAGCAGGCGAGCCATAACGACTCATTTGTAAATCTATCAGATAGGTTTCGAGTATGTTTCCTGCCTCGTCATGCCTGAACATCATATTATTACACCAAGCATCACCATGATTAATTACACGAAACTCATCGTCAAACTTGGACGCAACTTCCCGGAACATATCGGGCGCGTTGTTGGCATATGTTTTCTAAATAAAAAGAAGTGTAGACTCATGAGCACTTTTTGTAAATACTGATTAGCCTTCACAGTACCTACCAACACTGTTTCTAAATGTTCGGCTTCGTAGAGAGGTAAGCAGCTCAAAACTAGTTCCTCTATTTGCTTATGATATTCTACAACTTTATCAGTGGGCGGGCTGTTAAGATTTCTATTATAGATTTCCGGATAGGGACCCTTGCGCTCAAAATGCACTGCCGATGCGGCATGAAACTGTGCCAGTTTTTCCAACACTGCTTTAGTATGCTGCATATCCAAACCATCGTGACGATTCACATTCTTCGCGCCCTTGTTGCCCAGATCTTCCAAAGCAACCACTAGCTCACCACCCTTGGCCGTGATTTTGTAGTGTTTTGGACCAAATGTCACAGCTTTGTTTGCATCTTTGTACATTTGCTCAAACTCCGGCAAATAGTTTTGGTACGTATTAGTTTCCTTTTCAAAAACACGCCATTCGGTTACCATAGCGCGTGCCGCCTCAGAGCTGGGTAAGATCTTAAACATATACGAGGTATTCACTTTGCTGCCATCTGTAAAGCATACTTTAGACAACGTTTTTTTAGGCAAATTTTATGCTTAAATACCTTTTAGTTCCACTACAGCTGTAGCTCTCAAAAGCACAGTTGCATAGTTTTCGCCACATCCCGCTGTAGGTCCAATATCATATTGCTTAATTTCCTTATAATCTTTATAATCTTGCTGTAGAATTTCTACCAAAACTTGCTCATTTAGCCATTCTGGAATATTCACACTTGTCTCTTCGTTTGACTTCACCATCTTAAAAATGTTTTTTTTTTCGAAATTGTAAATAAACTCCCGTGTGGTATGTCTAACGACTTGATTTGTACAAAAGTTTCCAACAAATGTTGCGTCTATTTATTTCGATTTTCACTTCGCAAAACTTGTTTATCTCCAAAAGCTTTACTACAAAAAGGCTTAGATTTCATTAACAAAATATTGTAGTATGGGCTAATGAGTACACTCTCTTAATGACTACAAAATAAGTCGTTGCGTTGTTGTTCTAAAAGTAATTGCCTATATGTTGCAATAACCAATAATAATAATACAATAATAATAATCTTTTGAAAGACCATATTTGGTTACAATATCCGCCTTAATAAATTTATTATTCCTTAACAATGTTTTATTTGTGAGGTTATGTAATGTACCTCTGTATCGAAAAGAAAAAAAAAATAACTTGTTTCTCTTGATATTATATTCTAAATTAAGTCTCAATCTGAAGTTTGTTTGCACCAGCTATTAGCAGTTCTAACATCTTGGAGTTCGGTCGGACGCGCAGGCCCATTAATGCCTTCGCCCTGCTCGCTTCTACATGAAAAATACATTTAAAAAGTGTATTCAAAAGATATTTTAATTCAATATTTTAAATAAATATTTTATTTTTTCTTATAGAATAGAAAATGCTAAAAAATATCTGGAATATTAAAGAATTTAAAAATAAGAGTTAAAAATGGACCATGGATATTTGCTTTTAAGCAAAGACACTTTTAATTTAATTTCCAAAAGTGGATTTTTCGAAAAATCTCGCAATCCGTTCCATGCAAATATTTTTGGACTTCATTTTTGGTTTTAGCGTGCCATTTTACTACAGAAATGTCTTTTTTTAAATTTTTGCACTCGTGTAATTAATAATACATGCTCATGATTTATGAAACATACATTTTTATTGAACTAACTTTAATAAACTGGTAAAGAGGAAGAACTTAGTATATGTTTATAATTAGAGCAAAAATTAAACACATGATTCTAGTTAAGGTGTGTTCTTTCCGAACATAGATGTTCCTAACTACCCGAGTTGATTCTTTGGATTTTTACCTCTCTATATTAACTCATATACCCTAAGAGTATAGTATACCGAAAGGGTATCAAAACATACGCCTACGAGCTTTTAATTTTGATTGTGCTAGGCAATGACACTTCAAATTGTGTTCTCTCATGCTTCCAATGCCAATTTTTACAATATAATAACTATATGTTAGTAGTTAAATAAATACATACAATTAAAAATACAGGTAGCAGCATTGCCAATTACGAGCGTAAGCTGAGAGCAGCAGTAGGCAGAACCTCGACACTATGACGTCACGCTATTATAGGTAACGATTAATCTGCTGCAGAGTTAAATTATGGCAAAGATAAGATACCGTTTAACATTACTTTATGTGGCTATATAACGTAGAATTAAGTATTAATTATACAGAACTTAATGCCGCAGCAGCAGAAAGCTTCATTCTGCTTTTATGATTTGTTACATGTTGTGAGATTTGTAAAGTGTAAAGATTTGGGAGCTTGTATTTCTTCGAAAATAATATAAGCTCAGTTTTATCTGGCTTAACGCTTAACCCACTTTGAAGTGCCCACATTGACAGTTCGTTGAGCTTTACTGTCATACGGTCACAGAGGGTCTGTGGAAATTTTCCGTTCAGCATTAAGACCACATCGTCCGCATATGCAACAATTTTGCAACCCCCTCCTTCAATGCGACATAGCATCGTGTTGACTGCCATGTTCCATAGAAGAGGTGATAGTACCCCCCCTTGTGGAGTGCCTCTGCTCACGTACCTACAGAGAGTAGCTGTACCAAGTGAAGATGTCACCGCACAGCAGCAGCTGGCTTATCAATCTCACTAGCCGGTCATCTACCCTAGGTGCCGCAGTGCATCGGTTATTGCATTGGGGACGATGTTGTTGAAAGCGTCTTCTATATCCAAAAAGGCAGCGAGAGTATATTCCTTATAGTGTAAGGATTTTTCTACATTTGTTATGACAGAATGAAGTGCTGTTTCTGTCGATTTGCCCTTGCAGTACGCGTGTTGCGACCCTGATAATAACTTTGGGTCGATAGACGTTCTTAGGTATAACCCTATCAGCCTTTCTAAAGTTTTTAACAGGAAAGATGACAAGCTTATAGGTCTGAGGTCTTTGGGGACCGTATGTGAGGCTTTTCCCGCCTTGGGTATAAAGACCACTCTGGACGTTAGCCAAGAAGAAGAAGGGATTTGGCCTAACGCAGTGATTTTGAAGAAAATGGCTTTTAGCCACGAGACTACCAGGTTTCCCCCATTCTGCAGCTGGGCGGGTATTAACACGTCAGGGTCTGGAGATTTGTACGGCTCGAAACTGTTAGCAGCCCATTCAATGTTGGACTCTGTTATTATCTCATCCATCGCATATACTGGGAGATAAGAAGGAATAAACGATGGTGTATCTGAATTGCTACCCGGGAAGTGTGTGTCCAGAAGAAGCTTTAGAGACTCCACACTGGAGTTTGTCCAGAAGTCATCCCGCCTCTTAAGATACCCTAAGTTTGTGGGTGCTTTTGAGAGCACTTTTCGAAGTCTTGCCACTTCTGATGAGGACTCGACCTCGGAGCAGAATTTCCTCCACTCATCCCGCTTTGCCCGCCTTATTAGTTTTTTATAGCTAGCTAGGCTTTGTTTGTACTCCATCCAGCTTTGCTCACAATTTAATCTTTGTTGAAAAGTGTCCGACAGCTTGCCCTGAGCGTATCTATTTCAGGTCTTCACCATGGTGGTTTCCTTTTGCCCCTTGGCTTGCTTATCGGACACGATGATTTATAAGAGTCTACAGGATATTATAAAAAAGTTATTAAATAATTGTATTGTCATCAGTCCTACACCCCTGTGCAAATTTTGAAGATGATCAGACTTTTTGAAATTGGTGAAAACTGCACTGAAAGATTTTGTTACATACATACATGCATACATACAACCTATGCAACAGTGGAAGATACAGGAAATGATGATGATGATGAACATTTAATATTTAATTAAATAACTCAAGACGTTTGAACCAGCGGACTCATTACTTTCAGCCCTTGCTTTCCATGTAGTTGACAATTGGTCGAAACGGAATTAAGTTGATTAATGCTATTTCCCAACATCTGTTTAATGGATATAGAAATCACATTCATCAAACTTATTAAGGATTTTGAGTTAATAAACTCATATATAGTGCAAAATCAGTGAAAAAGGCGCAAAAATGTTACAATTATAAAAGGAAAATTGTTATAAAGTTGTCACAGAGATTTGACAAGCTGAGTAGATGAGATGTTTAGGGGATGGTATGTTATCCGTTACAGACGGAAAGAAGGGTGCCTTATTTGGCCAGTTCGTCCGCCACGCACTTGCCCCGTATGTCCCTTTTTCCGGGTACCCAAGCGAGGTGTAACCTAGAGAGCAGGGATAACAGTTTAAGGACGAGTTGGCTAATATGCACATGCTTATAGTTGGCGTTGAAACCAGTTAGAAATTAAAATGCAACTAAACTATCCGGAAAAATGGTAATGTTAGTTGCAAAACTTTCAGTGATTTAGCTGCATAGTAGATGGCGGGAACTTCTGCCTGAAAGACGCTGCAGTGGTCTGGTAGCCTCAGGGAAACCTTCCAGTTCAGCTTGTCTGAGAATATGCCGCTGCCGACCTTACTATTAAGTTTGGAACCGTCAGTATATACTTTGGTGGAACCCTCGCAGGCAACATGATTATGGCTCCATTCCTCCCTACGCGGGATAGATAAGTGAACCGCTCTAAGCAAGGATTGGACTCTTATGTTGCTTATTCTGCCTTTTTTTGGACTCAGAGAGTTATTGTTGTACCTCTTGGCGTATGGCGTTTAGTCTCCTTAGCAACAGTTTATGGAAATCGTTAAATCGATCTTTTCGGAAATGGAAACACTACCCAGGTGGTCCGACCGCCCTCCACTTTGTTTTGCTCTGCCGAAAACACGGACCAGAACCGAAAAGCGAAACATAAAAGTGTTCGGCTCAGCTTGTGACAGTTTGTGTTTTATTTGTTCGGTTTTGGTCGTGACCCGACCGCATTGGAAAAATGGGTTGACAGTTTTTTACGATCTCTGTATTATCTCTAGATTACTTGATATAATCAAAGTCCTTAATTGTTGCGTTGCTGTTCTACAATCGAATACCCTGCAAACACTTTTTAAAAAGTACACATTCTATTATATGTTATAATAAATCGTTCTTGAAAACGCTAAACAACTTTTGAAGTTCAAATTTGGCTACGATATCCGCCTAAACAAATTATTTATACTTTAAAAATTTCGTATTTTTGAGTGCATATTATTTGCCTCTATATCGATAAGAAAAATAAAATAAACATATTTCCCCTGATATAATATAAAAAGGAAACTAATTCGAAAGTTTGGCCACTATAACTCCTTTCATTATTGAGCGTTCAGACAGATGCACAAGACTATATCTACTTATCTATATAGGCCATATTGATCGTACTTTGGGTAACTTTGGGGGATCTCCGATGTATGTTACTCTAAGTATTTTGGGCTTGCAAAAAGTTTATATGCCTTTTACTCTTAAAGATACAGTGTATAACAACTTTATGAAATACAGATAAGAGTAAACAATTGATAAGCGTTTGTTATAACGACCTAAGAACTGTCTTACTAAAAATCATAGTGAGTTAGTATAAAACAAAGTTTATCTCAGTAATCAACTATTTTTAAAATAATCAATTATATTAAGTGTCTTAATACATAGTGATTCCATGGTTTATTTTAGGTGCATTATTTTCAAGAGCCTGCTTTGCTCGCTGATTCAAAACATCCCCGATTGTAAGCCCAGGGTAACATTTTCTTCAAGTGTTGTACTAAACGTGGACTACGAAACATTTTTGTACGCATATCACCGGCATTATCAGCATCGATTAGGGAATCCATATTGGCATCTTTATTGGAATCAAATAGCACAATGGGTAACACAAAAATTAGACTAAAGTAGGCTAGAAAAAAATATCATCAGTTTTAAAAGTAACTTTTAAGATAAAGTTTTTAACTTACCCCAATCACCATGATCAAAAAGTGACTTATGCAGGCCACGCAATGTAGGCAGTGCCTTGGGATATTGCAGCAATTTAAGATTTTCGGTAAGTTTTTCGTGATAGTAATGTATGAAATAATCGAATTTTGATAATTTCAAATCGATATTCACAGAGGAGAGTATCAGATATATTAAATCCTGAGCAGGCGAGCCATAACGACTCATTTGTAAATCTATCAGATAGGTTTCGAGTATGTTTCCTGTCTCGTCATGCCTGAACATCATATTATTACACCAAGCATCACCATGATTAATTACACGAAACTCATCGTCAAATTTGGGTGCAACTTCCCGGAACATATCGGGCGCATTGGTGGCATATGATTTCTAAATAAAAAGAAGTGTAGACTCATGCGAACTTTTTCTAAATACTGTTTAGTCTTCACAGTACTTACCAACACTGTTTCTAAATTTTCGGCTTCGTAGAGAGGTAAGCAGCTCAAAGCTACTTTCGCTATTTGTTTGTGATGTTCAGGTTTATCATTAGGCGGGCTGTTAAGATTTCTATTATAGATTTCCGGATAGGGACCTTTGCGCTCAAAACGCACTGCCGATGCGGCATGAAACTGAGCCAGTTTTTCCAACACTGCTTTAGTATGCTGCATATCCAAACCATCGTGACGATTCATATTCTTCGCGCCCTTGTTGCCTAGGTCTTCCAAAGCAACCACTAGCTCACCAGCCTTTGCCGTGATTTTGTAGTGTTTTGGACCAAATGTCACAGCTTTGTTTGCATGTTTGTACATTTGCTCAAACTCCGGCAAATAGTTTTGGTACGTATTAGTTTCCTTTTCAAAAACACGCCATTCGGTTACCATAGCACGTGCCGTCTCAGAGCTGGGTAAAATCTTAAGCATATACGAGGTATTCACTTGGCTTCCATCTACAAAGCTTACTTTAGACAAAGTTTTCTGTAGGTAAATTTTATGCTTAAATACCTTTTAGTTCCACTACAGCTGTAGCTCTCAAAAGCACGGTTGAATAGTTTTCGCCACATCCCGCTGTAGGTCCAATATCATATTGCTTAATTTCCTTATAATCTTTATAATCTTGCTGTAGAATTTCTACCAAAACTTGCTCATTTAGCCATTCTGGAATGTTTACACTTGTCTCTTCGTTTGACTTCACCATCTTAAAAATGTTTTTTTTTTCGAAATTGTAAATAAACTCCCGTGTGGTATGTCTAACCACTTGATTTGTACAAAAGTCTCCAACAAATGTTGCGTCTATTTATTTCGATTTTCACTTCGCAAAACTTGTTTATCTCCAAAAGCTTTACTACAAAAAGGCTTAGATTTCATTAACAAAATATTATAGTATGGGCTAATGAGTACACTACACTCTGCGAAATTCAATTAAGCCCACCCCCATTTTTGCTTATAAAATTTTTTGTAGTGATCCCTTTTATTTGATTTTTTTTTTTAAGATTTATTAGATAATACTTAGTGAACGAAAATATCAGACTTCATTTTCTTATAGATAATTGACAAAAAAAAAAATAAACTTAAAAAAATAGGGTGAAATTCAATTAAGACCACAATTTTTTAACAACAAAAAAAACATATTCCAGCATGGAAAAACTAATTTATTTGTTTATTAATAATAGGTCCAGCCTCCAGATTTATTGATGACCTCAAAGATCCTGTTTGACATTGATTCAATGACATTTTCATTGTCTCTAAACCATTTTAGGCTTTCTTAAGAAACGTGCATGGAAGCATTATCTTGCTGGAAAATTGTTTCTGAGTTTGGCTAGTGCTCCATAAAGTCAATTAGAACATTGTCTAGCATGTCGATGTAGTTACTGAAGTTCATCCGACATGATATTTTGCACAAAGGGGTCCTGTTGTAAAATGAGAAGCCAGCCCACACCATAAGGGATCCTCCTTCAAAGTTCCTATTCGTGGATATGACTTAAATCCCTTGAGGTCATGCCAGTAATAGTTAAAACCGTCTGGACCATCAAGATTACATTTTTTCTCGTCCGAAAAGATTACATATTTCCACTGTTCTGTCCACGACATGTGATTTTAAGCGAACTGCAATCTTGCGACTTTATGGCTTTCATTCAGAGCAGGCTTTGCTTTCATTTTCCTCCACACTAATCGACCGCTGCCTGACAGGATTTGTTGTACTCTCCGTTTACATATTGGCCACTGCAAATCGTTTTTATTTGGTTACAATATCCGCCTAAATAAATTTATTATTCCTTAAAAATTTTTTATTTTTGAGGTTATGTAATGTACCTCTTTATCGAAAAGAAAAAAAAATTAACTTGTTTCTCTTGATATTATATTCTAAATTAACTCTATTTTTGGACTTCATTTTTGGTTTTAGCGTGCTATTTTACTACAGAAATGTGTTTTTAAAATTTTTAAACTAGTGTAATTAATAGTTACAATATTAGATTTAAAATTTATTTATACATGCTCATGATTTATGAAACATACATTTTTATTGTACTAACTTTAATAAACTGCTAAAGAGGAAGAACTTAGTATATGTTTATAGTTAGAGCAAAAATTAAATACATGGTTCTAGTTAAGGTGTGTTCTTTCCGAACATAGATGTTCCTAACTACCCGAGTTGATTCTTCGGATTTTTACCTCTCTATATTAACTCATATATCCTATGAGTATAGTATACCGAAAGGGTATCAAAACATACACCTACGAGCTTTTAATTTTGTTTGTGCTAGGCAATGACACTTCAAATTGTGTTCTCTCATGCTTCCAATGCCAATTTTTACAATATAATAACTATATGTTAGTAGTTAAATAATTATAATTTTAAATACAGTTTAAGAGTCGCATTGCCAATTATGAGCGTAAGCTGAGAGCAGCAGTAGGCAGAACCTCGACACTATGACTTCGTGCTTTTATAGGTAACGATAAATCTGCTGCAGAGTTAAATTATGGCAAAGATAAGATACCGTTTAACATTACTTTATGTGGCTACTGTATAACGTAGAATTAACTATAAATTATAAAAAAGAGATTTACCTGCATGCAGATCATGCGCTTGTTTTCGTTAAATTTGGATACTCCAACTGTTACAGTACCTGAAATTCTTTTGTTTATACAAACAGGCACAGAACATATAGGGTGGGCCATCTGTTGGTTTGTTTGTTAATTGCATTTTATGCGTTTATTTTCTAAAAATATTGGTTACATGTATATACCAAATGCAGGTTTGAAACTATTCATTTATTTTGGCTCTACAGGCCGAACATCGTAATTGTCGATAACTTTTTTTAACAGAAACTCATTTGGCTGTTCTCCCTTCTATTGAGCGAATAAGCGACGCTGATAATGGTCCGTGGGCTCCTGCAAGCGTGTAAGTGCAGAAGCGCATGCCAAATTCTACGCAAAGTGATCCTAGCAAGGTTTAATTCTTGCGATCAATGGCACTTCAATGTTCCCGGCGTCCCTTCGATACTGGCCTCAACTATTTTTTCAAAGAACGACCATATTCATAGCGAGCCTGTACCACTTAAGTTCGGTTGTTGAACGATCCATGACTAAAATTAAGCACTTTTGAACTTGACAAATGTCGAAGAGCGTCCATATTGGACGAGTATGTTACGAACTATGAGTGTTTAACAACCAAATCAACAGATGGCCCACCCTATATATATTCCACGCATCATTATACCCGTTTGTATTAACGTTTTGTTCATGTATTTGTATCTATTTAGAGAAAAGAACAGCTAGAAGGAATTAGATGCAGCAGGTGTAGTGTTTTATGCTGATGAGTAGCATTTAACTTTTTTCTGCTTAAAACACAACTAGATCAGTTGGGCTGTTTTTTGTGCGAGAAGCTGTACTTTACTTTGAGTACCCAGAATATATAAATTTTTCAAAAATGTATTAGAATTTGTAACATCTTTTTTTTTTCAATATTTTTTTATCATTATTCCACAAACTTACTTAAAAATAAATAAAAAAAGCTTAATATTTTTGTTAAGAAAATGTTTTGGAAATTAATTTTTTTTTAAAGCAAAATAAAAAATGGATTTTTGTTTTAAGGAGTAGTGCTCTTGACAACAACAAGCAAAAAAAAATTGGCTCAAAAATATTCAGTAGTTTTGTTTTTTATTGGCTTGAGTTTTGTAGTCTACCTAATGGTTAAATTTAAAATTTCACTTTAATAGTTGCTCTCGTAGTCTTATGTCTTTAATTTGTATCCTAATATCCATTAATGTATCTCGGTATCTAAAAAAATTTCTCAAAGCCCTTTCTTTTTTAATTCAATTGAACTATAATATTATCCTTATATTAAGCGGATCTTTCTTTGAATCGGTGTTTAGAGGTCTGCGCGAAAAGTTGCGATTAATTTTTTTTTGCCTTTTATCAATTTTTTTAATGAGTCTAGCCACGCGAATCATAAAAATTTTTTAATATTTATTTTAATAGAGGCCCTATGCAACAGTGGGAGATACAGGAAATAATGATGATGATGAACATTTAATATTTAATTAAATAACTCAAGACGTTTGAACCAGCGGACTCAATATTTTCAGCAGTTGCTTTCCATGTAGTTGACAATTGTTTGAAACGGAATCAAGTTAATTAATGCGATTTTCCAACATCTGTTAAATGGATATAGAAATCACATTCATCAAACTTATTAAGGATTTTGATTTAATAAACTCAGATATAGTGCAAACTCAGTGAAAAAGGCGCAAAAATGTTACAATTATAAAAGGAAAATTGCTATAAAGTTGCGAAAAATGCAATTAATTTGTCACAGAGATTTGACAAGCTGAGTAGATGAAATACTTAGGGGATGATATGTTATCCTTAACACGGAATCGCCGTTTTTTTTCGATGTTTGACGTTTGTTGCTGAGATTCTTTTAATAACAAACACGCGGCAAGACAAGCTACTAAGTTCATATGAACTAGTTCATTGTATCTCACGTTTTGTTTTTTTTTTTACTTAAATCACAGCAGGTAGCTGCGACTTTAGAACAAAGCTATCTGCTTAGATTACTCAAAACATGTAACTCGCTAATCGCAGACACGTGAATCTACTTCAGAAGCTAAACAGTAGCAACCCTTCAGAACAAACATATTACGATGGATTGACTTAATGCGCCGTGAAGTGTCACAAATTCGTCAAAACATATTGCACACCAAAATGTATCACAACAAGGGTATACATTAGCCACCCCTGTGTCGCCTCACCCTTGGCTATCGAACAGATTGACTTCTGGCTAGCCCAGTTTTGACTTCCCCTCGCTGCAAATTTATGCAATTTCCGTTCGAAATTAATTTGCTCGATCTTTGGCTGCGGTATGCTAGACCCTAAGGGTCGCTAAACCGTTAAAATTGGGCGTTGAACGCAAAAATTCCTCGGTATTTAGTAAGTAGCCCCTTTTGAGTGCTACACTTGTTAGTCCGCCCCGGGGGTTGATTCAACAGTTTTACGCTGGAAATGGGTATTGTATGATGCCCTGGTATATGATATACAGCGCTTGTATCACATTAATTTATTAATAATAATTTTACGCTTTGTTTACGTTGTCAAATTTTATATAATAGTTTTTGGGTTTGCTCTAGGTGTGACGCTTTATATCTAATGTGACTTCATTGTGGACACCAACATGTGCTCTAACAGCTGCAGTGGTTCACATACAAATCTTAAATTGTTATGGTACATATTGACAAGTGTTTTTTTAACCGAGCATGGGATTAAGGGATTATCAGGTGAATTGGTTGGTTGTATTCTGGTTTAAAGTCGTTTTAAAACCAATGGGTTGGAAAATGGCAGAAATTTGTTTTTGGCTAATTGGTTACGGAAGTTGCTTAAATGTTTCCTAAAAACTATATTTTGTGCAAAAATTATGCCAATAGTTTAAATCTGGTACTGAGTACGGCAACTCAGTTGATCTACCTTATGAAAAATAGTTATAAGCATATAATACAAAAATGCGAACAGCGGCCAGTCTACAGGTCTAGGATAGATTTCCTCAACCCTTAAAAAAAAAAAGAAAGATCATATGGTATTGGAAGTCAAAATATGTAAAATACTTATTCAGAGGTTTTTTTCAAGACTTTTAAAAAGACCGAAATATGCGCATTTATAATAAAGTTAATTTTTAATGTTCCTACAGTCCAACTTCTCTATAACGAAATTGTGTACAACAAATATTTTTCAATTTTTTTAAAGTACACTGATCTTTTTTGATTTCTTATAGCCAACCTCCATGTAAAAAGTGTTCTATATAATGAAGCAATTTTCTGGTGCTCTGCGAATTTACTACAGAAAAGTTCTTCTCGAATTGCCCAAATCGGATGAAAATGGGACAAAAACTTATACTCAAGTTCGGATAAAAATAAAAGCACTCAATTAGTTTGAATTTTTTTATTGAACTAGTAGTAGGTAAAAAGCCAAAGTAGTCCTCGGTATAGCATCCTTGTACTCTGACACAACATGTGTAATGCGATTTCCACTATGAGTACCCCTTCTGGAACTCGCTTTGCGGGATCTCCTTCAGAGATGGTGTCAAGACCCCTTGGACGTCTTCTACGGAGAGGAAAACGAAGACGTCCAGCGGTGCCATATTTGGACACTAAGAAGGGGAATGGGGCAACGTGGCAGCCCAATGCTTGGCCAGTAATTCCTTCACCAGCAGCGCGGAGTGACAAGTCGTGATGAATCTTCCAAAAATCGGAGATGTATCGCCACACGGAAAGGGTTTGGGCAACCTCATAATCACAGTTTGTCCAGGGGTCACAAACTTTATGTGAACCGCTCTAGGCTAGTTTAGTTTATAAAGGTTACCTGTCCTGAAACAGCCCAGATTCACTTAGGCACAAGGAGGCCCTTTGTGATGCCTCAGGTAACGCTGGCCGAGAGCTGACCAGAGATGCCTAGTTCAATGAACCTGGCTATATCCCTCGGACAGATTTTGGAACGGTCTATAAGGCTGGTCAGGAATTAGGACCCGAGGGTTCTTAGACTCCTTCTGGATAGGGAGTGCCACTGACACATAAGGTGGAAAACGGTTTCCTCCTCCTCTTCGGGTCCGCATTCTTTCGGCATGCCAACACATAAGACAATGTCTCGTAAGAAAAGACTCCGTGATCGATAAGGATTTGGGATTCAGTGTGAGCAACTTCTGAGTTTTGTTGCCGTCAATATTTGGCCAAGTCTTGAAGTGCGACAAGAATCCTCACTGGCCCAAGCATTGCGGGCGATTGCCAGATATTTTTGTTTGATGGCCAGTTTGACTGTGACAAGGGGTGAACCGATGTCTATACAGTTACAGACGACGGAAAGAAGGGTGCCTTGTTTGGCCAGTTCGTCCGCCACACACTTGCCCGGTATGTCCCTATATCCGGGTACCCAAACGAGGTGTAGCCTAGAGAGCAGGGATAACTGGTTTAGGACGAGTTGGCTAACATGCACAAGCTTAGAGTTGGCGTTGAAACCAGTGAGGGATTCAATTGCAGCTCGACTATCCGAAAAAATGGTAATGTGAGTTGGAAGACTTTCAGTGATTTCGCTGCATAGTAGATGGAGAGAACTTCAGCCTGAAAGACGCTGCAGTGGTCTGGTAGCCTTAGGGAAACCTTCCAGTTGAGCTTGTCTGAGAATATACCGCAGTAGACACTACCATCCGTCGGTATATATTTCGGTGGAACACTCGGAGGTGACATGATTATGGCTATATTCATCCCTACTCGGTATAGATAAGTGAAGCGCTCTATGAAGGTCAAAAAAGCAGATAAGCATGAATTGGACTCTTATGTTGCTTGTTCTGCCTTTCTTTGGACTCAGAGAGTTATTGTTGTACCACCTGGCGTATGGCGCTTGGTCTCCTTAGCAGAGATTTATGGAAAATCGATCTCTTTGGAAATGGAAACACTAACCGGTGGTCCGACCACCGTCCATCGGGCTACGAAAACTAAGCCCTGCTATCAGTTATCCCATCCAATATCCCAATTCTATAAAATATAAAGATGTATAGTAGATAAGGACCGTACCCAAATTACGTGACCCACTTTTTACAAGTTTTGAAATCGAAAAGTTATCATCAAAAAAGGCAAAACAAAATTTGAATTTTCTACATAACATAAGTGAATAAACCCCTG
This sequence comes from Chymomyza costata, assembly GCA_018150985.1. NCBI lineage: Eukaryota > Metazoa > Arthropoda > Insecta > Diptera > Drosophilidae > Chymomyza > Chymomyza costata. Next base: position 3,948,266 of record JAECWU010000030.1, read on the forward strand.
CATTAGTTTTCTGGACTACATAAGGATCATCATATAGTATGAGTTTTTGCAGAGAGGTAGAGATAATAATATCTAATATAAAAATCATAAAGAAGAATCTTCCTATTTACTATTTGGTAAATCTTAATGGATTTTTCTTGTCGAAACTAAAAATATTTGATTTTTTGGGAATTTTAATTTTTCTATCTCTGTCGAAGTCCAAAGTTGTCTCCGAGTCTACTAAACTTGTCATCATGAAAAAACAGATTAACTTTTTGTAAAGGTGATAAAGCTTGAATCACTTCATTTTTAAAAGATTGAAAACAAAAGATGTTACCTGGTAAAAACATGTACCAGAACCGATTTAAAGATGTTTTATTATAACCATATCTTAAGAGCCGGTATAGAAAAGCTTTTTATGAAACCAGAACAGTTGTACTGTCCAAACGTTGGCCTGCTACTATTCAATTTCAATTTTTTCTAGTAATCTTCATGGAAAATAAAGAAGTTGCTTAAATTCTTACATTTAGATTTTTCAAGATTTTCAAACTTAATTTGGTGAATTTAGTCGATTTTTTTGGTACACGACTATGTTTTATACACACAGATTCACAGATATCTCTCTACTTTATAAGATTGTTTAAAGCTATTTATCGAAGAAGATGTTTGGTAAAGAACACTCCGCACACTTGATAGAAAACCGTTTGAAAGGCATATTATTTGTAACCCTTTAATTTCCGCAAATAAATACACTTCACAGAAGAAACACTTCTATATTCTTTGAAACAGTATTAATTTCTTGGTTATTAATAATTTTTGGCAATTATAAACTTCACTTTTCATTACAAGGTTCTTCACTAGATCTACGCAAAACAACAAATTAAAAACACAAACAATATTCGAAATTCTTAAACGTTTTTCAACACTTTATGACAAACTGTGATTATATGGAGAAGCGAAATCCCGCTGATACGCCGGATGCAAGTGATGCGGATGCATAGGTGGTGCCTGGGCATGATGATGTCCATTCATGCCACCATAGATATCCGTGCGGGATTTGTGTGTATTGGATGGTGTTCCAGTTAACAGCTCCGCCATAAAGCCTATATAGGTAATGGCCAGGCGCAGTGTTTCAATGCGCGATAAACGCTTCTCATAGGCAAAAGTGGGCACTTTACGGCGAAGTTTGTCGAAGGCCTCGTTAAGATTAAACATGCGTCGGCGTTCACGTATGTTAGCTGCACGTCGTTGTGCCATGGAAGCAACTCGCCGACGCGTCTTTTTGGAAGAACTGGAAGATGAGCCATTGGGACGTCCGTTGGCGGGGCGTTGGCTGACCAGCGGCGCTACTTGAGAGCGTTGCCAGAGTGCTGCGAAGCAAAGATAATGTTATGGAATGTTGTTTTTTTGTAAATTAATGGCAACTTACATAAATCGGTGCAGGGAAAACCAGCTATAAGTTCCTGATAGGGTACAATAGGCGGCGGTGGTGGCACCTCTTGACCCCAAAGCGGCTGAAAGGGCACCTCTGGCATATAAGTGGGTTCCCCTGGATGCTGCATTGCTTAAACTTTTAGGCAGCTAATCCTTATAAGAATGACCAACTAAGGTCTGCTCTGCTTGGAAGTCAGTTTCGTAATAAATTCGAATTAGAGAAGTCTGTGCAGCTAATATGCTTATTGGATTGTATTTTTCCTACCCCTTGTAGCAGCATTTGTGCCTTGCCTGGCAGCCATTTTTGTTTGCAACAGTTTCTCGTGTTTTGATTGGCTGTTGGCAGTTAAGGGCTGCACAGTCTGTCTCCATTGAAAAATGATTGCAACCAACTAAGAATAAAACCGGTTTCCATTTTCGCTTTCGCAGTCAATTCAGATAACGTCGGATTCCTGATATATGTCGATTTGCTATCGATTTTGCCAGCTTTAAAAAATGGTCTAGCTGACTAAGGTAAGAAAAACTGACCCCGGCGATTTTTTAGATGTAATAATACAGATCGATCTTATGGTCGCAGTGCCCCACATTTTGTGAGAAACCCTTACGGGGAAAAAAAATATGCGGCTTGGAAATTTGTTTTTTGAAAAATAAAAGATAAATTACAAAATCAAGGAAGTTAGTTAAAAATAAAGTGGCATTCGGTCGAAATAGGAGGATCGAAATGGGAAAAAAATGTTGTAAGATCGGTCGAAAAATTTGTTGTTTTTTATGTCACAAGTCGCGAAACGACCAAATTTTTGTTTACTTAAGGTCAGAACTCTCGCATTCAGAGCAAAACCTCATAGTATGCAAAAAGTTAACGATGTGCTTCAGAAAGTAAATATTTTTGAGACAAAAACCAACTATACCGCACATTTTTTCAATTCATTTCTATTTCACCTATTCCGATTTCGGATTCTGGATTTCTTTCACGATTTACTTTTTAGAAAACTCGCAAGTTTTTATATAATTCAATTAAGAACACCTGTTTTTATTTAAAAATATTAAGTTTTAAGTTATTCGAAAAGCATTTGTGACTCAAATAATATTTTTAGCTTTAATTTATTCCGAATGAACGAAAAACTTATCCTAAATAACTAAAAAAACGCTTGAAACTTCAAAAAGCATTAAAAAATTACATTTATACTGCGAAGTTCAATTAGGATCACTTTCTAAAAAAGAACAAAAACTAAATGTTTTGTAAAAAAAGAAGGCGAAAACACAAAGCTAATAGTTAGTCCAGGCTCCTGACTTAGTTATAGCCTCGAAAATTCGGGTTGGCATCCAAGGATCCACCTCCTGAAATTTTGAAATGGGGATTTGAGCCCATTCTTCGGTAGCTGTACTGCGTAGCTCCTGCACCGCCTGAAATTTGCGTCCGCCAGCCTCGACACGTCGGGACAGGTTCCCCCACATGTTCTCAATGAGGTCCAAGTCCGGCGATCGATGTTTTTGTCCTGGAACCAACCAAGACTGGCCGTTCAGACGTGGATCGGAGTATTATCTTGCAGAAAATTAGCATTTTGGTGCAACTGCAATTAAAATTTAGGCAGATTTAGAGCTACCAGTGTGTGCCCGTTACATGCAACAAATTTTGACTGGCAGTAACCGACTAACTTGGAAGAAAATGAAGTCGTAACCAGCATTGACTCCATCGCACAAAATGGCCAGGTTAGACTTCGCAAAACACCACATGTCCTGGACTTATGAGTGAAAAATATGGTGTTTCCGATGAAAAGGAGTTCTAGATTCCGGACGTTTTCAATTATAAGTGGCTGGACATAAACAGTCCGGAACGCTTTTCCACCAGACGTAACTTTGGTGGTGGTTCTCAGATGGTTTGGGCGGCTTATTTGAGTCACAAATGCTTTTTTAATAACTTAAAACTTAATATTTTTAAATAAAAACAGGTGTTCTTAATTGAATTTCGGGCAGTGTATTCGCTTGAAAATTTATTACTTATAAAATTTTAAATGGACGAAAAATCCTGTTTAAAATTTATGCAGCCGAATAATAACTAAGTATGGGAACTTTTTTTGAAAAGAAAAATTAAAAAAAATTTGTCTAATGTGAATTTTCTATTCAAAGATGTCTTCTTCATGACCAATGCCTTGTATTCAATTTTTAAGCAAAAATATTTTTATTTCGTCTAAATTTCGATCAAATAAAATGTAAACAAGAGCATTTTGCCATTCACAAAACTGCAGTGATTATATTGGATGGATAAAATATTAAAATTTATTTTGCTCAAAAGCGAAATGTTTCGGAAACATTTCGCTTGGTATAGTTTGTTTTCGATATGGGGTAAAAATTTTAATTGCATAGGGTGGGCCATCTGTTGGTTTAGTAAACACTCTTAACAATGACGCTAGGAGCACTTTGCGTCGAATCTTGCATGCGGAACTGCATTGACATTGCTTACAAGATTCAAAAGACACAACAATTGAAGCTCACGGACCATTATCATTCTGTCAATGGATGGCAGATCAGCCGGATGAGTTTTCGTCATAAAAAGTCATCGAAAATTACGATGCTCGCATACGGGCCTGTAGGGCCGCCGCCATTTAGGCGATATTATTTTTTGCACATTAATGAGCAGTTTCAAACTTGCATTTGGTATATAAATTTGCCCAACAGATGGCCCATCCTATATTTCTCTATGACAAAATATCTTGCTGCGAAAACTAGAAATTTTTGAAAAGGATATTAGAAATTATTTGAAATCATTTTAAGACACTTCTTTGGCATTTGTTTGATTGTAAGTCTTTTAGTTAACCGTCTTTGTTACGTCCTAGAAGCTAGTAATGCTTTACTCCATATGTCTACCAACCACATGATACAGTCCTAGAATTAAGCACCATTCGATTTTTTTTTTCTTAGTTTTTTTTTTTGGAACATACATTTTAAAGGAAAATAAATGTTTTATCTATAAATTGGCTAAACGAAAATGGACAGTTTTGCTTAAGCTTGTGCCTCCCTGGAAAAATAGTAAGCCCACCCCTTTTGCATCCCTATCAGCAACTGTGCTAAATTGAAATGACATATAGATGGCGCCAGCACAAAAAATCTTATACTTTTACTGGAAAAAGTGCATTCAGAGTAAGCTTATTAGCAGCGTTTACAATTTGTGGTGCGAGTTGTCTCCAAATGTTTTTTTATATTTAATTTAAAATATTCAGCTTCACTCTTCAACTTTGCTTAACCTTCAGTCCTTCCAAGAAGCAATAAAAAAAATTAGCCACCAGCCGGTTGTTTATTTTTTTTTCAATTTAATAATATTTGAAACAATTTAAAGATAACTTAATGCATATATAACATAACATTAAACAATTTAAAAGTAACGAAGTTTTTTGTATCTAAACGAGCAGTATGGCTTAGACTTGTGTCCCTCTGGAAAAATTGTAAGCCCATCCCATTTTGCATTCCCAACTCCAACTGTGCTAAATTCAAATGATGTATAGATGGCGCCAGTTCAGAAAATGTTTGTGTTATATTGTAGAGCTTTTATTCCAAGCTAACAGTTGGTTAATTCGGAGTTATCGAACAAAAAGCTCTCCAGCTTTTGTTCACAAAAGCACAGGGCCGCTTGAATGCCTCTAAATAGTGACCATAATTTAGCAAAGAGACTTGTCTTCAAAGGGCATATTTTTGGATGCAACTTACAGTCTACCTTACGTTCCTTTGGCATTGTGCTTGTTGGGTTGGTAACTTGGTGGTGCTGTGGAACTAAACGATACACCCGCAATATATAACCACATACAGCCGCACCATTGTATTCCAAAGCACGACAGCATTCCAAGCTACTCCGATACTGTACCTCCAAGGCATCATAGTTCCAATACGTTTGCAGTATTGTGCCCAGGTTACGAAAACACGAGTTAAGCACTTGCTGCGTGGCTGTCTCCGGAAAGCCAGAAATACGTATCCAGTTCTGGCTTGAGTATTGTAATGTGAAGGGTTGCACAAAATCGGCACGAACTTGAGTGCCGTTATAGCTTGAATAGGGTTTCAGCTTCTCTTTTTGCAACTCTTCAAATAGACCAACTATAGGTGGACCCAACAGTTCCTTCTGAGCGAGATTGTTTTTGGTAGTGTTTATGTCTAGTGAAGGCACATTGCCGGAATATTGATAAAATTCATTATTAGAATAATCTAAAATTTCTTGTGCTAATGCATTTGGCCGTTGGTGAGTCGAGCAAAATAAAACGCTTTGTTTTGATGATAATGTGTTTTCCCGTTTTTTAGTCGGCGGTTCGAGGCAGGTCAGCACGAAATTCTGATATGAAGCATCCTCAAAGCTTTCATTAGGGTTGCCAAAAATTGAGTGTTTTATTTTATTGGGCACCCGACGAGGAATGCTGCTTACATTTAAATCACTCCCTAATGATGGCTTTGGACATCCAGAGGGAGTTTCCCGAAAAGTTGAACAACGCATTTTGTAAATATTTATTTTGAGGAAAAATTTAATTTCGTTTTACTAAATTTTCATTTGATACATTGAAATGTGCTTTTTATTTTAAGCTCAGGAAGTGACAGAAAAGGTAAACGCTTCCTTTGCTTTTCTATTATCAAATATTTATCACTTATAGTTATTATAATTTTATTGCCCAAAGTGGGTCTGTTACAACTGTTGCATGCCTCAGCAAAAATATTCTCTGAATTCCTCATACTCTCTCTCTCTCTCTTGACTTTTCAGCTCTCTCGCTGAATATGTTTATAGTGCGTCTGCGCGGATAAGCTTTGCCGGCAATGTTTTTTATTATTTAAAATGTTTATTATTATTTTATTTTATACTTTTGTAACTCTAGAGATTAGAGTTATTTATTATAAATTTATGATATATGAAATTGCATAAAAGCCTATTATACCACGTAGTAATGACAATACAAGCTTTAAAACTTATCTACTTCTGGTTAATTATTTTTTAAGTTGGTAAAAGTTTTTAATTGCTTAAGATTAAATATAAGTACAATTTTTTTAATTATGTATTGGAGAGTGTGTGTAAGTTCGCAATTTAGAGCTGTATAAATTTTGGTCCACATTAAAATCGCTTAATTGGTTTTTTGTCGTAGCATTGATGTCTAATTTTTGGAAGGCATATGTTATGTCAACAATACCTATTAATATGGCCGGGCCCGGGGGAAAAATATACCAGCCCTTCAATTTCACCTTTAGCTTGAATCATTGTGTTCTGTAAGTACGATGAACTTTTAACCTCGACAATGCATCGGGACAGCATTTTTTTAGCATTACAGCAAATTTCAGAAAATTGTATAACGACAGAAAATACACCAGACCCCTGAGAACACTCCGGGCCCGGGAAGATTGCCCAATTTCCCCCCTTCTCGTCGGGCCTGCCTATTTATCTGAAATCATCTAGTCACTAGTCAAGTCTAGCATTAAAACAATTAGCACTTAAAATAATGCTCACTCAAAAAAACAAAATTTGAATTATCAGAAAATTGTGAAGAACTTATTTATAGATTATAGGATAGATCGATTTTCTTGAAAACGCCATCTAGCAAAGTGCTCTTCAGGTGGCTACAAATCGAAATATTTAAAAAAAATGTATGTTTGTAATTTTTAAAGATTGTCGAGCAAATGGGTTTGCATCAGGTTAAGCCAACAGGTTATTCAGCTATGTGGCCTAAATAGTTTGTGTATAACCTGTTAAAATCTCCTATGAGAAACGGGCTCATATGATGACGTGATTTGCTACATTTCAAATTTTTTTTATACATAAAGACGGACTTCGTTCTATCGATTTGGCTACTGATGAGAATCTTTTTTTGCAAAATAAACTTATGGTCTTCACCTTCAATCTGTCGTATACCAATCTAGCTCTATACCTGATTCTGGCCTGCATTGAGCAATGTCTATCAATCCGTCCACCCGTCTGTATAAATGCATATATCCAGAAGAGCGCAATTGCCAGGGCTGCACAATTTATTTCAACACGCTTCTAAGTGTTTTCACCGAGTGAATTGGCTTTGGCCCCTAATGGCTCCTAGACGCTAATGAGCCGTCAATTCTGTAACCTAAAGATAATGCAACCGCAGGGTACAATTTCAGAAGGAATTTCGGCAGTAAAAAAATTTAATAGAATGGTCTTTGATAAAGCGAGTTACCGACCTTCTTAGGCTAGGACATACAAACAAAAAGAAATTTCAATATTGTCAGATATTTAGAATAAGATGGAAGCCTTAAAGTTAGTGAAAAACAGCAGATCCAAATTAAACCATCTAGATCAGTGGAAAAAAATATTAACAAGATGGGCCCCAGTACATAAAAATATACCCGAGAACGAAAAAGCTGAAAAACTGGCGTGGAACGGCGCAGGGAAACCATTATGCGTGCTGAGTTCTACTACGAGAAGAGAAGAGATCCAGATGAGAGATTGGCTGAATAAGCACAGCGTGCTTGCGAAGGCTAAGCGAAACACTCGATTCCCATAATCTGCCAACTAGGCAAGAATTTCATTAGTATACTACAGATTCTGACCCCTGTAGGTGCTGTCCGTTCAAGAGCTTATCAATCCCAAGACAGACTTACTGAATGTGATGCTCCTGCTTGAACAAGTATTCCACTCATCCAAATTGAACCATTCAAAAAAATTAATTATATTTTAGTATAATTAGCTGCTTTCCCAATAATATGATTAGTAGGTATTCATTATTTTGTAGCATCAAATTTTCTAACTAATAAAGGTGCTGTGTGATTGTGGGAATATCCTGCCAAGATTTACTTACTGACTGTGCGGCTCTAAATCCATTTTAAATAATTATGTATATTTCGGGAATTGGTATAGAGGAGGTGTTTTTGGGCTACTAGGGATAACAGATAATTAGGCTCGCCATGGAGCTTCCCCAATAGTATTATTATTATTTGTATTACATATTTTTGAGCATTAGAAGGGCTTTATGTATGTTTTATGACGCTCTTGCAAGAAAAAGGGCTTCACTCACCCGACTCGAACAATCCCAAGAGATTAAGTATATTTCGGGAATTGGTATAGCTGAGGTGTTGTCGCTAGTTATCCTATTTCTGGACTCCTCCTCAAGGGTATACAATTTTTATACTTTGTACAGTAAAGAGGGAAATTTGTTAGATTTTTTGCAAAAGGAAACGACGCTGATCATTAGCTCTATGATTTCTCCATTCGTCTGTATCAACACCTTTTTCGCTAAAACCTTAAGTAAAGTGTGATTTTTTAACAGCTTTCGGATTTAAAAAAAAAAAAAAACACATAAATTTCAGAAAAATGTATGAAATCTTTATTTGAGTCGATAGAGCGATCTATATAATTTAATGTGTAAAGATGATTTCATGTAAATGTTGACCGCGGCTGCGCCTCAAATGGTTAATACGCTTCAACCGTTGCGGGCTTGTTGCTATAGACATGAGCCTTAACATAGCCCCACAAAAAATAGTCTAAAAGCGTTAAATCGCACGATCCAAACGTGAAATAAAGTGTTCACCGAAATCGCCTCTCAGTTGGGCCATTGTTTCGCATGGTATGTGGCATGTGGCACCGTCTTATTGAAACCTCATGTCAGGCAAGTCCAGCTCTTCCATTTTGGGCAAAAAAAGGTTGTAATCATCGCACGGTCGCCATTCATGTTCCTGCGCCTTTGAAAAAATACGGTCAAATGATGCCACCGGCCCCATAATCCAGACCAAAAAGTGACTTTTTGGGGATGCATTGGCAGTTCTTGCAATGCTTCTGGCTGCTCTTCACATAAAATACGGAAATTTTGCTTGTACACGTATCCACTCAACCAGAAATGCGCTTCGTCGCTGAACACAATTTTCCGATAAAAAAGTGGATCTTCATCAAACTTTGCCAGCGCCCATTCACCAAAAGTTAGCCGTTGTGGTAGGTCGTGTAGCTTCAATTCTTGCACCATCTGTATTTTATAAGGTTTAACACCAAATCCTTTCGCAAAATTAACAGTAACAGAGGCCCAATTGCTGCGAACGGCGACGAATCGATAATTCACAGTCATCAGCAACACTGGCGGATACAGCTGCGATATTTTCCTTTCTCCGCATTCTACGTATTCGTGTTGGTGGTTTAATGTCCAGCAATGTAAATTTGGTGCGAAATTTAATCACAACATTCCGAATAGCCGCCTCAGAAGGTCGCCCAAACTGACCATCAAATCGAAGGAGTGCACGATGCACTTTCTTAACCGAGCATGAATTTTGATGATAAAATTAAATAATGTGCAAGCGTTGTTTGTTTGTAAGTCGATTCATGGTTAAATTATAGACAAAACCGAACATATTTGACAGTAACACAAGCCACAAAAACAGCTGAGCTGACAAAAACAGTGTTGCCAAAAAGAAAGTTGCTAAAAAATCACCCTTTACAAGAGAAAAAACCGTCGAGCCGGTGCGATACGCTGTTCCCTTTTTCTCGAAAATAAATCTACTCCTCTAAGAGCTTTTCGATTGTTTTTTTTTTTTATTTGCCGAACGATATTTATGCGTATAACTCTTTCTATCGAATTTGATGAAATCGAAAGTTACGTCAAAGATGTTGTTCAGAGAAAATTATTAAACGATGTAGCCAAAAACCACGAATTTCTACTAGGGGGAGTTTCATCTTCTGAGGAAATATGCGCACCAGCTGGTAAAGTTTGCTGTCAAAGCTCTTATAATGTTCGACATGGCTCTATCGCTACCCGAGGTCTGCCACGCCTACTTCTGTCCGTTGCATACATTGCTCAAATCTTGTATACCCTTTTTACCTATATCCTACTTCCGGATATTTTTTAAAGTGCATCAAATTCTTACTTGACTGCCTTGGCATTTCAAAAAACTATTAAAGCAATGAACCCAATAATGAAATACGCCAGTCAGACTAAAAAAGATACAACATCTGCAAACTAGTTTGCTATTCAAAGTTTCTTTTCAATAGACATCTTTAAACTTGGCTTCTTTGCTTATTTATTTTATACATAAGATTTCCCTTTTCTTTTACGTTTCGCTAAACAAACTTGTGCTCGATTTCAATTTATTGGGGGAAAAACTCTAACCCAAAAGCACTTCAATGTGTCAATAACTTGAAATTGGATATGGAGTGCTTTAGACAGTCAAGTTAACGATTGACTTTCTAACTCAGAGCTGTGTAAGTGTGCCCAGTTCAGATTTAAATAAAGAGCCAAAAAAAAGAAGCAATATGTATGTACACTTGATAACTTTTAAAAGACATTGAGCATTACATTTATTTCCAGTAAGTAAGTAAATCTCTAAAGTCTCATAACCTTAAGAACTGCAAACTGCTTTGCTTGGAAACAAAAAACAAACTCCAAAAAATATGTAAAAGATGATTTGTTTGTGACTGCGCAAGATTTATGCCCTTTGTTAACTCTGCGAGTTTATAATGTAAAAATGTGCAAATTTTTCGAATATTCTCGCTACGCTATTACATTTCCTAATTTTCCACATAAATGCATTTTATTTATTTGTACAACGTAGATGAAATATTGCGTAATTCAAGCTCTCTTGCATATAATTCCCTAGATGAGTTTGCAAATCCAAAGCGATTTGGCATATGCTTTACTTTTGCTGGCATTTTTGTGGCATAACGTCAAAGTATTTAAAATTATATAAATCCAAGGGGAAATGCCTTTTCTTTTTTTTTCGAGTTTCAAAAACAAACTTCATGCGTATAATTGGTAGAGTAAGCTTTGAATGCTGTATTTGCTTGCCTGTCATTTACATACAAACTTTTGGATAATGTGGCGTATAATTACTTTTTTTTTTGGGCAGGTTAAATTCGGAGTAAAATCGCTTACCAAGATGTAAAGGGGAAAATAAACGTAACAACATATGTAAATAAATTGAAGTAGCTTTAAGTTTTAAAAATTGTATGAGGATTTTGCAGACTATATACTTTTCAATAAGTTTAGAGTGGCTTGAAAATTTTGCTAAAAAATACTTTTTCAGTGTGACCAGATTAGAGCGACAGCAAAATAAATCAATAGAAACAGTAAAAATGCTTTTGTAATTACATAAATTTGATTTGACATTAATTATTATTGGAAAAAATAATGTTAATAAGAGACATATAGAAACTTTAACAAAAAAATTAGTGGGCCTCACACCCTGTGTGCTTCGCTCGATAACCGCCGCAAGGCCTTTTTGCGATATCCCGGCAATAATATCCGCTGCGCCTTCTTTAATTCCTAAAACTTAGATATGCCTTGTACAACTCAGTTTACGTAATTTTAAAGAATATTTTAGACAGCGGGTTTTTAGATTGGTAGTTTTTGTCTAAAACTCCCGTAGTTTCCTGTTGCGGAGGACTAGAGGTACATACAAATTTTGGTGTCTGTAGCTTAATTAGCTTGATTCGGATTCCGTTTATACATAGGGCTTTCGAGTTAGTTATCGACCATGTCATCCTCACATTTTAGAGCTGTACCTGAAGACGCAACTGGGATAGCAGTCTAAGGATTGGGCAATGTATCGTTATGATTTAAGACTCATTTAATGGGTAAAAAATTTGGTAGCTCTAGGCAGTGCAGTCTATAGGAAAGGGTCACCTAAAATTTGTCCTTATATACTTTATAGTTTTCATGCTACTGTATATATTTTTATAATACTGCTTTTGTGAAAATATTGACATAAATCGCCCATCATGTTTAAAATCGGTATCTCTTGTTTTTTATGATCTCTGAGATCTAAGGTGTTTATGCGTACGAAGCCGGCCACACGAGATAAGGATTAGCATTCTTGTAGAATGCAACGTTTCCTTCTTCCTTTAACAGGCATTGCACAAATCTCTTACACGCTTGACACTTTGGGTATAGTATCTAGTATCTAAGTAACTAGTTACTTAATGCTTTAAGCTGTTTATGCAAGTCAAATAGAAGGAAGGAGAATTTAAGCTTTGGTGGTGCTTACACATTTCGCATAAAACTAAAAAGACTTTCGAAAAATAAATGCGCTGTCAGCACGTCATCGACTTACTTAACCCCTTTGTAGATGCCACAACGATGTTGAGTCCGGGCGAATTTCAAAAGAGCGTGGAATGTAACAGACAAGCAGATTTGCGAATAAAAAAAAAAAATTCTTTTAGAAAGGTAATACGGAGTGAAAGTCAAAATCGATTGAAAATCAACGCCACAGCCAATTCAACCCATGCACACATATGCATTTATATATAAAAACATATACATATATATAAGAACACACACTCTCACATGCGTATTTAAAGCCATTGCTCCCGCTGCTCACAAGTCACCAACACAATGAAGTACAACATCTACAACAAAATACCTTTAACGAAAAAAAAAAATAAATGCCCTCTCAGAGGTAAAATGTGATACAATTTACCTGCTTTGTCTGATTTATTTGAATTTGACGTGTGCGTGTTTTGTCAGCAGCGTCTGTCAAGGACTACGTCTTTGTAGAGAGTTCCTTTACGATTCGATAATCTATGCAATAAGACGAATAAAATGTAAGGGAATTATTCTATCTTCAAATAAGTTGGTAATCTATTTGCCATTATAGTGCATTCGGGAGTTTATTTTAAAATAAGTTGCATCTGAAAGAATTTGCTCTACTTTATCAAAAAGTTTCGTTTATGATGTATCTATGCGTCCATGTATCTATGTAATTATGTATCTATGTATTTATGTATCTACGTATCTATGTATCTATGTATCTATGTATCTATGTATCTATGTATCTATGTATCTATGTATCTATGTATCTATGTATCTATGTATCTATGTATCTATGTATCTATGTATCTATGTATCTATGTATCTATGTATCTATGTATCTATGTATCTATGTATCTATGTATCTATGTATCTATGTATCTATGTATCTATGTATCTATGTATCTATGTATCTATGTATCTATGTATCTATGTATCTATGTATCTATGTATCTATGTATCTATGTATCTATGTATCTATGTATCTATGTATCTATGTATCTATGTATCTATGTATCTATGTATCTATGTATCTATGTATCTATGTATCTATGTATCTATGTATCTATGTATCTATGTATCTATGTATCTATGTATCTATGTATCTATGTATCTATGTATCTATGTATCTATGTATCTATGTATCTATGTATCTATGTATCTATGTATCTATGTATCTATGTATCTATGTATCTATGTATCTATGTATCTATGTATCTATGTATCTATGTATCTATGTATCTATGTATCTATGTATCTATGTATCTATGTATCTATGTATCTATGTATCTATGTATCTATGTATCTATGTATCTATGTATCTATGTATCTATGTATCTATGTATCTATGTATCTATGTATCTATGTATCTATGTATCTATGTATCTATGTATCTATGTATCTATGTATCTATGTATCTATGTATCTATGTATCTATGTATCTATGTATCTATGTATCTATGTATCTATGTATCTACGTATCTATGTATCTATGTATCTATGTATCTATGTATCTATGTATCTATGTATCTATGTATCTATGTATCTATGTATCTATGTATCTATGTATCTATGTATCTTTGTATCTATGTATCTAAGTATCTATGTATCTATGTATCTAGGTAATAACGATTGTTGTCTATATTGGATCATAACCTATAGACACAAATTTTTACAAAAACTGAATTTTATACAGGTGTGAGGGTCATTGATGCCGTACATCTGACCATCCGTGCTTCTAATTATACCAAAACGTATTTAGTATTTGGTTTGAATCTGACTACTTTTTTGCACGTGGAATTTATATTAATTGTCAAAATAGGTTCAAGAAAGTACCCATTTTAAACTGAAGCAATCAGCCCTGCTCGAGAAAACGAAAAAAAAACAAACCGAAAAATTTTTCTTGGATTCGTTATTGCGTGCTCCAGAAAACGATTTTTAGTCTCGATATTTCTCTTTTTGTTTTCGATAACTTCGCATATTTCCCTTATTTTCCCCATAAATTCTCCTTTTGTGTTGGCTCGAAATTATTTTTCTTTGATACAAAACAGCTGATACATTTCATTTTCATTATACTATTGCTACTTCGTTACTATATTGCTTTAGTAACAATATACACAAACACAAAAAATATTCGTTTTCGGTAATGCATGCTGGGTTGGGTCAGAAAAAAAAAATAACTAAAAAAATTGTCTGTTAATAAGTAACCTGAAGTTGGCACAAGTATTATCTAAGGATATCATTCAATTGGTATTCAAAAAATTATTTCATTATAAAATTTGTTCTTTTCTAAACCTATTTTGCCGATTCGTTTTAATTCCAAACCACATGAAATATTCGGTTTGATGAAATTGGGAGCACCAAATATTCGGTTTCAAAGCGAATCCGAATAAGATGTTAGGATTCATTTTGTATTTGTATATATTTATATATTTATGGCAATTTAAAGTTAGATATTTATTGATTATTATTTCAAATTAAAAATAGCATGCACAACTCCAAACGAATTTTTGGCATACACAAACAAGGTTTAAGTATTGCATAAAAAAGTGTTCTTGCATAAATGACTCATATCTCGCATAAAAAATATATTCCTTGTAATAAGCATAACCGTGATTAATTTTAACCGAAAGGTATAGACCAAAGAGTAAGAGAAATATGAGTAGATAGCCATAGCAAAAATGGAATGGAATTGGTAGCACGCAAAAACGAAAATGAAGAAAATTTATTCGTTTTCGTTATTCGGAGCTGAGCAGAATGCTTGACTTTTCGCAAAACAACCCACAGAGTATTAACTTTTTTCAGGAAATAGTAAATACTGCAATACCACAGTATTTTGACGTGCTCTGTTATATTCCTATGAAAGTTACATAATACTTGAAAAGCTTATTGATGAATATTTTCATTCGTTTCTTTGCTCTTGATAGATTCTTTCTACGAAATGTCTCCATGTGTTTCATTAGTCGCTAAAAAAGTTTCCTGTGGGTGCAGTAGATCTGGAAAACTAGACTTTATATTTTAAAGGACTCTCTGTAACCCTTTGCTCCTGAAAAGGAACAGCAGCTCAACTCCGTATGACAAACAAATTAAAATAGAATAATTGAGTGTACAAAGAATAGATGATAGAAAAACAATATCAGGTGCTGCCACAAGCTTTGTCAGACAAACATTTGCCTATGGAAAACAGTGAACAGGTTACCTTCATGTTAAATGATGATGTCACATTGTCATATTGTTTGCACTATGCTGGATCTTAGCTTGGCATTTTAGGTTTGCCTTTAATGAAAATGACGGGAAAATTTCATTATTGTTGGCAATAAATAGCAAAGTCAAATAAACAAACAAAGAATACAAAAGACAGCTCACATTGTGACGGTATGAAGTAAATACAAACAGACACGAAAGAATATTAAAATTTAGACACGTACATATTTTATTGGTAGTATTTCATCTGTGTACGGGTGAGCGGGCTCTTTCTTTATATGAGTTCCATATATTTAGGGGGAATTCTTTTACAAACTTAAGACTAATAGATTTCAGAAGCTTGATTTGTATGATGTTAAGAAACTATTATCAAAAGTTTTTCTAAAAATAGGCATTTGTTGCTATGATGATCTCTTAATTTAATCAGAGTCTCTTTTCGCCAGCCATTTTTTCGTGTTTGGAAACTGAAAATAGTCGCCAGGATTTGTGTAGATTTGTGTCAATGGGTTATCCATTTATAGGCCAATTCATAAAATGAAGAAAATAAGGTTTTAAAACTAAAGGTAAAATAAGTCTGAAGTGAACATTTTTGTATAGATAATATATTCAATTTAAGTCTGTTCCAATCCATATATGTATAATTTAAAATCATTTTAATATGATATGCTTTGCAGTTTATTTCTATGATATTTTGACACCGTTCCGGCTGACTTGGATGGTATAAAATAAATTTCATTAACTTTTTTGATTCCTCAAAAAAAACTTCTTATTCAAAATCCCGAAAAGAAAAAGTGAAAACTATTTTCACATTTCACCTTTTTTCCCCCTAAATCAGTTCAGTTTGTTAAAGACTAACCCATCCACACAAAGAACGATAGAGAGAGTAAGAGAGAGTGTCTGCTAGCGAAACATCAAAGCGGTTGCAGTACAGAGACCCCCCAAAGAGAGCGCCAAGTGTTGCTTAATGCTTTGGCATTGTCATTACCAGTGTTGTGCTAGTTGTTCCTTCCAAGCTTTGCTATTTGCAAGGTGTGGATAATATATATATATATATGTATTTATATGCTTATAGCTGCTTGTGTAGGTGAGTATACAAATTACGATGTGACACAGTGACTGCCTGCAGTATGCATACATCTTAGTAGTGCGTATTATATTGAGCCATAAATCTTCAAAGCTCATTTTGCAGTTGTAATCTATTGTTGTAGTTGTTGTTGCTATGTAATCATGTATATATGTATAGTGAAGCTAACACTCTGTTATACGTTATATAGTTACAGATACAGATATGCAAATGCTGCCACTTTAATAACACAATAATGAAGAAGGATTGCTCACAGGGTCGTAGCCAGCTTCTCACGAAGGGGGGCCTTATTAATTATTTTATTTGCTCTTCCTCTTTCTCGGGTTACGGTCTGACATGAAAAGTCTCGCCAAGCTTCACGCACGCTTTTTACCCACCATGATACCAAAGCCGGCTAGTAAGTCCACCATCTGGTGCTTCCAACGAAGGCAGCTTTTAAATGTTATGACATCATTAATCAGATTCGTCGGTAGTTTCGAAAACCACTTGACCTATGAATGCAATGGATACAATGCAAGTTTAGTTTTAAGTTTCTCGAAGTCCATATTTACATAATGTGGTCTTCTTTTAAGGAATTCTTGGAGAAGGACTATGCGGATTTTTTCTATGCAAATAAGTTCTGCCTTTTTTATAGGCACTAATTAACTTTCCAATTCATTTCAAAATTTTCCAGACTTTTTATTGGCGTTAATATCATCAACTGGCAATAACAACCTGTTACGGGTTACCTGGCATAAAGTTCCTCCAGACGTCATTTCTTTGGGCATGCTTTCTGCCCGCCATTATACCAAAGGTTTCTAGTGAGCCCCTACGCCGGGCTTCCACAACATCCGCATTGAAAAGCTTACTTGCTAGAGTTTTTTCAACCATACGAACAACATGTTCTCCAACGAGCTCTTTAACGACAGGAGAATTAGGACACCTGCACTTCAACCGATGCCAGAATAAGGTCGCTATGAAGCTGATTATAACATAAATGAAGACTGGAGTAATACATATATACACAGTACGGCTGCGTTTGTTCTCCATGCATAGATTTTTTATTGTGATGTTAGCGCCAACGTAGAGGGAGCTCTTGACGATAATAAAAGTACAAAAAAAAATGATCTTCTAAGCGCAGCGTCCTTCAACATGAAAAAGAATATCCTTTGTCCTGCTTTCATTCAACACTATATCCAACCTGCCAGATTACAGTCGCAAGCCGTCTTCTAGGACTAATGATGTCTATATCAAACGCAAGCAACTGGACAATATTATAAAAATTATATCCTTATTATTCCTTTAATTTTCGCTATACAAGGCCATCTATCGCCAAGTAATTGAGCTTACAGGAGATAACGTTCCTTTATATGAAATCTCAAGGGGTATTAGCTGAGGTACTTTCTTATTGCCTATACTTTAACAGAGCTACGTCATTCCGCATCTGATCTTTTCCAGGTGAAAATATTTAGTCAATGGTGGTCTTACCAGGCCTGAAACTGCATTGATACCATCCGCTTAGTTGTGTATGCATTATCTTTACAAATATCTCTCAATATAGAAATCGGTGTTTTTACCCCTTGACTACGCCCTTGATTGCTTTGAAGCTCTTCAGCCTAATTAAAGTGTTGCATATAGGAGAAGCTAAAGTTACATGCATTAAATGTCGAGACCGCCCGATGTAGGATTACTTTTACTACGATTTTGCGAAAATACATTTCTCTCGCTTTTTTCGATATTTTCTCTTGAATAATAATCACAAAGAATTGATTTGACGATAAGCTGAAGAAATTTATTCGCAAACAAGACAGTTTTTGGCGTAAGTGCTCTAATTTTCGCAGCCAAGCGTCTGAATTGGGCAGAAATACAAAATTTTTAAAAATTGCTCGAACAAGTGAACATCCAGTGCTTTTTGTGAACCTAATTCTTTTAAATTTGAAACGAATGCTATTTGTCGCCTATAAAGCTTTTTTGTAAATTAGAATTTTCAGTCTGAATATATTGAGACATGGAGTTACTATCAGGATCCCTTGCAAAATCATCATTCCGAATTTAAGGCCCAAGATCCCCTACGAAACCCGAATTTTAAGATGATCTTCAATATGCTTATGTTAAGTCTGTTCTGCTCTATGGCTGTACCACCTGGAAAGTTACGTCAGCAACAACAAAACGACTCCAAGTTTTCATCAATCGCTCATTGCGCCGCATCATGAGAGTCTTTTGGCCTCGCATGATATCAAACTCAGAGCTGCTTAGAAAGGCAAACCAGTTAGATGTGGCTACAGAAATTAGGAAGAGGAAATGGCAATGGATTGGCCACACGCTAAGGAAGAGCGATGACAGCGTTGCAAAACAGGCGTTGCGATGGAACCCTTTCCAGCAAACAGGTCGCAGCATTGGTAGGCCACGTATCACCTGGCGACGCTCAACAGAGGCCGAAATGAAATCTCTCAATCTAACATGGAGTGAACTCAGAGTCCTTGCACAAAACCGGGTCCGCTGGCGAAGAGGAGTAGTTGGCGCTCTATGCTCCAAATAGGAGTTAAAGGAAAATATATATATTCAATATGCCTCGTTTTCATATCAGAACCCTGACACAGACATTGAATTCGGATTCAGAGATCCCAAAAACATTGCTGATCTGCCAAATCGACATTCAAGGGCCGTTTTTGATACTGACCGCTGTCACTTCGTACGAACCTCCGTCCGGTGGGCTTGGCTTCCAAGAGAGTTACTTACGCGCGATGTGATTGTCTTCTGAAAAACAACAATATCGGCATTACTTTCAATGCCTTGTTAAGCCGACTGTAAAGCTAAAAAATAAACTTTTTTTTAATCTTAACACAGAGAATTTATTAGCTAGTTTAAATCATTAATATGCATCGAACATGCATCTTCCCACGTTACTTTCCAGTTACATTATACCATGACAAATACTTTTTACAAAGCTGAGCAGAGCAAGTAAATTGAACTATTACCCGTCTGACGAACTTTCTACTCTTGGCTGTGACTCTGGACTTTGAACAGTCTCCGAATTGCCTGCATCATTGACGTTCTTGGCGGCACCGCAACGATTACAATTGCTCCGATAACAAAAGTTCATATTGAAACAGTATTCACACTGCCAATCGGTGGACAGAGGGCGCCAGCGGCGTTTCTTATCCTGGGCCGGTTGTGTGTCTGACTCAGTCTTGGACACCTTGCAGCGATTGCAATTGCGACGCCAAGCAAAATTACTATTATTGCATAGGCTGCAATCCCAGTTATCCTCAAACGGCTTCCAGATTTGCTTACGCCCGCGACGCTGCTGCTCCGGACCCGGTTCACGTATATAACTATAATGCAGACCGCAATTCAATTTGATTGAAAGATAGGCCTGTAGCACGCTAATCTTTGCACCCATAAACTTGGCACCATTAAGACGCGCTATGGCTTTTTGTGCCGTATAAGCGTGCTGGAATGTAATGGTAGCCTCCCCATTGCAATTCCCGGTGAGTTTATTCTTGTAGACAAAGATCTTGGGCCTGTTGGTCAGCGGCTCCAGCTTAATGGGGCCTATTCGACTAAAAAAAATTATAATATCGTTTTTGGTAACATTTTGCTGCAAACCCAGCACGAAAACGGTTTCTGGATCTAACTTAAAGTCTTCATCTCGAATTTTAACGCAGATCGGTCCGCGTGGTAAATAATTTATTTGTTGGCCAGCCCAGGGACTAACCGCGCACCGCCGTTGTGCCACCAAATCCAGGTCAGTACCAGAGCTGCTGTTTATTTGCTCTAAAGTGTATGGAGCACTGGACACTTGTAGAAGTCCGTAATTCGTCAAAGATGTACTAGTAGTAGTTGCAAAAAGTGCGGAAGTGCTCTCTGCACAGAAAGCCATATTCGCCTCTTCCGGCATAAGTGGATTACCTGCATCACCGCTGCCGTTCTCGTGGTGCATAAGGGAAGTTCCAAACCAACTTGAAAGCCGAACATATTGCATATCAATAAAATTTGGATAAAAAAATAGACTATTGTCTGTACAGTCCATGCCTCTGGCGTTAAAGAAAATTTTATTTTTGTTTAAAACTTCAAGAAAAATGTTAATGAAACTTTTTGGTACAAAATTAATATACTGGAATATTTAAACTTACAAAATGCTTAAGAAAATGAATATTAAAACTTGGGCTGCTTTGATTGGAAAAAAGCCAAACTACAAAAATTCTTACAAATTTGTCTTTAAAGCCTAGTTTGCAAAATGTTTAAAGTCAAGTTTAAAGTTGGCTTAATAATTACAAAAGAAATATGTTAATTTTTGCAAAATGGCATTAAAAGTGTTGGTAAGTGCCAACAGGTACTTGTGCAAAGGGCTGATGAGTTTGCACTTTTCAGCAAGTTGAGTGTAATAAAAAAAAATATAAAAAAATTGATTCATAATTTTTTCGCATTTTCACTTTAATCAACAAAGTTTGATTGCATTTTCATGGCAATTCAAGCGGATGGCAAGTATCCTTGCTGAGGAGCTAACCAAAGAGCAGAGCAAATATTGAGTCAGCTTATAATGAATCTTGGTTAAAGATGAAACTTCTATCGTTTATCTTAAGGTTACAAAATTTGAAATTTGTTTAGTTTGTACACTTTTTTCCCAAAGCAATGGTAAATATTTTTCCCAAGAATGTTGTTTGTCGCGGCGGGCCAATCAAGAACTTTTGGCTTATAAGGCGCACATGTCCACATACTAATTTTAGTATTGAGGCGACGAAATGAACATGAGGTTTTTGGGTTATGTAGCAACGTAACGAGTCAACGTCCATGGAATATTCATAATTGGTGCTTTGGTTTTTTTTTTCCTCTTTGTTATTCCTCTTGGGATCTTTGGGCCTCTACAAGAGCCTTCTTTCTCTTGCATCGGTTTCAGTAATCGATTATTATTTTTATTCGATCCTGTGATTGGCTAGATGCGACTTATCCCAGTGGTGGGGCTGCCATCTAACGTCAACTGGGCGTGGCGTCCATTGGTGATGGGGCTACCATCCAAGCTTCCAGTGGAGGAAGCTTATCTTCCGCAGGAGTCATATGTGTGTTGCAACACCGAAGCAGTATTGCCGATAGGCGATAGTGCGATCAACTCCTCTTTTTGTTGCCATCGACACGAGAAATTATCGAAGCGTCTCTCATCAATATCTCTCTTTCATCTCGCGCCTAAGCTCAATACACTTCGGCGCATCATTTCTTCTTAATAAGCTTTAAAAACCGTGCCATTGATTAGCGAAGATGAAAACCAAGATAACAGCAGCGGCTTGTATCTTCGCTGATCGGAGTGAGCTTTCATCGATATTTTTACAGCATCACTTTTTATTCTTTCTTGGAATGCTTGTGTGCTGTAGTTATGCTTGCTGCAGGATTGCGGGACTAAGGTGGATTTGTGGGTAGCAAATATTAGAAAAGCAGGAATAATTGGGTTTTTGGGGGTTTTGGCGCTGGACGGCTCGTGGGCTTGAACCGGGAACCTCTGGGATGGTAATGCAGCAAGCCATCCACTGCACCACCGATGTTATTTAAGAAGACTAAAATTTTATTTTTCACCAATTTACAAGCATTACAGAAGTGAAATCCTTAATTTATAAAAGATTCACTCTTTCAAAAACGTTGCACAAAGTTCATAGTTTGATTGTTGTCGATTTTGTCAGGGAGGTGCTTTAACCAAATTTTCACAGCCTGATTCGATCCCAGCAGGCATTTTTTTCTAGTGCAATCTTAGATTAAAGTTTCCATTCGCTATTCTGCTCTTATAGGTTAAACAATGTGCGTATTTCTGGATCTACGTAATGAGACACATCAACTTCTACAAGGGTAGTACGAGGGTCGCTATATGTATTTTGGGCCTTGGCAATACTAATGGTGGTAGACGCAATCTGCATAACTTGTCGATTGCTTAAAAGAAAACTTCGTATAAATTGGTTCAAAGAAAAACTAAAGCAGAAATCTTGGAACAGCTTGAAACCAAACAGCCGCATAGGTCTTATAAGATGAACCAAATCCAACCAAAGTTGCTCGCTGAAAAAGTACTTCAATTCGGCCATGACGTCATAAGTAATCATTCTGCATCACCATTTCGCAAGCTCTTACACAACGTCTTGAATTGACGAACCTTCCAACGTACAGTCATGATTTGGCTTACAATAATATATTTTTCTTTCCGCACATCAAAAATAAGCTGCGATAATATTAAATGTTTTATTGCTATTTCTATCAAAGTTGAAAAAGAAATTGGAAAATTTGTTTCAACGCCTGAAAAAGAACAAAGATAATCGAGGAGAATATTTTGAAAGAAATTCATGGTAATCTAAAATCTTGTTATATGTTTGTAAGTCCATCAGTCGAAAAGTCAGCCCACGGTTTGGTTAGGGCTTTTTTGTTAGGATCTTTCCGGACACCCCGTCACTTGAAAATCCTGAAAAATCAAAATTACATACATTTCAAAATGTTGCGCTAGAACAAATTTGAGTACATCTAACATCTTTTATGAGAATCAAAGAGTGATGGGCGCAAAGATCTTTAATTAAAATTCGCACCTGATGTGTGGAAACATACGCTTACATGATGGAGATTCGGCTGCCAAAAAGGCATCAGTATTTGCCATGGACTGCTTTTAGCTTCAGGACTCTTCCTCGACCTTACCGCCATGGGTGGTCGCTCTTGGATTCATCGCTTATAGTAAGCCCCCTTACCATGACAAAGTGGCAATCCCCAAGGGGCTCTATGCTCTACTACTTAGGAGTCAAGTAGTCGTAGTAGTAGCAGGTCAATGTTATTCGCATTGCAATATTGTCTGCTTTAATCAGTTCGTAGATACCTCGGGAAGCCGAGTCGTCAGAATATGTCTCTCATACACCAAATAATATCGACTTAATGATCTCGACGATATCGACTGCAAAATGTGCCTACAAAAATAATCTATCTACGCTAAAACGTATTGCCCATTCGGTAACGGATGCACTTAATCGGTAGCTACGGGGTTTCATGGACTTGTCGGGAACAGTTTCCTCTGCATCGTATCTAGGGCTAACGGTTGTATCTCAGCAGGTTTCAACAAAATCCTGCGCATTACCCTTAGAAGGTTAAGAACCGCCGATCTCAGACTCTCCCGGGTAGGCTATGTCGGCAAATGCCGACTGTTATACCATATATTCTGACTTTTTTAATCTTCACAAGTGTAAGACACAACTCAACTAGGCAGATAAAAGTCGGAAACTCGCAAAAATAATATAAATTTTTGCCAGTGGCGTCCTAAATTTAGTTTTAGTGGTGTTACAAGTCTTGACTAAGAGGGGTACAAAAAAAAACTGCTGATTGTAAATATCAAATGCAAACGTGCGACTTTCACATAAGAAATTTGTCTATTATATACTAATGAGCCAAAGTTTATTATTTACAACTTTGCTTTGAGGAACTTTTGACTTAATAGTTAATCAGTTTGAGTTAACTGCTCTATAAATCGCATCTGTTAGTATTAAAATGATTTAACCAAGTCGAAATGTTTCAATCATTGACTGTCTAAGTAAATTGTGACCACAGTCAGCTCTTGCACCCAATTAGTTGCCAATTATTTCCCTAATGAGCAAACACATTAAATCCCCGCCAAGACCACGATGCCTTTCGACAGATGAAAATTAATTTTCCACACTAACAAAAGTCAACGACTTGCGAGCATAAACACTCAAAGAGGCAGACCTTATAGAGGGCACAAACCAGAGGCAGACATATTTATAAATATCCGCCAAGACAACATCAGGACACTCTGATAAGCGGATCCATAACATTTGTTGGTCCCTTGGCACACACACACAAATTGCCGCCCACAATGTTCCGGCGGAAGGATCCGATGTGGCAGCCATTTTTATGGCGCATTTTTACGAGCACCTCCGCCTGACCTTATCGACATTAGGAGCACGCCAGCTTCATTAGCAGCAGCAAAGTTTGTGCAATTAAATGAAGCGAGCACTTTGGCCACAAAAGTCACAGTGTCGTGTCAATTTTCTTTTGGTTTTGGATGACGTCGAGCTCATTAGGTCAATGTGGCAGCCACATTTTATGTTTTGCTGCAAAAGTGCTACAGATTTTAATATCCAGAGCTGGAAATGACACAAGTGGAGCATAAATGCATATTTGAGAATCCCTTTGGAGTGGTACAACCTTGTGAAGGTCGCAAGTGCCAGCTATAACTAAGCAAATCAAAATTGTTTTCCATTTTTTTTTTTAATGTTTTTTTTCGAATCGGTCTGCATCATAAGCTTTTGAAAATCGATGGGGCAGTTTTTGGTTTCTAATCCAGTTTTCTAAATTAGACAAAGTTTGAATAGCGCTTATATGATTGTTACAAGTTTTTTAAACTTTCTTCAACCAAAGTTGAGGGTGACCAACCCTGACGACAACTTAAGTGTTAACTCGCCCCCATTACTTAACAAAAGCAAACCATGACCAAAAATTAAACAACGATTGCGTCAAATTAGTTTTGTTGCTTCTTTCTTTACTTTATCCAAGTGAAACCAAATTTGACAGCAAAAGTTTGAACTTTTGCACTGGCACAAAAAAATCGAGACAGTTGAAATTGTTGCGCGGAAATAATTTCACAAAAGTTTGACGCTTTTCTCTAATTGGAAAACACAAAAGCGACGTCAAAACCATCATACCTCCCAAACTTGGCTCAGTTTTTCCAACAAGTCGTTGATGTATCAGTTTTCATTTTCCCATTGTTTTTGTTTCTTACTTGGCTTAACCAATCACGATTGTGTCATATTTTCATTTTGCTTTCTTGCTGCATGATGATTGTCAAAAGGAGTAACTTTTTTGTTATCTGCTAATGAAAAGCTTTTAAAGTGCAGCAGGAAACATCATACAGCACAAAGTAGGTTACCTTTATAATGGCTTAAACAGAATACAGCTGATGGCAAGGAAATTAGCAAAGCCACAAAGTCAACGCTAGACCTAAATCAATATTCATAATTTGTAATCCGAATTTAATTCAGATAAATTACATGCATAAATTAAATGGCCTATTTTGACTTTAATATGTGCATGGGGCATATATGAGGGGCGTGACTTGGTTTAATGGGGCTAATAAATAATGTGATTCTTAATTGAATGATAAGCCAAAGTTTGCTCATTAGCTAAGAGTTAAATTTTCATGCTTAAAAGAATTTATTAAAGTTTAAGCTGGCATTAACTATTTGGTCAAAGTTATGATCAAATGTTTGCAGCAAATTTTTGGCTTCATGTTTGCCAAATAGAATTTTGAGCAAATATATTATAGTCTATATGCAAATTTTTGCTTTAACTGAGACACATACTTTACATGTTAAATCTTCGTTTTTTTTTAGTTTTTGGAGTCTAGAAACCCGTTTGCTTTTTACCAAGCCTACAAAATTTGTAAATGCATAGTATGTTTATGTTCTATTTTTCCATGCTTATTTTGACATTAAAATACACTTCCGAGTCGAGGATTCAGCAAGTTTTTTAAATCAAAATCCTTAACGTCTTATCCTGTATGAACAACTAGATTTCGGAGATGACAGAAGCTAGAGACAAAAAATTTTACCAATAGATGCGTAAAATTCCTTTTCGTTAAGATTTGCGCTGATAAAGCCTCCTTTGCGGGAACCTTGGATTTACTTCTTAAATTTATAGAGATCTGCTAAGACAAATCGTTTGCTTGGAGAAGCATATGGTGAGCCAGCTTTTAGGGTTACCACCAATGTCGAAACTTCAGAAAATCTTATTTTTTAAACTAAATTAATAATTATGTTAGAGTTAGATGTTATGGCCAATAATGAAAACAAATATTTAATAGTTTTAAATGTTCTTTATTTTATATTAACTGATGCATGACTTGTCACAACGGTATGTAACAAAAAGATAAAGAAAAGGAAACTAAATCGTAGTAAATTCGCAAAGCGTACATTCACCATACGTACACTCGCCATACTTAGTGAAATATCTATGTGGCTTTTTGCAACATTGTATAATGGGCCCGCGTGGCCAGATTTTGGCCAAAAAGCCTCCTGATGAAAATCAAAATTTGAGCAAAATGACAATTTAATATTATTTTACACATATTAAGGTATCCTGTGCAGAAAAAAAATTTAAAATTATAATTATTGGTTTTTAAGTTATTGGCAATCAAAGTTGACATTTTGTATTTTATGAGCTTTGGCGAACATTTTCAGGAAAAAAAATCTTTATTTACCATGATACATGTAGCTACGAAATCTTCATTCACTTTATTATTTATAAGTATAACTTCAGATAAAAAATAAAACTGAGCTTAAAAACTTTTCGGTTTTTAATACATTCGAGTAGTTAAAAAGATTTGTTTGGTTTTTGTATCATTTGGCTGCTTTGCTTTAAGGGTACCTCCGACTACCACTCGATAGTTGATCGAAAAAATATTTATAAATTTCTTCACATATTTTACAACAGAATGTAATTCCTCCCGATTTTCGAAAATTAAATTTTGTATCTAAGAGTTGAATTTCAAAAATTGAGCCCCAGAAAATGTTACTATTTTTTTAAATTCTTAGCTGCCTAAAAGTATGCTTTAATAAAAATTTTTTCAAAAGTTGTACTATCATGTACAAAAAAATGTACAATTGGTAATTTTATAGCATACTTACAAAGATGCAAGTCAAAAATTTAAAAATTATAAATGTTGACTAAAAAACGGTAAAATTATATATAGATTTTTGAAATTTTTTTTTAAATTAAAAAAGCATGCAAAAAAAAAATGATATCAGTTAAAAACCAGATGGATTGATGATGTCGTCTTTTTTGTAATTTGCTTGGAAAGCGGAAACTATTTGGGGCTATAACTCCAAAACCATTTAATATTTTGGGTATAGGCCATTTTTTCAATGTATGTGGAGCTCATATCCACCTCTGTGTGAAATATGGTCCAATTCAAACTAACCGTTTTTTTTTTTTAAATTAAACTAAAAAAATTGTTTGGTTTTTTTAAATTTTTTCCAATTTCGGTCCAGATTATCTATATCTCAAAAAAATCGAAGAAGGCTCAAACTTCTCAGAAAAATAGTTCAATCATTTGGAAACACGTGTGTAAAATTTCATCACTCTTAAAGAATTATTATGGAAACGACAGGGTTTTGGCCAGAATATGAAAATCTGGGCCCACGGTGCACTGTAATGAATACATATATTCAATAGTTAGAAATGGTGTCCCGAAGTGATTTAAAAAAAAAAAATGTTTCCCCCACTTAAAAGCGTCGGGCACATGAAACACCGTCCGACCGCACGGCAGTCTTAAAACTTTAAAAGCGTTTTTCTCGAAACCGCTCTATTTAAAATGGCTTCACGAATAACTTAGTCAATTTTTATCCGATCGATTTGAAATTTTGACACAATTTTTATAACATAATTTTCTTGTAGGATTTCCACGTAGGATTTTGTCCAAATAATATAACTTCTAATTTTACCATTAATTTTTCACGATTTTTTTTAGACGAAAAAAATGTTTATTTAATCTTATGCCGTTTTTTTTTAAATTGATATTTCTGAAAGCCGCTACAGGGCTCACTTTCCGTTGGTCCATAAATAAAGAGAACACTTGTTTTTATATTTCAGATCAATGAACGTCAAAAACAGCCGCCGTGGAGGCCTCTCCGAAATCTAGATATTTACTCGTCGCACTCTAGAGGAGCCATTTTGTTTTTTATAACTTTGAAAAAATTAGTTTTTTTTTAGCTCAACATATGTTTAATATCGTCACCTATGGGGTTTTCCAATAAGAGGTGTTATTTTGGTATTCAAAGAAAAATGTCATTTTTTGAGATAAATGATCGGATGTTTATTTCATAATAAAGAGGAAGGTATGCCGTTAATAATGAAAAACAACATCAGCCAAATGGCCATCACGACCACGCCTACAGGATTATTTCCTTTTCATGAAATTTTCCATAACCAAATCGCAAAGTGGCTGCCGCATGTCCTCGATAGGTCCAATGACCCCGCCGGACCATAAACCGCACCAAACAGTCACACGTTGAGGATGGAGAGGCTTCTCAACAATAACTCTTGGGTTTTCCGAGCCCCAGATGCGACAATTTAGCTTGTTGAAGTAGCCACCGAGGTGGAAATGGGCCTCATCAGTCAAGATGATTTTGCGATGGAAGATTTTCACCATTTTTGTAGTGAATTTTAATAATTTCAATGCGTTTTTGAAGCGTGTATCGTTCCATTTTTAGTAATGGCGTAGTTTCTACTTGTCAAAGAACAAAAGCTTCAAAAGTGACAGCTTCCGATTCAAAATAACACATCTTGTTGGAAACCCCTATATTTGGATTTTCAATATAAAATAAAGTTTCTTTGAAAAAAAAATCAAAAAATCACCCTAAAAGCCAATCCAAATCCATACTGGTGTTACACCTTAAGGCGTATACGCAGAATGAAAAATTTCGCGAGGAATGACAAAATTTCATATAAAAAAAAAAATCCCTAATGAGATATCCCAAATGTGATTTATGAAGTTTTGTCATTCCGTGCGAAATCTTTCATTCTGCGTATAGGCCTTTAACTACGAGCGGCTTTCACGCGCGTTTTAAAGCCCGTCAGTTAAGCTAGAATTCCCTTATGCTTTCAAAATCTCTGCGAAATTTAAATTAAATTCACCAATAAAATAATTTTTAAGATTTGCACCGAAAAATCTGTATTTGCTGAAATTTTGTATCTAATTCTTCAATTAAGAGAAATCTGCTGGGGCACATCGATTCTTTGGAGAAGCATATGAAGAGGCTTCTTTCAAGTTTTCGAGTGATTTCAAAAATTCAAAGCCCGTCATTTTAGCATGAGTTTTGAATCTCGGTAAGACAGACATCCTTTAGGTATAGTTAAAAATCTCTATTTACTGGAGATTTTATTAAATTCAAATTTTAAAGTGTTAATATTTCAGCTGAAATGACTAGGTTTCTGCAAAATTTAATTAAATAAATAATTTATTGTGAAAAAGTTTATTCAATTTTTGACTTATCAGTATCTCTACAAATTTTAATATAAAAGTTTAACTTTTTTTTTTTTAATACGCCATTTAGCGCCAATGTGCAAAACCAACCCAATTAATGAGTTGCCACCTAGTTTTGAGCTTTATTAATTAAATTCAGAGTTTTTAATTTGGCATATGAAGCAATGTTTTTGTTGCCAACTTAAAGTTAAATATTGTCATGACTTAGTTATCATATGAAAGTGTGAAAATTTAAGCTCACAATTAAATAAACACTAAAGTGGCAATGTAAGATGTGTTAGCCATTGATGTGAATGTCAATAGTTTAGTTAAATATAAATAAAGTATTTGCGCTACCTATGGAGAAAAAAGGCACAAGAAAGAACTTTCTAAAAATCAAAAGAGAAACTAAATTTAAAGCTTTGAATAAATAAAATAATGTGCGGTTAAACAGATGCCATTTTAAATTACAGACGTTTAAATCGGGACTACTAAATCCAACTTTGGTAAGCCCAGAATTGGAATAAATAATTTTATGTTTTTGTGGGTCATAGAAGACGATCTTGAAGCGATTTAAAGCGTCTAAGCTAACTGCACTCAATTTCTATCTTCGATCAGCTATTTTTGTTTTAAGGCCTCAGTTGCTAACCAGCCCGCAATATTTTTTTGACAACCTCCGGTTTGTCCGAAACAACGGCTGGGATAGCTTAGCTATGCCCAGGGTAAATGTCACAACGCATTTATATTCGCTGAGACTCTATAATGCAATTGATAAAGCCATTCTTGTTTTTAGTTTTGTGCTTTTGTCGTTATTATTCGCCTTTTCTCGGCTTATTGCACTTATATGTTCTTGTCATACTTATAGGCCCACAGTTTCGTGCCCACTAAACAGTTTATGGTCCTAATACGACGAACTATAATTACAGACTCACCGGTTTTCTCTGCCCTACCTTTTCACCCAAGGCGTTCACCGGCCAGATTATCGCGCTGTCTGGGTATCCGCTAACATTGGGTCTACGATAGTCGGCGTCCCACTACTGTGTCTGGGCCGACCCGAGTGCATCAATGCCAATCCCTTGGATTTGGCCATTGCCTGCCTCGACGGTACCGCTCACAAGTAGTCCAGGCGCCACCACGTTGCTCAACGCCGCGTAACACTTGACTAGGCTTCTCCTCTGCCGCCTAATGACGTCCTCCCTGGTACAGGTCTTCTCTCTCCGGCTCTTGTACTGCACTGCACTGCACTCTGACTCAACTCTAAAACTCTTTCCCCGATTTGGCTGCTGATCGCCTTATATAGGCCTCAATCGCCGCCAAATTCCTCAATTCCCGCCCAAACCTATACTAATGAAACATAAACGGCTCTCTGTTTATCTAGATATCTATTCTCTAGATTAAAAAGAGTCCGCCGAATCCTACAATATCCCTATCACCTACTCTACACCCTTACGTATACGCCAATCCAAATGCTTTGGCAGCGCGCCAACTTCGAGGCCTTTATACGTAAGTCGGTTTTGTTGAGAGTTAAAACCGCGCGCATTCTTCGTTACTCTCACTGTTTAGATGTACTAAAATTTAAAAATATTGTAAGGCCGATAATGTACCAATACACGGGATAAGAGATACTTGTGGAATGTTCTGAAATTGTATTAGAAGTTAATCAAAAAGCCAATTTCACAACGTTTAAAATCTATGAAAACGGTTTATACTACACAAGAAAATTGGCTTCCATATAAAATAACGCGGATTTTACAAAAGTGAGATGCTGCTTAGTTAATGTCCTAATTGGCTCCTAGTTTGAGCAAAAGGCCTCGAGATGTTACTCAAGGTTAGCGTCTTAATTACATGTGTTAAAATATCAGAAAGATATTGTAAATGTAAAGAGATGGCTCGTACTAAGCAAACTGCACGCAAGTCTACTGGTGGCAAAGCGCCACCAAAGCTGTACGTAAAAGTGCGCCGGCAACCGGAGGTGTAAAGAAGCCACATCGTTATCGCCCCGGTACTGTTGCTCTCCGTGAGATCCGTCGCTATCAGAAGAGCACTGAGCTACTTATACGCAAACTGCCTTTCCAATTACATGTATAAAACTCATCAAAATCGACCAGATCGATTTAAAAAATGGCAACTTTACCAATTTTCACAAATGTACGATATAAACGGAAACTGCTTGTATGCAATATAGTAGCAGTACTTGCTTCGAAAATGTATTTTTCTGCCGTTTATAGGAGTTTGTTTGATTTTGCAAATTTCACCCATAGGTGAATTTGACCACGTTGCATAGTTGCCCCAAGTTCCGGAAAACTTAACAATTTTTGCTAAGAAATTTGCGGGAGGCTTAGGGGAGTAGACATCAACTCTGTTTAACCACGAATAAGTCTATCTGTTTGTAAAATATCTGGTCTATGTATAGTGTTTTCCAACAAGAGGTGTTATTTTGAATCACCCGGTATTTTTTTTTTTAAGCTTTTATTCTTTGATATTTGACAAGTAGAAACTACGCCATTACTAAAAATGGAACGATACATGCAAAACTAAAGCTTTTTTGATTTTCCACCTCGGTGGCTACGTCAACAAGCAGAATTGTCGCATCTGGGGCTCGGAAATCCCAAGAGTTATTGTTGAGAAGCCTCTCTATCCTCAACGTGTGACTGTTTGGTATGGTTTATGGTCCGGCGGGGTCATTGGACCTTACTTTTTCGAAAATGAGGTTCGATCAACAGTTACGGTGAATGGATTGCGCTATCGAGAGATGATTAATGATTTTTTATGATCGGAGTTGGATGGTATTGATCTGGACAAAGTTTACTTTCAACAAGACGGCGCTACGTGCCACACAAGCAACGAAAGCATTGCTCTTTTACGGGAAAAGTTTCCGGATCGTGTTATCTCTCGAAGAGGTGATCACAATTGGCCACAGAGATCTTGTGATTTAACACCTTGCGACTTTTTTCTTTGGGGCCACGTGAAAGATAAGGTCTACGCCAACAGCCCAGCGTCGATTCAAGACCTCAAAGATAGAATTCATGAGGCTATCAAGGACATAGGCCAGCCACTTTGCGATTTGGTTGTGGAAAATTTCATGAAAAGGATATGGTGCTGTAAGCGTAGTCGTCGTGGCCATTTGGCTGATGTTGTTTTTCATTATTAACGGCATACCTTCCTCTTTATTATGAAATAAACATCCGATCATTTATCTCAAAAAATGGCATTTTTCTTTGAATACCAAAATAACACCTCTTATTGGAAAACCCTTATAGCTCTTGGGGTCTGCAAAAACTATGTACTCTTGTGGACGACCGAATAGATATCCAAATAATTAAGGAAACATGATCTAAAGCGGGACTGTATGCTTGTTGGCAAAGCTTTCTGTCTTTACATCTTGTGGTTTCCGCAGACGGTCGGCTGGACATGGCTTGATCGCAATTCGAGGTAATGAAAAGCATTATGGCCTGCCTTGCCTCCTTATGCCTCATTGTGAGGTCTAGTATACGCCTTATCTTTAGGGAAAATTTTTTTTTTTTTTTTCTTCGACTTTATTTACAATCTGTGCAAAAACAATCAGTAAATTATATTAAATTATAAACAGTGACAGGAGCAGCTATTCTCCATTGAGACTAGGTGCTATATGCGAACTAGTGGTTATATAAGTATAAATAACAAAAAAAAAAAAAATTTTGAATTAAAATCTACTTGAGAGATCAGGACATGAAATCTTTTAAGTCTTCTTTAGGTTTGACTGTTATCTGTTAAATTAAGGGCTAGATTATTGCTATGTTCCAATAATCTTTCCATGTATCTATTGCTTAATTTGCTGAATTCTTCTTTAACATAGCAAATGTTTAGATTCCTGTGAATTTCGGCATTTGAGACATACCATGAAGCGTTAACTTAAAGTTTTTGATTGGAAGCGCTGTAGCGTTTCAAGATTAGACACTCGCCGTGCCCCATAACTGAATGCCATATGTCCAAATAGGTTTTAGGACGGCCTTGTAATGTCTTACTTCGTTCTCGAGACTAAGTTGCGAATTACGCCCCAATAGCCAGTGCTTTTTTTTGTTTTTATTTGAGCTGCGCGTGAGTCTTCTATCCAGGTGTATTCCAAGGTATTTAAGGGAAAAAATTCAAAAAAAAAATTTTCAGTTTTTGCAAACTATTCAATCGATAGGAAAGTACTTACTCCCTCGTTCCATTTTTTTTTAAAAGAAAGGAAAGCTTAAAGTCTATGCATGAGGTTGGCTGGTTTGTTAAGCCAACATATGGCTTATACCAGCTTCATTTATATACATAAGATTTTGCATATAATTTCGGTAAATGTTGGTGTGCCCAGCTTTTGTATAAGGTGGGCCATCTATTGGCTTGGTTGTTAAACACTCATAATTTGGAACATATTCGGCCAAAGCAGAAGCGCTTCAAAATATATGCCCAATTTTGTTGGAAAATACATATACGAACAAAATGCAATGAAAAAATTAACTAAGAGATGGCCCACCCTATATTTACTGAGAACATAGCTGAATCGCCACTTGAGGTTAAGATAGTTCTGTAGAACTAATGTTCTAGTAGCACATTTGCTTCTTTTTTTGTATACATGGCATGTAGGGTGTACAAAGCTAATATGGCCTACCCTGACGACATTGTTGTAATACTAACGCGAAATCGAGACAGGCGATTACTTACAAAGTTATAGTAGCTTAGAATTCGGTTATTTGAAAAGAGTTTGACATTTTTGTAATATACTAATACCGAAGTTCTTAATAGATTACAAGGAAAAAATAAAAAATTGTTTGAGGAGTCCTGTACTTTTGGCATTTTAGACCAGCATCATCATTTAGGTCGCTGGTGCCGTGGATTTTGTTCTTCAATGTCTATTGTTGTACGAAACTTTGGAATTACTCACTTTGTTCCCTACAATTTTTTTACTTTGAAATAAGGCCATTCCTTGATTTTTTTAAATTATTTTAAAATGATTATTTTTATTAATGCATTGAAATTCCAAGTGCTTTGGATACTGCCTATTAATTTTATCATTTAAAGTTGCGAAATTTTAGTATTTAAAATTCGACAAGTAATCGCGACCTTTTATTTGCTGTTTTATAATTATTCCAATTTATTGCGAACAACTGCCAAACAAAACTTTAACATAAAGTCAGATCCATATAGAATACTTGCAAATCAGTAAGTACTTACCTATTCTATGTTAGTTTGAGGCTGGGGAAGTTTTACAAAAAATCAAGCGCCTGCAAAGCCAGAAGAAATTCGATATCTGTAAGGTCCTTCCAACGATATGCTTTAACTTTTTTTATTTTAAAATTTGTTACTTCCATGGCTTCCATTATAGTTTGTTTCGAAAAAAAACACAAAATAATTTATTTTAGACTTACGAGTTAAAGAAAGTCATACGACCGAAAAAAAAAATGTTGTGTATAATAAATGTTTTTAAATTCAATACCTACTAGAGCAAGTTTTTGTGCTTATGATAAAAATTTAAAGGGATTAAAAAAAAATAAACGGGTTTTCGGGCCCGGAGGTCAGACCATGTCTAATACATCAATGCTTTTATGGTCGTTGAATCCGAATCTAACGTGCGAAACAAAACACCGGAACGCCTGGGTTTTTACATAATCCCCAATCAACATACAATTTTTTTCAACAACTTAAACCAACATACTTCTTTTGTCGAGTCCTTATGTTTGACGATATTTGTTATATATTCAAGGTTTTGCTAAATCCGAATCCAAGGTGTTATGTACATATGTTCCACAATGTTTATTATATATTTTCCGGGCAGCTGAATCTGAGGTCTTAGGCTTAAAAATAAAACACAGCACCTCAGGTTTCTGACATAATCTGCAAAAAAACTTAATTTTTGTTCTTTTTTTTTTGTATGATACTAGGGTTTCTATATAATCCCTGCTAATTCTTTCTATTTGATAAGGGAACATCAAGTCTTTACAGCAAAAGTATGTAAGCATTATCGGGTCGCTGTTTAATTATTTCGTTCGTGGTACTGTGCTGTGTCTATCTATCTGTTTCTAAACATCTTCCTACCTGTCTGTTTTGCTATCTAATGTTTCACCATCTTGCTCTGTAATGGTGAAATTTAAATATTCTCTGAGCAGTCCTCTTTGCATAGTATTCCTTACTTCATCTTACATCTTCAATCTATCTGCTCTGGGATCTACGCAATATATTACGCTCCTGCTCTGTAGTTCTTAACTCCAACTTTATACTGAGCTGAGTTCTAAGCATAGTGTTTCTTCTCTACAATCTTAGACTCTAAGGCTTCTCTGTGCTGCGTTCTAAGTATAGTGTTGAAAACTTGCTCTAGTCGCCGAATTTCTACATCCCGCCACGAAACAATGAATGCAATGGCTCGGATGACGGAGCCAATAAAGTCAATTTCACTTTGCCATTACTTCAATGCGTCACAATTCGTTTGGGCCAATGCCGTCGAAAGGATGCAAGCTGTAATCAAATGTGTGAAGTATTTCTTATAGCACGTCGAAAATTGTTGAGAAAGATTCGATCTTTTTCGTGGTGGCAATACTCGCTCAATAATATTTAATAATAACAGTCGCACTTAACAAATCGACGGTGTTTTTCGTGGCGAACCCTAATCGCAACAAATCATAAATCATTAAAATCTGTCCAGCCGATCTTGATTCAAAAATGGTGTATCTAACACAACTTTGTTATACCTTGTACCAAAGGAATAATAAGTTCGTGCAAATGTATATAACAGTCAGAAGGAGGCGTGGTAGACCCCCTAAACTATCCATGTTCTTGTCTGTCTGTCCGTCTGTCCGTATGAGTAAAAGGATATCAGAGACTATAAGAGCTATGGAGGTGAAATTTTACCAAAAGATGCGCATGATAGTGATTTATGGCGATATCTGGTCCCATGTCTTCTTAAGAGAATTTCACGGCTTACTTCTTTTTATGTGATTTTTTTTCCGATGTTTTATGAGTTAATCTGTTAACCAGTGCGCAGACGAATCCAACAAACCATAGATCATCAAAATCGGCCTAGCCGTTCTTGAGTTATAAATGGTGTAACTAACATAACTTTTAACTCTCTTTAATATATATAGAAGATATGTTTTTTTTTTTAGTGGCAATAAACCGATTCTTAAGGGGAGGTTCTTTCAAATTTGGCCGAAAAGAAGAAGAAGAATTCGATGAAAAGACATAAGAACTTCCTGTTTTGATTGTTCAAAGTGATTTTTATTGTACAATAATTGGAAAATTTTTTTCAATGAAATTCAAAATGGCGGCTCTTGTCTGCCTCTGCCCGCAGAATATCGTCCCCGCATTTCAGTTCTCCAGTCGCTTATAGTGAACCGAAATGAAAAATGTTTCTTGTTTATTGAAGTTAATGAAATTCTCTATGCCCTAAACTAAATCAGAATGAGTTTTGACGAAAAATTAACTGAAATGTAGACGTTCGAAAAAAAATGTGGCTCAAAAAAAAAAATTTATCACTTTTTCATGTGTATTGTTAGTAAAAGGCATTATATTCTTTCAAACATGGTTTAAATGAAGGGAATCGGAACAATAGATCAAGAGCTATGCTTGAAATGCGGATAAAAAACATGGTTCCGTGAAAAACGCGTTTAGCACGTGCGACTTAGGTGCGTTCAATACGCTCTATTTCTATAAATATCGAACACATAGTAAAATCCTTTCATACACATATTCTTCGAATATAAAAAGTGAACTGATAATGCAAGTCCTGCTTTAGATATTTTAAATCAACTAAATCATCACAAAAAAGTGCATTAAATTTTTGATAATTTAATTGAATAATTTATGTTAGTTTTTTAGATAAGTTAATCGAAAAAAAAATACAACACAATCACATACAAATAAACGCATTAACTTCCATTTTGTGTTTCCAAGTCAATGATAACCATCGAGAGATTTACCTAAATCAAACGTAATTGGCTTCAAGAGTCTAAGCTAAAAAAAAAATAAAATTTATTTATTTTTATATAATATTTCTTTCATAATTTATTTTTTTTCCAACTCATTTAAGCTACAAAAATGTCCGCACCATAATATTAACGTGGCGTATGCTTAATGCGATTTACATTTTAAATACTTCTGCACTTTGATACCTATTCTTTAATTTAAAACTAATTAGCTAAAATCAATAGGATTAAGCTTAAATAAATAACATAAAAGCCATATAATGTATAGCAATTAAATTACGCAGCTCGCTTTTTTATGAGGTCAAAAATCTGCGCATTTATTGCTGCAGTTTTATTTAATTGACCTAATTATAAATGTGTAAAAATACATAAAACTGTCAATATTCAAAATTAAAATCTATACAACAATTTCTGTTTGTTCTATAGATGTCCAAATTCGGAATTCTGAAATGCTGTGGAATTTTGTGGTTTGGACTCAGATTGAGCTACCACAAATGATAAAGTTAACACGGTCTGACATCCGAAGCTGAAAATTTATTTTTTATTTTTGTCTGGTTTGTTAACTATTGGAATTTTGTAACAAAAAAGAATATGTATTCTAAAAAAAAACAATAATTTAATTACTCTACACTCATGGTAAGTTATGTGCATAATTGTTCACATATTTTAGCCCATGAGTGTATGAAAATGTAATTACTTTCGATTTAGGACCCATATTAGCTAGAGTTGTTTTCATTTATTTTTTTTATATCATATACCCATTTTTAAAGTACTTACTCTTTTACCCTCTTGACGTTTCATTTGGCATCAGCAAAATGAGTTTTCTTTGCATCTAACTAAATTTAGTTCTATTTTCTAGTGGGTTGAGTTTTAAAGACAAATAAAATAGAATTCAAAATATAATCAAGTTAAACGAAAGTAGTTGTCTTTTGGTTTGCCAAACAACAGCAAAGAAATCTTACCAAATCGCGCAATCAGAGCCAACCGCATTGCGCCCTGTGCTGAACCGCATTCACAGGATTCACTTTATAGCACCTTCAGTTTGAAACTTTTCATTCAATTCACTTAACTTTTTTTGCGTTTTCTTGCCGCAACATTTTGCACTTACCTTCAGCCCCCTTCACGTGCTACCCGTACCTTTGGGGTTGCAAACTTGCCTCAACTTTTGCTGCAAAGTTCAACATGGCAACATTGCGGGTAGCGACTTCTTTTCACAGTTGCACAGTGGTCGCAATCGTCAAATTTTGCTTACATTGATTAGGCTATCTTTCGATACTTTATTTTAGCTTTTGGAGTGTAATTAATATGTAGAATCAGTCTCTCTATTATCAGTATTATTTTTAACACTAATTCTCTAAATGAAATGTTGTTTTCGGCGCAGTGATTGTGAAAAAGTTGGTGCATTGCCTAAACAATACTATTCGCGATAGCTACATTTTTTTTTCTTTGGATACACTGCCGCTTACTTAAAAACATTCTACACTTTTAAAAAACTGAAATGGCAATATCTTCCAACAACTTTCGGAACTTAGTAAGAGACATTTTTTGGTATGGATTTCTTCTTACTACTCACTCTTCTTATCAGTTCTATAGTCTTTTGTTTACAATTGGAAATTCCTTTTAATCATTGAAAGACGGTAAAGTAATTAACCAAAAGTCATTCGAGTTCCTTAAAAAAAGGTCATCAATTTATAATATACTTATAATATACTTATATCGGCAAAAAAAAGTGAAGCCAGCCAATTTTAGTTCGACCTAATCGATTTTGATGATTTCAACATTTGTGAGAGAGGTTCCAGCCAATATAAACCACATAAATTTTATTGCAAAATTCCGGTTATTTATCGATATATCGATAACTGATTATTCAGATTTTCTTAGTCGTTACTTTGATAACTCTTTACTCCTGAGCGTATAAAGATATGTATTTAAAAAAATTTTCAAAAAAAGATAAAATTTTTATAAAAAAAAAAGTTACATTTATTTTATTAGTTTTTTTTGTTTTATTTAAAATTTTTTTTTTTTTTAATTTTTTTGAAATTTTTTTTAAAATTAAAAAATTTTTTTTTTTTGTTTTAAAAAATTTTTTTTAAATTGCAAAAGTGAAAAGTGATCTCAACTTCCCACCCCTAGAGCCGTCATTTACTTCCTTACAATATTTTGAAAGTAGTTAATTAATGTCACTTAAGTATAGCATTAAGCCCACTGTGCGTTGCGTTCGTTGCCAACGTCACCATTGCGTTGTTTGCAGCTAATGGTGTTTATTGCATTTACTCTCCTGCTGGCACTTAAATCGGCATCAGCAGCACGGCAGGAGAGCAGCACGGACTTACGAATGGACGGACTGTCGGACGGAATGCAATAGCATTCAAGTGTGACACTGTTGCGCACAATGGCTGCGCCTTAGTAACACCTGCTAAGACCGACTGACTGAAGGACTGACTGAATGAATGACTGACTGACTGTGCACTCGCCCTGGCACGCAAATATCCTGCAGGCGATAAAGCAGAGCACAACAAAATGTATGCCAAAGGAGACGATGGAGACGACGTCACCAAGTCCAAGTCAGCTGCCAATGTCGGCCATGTGGAAGAAAGTGCTAAATAAATGTACAAAGTAGAGAAAAGCCAAAAGAAGTTCCAGAGGCAAGCAGCCAAAGTGTTTGGCCAAAGCCGCAACTGCGGACGCCAACAAAAAGCGCAGCAGCAGCAGCAGCCAGAAGCATCTAGGAGTAGCTAGGAGGCTAGGCGCCAGGTATCAGCAATGCGGTTTCTGGCTGGGTTGTTGGAAACTTTGATTAAATCACAGTACAAACTGCTGCAAGAAAGTAAAACGTTGAGCCGGCCAAACAGTGCCAGGGTATGGCTTAGATGTTGCCACGGATTGAAGTGGTTTGCAGGTGAGCCAAAGATTTAGTCCAGGAACTGTTTGCAGTTAAGTTGCACTATCTTTAGCGGCAGGGTGGGTCGGAGCGGGGCCAGTAAATAAATTCATTAAAGTATTAAGCGATTAAATTCCCTCTGTGGCACGCTATTTCATTGCTTGCTGATCCAATGTCCAAGAAGATGTCCTTTGTGCAGCCAGCAGGAGATTTCCTTACACACAGCTGTAGTGGATTAATGTCCGGCATTATTTTGTTGTCTGCAACATTGTGTTGCAAGTGCCTTAAAATATTTAATATTGCATGCTGCATGTAGCACGGACTGTTTTATACCTGGAGCGCTTTTAAGACAATGTTATAAATGTGGCCTGGTAAATTGATTGATGGCAAAACAATTACATTATAAACACACGGGACACAAGGTTAAAGGATTTCAAATGGGGAAAAGTGTGTGGAAGTTAGGAAGAGTAAATTTATTATCTTTAATGGCCATTGAAGCTAATAGCACAGGTGTAGAAATGTTTGGCACTTTTAGGCTGGAGTCTAGGGATTTCGTAATTGGGCTGCTTGATACTTTATTGGGATTCCCAAGTTTAGTTGCAATGTGACTTTTGAGTGTTATAAACGCTAAACGTGTTAAGAAAAAGAGGCGTAAATATATGCCAGGAGATGAGGTAATAATAAATAAATAACAACGATCTTATTTCTAAAAACTAGCATAAATAGGTGTTAAAGTACTTTAACTTTCACGTTCAACCTATTTCCAAAAATTACATTTTAAATGCCTTTTCAATGCCGGAGCAACATTAACAGCACCCGCGAGACAGACATCAAAAACTAAAAACTTCAACAATGGTTTGGAAAAGTTTTGGTCGTGGTCGTGCTGGGGCACAAAACTCCTATGGCAGGCGAAATGCGACAATTAATTTTAGTGAATTATGACCACAGAGTGCAAAATGGCGCTAATGTGATGGTATTCGCAATTCCGAAAACAAGAACAGCTGTCAGAACAAAGGGAGAGGGTAACTTTTATGGTATGTGCAACTATGCGCAATGTCCGAAATGTGGTTTAAACTTTTGCGACAGGCTCGAGACCACGATAATGCAACGTAATGCAACCGCAGGCCAAACGGCATACCAAATAAAAATGATAGTAGAAAATTCCCAGACGTGTCATTTGTTATATGACAGTTTCAAATGCCGCGCTGCCATCTGCTCGATGACAGTCAAATACTCGTACTATGTAAATGAAGCGTATACGTAATATTTTTAGAACGACATTTTTAAGCTATTCTAGGACATTGTTGAAAAATCTAAGCCTAGGCTAGGGGAAGCTGAGCAACATATGACTGACTGGCAAGTTGTCATGCCAAGCTCTATGTCGTTCCATTGATATTCCCTCGGGAGAGGGGAGGCATGCTGGCATTCTTGTAATTTATGGCCAAACATTTTGCTCCGGTTCAAACTATTGTGCGGTGCACGTGAAACGCAGACATAAAAAACTGGCGGAAAAATGCAACAAAATGGCAGCGAGACAAACAAAACAAAAAGCGCATTGAATGGCAAACTTTACGCTTTACTATGGGCCCGAATTGATTAGTTTTGATAAAAAAAAAAATAATAATAAAAATTAACAAAGTTAGTGTGTCTCTAAAAATCTCTCTATAAATTTGGTATTTTATTTTTTTTTTTTTTTATTGTATTTTTTTCAGTTTTTCATATGTCGCCTAATAATAACATTAGTTTACAAATTTAAAAAAATGTTGGTGTCCTCAACATGTTTTAGTCATTTCCGAAGTAAAATGGCACGCTAAATCCGAAAATGAGTTCAAAAATTGTTTAATGGAACAGATTTCGAGATATTACGAAGTCAAAATAAAAGTGTCTTTACTTAAAGTCAAATATCTCTGGTTGTACTAAGCTGATTTTGACAATTTTTTGTACTAAACATTAGATAATTGAATTACCTATCGATTATTCTTTGGAACATATTTTTGTGAAATTTACTGCTTGGACGCTATTTATGCATGCATATGAAATTTTTCGTAATTTTTAGAAAAGTTTTGAAAAAAATTATATTTCGAACGTAAATTTAAAAAAAAAATTTCATACAGTTTTTTTTCATGACTCGTAAATTTTGTAGATTACGAAGAAAATGAGTGGCTGTTTATTAAAATCGGAGAACTCTCTTTTCACTTTTTTCCATCAAAAAGAGGGCAACACTTTTTTGTCATAATCTCTGCGTACGGCTTCCAAACAAATTTGTAACCAAATGTTAAGCCTTGATATTTTTGTTTGAATTTTGTTTTGTTTCTATTAAATTTTGACGGCAGCGTGGAGCTCCAAAAAAACATAGAAAAATTGAAATATTTAAATTTTTGTTTCATTTGACAATTTTGTTTTGAGGGTGCCTTCAGCTACTACTTTGGACGCAAAAATTAACGAGTTTCAGAAAAAATTGATTTTAAAGTAACCAAAAAATTTTAAGAAATTTTTAAAAAATAGTGAGGAAAGTTGAAAAATACAAATATTGTGTATTATTTTCCGTAGCAACTTTTCGATCAATGGTTCGAGCTGTAGCTCAATCCTTCTTGCGTTCAGTCCGTGTAGGACCTAAGCCTGTCGCATAACAGCATTCCACTCTTCTCTATCTCTCGCTCAGTCTTTCCAATTATAGATCCCTTCGTAGATCCTTCTATACTTTGTCCATCCATCTCTTATGAGGTCGATCTCTTTTTCAGTTACCTGGTAAGCTGCCCGTAAAAAGTTTCTTCTGTGGCCTATTTTCGGTCAATCGTGTAATATGAGCGGCCCATTTTAAGTTTTGTCTCCTGATGTATTTTATTATTTATTAGATTCATATTATTCCTTATTTATGATTAATTATATATTTTAAATATTTTTTAAAAAGTTCGCATTTTTAAACTTTAAGGCTAAGATTTTATAGACACTATAAAAAGTGTATACACATTTTGTTTTTATATATTTTTTTTAAATAAAGCCTAAAAAGTTAATATTCATAGCATTTCTTACCGGCTGCTTATATAATTAATAAAAATACGAGTGAATTGATGGTTCCATCATTTCTTTTAGCCTTTGAAACTTTAGACAAGGTTTTTTTTTTTAAATAATTTTTTCCCATTTTTTCCACGCGAACTTGGGTGTCACAAACTTAGTACTCATAGAATTCAATATTCCAAAATAAAAATGTAAAAATGTATGCTGCTTAAAAATTGCAGTGGAAATATATTCACCAAATTATGACGCATCGTGCCCATAGTGCACTGGGTGAAAACGCGAGAGAAATGGGGATGAGAAGCGGAAGTGCTGCCTTTAACCAGGAAAAAATAAAGTACAATGAACCCCACAAGAGTAACATTGAAATAGTTAGTGGCTCGGGCTTGGTGAAAAGCATTCCGACCAAAGAAATGTCTGCACAATACCAAAAAGAAAAAAAAACAAGGCGAAAAGCTTTATTGTTTTGCAACATTTGGCATCATTTATTTTGTGGTCCAAACAATGCAATGGCCAAAACATATGTGAGTGTGGGTGTTAGTGTTTTCTACGAGGGTTGCCTTTAACCCTTTATTTATGTACAATTATTAAAAAAAAAGTTCAAAAGTTGAACTTGAAATGTAATAGATTTGAAATATTGCCAAAAGCAAAAAATGTAAAAATATCTATGAACTCAGCCGAGTCACTAACCGATATACCTGGCTCACATTATGAAGTGCACGAATCAAGCAATATTAAAAAAAAAAATTAGAAAAAAAGAGAAAAAAAAAACACCCTTTGGCTAAATGAATGACTGTTTCGAACTCCGGCTTCCATCACTTTTTTAATCTTTTGTCAGCTTGACTTACTTCCTTGAGCATACTT
Organism: Chymomyza costata; assembly: GCA_018150985.1. Taxonomy (NCBI): domain Eukaryota; kingdom Metazoa; phylum Arthropoda; class Insecta; order Diptera; family Drosophilidae; genus Chymomyza; species Chymomyza costata. Next base: position 3,992,625 of record JAECWU010000030.1, read on the forward strand.
CAGCAATTCTGTAATCTGAATCCAGGATTGTCAATTATATAAGGCAAACCTTATACTGACTCTATACCGAGCTATTTTTTATGCGTTCTATTTTTAGTAGGGGAAAAAACTGCAAAAAGGTATGAATTTCTTTACAAGACGAGTGTTTTTTGTTTCATTTTTAAAGCCGGTGTGATAGAAAAAGTTACTCAAAAAGATAGCGTACGTTAAAGTCGTGCGCAGACGACTTTGGTATACCCTGTACCATCACATTGCAATTAAGTCCGACATATTGCTAAGACCTCCAAAAGATATTTTATTCGGCAAATTTGGCTACGACATTTTCATAAACAAATAGAAATCAGTCGAATTTCGGTTGATCGGTCGTATGGGGACTATATGATATAGTCAACCGATTTTGATTTTGGTACAGTGCTTGGGATCTCTAAAAAACTTCCGAGTGCCTAATTTGGTTGGTTATTATATCTTCATAAACAAACGAATTATACATCTAAAACTTTTGGTTTTTTTCGAGGTCCTCTGAAACAGCCCTATGGGAGCTATATAATGTAACCCCGATATCGAAAAAGTAAAATAAACTTGTCTTCCCTGACATTACGCATCTATTCTAAAAATTTGGTCGCTCTACCTCTTACCATCTCTGAGATCTAGGCGTTCATACGGACGGACAGGCAGACGGACAGACGGACATGGGTATATCAACTTCTCTTGTCACCCTAATCATACTTTAGGTAACTTTGGGGGTTCTTCGACGTTTTCTTCTGTATGTTACATACATTTTCGGCTTGCACAAACTTAATATACCCTTTGTACCATACGGTACAGGGTATAAAAATCTCTTGTGCATTACTTGTATAATAAAAGATGATTTTTTCAAAATATGTTCCTATTGTTGTATCAGGACAGGGAAGATCTTGCCTTTAAATAGTTTCTTGAAAAAAGTGTCAACACTATTGGTTGAAATAGAAACAAAAACAAAGGTCCAACTTACTTGATCTTCCGTGTGTAGCACAAAAATGTTTTTAGTACTTTACTGGTCATCTTTTGGCTACTGGGTTTTCGGACATCTCTCTTTGTGAAAATCTGGCTGTGCTCTTAAAAATGATACCCAGCGCTGCGAACGAGTGAGGTATAATAAAGTTGGGCCCGTAGAGTCCCAGGAGAGTGCAGTGGTTATTATTGTTGCAAGAAGTCCCCTTGTTTATTATTTAAACTTATTTTCACCCATAAAATCGGGATTACAAATAATATAATGCTAGAAAATAGTGTTGCAAAACGGATTTAAATTAGAGGCAGATGTGAAATACTAAAGATTTTAAAAGATTTCTCACTGTAATACCATGAGCACGTTTTTAGATCCAGGAAAATGAAATACCTGAATATGAAATCGTTAAAAAAAATCCAAAAATTAAATGAGAAAAAATTGATGGAGAATAATATTTAGTTCAATTTTCTGCCGAGATGATCTGTCTAATCCATCTTCGTCCTCTGTTGCGAATATGCAACATAAGTTGAAACATTTTTATGTGCCATCGGAAAATTTTGTTTTGTTTTAAAAGTTTCTTCTACTTTTTCCGACCTACTTCAAATCACACCCAGGCAGAGAGACTAGCGTCTATGGACGCACCTAGACTATTCCAATTGTCGAACAATGCGCCAGCGCGCGTTGCGTATACGCAACATGATGCCACGGCCTTCTTAGGTATTGGAAAAGAATAAAATTGTGCAAATAAGTTATTTAAGGCGTATGTCACGCCTCTATATTGCCTTCATTCCAATAAACATTGGCTAATTTCAGAAAAAAGTGCTAGAAGAAGCAAATGTTCTGAGTGTATTTGTGGCTAATCATTCCTGGTTACACTTAAAGTAGCTGAGCAAATAACCATAAATGTACAAAGCAACCCTCGTACAGAAAGTGTGAGCACGTTTTCAATGAAAGCCGCCGCCTAGGCACATCTACAACAATATTCAAAATATTTCTCACAAAAAAAGTTTTCTTTCGCTTTTTGCGAACAACTATTCATTCATTTATCTATTTCGCTCTTGACATGTGTGGGCGCTAAAATAATTTTTTTTCCTTTTTGTGTATTCATGGTGATACTCGTAATATTTTTAGGATACAACTATCACCCAACCATGTGTATAGTAGATACAATAGTGTTGGCGAGCCCATGTGGAGACGTGTTATTTTTTTTTTTTGTACTGTGTGCACTTAGGAGGTAAGAGCCGCATCTGGCAGTGGATTAATGGTTTATGGCTTCCATGAATGTCACAGCATCATCCCACAAAGAGTTTTTGTTTTTGTTTTTTGCGTGTCTTTGACTATGCCTAAGTAGCGTATGTAATTAAGATATTTTTAGTAATTGTTAAAGCATTTTTGGTAAGAGTAAGCTTACTTTATTTCTGTTTATGAGTCCAAATAGGTTTGTTATCAACAGTTTCTTTTGGGATCACAGGCTCTGTACCCATAGAAGCATAGACACTTAGCACTACCTCGTTTATCTTTGCATCTTGTCTCGATTATATCAATATTAAGTAAAAAAAATGTTTAAGCTTACTTTGCCACTACACTTAGTGATGGGACGATTAATCATTTGATACACAATAATCGATTATTTTCTTTCAATTAACGATTTAATTGTATCGAAAAATGGGGTTCGATTAGTCGAAACGCTAATCGATTAGCTGCTAAAATAATCGAAAGATTATCGCTACATTTTTTCGCGCAAAATAAAAGCTTGGAACAGACAATTTTGCAAACATTTTACTCCAACTCAAAGCAAAGTTTGGAAATTTTATTCCAAAATTAATGACAAAAGAATGTGTGTGACAAAAGATGGCGTCAACTTTGCTGGACCCGCGTTTAAAAAATATTCACTTTCAAGATCCCATAGCCTTCTTGGCTACAGTTATGAGGAAAATCAGAAGCGAAATGGTGGAACTTTCTCAAAGAGATGAAAGTATAGGAAGTATGAGTGATGGATCCTCTACTGGCGATGTTGAATTTGATTTATGGGCGCCCACCACAAGTCGCTGGCTCATAAACGTGGCAAAAAAGACAACGACCCAACCCAAATTCAGGACGAGTTTAGTTTTTTTTTTTGAGAGCTCGCGTTTCGGAACTGAAGCGCAATGTCATCAATGCCTGGGAGGAAATGCGAGCGGTGTACCCTAAGCTTAATATAATAGCTCGTCGGTACGGTTATCTTTTAGGCACTTCGGTACCAGCAGAGCGCCTCTTTTCAAAGGCAGGTGCTTCTGGCACTGAAAAGCGGAACTGGTTGACGACCTCGCGCCTGTCAAAACTATTGTTCCTGAATTCAGTAATGAACAAATAAAATAAAAATACATATTTTTTTCACTGATATGCACTTTTATTTATTAATTCATTATTATTGTTATTATAAGGCATTTGTATTACATATTAACATACTACAAAATTACACGATTTAGTTAAAATATTGAAAAACCCTTCGATTATTCGATTATTGTTATTTTCCTTCGATTAATTGCAATTAATAATCGCTCGGTTTCAATTGATCATATGATTCATTAATCGATTAATGAATTTTTTTCCCATCACTATACAAAAGTCACTTGAACGATGTATCTTCCTGCCAAAAATAGTATGCTGGATAAATTATTGAGATGATTTAGCTTACCTAAATAATATATTATAAAAAAAAAAAATAATTAGCAGAGCCGTCTAAATTGATATGTCAATGTGTTTCCATGTGAGCCTAATCAATAACTAAATATTGACTTTTTCATAAAGAATTCATTCTGCCCAATCAATGTATGACTGGTAACGTCCCGAGGGCTTGTGGCATATTAAAAAAAAAGGTGAGGAGAAGTGTGTTACTCTTTTTTTGTAACGAACGGCCAAGCCACATATTTTGACTAAGGTGGTGAGTAGGTTTCATTCTCCACAAGGCTATCTCTGTTCGTTTAGGCATTAAACGTTTCTATGCAAAATTTTAGCTCAATTGAACAATAATTAGGGGTCGCTTTGATTTGTCGATTTTTTTGATATAAATAAAAATCTGTGATATCAGTAAAAAGTAATTTTAATGAACATAAATGACCTTACAAGTTAAAATGTGAGAGAAAATAAAGTAAATGCTGTGGTAACTTATAGTTATGCAACTGATTCCTCATTTTCAGTTTTCATTTTTAGGATACTAGATTTTGAAGCCACCAAATACTTCTTTCGCTGAATATCGACGTCACGCAGGAGATATTGCTTTTGTTCTTCGTTTTTCGTGATACTCGAATTAAATTTTTGTATCAAAGCTATACCTCGCGCTGCACAGTCATACACTACTTTCATTTGGCGAGCCTTTTGCTGCATTTCAATATAAATTTCATCAGTGGGCCACTGTGAAGGATCTTTTTTCAAAAATGCTTCTGATTTTTCTTGACCATCAAAGACAAGCAGGTCAAAAAGAACTTTAGTTCGTTGAGTGGAGAAATTCTGTAAAAGTATTGGATTTTTTAACTGAAATGTCTTACCTTTCGGTCTTTTTTGTTGGTGGTTTTTTAAGATTTTCTACCATTACCCTTTTTTCTTCAGGAAGAACTCTAGAATCGAATAACGATAGACCAATTAAGTGTTCGGAAAAGTACCAAAGACGACGGCAGAATGCTTTAAGGACGCTCGACCTTATCTTCTCATTCGTATAGCTTTTGACCTGTTCTAGAAAATTACCATCATTTAAAGGGGCTCCCACTGCCAGGGGAGCTTCGTTCCAATATCGCCCGTAAATCAAACTGATAAACAGAGCTAATTCCGTAACAGACTTACTGGACTTACTTCGGAACTTCTTAGGAATATGCGGCACAAGTTCAGTAATTCGACAGAATCATCTCTGGGCTGTTGAGTTTTTATTGCTTCATTGTAACATTTTAACATTTCTTTACAAAGTGTCACAGGTTCTGGCGTTTTGTACAAGTTATCACTGCCAAGGTCTTGAAAACATCGGACAGAATAATTTCGAAAATGTGATGTCGGCAAGCAATTCAAACAAGTTCTTTATCTAAAGCCTTCTCGATCAAAGAGCATGCACCCAGATTCAAACCCGTATTAGAAGCGGTCGTGTCAAAGCAGAGGCCACGCACTTGGGATTTTAGCTACCAATCTTCAAGAGTTTTCAAGCATGCGATTGCTTGTTCTTGCCCAATACCATTTTTTACGGCCAAAAGCTTTTCTATTTCACCTCCATTTAAAATAACAGCTATACGATCTACTTTTTGTACGCCACCAACAATATTCGGTAGTAACTTACCAGTGCAAAACAAGTGGATTTAGTGGAGAAAAAGATTTTTTATCGGATTCTACGATTGACTTGCGAATCTCGTTTCTTTTACGCCGAATAGTGCTTCTTGACAAAGAGATTTCTTCCACCTTTGTACCCAATGCTTGAGCTACAGATCCAACTAAGAACATCGCCTGCCGGTCTGATACGTTGACTTGGTCTAATGTTGCAACAACGTCTTCGTTGAGTAAATACGCACGTTTATATTAATTGGATTAATTAATTAATTCTGCTATTGCAGAAGAAATTCTATGTAGAAAATATAAATGGTTAGGGCATACTTTGCGGAAACCGGCAACCGATCTAGCAAAGCAAGCGCTAGACTTCAATCCCCAAGGTAGCCGTAGACAAGGCCGCCCGCGTAACACCTGGAAAAGACAAGTTGAAGTCGAACTGCGAAACTCCGGGAAAAGCTGGAGTGAAATCAAACACCTAGCCCTAGACAGGGTTCAATGGAAAATATTTGTAACAGCCCTATGTTCCACCTAGGAATTAAATGGATTAAATATATATATATATATTAATTGGATTGGCTTTATTATTTAAATCGAATATTTTTTATAATTTGGCCAGAAGTGGCGCAAAATAGTGTCTCCTCTAAACAACGACTTTGTAATAGGTTATTCGATCAATCATAGCGACCTCTAAGCGTGTTCGTATAGGGCTAAATTTTAGTATATATCCGATTTATAAACAATCGAACAAAATGAGACTTGTGCAGCACGAAAAAAAAACTTTTTTTTTTTTCATACTGGCTTGGACCAGTCTAGTGTAGAGTTTGTGAAGTTAGGCCTTGTAGAGTTAGGGCGTGTAGAGTTAGAAGCTTGGCTCTACATGAGATCAGATAACTTTTTGACAGCGCGAGTCATATGGTCTCGTCTTGCCAACGTTTTACATGAAAATGTTTTTACTATATATTTTGCAACATTTTTTTTTTAATCTTAGTTGGCAATAGGGCTAATTAAAAATATCTATAAAATTATTTTTTTTTTAAATATTAAATTTTAAATCTAATCGTACTGCATCGTTAGTTTTCAAAAATGGCTGGTGGCCGTTTCCAGTACCTTAATCAGATAGATCCTTTGATTTTTTTGATTTTTGATTAAAAATAGAAATTTATTAATGCTTTGGAAAGTTTTTTCAAAAAAAAGTATATCCTGCGCAATTCATATAATTTTCGCTTTGATTTTTGCTCATCCCCAAAGTATATTTAAAGTTTAGTTTTTATTTTGTGGGACTCTGAATATTCATCCTTCAAAGACATGTAGGCATCTATGAAAAGATATTGAAGTGTACGTTACACAAAAGCAAAAATTATTACATTGCGTCTGTTGGATCAAAAGATGTTTCAAATTTAATGTTTATCATTTGGGAGCCTTAGTATTGACCCTTCAAGGACATGTAAGGCATCGACGGAATGGTGTTGAAGTGTAAAGTCGCCAAGCATGGTTTTGCGCTCCATTGCACAAGGGGCCCGCGTGGCCACATTTTGGCCAAAAGTCTTCCTGTTGAAAATCATAATTTGGACGAAATGACTATTTAATATTATTTTACACATATTAAGGTATCTGTGCAGAACAAAATTTTAAATAGTAATTAGTGGTTTGTAAGTTATTGGAAATCAAAGTTAACATTTTGTATTTTATGAGCTTTCGCGAACATTTTCAGAAGAAAAAAAACCTGCATTTACCATGATACATGTAGCTACGAAATCTTCATTCACTTTATTATGTATAAATATTACTTCAGAGAAAAAATAAAATTGAGCTTAAAAACTTTTTGGTTTTTAATATATTCGAGTAGTTAAAAAGATTTTTTTGGTTTTTTTATCATTTGACTGATTTGCTTAAAGGGTACCTCCGACTACTAGTCGATATTTAATCAAACAATTTTTTATAAATTTCTTCACATGCTTTACAACAAAATGTAATTCCTCCCGATTTTCGGAAATTGAATTTTGTATCTAAAAGTTGAATTTTAAAAATTGGCCCCTAGAAAATTGTACTTGTGTTTGAATTTCTAAGCTACCTAAAAGTTTGCTTCAATAACGATTTTTTCAAAGGTTGTACTAAAATGTTGATGATGCAAATTAAAAAATGTAAAAATTATCAATTTTGACGAAAAAACGTAAAAATGGTGTATAGATTTTTGAAATTTTTTTATCTAAAATTAAAAAAGCATGCCAAAAAAAGTTATAACAGTTAAAATCCAGATGGATTGGTGATGACGTCTTTATGTAATTTGCTTGGAAAGCTGAAACTATTTGGGGCTATAACTCCAAAACCATTCAATATTTTGGGTATAGACTATTTTTTCAATGTATGAGGTGCTCATATCTACCTCTGTGTGAAATATGGTCCAATTTCAATTAACCGGTTTTTTTTTTAATTAAGTTACAACAAAAAATGTTTGGTTTTTTAAATTTTTTCCAATTTTGCTCTGGATTTTGTATATCTCAAAAAAAACGGAGGAGGCTCAAATATCTCAGAAAAATAGTTCAATCATTAAGGAACACGTGTTTAAAAGTTCAACACTTTAAAAATATTATTATGGAAATAACAAGGTTTTGGCCAAAATATGAAAATCTGGGCCCACAGTGCATTGTTCAAAAGTTTGGTGTAAACTCAATTTTTATTTTTAATTTTTAAAAAATTTTGAAAATTTCTATATTTATGTTTTGAAATAACTTTTGCTTTTGATTTTTATAATAAAAATTGCAGAATAACTCTTTTTTTAAATTTGTTAAATAAAAATTGGCCAATAAGTATTTATTTTTAATTTTTGTCATAAAAATTGTTAAATAAGAGTTATTTCGTTATTTTTAAATAAAAATTTATATTTAGCTATTATTTTTTTTATTGTTAGTTTTCTGTCATAAAATAAGAGTTATTTTTCAATTTTTATGAAAAAAATCAATAAGTAATAACTATTTTATAATTTTTGATTTTAAATATTTTAAGAGTTACGGCTCCTGAGTTTTGCTAAATATTACAAATCCTTAGAATATTCTAATTATATGCAGTCAATTGAATTTACATTTAAACATATGCATTATGTTACCTTTTTGGGACTGTGAAAATCCAACTTTATATAACAGTCAAACATCTAAAAAGTGCCACAAGCCAAACAAATCTCGAAACAAAATCAATTTCAATAAGCAAATATTTGCTTCACAACAATACCCAAAAGGATCTAATTATGCGTGGACACATTGGGTCAACTTTGTTACCGACCAAAATACACATAGAGTAGCACCCGAATTCAAATGCAAAGCTTTATGGCTCATTGTAGCACATAAATGCTGCACATATGTATTGGTTTCTTTTTGTATGCATTCATGTAAATGAGCGGAGCACACGCAAATACACATATCCACACATTGCCAGAGTCCAGCGTCCTTCAAAAAGCCATACTAGTACGAAAACAGTTTCTAATCACCCTAAACGTGCCTCAGTTGGGCGCCGAACTAGTGCACTTCCTATAAGGAAAACTAGTTTATTTTGGCGGAGCTGTCAGAAGAATTCGAATTTAAATTGATGTGAAAAAAACATATGGGTACAGTTTCGTATTAGTTCAATGTGCTCTATTGTAAACTATCTTTTAGCATACTAAAGGTTTGTTAAGTTTGTGGAAGTTCAAAATGTTTGTAGCAAAGAAACGTAGATTTCGAAGACCCTCAAAGTTACTCAAAGTATTATCAGATTGACTTGGGAAGTCGATGTAGAAACTTACACCTATCCGTCTGTATGAGCGTCTAGATCTCAGAGATGATAATAGCTGGGGCAACAAATGTTGGATTACATGAGAAACAGGTTTACTTTATTTAAGATACCACATTTATTTTTTACCTTGATACAAATTGCAACAAAAAAATAGTTGAAAGTTTTATCGCTACTAGCTGGTGCACAGGACAAAGATACCATAGGGGCTTGATTAGTCTTTCGAAAGTTTTTTAAAGTACCCAATACTATGGTAGTACCCAAAAGGGCCGAATAGAAGACAATATTCCAATGTTTATAAAATTATGGTAAAGAGAATCAAAATTTCTTTGGAGAACCCAAGAACTTTTTGTAAGTATTTTGGCGTCGCTGAATCATGCATGTACATGGAAGGATCAAAAAGTAGTTGGACTGCATTTCTGTAACACATAGGCGTGGTAGTGGGAGCCTACCGATATTTTTTCATTCTCCTACGGGCAAGCAAAGAGAAAACACGTTGCTTACCGTGAACCTTTGTTAAGAGGTTAAGAGGTGTCGGCATGATACAAGATGATCAAAAATCTCAAGCAGCGCTGCACAATTAAATTCAGTATCAAACATGTGAAAACCGCGACGGGTCCATTAGAATGATTCAGGACGCCTACGGGAATGCAGTCATGACCGTAGGGAGGAGCAGCAGCTCGTGCAAGACGACCAGTTCAAGCATTTATTGTAGATGACCTAGGAACTTCGTTAGGTAGCATTCAAAAAATTAACATCGAAGATGTGCGAAAGGTGTGCGCCAAATTTATACGCTGCCGGTGGGAAAGTTTCTGTCCAAGCACAGGGTTGCCACGTAATTTCAATTTTAAGCGCGTTTTATTTGATTTTATATATGAATATGGAAAAGTAGTATAAAAAATAGAGTTGAGAAACGAAACGAAAGTATATTTGAAGGTCACTCGAATTTAAAATGAAAAATATTTTGTTGTTTAATATCTAAATTGTGATAGTTCTATCGAAAATTAACGCATTGAAACATAAACTAAACAATTTTCATTTTGATATTAATATCGAACTATGTCCTTTACAATACTATATGTATTTTGTTTATTGTTTATTGCTATATATTCAGCCATGCTCTGGATAACGAAAAATCCCAACCGAACAATTCTATTCGAATTCGGTTTTACGCGCTTCGGAAAACGAATTTTTTTGTCAATAACTTTCCTTTTTATTTTCGATAAATTCGTATGTATCCCTAATTTTTTCAGTTCTCATTTTGTGTTGGTGCGATATTATTTTTATTTGGTACAAAACAGCTGACATGGTTGACGCAGCTCGGCATCTTTTTAATACTTACTATATATGGCTTACATTTCATTCTCATTAAAATATGGATTATTCTTTATTATTCTATCTTTCAAATAAAATGACACAAAATATTACTTTGGCAACAATATTTATTGAAATTAAACACGACCTAGCTATTTTTGTTACAAGCGCAATTTTCTTTGTGTAACGCGAGAGCCCTGTCGCACTTATCGGCCATGTATTAATATATGTACGATACGCACACTTACACAATTACAAAAAATGTTAAGTTTAAGGTTGAGTCTGAAAAAAAACTAAATTAAAAATAATTGCCAATGAATGTCTACCTTAAAGTTCGCATAAATAATCTAAGAATATAAAAGAACATTTGAAAAATTGTTCAGTATAAACAAAGTACTTTTTTAAACCTTTTTTATCGATTCGATTTGATTGAATTGGCAGCACCAAACATTCAGTTGCAAAACGAATCCAAATTGGAAACTGAATCTGTAACTCTTGTTCATAGAAAATATTGTTCATTGAAATTGTTGCATAATAAAGAAAATGAAATAAGCTTGATCTGCCTAACCAAAGTCTAGTCGTTCATACAGACAGACAGGCCAAATGGCAATTAATCAAACACAAATTAGTTATAGTCCCGAGCTTGTGCTGGAGAAAATATCGATGTTATATCGATGCATCGATGTATCGAAGTTTAAAATGTCTATATATCGAATTAATGTTGGCCAACAGAGATGCTTCTCCAGAACTGCTGTACTCATCAAATGGGTGTTAAGTAGTACTGGAGAAACATCTCTGTTGGCCAACATCGATATATAGATACGCTTCGATACATCGATGCATCGATATAACATCGATGTTTTCTCCATCACCATGCCGAGCATAGCGCCTTCTGCATTACCATATTGTCGCAACCCACGACTATAGCTTATTGAGCCAGTTCGCAACTAGTCACTTTTGAAATAGTCGAAACTGCTAAACATTTCTGCTGGAAATTTTTTTTTTAACTGCTGCTGTTGGGCGCAAAAAAAACAAAACGAATGGTGCTACATATATGCAAATTTTAGTGCCAATTTTGCTGTTGCCAACTAACAAACATGGCCAAATGGGAGTATTTAGATACAAGTGTCTGTTAACGTGACCTGGCACTTGCAGCCAAAACTTAAAAATGTTCAAACAGCAAAGCGCCCGCTTTAGCCCAACATACAGTCAAAAAAAAATGGGTGAAAAAATATCAACGAAAAACTGGCAACAGCATTAAAATACTTAATCCTCCAAAGCAGTGGCTGACATGGAGTCCAGACCAACATACAAACACGAATACAACGCACACATACAAACAATACCCACATACGGCTCCAAAAAGAGAACCCACAACTACATCCCCTCGTGCACCCACAGCTGCAAATAACAATGGCTTCCTAGTTGAGTCGGGGTAGTCACCATGTGCCCGTGTTTAATTGAGTTTGAAATAGGTGTCAGGTTTTTTGGCCTCTACGGGTTCAGAAGGTGTGCCTAAAAGTGGTTTAGTTATAAACGTTGTGTGTTTGTACAGACCTGCTCTAAAATGCTCTTGGTTGTTTGGTGGGCTTTGTCGAAGGTTTTAGGATTCAACTTTCGGAAACTTAATTAAGAACCCAACTTTACGTCATTTTTGATTGGTTAAGACAGCTGTATATTATGCGCTCAAACTGATTTTGATTTTGATTTTTATTTAAATTTAAATTTTTGTACCAGCCACATAAACATGGCCAACCCCAAAAGTCATTCCTGGGCTTATGGCGTATTACATACGATACTTTGTGGCATTGTTAATAATATAGCCTTTTTGTGGGCCTGTCCGCACTGCCAATTTCATTTACGACTGAAACTCTCAAAATTGGAACAAAAAAATGTGGCCTCAGTTTGTTGCTGGCCCGCCAATCCTTTTGGCCAAATTCATTTATTTCAATTGTTGTTTGGAGTTTGTTGCTGCACTCAAAAATGCCAAAAAATAAATAAAAGGAGTCTACTTTTCAGCGTAATAAGCAGTTTTTATGCAGCTCACATTGTGTGCCGCCATTTTTATTGTTTTCACCCGCTACGCAGCTGGTACAGTGATCAAAATTGCAGTTTGTTTAAGTTGAAATTATAAGATCGTCTAAATAAGTAAAGGCCTATATGCAGAATGAAAAATTTCGCACGGAATGACAAAACTTCATATAAAAAAAAAAGATTCGATTTGGGAAATTTTTCATTCTGCGTATAGGCCCTTAAGGAAAAAAATATTCATTAAGAATATTGTGTATAGAAAATATTCATTATAATTTTTTATAAATAGCAAAAGTCACATGGTAAAAAAAACACAAAAATTTAATTAATAACAAAAAATTATAAAAAAAAATATTTTTTTTATAAAAAAATAATAAAATAATTTTGTACTTATATAATATAATTTGTTAATATTAAGAATAATAATAAATAAAATTTAATTTTTGATTCTGTTTGAGTGAAATTTATGTCCGAAAATAAAACTTATGGGTGATTCATATGAAACAATTATTTTCTTTACAGAAATAGAACATTATTAATGTGGGATGTAGTTGGAAAGGGGAATGAGGCCACCGGGGTCGCACTGAGAGTGAGAGAGAGGCATAGAGAGCGAACATAATGAGAATAAAGTAGTAAGTAAGAATAAAGTAAGTAAGCATCGCTGACGCACACGAAGCAAGAGTCAGTCGATCGCAGAGAGCAGAACAATTAAGTCGTGTTTGATGTAAAGTTCAACTGAAGTACGCACTAAATGATTTTATTTGAATATATGTATTGATTTAATTTATAATTATGCTACACTTAAATAAATATTAATTGTTATTAAAACCCACATTTATTTAAGGGGCCATACCCAAATTACGTGACCCGTTTAGGGGGGGGAGGGGGTCTTGAAAATACCACGCTTGGTCACTCGACCGGGGGGGGGGTCTACGTTTTTGTCACGTAGTCCAATGACCTTTTTTTTTTTTTTTTTTTTACACATATCCCTTCCACAAGTGATACTTTTGGTTAGTTCGACCGTTTTACTTCTTCTTCATTTTTTAAATCTAGGACCACGTGACAATTAGGGTGGGGAGGGGGGGTCTTGGCATATACTACGGTTGGTCACCGGGGGGGGGGGGGGTTCAAAAATAGTGAAAATCGGGTCACGTAATTTGGGTATGGCCCCTAAAGTGGAAATCCGTTTAACCCGGTTGCGGCATAAGAAAAATAAGGGGTGCGGTTTAAGGACCGTCGTTACCAACAAAGTTACTCCCATTTTTTAATTATAAAACAAATATTTTAAGTGTTACACAGACAAATACTGCTTGCTATATCGTTACCATTCTAGGCTCGAGCGATTTTGATTCTGGAAAAGGCATAGTAGGTCCTAAAGTCTGTGAAAGGTTTATAAAAAAATCAATTGAAAAATTGACGTTAAAGTCGTGCGCAGACGACTTTGGGATACCCTGTACCATCACATTGCAATTAAGTCCGACATATTGCGTAAGACCTCCAAAAGATATTTTGTTCGGCAAATTTGGCTACGATATTTTCATAAACAAACAGAAATCAGTCGAATTTTGCACCAACAAAATTTGTTTTGACCGATCGGTCCTATGGGGACTATATGATATAGTCAACCGATTTTGATCAAATTTGGTATACTGATTGGGAACTATTAAAAACTGCCAAATTTGGTTAAGATATCATCAAAAACAAACGAAAACGAATTTTCTACAAAAAACGTTTGTTTGACCGATTGGTCCTATGGGAGCTTTATGATATAGTCAACCGATTTTGATCAAATTTGGTACAGTGCTTGGGTACTTTAAAAAACTTCCGAGTGCCAAATTTGGTTATGATATCTTTGTAGGCAAACGAATTATCCATCTAAAACTTTTGGCTTTTTTGGAGGTCCTCTGAAACAGCCCTATGGGAGCCATATAAAATAACCCCGATATCGAAAAAGTAAAATAAACTTGAAAATTTGGTCGCACTGCCTCTTACCATCTCTGAGATCTAGGCGTTCATACGGACGGACAGACGGACATGGGTATATCAACTTCTCTTGTCACCCTGATCATACTTTAGGTAACTTTGGGGGGTCCTCTGTACCATATGGTACAGGGTATAAAAAAGATTTTCGTAACAAAAACTTATTATATTCAGCATTCACAATGAAGTACAATCGTTGTAATGAGTTTTTTATGTCGGAAAAGTTAAAAAATCGTGAAAACCGAAATATGTAAAATGTTAAGAATCGCAACATTAAGTTGCCAAAAAAGTTAATAAAATGTATCTTGACTGAGAATCGAACCAACACTCCAAATTATAGAGTATACCTTATTTCGTTACGTGACGATTTTTCTACCATTTGTATCTGCCCACAAGCAACGTAAAGATTTAGCATGAAATTAGTAACTTGCCTAAATTGTTCAATTTTATTAATTTTCTAAGAAAAATAAAAACATTTTTGAATAACTATGGAATTTTTTATACCTTAATGATCTTTTAAGTATTTTTCGAAAATCTGACAAAGATTACCTTAGTTTTAACCTCTTAACTGTAGAGTTGCAAATTAAATAAAAGCATAAAATTAAAAAAAAAAAATTTTGTTAAACGCCTATTTTTATAAGGAAATAATAAATAAGTTATTTTTAGAAAATTTGTTATTTTTTAAACTATAAAATAGAGTACGTAGAATAAAATCAACCTTCTTATTTATTAAAAACTGTTTTTACCGCCGATTTGATATGCTTTATTTTTGGCCAAACTTATTAGTTCTGCGCCACTGTGCCAGCAATGGGCGTGTTTCAACAACAAAGCTTTGTCTACATTCATTTCATTTTATAACCCAAAATAATAAAATAAAATAAACTCTGCATTGTTTTTGGTTGACTTTATCTGGATTTCTAGTTTTATTTTGTATCTCAATGGCAACATTTCGTCTGTCTCTTGACTTATTTTTATGACTACTATAAGGAGTAGCTGGTGATTGGAAATGTTTAGCCGTGTAAGTTATTCAGCCACGATGTACTTACCAAGCGTTTATTAGCCTATTTTCAAAGCCATTTGTATAAATGGCAAACAGCTTTGAGCCCAGAGAACTTCTTTAAATTATACGCAAAAAAAAAACTGCGCAGCTGTAAAAACAACTAACTGATAAATATTATGGCACGAGAAAATAAAAAAATGCTCAACCCTTTTGCACATAATTTCCAACATTTTTTGTCTAATTTTATGAAAAGAAAACCGGAAGGCAAAAACCCCAGGTTCTTGCGTATACGCAATGGAAATGTGCCTCATTCAGTGCCTATTTGCATAAATTGTTGCAACATTATCAAAATCTGCGGCACTCACGCACTTAGGACTGAAACAATCAAGGAAACGTACAACACGCCAACGTGTCTACCCCCGCACTGCATCCCTTGCTCCACAAGATAGCTACTTGCCATTTTTATTAAATTTTATTATTATGTTTTGCATAATTTTGAAAATACGTTACTTGCTATGGGCCTTTTTTTTTTTTTGTTTATGCTTGATATAAAAAAATATATGGTGGCTAGGGAAGCAGCAAAAACCCAAAATTGAAATCTCAAATATTTTCAACTTAATTTTTTTCGGCTACCACTGCAGAAGTGATTTTAAGATGTATCTTTTGCACGGTTTTTTTCTTTTTTTTTTGTAAACAACAATAACAGCACGCGGTTATTTCCAAGTGCTGCTTGGCCGAGTTCTTTGCTTAGCTACTTAAAGTATTTCAGGCCTTTCTTTGGCTTACAACTTTTGGTTGAAACAAGGATTGGCCTGAGGCCAAAGGGGTTTGCCAAACTTATTTGGCAAGCACTCAGCATGGAGCAAAAAAATGTTTCCTGCTTTGTGCTTAAGCATTTTTGGTGAGTTCGGGTTTTTTGATCTTAAGTGATATTAACGAGTTTGTTAATAGGCAATGGTAAAGCGAACCTTTAACAGTTTATAAATTTTTGAATGTTTTAGATTATTATGACAATTTAGGACTAATAAAGTTTGAGGTCTTGAAGTTGGCCCGAAAATAATTATGCAATATTCTAGAGTTGAGTGGAGCTCAAGTTCATTAGACGAGAAAAGGAAATTGACTGGTTTTAAAATTTGTATACCCTGCAAGCCGAAAAAGTATGTTACTTACGGGAGGAGACGTCGAAGACCCCCCAAAGTTACCTAAAGTATGATTAGGGTGACTAGAGAAGTCGATATACCCATGTCCGTCTGTTTGTATGAACGCCTAGATCTCAGAGATGGTAAGAGCTACAGCGACCAAATTTTCAGATTAGATTATGTCAGAGAAGACAAGTTTATTTTACTTTTTCGATGTCGGGGTTGTATTATATAGCTCCCATAGGGCTGTTTCAGAGGAACTCGAAAAAAACAAAAGTTTTAGATGAATAATTCGTCTGCTTACGAAGTATGATATTTGAAATTTTGCACTCGGAAGTTTTTTAGAGAACCCAAGTACTGTACCAAGTTTGGTTAAAATCGGTTGACTATATCATATAGCTCCCATAGGAACGATCGGTCAAAAAAAATTTTTGGTTCAAAATTATTCGTCTGTTTTTGGTTGTATCGTAACCTTATTTGGCAATCAAATGTCCTTTGGTGTTCTTAAAGAATATTCCGGATTTTATTGTAAGCAGTGGTACAGGGTATCCCAAAGTCGTCCGCGCCCGACTTTAACGTACGCCATCTTTTAACATAGTTTTTCTAATTAGAGGCAATTGGGATGATTTCGGAAACGCATTCTAACGGATTTCTGAGTTGACATTTGACTATGATACCAGTTTTCAAATAAACGTCATGACCGACGGTGGTTTTTGATAATATGCCGACTCAAGTACACGTGTTTTTCTGTTTAGTATAATTTTTCCAAATAAATTCAAAGTGTTATTTTAAGTTTCGATTATAGCAAGCCACCAGAACGACGCTGCTCCGTTTCGAAAAACTCGACTTGGGGTGAATCCGGAAGCTCGAGAACTTACAAAAAAGCGAAACAAATCCCTGTAAACAGGGTTCAAGTTCTGATGATATGTTGAAAATGCTGAAGGCGGTGAAAAGCGACACGATTAGACACTTACGAAAAAACTCTTTCTAATTCAACCCACTTTTTTTATTTTTTATTTTATATTATCTTCAGAGTGAAATTATTCTTTTTGTTATGTTCACCAACTTCTAGACATCTTAAAAATCTGAAAAGTGTCAAAAACAATTGCTCCCCAACCGATTTTTATTATTAGTTATAAAAATTAATAGTGCAAAAAAAAAATATCTCCAAAAGGTCTGGCTCGTTGGGATCCCCAAATAATGCTCCCAACGAATTTCAAGCCCAAAATCTGTCAGATAGATACTATTTGTTCAGAAAATTTCAATTTTTTAAACTTATCGCGTTTTGGCTTAAATAAAAAAATAAATCTTTTAACTTTAAACTAAACTACTTAATATTATTGAAACAATTTTGATTTTGTAATTTAAGTTATCAATAGGTCTCTATAAAAATTTTAAGCTACTCATCATCATCTAAAAAAATATATTTGATATTTTCTTGTTTTTTTTTAAGTAACTATAGTATGTGTGGCCGTCGGTGGCGTAGTGGTAGCGTACTCGCTTTGCAAACCGAAGGTCGGTGATTCAAATCCCCGCATTAGCACTGGTACATTTACCTAGCACTGGCATCGCTAGCTCAAAGACGCTATTTGCCCAAGTAAGTCTCTATTAATTCAAGACACCGTCGTTCGGATTCGTCTATAAACTGTAGGTCCCTGTTCTCTTCGAACAGTTATTAAGAGAGATCCCCAATGCTCCGCCCAGGGTCGGGGGAAATTGTTATTATTATTATTATTATTAATACTTATAGTATGTTTCTTAAATATATCAATCACAATTTTTTCGAAACACGTCCTTTTATCCCATCTTACACCGTCTCTTTAAAAAAAATTGTCGTTTTTTTAACCAACACATTTTCTTAAAAAATATATACATTCTTATTTTTTTTAAGTATTTTTCTTAAATATGTCAATTTAAATTTTTTATAACGTGTCATCTTTATACAACAAATTTTTTATTTTTTTTGACTAGCACATTTCCGCAAAAAAAACAAAATGAAATAATTTTTTTTTAAATTAAATTTTTCAAATTATTTAAATTGAAATTTTTTTATTTTTTTTTTTTTTTTTTAAATATGTTCCTTAAATATGCCAAACACATTTTTTTAAAAAACAATTATTTGTATCCCCTTTCATTATGTCTCACGAAAAACTATTTTTTTTTTGAACCAACACATTTTCTTAAGAAAATATACAATTTTTTATTTTTTAAGTATGTTCCTTCAATAAGTCAATCTTTTTATCCCATCTTTATGTGGAGGAAACATGAATTACGTCGGGTTAGTGCCAAAATGTTAAAAAAAAACTCCGAAATTTTTAAATATTTTTGTCAAAAATGTTATAAAAAAAACATTTTTTTAAAGTTGTCAAAAATTAAAATACATTTTTTAATTAAATATTTATAAAACTTACGTTAGGTATTACACCAGTATTAATTTTTTATTTTGGCAGTTTCTTGTTCCTTTTCCAGCTAGATACTTTAGTGCTCCTATTTAACCGACGATTACCTATAACTAAGCTTCCATAGCAATATCGACGTGGATTACATAGTATGTTTCCCTCTCACGTTTTTATATGTTTGAAGAAACTTTATACAAAAGTAGATTTTAAACAGAAGACATCACGCTTAACTTGTTGCTTCCATTTCCATACAAGAAATACCTCTGCAAACATGAATAAGTTCATAAATTGACTTATGTGCTAGATGGTTAGTTATGTCCCTGAAGGTATGCACTCATAAAATGCTCTCAACATTTTAAAATGCCATGGCATGCAGTACTCAAGAGTCACGCCTTCAACTCAGATCCCCGCTGTTTCAGACCTCGTAATGCCGCAGACGTCCTAAGCAAAAGCTGCTGCTACTTATTAATTTCGCCAATAACGCAGTGATGATGATGGTGCTGATGGCGGAGCATGGGGGAAACGGAAACGGAACAAGAGACGACGATGGATGACGACATATTTGTGCATGGTTCGTTTATTGAAAAATTCTTTAGCCATCAAAGTGAGAGAGAAAGAGAGATAGAGCAAATGACAGCAAGAACAACAAATGCGACAAAAAGAAACAAAACAATGAAGAATAAATGCAGTGCAAAAGTTGGTGATGTGAAAACCTTAAAGCGACTTTGTAGTTATCTTTATACACTATAAAATGATGGGGATCTTGATAAGTTGGTATTTCATACGGCCAAGTACCAGTTGTTAATTGAAAGCTCTGGAATATTAATGAAAATGGAAAAAAGTTAAGGAAAGGCTTCATAAATACTAGGGGAACTCTGCACCATAACTTAAAATGGCCCCCCAAACGAGATAGTTGGGGGACCTAAATGGAATGTTACATGAACGATTCTAGAAGAAAAGATGACTTAGGCTATAGGCATCTCAAGAAATTAGTTAAAGTAAAAAAACTAAGGGGGCTTCGCACCAACCTCCGCACGGCCTTACATATTCATTTTGAGGAGTCATGACAATAATATCACTGCATCTTCCTTCCTTTTCAACGTATTGGATGCGATATAGTTGTGTCGATTTTGCTATGGGCACAGAAGCCAAACTACCCAGATCCTCAAAGAACGGTTTTCCCGGAAACTGGGTTCGTCTTCTTAGAAGCGCCGGGCAGTCGCACAGCAGGTGTTGGATGCTTTCTGTTTCCTCCTCGTCTCCGCAGCTACGGCTGAAGTCGTGATGGTGAACATGCATCTCTCAGCCATGTGGCTAATGGTACAGTGCCCCGTTGCAACTCCTTCCACCATCTTGGTCCTGTTTTTATGAAAAACGCAGGAGTTCAGATGTGCGCTTTGGGTTGTACCTAGGCTAGAGTGCTCGAGAGATGCGACAACCGGACACCGTGTCCCATTCTCTTTCCGCCAGAGGTCTGGCCGTCTCCTTTATTTGCCATACGACGTCCTGTAAAGGTCTTTCTATGTCCGTAACCGCAAGGTTGGCTGCCAGCGCTGATCCGTTCCTGGCGCACTCATCACCCTCCTCGTTACGAGGGAGGCCTGAGTGTCCCGGTACCCAGCAGAGGGTGATTGAGTGGTGGTGAATACGGTTGAGCGCAAGCACCGTCTTACGGATCAGTTTACTCTTTATGGTATGTGATGACAGAGCCTTGATTGCAGCCTGACTATCGACCAGAATTACAACGTTCCTTGAACTTTGGTCCACGGTATCAATAAGTCTAGCCGCTTGCCAGATTGCATAAATCTCGGCTTGAAAAACGCTACACCAGTCGGGAAGACGGAAAGAGAGCTTCGTCAAAAGCTCTTCAGAGAAGATGCCTGCTCCTGTGCCCTCATTCATCTTTGAACCATCGGTATGTATTGTCAGCTCGTTCCCTTTTAAAGGGGATTTTTGCTTCTAGTCTTAACTCTCCGAGAAAACTGCGACAAAATTGTCGTTCCATTTCTGAACCGTGGAGCAGTAATCACTATCCCCGGTCCCCCCAGCAGGTATGCCTAACTCGAGTAGGATACTACTGTGACCCCAAGCTGATGTCGTGAGAAGATTAAGTCTGCGCTTCTCGCTGCCACCGACTTAAGGAACATGACCACCGGATCCAGGTTCAGAATTACATCCAGGGCTGCCTGAGGTGTGGATCGCAAGGACCCGGTGATACCTATGTGAGATTTGGTGTTAGCCGCCTTCCACCATACCAACGCCGCATAAGTTAAGCCAGGTCTGACAACTGCTGTGTATTTCCAATGAATGATATACGGTTGCAGTCCCCATTTCCTACCAAAAGTCTTTTTGCAGGTGTAGTAAGCACCTAACGCTCTTTTCATTCTTTCTTCCGAGTTTCTCTTCCAAGAGAGTTTGGAATCCAGAATGACACCCAGATACTTAGCTTCCATAGATCTTTTCAGTTGTGATCCACCGAGAGATGGCGGTATGAACTCATTGATCTTATATTTTCTAGTGAACAAAACCAGTTGGGTCTTCTGAGGATTAACTCCAAGACCGTTCTGTTGTGCCCATCTTAGGGTGACGCCAAGAGCGGACTCCAATAGCTCACTGATAGAAGGCAGAAATTTGCCCGTTACCATGAGAACCACGTCATCCGCATAAGCCGTCACCCTGCATCCTGTCTGCTCAAGATTTAGAAGAAGGTTGTTAAGGACCAAGTTCCATAAAAGTGGCGAAATGACACCTCCTTGTGGAGTGCCCCTCGTAACTCTCTTTCTAACCATCCCTGCACAAAGTTCGGAGTTGATAACCCGGCTGCTGAGCATGCTGCTAAGCCAGTGGGTTATCATCGGGAGTGAATTATTTCAGCAAGTGCTGCCATTATAGATTCAGTCCTGACGTTGTTGAAAGCTCCCTCTATATCAAGGAAAGCCTCCAACGCAAACTCTTTCTGCTGCAGTGCCTTTTCGATGCTCCCTACCACCGTATGTAGTGCCATGTCAACAGACCTACCCTTAAGATAGGCGTGTTGTGAGCCTCTGAACATACGGAGAGTAAGCTTGCTTCGGATGTGAAGATCCAAGAGTCGTTCCATCGTTTTCAGTAAAAACGAGGATAGACTAATGGGTCTGTAGTCTTTTGGCGAGTTGTGATTTATCTTCCTAGCCTTGGGAATGAAAGCCACTCTCATCTCTCTCCAACCCCCTGGGATGTAGCCTGTAAGGAGACATCCCTTGAAAATCTTCATTAGCCATGGCATCAGCTTTGGAATCGCCGATTGCAGCATGAGAGGTCGGATGTCGTCCGGTCCCGGCGATTTGTAGGGTTGGAACGACTTGATAAGAATAGTATAGTCGTGGTTAACTTCAAACGAGAGGTGTAGAACTGTGTAAGCAAGGGCCAAGGGAAATATGGGTTGCGGCGACAGCAACAAATTTGGCATTGGGAGCATGCAAAAACGAACAAAATTTATTCGTTTTCGTTTTCAAGAGCACGGCCGAATATACTTTATGGGGTCTCTCACGTTTCCTTCTGCACATTAATTCCGTTTGAATGATATTTTATAGTCATAAAAAAAAATCCCACTATTTCATTAATACATATATAATTATCTCATTCCGTGCGAAATTTTTGCATGCTGTGTATTGGCTTTAATTTGTGAAAATGTAAATAATTTTTTAAGAATAATGAGTGCAGGGTATTCAAAAGTCGAAGATATCCCGATCGTTTAAAGATTTTATTTTTCTTGCCGTTGTTGTTGACGCCGCCTCGACTCTTACATGCTGCAACTTGGCGCACGTCTTTTGCATTGTTGGGGCGCATCAAAACATGTCATTTTCATCACGACATAAGAGTGAAGGAAAGGATGAAAATAGTACTTTAAAATATGGAAAATTTGCTACCAGCTGCAGATAAAAATGAAAAGTAAAATAAAACCAATGAAGAGCGAATGTTGCAAATTATGCAAAAGTAAATATGTATAAACGATTTTAATGTTACAAACTTTGGTATTTGGCTTTAATTGAAGTTTAACTTTTTATGTTTATGGCTCCTTGTGGCATGCGACACATTAGCAAAATGGTTCTAAATAATTTTTTGGGGCTATAAATTTAGCGATGCGTGAAAAGTACAGCTGCACGAACAATAACTAGAGATGACACAGTGTTGTTGAAAAATGCAAAAAGAAGGTTTGCCAACGGGGTTTTGTAAGATAAGTCACTATTTCACTCTTTGCCGCTTGTAATTCACAACTGCTTAAAACAGAATGTGTCATTTGATGCAAGATTTAACGCCTGTTTTATAACACATAAAAAGCTAAAAATATTTTGGAAAATTCAATTTTTTCAGAACGTTTGGAACTGGTTTAATTAAAACAGTTTTTCTTTTAAGGCCCAGATGCAGATACAAAAAACGCCAACTTACAAAAGCTGCGATTTTATTTTACGAAGTGAACAGTGTGTCTAAAAACAAAATGTGCAATTGAAATCCGTTCACCTGTATGGACATCTACATTCCGGAGAGCTAGAGATACGAAACTTTACCAGCTGGTGCGCATAAGTATTTGCTGAGAAGATGGAGTTTGTTGAATCAATATCTTACACTGTTTCTTCCCCTTATTAGATTTTCGCGTTTAATATTTTTATTTAACTGTACGTAATTATGGTAAAAAGTGACCTACAATCAAGCTGATTCATGTGCCTCGATTGAACAAATCGACATTCAAATTTTATCGATGCGGACCCCTCGCAATCGATTAACCGTGCTTTCTCCCAAACCCGTCAGTATATCAACTTGAAACTTGTCCCATATTTAAATAGCTACGTCTACGTGGATGAACTCAACGAAAGAACAGCTTTCCGACTCCCGGATCACTGCAGTATCTTTCAGGCAGAGGTTACTGCAATCCAGGAGGCTCTGATAATAATAAGAAACCTACGGGTACGGAATAAGACCATCTGTATTTACTCGGACAGCCAGGCGGCTATTAAGTCCCCAGCTTCATTTACATCGAGTATGAAGTCAGTGAATAACTGCCGCTTGTCTCTTGAGGAGATGGCTGAGCACTTTTCAATCCACCTCATATGGGTCCCAGGACATAGGAATATCGAGGGCAACTGTATTGCGGATGAACTGGCTAGACAAGGAACTACCAGCATCCTTCTTCAGGACAAGGAGGGCCTGGGTATACCCATGGCCAGCTGCAAACTGAGAATACGAAATTATTTCGCTCTCTTTGCAAACCAAACGTGGAATCGGGCATCGAACACGTGCGGAATCTCACGGCAAACCTGGCCGACATACAGCAGTAAAAGAACTAAGGAACTTTGCTGTCTGAACAGAGCCCAGTGCTCGACTGTCATTCGTGCTATCACGGGACATTGGCTGGTGGGGATACATGCATCTAGACTAAATGCTCCCCACCATGATTTCTGTAGAAGCTGTGGCGATGAGGAGAAGCTAGAAACAGTTGAACACCTTTTCTGCCACTGCCCTGGTCTGTTTAGGACAAGATTCCGTTTTCTTAAGTCATACTTCCTTGATGACTTATCTCAGCTCTCCGAACAGAGTCCAAAATTTAAGGTTCATCCAGGCCGCCGGATGGCGTACTCATCTGGTACATGGGACCTCTTGAGTGGGGACGGACAACGGTCCTATTCTGGCCTATGTGAGTTGGGACGTTGGTCCCAACTGCCGCCCTAACCTAACCTAAATAGCTATAACTTTCGATTTTCACCAAAATCGGTACAAACTTGTATAATTTTAGGTGCATATGTTAGTACAATATAAAGAAAGAAAAAATGGAGGAAATTGCTCTCCAACGAGTGCTGTCGCTATTCAAATAGGATTGAGAACTCAGACGGATTCACTTGACGACTTATGTGCAACCCATTAGTTTTTAGAAAATGGAGAACTTTTTTATAATGTTACTACTAGTATGTATATTGCTTATTTCGGAATAAATTTTTCGAATATTTTGTGCTTTAAAGATATTGTATAAATTTCAGCTAGCAAAGTCACGCGCTCATCACTAAAACGTTAATAAGCAGTCATAGCACACAAACACATAAACAGACAGACAGACAGACAGTCACAGCATGCGTAGACACGCATGTGGGGAAAAATTCGAGTCACAACTTCAGTTGCGTCTTTTGTTGCCGCTCTTGCCATTCATTTGCAATCATTTGGCAGTCGTGACTTCAGTTTTGCAACAGGAAGTTGCTGCCGCTTGCCAACTTCCGCGGCCATTTTTGTTGGTTGGGCTGTCAGTCTGCCGGTCTGTCTGTTTGTCCCGCCAACTTCGACTGTGTCGTTAGGAATTTTAACATTTCAACTTTGCACATTCAACGAATTATTCAAATTCTTGTCATTGCAGCCAGCAAAGAGAAAAAAACAAAAAAAATAACAAGAATATAATATATTTTCTTTAGCTGGCAAGCAAAACGAAATGAAAATAAAACGATACGAGTGCTGTCTCTCTGAATTGGCAAAGATTTATGTCATTTGACATTTTTCTCTTTGTTAAAGACAGTAACTACACACATATGCGCAAGGGCGTAGAGAGGGGTTCTTAACGCCCACACTATAACTAAGACTAAAAAATTGCAAACAATTTGAAAACTTTGATTATCTTTGATGCGTTTGAGCCAAAAAAACAAAATATATATTTAGTGGCTACAAAAAAAATCCCATTTGTTACCCCCTTTTTTAAAATACATCCACGTCCCTGCATATATGTATACAGGCAACAAAGTTAAAAGCGAAAATAAAATGTTTACTCACATTTTTGTAATTTTACGAAAATTGCGCGTTTATTGCCGGCACATGTTTTCTCTGAAGACACAAGTTTAAATTTGCAGCTGCCGCTGGCTAACTGGCTGGTTGGGAGTAGAATTCACAGCACCAGGACATGCATAGACCCAGTCACGGACAACCAAATAAATACAAGGCACAGTCAAGTGGCTTTGTATTTGTCGCAGTGCTTTAGTGTTGGCTTATTGCATAATTAATATTGCGTATACGACGTGTTGTAACGCTCTTTTATCGTGACTGCTTTGACCCTATTTATTATGTTAATCAACGTCAACAATGCCGACTGCAATACATTTTGTTTCCTAGATGCTTTAAACTTACCCCAACTCTGGCCACAAAAAAAAAAAAAAGCTGCCAAATAAAATCAATGGCTACTTTACATAGTTCTGCTGCACTTCTGCTCGTCTCGTTTGACTGCCCGAGAACATTACGAGCTTTACTGTAAAACCTAGATGGTAAATTATTTAACGCTACATAAATCAAAGCTTAAGTAATTCAAATTAGGCGCATCAACTTTTCGCTTAATTCAAGTATTACACTGACAGCTAATTTGTCAATCCCCCAAATGTCAAGTGGTAGACGTTGAAATGCAGCATTTGGTCGTTACATACATATGTATCAATGCAACACACAACACAATTTTCAAACATACCCAACTGGTAGACCATTTACCATCATCTAACATAACCAGTCTCCGGCCCAAGTTGCTTTGTCATGTATGCAAATTACCGTACACGGAAAATCGGCGCAGAGCAGCCGGAAGAAAACTGCACGTTGGCGGCTGCCATGGCGGCTGCCATGGCGGCAAATTTCAATTGGGGCACGGAAATTGATGATGCGGTTGGTATACGAAGGTGAACAGCGGCAGCTTTCCAATTGCCCCGGGGCACTTGTTGTGATTTTGTTTGATTTTCGAGGGTCCCAAATAGGCAATTGGTATGGGAGAGCAGTCAAAAACAGATGAACTTGTTCAGAGACCATACGTTGGGTACATTAACTTAAATCTGCGTTACCAAGGCAACGAAATATGTGTGTACTCAAATTATGAACAGTCTGTGGAGCACTTTAAATGCCAAAAGAATGTGAAAGATATCTACTTGCAATTTTAATAAATAACGAAGTGCTTTGTTAGTCAGGTCAGATCATAAGTTTTATATTGATCAATGAACTTTTGAAAAAGTTTCCCTAGTGAAAGAAATTGCACTACGTCGAAAGCTGTCGCGGCTTTTCACCAGGAATACAATGGTACCAAATAGGATTACAACAATATCTTCTAAAGTTGAGACAGCAACACCCCTAGACGCATACCCATGACATTTTCGTGCTATATTTTAAGAACTTTTTTCTTTGGCATAGAAAATCCTATTTGTAAAAAAACGGTTTTTCTATTTTTTCTTAACTGCTTATAACTACCTGTCATCTACCATGACGCAAAACGTCTCTCCAGGAGCCCCTCACTCGGCAATACTTAAGATAGTCGGTGAGCCCACAACCTGGTAGTTGCCTTTGAGATGCGGTCTGCCCCTTTTGTAAATTACCACAACATCCGCATTGAAAACCTTAAAAGAATAAGCTTCTTCATTCATACTCACAACATGACTATTCAGCTATCGATAACATTATTAATTATCGGACCTTTGCAAACTCAAATTTTGCTAGCACCTTTAACACCTATATAAATTTATGTCTAATCGGGTAAAGCTTTTGTGAGTTAAGGCCCACCAACTTAGTATTGAAATTATGTGAGCCTAATAAACAAAAATTCTGAAATGGTTGAATATTCGTTTTGTTTTTATTTACCTTGTCGAATACAATTTTTGCAGTTATTAAATGTTTCTAAGACGTATACCGACTGTCCAAGTTCCCTCAATCCTCAAAGACCATAACAGCCATCCGGCAGAACTGCTGATCAGCCAGACTAGTAACAATCGGACGTTGCCATATCTGTGGAATTTGAAGGGTGCGGCGTCATTTCCCATTAAGCCGTCTCCAGGTTGGTTTGAACGGGTTTGGGTACTGATCGTTGTCACCCCGTTGAATTATTTATTCGTGACTTAATTCATATTGTGCCCGTTTTTCGCGCTGTGCTCGATTCAATCGCATCAATTGAACCAATTGAACAGTACCCAATGATGCTTTCAACAGCTCATAAAAAAATGTAATACAGTCGAGGCGGTGCCTGGCAGTGTAATGCCCTGTACCTTTTTACGCGAAAAAAATATTACTCCTGCATACTCCTTCAAAGAACTGTCCAATTGGAAATTTTTTTTTTGGTGCGAAACGAGATTTATAAAGTTCCACAAATTTTAAACGATTTTGATAAAAATCGAAATTTACGTCAAAGAAGCTATTTAACGTATATGGGGTAAGTTTCAAGGGGATATGTTGAGGGGTGTGGGAGAAAACACGGTAAATCGATTGCGGGGGGTGAGGGGGGCCACATTGATAAAATTTGGATGTGGATTTGTTTATTAGAGCCACATGAATCAGCTTACCAAAATTGTGATTCTGGGTCACTTGTTACCATAATTACGTAGAGTCAAATATTGACGCAGTTTATAGGCAAGGGGTGGTGAAATTTGTAAATTTTTGGCTATAACTTTTGTTGTCTTTCTCCGATTTTATTATTTTGTTACTTACAGGTGCATGCGACCACAACGCATCGCTCCGTTTAATTTCAGATGAAAATTTAAGCGGTGTGGCTAAAAACAAAAATCTATTGTGGGGGAACGGGGGAAGATATTGACATTATTCAACAAACTTCATCTTCTCAGGAAATATGCGCATCAGGTGGTAAAGTTTCGTATTTCTAGCTCTTAAAGCCTCCGAGATCTAGTTGTTCATACAGACGCACGGACAGGCGGACAGACGGACATGGATCAATAGCTACCTGAGGTTATGATAAGCATTTTGGTATAAAGGACTAGGGCTCTGCGACGCCTCCTTCTATCCGTTACATACATTGCACAAATCTAGTATACCCTTTGTACGTATAGGTACAGGGGATAAAAACTTAGATCTGGTACCAGCCACATAAATATCAATTACAATGACGATTAAGTATGACCGGGCAGTCCCTTCCATTTTTATCTCTGGTGCAGTTGTTCCCAAGTGAAAAAATGACGCTCAACGTATCCTAGCTTTAAATCATAAGGCACCCTAGTTCTTTGCTTTTGAAACATTCAAAACGCGTGGATAACTTGGCGGATAACTTCTACTTGTGAATAAAGATACATTTTAGGTTTGGAATGTATCTCATTGATAAAAGCCTCCAATTCAGCGTCTTCGAAGGTTTTTGGCCTTCCTTCATGCGGAAATCACCGTCCATGAAGCGACTGTACCAACCATGGCACGTTTTTTACTTAAAGCAGCATCCTCGTACCTTTTTTAGAATTCTTGACAAACAGCGGAAACTAAGTCGCAAAATATAATACTCTTTTTAGACGTTCTCGTTATATTCTACCCTGACATCATTTATTTGTCTGTTTAATGCTGCTGCCAGATGGCGCATTATGTTTAAAACTTTTAAATTTTTTCGAGATGCCATATTTTTTATAATTATACTTATATATTAAGGAGCTAAACAATGTAACACCGATAACGAAAAATTTGAATAAACTATTTTGCCCTGAAATCATAATGGGCCTAATTCCGTTGTCACATTTACTTAAGGATGCGTAGGTGAGCGAAATCCCCTAGTTTAAAATAAAAAATTGGCTTCTTTCCAAAAGTTTGGTTACATTATAAGACGTTTATTAATTCCACATACAATTAATTTCGTTCAAGAATTGAAGCAGTTACACCATTTCATAGCACTCTAAATTTTCCTTTAAAGCTGTATGTATCTTTAAGCATATTTGCCACAAATGTTGCACTTTAATTTAAAAATTCTTGCCTTAAATTTATTATATCGATAGAAACATATTACAGACTCAATACGGTTGCTCTTTAGTGTCATAACAAATGTGAATGAATATTTCAATGCAACCAGAATCATATATATTCGATTGAACAGCCTGCTGAGTGTTGTTCATTGGTTAATTTACATCGATTAATTTGTGTATAAAGAGGAAACAATTCTGAAACCACAAAATGCGTATTTACTGAATGCAGTTGGAAAATATTTCACCAACCATTTAATAAATAAATTTCTCAATATTCAATTTAAGAGCCGTTTAAAGACGTGCTACAAAATTTAATAAAAATATAGAATTTATAAACCCTTTAGAAGTTCTATTGGAGTGTTCCTTGGTGTATTTGGTTTTGTTATTGGCGTACGTGATGTTGGTTTTGTAATGCCCATTTTGAGCTTGGCTGTGGTTCAAGAAACTCACAAGTGACACTTACGTGAAAGATAAATGCGAACGTAACTTTTGCCATCAAATGTTGCCAATCTAAACGGCAAAGAGAGTTGTGCCCCACAAGTCGCACAGTGGGTGGGTAACGAAAATTTTCGAATAAAATTGAAGAGTTACTTGCAATAGGCAAGACTTTTTTTTTTTTGAGCAAAGTTTTTTAATGGAACTTGTAAGCGAAGTGAAAGTATAAAAATGTGTTTAAGTTGTTAGTAGTGCTGGAGAAAACATCGATGTTCGAAGTTTAAAATCTCTATATATTGATGTTGGCCAACAGACATGTTTTCCAGCACTACTAAACACTCATTTGATGAGTGCAGATGTGCTGGAGAAACTTTAAACTTAGATCATCAATGTTTTCTCTAGCATTAATAGTTAGTATTCAGTGGAGATCATTTATTTGGAAATTTATATTATTTGTTCCAAAAAAAAAGAATAAGTGGAAGCATTTTCATACCTGACGTGGGGTCTTCCGAGAGCAACCTAGTTTTTTTTCTTAAACTTGTTTTTGGAATCGCGAAACCATTACCCGTCCAGTAGTGCTGGAAGTATCGATGCATCGATGTATCGAAAATAAAAGTATCGAAAACATCAATGCTGGCCAACATACATATTATATATAGATATTTTTAACTTCGATGCAACGATGCATCGATATAATATCGATGTTTCTACAGCACTACTGAAAAGAAAATAATAGCAGCTATCTACGGGTGTTTTCCATTGTCTAACAAAGTTTTCTTTAATTTTAATAATTCTTTAATAGTTTTATATATTTCACTAATTTTAAGTAAAGCGAACTAATATCGTATTAGGTGCGCAACTAAGTTCTCCTTGTTTTTTTGATGAAAATGTAACTTTATTGTAAAAAAAAATGGTTACCGATGACTCATTCAAAGTAAAGTTCGAATACCTCGACGGTAGAAGTGCTCGTCTTTTGAGGCTATCCACGAATCCACACGTTATGCGATATCTTCATATGAGTGGAACTGCTAATCAGCCAGACCATGTGCCATCGAGCGGAACCAGTAATAATCGGACGGCGCAATATCTGGGGAATACAGCGGGTGGGGTAGGACTTCCCATTTGAGCGTTCCCAAGTAGGTTTTAACAGGATTGGCAATGTGAGGCCGAGCGTTGTCATGCAGTAAAATCACTTTTTCGTGCCTCTGCTCGTATTGTGGCCGTTTTTCTCGCAATGCTCGGCTCAATCGCATCCATTGAGTTCGATACCGTTCCCCAGTGATGGTGTCGCCTTGTTTCAACAGCTCATAATAAACAACACCGACCTGGTCCCACCAAATGCACAGCATAGCCTTCGCAGCGTGAATATTCGGCCGAGCCAGTGACGTGGAAGCATGACCGGGTTGTCCCCAAGATTTTTTCCTCTTTGGGTTGCTGTAATGAATCCATTTTTCATCACCCGTCACGATGCGATGAAGAAAACTCTTCCTTCTTTGTCTCTGGAGCAGTTGTTCACAGGCGAAAAAACGACGCTCAACGTCCCTTGGTTTCAAATCATAAAGAACCCAAGTTCCTTGCTTTTGAATCATTCCCAACGCATGCAATCGTTTGGAAATGGCTTGGCGGGTAACTCCTAATGCTGAAGCAAGCTCTTCTTGCGTTTGGCACGAATCCTCATCGAGCAATGCCTCCAATTCAGCGTCTTCGAAGGTTCTGGGTCTTCCTTTATGTGGACGGTCGTCAACATCGAAATCACCGTCTTTGAAGCGACGGCACGTTGTTTCGCTTGGAGCAGCATCTCCGTACACTTTTTGGAGCTCTCGATGCGCTTCAGCTGCCGTTTTTTTTCGAACAGAACAAGAAAATCAACACTTCCCGCAAATGATGATTTTTTGGCACAAAACTAGACATTTTCACACAACCACAAGTAAATAATGCAAAAAGAAATTCACTAATGTGCCATAGCAGTTTGCTTATGCTTCGTTTATGAAGTTTTGGGTATGTCAAAATCGACCAGAACTTTCTGCTTAAGCCATCTATTGACAAACAACTTAGTTGCGCACCTAATAATTACAGATTTTTATGTTAAGCTTTTAGTTTTCCCAATGCATTTTGTATACCCTGTACCTATTTGTTTTATATTATATTTATTATTCAGCCGTGCTTCGAAAAACAAAAAAACCAAACCTCACAATTTCATTCGAATTCGTTTTTGCGTGCTCCGAAAAAAATAATTAAAAATAATTTTCAATAAAAAGCTTCCTTTAAGTTGGCATAAATATAATCTAAGCATATGAAAGAATATTTTTTAAATTATTTCAGTATAAATTAAGTGATTCTTTAAACCTTTTTGGGCGATTCGTTTTAATTCCTCTTGCAACAAAACATTCGTTTTCAAACCACATGAAAAATTCGTTTTGGTGGAATTGGGAGCAGCAAACATTCGTTTTCAAAACTAAGGCGAATAAATTTTTGAGCGTTGCAGATCCTAACTGATTTGTAACAAAAAGGAAAGCATTATCTAGGGAATTTATTGAACCATGTCCGTAGGTACGTTCATCAGTATGTCCATCTGAACAACTACATACATACATACTTCTCAGAGAGCTTAGATGCTAGAAAAACGAAATTTTATCAAAAGTTACGCCCTATATGCATGATTTTTTGACACAGGTTAGCGAATTTTTCCGTAGTAGAATATCCTATCCTATAACCTATTTTATTAAGAACTCTATAATGCTTAATCGCTTAAAAATTAAAAATAAAAAATTTCATTTATCGATTATTATTATTTAAGATCTCCCTTCGTATATAATGTATTCACAACAACATTTAGTATGCAGTTTGTTAAAAAAAATTTTTCGATAGGTGGTTTTATTTACAAGATAGAAATTAATTCTAAGTTTTAAAGAGCAACAGAGTCAGGGTGTTATCATCTATCATATATATATATATATATATATTTTAAATATGCTAGTTAAGCCTTTTCATTTGATTCCCAACGCAGCTTCATAAACATTTTTTTTCTCTATTCATGACTCAATGTTACCTAGAGGGTGCCATATTCAGTTTAACGTGACGTCACATAGCTTACAACCTGCGTACAATCACCATGCTTCGAAGAATACCTAAGTTTTTAAATTATAATAGACAGCTAAAAGATTATGAGAGAACAGATGAACATACATAACGTTCCAAACCTTTGGTTTTTCTTTGCCAAGGTCGGTTGAAATAAAAAGACTACCAACGGAACAGGAATCAGCTCTTCCCTCGAAATTTCTTTCAAAGTTACTCTACAGTATTACTAAAAAGAAATCACAGACAATAAGTTATTCTTATTATTGTTGCAACATTAAAAACGTAAACCTGTGTGAATGAAGCGACACTTTTGTGACCTATTATCCCACTGTGCACCATTTGAGCCAAAAAGGCTTCCTATCGAGCTGTCGCTACTTATTACACAGCCGCCAAGGATCCCCCACGTCGAAGTGACATTCAAACATTGAAGTACTGCAGTCTAGGTTGGAGCTCTATTTTTGGTCTTTTACCTATGCCCGTTGTCCGTTGACCACTTTTGCCCAATACACTCGAGATTCAGGCAGGCCAAGTCGAAGTTGCAGCCATCTGGACCATAAATGTAAGAGTCTGGGATAACAGAGACGCAGGATATGGCGGGTATGTGTGTGCTCTGTGTGTTTGTGTGAAATGTTCGACAAAGTCCAAGGCTAAAGGAAGTCACATTTACTTACTGATTTATGTGCACTTCCGTTTTCAGGGTTTTATCTGTTGAGTTTTTGGCGTAATCATTTGAGTCAAAATGTTTTCAAAAGCGACTACCCAACAAAGCTGCCCACTTGGTCGAGACTTTCTCTGTGAGTGTATTAAAGTTGGAGGCAATCCTGTTTTGCCTGATGATAAATTGTAACGAGTTTATCTGCAACGCTAGTCCATTTATTTTACACTACAAAATTATAGTTCTTTAGCGTATTTCAAGAGCTATTTTTTGTTAAACAACCTTTGTATTTAAATAATGTTTCTGGAATGGCATTTGCAATACCTTAGTTTGAGCCATGCCAAAGTCCTGCATATGTAATGCGACAAGCCCTTTAAGAGTGTATTCCAAAAGGGTAAATGTAAATTATTGCAACTTTGCTACCAAAGTATATTAAACTTGAATATACGATTTTTTGAGTAGACTTTAAATCAGAAGCTTTTAGTTTGTTTTTGAGTAAAAGTTTGAAAACAATTTTAAGTTTATTTTTTTTAAAACAAAAAGTTATATGGTAATTGTTCTAATAAAGTTGGACCCCATATAGGGGAGAATTACCTAAGCTGGTTCATTTTCTCCACGTTAACTTAAATATTTTTTATATAAAGACATACTTCCAAAGCATTTATTGTACAATTACTTTAAACCTAATATCTATTTGCTTGCTTGCGCCGTCTAGCTACATTCAACATTTTGTTACTTAATGTCAAGTGCCACCTAGCGACAAAAAATTGAGTCATACGGACAAACTTAATACAAAAATAAATGATGACGATGAGCACGGGGAGAATGACGAAACACATTTTCTTGGCATATGAAAATGTGTGTGTCGTTATATCAAACAAAAATTGCTTTTGGAATTCTGGGTTTTTTTGACTTCGAATTGGTATTCAGCGAAAACAAAAACATATATTAGACATAGATTGGCCTCTTACCATGAAAATAATTAATTTTTTTTTTTTTTGTGTAGTTGTTTATAAAGTAACCTCAAAACACCCAAAAAAAAAAAATGTTTTTCGAGTTCGGTAAAGTAGTTTTATGTTTACACTATAAATGGCTTTCCCACTGTAATCTTTTATATCAAATTATAATGTATTAACTATAATTTTTGACGACTTTTTGAAAAAATATTTT
Organism: Chymomyza costata; assembly: GCA_018150985.1. Taxonomy (NCBI): domain Eukaryota; kingdom Metazoa; phylum Arthropoda; class Insecta; order Diptera; family Drosophilidae; genus Chymomyza; species Chymomyza costata. The sequence goes on from JAECWU010000030.1 coordinate 4,027,560, forward strand.
AAATACAAATTAAAAATAAAAAAATTTTGTTTTTTTTAATATTGTTGCAACAAACCGATTTGAATAAACCATAAAAAATGCTGATTTAAAAAAAAATAAAAAATTTTGCGATATAAAAAAATTTTAAAATTTCCCAAATAACAAATTTTAAATTTTGAAAAAAAATATAAAATTGCTTTATTATTCGTAATATGAAAATATATATATATATATATTTTTTTTTTTTAAATATAAAATTTTATTTTTTCCAAGAAAATTTATTTTAGTTCTTTATAGGGCGGGCTTAATATGTTTACTGAGAGTATAACAGAATTTTGAGATATCCAAACTAAAATCACAAATTCAAAAATGAAACCCATTATCTTCGTGATCTTGATGCCGACCATTACGCTTTAACATTAATTTACCTATCCAATCCTTAATTCGTAATAAAAAAGAACTCTTTCACTGTAGGTGACCCAAAATATCGATAAACTGCAACTGAACACATAGTTGTCCCTAATGGAAAATGAGATATAGATTAGAACTCACGAACTGCAGCCACGACTTTTTTTGCCTATAGTACCCGTGACCCTCTGTTTGTAGGGTATCAAAAAGCTAAATACTCATTTCTTTCACTAAAATAAGACATTTTCATTACAATCCGCTTAACTTTTGCTATACTAAATTCATTAAAATTTTTCATTTTGTAATTTTTATTTGAACATACAAAGGCTACCAAAGTAAACATTCTAAGCTTTGTACAACTAATGAGCCTGGAGTTTATTTACTTATTTTCTATTATGCTTTAATTTAGTTTGCACAAGGCAAAGCATAACAAGGCGTATACGCAATATGTATGCGCATTAAGTATACGTAATGCGAAATGATGCGAATTTAAGCTAGAAGAGAGGGAGTCAATTGGTTTGTTTCATGCGTTGACAAGCTGCTAATTAATATTAAACTCATTTAGTCGTCGGCATTGAAATGCCAAAAGCAGCAGCAAATATTCGATTCGAAGCTGTCCAGCTGCTGACAGTCAGACAGTCTGACACTCACTAACAGAAACAACAGTGGGTCCTGGTCTTTAGTTTTTGTACGTCGTTCTTGTTTTATGTCGCGTTTTATTCAATGTGTGTAATTATTTCACTGCCGCTTGAGCACGAGTGTGAATGAGAGCAAGTTTTTCCATGTAGAGATGGGCACGGGCTTTATTTAAAGGGTCCCGCTCGGCACAAACATGACAAAATTAATAGAAATATAAATATGTTAAGCTTATAAATAGTCGATACATATGTATATCGAAATTCTGTTTTCTTGTATACGCAGCTTTTAATTGTGTGTGGGCCAAAATTAGCCGTAATTTTTTTTAATATTATTAATTAATTTTTTCAAAGCGTACAATAAAGCTCCAAGTCTAATTTGGATTAGAAAAAAATATGTTTTTGAAAAAATATCTATGAACTAATTTGCGGCCAGACATTGAAATTTACGCCGCTTTATTACAGCATCACGCATGACACGAAATTACAGCATCATCACATGCCCATCTCTATTTTCATACATCGTACTAAATAGTTAAGCCCATTATTTAGGATAGCACATAACCTCAAAATACACACAAGCATATACTGACATTGTGCTGATGTGTACGTGTTTGGATGGCTTAATGAGCAGAGAGTTAAACATAAAATAAATAAATTTGTATTAGGCTCAGGCACTGAATATAATTCATACAAATTGTATTAAATTCAAGCAAGTTACATGCAAAACAACTCATTCTGCTATTCATTTAACACATTACGCATACGCACCGTATATCAATGCTAAATGTATGTAATTACAATTGATGCTGATTGCAATTCAGTGCATGCATGAGTGCGAAAACTAATTAAAATGTTTATCAACTTTCCGATTGTCACACCTTTGTTACGTGATTTTGTTTCACCCATTCGCATAATTTGCATTTTACCTGGATTAAGGATGTCTTTGAGTGCAACAACAGCCTCAACTTCCCTTTGTATTTTAATCCAAAGTCATTTGGCGCTATGGCGTTACCTTCACTTTTGATGTGCACACGTTTTACAGCAGCTCCAGCCAGGGTTGCCTTTGACACTTAATAGCTAGTTGCTTTGATGGCCATGAGTGTATTAAGCTTGATGACGTCATAAAATTACATATGCATAATGGCAAAGGGCTATGAAGAAGAGCTTTACAGTGATAGTTTATGTTGAAAGTAAATATATACGAGTTTATATTTTCATTTATGTTCGAAGCTTTCATTTATATTTTGAAGAATAAATTTCGTCTAGAACGTTAAAGATATCTGGCATTTAACGTCCCAAGACAAGGATCTGAAGTGCGCTGCCATCGGCACACGAGTCATAGGAAATACAGGAACGGCATATGTATTCGGAAAACTTTTGTCGAAGAGTTTTCTTTGTCAAAATTGAAAGTTGTGTCGTTCAAGGCATTGAATAAGCTACATTATATCAACATTTTAGATCGATACAAAGATTTTTTGTCAGGTAGACTGATCTCCCAAAATTGCGATCCTATCATTCAAAGTTGTTTTTTTATTTACCTATAGCTGGATATTGAAAGAAGGATCTCGACTATACGCGTTTCTGCTGTTTATATACAAAAATATAATAGCTAGTATTACCAACATAGTATTAGTTCTACTTATTTATGCACTCTTTTTTTTTATTCCAATCTAATTCATTTAATGCTCTCAAATCAACTGCTACAAAATAAAAGGAAATAAAGTTGCATAAAAGTTGCACCAAGCGGCATTTCAACTTCAATTCGCTTATTCAATAAATAGCTGGCTGGATGCTTGTGTCAGAAGATGCACGCATCCGCAGCAAACGGCAGAGGGATTCAATTCTACTGACCAATCAATCACCTAAGCTGCTACAGCAATGCAATGCAGTGGATGATAGCAACCCAATACGGGTTGCAGTAGATATTTTTTCTTGACTTCATCTTGACGAGTGAAGCTTACTCGTTATTATTATATTTTTTTTTTTTATTCTTGAGTTTTTCTAATCTTACTATTGCGAGAACTGAACCCACCTCCCTGCCAGATCCCATAGTCACTTCCTTGTGCTCTGCTGCAGTTCTTGATTCAACAGCAATTCACTTAACTTACTCAAGTCGTTGTCGGCATAACTTCCGCACTGCATTCCAAAGCGACAACCTACCCCACCGCGCCCTACATCCGCATGAATCCTTAACCCACAATTCAGTCTCGCCGACGTTGAGGACTGCGCTTAGTGTCTTAATGCTAAAGCTCACACATTTTATACGATTTTGCTTCTTTTTTTTTATTTTTCTATATACATTTCGAAATCCTTTAGTTCATGCATTTGTACGCTTTATTTACAACTGGAAAGGATGCGCATAGGGCTGTGGCCGTTGGGGTGCCCAGCCTCACTCTCTGTGTAAACTACAATATGAAATGAAAACGCATGAATGTTGAAAAATATTTACAATTTACAAGTAGAGACAACACAACTCACTTTCATACTTTTGTCTCTATGCGTCTCTAGGAGTTTTGTTGATGGGCTCTGGTAAATAAAGCGCTGGAAATCTGAGCTTGTTTGAGTTATGGCTATCAAAATGTGTGTTCTGGTGAAACAATTCTCTTAAGTAATCCAAACTAAAGCTTCAATAGTATTTGCTGTATTTATATTAATCTGAAGGAATTCGTTTTCTTAGAAAACTAAATGAAATTGGCCAAAAATGGCACAGTATATAAGAAACAGCTGAGCCAGAATTTTTTATTAACAACTCAAGTTTAAGAGATATTGGTATGACTTGATCATAAAAATGCAAAGATGAGTTAATATTCGTTGTATAAAATTGCAAGTTTTGTTCTGATGCAATATTATATACCGCGCATATTATGATATAAAAACTTGAGTGTGGTTCTAAATTGATTAAGATAAGTTTTATAAATCTGCTAAAGTGGCTTTTAAGGACCTGCGTAGATCTAGTTGATTAAAATTTGGCTTTGTGATGGTCAACTTGATGTAACTCATCAAAAAAAAACAACTTCAGTGACAGAGGCTGATTCGGTCATTCTTACACTTATAAGAAAACTGAAATCAATAAAAATAAATAAGGGTATTCACGCTTGCTGTTGAGCTGAGGACTTTTACAGCAACAAAATGCACTGAGCTGAGTTTTAGCTTTCAACTCAACATTTCCGTGACCTAAACCATACTCTGCTTTTTAGCAGTTTAGTTATTGAGAAAATGTTGCAAAATACACTGTTTGTGACATTTTCATTTAAAGTAAGCAAAGTAATTATAAATCAAATTGATTAAAATTACAAAATAAAAAGAGTAAGTCTTGTGTAAATTGACAACTAAGCAAAATAAAGTTAAAACTTACAAAATTAGGAAAGAAGAAGCACAAACTCAACAACTCAACTCATAAACTAAACCAAAAGGGATTCACGCTTAAGCCTGTTGTGTTTTTGCACAACTTTGCAACACCTCAACGCAGCATCGACCCTGAATACCCTCAATTTATTTTTAAAAATGTTCACAAATAAAAATACATTCGGATGACAAAATAAAATATATTTTATAAAAAAAAAATTTTATATGCATATATACTTTTTGATAAACCGGATAATAATTTTGAGTATGCAGAATTTTGCAAACTTTTTTTTTTTTAGGTTAGGTTAAGTCTTCGATTTAACATATGGATTTCATACACTCAGAAAAAGAGCCGATCTTAATTTAAGATCAACTTTGCTCAAAAGTAGATAGTTTCATTTCATAAGCATGTTTTGTTCTATTTTTTTCTTAAATTGATAAAAAAATATTCTCCATCTCAACAGTAAGACATTAAACAGCCTTACAATGAGTACCTTATAGATATAGATATTTTGAACACTCTGAAATTTGGAATTTCTGTTTGACATCACAAATTCTTGTTTTAAGGCAGGAAGGTTAAAAAACGAGTTATTTTGGATGTTATCGATTTTAATCGGTACTGTTACAAGACAGCGTGGAGTGCAAAAAAAGCTGAGGTGGAAAGGTTCGCAAGTACCACTTCCAAGACTATTAAAATGAAATACCAAATTTTAAAGGAGATGCAAAAGTTTGCATAATTTTCCGGAATACTTCGATTGAGTGATGCCTAATTAATGAAAAGATTAAAAGAAGCGGAAAGGGGCAGAAAAGGATCAATAACATTTCTAGTCATCTAAGTCTCTCCTATTGCAGAACAATTTTGAGGATTCGACAAAAGTAGCCAGATACGCTATTATGGCACATTAGCCAGATTGCCCAGGTCTTCAAAGAATAGTTTACCCAGATGCTGGGTTCGTCTTCTTAGAAGCGCCGGGCAGTCGCATAGCAAGTGTTGGATGCTTTCTGGCTTCTACTTCTTCTGTGTATGCACAAAAAAGTTCAACTAAATTTAAATTTAATTCACAAAGTATATATGTATTGGGTTGTTCACTAAGTAATTTCGTTTGTTTTTAGTGCAATGTAAACACGATTTTTTTTATTGTGTAAAACATTTTATGAAATTATATATTCTCTATTTTGATCCAATACCTTTTGCCATCTTTCGGGCAAGAGATTGATTCCACGCTCATACAATTTTTGATCCTTGCAGGCAAAAAACCGGTCCAAGTGATTTTTGACGTCCTGATTTGAGGTGCAGGTTCTCCCATCCCAAAAATTTTGCAGAGACCGGAACAAGTGATAGTCCGAAGGTGCCATGTCTGGAGAATATGGTGGGTGTGGTAGCACATCCCATTCAAGCTCCAAAAGCATTTGGCGAGTCATCAAACTTGTATGAGGTCTCGCATTATTCTGGTGGAACACTACACCCTTTCTATTGATCAATTCTGGCCTCTTCTGTTTGAGTGCAACACTCAATTCGTCCAGCTGATCACAATGCACTTCAGAATTAATCGTGGTATTGTCTGGCAAAAGTTTAAAATAAACGATCCCTTTGAAATCCCACCAAACAGACAACATATCCTTTTTTTGATGACTATCGGCCTTCGAAGTGGTTTGAGCTGGTTCATCCTTTTTAGACCATAATCTCTTGCGCTTTACATTCTTGTAAACAACCCACTTTTCGTCGCCAGTAAAAATACGCTTCAAAAATGGATCATTTCTTTGACGTTTGATAAGCAAATCACAGCCGTTAATGCGACGAACAAATTTCGTTCTGTAAGAACATGAGAAACCCATATTTCAAGCTTCGAAATTAATCCTAGACGTTTCATGTGCTTGTGAACGGTTGCGTTAGACAAATTTAATCTTTCAGCAATCTCTCGAGTTGTTATTCGACGATTTGCATCGACCAACGACTTTATTTTATCCACATCGGCTTCAAGAGGCCTTCCAGGACGTGGTGCATCCTCAAGATTGAAATTGCCGGAACGAAATTTTGCAAGCCAATTTTGGCATTGGCGTTCGGTCAACACATCTTCTCCGTACACATCACAAAATTTTCGCCTTGCATGAACTGCATTTTTACCTTTATCGTAGTAAAACAGTAAAATATGCCGAAAATGTTGTTTTCGATCTTCCATCTTCGATAGGGCACATAACAAAAACAAAATTTAACAAAATTTTTTACAAAAAAGCCTTACTATATCAGCTGTTCAAATATATAAAGGTGAAGCGGTTAAGTGTGAAGTTGGCTGCGAAAAAATTCAATAAGATCAGACGAAATTACTTAGTGAAAGACCCAATAGTTCTAAAGCGTTAATGGTCAAAGATTTAAATAGTTTTTCTTACATCTTTAACCAAGAAACACCTTGCTAACAAGATGTTAATTGAACCAATTTTAAAGTTATTGACTTGTGTGTTTAAAGTGTTAAGTGTTGGCCATCTGAGAAAAGTGTATGCAAATGGCTTACTCCAATTAAGTTAAGACACGCTTGACCAACTTCAGTGTCAAACTAGTGCTTAACAAGTAAAGAACGGACGGATGAGGGCCATGAAAACATTTTTCATTTGCCGTTTAATACTTCCAGTGCTGCAACTGCAAGTGGTTTTATGTGGCAGTGAGCATCTGAAACGCCTTAGACGTTCTCTTATCTTTCCGGAAAAAGCACCTACGATAATGCAGATTATTGGTGGCATAGGCATACCAGTTGATGATCTTGATTTTGAGTCCATTACCTCGGGCTATGTGCTAAAAACCGGATATTTTCTACCCATCAATGCAAGTGAGCTAACGCAGGTGTATCTGCGACCACAACCCATAACAGGACGTAGGAACAAGGATAACATTGAATTACCTCAAGTGACTGCATATAATTATGCTGCAATTTATCGTTGGATCGTCTATGGTGCTCTGGAGACAGTGTTGAAAAATGTGGGTCTACCAGGCCGTAGCTGCATGCTGCGTGTCATTTGCGAACATGCCGCACTGCCTCTAAGTCATGAAAGCGGACTTTTGGCGGAGATGCTGCATATTATACTCACTCCATCGAGTTCTAGGGATTCGCTGGAAAAAAAAACAAATCGTATCTATCGAGTCGCAGAGCGTCGCGGGCGACGTGGTAGAGATTGTGCTGCTGCCTATGGCAAAATGTGTCAAAAGTCACCAATTGATATGATTTCAGTGATATTTAAAGTTAAGGATTAAATTATTGAAATATTTATATTTTAACTGTTACAACAGCTCTTCAAAATTGTGGACTTTCTAAAAATATTTTTTTTGGTTATTGTAGTGAGAGAAAGAGAAAATGTTCACAACTTTTTTTGTATCTCTTTTGTAGAATACGCACAGTGGGTTAGATATTGTTTATCCCGTTTAAAATTTGTTTTGTGATTTTCAGAAGGAGGATTTAAAGTAAGCTTTCAGTAACTCTCAGAAATGTAGCCTAAGTTCTGTTATGCTTGTTTATAATGTGGGATATATAATTTTTTTATTCAGTGCTTACTAGATTAAGTGAAAAATATACTTATATATTATTATTATATTATTACTTAATACTACTTAATACTTTATAATTACCATATATATTAGTTATTTGGTCAATACTACTGCTATGAGTTATGAAACTGCAACTCTATTTGTTGTTCAATGTCAGGCGGGTTAATTTGTCTGACAGAATTTAGGGATTGGCAACGGAGGCATGAAGATGCCAGACCACACTGTGACTACTACCTCGAATATGGATATAAACAAGTATATCTTATTTAACAGTCAACCGTGACTTCCTATTGATGAAAAGATTTTTTGTAAAATTCTCTAAAGGGCATAAATTTAATCAATAGCTTTGCTCACATGGTAATTAAAATTTTCTTCTCTGTTTAAAATAATTCATAAGTAGGACACCTTTTACTTCGATTTAAAGCTGTGTGACTATTTTTGCAGCTTTGGGATACTAGTGCTAGAGAAAACATCGATGATCGAAGTTTAAAATCTCTATATATCGATGTTGGCCAACAGAGATGTTTCTCCAGCACTTCTGCACTCATCAAATGGGTGTTTAGTAGTGCTGGAGAAACATCTCTGTTGGCCAACATCGATATATAAATATTTTAAACTTCGATTATCGATGTTTTCTCCAGCACTAACCTGTACCATCTTCCCGAACAAAACAATTAATGAACCGATTTTTATGAAATCGCCATAGCATCATCTTCTCTCTCTCTCAATTCCTGTTATCCCCAGTGGGACATAGGGCCTCTACAAAACGTTTCCATCGGATACGATCCTTCGCGATGACCTTGACCTCCTTAAAAGATTTCCCTGTAGACCTAAGCTCCTTCTCGAGTGTCCGCTTCCACGTGCATCTAGGACGTCCTTTCTTTCTGCTACCTTGCGGGTTCCATTCGAACGCTTGTTTGCATAGTTCTGAGGGATCTTTACGAAGGGTATGGCCAATCCATCTCCACTTTCTCTGCTTTATTTCTGTCGGTATGGGTAACTGCTTGCATTTCGCCCTAAGGTCTGTGTTGGTGATTGTTTTGGGCCACCAAATCCGCAACAAACGTCTTAAGCATTTATTGACAAAGACTTGCAGTTTGTTTGCGAGCAAGTCCGTCATGAGCCAGGTTTCATATCCATACAAAAGAATCGATTTGACGTTAGAGTTGAAGACACGCAGCTTTGTAAGTATGGAAATCGATGCGGGGTTCCATATTTTATATAGCTGAGCAAACGTACTGCGAGCTTTAGCGATTCTATTTTGTATGTCGTCTGCGGCACCTCCATCTGTAGAAATAACACTGCCCAGATAGGTGAAGCTGTTCACATTTTGGATGGTGGAATTTGCCACGTTAAAACTGTTACTCAGATCCGCCACATTTACTTTAAGTGATTTAGTTTTTTCAGCATTTATCTTTAAACCGACTTTTTTGGATTCTTCCACCAGATCATCAAGCTTTTTCTGTATGTCAGAATGCTTCGATGACATTAGGCAAATGTCATCGGCGTAATCAAGGTCTTCAAGGCGATTGCTGAGATTCCATTGAATGCCTGTGCGGCATTCGTCTACAGATCTTGTAAGAACATCATCCAGAACGATAAGGAAAAGCACGGGAGAAATCAGGCATCCTTGTCGAACGCCAGATATAGGGTAAAAAGTGGACGACAGGCTTCCATTATGTTGAACCCTGTATTTGAAGCCCCCATACTGGGCTTTAATTAGCCTAATAATTTTCGGCGCAATACCTCGACGATATAGGGCGTCCCATATGCATCCTCTATGAATGCTGTCGAAAGCGGTGCTGTAGTCTACGAAGACGAGGTGTAAGGCGGCCCTTCATTCTGCCGACTGCTCCACAATTATTCTTAGCGTGTTAATTTGATCGACACAAGCACGGTTTGGCCGGAACCCTGCTTGTTGCCTGCGCATAGCTGTGTCAAGTTTTTTGTTTATGCGGTTTAGAAGTATCCTTGTAAGCACTTTCGACGGAATAGACAGCAGCATGATTCCCCTATAATTTCGGCATTCGCTGAGGTCTCCCTTTTTTGGCACAGTAACTAAAACTCCTTGTAACCAATCATCCGGCAATTTTTCCTCTTCCCATATTTAAGCAAAAATTGGTTGAAGTATGTTAGCGGTAATTGAGGGACAGGCTTTAAGCATTTCTGCTGTGACTCTGTCATACCCAGCTGACTTATTATTTTTTAAGGTCGAATTCGCATCATCTTAGTTATTCAAAAAAGTTTTGATTGCCGAAGTAGCGATAGCTTCATAAATAAAAGAATAAAAAGCTCTTCAAAAATGTTTCCCACCAATCGTTCCAATGGCGGGGGAAGTCAAAAATCTGTTGTATGCCGAACTGAGTAAATAAAAAAAACTTTTTTCTGAGATGTGCTATCCATGGTAAAAAAAAAAAAAAAAAATTATTTCCCTTGAACTACCAAGCGTTCTAGATCTAAACTTTGGATGCTTTAGCTTTTATCAACTATTAAAACTAGGCGCTCATAACTAAATGACCGTCGCGCTGAACGTACTTAAGGAAACATTGGGGGGGAGCCTCCGACAACTACTTCACTTCATTATACACTTTGTCGATTTGCATAAATCTAATATACTCCTTGTAAGCTAAGCTATCAATATGCAAAGTTACACAGCCACATGGCCTTTGGAACATAAATTATTGGTACTTACAATTATAGAGATTTTTATGAGCAGTCATTTCTTTCTGGTATACTCTTTCATTTTTCAAGAAACATCACTGAAAGATAGACTTTATTAACAAGATGTTAATTGAACTGATTTTAATACTATTGACTTGGGTAAACAAGGTGTTAAATGTTTGCCACTTGAAGAAAGTGAACGAGTCTTATTCCAATTAAGCTGAGAAATGTTGCTTGACTAGCTTTGCCATAGCAATATTGAATCAGTTACACGCCGGCTCTCAACACGTTAAGAACTCATGCAGAACCATGAGATACTCGATCGTTTGGCTTTTCATGTTGCCGCTGCTGCAGCTGCAACTTGTTCTATGTGTTAACCCGCACTTAAAACGTCTGAGCCGATCACTACTCTTTCCGGAAACGGCACCCACGCGCCTGCAGTTTATTGGTGGCATAGGTATACCTGTTGAAGATTTGCACTTTGAGTCCATAACCTCGGGCTATGTGCTAAAAACTGAGTACTTTCTACCCATCAATGCCAGTGAGATAACGCATATTTATCTGCGACCCCAAGCTATTACGGGACGTCAGAGCGAGCATAATGATTTTAGCAATGAATCAAGTCCATTGACTGCATATGATTATGCAGCTATTTATCGCTGGGTCGTTTATCGCGCCGTAGAAATGGTTTTGGAAAATGCGGGTCTACCTGGACGTAACTGCATGATGCGAGCCATTTGCGAACATGCAGCACTGCCTCTAAGCCATGAAAGCGGACTTTTGGCGGAGATACTGCACATTATACTCACTCCATCGAGTTCCAGAGATTCGCTGGAAAAAGCAACGGATCATGTCTATCAAGCGGCGGAACGTTTTGGGCGCCGTGGTGGAAATTGTGCAGCTGCTTTTGCCAAAAAGTGCCAAGAATCACCCATGGACATGATCTCAGTTTTATGGCAAGTTAATGGTTGACTAAAAGAAAATAAATTTCAAAAATGTTAAAGTGCTTTGTTTTAATTTTTAATACACTGTAAATATAGAGTTCAGGGTTCACTAACATAGCTTGTTAATATATATGTGTCAGGCAGCGGGAGGCGTGGAAGACCATAAGTATACCAAATTTATACATTGAGCCTATATTTTGGAAACCACAAGACACAAAATTTGAATCACTTTTCAGACGTTACATTAAAGCCCTGCCGTACTGTGGACCACGTATTCGAAATCAAGAGAATGATCAGACTCGATATACTCATGTGCGTCTTTCCGCCTGTCTGTTTGTATGAAAGCATAGCTCTAAGAGCTGGAGGGATTTAGGGAACCCAGACTTTCGAACTAGATCGCATATAATGTCACAGGAGACAAGTTCATTTTATTTTCTTGATTTCGGAGCTACATTTGCTAGCTGAGCATCTCGAAAAAAGCCGAAAGTTTTTATTTTTATTCATTTGTTTATGAACATATCGTTTGTTGTACCAAATTTTAGAAAAAACCGCTGACTATATCATATATAGAATGGATCGATTAAAAAAAAAAATCTTTTTTTAGTTCGTTTGGTTTTTGATATTTATGAAGATAAGTTAGAGGGCTTAATTTTGGTTTTAAAAAAAAAATGTTTTTCACTTTTTATTTAATTCTGACTTAGCTACATATTTAAGAATATATATTTTTTTTAAGCCAACACAAATTAAGTTTAAGTTTAACAATATGCTTTATGTTTTTAACATGTGTTTTGGCTAGCCCCCAAAATTTATAGAGTAAAGGCCCATACGCAGCATGCAAAAATTCCCTTTTTTGGGATTTTTTTTTATATGAAGTTTTGACATTTCGTGCGGAATTTTTGCATGGGCCTTTAGATGTAAAAATCTTTTCAGCTAAAGGCCCATACGCAGCATGTAAAAATTCCGCACGAAGTGTCAAAACTTCATATAAAAGAAATATCCCAAAAAAGGGAATTTTTTTGTATATTAGCAATATTAAGACAGCAATATTTATTAAAGCTATGTATCAAAATTTGAAGTGTATTATTGTTGCTTCGTAGTCAAGGAAATTAAATTCAAAAACCTTGGTCCAAAAAACCATATTATTAAATAAAATTTTCATATTTTTTTATAAAATTGTATTATTTTTTTAAGTTACTTGCTTAAATATGTCAATAACCTTTTTTTAAATACGCCATTTGTATTCCCCTTTTTTTTTCTACTGTAAGTAAAAATCAAATCGATTTGTGCAAAAATTTAAAAAATAAAACGAAAATTTTTGTAATGCTTTTCTTGCAGTTTTTAATGAATAAAAATTGTTTATAAAATATAAAATGAAACTGACATAATTTGGCTTAAAAAAGAATAAGCGGAAGGAACTTCGTTTCTGACGTTGGCACCTCACCCCCCATACCTTCGACTAACTTGTTTTCCATGTAGTTCTCAGTAACTTACTTACCTCTTTCTGATTTCCGTACTTAGCCATGTTACATATCAATAAATTTTGGCCAAAATAAGCGCCGGAATGCACCCAGCAGCAGTTGGTAATAAAACTTTACACAATACCAACGAGTAACAAGCATATGAAAACATATAGGGCCAAAAACTTTTACACCAACTCTGGAACTTGGAGTGCAAGTGTAACATTTTACGAGTATGTGGCTCGTTAAAAGCCACAAGTTCAGACAGCGATTGCCCAAGGAGCACCCGCTGGGAGAACCTCAAGGATGACTCTGTTGGTGGCACAGTGGGGCGTGCAAAGTACTTATAAGTATGTGAAAATGCAAATTCGAATTTAAATAACATGAAGTATGCAGTGATTACACAAACAAGCATTTACACACACAATTTGAATTTATTTGCACATGCATGGAAAACTTTGGAAATCAATTACATTGACAAACTGACATAGGGCATAAATGTTCATAATTGAAAGAAGCACTTAGAAAAAAACGGAGTTTAATAAGTTGATAAACATTGCAGTTGACAACATTGCGTATGAGTGATAAGATTGCTATTTACCAAGATTTGTTACTACTGCAACTTTCTGCAATTGGTAGAAGCAGGCGCATCTTGACCTCATAGTGTCTTACAATTGCCTCGTTAGTATGCCAACATGCATGCAAATTCCTTACAAAAAAACTTTTTAGAGTTCCTTCGCTGGGTATGCGGATTTAACCCACAGCGCCTCCAACGTCTGCTAAATGAATGCATCTTATTTATGCTTATTTAGTTAGGCTAAGCTGTTGAAGACGCCAACAGTTTGGGGATTGGAGGCTAGGGAGCCGAGACTGTGCCCTGCATGGCTGAGTGCTTGTAATGAGTTAAAATGTTATGCAAACGACGGCAACATGTCTGCTGGAAATGTGTGCACCACATAAACAAAACACTCAAAATGTGTGCCGGGGACAAGCTGCAATTTTCGTGTTTACCAAATGGGATGAAGCTGCTCTGCCGCGACTCTGCTGCTCCACTTAGTTTGAGTGGCATTCAAGTACTATTTCAAGCGAACTTAAAAACATTTTGCATTTTAAAGAGTATACCATCAAAGGAATACTTAAAGACAGTATCGCGGCAATTTAAGGATTAATGTCTAAAACTTAGATTTCACTATACAGATGAGGAAAATCCTGGATATTTATATTATGTAGCCATTTGTTTTTTGCCATGTCCCTACATAAGTCTGTGCGCATGAACAGCTAGGTGTTTTAAGAAATCTGAAGACACCGAGTTTTACGCAAAGATGCGTAACCCAGTGAACGAATTTCGCGATTTATAACTACACCGAAATGCCATAAAAACTTCTTAATCTTAGAAATGATAAGAGCTAGCAAAAATACAGTGAACGATAAAGTCAGACGTCGCTGACTTTGGGATACCCTACATTATTAAGAGCAAACGAAAAAACACCACAAGTGCTAAACCGATTTAAATTAACTTTGATGATCAAAAAAACCATCCTAAATAGAATTTCCAGCCATAATTTTCAAAATTAATCTTTTTGAATGAAAATACAAGCTTGGCCTTTCAAGGTTTACCAAAGAAAGCTTTTGCTTCGAGTATGTGATGATTAATTTACTGTCATTCTCAGATACCAACTATGCGAAAGACTTTGAGATGAAAATTGGCGTAATATTTAGGAAGTCCAAAAATGACCGAACTTGCAACGAAAACTATGCCAGGAAAACGTTTGTTCGGCAGATCGAGCCCATAAGGCGAATCACATTCAATTTAATACAAGGCTTGGGTACTTCCAAAAACTTTCGAATGCCAAAGATTTCGATATTGAAAAAACAAAAGAATTATTTTAAAACTTTTGTTATGGCCTGTATCCTGCGGTATGGGCTTCATATAGCTTGTGCTTAGGCGTAGGAGAACGTCTAGACCCCCAAAGTTATCCCTGTCCCTGTTAAGTTTCTCTGAATGCTTGCATCTGTAAGAGCCAGAGTCCAAATGGACTCCTTGACATTTGGACTCCTGCTGCCACATTCTTATCCACCCACTAATTTCGCAGTGCTATACTTTCTAAAATTTGAAAGCTACAGCTTAGGTAAGTATGTGTAATATGGGGGAAATAGAATAATCCTTCAAAAAACCAACCATAAGAGTAGCTCAGTTCGTAGAGTGTGAACCCAACTTGACTTGAGAATTAAAGTTTCGTTAATTAATAAATCACAATTTTTTTGTTTTTTACTTTATTTGCAGTTTATTTGTCACCAAAAGCAGCAATAACATAAAATAAACGTTTAAGTTCCATTATGCGTGGAGACGCCATTTTAAATGACTTTGCCTGTGAATCCCGTTAACACAAGGTGCAGCTGCAGATCAAAAAGCCAAAAACTCACCGGGCGGAACCTCTTAGTTTAACTTTTCAATAGCATATGAAGATTGGGGTACTTTCCAAAGTGTCAAAAGTCTGCGCTAATAACAAAGAAATTCCCCACAGAAGTTAACGCATACAGGCCAATCAGTTTTCTCCCTGACGCTGGTAAAATTGTGGAAAGGATGCTTCAGGTCGAAAACGTGTCGCACACAACTTCAAAGTGAAATAATTTCACCGTATTGCCAACCTTTTCTCAAATGCCATGGAGCATAAATATATTCAGGGCTGTATTCAAGGACTTTCGTCAAGTCTTCGACAGGGTATGGCATGATGGCCTACTCTGCAAATTAAAGACTCCCTAAACTTTACAACTAGTTACTTTGGTGTCATTTTCAAGCCTACTAGGTTACGTATGGGTCATTAGACAAAGATATGCCCACGTCCAGGGAAGTTACAAGCGTTGATGAGAGTAATGTTCTTATAGCTACCAAGGCTGATGCCACTGCAGAACTGACTAAAAGCTCAGAAACAGATACTGCCACGGAGTGAATTGTGTGAATTCCAAAAGTGGGCCTTAGATTGGAACAGTGTCAAGAATGGCAAAAAATGCGCATACATCGCATATGACAAAAGTATTATGATGTTGGGCTCCACTGCCCGGCTCACAAATACCTGGGTTCATGTGACTGTGGTGCTGCGATCCGTTTGTTGCTCCCATCAATAAAAATAAACTGTTTTTTCCCAATAAGGCCCAATTTGGAACTACACGCTACATAATAAAGGGAACGCCTTGAGTTACAGCCAAATTCACAAACGGGGCTGGGAACCTTGAGAGGAGCTAAAAGATCCAAAGCATCTGCCTAAGGGAACCCTCTTTTCGATTGTATTAAATAAAATTGATGTACTATATATAGTATTCATAAATGTTGTTCGTAAATATTTATACGTATATCTAAATATTATGTAATTGTTTGTTTGTACATAAAACCCTTTGCTCATAATTCGTTTTGTTTCTCATTTTATGTGAATTTGAATTAACGACGATTTAGGTACGAAACTTTTGAATGACTCTATATAAAATATTTATTTATTTATATAATATTTAAAAATAAAATTAATAAAAAACTAGGTAGCAAGTGGCCGAAAATAATTTGTTTTTTAAAATTTAGCAACTAAAAGTATGCTTTACTTTTTTCAAAACAGGCTTTTTTTTTTTTTTTTTATATATATTTTTATTTCTTTTTTTTTAACATTTTCTTTTTTTTTTTCATTATAAAAAAGTTTGTATATCATTTAATAAAGCTAGTTCCCTACTACCAATCATGGCAGCTTAACCTAGATGTACATAAAAAAAATAAAATAAAAACCAATTATAATTTAAGGGTTCTACATACGAAAAAAATAACAAATAATAATAATAATAATAATAATAATAATAATAATAATAATAATAATAATAATAATAATAATAATAATAATAATAATAATAATAATAATAATAATAATAATAATAATAATAATAATAATAATAATAATAATAATAATAATAATAATAATAATAATAATAATAATAATAATAATAATAATAATAATAATAATAATAATAATAATAATAATAATAATAATAATAATAATAATAATAATAATAATAATAATAATAATAATAATAATAATAATAATAATAATAATAATAATAAAGCCGCAAGGGCATCTCTATGAGATGACGGGTGTTGACAAGCCCGCGGTCCCTAGTCAACCGTCAGTAGCAGGCCAACCACCTCACTGACGAGAATCACGGTTCCTGTATTAAGAAGCCAAGCCTCGGACGAGCGCCGTTACGATCGGGTACGGCGTGGGAATGTACAGCCCGATCATGATGCCGACCGGATAAATAGCCCCCAACAAGCTCAAAATGTTTTATCGGGACAACCGATAACCACAAGAGCCGGACTCCCTCGACAACGCATGAGATGGACAAATGATATGAATATAAATCTCATGCGATGTTACTACAAAGCAACTAAGTTAGAAAATATTCAAATAGGATACAGAGAAGAGCTTCACATATTATTTACCGAAATGTATCCACAATACTCCCATCTTTCCCTACAACGACTAGCAGATCAAAAAAGAACAATTTTAACAAATAATCGACTAACAGCCATGCAATTAGAACACATCAAATCCGAAATAGCTATAGAACTCAATAACTTAGATAACGTCAATACTTCTCCAGTAGACCCAGCACCTGAAACAATCCAACCGGATATAGGAGCCGCAAATACTCCACAAACTAATAACAGCCAAAACAACACAAACGAATTACAACCCACAACACATCAAACAAATACGGCAAACTGCATAACAGCGAACACACTACTAGAACATCTACGTGAACAAATAACCGCAAACATAGCTCAATGGGAAGGAATAGATCCAAACAAACGCCCATTTTTGCCAAAATTAAAAATAAACAAATCTATTCTAACCAAGATAGACATAATAAATAAACAAATTCTTCCAACACTAATCAATGAACAAACAACGATCTCAGACTTACATCTTACAGTATACGCAATAGCTCAAACAACACTGGCACTCAATAATCAAAATGCGCAAAACACCAATCAGCCTCGCCAATTCAAAAAGCCAAAGTGGATGATCAGAATTGAAGGCAAAATAAATACTCTTCGAAAAGAGTTGGGCAGGCTGACACAATATATGAATGGCAATAGAACAAAAAAACTTCTGAGACACATAACCACACTCCAAGCATTACACGAGGTACCCATAGAAGAAATAACAGACGTTAAGAAACAAAAACTCAAAGTATACGCAGCGAGGCTAAAACGTTACAAGGAATCATACCAAAGACAACAAGACAATAAAACATTTCAGAATAATGAAAAATCATTTTATAAAAAATTAACAGCAACAAACACAGCAACAGATATTACGACCCCCTCGAAAACAGAAATCACAAAATACTGGCAAGATATATGGAGCAAATCAGTCGAACACAACCCGCATGCGAAATGGCTACAGCAAGAAGAACTTAGCCAAGCCCATATACAAACCCAACAAGATTACCTAATAACGTTACAGGAAACAATAGAAACAATAAAAAAAACCCATAATTGGAAATGCCCAGGATTAGACAATATACACAACTTCTGGTACAAAAAACTAACCACAATACACTCACATATCACACGATCAATAAACCAAATCATCGAAAACCCTATCACTATACCCAAATTATTAACCATTGGAAAAACGTTTATTCAACCAAAAAATAACGACACCTCAAACCCCGCAAACTATAGACCAATCACATGCCTAGCAACTCTGTATAAAATAATCACCGCTACTATCAGCAACAAAATAGACTACCACCTAACACAACAAAATATCATCACAAATGAACAAAAAGGATGCACAAAACATAGCCAAGGATGTAAAGAGCAATTAATTATAGACACAGTAATAACAAGACAAGCAACATTAAAAAACAGAAACCTCCACACCTGCTATATAGACTATAAAAAAGCATTCGATTCCGTCCCACACAGTTGGCTTCTTAAAGTCCTTGAAATCTACAAAATACATCCAAAATTTATAAGCCTACTTAAACACCTTACTGAGAACTGGAAAACAACGATTAACCTCCTAACACCACAAAATATCGTACAAACAGACGAAATTAAAATTAATAGAGGCATATTCCAAGGAGATTCATTAAGTGCTCTTTGGTTCTGTCTCAGCTTGAACCCTCTCTCAAACACACTAAACAGCATCCCCTACGGTTTCAACATCAAGCAGAACTCAGTAAATACACACAGGATAAACCACATATTATACATGGATGACATAAAACTATATGCAGGAACAGAAACGCAGCTAACCAATCTACTCAGCTTCACAGAACAATTCACAACAGATATACATATGGAATTCGGAATAAAAAAGTGCAAAACGCAACACATCGAAAGAGGAAAGTGGAAGGAAACAACAGAAAATAGGACGCTGGATGGCGAAATGCTTGAAAGTATGGACCAAAACGAAACCTACAAGTACTTGGGCTTTCAACAAAGCACTAAGATCGACCACACAATAGTTAAAAAAGAATTAACATCATTATATCGAAAAAGAATTAAATTACTACTGAAAACCTACCTCAACTCCAAAAACCTCTTCAAAGCAATAAACACATATGCTATTCCAATATTAACATACTCATTCGGAATAATCAAGTGGTCAGTGACAGATCTTAATAACATTGAAATAATTACAAGAAAACTACTTACAATAAACAGGAAACTACACCCAAACTCATGCATCGAGAGAATAACTTTACCACGATATGAAGGAGGACGAGGAATGATTGACATACACAACTTACATAATAAACAAATCACTAATCTAAGACAATATTTCCACCACCATCCATCAAATCTACACAAATCAATAACCAAAGCTGATCTACAGTACACTCCATTAAACTTGCAAGACTTAACCTCCAACACACCAGAAAATAATAGCCAAGAAAAGATAAATAGATGGTGCGAAAAATCTCTCCATGGAAAGCACCCATACATAATGCGTGACAGTAATGTCGATAAGTCAAGTTCATATTCATGGCTTAAATTTGGGGACCTCCAGTCCGAAACAGAGGGATTTTTATTTGCCATCCAAGACCATGTAATAGCCACACGAAATTACTTAAAACATATATGTAAAGACCCAAATGTAACAAACGACAAATGTAGAAAATGCCTCCAACAGACAGAAACGATAGAACACATAACATCTGGATGCCAAGTGATTGCCGGTACCGACTATACTGAAAGACACAATAACCTAGCAAAAATAATCCATCAACAACTAGCCCATAAACTAAATTTAATATCAGATACAATTCCATACTATAAATATCAACCTGATAAAATCCTCGAAAACCAAACACACAAACTCTACTGGGACACAACAATTCTTACCGACAAAACAACAACAAACAATAGACCTGATATAACACTCCTAAATAAAATAAACAAAACTACACACCTTATCGAAATCAGTGTACCGTGTGATAATAATATACATAAGAAATACTTAGAAAAACTTAATAAATACTGCCTACTAGCCGAGGAAATTAAACGAATATGGAAACAAAAAAATGTAAAAATAATACCTATCATAATTTCCGCAACAGGAATAATACACAAATCTTTATTACCTAATCTTACTGAAATAAACCTACACACTAATCTTCACTACAACCTTCAAAAAGCAGCTATTTTAAAAACATGCAATATAGTGAGAAAATTTGTTACTTAATAATTTAAAAAAATTAAAAATTTTTAAAAAACAAAAAAGAAAAACGATAACGATCCCTGAGACTTGCAGTTGAACTGCCGTCGTAATGGGTAAATGACCTCACCTCGCGCGGCTTGTGAGGGGGTGGACGGCGGGATAATAATAATAATAATAATAATAATAATAATAATAATAATAATAATAATAATAATAATAATAATAATAATAATAATAATAATAATAATAATAATAATAATAATAATAATAATAATAATAATAATAATAAATTTACAGGAATATATACAAATTTTTATAAAGTTTAAAAACGTTTGAACTTATTTATAAGAATCTCGTAGGAAGATCCCCTGGATGACACCTTTTAAGTCTTCTCTTTCTAGCTCTCAAGGTCAGCCGCCTCGCAAGCGCATTTGGATGTATTTCAAGGCGTTCGATGTATTTTTGAGCTTGCGACCGTATGACGTCGCCAACTTTAGGGATTTTCAGGTCTCTTTCAATGTCCCTTGTGCGCATGTACCAAGGAGCATTGGAAATTCTTCTCAGGATTTTGCTTTGCACCACTCTAATTTTATTAATGTGGGACTTCGCAGCAATACCATACCCTTGCAACGCGTACTTCCATATTGGGCTCAAAATGGACTTGTATATGGTGACTTTGTTGGAGAGGGAGAGCTTATTTTTGGGGGAAAGCAGCCATGATATTTTCTTAGCTCTGGCAAAAACTGTTCGCTGAACCATCGTTATATGCCTGTTGAAAGTAAGACTTCTGTCCAAAATTACACCCAGGTATTTATGTGCAGGCTCATGCTTGAGAGTGGAGCCCAGCATCAAAATTCCGGGGCATGATCGACGTCTTTTGGCGAATGTAACACATGCGCATTTGCTGGCGTTGATTCCTATGTTCCAATCTAAAGCCCACTTTTCAAAACTATATACGTATTGCTGCAAAGCCTCCGTGGCAATGTCAATTTCTGAGTTTCTCGTTAGCACTGCAGTGTCGTCAGCATAGGTAGCAATTAGAGTGTTATCCACACCAACTCTTGTAACTGCACCAGACGTAGGCATATCTGCAGTATTAATTGAATAAAGAGTGGGCCCTAGCACACTGCCTTGGGGAACACCTGCACAGATTGGTCGCTTTGTTGATTTTGCTCCATCGACCACGACACAAAAGGACCTGCCCATTAGAAAGCTGTTGACGAGCTGGAAAAGTTGAGGAGTCAGACTGCTCTTTAATTTGCTAAGCAGTCCATCATGCCACACCCTATCAAAAGCTTGCTGAATATCCATGAACACAGCCACTGAATACATCTTATACTCCATGGCCTCCAATGCAAAATTGACAACACGGTGCAGTTGTTCTGGAGTACCGTGACTTTTACGAAAGCCAAACTGCCACTTTGGAATTGCTTGCGAAACGTTTTCGAGTTTGAGAATTCGGTGTAGAATTACCCTTTCCATCATTTTACCCAGTGCTGGGAGTAAACTGATTGGCCTGTATGCGTCGACTTCGGTGGGCTGTTTCTCCGGCTTCGGTATCATCGTTATTAGCGCTGACTTCCAGATATTTGGAAAATGTCCCAATCTAAGTATGCTATTAAAAAGCAGAACGATGAAAAGAAGCGCTTTTGTTGGAAGAAGTTTAAGTGTTCTGTTATCTAAGCGGTCTTCGCCTGGAGATTTTTTAGCCTTTAGTTTCTTGATCTGCAGTTCCACCTCCTGTAGGGTGACTGGGCTTGTAGGCAACGACATTTGAAATGGCGTCTCCAACTGCATTCGAACATTCGTTCGCATGACCTCCGGCGAGAGGTTGAGTGGTTTAAATCTCTCCTCTAAGCTGTCAGCAAAGATTTCAGCCTTCTGCAGACTGGCATAACACCAGCCACCTGCTGGGTCCTTAATTGGGGCTTTCGGGATAGACTGCCTCTTAATGCGATTTGTAAGCCTCCAAAGAGAATAGTTGGCAGATACATCGGGGTTACTTTTTTTCGTCAAAATTTATAATTTTTTGAAGCGCATTTTTGTAAGTATGCTACAAAATTTTCCAATTGTACATTTTTTGCACATTTTAGTATAACCTTTGAAAAAAAGGTTATTAAAGCATACTTTTAGGTAGCTAAGAAATTCAAAAAATAGTTAAATTTCCTGAGGGTCAAATTTTTAAATTCAACGTTTAGATACAAAATTCAGTTTCCGAAAATCGGGACGGATAACATTTTGTTGTAAATCATGTGAAGAAGTTTATAAAAACTTTTTCGATCAAATATCGAGTGGAAGTCGGAGGTAAGTAAAAAGCAAAGTAGCCAAATAATAAAAAAATCACAACAAAATTTTTAAAACTACTTAAACATATTAAAAACCAAAAAGTTTAAAGTTTCTGAAATTTTTTTAATTTATCGGCATCTTGCTTTAATTTTATTTGAAACTTGACTTAAGAATTAAACGTTGACAAAACTTTTTAATTGCAAATCAAAATTTTTGTTAATTTATAAAACACATTTTTTTTTTTTATATACTTTATTTGCAGTTTATTTGTCACCAAAAGCAGCAAAAACATAAAATAACCGTTTGAGTTCTATTATGGGAGGAGACGCCATTTTAAATGACTTTGCCTGTGAATCCCGTTAACCATAGGTAAGCTGCAGATCAAAAAGCCAAAAAACCTCTTGGTTTTAATTTTTAATAGCATATGAAGATTGGGGTACTTTCCAAAGTGTCAAACGTCTGCGCTAATAGCACAGAAATGTCCCACAGAAGTTAACGCATACAGGCCAATAGTTTTCTTCCTGCCGCTGGTAAAATTCCGGAAAGGATGCTTCAGGTCGAAAACGTGGCGCACACAACTTCAAAGTGAAATAATTTAAACGTATTGCCGTATTTATTGCATAAATAAATTGAGGGGCTGTATTCAAGGACATTCGTCAAGCCTTCGACAGTGTATTGCAGGATGGCCTACTTTGCAAATTAAAGACTCCCTAAACTTTACAACTGTACAAGCTCGTCAGAAGCTGCCTAATATAAAGACGCTTTGGTGTCATTTTCGAGCGTACTAAGTAACGTATGTGTCTTTAGACAAAGATATGCCCACGTCCAGGGCAGTTACAAGAGTTGATGCCACTGCAGCGTTGACTAAAAGCTCAGATGCAGACACTGCCACGGAGTGCATTGAGTGAATTCCAAAAGTAGACCTTAGATTGCAACAGGGTCATGAATGGCAAAAAATGCGCATACATCGCATATGCCAAAAGTATTATGATGTTGGGCTCCACTGACCGGCTCACAATTATCTGGGTTCATGTGACTGTGGTGCTGCGATCCGTTTGTTGCTCCCATCAATAAAAATAAACTGTTTTTTCCCAATAAGGCCCAATTTGGAACTACACGCTACATAATAAAGGGAACGCCTTGAGTTACAGCCAACTATGGCTAGAGCATCTGCGTTTGGAGATTTCCTTCTCAATGTTAAGAATCTTACACAATTCACGATGTCTGCAGTGCTCCGTAGGTAACAGTCAGTATCCAAAGAAAATTCGTGCAAAATTAAGAAAAATTCAATTCTTGAATCTATTAAAGTAATAGGAACCAAGGAGCTTAGACTACCTTAGGCCCAACGTGCATGTCTTCCAGAAAGTCTTTCTCGATTTGCTCATTTGGAGAAGTGGCTGCCACTGCCACAGTAGGATTCAAGCCCTATTAATGCCATCATAGTATCGCCTCTTGCCAGCGCCAGCCTGTCAGTTATTTTTTTCTTGGGAATTTCTGTGTGTCCCGATTCCATTTAAAGGTGATTTTCTATTGTTTTTCTAGATAGTTTTATTTAAATTTTTTTTCAGAATCAATTTGGATTCTCGACCCAGACACCGCACTTAACGCGGCCGGTGGTCTGCTCATTTTCTGTCCTAGCATTTTCTAGCTCCATTAATGTCCAGACATCGGTCCATAGCACATACTACTGCATGAAATATGCTCGATGATTGTGATTAAGTAAAGACAACAATAATACATTTATAAAAATGTCTAAAAAAAATTTAGTATGTTTTTAAGTTGTTTTACTGTTTAACCAATTCATTAATTCATAAATCAAAATTTATTATGTGTCATTAATGGGTTACTTTTACAAATACATTTGTGGTAGGCGACTGATCTTTAACAAAAACACTAAGTGCGTACTTAACAATTTATTTATTTCTTTAAACTCCGTGATCGTTATAGCTGCGCCAACATATAATACAGAATGGCTCTCACTCTTAAAGTACATGTACACTTAGCCTAGTGGTTAACATAGGGAGTGAGTTAACATCAGCAGACGCTGCATGTTAACATAAGTATATACCTTATGTATATTTCCTATTACAATAGAGAGCGAGTTAACATCAGCAGGCGCTGTATGTTAACATAAGTATATGCCTTATGTATATTTCCTACTACAACTCGGCCATCCTGACGGTAAGATCCCCTGATCTATACTTAAAATAATTAAATATACATTGAATTCTTAAATTATGAATACATTTTTAAGCTTAAGTTTCTATGTTTAACATTTTTGTTTACCCTTTATCCAATGCTTAATATTTTGAATGCTCCAGACACCTTGATACGGATTACGGGAAACCTGAAAGCCATCTACATCTTTAAGAACGAACCTGTCATTTTTTAGTATTTTAGTTATCATGTAAGGTCCCTTGCTCTTTGGAATAAGTTTTCTAGAAGTTCCTACCGTAGAGTCGAAATTTTTTACCATAACGTAATCGCCTACTTTGTAACGCTTTGGACTTTTCCTTTTTTTGTCAACTTGTAATTTATTGTAAGCTTGTGATTTTGTTTGAATTTGTTCTGCATTTTTTCTAATACTTGCTAAAGATTGTGTTTTACATAAACCATTTACCTCTTCTAGCTTTTCTTTTAACTCATCAATAACATGGCCTTTTTGATGTATGCCAAATAACATCTTACTTGGGAACTGTTTAATACTCCTATGTTGAGTATTGTTTAAGGAATATTCAACTGTTTCAACAACAACATCCCAGTGTAATCCTTTCTCTGGCTCTGTCAACTTTGCTATCATTGGGCCAAGACTTCTGTTTATGCGTTCCACCTGACCGTTAGCTTGAGGAGACCCTGTCGCGATTTTAACGTGTTTAATATTATTTTCGGCTATAAAATTTTCAAATTCACCTGACGTAAAGCAACTTCCGCGATCAGAAATTAAACAAATTGGCTTGCTATATGCTCTGAAGTAATCTCTCAATGATTGTAAAACTTCCTTTGTTTTTGTTGTTTTCACTGTGTATAACCGAACAAATTTTGTGAACGCGTCAACAACCACTAAGATATGTTTCTTTGATCTTCCTGTATCAACCGGGCCATAATGATCTATATGTATTATTTGAAATGGTCTATTTCCTTTCGGAATGCAATTTAAAAACCCTTCTTCTTTTCCGCTTTTTGGTGAAAACGCGATGCATTTCAAGCAGTTGTCAATGTGTCCACCACATTTATCTTTTAAATTCGGGAACCAATAAGTCTTTGAAATAGCATCTATCATTTTGTCTCTACCTATGTGGCCTATTTCATCATGGTATTTATACAGCACATGATCTTCCATGTCATGTGGGACATAAAAGAGTAGTCTATTGTCATTTAACTTTTTGTACACTATGCCGTTTCTCATTTCATAAAGTTTATGCTCTGACTTTTCTAATAACGTTTTTATTTTTCGTATCTTTTCGTCCTTTGCTTGACATATAATTAGGTTGTCTTCAAACTTATTAGTTTCTATTATCATTATATTACTGTTTCGACTTAGTGCGTCGACGTGTTGCATTTTATTACCTGCTCTATGTATTAATTCATAATCATAATTCTGTAATTCCAAAGCCCAACGAGCAATTCTGGGATTTAACTCAATTTTATTCAGTGTAAGAGTTAAAGAGTTGCAATCTGTAACTATTTTGAAATGTTTCCCTTGTAAATAAATACGAAATCGGCGCAAAGCATAAATTATTGCTAAAGTCTCTAGTTCAAAACTGTGATACTTGCTTTCTAATTCTGTAGTTCTTTTTGAAAAATAAAATATCGGATGCATCTTTTTATCCTCCTTTTTCTGCATGAGAACTGCACCAAAACCAAGTGAGCTTGCATCACAGTGTAGCTCGGTTTCGTCTTTATAATTGTATATTGACAATACGGGTGCTTGAACTAATTTTTCTTTAAGTTTCCTAAAGCAGTCTAACTCTTGTTCTTTAAATTCAAATTTTTTGTCCTTCTTAAGCAAATCGTACAACGGTTTTGCTTCTGTTGAAAAATCTTTAATGAATCGTCTGAAGTACGAACATAAACCGAGAAAACTTTGGACTTTGTGTGCTTTGTCAGGAACAGGGAAATTTTTGACTGCTTCTATTCCCTTATCATCAGCTTTAATTCCATCTTTGTCTATTAAAAATCCCAAATATTTTACGCTAGGCTGCAAAAATTCGCACTTGTCAAGACGTAGTTCTAATTTATTTTGCACAATCTTATCAAAAACTTCTTTTAATGTTTTCATATGTTCTTCTACATCTTTAGTCGCCACCATGATGTCGTCCATGTATATAATGACCCTATTGTCTTTAATCATATCCGCGAAAATTGTGTTGACAAATCTTTGAAAAACAGCTAGGCCATTTTTTAATCCAAAGGGCATTTTCAAAAACTCAAACTGTCCAAGTGGAGTGACAAATGAAGTGTACTTAATAG
Organism: Chymomyza costata; assembly: GCA_018150985.1. NCBI lineage: Eukaryota > Metazoa > Arthropoda > Insecta > Diptera > Drosophilidae > Chymomyza > Chymomyza costata. The sequence goes on from JAECWU010000030.1 coordinate 4,054,998, forward strand.
AGTCTTCATGTACAGCTACATGAAAGAATCCATTTTTTAAGTCAAGTTTCGTAAAAACAGTTTTATTTTCTAATTTGTCTAACAAATCATCGATAAGAGGAAGAGGATAATTATCTTTTTGGTAATCTTGTTTAACAGACGATAATCTACACACATTCTGTCCTTTCTCTTTTCGATTAAAACTGTTGGCGATGCATATTCTGACGTACTCGGTCGTATGGCTTTTTCTTTCTTGTATTCGTCTAATAAAACTTGCAATTTTTCTTTTTCCGCGTATGAAAGACGTCTTGGTCTGCAACTAAATGGTTTTGGGTTTTCAAGGCTCAGTTTTATTTCGCACTTTGTTTCTGGTGAGCTTGGTCTTTCTGCCTTTAAATACGCATTTTCGAATAACTTTTTCAATTGACACTGTATACTATAGCTAATATTTTTACCAATATTGAGCTCAATTTTTTCCTCTGCACAATCTATTTGAAGTATTTCGGTAATAACATTTTCTAACAATTGATCTTTAGCCGTTTCAGTTATCACATTTTTGGGATTTAACAGTTTCTCCTTTACGCTTACAATTGAATTAGCAGTATTCAATCCCAAAAGTTGTTGGTCTGACTCTTTTAAAAGCGAGTTGTTGGAATTTTCTTTGTCTGGTAGTTTCGCATTAACACATGATTGCTCTGCTCTATTACTTAACGTTTTTTCACTAAAGCGTAAATGATCGTTGGCTTCTGTCTTTACTTTTATCTTGTCTATGCACTTAAAATCTTCGTTGCATACTATTTCTGAACTATCACATAATTCATTGTTTTCTTTTATAGGATCTACCGTAATCAGCCTCAAAATGTCTGGGTCAAATTTCAAACCACATGCTTTTAAAAAATTTCTGCCCAGCACTACATCGTAGCCCATAGACTCATTGGAAACAACAATTAAATTAAAATGTACTTTTAATGATTCTTTAAATATAAAACATAAACATTTTCCAAATGTATTAAGGCGACTTTTGTTAAGTCCAAAATAAGGTTTTGAAACTGGATTTAAATTTATTTGATTTGAAACTGATGATATTTTAACAAATGAAATTGGGCTCCCCGAGTCTATTAGGCACGCTGTTATTAGTGGTGTTTTAGAATTTTCTTTAAAATAAATCTTAAAATATCTTACGTAATTTTCTTCTTTTGCGAACTTTTTCTCGGAACATTGTGCAATAAGGTGCCCAAATTTGCCGCATGCATAGCAGGATCCTGGTTCCCTCTTTGGCTTCCTGCATTCCTTAGCAAAGTGACCTCTTGAATTACAGTTGCGGCAGCGTAAGTTTTCGTCAACATACTTCTTCTGCGGCGTTTTGGTGCTGCTTGGTGTGGATTCCGCTGAAACACGTATATTTGCAAACGCGCGAAGCATCTGCATTGGCTCAGTAAAACACTGCATACGCGCTTGTATCTGCAATGCCTCTTGCGGTATGCCTTCAATGATTTCGTCGATTAATTCATCCACCTCTATACCAAGATCGCCAGACAACTGTATTTTCTCATCGAAGTAAGCGGAAAATGTTTCATAAGTTTTCCACTTACGGCCTGTAAATTTGCGTCTCATTTCAATTTTGGGTAATTTCTCGCCAAACGCCATAATTAGTTGGTCTAACAATTTATTTATTGGCTCCATAATGCGTGTTGAGTTTGCATGCAGCCAACGCTGCGCGTCGCCTTTCAGTTTACATATAAGCAACATACGCAAACAGTTGTCGTTGATGTTATACACATTTGCGATGTTTTTTAACTGCATAACCCAGCCGCGCGCACCCGTTTTACCATCAAAGTCCACCAAAGCTTCTTTAGCGAGAGTAAGCGAAACAGACGCTGACTCCTGCATGATGATGTTGTTAGACTCTTGCTGTTGCTTCACTCCAACGGCGTTAGTTGCTTGTGTGTTCACTTGTTGCGGCGTCTCTTGGTTCATTTGAATTTCACCACACAACGGCGTCTTTATAACGGGGATATTATTTTTTTCTGCATGACGCTCGTACATAACTACGTCGTTTTGAATTTGTGAGACTTCTGCGGTCATTTCGTCATTTTCGCACAATTTTTCATTTAGTTTTTCGTCTAAGCCAAGAAAATATCTTGGTGCTTGCATAAAATGGTTGCTTAGACGCATCACTTGTTCTTCTTTTGAGCCTTCGGTTGAAAGTTGTAATGCATTTAGCCACTTTACCACTTGCTCTTCCTCAAACTGGGCAAAATTTATTTGATTTTCCATTTTAATTTTATTGTTGGGTTAGGACCACTTCTGAAATTGTGGTAGGCGACTGATCTTTAACAAAAACACTAAGTGCGTACTTAACAATTTATTTATTTCTTTAAACTCCGTGATCGTTATAGCTGCGCCAACATATAATACAGAATGGCTCTCACTCTTAAAGTACATGTACACTTAGCCTAGTGGTTAACATAGGGAGTGAGTTAACATCAGCAGACGCTGCATGTTAACATAAGTATATACCTTATGTATATTTCCTATTACAATAGAGAGCGAGTTAACATCAGCAGGCGCTGTATGTTAACATAAGTATATGCCTTATGTATATTTCCTACTACACATTTTTAAGCTTTTTAACAAGCACATTATTGACTTCAAATAAAATATATGTATAATTCTATTACTTATTCATTTCTATTTTATGTAACCCTGGTGTATATGACAATTGTTTAAAATTTAAACTTTAAATTGATGAACAATGAAAACAAGAACAAAATGAGTTTCCCATTGTGCTCTTCAAAAAGAAACAAACCGGATATATGGATGAACAAATCGTTTAAGCCAAATATGCCAAATATATGAAACTCATTCTTCTTTTAAAGCAACGTGGCTTTATTCCTTAAAGATCCCACTCAATTGATTCCTTGTGTGAGAGTACTGGATATATGGGATGTGATTCAAATAGTATAACCTTTGTCGAAGCATTCATTATTATCCTATCTTCCTGCGGGGCATGAGTGATCCCCAAACCGAATTCGAACACTTCAGGAAAACGCAAACTGACGCCAACGCCATATCTTTCACACATTCTGCCCTTCTTTGAATTGAACTGACGATAATGTGCATTGACGCCAACCGTTCTGTAAACATTCATTTTGGCACCCAACGAGATGTCATCGCCACGTTCAGAGTCTTTGATGTACTCAAAGAAAACACCAGTCCCATCGCTTAAATTGAAGCATTCGATAAATGTTGAAGACATTATAACTTATTCATGTATATTTACAAGTCGACGTCGCAACGGTATTTAAAAGACCATGGGTTTCCTGAGACTCCGAAGTCATCTCCAACTTTGATATTAGGAGTTAGTCTGCGATTACTGCCGACGGCAGTCCAACTGTCTCCACGTTTCAAATTGCAACTCAAACACATTTTTGATTTGCTGCTGGCTTATATTATTTCGATAATCTGCAAATCAAATAAATATGGTATACATATGTAAGTATATATTCGTATTTAGATTTTTGATAAATTTTTTTTATTTTTTTAAATATTTGGTAGGAACCTGTATTTTATGATCTACAGCAAAACTGTGAGGGTTGGAATGCCTAACTGGCGGTATTCCAAAAAACTTAGCAGTTTTCTTATTTTTTCTACTTATAAGTCTACTGTGATGAATGCAGCAATGCAATCCCAATGTAATCAATTATGTACAACTTATAATCATTGAATAATCTTTTTTATATATCTTTGAAAATTATAATTAAATTTAAAAACTTATGTCACGAGCGCTAGTCTAGAGACAGTGATTAATAGTTTTATTTAATATCGCTGCATTTTTTTATGCATGTACTTACTTACATATGTACCTTATCTGTTTGCTTAAAAAAAAAAAAACATTAAAAAAAATTTTTATAAATGTATCTTATCCCTAAGCGGCTGAAATAGAAACTTTTTGTATAAATTTCGCAATCGATTAGATGGAAAGCGTTCCAACAATGTGAAGTGTTGTAGATCGTTTTTTTTCGGGTACTACACTGAGCTTTTCATACAGTACTATTCATTTGTATTCGCTTCGTGGGTTGGCACTCATTTCCTTTAAGGTGTTGAGCCCAAAATTATTTTGCACCCACTAAATATTGTATTTTCCAGGGATCGCAAATAAGAGTTATGGAGCTAAAAAAAATCAAAGTGAAAAAACAGCTTTGCATGAAAATTCAAGCCACTATATATCATATTTTTGAAAGGACTATCCGAAATAAGGATAAATTTTTGTTCTTAATTTTTATCAAAAAAATCTAGCTCTTAACTCTTATTTTTTGTGGGGGCTTACCCGTTTTACTTGTAGAAAATATATATTATTATTATTTATAAAAAATATAGAGCTGCGTAAGCTTGGACACCAAAATAACTACTGGCGGGGTGTTTCGACTTGCTGCTTATTATAAGCAAAAAAATAGCTCTTATCATCTTATCTTACCCAAAAGAAAGATAAGGGGGGTACATGAGATTAGCCATATGACTTATTTATTTTGTTTAAAAGCAAGAAGTATTATAAAGTTGTTTCCATAAGGCAATCTATTAAGATCAAAACTATCGAAATAAAATTAAAAAATAGTCAACGTTAACGTCGGTTGTGGTGACGTCGACGCTAATTTTAGATCTCATAACTTTGGTATGGACAAAATTTTCGTATGTCGCTTTTATAAAAAGTTAATTACTCATTCTTGTTGACCAACCAAGCGTACTGCAAGGTGGCGCAAAAGAAGTCATCCGATGTTGTTTGGCTCTTATTTTTTTTCTAAATGAAATTCCAAAATTGACCAAAAATGACCAAAATTCGTTGCAGGGACCGCCGGCTGAGGCCCAATTGCGTGGCACGTCGTCTGGTCGATGTTTCGGGGCTCACTTCGACGTCCTCGGATACAGCGGCGATATTTTCGGCAGAACGGGCGCTCCGGGGCCGGCCACTCTTGGCAACGTCTCGTGTGGTCCCATACTCTTCAAGATTAGTGGCTAAACGGCGCAGTGTTTGCGCAGTTGGTGTCGGACGGCCGGGAAATCGGCGACGGAATTCGCGCTGCGCCAACACCACAGACGAATTGTTACGCAAAAAAAATAGACACAATTATTCCGCGTTCTTGGGGAGTGTATCGCTCCATGGCTTATTCACTTGTATTCTGTATCTGTCTAGTCCACAAATGTCAAAACAGATTTGATATTGGCGGCCATTTACAAAAATGAGAGCATCTTCCATAGGGTGATTTCTTTTGCGCCACCTTGTATATGCCAAGATTCCCCCCCTAATTGACACGCATGAAAAAAAAAATTAATAACTGAAGTAAAAAAAAAAGTCCAACAAACCAAAAAAAATAGAAAAGTACCACTTGTGGAAGAAATATGTGTATTTATTATTTGGTCTATTTTTACAGTACTATTGTTGTCTTTAAACGTTTTTTGGAATATTCGGTCCTATAAGGGTGTATAACATAGTAAACATATTTTGATTAAAGAACAGTTTATTGGTATTCTGAGAGCTTTTAAAAACTTTTTTTTGACTAATCGTAGAACGACGGTAGCTTGAAAGGGTCTACGACGACTCCTGTTCCATGTAACATACATCTTCGACTTGCATAAACTTTGTTAATATATTCTAGATACATTAACATGCAGGGTAAAAATAGTCTTGGAAATAAAATAGAAACTGTTTTTAAAGATAACCCACAACTTTGCTTTAAGTTTAAGCCAGCTTAAATTCGCAACAGCTAGGATTCTATTTTTCTCGCTGCGATTTATTTTTAGATCCTGTAATTAATTATGATATTTTTATCATAATCATATGAGTGTGTTTTGATAATTCCCACTGCCATAATTCCCACGGCATGTCACTGGACTAAGCCTGATAAATTTAATACTTTTGAGGTTGTCTGTAAGCCGCTCCAGAATGAACCAAATGGTTCGTGGGTCATTAAATATGACACACTATATGTGGCATAAATTTAGAGCATATTTTACGTATGTAACAAATATGCATGAGCAGCAATTAAATAATGTATGTATATATAAATAAGCACATATACATTGTGCTGCTATCTTTTAATATATGCCTCTTTATATACATATTGCTAGATACATAAGGAAATGCACACGCAATATTATAATTTTTGCCTTTAGCCAAATGCGTGAAAATCCTCCAGTATTTAAACGTTGCTCATTTATCACACATTTCTCATTTGCTTGCCACAGAGCAGTGCTGCAAAACGTACCAGGACTAGTAAAATTAATATGCGAAAATAAATTATCCAGCCAAATGAGTGGCGTAACGTAGTCCCTTAGTGGGCATCCTTAAGCGCCAGGAATTCGTGGCTGCAAAAAGTATAAAGCAGCATGCCACAAGCCGGTTTTACCAAATGGCATGCGCTTTATGTGACTGTGTTTAAGAGTCCTCTGTATGGGCCTTTTCGGCTTCATCAGTTCTAGCATTTAAGATCATTTGTTATGCCATTTCAGGATATAGCAGGAACAACAACAATGGCCATACCAGGCAAATCAGCCAACGTCAGCATGCTACAGCCTTCCTTGGCAAATGACTGGGCAATGGCTAACAACAAAATGTTGGCAAATAATGGACACTAACACAAATTGACTAAAAAACAAATGTCCAGGCGCCGTAGGGTAATTGAAAGTTGGTCAAGTGTGAACACATTTGACTGCTGCTCCAAAGACCCAACATTCCCCCGCAACCTCACTCAGACTATGACCATTGGAAAATCCTGTGTGTGTTCAAAACATGGCTAAAATATTTTAGTCCTTGCTTAACGGCATGAAAAGCGATAAAATTCAACTACGCTCACATGTTTCCCCTTTTTATACGCTGCTCCTTTAGGAGCACGGGTATTATATATGCCTATACCTTAAAATAGCATTTAAGCAATTTCTGTCCATCCATCCACGTAAACAACTAGATGCTAAGATCTTGTATTGTTAGAGAAAACTAGGCGTGGAGCCCTTTAGTGCATATGCAAAAAACAAAACTAGGGGGCTCCGCCTACAGCTTGCTTCGCAGGCCGCTTCTGTATTTTAAATTTTTACGGTAAATGTCGGGACAGTACAAAAAATCCTGGAATTCCCACCCAAACCAACGCTAATAAATCCTAAGCGGCACTCATCTTGTCTATTTATCTTTCCTTATAGAAAAGAAAGAGTTCGCCGTTCCTGGCACTATTCCTATCACCTACTCTCCACTTACACCTATGCATTAACACCAAGCAATAATTAGGCCGCTATATTTTAACTAGTATTGTTGAGAAAAGAGGCGCGTTCAACGACACTCCAAGCAGTTCGAGCAGTTTTCCTATTGCCCTATTGGTAAAATAAAAAGCTACAGTCACCAAAAATAAAATAGTTTACTCAATCTATTGTAGGCAACGAAACTGAGAATATAGCAGCACTTTAAATTTTATAAAATTTCAAACAATGACCTCTAAGGTAGTTGAATTGCGAATATAATTAAACACGTGCTCTTAATTCTTTTTCTTGTCTAGGTATGATAACTAATCATATGAGTAACATGAGTAACAACAAATAATCACCTCATATTCTAACTTAATATAAAGATAGATAAGCAATATCGCATCAGGAAATCATAAATTTCACTGAAAATGAATTTGGAACGCAGCACATTGTATTTATATTTCAAGATTCCCAATTGCCTTAATCCATTTGTTTAAAGCAGTGGTTGGCATAAAATTCACTCGTATTAAAGCTTGCGTTTGCAATAGTGGCGCAGTGACGTCACGGTTCGTCGTCACAAGCATTGCGACCTCGCGTCTGCTGCTGCGCATAGAAGTATCCTGTACAGAAAAAAAATTTTAAATTATAATTAGTGGTTTTTAAGTTATTGGCAATATCCTCACTAGGGAATCGTGGTTGGAAACTCGGCCAGGTCAAAGTGACTGTATTAATTTCTTCACGGACGGCTCCAAGCTCCACAACCATGTTGGGGGGAGTCTTCTCTGAGGAATTAAATATTCGGCAGTCTTTCCGACTTCCGGACCACTGTAGCGTTTTTCAAGCAGAGATCCTTGGCATTAAAGAGGCTTTGGTCAGCTTACGCAATACCGGCCTGAAAACCGGTGCGATAAATATATTCTCGGATAATAATAATACACCCCATTACACAATCAGTCGCCAAATATGGCCTCAAATCGAACCAAAGCGATCCATAAGGCTCTGTGAACTCAAACGAGCGTTCACTGGACACTGGCTTCTCGGGACACATGCGACCAGAACGAATGTTCCGAGTCATGACTTTTCCAGAAGATGCAAAGACGAAGAATAAGTTGAATCAGTTGAGCACTTATTCTGTTCCTGTGAGGCTCTAAGTAGGCGTAGGAATAAACACCTGGGAAATTACTTCCTTCATGACCTGGAGGAGCTAGCACATATATGTCCGAGGAGGATCGCAAGTTACATTGCAGCAACGGGATGGGAATCCCTTTAGCATTACTATCTCAGGAGAAGGGTTAAAGAGTGATTCGCGGTGTCACAACTTTATAGATTTTTAAAGCTTCTATTAAAATCTTATCGAGGTTGCACTAAAAAATTCGGTATCGTTTTTTTTTCTTTCGCAAGGTCATTCCTTGCTGTTTTGAATTTCTTCGCCTATACCCGAGATTCGCTTTCGGCAAGCATTTGAGAATTGAGCAAACGACGCATCGTTGAACTTGCTTGATAAATTCTAAGTACATACAAAATAAGGTTCACCCTAGCACACTGCTTTAAATTTAAAGTGAAATGTTAAGATTAGACGTAATATATGTCGCATGTAAAAACTCACATACAGATTTGGATAACATGTTAAGTACTATGGAATATGCTCACGTGCCCGGCATGATAATCTGTACAATAATGAGCCTAATTTGAGCGCATTCATTTGGAAAATTAAAAATTAAATTGCTTGTTTCGCAGCTTTTTCGCTGATATGATGAGAATATTGTAACAATCTGCTGTAATAAATCTCATTAATGTGCCAAAGAAAATAAAAAGCAGGATACAGCAATAAGGACAACAGCGAGGCTGACAAAGACCCAAAGCCACCCCCACACATATAGACATACCGACATATTCAACCATACCGAGCACACTGAATCATGCACTCATATGAGACCCAAAAGCCCCTGGGGTCGTCTTACTCCAATTTTAGTTTACAATGCTAAGCCCAGACGACAACAACAAAATCATCAAGGCGGACAAGTGAGCAAGTTACAATCGGCACATATCAACTAAAGTATACCCTATACTCTAACGGATTTACAACGTTTTATGCCACATAAAGGGGCTGTGAATTATTTTTTATATTTAAAACAATTTGACTTTTCATTGTAAAAAGCAGGGTACTAGAACTGAATTTCTGAACAGATTTTTGAATAGATTATTTTAAATGAAGATTTAAGGCTTAATTTGAGCATTTTGGCCTATAATTGTCGAAATTATCTCTTATTTTTTAAACCCATGAATATGTAATAAAAAAAAGGAAGACTGCCGGACAGATAAGCAGATGAATATGGTTAACTCGATTTATTTTTGTATAATCTCTTACCTCTTGGTCCTACTTGTATCTTTACTCAATATACACCTTTCCCTCTTGTTATAGTGTATATAAAATGGAAATGTCAAGAAAATCTTGATTTTCAGAACACGGTTCACAAAGGCACGCATTTTTTTCGCGTTTGGATGATGTATTCATTCAGAGTGAGTATGAGTTTTTTCTTAAATATTCGATTGACAAAATTAGTTTATGCCTCAACACTTGGCTTACTTCTGTGGTATTCAGAACCTTGAAATATTTTGTGACTTAAAGTAATACTATTTTCTAAAATCATGCTTATTCACACTAAGCTGATTGCATCAAGCAACCTATTGAGGAAACCTTAAAATTAAACACATATGTATGTACCGAAGCACATGGAACAAAAGGCAAAAACTTAACATACCAAACGGGGCACAGTTCCCGCATAACGCCCTCCTGGTTCAAATTGTATTTTATCGCTTGCCAGATGCTCGCCAACAAATATGCGCGTAAAGACACACAATAACCGGAAAGCAATTGCTTCACGCCATTCGAACCGCTGAAATATTAGCCTCGTTTGCCAAGGGCCTGTACGCCCAGTTGGCTGGCTGGGTTCCCCATAGCCAACCAAACCCCTTACGGGCTCCATTCAGGCAGCACGGCAGCTCGACTTCTCGAATTGGCGCGTTGAGGTAGAAAAAATAAAAATAAAAGTATGCCCGTAGCATTTGTATGAAGGTTTTTTAAACTGATTGAATATTGGAGCAGCTTCGCAGTACTGCCATGTGTTGCTACAACGTTGCACGGGTATTGAATATTTTTCGCACGAATTACCAATATAAATATTTAAATATTTTACTTTTGCGTTACATTTTCCATTTGTGTTTAAAACTGGTGAGCCTTACTTTAGAACTAGAGTGGAACTATACATTACATTGTACGGGGATTGTGTAATATAAAAATCTTCTGCTGATGTGGTGGATTCTTAAACCTTAGCACAAAACTTCGCTGCGAGCACAAGCTTACTATCTAGACCAGCGTACAGCTCATGAAGGCTGCGACTCAAGTGGATTGACTCTTGACAGTCCAGGCTTAACTTAATGAAGCAGACGTGGCGCCATACCTTATTTAATGTGACGTCATAGAGCCTATAACCAGCGCACAATCAAGACGCTTCCATTGAAACCTCGTTTGTCAAATTATTACAAGCCGTTTAAGATTTAGGTAAAAACAGATGCACATACATAGATAGTTCAAAACATGACGGCCCTTTTTGCTTTGCCGCAGTCGGGTAAAAATTAAATAAGGCGTTCTACAATCTCATAACTATTTTGTTAACCTTCACTGATTTAAAGTATTATTGTTTTTTTTTTTTGTTATGAAATATTAGCACTGCATCTTAGCTATTCAAAATTGAAGATCAGAAATTTTTATTTTATTTAAATAAAATGTATGCCATGGCATAAAATTCTCAATCTATTATATATTTTATAGTATTATGTTATGCGGTAGTGCTGGAGAAAACATCGATGATCAAAGTTTAAAATCTCTATATCGATGTTGGCCAACAGAGATGTTTCTCCAGCACTTCTGCACACATCAAATGGGTGTTTAGTAGTGCTTGAGAAACATCTCTGTGGGCCAACATCGATATATAGAGATTTTAAATTTCGATCATTGATGTTTTCTCCAGCACTAGTATTCGGGTTCCATTGTAGTGCCATTATTGTGGTGTTATTTTGCTCTTTTCACAGCGTGTGCCCAATTCATTGACACTTTCTTTTATTTCAAGGTGGATGGGCTTGGTAGCAGTCCGAATTTGCAGATCTTCGTTGCTAATGATGTTCCGCCAATATATGGCGCATATTCTTCTAAGACATCGGTTAACGAAAGCGCACAATTTCTGAGTGATAGCATTTGTAACTTTCCAAGTTTCGCAGCCATACATGATGACAGGTTTAACGCAGGTGTTAAGAATTCAAAATTTTATATTTCAATTGTCAGATTTCTTCCTTAGTGCCGCACTATTAGAGGCGTGCTATTTCGAGTTTGTAAGCGCATTGGTTTGGTTTTTGAAAAATTGATTTTCAGTCCGACTTTTTGGGTATTCTGGATTAGCACGGATAGCTTACTGTTCATATGTTCGAAGCTATGCGCGAGTAAGCAGATATCGTCTGTGTAATCCAGATCACCAAGCACTTTGAACGGGGAGTCTTGGTTCGTTTTCTTCATTACCATATCTAAGACGATAAGAAAAAGTAGAGGTGATAAAGCACAGCCTTGTCGTACACCCTTTTTCAATAAAAGCTTCCGGCCTCTCTTTCCCTTGTAGCGTACAGAACATGTGGAGTGACTGTAAAGAGCTTTTATTAAGTCGGTGATGTGATCAGGTACTCCGAGGCTAGTGAGAGCGTCCCAGATCGCATTCCAGTCTATTGTGTCGAAGGCGAGTTCAAAGTCTATAAAGAGAAGTAGAAGATGCGTTCTCCAGGGATTGTTCCACAATAATTCTTAGGGAATTTATGTGGTCAACACACGATCTATTTGGCCTAAAACCGTTTTCTTCGCGTTGTATGAGCGCGTTTACTGGGCCTCGAATCCTATTCAGCTACAATTTTCTGGGACGTGTTCAGCAGGGTAATACCCCTGTGGTTGCGGCATTGCCTTAAATCTTCCTTTTTTGGGATAGGCACTACGGTGCCCTCTTTCAGCGTCCTAGAAAATTCGCGCGTGTTCCAGAATTCACGGATAAGTCTGATCGATATCCGAGGCTTGTTACCGTTTCTTGGGTAGAGGTGTTTTTAACAGAGAGGTTACCAACCTTTCGCGAGCCACAACATGTTTATGGGACGTACTGGTGTACAGCATCCAGTCCTGCTTTAATGACACATTTGTAAGGCGAGCCGCTTGGTTCAAGATCAGACGGCCGCTTTAAGCCGCACCTAATCTGGTGAAACAGACGCCAACTTTGTGGATTGCGCTTGGTTTCGGTATTCCCCTTCGAGCTTACCGGCTTGGGACGCCATACCAGTAGCTACGCTACCGCCGGCATTGCTCTTGGGATCACTATACTTATACTTTTGCCGATTCTTCTTCAATCATCTTGCAACAAAACATTTTTTTCAAACCACATGAATAATTTGGTTTGGTGAAATTGGGAGCAACAAAAATTCGGTTTCAAAACGAATCCGAATAAAAGGTGCGCACGGCAAGCAAAAAAAAGTTGTAAGACTGGTTCTGCCATATTATAACCTCGAAAAACTGATAACGGAATTGTAGTCAGCGATCCCAAAAACCCCTATATATTTTGAAACTTGGTTCGCCATTTGGATTCGTCATTTTAAATTTCTAGGATCTAAAAGGTTAAGATTAAAGTCTCAGATCTAAAAACAACACAATTTGAATCACGTCCTAGCACGCTATTCTTAAAAACATAACCAAATATACCAAACTATACATTTGCACGAATTTATTATATCTTGGCAGCTTTGGTATGGTCTTTAAAACTGCCCCATCCATTTTCCGTTTACATCTTGTCTTTCTTACTTACTTACAAACAGCTATCTTGTCTTTCTAATTTGTGCCTTTTTTACCAGCTTTAATTCCTTCAAAGATGCCAACTTTTCTTATCAATAAGAAAAGCACTGCACCAATGGACATACTATACATCGATTTGAGCACTCCAAATGACCTTTTGCTTGCATTGCTTCTGCTCCACAGCATTTCATAATACACATGGCCAAGTGTTGGCATGACAACCAATTGTCCGAGCAACTGACTGACAGACTGACTGACAGTCTGAATCATCGAAATACTGTGTAGACTGAAGCTTCCATGTTGGCCCACTTAATTGCACGCCAGTGCTTCATCCCAAAATAAAAAACAAAAAGGAAATTTCAAACAAATCATTTTTTTTAACAAGCATCGGTGAGAGGAAAAAAATAAAAAGAAGCAAAAAAAAAAAAAAACCAAACCACAAGTTACATTTTTTTTGCGCCAATAGCTGCCACTTTTTATGAAACGAGCTCGAAGAGCAGCATTCGAGCGCGTCAAAGGACGTACACAATGGTCATGGACATGAACATGGACGTCCGCTTCCAATTAGAGTTCTGCTGATTTGGCGCACTTAGCAAACGGCATGTGTTGGCACGGCTCGTTGCGTTGGGTGCAGGTCCGGGTATCGGGTGGACGGGAAGGGGTCTGGGTTCTGGTACTGCTGTTGAAAACCCATTAAGATCATGCTCCATTAATTGAGTTCTAATGAAAACGCCAGCCATATGTACTTGTAAATGTCGAAAAAGTGTGTGTCTGTGTGGGCGGCGGGTCTGGGTAGGTTCAAAAATATATGCCTGAATGTGAATATAGCAAATGGTTTGGCAACAAATTAAGTTACACTTTTGGCCATGGCCGCCGCTACTCGCTGCCCGCGCACTTGATTGTTGGCCAAATGAATGCCAAACGAATATTGGCCAAAAACAGAAAAATAGCAGTTGCTTGGTGTTTGGGTGTGGGTGTGGGTGGATGTATTGGTTCCAGGCATTGTTAGGTTTACCAAAATAATATATGCATGAGTATGTTTGAACTCAATAGCTTTGTCTTCTGCAGGGGCGGTCCAAGCCCGTCCTACCCATCCATACAGCTACCCTATCAATACTGTACAACTCTTTGGTCTGTAATTACAGTCCAGTAGGCTGCACGCCAAAAATTAGCAAAGAGCCCGGGGTGTGAATTTGGCACAGTACTTAAATTGTTCTAAATGGGTTAACACTTACAAAGCAATGGTTAAGCTTTTTTTTTTTGTACGATACATTGCACTGTATTTAAATTGAGGATAATCATGAACTCTTTATCCGCTTAAATAGTTTAGCATTAGCATTTTATCACTAAAAGTTGACTACAGTTTAATAGGGTATTAATAATTTTTTGACCAGAACAGACGTTGTGCTGCCTAAACTTAGTTGAATACAACATTGAAAGTATTCACTTTGTAGGGCAGAAACGCAGAAGTGCTTGATTTTTGACGATAGCAAGCCTCACAGCGTTGCAGAAATGCAAAAGTGCCAGAGAACGTGAACAAGAACAATCAGCTGATAAATGCTCGAAATAATAAATTCTAGTCACAAAATCGGGAGCTAAACAATTTTCATTATACGAATTTAGAGCGTCATGGAGCAGTTTATAAACTTTTTTATGAAACTTGAAGTTGTCGCATATTAGCTGTATGTTTGGTCATTCCATGAGCCCCCTGCTAACTACACACATGTCAATGCTAATCACACTATGTTACTGCTATAAATGTTAAACTCTCTGTAATATGTTAACGCTCATGTTATGTTATGCTAGGCCTATGCAGGCGCTTTATGATAATTAAATTTTTACTCTCCGTCTACATCGCATATCACCAAGACCTAGCTATTAATCCACGAATAAGTTGTCGCGTTATTGCAACGATCATTCGCGTATATTTATTAAAAACTAACTTGTTACAATTAACATTTAAATACATACCCTGTTTACAAACAACACTGAAAATACACTACAAACATTCAATTTCAAACTACAATAAAAACACTTATAAATTACGCAAACACTGTATTTGATACATATTGTACTTTGATTTTCATGCAATTTCCATTAAATTTTAGGTGTACGTAGTTTTTAAAAAGGATCACAACCAAAAAATTCGCAAGCAAATCTTAAGCTCCGTTTTCGAGTTATAGTGTTGCGAACTTTATTTTTTATACAAAAAGTTATATTTTTAGCTTAGTAACAAAAGACGTCAAAACAGATGTCCAAAAAAATATGTTAAATGATTGTTTGCATCTTTTCCCGATTTTTCCTCTTATGGACACCTTCTCTCTTTTAAACTTGAGTGTTTAAAAACCTTGACCTTACATATTGTACATATCTGCCGCTTAAACGATCCGATCATTAAATACTAAACACTGCGAGTCAGCAGGTTCGTACTTCTGACTTCAATGGGTTTGGCCCGATTTAGAATTCAAAATTTCTTGCTGTTCAGAGATATATTCTTCTTTGGATCATTAACTCCGAGTAGAGCATAGGGCCTCAACAATTCCTCTGAACCGTATCCTATTGGGAGCTGCCGTGCTGATGTCGTTTCATGAGTAGCGCGCAGATGTAAGTTCGGCATCAATAGTCTTTCGCCATGTTCTTGAGGGAGCGCCCGGCCGGCGGCTGCCTTGTGGATTCCATTTTAGGACTTGTTTAGCGACGCATGAGTTAGGCTTGCGTAGTGTATGACCGATTCATTGCCATTTTCGTTTTTTTTATCAAGCATTTGTTAATGAAAACCTGGATGCGCGACTGAATAGATCTTGCATATAATAATGCATAATGCATACATAAATCTTTGGATATTTTCGAGATTTTTGTTTAAGGCCTACACGCAGTTCGAAAATTTTCGCGCGGAATAACAAAACTTCGTATAAAAAAAAAATCCAAATGGGACATCCCAAATGAGAATTTTTTTTTATATGAAGTTTTTTCATTCCGCGCGAAATATTTCGAACTGCGTAGTTGGGTGTATTTTGTTTTAATACCTAGAGGATATACCCATGCTACTACTACAAAAAAAAGGGACCGTTTTTCCCTACAAAAAAGAATTTTAAAGGGAACTCCTCTTATTCCCGAGAGTACGGACGACTATACCCCTCAGAAACACTTTACAACAAACTTCAAAACTCACATTTCAACCAGGGAGGAATGGAATATCGGTATACCAGGACCAGCTGGCTGAATCAAGATTTTTACGTCAGGACATCTTTCAATAAAGTCCCTCACCTCGTTGACATCGTACATGAAGTCAGTCAACAACTGGCGGTCATCTCTGAGGAAGATGGCAAAGCAGTTTTTAATAAACCTCTTCTGGGTCCTTGGACATAGGGATATCGAAGGAAATTGCATTGTGGATAAACTGGTTAGACAAAGAACTACCAGCATTCTCCTTCGAACAAGGAGGGTCCATGGCATGCCTATGTAGAGTTGTAAACTGAGATTACAAAACCATTTCGCTTTCACTGCAAACCAGACATATGCAGGATCTCACGGCAAACTTGGCCTACTTTTTGCAGGAAAAGAACTAAGGAACTTTGCTGTCTAAACAGAGCTCAATGTTCGACCGTAATCCGAGCTGTCACCGTACACTGGCTGGTGGGAACTCACGCATCCAGGCTTAACGCTCTCCATCACGAATTCAGCAGAAGCTATGGCGATGAAATGGAGCTACAGACGGTGGAACACTGCCTTGAACTGTGTACGACAAGCTTTTGCTTCCTCAAGTCACACTTTTTTACTGACTTGTCTCAGCTCTCAGAACATAGTCCAAAAAGCCTCTCGAGGTTCATTCAATAGAAGAGCTGATGAATGGGTGGTGATAGGTCCACCCTAGCGGTATCACAATGGCCCTATTCTTGGACTAAGTGACTGCCGCCCTAACCTAACCTAACAGAATATTGACCACGCAACAAAAACTTAGATACTACTAATGGTGCTGCCATACATTTTTGTTCTAGTTTTTAAAGCTATTGTAAGGATAAAAGGCATTTACAGCTGTCTGTCTGTCAATCTTAGAAGATGACTGCTCCTTGAATACACAAAATCAAAAGTAATAACGAAAAAATTGTCAAATAGCCTCCAAAGCTAGCTCCAGCATCGCTCTGTACAGCATTTCTAACTTATAAAAGATGACCCCATAAATTTACTATTATCTTAGAAGACTTGGAAGAAAATGCATAATTCTTTATTTTTATACTTTTTTTTTGATTTAGTATAATGCAACTTGGGATTGTCAAAACGTGCCTCTGAAAAGAACATAAAACATAAACTGAAATTTTTTGAAGCTCCGGCAGTGTTGACTACTAAAAAGGATTAAAATTAAGTTTGCTTGCAGTTAACCAAACCGCAATAAATCAAAACACCTGGAGGGATACTTAAAAATGAACACAAGAGCAACAAAACAGCAACAAAAGTCGGAAAATGCGAATGAGTCGGTTAGGTGGCCGACAGTGGGATACGCTATATTCATTTTTATATAATATGTGCATGCAGGTGTATTCAGGGGAAACGGATTTAATAATAAATTAAATCAAGTTTCGTTGCTTATGAGGCTCACATGCGTCTGCATACCAAATTTGGTGGCTCTCGCTCATTTGTTGAACAAGTTCTTTACCTCATAGAGCATTTTTAAGCCCCTATAATTTGGTAAACAAATATATAATGATTTATTTTTGGTTATTTCGAGCACCAAAATTTACGATTGTGCCTAACCAGTTAGCCTTTATATTGTGGCTATACAACGCGAAACTTTCATACAGTGAACGGGCCAAGTTATCTACGTGGATCTATAAGCCAACAATGAGCTACAACTACAACTACATATTTTGGACGAGTTCTTTTTTTTTTTTGTATTTAAGTTTCAAACAAGGATGCTTTTTTTTAAACACCACTTTAATGTTAATTTTTTACTTTTAAGTGTGTTTCTCAAGACAATTTTTTTATACGAGCGCATACATGTGTACGTTTCTTACATAATGTAAGTATGAGCAAAATCGCTTTGGTAGAAGAACATTAGTGCCAGTATGCAGCAACCCAAAACGCTTTCGAACTGCAAAACTGCAACTTAATAGCTTCAGGAACAAGTGCTTATTAAATTCTGCTATTTTTTTTTAAGGGCCAAACGTTAACGTCAATCTAAATTAAATAATTAATAAAAATACATTTTTTTTAAATAATTCTAGTTATATTTTTTGAGGTCTGTGGGTTCATACTGACGTTTCTATATAACTCAACCGCTACATGAGTTGATGCTAAGCATTCTACTGCACAAATCTGCATCATCCTGGATTCTACGGCTATAGGGTATAGAAATATCTGACAACAAAAAATGTAGAAAACAATAGCAAAGCACAAAATTCACGAAAAAGCGAAATCCAAACTTTGGCAAGCCACAAAAAAAAAATGAAAATCAAACACAAAAAAGCTATGAAAGAAAAAGCAAAAAGTACAAAAAAAAAACATAAGCAATGTGTACAAGTCAAAATGGAGAAGCCGCAACAAAAGCAACAACAACAAGCACAAGCAGCAATGGCGGTAGTTAATATAACAATAACAACAGGTGTTCCACACAGTTTCTGTAGACTCCTAGTAAGCTGACGCACACACACAGAAACACCCATGCACACACACCAGAACACACACTAAGCTGCAAAATTAAAATCTTGTAGCATATTTTCAGGAGCCGCACTTAAGTCCAGCTGTGTGTATTAGGGTAGGTCAATTATGCCCGACTACTGCAAGAAGGAGGCTTATGTGTTTGGCCTGTATGCATGCATGAATGTTCATCTGTTCCCTCCTACCTTCTAAACTGCTTATCAGAATTTGGCCAATGAGCTATTTCTGGAAACGTCTTGATCGTACGCTGGCTATAAGATATGTTATGTAATATCAAATTCAATATGGTGCTCTCAAGTAGATATTAAGTTGTGAGTAAAAAAACTTGCTCTAGTGTAAGTGACATACGACCAAGGCTATCTGCTGAACATCATTATAAATATGTATTAAATAGATTAAGCCCTACTTAATATTAACGCTCTAAAGAAGTTAAAAAGAATGTCAACGAAAACCCTAATTCTTACTTTAAGGCGACTTAAAAGGCCAAACTTGCTTTCAGACTTGCAGAACGTAGAGAGGAAGACACCGTAGACCCGAAGAGAAAAAGATACCGGAAAACGATTACGATTACACAAAGTTCCACTTGTGAGGAAGTAAGCTGTATTAAAATGCATAGTTTGATAAGCAGAGTGCCCTTTAGGATTTATTCGTATTAGGTTTGGCGGGGTTTCCAGGATTTGGGGATGATCGAGGCCTATACATTTAAGGCAAATCTGGATCAGTTAGTCTGAAGGGTTTAGCTAGTCTTGCGTGTGTTGATGGTGGAAGTGAAAGTGCAGAACTAAGCCGAGAGCTACAGTGCTACGTGTGAGTTGTTTTTAAGGACGTTCATTAGGCGGCAGACGGTACGCCTGGACGCGACACTATTGCAGAATTGAAATTGCTCGGGCCTACTATAGTCGGCTTATAAGCGATGACGACGCGGCAGGCAATGGCCAATCGATAGGATTCGGCGTTGATCCGCTCGGGTCGACTTAAACAATAGCAGTGAATCTGGCGTTGACAAACATTGGATTTTAAATTAATCATTGTGCTAGGGCAGCTGCTATGCTACTTTGCGTCGTTCGTTATGCACATTTGCAATTCTGCACGACACAGTGAACACCCTTATAGCGTTTTTGTAACACCCTAGCCTGTGCATGCATAAATAAACTTAAATATGCTTACATGTGTTGTTTGTGTATATATGTGTGTTACTTACTTTGTTGTTGTTTGTATCTTTTGCTGCATCTATTAACTTTAATGCCTAAACAGCAAAAACAACAACAACAATAGCAACAAAATAACGCCTGTAAAATCAAAAGTGAGAAACTTTTCAACTTGAAAAGTTTCCATGCGCTAAACAAAAAGTTGTGCTCACACCTTTGTTGTTGTTGTTTCTTTATAAAAAAAGTCGAAGTTTATTTTTACTGTCGAAATACTATAACATACTACTACTACTTAAGGCCGGCACAGTGATATTGTGTGAAAAGCCAAAATGCAGTTAAAAACTTGCAACCGCAATTCAATTAAAACTTCCATGTAATGCCCACACATATAAAACCCATGCCGCTGAACTTCTTAGCTGCAGCCGTTGCCATGACTTGCAACTTATACTCACCGCCCCCCCCCCTAGCCATGCTTATTGTATGCTCCACTTTTGTTATCTCAAGTGGCGCCACAGGCAGCCACCAGCTGGCATTGGGGCAACCCAGCCGTCGCCGGCTTGTAAACAAACCAAACCAAGTCAGATGCACTGCAAAAAGCGCAACCATCTGTGCCGGCTTCAAGTTGCAGCCATTTTATCCGCACATGCGCAGCACTGGCAATCAAGTTGGCAGCGCTGCCTATAAAAGCGCGCTGCCTACGCTGTGACTGCTTCAGTTCTAACGCGACGCGTTGTTTGTCTGGTTGGCCAGCCTGAAAAGCGGAGTAGTAGTACAGTGGTACAGAATCAAAAACTATAACATAAAAATAAATCTAAAAACGTTTTGCGGTAATTTTAAGCTAAGCCATTTTGACGCGCCATTTTGTTGTGCTGCTTTTATTTGTGTGCGTGTGTGACCAAACTATTGTTAAAAAATGGCGGAAATTTGTGTAATGAACAAACAACAAAGCCGTGGTCAGAGTGTGTGCGTATGTGTGTGTTGTCCAGCTAATTTTAAAATAAACTTTGCGCCAGAAACTTTAATTACATTTCAAACATATTTGCGGTTTGGTAAATGAAAAAATCATTTTGTGCAAATATTTTTCTAAAGGTTTGTGTCAGTTGCATGCACAGACAGCTCGACATTTTTACTAAAAACTGTGGCTTGCAACAGCTTTATTGCTTGTTTTGAAATGTGGTTTCATTTCCATTTCTTAAAATAATTTTTGTTGTTTATTAAAACCGTAAAAATAACAACTAAAAAGTTTTTAAGTTAAGTTTAAAGTTTTTGTGTATTACAAAGTATGCTGGAATAATGCAACAATGGCAAATAAATATTGTGTGAGTTTTTGTGAACTAAAAACCATGCGAGTATCATAAAAAATAAAGACGCAAAACTTATAAAATTAAAATATTCAAAACAAACAAACAAAAAAAAAAAAATACACTTAAATAAGAACTTGCTCTAAAGAAAAAAAAACACAAGAAAGCTTGATTAAAAATTATTAAAAAAAAATAACTTTGCATATTTGTTTTTTTATAAATCAATTTAAAACAAAAATTATAAAAAAATAAGCTTATAATAAAAACAAATAAAACAAATATTCACGAAAGAAAAGATGCTTAAAAATAAGACCTTTTTTAAGAAAGAAGCAAATATTTTTCAAAACCTGGCGTATATAGAGAAGAAAAGACGCCAGAGCTGCCCTCAAAGTTGCCACCAATGTGGATAAGACAATAAAAGAATTTAGTCTAGACAGATCCGTCTATCCGTCTGTATGAACGCTTAGATCACGGAGATGAGAAAAGCCAGAACCAGCAAACTGTCGGATTAAGTCTTTTAAAGCTTTATTTCATATTTTCCACGTATTCTGTAACACCTAAGGAAAAACAATTTTAATGGAAACTAAAGAAGTTCTCCTTAATTTCATAAGCGTTTTGTTTTTCATTTTTTTATGAAGATATCGTTATAAAATTTCGGCGTTATTTTTATCCAAATCAGGAGCTATATATATATCAGAGCGATAAGACCGATCGTTTGAAAAATGATTTAAGAGCACAAATCGTTTGTTAATGAAGATATCGTAAATACTTTTGGTAATCAAAAATATTTTTAAATAATCGAAATCGTTTAATTTCTTTATAAAGGGTGATTTTTTTAAGAGCTTTCGGATTTTATTAAAAAAAAAAACATAAAATTTAGAAAAAAGTATGAAATCTTTATTTGAGTCGATAGAACGATCTATATAATTTAATGTCTAAAGATGATTTCATGTAAATGTAGACCGCGGCTGCGCCTCAAATGGTTCATATGCTGGGTCCAATTTTGGCATACTCTCTCCAACATATCAGCTGGTATCTCACGAATAAATTCTTCCATATTGGCTTCCAGTACTTCAACCGTTGCGGGTAACCCCAAAAAAAAATAGTTATAATAAAAGCGTTAAATCGCACGATCTAGGCGGCCAATTGAGCGGCCTCAAACGTGAAATAAAGTGCTCACCAAGCTCGCCTCTCAATTGGGCCATTGTTTTGCGTGTTGTGTGGCATGTCGCACCATTTTGTTGAAACCACATGTCGAACAGATGTAGCTCTTCCATTTTGGGCAAAAAAAAGTTTGTAATCATCGCACGGTAGCACTTGCCATATACAGTCATGTTCCTGCCTTCGTCGTCTTTGAAAGAGTACGGTCCAATGATGCCACCGGCCCATAATCCACACCAAACAGTGATTCTTTGGGGCTTGCTTGGCAGTTCTTGCAATGCTTCTGACTGCTCTTCACACCAAATACGGCAATTTTGCTTGTTCACGTATCCATTCAACCAGAAATGAGCATCGTCGCTGAACACAATTTTTCGATAAAAAAGTGGAAACTTTGCCAGCGCCCATTCACCAAAAGTTAGCCGTTGTGGTAGGTCATGTGGCTTCAATTCTTGTACCAGCTGATTTTTAAACGTTTTCCACCCAAATCCTTCCGCAAATTGTTCCACGTAGTGGATTTACAGAGACCTAATTGGTGCAAACGGCCGAATCGATAACACTAGTTTACACGAAAAATTAACCTTCTTAAAAAAGTGAAAATGACAATTTTTTTTTTCTTAAGCACCGTTTTCGAGATATTTTCGAAAAACTCGATAACCCTTAAATTTGTAAACTAGTGTAATTCAGGGTCATCAACAACACTGGCAGATACAGCAGCGATATTTTCCTCTGTCCGCACTCTACGTATGCGTGTTGGTGGTTTAATGTCCAATAATGTAAATTTGGTGCGAAATTTAATCACAACATTCCGATTAGCCGCCTCAGAAGGTCGCCCAAACGGAACATAAAATGGAAGGAGTGCACGATGCACATTCTTAACCGAGCATGAATTTTGATAATAAAATTCAATAATCTGTAAGCATTGTTTGTTTGTAAGTCTATATATGGTTAAATTATAGAAACAATCGAACACGTTTGACTGTAACACAAGCCACAAAAACAGCTGAGCTGACAAAACAGTGTTGCCAAAAAGAAAGTTGCAAAAAATCACCTTTTATATAAACGGGACCTTTCAGTTGTTTTCAAATAAAATTAAAAAAAAATAAATATGTTGGATAAATCGACAGTTTTGCAAGCATATTGATATTTTGCACCAACTATATAGCTCGAAGCAATGGCTTTCGATCCTAAAGCCTTAAGATTAGCCCACTTAATCATAGAACGGAGCTATTGCCTGGGGTGCTCGGCTGGAGGTTACCTCCGTACAAAAAGACCTCAAGAAGTTACAGAAGCTAGCCTGTGTATGTATGTCCCACAGCAGCATTGGAAGTCCTCCACTCCATATCATAATAAGGCTCCAAATGAAAGCAACACTGCTAAGAATGACAGCCGAGGGAATTGGCAAGGGTCACTTAATTAGTGCTAGAGATGCTAACGAACTGGAAAAAATGGTGCCCTCAATCCTCTTACCCAGAGATGAGACGACCACAGAGTTTCGCTTCGAAAGACATTTTAGAACTATTATGAGCAATAAGAAGAATTGGACAACGTTAGAGGAGATACATCCTATGAATAGGCACACCATTGTGTGGTATACTGACGGGTCTCTTACCAAAGAAGGACTGGGAGTCGCAGGACCAATAACGCGACTGTCAGAAGCTCTGTGTATATACACCAGCATATTTCAGGCAGAAGTATATGCCATAGGTCGACGTGTGGACATCAACATGGATAGGAAATATAAAGACAGAGACATTGCCATACTGTCAGACAGTCAAGCCGCGATCAATGCGCTGACTGGCTTGAAGATTAATTCAATGTTGGTTCGGGAAACTAGAGCCAAACTCAACCATCTAGGACAATTTGAACAAAGCTTCCCTTAGATGGATCCCGGGACATATGAATATTCCCGGGAACGAAGCTGACAGACGAACTGGCGAGAAATGGTGCTGCCAAACCACTAGTAGGTCCTGAACCTTATTGTGGCATTGGCAGACATACGACTAGGCAGCTGTTAAGAGAAGAGAAGAGAAGAGGTCCAGACGAGAAATAGAGTGGACTGGCACGGCTGGCTTACGTCAAGCCAAGCAACTTCTCGGTTCCTATAACCTAAATAGGTTAAAGAAAATATGCCAACTGGGCAAGAATTCCCTTAGGATACTGCCTGGGCTACTGACGGGACATTGCAGCTGAGTACTATTGGTATCGTCAGCTCAAACACATGCAGGTTTTGTCAGATTGAGGAGGAAACCTCTCTACATATGCTTGCAGAGTGTGACGCCCTTGCCAGAAGAAGAACGTCCTACCTCAGCGGGCATAGAGAAACGATATATGACATCACCAGACTAGACCCATCTCAAATAATTAAGTTTGTTGCAGATATAGGTCTAGTTGAGGAGCTCTAGGGCTAGAAGGGAGCACAATAGATGCTACAGGTCGCAGTGCAGCATTCCCCACTAATATTATTATAATTAATCATAGATTCTTTTGGATTTTGAGTACTTTAAAAGCAATAACTGAATATCAAATTGAGTTTGTAAAAGCAATTTTAAAATATTGCTTAAAACCAGTATGAATATTTGAAGCCTATCTCAAAACAAAAATGTTTTTGTGTTTTGTACGGAAATTGTGTCAGAATTCCAAATGACAAGCAAAAATGTTTCTTTTTGCTGTTTTCAACTCAAATGCAAAAATGGCGCAAATTCACGAAAAACAAAGTTTCACATATTTTCAATTTTTATTTTTCCCAATTTCAGCCTTTATTAAAACTGAATTGCGAAAAGTGCTGAAATATCTGAGCTTTGTATAACTCAATTTTAAATAAATAAATATTTTTGTTTATTGTGCCTCAGAGCAAACAATGCTGTCAATATGTAAATTTCGATGTTGAAAATCACCAACCAAGCATTATTTTTAAAAATTGCCAGCACAATAAACAAGTAAATAAAGAATTATTTTTCTAGAAATTGGCAAAAATAAAATATAAAAACCCCATCAAATAACAAGAATAAATTAAACCAATGCAAAAATTCTGAGCTAAAAAAATTGAGAACACTTCAAAAGTAGTTTAATTGCCTGATAACGAAAGCTTACAAATTTTGCGAGTTTAATTTACCAAGCGCTCATAGTTGAAATAAAATGCTTGCAGCATTTTATTTAATTAATTCGCAGCACAAGGCAAAGTATTTAAAATATTTACTCTAGGTACAATAAAAAGTAAATAAATAAAATATACAAACAAACAGCATAAACATTTTATTAAAAAACTTTGGGAGTCACAAGCAGCATATGCTCAACTTTTTGCTATAAGTTTTAAAAAAACAAATTTGTTTCAGTGTTGTGAAGTGGAATATGAATGAATTAAAATAATGACAGACACAAACAGGTTGCAAAAATAAAGACAACAACAAGACCAATGATATTATAATTTAGTGCGTCTCCTCAGACTGTCACAGTTCCTGACACTTGCAAATATAATTTATTTGCGATCACAACTTGTATAAAATTTATTATGATGGATACTTAATATCATAGCAGCCCAAAAGGAGTCAAACCAAAAAGGTGAGTATGAGTATTTATAGCCAGGACAATTTGAAAAGGGATACGCAGACATGCTTACTGCGCCTTTCAATATACCTATGGGTGAAAATAAGTGAAGCGGACCACTTTCTATATCGATTTCACTAGCCATTATTATTCTTATACATTTTTATTTCTAGATTTCCATTTTTTCTCGCGTTATCGATAACTAAATATTTAGTTCAACTTTTCCTTAGCAAAGTCATATCATGTAACTAAATAAACATATAAAGTACGTAGCCATTCAACCAAAAATGGGCTTTATCGGAAAACAAAAGTTTGAATTTTGAATAAGTTTGTTAAACGGAACCATTATTTAGATATAAAATTTATCTATAATGAAATATTAAACCAAACTCAACAAAAAGCAGCTATCAGCTATTAAATGGGTTGTCAGATAAAGCAGTGAAGCCAACTCAAAGTTGTGAACCTCTAAAAAAAACACGCTTTTTAAATATTTTTTCTGCTAAATGACAAAACTTCATATAAAAAAAAATCCCATTTGGGACTTTTTTTTCATATGAAGTTTTGTCATTCCGCGCCAAATTTTTCGAACTGCGTATAGTCCTTAAAAGATAAAACTGTGATCAATAAATATTTTTATTTATACATTCTCAATAAAAAAATATTCGCTCACAGTTTAACGTTTCACTGAAGAAAAAAATAAACATCTATATAAATTTGACTCGTTAATAGCCTATTCACACAGGGGCACATAAATTCATAAAATCCTTTCTTAAGGTTTCTTTTAAATTTTGGCCCTAAAGAAGGTGAAGTTTGGTAATTATTTGTGGCATGATGAAAAGATGTACAAACTTTCTGTTTTGATTGATTTTTCTCGACGAAATTCAAAATGGCGGCTCTTGTTTGCCTATGTCCCTCAGCGCGTGCGACTTAGATGCGTACAAGACGCTCTGTTTCTATAAATATCGATCGCATCGAAAAATCCTTTCATACACATGTTCTACAAATATGTAGCTTTAATTTTTTGTAAAAAAAGATATGGCGTACGTCAAAGTCGGGCGCAGACGACTTTGGGATACCCTGTACCACCACATTGCAATTAAGTCCGACATATTGCTAAGACCTCCAAGAGATATTTTATTCGGCAAATTTGGCTACGATATTTTTTAACAAACAAACAGAAATCAGTCGAATTTTGCACCAAACAATTTTTTTGACCGATCGGTCCCATGGGGACTATATGATATAGTCAACCGATTTTGGTCAAATTCGGTACAGTGCTTGGGAACTCTAAAAAACTTCCAAATTTGGTTACGATATCCACATAAACAAAGGAATTATCCATCTAAAACTTTTGGCTTTTTTCGAGGTCCTCTGAAACACCCCTATGGGAGCTATATAATGTAATCCCGATATCAACAAAATAAAATAAACTTGTCTCCTATGGATTAATAAGGGATCTAATCTGAAAGTTTGGTTGCTCTAGCTCCTACCATCTCTGGGATCTAGGCGTTCATACGGACAGACGGACAGACGGTCAGACGGATCATACTTTAGGTAACTTTGGGGGGTCTCCGACGTCTCCTTCTGTACGTTACATACATTTTCGGCTTGCACAAACACAACATACCCTTTGTACCATACGGTACAGGGTATAAAAATCGATTTCCTCGACCAAATTTGAAAGAACCTCCCCTTAATAATAATAGTTGGTGTAGCAAATTAACTCATAAAAAGATTGATATTTTAATTTTAAAAAACATTCTTAATAAATTTTCATAATTTGCTTATTTGACCTGTCAGCTTATCAATATGGCAGCCAGTTTCAAATCTTCAAAAAATCCCATGCGTTCCGCTAAGATGTGCTCAGTGTGAACAGCCTATAAGGATAGTCTAACTAGATATCGATAACTCAATAAATAATCGCAATTTAGAAAAAAAAACTTATTACGTTAATATTGACTAGTTTATTTGTGAGCTCCACGTGTTCATTACACAAATATTTTTAATAGCTCTGGATCGAAAGCCGCATTAAAATAGTTACTTACAGGTATAAATATCATAATGTAAGAGCATATTTTTTTTTTCGGAAAAAATTTTACAGGGTATCCCACTATCGGCCACCACATCAACCACAATAGTATTAGATTTAAGATGTTATCTTAAGTTTAGTCAAGAATAATAAATAACAAAAAAACAAATACAAAATCCATGAGCACCCAGAGAACCCAGTACTTCTCAATAACGCCAGAAAACCGCACGACTTCTCAAAATGGAAAGATATTAAAGTAAAACTTGCTATAAAAGCTAAAATAATTATCATAAACGCGTTTTAGTATTTTCATGTCATAAAAAAATGTTTTTGCTATGAAAATTCTTCTGTGCTTTATCAGCTTTTTGACGCACGTAGACACTTCAACTTTTTCTCACCATCGTCACTGTACGACCCTCTCACTCTCATTAATAGTTCTTTAACAGCGTTGACGTAATTCTGATAAACGCATAAAGACTGCGTCGCAGAGACGTATCGTAATATGTTGTGTGATTTTTTTTTTTCATAGGAGGCACAAAAGGTGGAGTGTACAAACTTGACCAAATGTGCCAGTTGATGTCATGCTACTGACAATATTATTTATTGATATGCTTTATCTAGCCTTTATAAATGCAAAAGCCTTCAAAGAGTTTATAAAAACACTTTTAACGTCTTTACCAAGACAATCGCCAGTCATTTAATTACATTTTGTGAATATTTTCGAAAAGAAAAATTTCTACTACGATTGGAAACTCAACGCATATACCGTAAGTGAGCAACGCCCATAACCATCATTAAACGCAATAATAGGTTTTGATGAAAACTTGTTATTTTACTCTTATTTTATTAAATATTATTTAGCAAAATTACTTTGTGTCTAAAGACAGAGTGTAAATGAAATATGCAGAAAAAACATATATGTATATATATGCCATCTCAAGAACATTATGTATAGATAACTATTAAAATTATTCAAATAGCTTCATTCGTTAAGGAGATACGACTTGTTCAAGAAAAAGCCCGCTTTACTTATTTTCACCCACACGTATGTATGTATATATTATATACAAAAGACCAATGTATAGACTTTGTTTTGTGCTTAACTTGGTCCATTGATTTATGTTTATGTGCTGTGTGTTTATGTATAAGGAAAAGGTTGCTTTCTGGAGCACACCAGTGTGTGCGGTATTGTGTATAATTGAATTAGCTTTAGGACCACAGTTTTATATTTAAACCAAATGCCAACTGACAATTATTTGTTCCAACGTTTTCTGTGTCTTTTTAACAACATATACCTACATAAGTACCATATATAAACTAAATCCTAGCAAAAGAAGACTTCTTTGCATGCTCCTTTAAACAAGTTCAGTTAATGGAGCAAAATTTTATGTTTCACTGTTGGTTTGCCCATTTGCGTACGAGGGCAGGCTGAAAAATAAATGGTAAAGTTTCAAAAAAGTTAAGTTTCTTTAAGAGTTATACACTTAAGATACAGGTCCTCAAGTTTTTGAATGTCATGCAAAAAGTATGATTTGTCAAAGTTTATCAAATAATTTTTTGTATGACCAGAGTTTGCTCCAATATTTTTCGCAATTGCCTAGAAATAATGCCAAGTCCAGTGAATATAGTTGGTTGGAAAGCAATTCATTTAAATTTTTTGTCGGGATACAATTTTTTTTTTGGCATGTGCTTCGGTTCTTGCTTCAAATCGTCATCAAATTTTTCCCATACAAGTGTTACCCTTTATTTATTGATTAATAATGATAATTATTATCTCGCCCTATGCTCCGACCTTGCATTATGAATTAAATTTTTATTTTTTTACTAAATTGTGATAGCTAACTGCCTTATGGGAAAAACAAGCTATTTTCTTCAATTCTTTAAAAAAATTGTGGCAAACAAATGGCTTTTTTTAATGATCGCATTTTACTGGAGCAAATCTTTCTAAAGTGACATCAAAAAATCCCATAAAATTATATAATTTAAGGTTTTCCTCAGAGCTCCGAGCGTCTGTGCTGTTTTTTATCTTGAACTCGGACATGGTCTGAACTCCGAGTTGGAAAAATGTTTTCTTGCTTGTCAAACATAAAATTAAATCATTGCTCGAAAATCTCATCTCTCTCAAGGTGAAATTTCAAAAACAACAACAAACACTATTAGAACATTTTTTTGCTGAAAATTCCAAAATTTTTCAAAAAGTGCCAATAAGTGTTCACCGCTGAAATATAAAAGGCAAATCTCTAAACTTTATAAAAATATTATTGGTGCGCAACTAAGTTCTCGCTGTTTTTTTGATGAAAATGTAACTTTATTATAAAAAAATGGTTATCAAAGACTCATTCAAAGTATTGCCCATCGCTAGCTACAACTTTTTCCCATCTTTCTGGCAAAGTTCGAATACCTTGACGGTAGAAGTGTTCGTCTTTTGAGGGTATCCACGAATCCACACGTTTTGCGATATCTTCATATGAGTGGAACTGCTGATCAGCCAGACCAAGTGCCATCGAGCGGAACAAGTAAAAATCGGACGGCGTAATATCTGGGGAATATGGCGGGTGGGGTAGTACCTTCCATTTGAGCGTTCCCAAGTAGGTTTTAACAGGATTGGCAATGTGAGGCCGAGCGTTGTCATGCAGTAAAATCACTTTTTCGTGCCTCTGCTCGTATTGTGGCCGTTTTACTCGCAGTGCTCGGCTCAATCGCATCAATTGAGTTCGATACCGTTCCCCAGTGATGGTTCCGCCTTGTTTCAACAGCTCATAATAAACAACACCGACCTGGTCCCACCAAATGCACAGCATAACCTTCGCAGCATGAATATTCGGCCGAGCCAGTGACGTGGAAGCATGACCGGGTTGTCCCCAAGATTTTTTCGTCTTTGGGTTGCTGTAATGAATCCATTTTTCATCACCCGTCACGATGCGATAAAGAAAACTCTTGTTCTTTGTCGCTGGAGTAGTTGTTCACAGGCGAAAAAACGTCGCTCAACGTCCCTTGGTTTCAAATCATAAAGAACCCAACTTCCTTGCTTTTGAATCATTCCCAACGCATGCAATCGTTTGGAAATGGCTTGGCGGGTAACTCCTTATGCTGAAGCAAGCTCTTCTTGCGTTTGGCACGAATCCTCATAGAGCAATGCCTCCAATTCAGCGTCTTCGAAGGTTTTGGGCCTTCCTTTACGTGGACGGTCGTCAACATCGAAATCACCGTCTTTGAAGCGACGGAACCAATCACGGCACATTGTTTCGCTTGGAGCAGCATCTCAGTACACTTTTTGGAGCTCTCGATGCGCTTCAGCTGCCGTTTTTTTCGAACAGAACAAGAAAATCAACACTTCCCGCAAATGATAATTTTGGCACAAAACTAGACATTTTCACACAACCACAAGTAAATAATGCAAAAAGAAATTCACTTATGTGCCATAGCAGTTTGCTAACCATATGCCTAAGCTTCGTTTATAAAGTTTTGGGTATGTCAAAATCGACCAGAACTTTCTGCTAAAGCCATCTATTGACAAACAGCGAGAACTTAGTTGCGCACCTAATATAATCAGGTTATCGTTCTTATTCCTTATTTCAGGTAATCAAGCATTCCAAACTTGTTGGCTAACAGAGCAGCCTTGACCTCCACTTTTCTAAAAGAAGTCTATGGACTTTGCAATCTCGCACACCTTTATTTGTTGAAGGGATCAATGAAATTGTGTATTTTGGCAGGGAACTTTTTTTGGCCATCTTGAACGATTATTAATAAAATAGTTGTTCAACTGTCCATGTTGAATAATTGATATCAACTTTTGTCTATTCTATTCACTCAGCAGCGGATATCACAGGTTACAAAAACAGCTGTTATCTCTTTCTTGGTTACTCTTCTGCCTGCCCTCGTCTATGTCCACCATAGCTTCAGCTTCTCTCTGCCACCACCTGTTTATCTATTTTTGTAATGTGCATTTTAATAATGCGCAAAAGTTTTGTGTAGCCAACAGAATAACTTTTATTATACCGTACAGCTACAACTGTTGTCGTTTCTTGCCGGTGTCCTGACTCCTGCTCTATACATTTTTGTATGGCCGTAATAAAAATAATGACGTCAGATAATGCGGCTGTTGCTACCGCCCGCATCATGGTATTCTGATCTACGGCAATTTGCAAGTTAAATGCGCTTAGCGATAATGCTCATAATTTACGCGACACAGGAGCGCACTTAGCAACATGCGGGTGTCATCATTATGGGCGCCATTTAAAATTGGGGCGTCAAATTATCATTGCTATAAGAGGAACGCTTGACGAATAGCTGTTGCTTTAAGTTGCTGCCACTGGAAAGTATTATTTTATTTATATCAAGGCATACGTATGAAGTTATCCTGCTATCGACCGTAACAGATTCTAAAGGAAGTCTCCTCATGAAAACCCGAAATTAATCGCTTTACTTTTTTGTGTATTAAGTCGTTGGAAAAACTATTCGAGAATGTACACGCACATTCAGAACGAAATTCGGAAAGAATTTCTAAAGATGCAATCGGTAAAGTAGCTCAGCACTTCAGTAAGTTTTTTTAGTCTAATTGTATTTTACCAAAACTTTAAAGCGCGTTTTCTCAAAATCACGTTTTTGAAACTGGTTGGCAGGATTACACAAAAAGTTTTCAAGCGATTAATCTCAAATAAATTTTTTTTTGTTGATAATGAGTGAATGATAATTTTATAAAATTTGAAGGCGAAAAATCGTAAATTTTTACAAGAACAACATAAAACAGTGCATATTCAATTGTCTTTGACTTTTCAGTGGTTCATATAGAATATATAGGTGTACTAAATAAAACAAAAAACAAAAAAATTTGATTGACTTAAGATGAAAGTTATGGGCGCTATGCCGTTCATCTTCTCCAGTCGCGAGGCATTACAGTCCGCCATGAATAAAGCTGCCATATTGGAAAATTTTGACTTCGTTTTTTTTGTTGATATTTTTCAGAAGTACCTTTAAATAAATGTAGATATAGAAAAATAACATTTTTTCCGGGCGTTTCATGAGGTGACTCCCTTAAGCATTTTTGTTGGCCCAACTGAAATAATTTGTTTCGAAATTTTCGTCATTACAGCTTTCCAAAAGCGTAACAAAAATCGTTATTCTTTAGATGAACTGAAAGAAAATATTAAAGTATGTCAAATAGTCGCATAATCGTTAAGAGCCTGAGACGTTGAACCTATTCATATTCAGTTCAGCGTCGCTGTACTCACTTTTTTGTTAAGTTAATTAAACTAATATTCACATTTTTGGAACATCTTTAAGAATAATTTTAAATGTACTTTATTCAACTGCGCCGCCCCCTTTGTTGCTGCAGTTCCGCTACTGTGCAACCAAAAACCGCTAGGTACCTTTGGTGCTTAGCGGGGGGGGAGGCATAATCGACAATGAACGTAAGCAAGGCAACAACAGGAGCCACAGCTACAACAAGAACAACAACAATAACAACTCTTTCGCCATTAAGTGGCATTATAATTACAATTTGCAGAGAGAAACATTAAAGGCGAATGGCGGGAGAGCGGAAGAGCATAGGACCGGAAGCAGACAACCAACAACTCTCCGGGCTATAAAGTTCGCATTTGAAATGCTTGTTAAGCAGAGCAGAAGGCTACTTAAGGAGCACGGTTTAGCATTTAGAGTGATGAGAACCGCTGCCACTAATCAGGCAAAGCTATAATTTCACGATACTCCAAACGCCTTAAAGAATCCTCCAGTTCCAGCTAGTACTTAGAGAGATGCTAAACTTTCCGGTTTAAACTTTAATTTGACAAATACAACAACTAAGCTGCTTAGAGTTGAATTAATTGGCCTGCAGTCAGAGTGTTGGGGCCGTATTGTATACTTAATTGACTGAATGACTGCAGGTACAATATATATATACATATTTTTTTTTTTTTATATACGTCTTTTAACTTGTGCGATAAATCCTTTTTAGTAACAATGTTGATTCAGCCTGAGATTAGGATTTTAAAATTAATTGTGCGCATAAATTTTCCGGCGTCAAGTAATAAGAGCAGCTTTTTAAATCCAATGGCTGGCAACATCCTTTGCAGCAGGATACGCATGCTGTGCACAATCATTCACCTAATGGCTCAAGCAACCTTTTGCACTTGGCGCTGCTTTGTCTTTGGCAGCTCTATAGTTTTTGTTGTGCTCGGCATTTTTCTTTGGCAATAAATATACTTTCGGTTAAAATGACTTTGCATAATTCAAATGATGAAAATTGAAAGATTATTCTTTGTTGGCTCTGGCTTTTAGAGTTACAGCAGTTTCGTATTATTTTAATGGTTTTATTACGTATACGTCATGTGGAAGTAAATTATATATTAAAGCTTATCTAAGTAAACAAGCATGAAGGCAAACTAAATAAAACTCATTTTAGCTTAAATAAAAATTAATCTGCGGCTCTCAGTCAAAGTTTACTTACGTAAAAGCTTTGTAAACATGGTTCACACCAACTTGTAGCAGCTTACAGGCAGTGTAAACAAACTGAATAAGTTGTTTGCATAGTCCATTGGAAAAACAATTATTAATGACTCGCTGATTATTTTTGTTGTCAAACTTTAATGGCCGAAAAGTTGCTCAATAACAAGTAAATAAATCAAATTAATACGCTTAAAGTTGAATTAAGATACAATTAACTAAGCAGCTTGGTTTCGAAGTGCCATTACTTTTTTTTTATTTATTGAGTCCCTTTTACTCCAAACGAAGCATCAAATGTAACAAAAAATCGAATTAATGAAACAGACAAGATTTCTTTAGGAAATTCAAAAGGCTTTTCTTTTTTTTGTGTTTTGTGTGGTAGATTTGTACAGCTGCTGAAAAAAAATTAAAAAAGTGTTTCTCTGACCAGACTAAATATAAAAAAAATGTTTAAACTTGAAAAATCAGAAAATTTCGGTTCGGTTTAAATATCAAAAAGAATTCATAGACGGTGATTTTTGTGAGATGCAGCAGCTGCCAAGACTTTTGCAAAGCTATAGCATACATTTAGGGGCCGCCATGAAAAATTTTTTTTTTTCAAGGCTACCACAATGCTCAGTTAATCTTAGACTCTAAAAAAATATCTAAAAAGCAAAGAAGGAACTCTAGCCCGATGGGTTAACTTTTCAATGACTTGCTTGGGAATGCCAATACAATTTCTAGGCCGATTGTGTCGAAAACTTGCAGTGCTGTGCCCAACCGTCGAACAAGGTGTTAGTGATCTCAAAATTTCAAACAAACATCATCGGTTAAAGTAAATTTTGAAACAAATTTTTTGTTTTTGTGCACAAAGTCGCGCATAAGTACCCTAATAATGATGCAGACAACAATGCTGAGATGCACAAGTGACATTTTAAACGAATTCAATTTCCATTTTTGTATAATCCGAATTCGGTTTAAGGTCTTCAGTTTTTCGCTGCATTTGAAAACTGTTTATATTTTATTTTGCTCAAAGCACGCTCTTAGGATGTTCACTTAGTCGGGCAGAAATGCAGAAGTGCCACACGGACAACAATTAGTTGTTTAAAAGTGTCGTATAAATTTTGTTGTTTTTGTTTAAATTTAAGGCGAATGCTATTTGTCAGTATAAATTTTAATGGGTTTTCCAATAAGAGGCGTTATTTAGGTATTCAAAGAAAAATGCCATTTTTTGAGATAAATGATCGGATGTTGATTTCATAATAAAGTGGAAGGTATGCCTTTAATAATGAAAAACAACATCAACCAAATGGCCACCACGACCACGCTTACAGGACCATATGCTTTTCATGAAATTTTCCATAACCAAATCGCAAAGTGGCTGCCCTATGTCCTCGATAGCCTCACGACTTCTATCTTTGAGGTCTTGAATCAACGCTGGGCTGTTGGTGTAGACCTTATCTTTCACGTGGCCCCAAAGAAAGAAGTCGCAAGGTAGTAAATCACAAGATCTCGGTGGCCAATTGTGATCACCTCTTCGAGAGATTCATAGCATCTACAATTCTTAGCCGATTTTAATGATCTTAGACTCGAAATGTTCGTAAAATAATTTTCTTTCTGCTTAAATATTAACATAATTTTTAAAAATTTTTTTTCGTTAATAAAAAGCAATCCGAAAATTTGTAATTTTGAAAAACGGTCAAAAATTAAACGTTTTTTTGACTTTGGTTGCTTGTTACTTCTATAATTGTTACCCAATCTGCACATATTTATATATCACTGTAAAAAGCACATCAATACCTTTCAATCTAATCGTCTTTTATGTCGAAACAATTTGGCTCACGAGATATTGACGAATAGCTGAAATAAGTGACCAAAAGCATGTTTTTCAAAAATATCTCGAAAACGAGACATACGATTGCGTGAGCATTGAGATTCAGCGCTTCGGAGTAGGTTGAAATCTATAGAGGGTCTATCCTGAAAAAAAACAAAAAAGAGCCCCGAACAGCTTATAGGTATGAAACAAATTTCCAAAAAATTTAAATTTTTAAGAAAGTATATTAGTTTTTAATCAAAATGGAAAAGTCAACTGCAGAATAAAGTTAAATATTTTTTTCATGAACTTGTATAATACATTTTAACCCCCCGTCGAACACCTAGGTCTGGCCAGACCTATTTCGTTTTTGACCATTAATTCAAAGTATTTCTAATTAAGATATCGACTTGCGCTTCCAGGTAGCTTCCTAAAATTTTATTGGCTATCGATACATGTATAGTAGAAATATCAAAAATTCCTTAAAACTGAAGAAAAAAAGGATTTAAAAAAGTTTACCCTCGGACGGACACATGGTACCTGGCTGGACCCCTATGTATTTACATACATTTATATGGGAATTTACCTTATGTTTCGGTTCAATTACACTAGTTTACACGAAAAATTAACATTCGTAAAAAAGTGTTTTTTAGCGTAATTTGGGGTCGAGCAACACGAAAATGGCAACCTTTTTTTTTTCTTAAGCACCGTTTTCGAGATTTTTTCGAAAAACATGTTTTGGGCACTTATTTCAGTTATTTTTCAATATCTTCAATATCAATATCATATGTTAATATTTAACTATGATTCGATATGCTTTATTAATTTGACTATCATTTCAAGGCATTTTATTCTGAGCCAGCTATACCGATTGGATTAAATGCTTTGATATGTAGTTTTTCCCCCATTTAGCAAAGCCAATAAATGTTTATTTGCTGAAAACTTATTACTTAAAATAAAAATAAAAAACAAAACTTAAATTGCCCTTAAAATTAAAACATGACGCTTAACTCAAATTTTGTATTGCTCATTTTCTTTTAAATTAGCTTCGATTACTGCATCTTGACTTAAAACAGATATGCATATCATATAATCATGCTAATGCAATGATGAAATAATTAACTAATAGCGTAAAAAATAAATAATATCTTAACTGAAGCAAAAATAAATGGAATTCTGATACCAAAAAGTAATTAACAGTTTTTCCACATAAACAGCCATTTTAGCTACTACTTGGCTTTAATGGCGCACTGCAAAATAGAGTGCTCTTTCGATTATATCATCATGCATAGATTGATGGGAAAAGCAAGTCCGTTAAGTACTTGAGTAAGGAGTAGAAGATGCAGAAGATATAAATCAATAAAATAGGAATTTAATATACCATCCAATGTCTGGCTGCTGTAGTATTTGCCATAGAAGCAGAACTGGCAAAAGTAAAAACAAAATGCGTGCAGGAATTTGTGTTCATTGATAAAGTTCGTAAGCACTTGGAGGCTTCACAATTGTCCTTTGCACAACATAATTTACATATTGGAGCTGCAAAAGGCACAGCGACTGACAGCCAGAGCTAAGCAGATTACAAAACTGACAAAACAAAAGGAAAAAACAAAAACAAAAAAAAATGCAGAACTTCATAAGTTCAAGTCGAGCATAAGCGACTTCGAGCTGCCCTACAGCCATATTTTGTCAAAAAATCAAGATGGAAACTTTTGTGTGCAGCAGTGTTGCCAAATAGTCGCCATAAAGCAGTACAAATTGCCAAAACTGGAGAAAAATAGGTCCAATAATAAAGTTAAAGTATTGACTTTTAATATTTTTAATTGTTCTATCATATATATATGCTTCGTTGGCATAAAGCATTTATTCTATTGTTCTTTAATATTTGTCCGTCATATAAAGTATTGCAATCATTCATATCTAATCGATGAGTTTTTCACGTCTTCATTTTTATATTATATACTCCATGTTTTATATTATTTCCGGCTAAAATAGTTAAAAAAAAGAAAGAACCAAACTGTTAGGAAAAATGCTTAATTGACAACACTCTCAAACAATTTCGAAACGTAAAGTTGTCCCATAAGTTTACCGATTTTTTTAAGTTGATTGCTTTAGTTGAAGAAGTCAAAATAGTTTGGTTTATAAGGCTTACTTACAAAATTTTAATTTATTATTATTTCACTTTAATCTGAAGTTTATCTTACAGTATTGAAGTTTAAAGTAAATCATAATATTTCCATATAAACTCAAACTCCTAAAAATATGGCAAACTTTAAAATACTTTGAGCTACCCCGTACTCGATTTTAAATTTTTAAGACAAAGATTCTACCAACTTAGCTCAGATTTGCATAAGAGCAACACTTGTAATAAAAAGATAGCTAACGTTAAGGTCGGGAGCGAACGACTTTCTGATACCCTGTACAATAGCAAAAAACTAAAGCGGTTATATAGGGTGTGCCATCTGTTGGTTTGTTTGTTAATTATATTTTATTCGTATGTTTTCGAACAAAATTGGGCAACTACTCAATTACTCAAACTACTCATTTATGTATGAAAAATAATATCGCCCAAATGTGCGCCGCTGCTGGCTCTACAGGCCCGTATGCAAACATCGTAATTTTCGATGACTTTTTTTATGACGAAAACTCGTCTGGCTGTTCTTCCATCCTTTAATCGATTAAGCGAAGCTGATAATGGTTCGTGGGCTTCAATTGCTCCGTCATTTACACGCTTACCAGTGTCAATGCAAGTCCGCTTGCAAAATTCGCAGCAAAGTGGTTCTAACAAGGTGTAATTCTTGCGAACGATGGCGCGTCGCTGTTCCCGACGACTAGACGACACTTGCCCCAACTATATTTTTTACACAGAATGACCATGACCAAAATTGACAAAACTAGACATATGTCGAAGAGCATCCACTTTTGACGGGCATGTTTCGAATTATGAGTGTTAAACAACCAAACCAACAAATGGCCCACCCTATATAATATAGTCAATCGATTTTCATCTTAAGGGGTCTACGCAGTTCGAAAAATTTCTCGCGGAATGACAAAACTTCATATAAAAAAAACAAATGGATATCCCATTTGGGACTTTTTTTTTTTATGTAAAGTTTTGTCATTCCACGCAAAATATTTCGAGCTGCGTATAGGCCCTTATTTGGTAGTGTGACTGGGAACTCAAAAAACTTTTGAACACCAAATTTGTTTACATTATTTTGACGAATGCATCTAAAGCTTTAGATTTTTTTATATACTTCGTAATACCCTATAGGAGTTACATAATATAATCCCGATATCGAGCAATTCAAATAAATTTGTCGCTCGAAACATA
This sequence comes from Chymomyza costata, assembly GCA_018150985.1. Classification (NCBI taxonomy): domain Eukaryota; kingdom Metazoa; phylum Arthropoda; class Insecta; order Diptera; family Drosophilidae; genus Chymomyza; species Chymomyza costata. Next base: position 4,094,483 of record JAECWU010000030.1, read on the forward strand.
ATAGTGAATCTAATCCGAAAGTTTGATTACTCTAGCTCCTACCATTTCCAAGATCTGGACTTTCAGATGAATGATAACTGTGGGGGCCCTCCTTCCCTATGTTACATACATTTGGATTTATTAATGGAAACCTTTGGTACAGCGCCATTCGCGCTTCTTAAATAATAACTATAGTGCGATTATCTGCGATATTTCTGGACCGATTATAATAATTTTGTTATCATTTGAAATCGATTTTTGTTTACTGCCGTCACTTTCGCCATACAAAAGGAAGGGGACCGTGACAGAAAAAAATAAACCAGATCTGGCTGGTTACATAAGTAGACCAAATATCAAGTTTGATTATCCAAGACATGTCTATCCATGTCACGAAAAGACATATCTATATTAATTTTATGTTGAGTCTACTTATGCCAAATATCTTTTCACAAAATTGATATGCCAAAGTAAAGGCTATAAACGAACTACTGAAATAATTCCTAATTTCGCATTCTATGTACTACATGACCACTCAAAGTCATAAAATGGCAAATATTAGTCTGATAAACAAAATTATTCAGCTCAAAACGGATTTTAAGCAATGACGAAAAATATCTCGTGAGTCACGCGATGATTTGTGTTTTTGATGCTTACCTAGAAAAAGTGCACATTAGTGCGAATGAAGAAGATAAAAAATATATTCATCGTTAGTTTTTTACAATTTATTTTTTTTAATGATCCTTATTATTAATTGCATGTTTATAAACAAATTCCTTTAGGATTTTTAATTTGTGTAGATTTTTAAATTTTATGCAGATCGATTTTTAGGTAAAGAAAAAAATATTTTCGCAACATATTTTCGATTCTAAACTTATAGGGCTCTTTCCCAATTTTCGCATTTTTCTCACAAAAATATGATGATTTATTATTATATTTTTTTAAGTTTGTTCCTTTCATATGTCAATGATTATCTGGGCCTATGGTGCAAAGATATAGCGATGATCATCGGGCGGTCCCAAAATAATCTTGAAATTAGTTACCTTGCTTAGAAACGCAAACAAAATCATGGTCAACCGTATAGTATTGATATATCTTATAGTATTGAAAGTGCTTTCTACAACCTCTCATATCTTTATGGATAAACTTACTATATAGGGTATGGAAAATGAGAACATAATTCATAGTGAAATAAAAATCCTTTCTTCCAACTTTTGAATATACTTAATATAAGCTTTTACTCTATAGGAGAAGCGTATCAAAAATAATAATAATAATAAGAAGAAGAACTATCCTTTCAGAGTTCAAAATGCTTTCTTCTATTTGTAACATGAATTCGTAAAAACTTTATATACCCTCTCATACTACAGGGTATGAAAAAAAGAGAACAAGAGCGATGCAAAAATATGAAGTAGAAGAAGCAGCAGAAAGCGTGAGTATCTTGAAGTGTAGTCGAACTACTCATAGAAAGGACAAGGCCGGCTATCAACTACATATTTGGCTAACATTTACATATACATACTTTTTTTTTTTTGTTCTGACATGAACAGAGTCCCAAAGGCAAAGGCATGCAAAATATTCAAGGACCGAACAGAACGAAGTATCTGACAGATAAAGATGTGTTCTATTGTTCGTTTGTTGTTGCATTGTAGTTGTTGTTGTTGTGTTTTAACAGCCAGTAAGTCGTTACAAATCTGTACAACATATGGCTGCCAAGTGGCAATTTTATATCATTTTATTAACGTCCATTCATTGATAAACCGCACTCATAAAAAGCCAGACAACAACTGTGCCAAAGTGTTTGGTATATAAATGGAATGGACTGCAGATTAAACTATTATGCGAGTTAACTGTGCCTCAATACAATTTGCAATAATCCAAATAATAGCTGGGTAGATTACGCATACGACATGCTGTCTGGCTGTGTGTGTGTGTGTGTGCGGTTTTATATCACTTTGAAATATCTCACTTCTTGCAAATTAATTTTACAACATTTTTGGTTTAATCATTTGTGCAGATAAAAAGCGACAGTTGTCCCTGAACGTAATTGCGTATGCCTGCCGTATGCGCACAACCGTGCGTATGAGCAATGCCCCAATGGCTGTGTAACTTAACGAAGGAACGCACATTCGTCCGCTCGAGCATTTAGTTAAAGCCCCAGCGCTGAACTCAACGCAGTTGTTGTCTCCATGGACCCACATTTAAGGCATAATTTGTGCACAGTATATTTTTGCTACACTTAAAAAAAAAAAGTTTAATTAAACAATTGGGTTTAACACAAGATTATATTTTTTATCCAGAAATTATGTTCAACATTCATTTATGTAGTACGTCATCCTAAGAGCGAATGTTTCTTTTTTTTAATTTTTAATTTTTAATTTTTAATTTTTAATTTTTAATTTTTAATTTTTAATTTTTAATTTTTAATTTTTAATTTTTAATTTTTAATTTTTAATTTTTAATTTTTAATTTTTAATTTTTAATTTTTAATTTTTAATTTTTAATTTTTAATTTTTAATTTTTAATTTTTAATTTTTAATTTTTAATTTTTAATTTTTAATTTTTAATTTTTAATTTTTAATTTTTAATTTTTAATTTTTAATTTTTAATTTTTAATTTTTAATTTTTAATTTTTAATTTTTAATTTTTAATTTTTAATTTTTAATTTTTAATTTTTAATTTTTAATTTTTAATTTTTAATTTTTAATTTTTAATTTTTAATTTTTAATTTTTAATTTTTAATTTTTAATTTTTAATTTTTAATTTTTAATTTTTAATTTTTAATTTTTAATTTTTAATTTTTAATTTTTAATTTTTAATTTTTAATTTTTAATTTTTAATTTTTAATTTTTAATTTTTAATTTTTAATTTTTAATTTTTAATTTTTAATTTTTAATTTTTAATTTTTAATTTTTAATTTTTAATTTTTAATTTTTAATTTTTAATTTTTAATTTTTAATTTTTAATTTTTAATTTTTAATTTTTAATTTTTAATTTTTAATTTTTAATTTTTAATTTTTAATTTTTAATTTTTAAATTATTAAATATTTTTTTTTTTTTTTAATTTTTTAATATCTTTTCGGCTTAAAAATAAATCATCACAGAGCACGAAATCATATAGTTTTGATTTTAATTATAATATAAAAAGGTTTTTAAAAGTTATTCTGTTGTAAGTATTCCATGATTAAATCAACCATAACCAGTCAACCTAATTATTAAGAAATTGTGTCGATTTTCAAATTCACTTAAATTTAGTAAAAATTAGTAAAAATGTTAATATTCCATAATTAAATATCAATGTATGAGCATTTTTGAATGGGAACAAAAACTCAAAACTTTGAAGAATTCTCTAACAAGAAATATTTAAACTTATTTTTAAGACTTCATTTTTTTTTTACATACTTATCTTATGTCTATCTATTTATTATTTGGCAAAGTTTTTAGTTCGTATTCAATAAATTTAAGCGAATTTAAAATCTTCCGGAATTTCATACACACATTTAGCTCTTAAATATCATTTGTGCGAAAAAAGCTTTATGCCTTCTCAGATACAATTTTAAAAAGCAAATCTTCTCTAAAAGTGTTTTTTTTTTTGGCAGCAACTCCCATTCCAAATGTAACTAAGCATTTCTTTCAGTGCAAACAGTTTCTGACCCAAGCCTGCTCTTTAGACCCAAACGAAAACCTCAATCCCAGTCAACTCAACCACGCCGCCACTTGTGGAACTTTTCAAAAAACGTGCTGAGCTTTTCAACTTGCCGAATTGCGTATGTAAAATTGTGTATATACATTTTATGTATATATGTATATGTGTGCGCGGGCGGGCTATCATTTTTACGAGTTCTTTGAGAGTCATACTTGTTAAATATGCGCCTTGGGGTCCTTGTTGTTTTTGGCTCTCTAAGTTGTACACATTGTTGTTTTGGTAAGTTAAAACATGCCCGAGATTTGAGTGGCAAGTGCTTTTTGATATTCAATCATGTCGGGTATCAACTCAAAATGGCCGCCAAAAAAACACACACACACCCATATTGAGTGACATTCAACTTGCCTTCAATTTATTTGCAATAATAATAGTCGACCCATTTTTCGATGTTGTTTTTTTTTTCTCATTTTTGGATGGGGACTTTTTCATTTGTATCTTTGTTTTTTTTCATCATGTATGCGTTAGCTTTTCATTTGATTTTCTCGTTTTTTGGTATACTCGTACAATTTGATTAAAATTAAAAATATTTTTGTAACATTGACTGATTCAAATCAATAGAATTGCGGCCTATTCCATTTGATTGGAATTCGAAAAAAAAAATAAAAAACATTTTTAATTTCAGTTTTCTCTATTGTTGGTTTGGAAACTACAATTTATTGGTATTGAGTATACACGAACATTCTTCTATCTTTCTTTTTTAACTCCAAGCTTGATCTAAATTCCTTATAGGGAACAAAAAAAGAGAACATTAGTTTATGTTTTAGCCGCAGGAGAAAATGGTTGTTAGCTTCCTTATGGGTATATTATTATTCTGATATCCTGCCAAAACTTGAAACAGTCTTTAGATCGAATCAAAATTTGAACAAAATTTGAATATAATGGAAATCTTCAAATATTTTCTGCAGTACAAAACAAGTTCCTATTGCAACCGCAGGAAAGATTTTATTGAGCTATAGGTATAGGAGACGCTCACAATCACATAGCATTAGAAATACTAGAGCCTATGATCCCTTTACTTCGAAAACTATCCTGACTTTCATTTATTGAGCCATGGGCAAAATCTTTTTCCAACTGTTGAGGTTTTCTTCAATACGTTAATAAGACCGAATATGGAATTCAATGGAGTAGGCATACAATCTAATAACACAGTCAAACAAAAAATATCGATATACTGCAAGTTTTTCGGGACGCTTAATGTGTCGGCCAACATCGATGTTTTCGATATTTTTTAATTTTTAAAATTTATTGAATCCGAAGTCCAAAAAAACTCCTTCACACCAAAAAATCCCATAAAACGAGATAATTTGGATATTCTCTAAGAACCCTTGGATAGGGGTTTTTTGCACTTCGGATTCAGCTGTCCAAAGTCCATAAGGGTAATTAAATAAAATCATGTCAACGTTTTTTGATTTAAGCGAACTCGTCGCTCACTAGATTGCCAGCCTTGCTAAACTTTAAAAAGTATTACCTTCCAGTAATTCAACGCACATGCTTGAATCTAAGTTTTCGACATTTAAATATTGTCAACCCTACTATTTCGGATCTTTTGAGATTTGTTTTTTTCTATAAAAGCGAAAAGTGTCTGCGATACATATTTTGTCCGTGATGAGATTTGGTCAATTAACGAAAATATAAATAAAAATATCGATGATCGGAAAAAAATAAAAAACATCGATGTTACTTCCAGCACTAGTTCTGACGTTACCTTCAAAATATTCGGTTGTAGAACTAGTAGCACGTCAGGGTTCTAGTGTCACCAGCAAAATAATCGATTTTGGAGACTTTTTGAGATTATGTCAAAACACTGACGTGCCAGGCTTTTTTGTACCTCGGAATCGGATTCAGCGACAATAAAAACTTATTAAAATAAACATCCGACTCGAACAAATTTCCATGGGTTTTTTTTAAGGTTATGCTACAGCCTAGACTAGCTCAGCTTTTTGGACATTCAGAAACCCAAAAAAATATGAGGTCAGACCTCAGAGAATCGATTTGTTATTTTTAATATTTGAAAAAGAGTATCTATTTATTACAACGAGGTAAAAAAGAAAAAGACACCTCGTTGTAATAAATAGATACTCTTTTTCAAATATTAAAAATAACAAATCGATTCTCTGAGGTCTGACCTCATATTTTTTGGGGTTTCTGAATGTCCAAAAAGCTGAGCTAGGTCTATCTGTGCCAAATTACGATTATATAGATGAATACCAAAAATTTTTTTAATGGGAAAAGTATGTCAGTCAAGGTGACGCTGATCTACTTACAGAATAAGGAACAAATCCGGCCACGCCTACTTCTATCAATTACAAATGCTGTCTAATTCTGTAATAGCCAGGGATCGCAAATAAAAGATATAGGGTTAAGAATTAAAAATAAAAAAATTTTGTTCGACAAATGTGCAAGCCAATAAAAAATATAAATTTAAATTACACTAGTTTACATGAAAAATTAACCTTTCTAAAAAAGTGTTTTTTTATGGAACCATTTTCGAGATATCGAGATCTTGAGATATTTGAGGTTATGCACCCGAAAAACGGCGTTTGTTCAAATATCTCAAAATCCTGACGTGTTAGGCCAATTCTGACCCCGGATTCGGATTCTACGCAGCAAATTACTTCGGAAATGACCCTTAGCTTCCCAACAACTAAACCATGTTCGTCTGTGTTATTCAAAAATCGACTTAGACATTGCATTGAAAAGGACAAAAAACGTTATTTTTCCTCTAGCTAAATGAGTGTTTGGGGGCTTTCGGGGTCGAGGAATCAATTATTGACATCTATTTTCAACTTTGGGCACCGCCAGAGGGCGCTTTTTTGAAAATTTACAAAATTTGGCGAAAATTGACGAGTATTTCACTTATTCATAGTGCAATCTCAAATTTGAAGATTCCCAAAATATTCAACTTTGAAAATGGAAGTGGTGGGTCCCATTTGGGATTTTTTTTTATATGAAGTTTTGCCATTCCGCGCGAAATTTTTCGAACTGCGTATACCCCCTTAAAATTAAATATTTTTTAGGCCTTAAGTCAAAATATAAGAGTTCCAATTTAATGAAAAAAACTTTAATAATTAACTTTGAGGTTTTTATTTTTAAAATCTATAATAATAGAATTGAAAAATTTAAAAATCTTAAATAATAGAATTTTTGGTTAAATTTAAAAGTTTGCTTTGTTCTTAAAATATATGTGTTTTTCCTAAAGCTAGCCACTGTTCTATAAAATAGATTTAAAAATCTGTTTTTATATTTTATATTAATGTAATAATGGATTTAATAATTTTTGTTTAAATTTTAATCGTTATGATCCTTGATTATAACCTCGTCATTAAGAGTTTACATTAATTGGTAATCGAATTCGCCATGAGTGGAACCAAATTTTGCAAATATAATAAGTATATATTTCCCAGAAAGTAATGACAATGCTTTTTGGAAATATCGCTAGTGATCCTAATCTGGATGGAACATTTTTATCTTTAACTCACAATACTGTGCTATACACTTTCTTACTCTTCAGTCAATGCCCTACCTGCAGGTCTTGACCAAGTCAGCTTACCCACAATTATTACTAGTTTTATCTGCTACATTTGATTGTGCCTTGTTATACCAGAGCGTAGCTAGCGGCCTCCCACCCGTAAGCCTCTTAACAAATTGCCAATGTGCTTGCTCACTTGGCAAATTATCCCAGATCTGTACAAAAAATAAAAGTCAACTGAAAGAATTATTCAAAAATTGCTTGAATTGTTCATAAAAACCATAACAATTATGCTGATTGCTATCCCAGGAGACTTTCCCTAAGATGAAAGTGAGTTGACGACCGTTGAGCCGTTTGGACTGCGACAGAGCCGGTAACTTGGCTCCGGTTCAGGTTATTATTGTTGTTTTTGTTGTTGCCGATACGCTTGACTTGGCCAGTTTTTGCGGGTCAGGCAATGCCATAAAACAATTGAGAGCTCAATTTTGCGCGCCAAGTCGCATTTATTGTCCATTTTGCATAACTCAGACAATCCTCCGGCGGCACAAACTGCCACAAACTATAAAATGGCACTGTACCCATTGTCAACGCCATTTTTGTTGTACTGATTGTTATTGTTTTTAGTTTTATTGTTACAATGCCCTTGTTAAATCTATAGGTATTGTGCTGCCCGGTAAAGGATGCGCCTGCAGCACAGGATATGCACATTTTGAACCATTTCAGTTGCAGCTGTAACTTTGTTAGCCTTGTGCCTTTTGGCTAAAACGGGGCCAAAAACAACCGGCTCTTATCTCACATACAAATATCGTATGTGTAGTATATACAATATTGTTGTTTTATTCGTTCTTTCAACTCTTAACTGCGGTTCCTTTTGGACGTTGAATGTTGCATGTTGGATGTAACTATGGGGGGCACTTGAGGGCAAACTCCTGCTGTGCGCTTATGTGCGTAAAAATTCTATTTGATTATTCGTTAGGTTGTGTATTTTATTATACCCTTAAGCTTTAGTGCCAAGGGTATTATAGATACCAGCAGACCTTATGTTGTCTGTATGCGCGTCTGTATGAACAGCAAAGTCTAGAAGACAACAGAAGCAATGGCCACAAAATTTTTAAAAGAAAGAGGTTAGATATTGTCGCTATACTCTAGGCATCTTAGTTCCGGAGATAAGCTTACTTAGATATACTTACCAGTATACCATAGTCTATGTTTAGTATGACCGTCTCCTGGAATAAATAGCTAAGTGCATAGAGTACCTATAGAAGGCTTTCTAAAATGTTTTTGGTATCTGCACTCGTTTTCGATAATCGACTATTTATCGAGCATCACAAAGACTCGATTTATCGTGCTGACTTCTGCTTTTGTTAAAATCTTGTAAAAGTCTTTTTGGCACGCATTTCGAGCCAGGAAAATCGTTTATTTATGGATCTAATTGGAAGGAACGACCAAATGGATTTTGAGTCCTGAACTAAGCGTTTATGTGCCTATATTTAGTATAGCATATACAAAAATTATAACAATAAGCGAATGTTTAAGAAACAAATTATAAAACATTTTATAAGAAAAAAGAAAAGAATTCGCTTTTCAAATCGAGCTCTTCGATTTTTATGATTTTTTCCAATATGTTGGAGAAATATGTTTTTTTGCAATTTCCGATTACACTGGTTAACAACAAAATGTATCCTCAATATGTTTTACGTGTCTGCGGCATGCTTTAACCGAAAATGCGGATTTCGAGATATTTCGAAAAAAAAACATTTTTCGAAATTGAAAAAAAGTTTTTTTACTTAAAAGCAAATATCTCTCGTTATACTAAACTAATTTCGATAGTTTTTTACCAAACTGTAGATAATTGAACTATACATCAATAATACTTGAAACATATTTTTGTCAAATTTCATATGAAATTTTTCGTAATTTTTAGCAAAGTTTTGAGAACCATTATATTTCGATAGTAAATTTAAAAATTTATAAAAAGTTTTTTCTACATTTTATTTATGGCTCGTTAAGTTCGATCGATTACAAATAAAATGAGTGGTTTTTATCAAAATCGGTAAAAATTTACGGAATAAGGGGTAATTTTTTTAATAAGTACAAAAAGTAAATTTGCTCAAAACCCAAAGTTTTAGATAGATAATTCGTTTGTTTATTAAGATTTCGTAAAAAAAATAAAAATAATTTAATTTTTTAATAAAACAAAAAATTTTTTTATAAAATAAAAAAAACATATAACTAATTTTTTAGCTGTTGCTCTAAAATTTCTATAAAGTTAAAAATGTGATTTTTTTTTTTTTCTTTTTACATTATTTCTTATCTTTAATGCAATTAACTTTTCTGAATGAACGATAGGATTTTTAATTAAAAAAAAAATTGCATTATTATATTAATAATTTTTTTTTTTTAATTTTAAATTAAATTTGCTAAAATTAAAAATCGGTTATTCCTATAACGTTACGCTTTTTTTTAATGATATTTTTATACATTTTTTTAATTAATTAAATTTTATCTGGCTTTAATGTTGACACTTAACATTACATCGATAAATTTATATTTAGGCCTGTCTTATTAATTTGATTTATATTTTACGAATTATATATAAAAAATCTCAAAAATATAAGAACACAGCTTTTTTTTATTTTAAATGCATTCTTTAAATTGTACTTTTAAATAGAAATTAAAAACTAAATTAGTGGAACACGTCTATCTGGTCTAATAATGATGAAAGCGTTGAAAACTTTCGAATAAATATCACTAAAATTCAAATGGAATCGAATTGGATGTTTTCGTTCGAAAAAATTCCCAAAAAAAAAAAAATTTTCTGTATTAAAAAAGTAGAGCAACTTTGAGGAGTAATTAAAAAAATTCGAAATTTATAAGAATAAATATATAATACTTTGCCTAAAAATTTGTATTTTTCAAATCCTGAATTTTCTTTAACGAGAATGGAGAATAGAATGTCCCAGAACATAAAATATAAAAAAAAAAACAGAAACGGAAAATAATATTTCTACTAATAGAAACACGTCGTTACTTAAAAGATTCTGCGAAATCTTGCGAACCGTTTTCGAGATACCAATAAAAAGCCGTTCCATGCTAAATATAAAAAAAAAAATTTACTTTTTTCATACATTTCTTAAAGCAATTTTTTTTATGTTTTTACTCTTTTATTCGAGGCAAAGACAAAACCAACAAATCAAAGACCATAAATATCGGGCTAATACTTCTTGAGTTATATACACGTATGCTGAGATAGAGATATAGTATTATATAGTATAAAGTTGTCATTTTTTTAACCTTTCAGTTTTTTGTTGTTGAAGAACACTGGAAACAAATTGCCATACGCTTTTAAAGCGTGGACCCAAGCGTTTTCCCTTTTTGCCCCCTAACCCACGTCTCTCGACAGCCTTGGTAATAAAAACAGAATTAGGCATAAATAAAAAAACAGGGATATGAAAATGTTTTTTTTTCAGAAATAAAAAATCAGGGTATGCCACTGTCGTATACCTTCCTGATTGTATCACAGTTTTTAAACTTCAGCTGTGTGCAGTTGCAATCTCTTTGTTTGCTTCGCTGAGCTACACAAGTATTAGTCCTGATGGTATTTATTTTCTGTAAACTGAAATGCACAGGATATTAAAGCAAATTCAATGACTTTGATGGTATTTAGTGGACAGGGTGTAACCCAGGGCGCACCCAAAGCAAATATTTTAAGTGGAGTACTGAGCAAAAAGGGTTGCCTTTAATTATTTTTGCAGCCATCTGCGTCTAAAGAGTACACACTGGAATCCAAGAAAAAGGAAGGAAAAAAAAGAGCCTGAATCCAAAGCAACAATTTAATGACTGCCATAAATTGAAACTTGGAAGCTACTGGGAATATGGCGAATATGGGTTCATGCTTGGTCAGCTGCAAGTCATAAGATAGCATAAGGCCAAGTTTAATGAGAAATAATTGGGCCTCTAGGCCGATGCGTCAACTGTTATAAGAGTGACCCAGCAGCAAAAAATCCAAACTGAGCTAATCCAAGGATTAGCTTTGGGTATTATATGCTTTTGACAAAAGATATTTATTGTTAAGGCAAAGTTATAATTATTTTTTCAAATCTATGTTTTTGACTTTACTAACTGATTAGCATTGAAATTTTAGGTATCTCAAAAGTCAAAATAAGCCACGGGCTACAAAATGCTGAAAAAATATCTTTTATTATTACGCTTAATTTAAATTTGGTAGAAGAAGATATAGAGCTTAAGTGAACAAAATTTTGTAATGTTGAACTATTTTTTAAAGCCCAAAAAAATGAATATATTTGTAACAAATCTTGTACAGACATGTCTAATAGATGTATTTGATAGTCATGGTTTGCGTGTACGATAGATTATTTTAGCCAAAAGCTTACTAGGCTCACACTTATAAAAATTTGTGGCTCTGAAGTGGGATTCTTTTCAAAATATTTGAGTGAAGAGCTTCTTAATAGGTCCGATTGTCATATCATCCAAATTACAAGCCAAAGCGAACATCCGAACCAGCATGGTGGCAGGAGCTATAACGAGGCACTGCCCCATAGACAAAGCATCCAAAACCTGCTATGTGACTACCTTATAGTTCTTAGAAAACGCACCACAGTGTCCAGGAAAGCGGTTCTTCAAAGACCTTAGCCGTCTGTCCAATCTGCCATTGGTATGCCTGGCTCTATTAACAGAATCCTCGAATGATTTGGCGAGAAGACTACACAAGTTAACGTGAAATAGGATAACGCCCGCCCGATGGCTTCACTCTACCAGTCTCCTCTGTTCACCCTTTAAGCTTCTTTACAAACTGTTCGGCATCGGGGTGATCTCAACCTCTGTATAGAAGCCTAAATAAGCTCACTTTCTTAATTGGCATATTGATACCTACATCCTTGGAAAGGGTGTAACTGGATAAGGCACTGGAAACTGCCCCCAGCGATTTTTGAAAACTAATGATGCAGTTCGATGCATAATCCAAGAACAAATTTTTTCGCAAAATTTCAGTTCTTAAACTTAACGCGTTGTGGTATGGGTATGTGATATGGGTCTTATATATTAACATTTTTAATTCGGCAATCCCAACAATTATGGACTCGAAAATAAAATTGCTTGTACGAAAATTTTTTCAAAAGAACTTGTGTTCCTTTATTGATCCTTAGTACTGTTGCATAAATAGCATAACACTCTATATTGACTGTTTTAAGTTCTTAAAAAAGTTTTCGGGTTTAATCAGCTCTTCAACCTTCAAATTATTGTGTCTTTTTATTTTTCCAATCCTTGGATTTGTGCTTATTTGTCACAAAGTCACAAAGAAGAAATTGTTGCAGCTTACAGACAGGGTAGGAGATCTGAAATGGACAAATTTTTTCCCTTCCCGTCTTTTGAAATTTTCGTCAGATCTTAATCTTAGTATTTTTAGTATAAAGTTAAAAATGCATAGCAGTTTGAAATTTTGAGCGCATGGCTTTCATAGTGTGGATGTAATATGTAAAAAGTAGTGCTGGAGAAAGCATCGATGATCGAAGTTTAAAATCTCTATATATCGATGTTGGCCAACAGAGATATTTCTCTAGCACTTCTGCACTCATCAAATGGGTGTTTAGTAGTGCTGGAGAAACATCTCTGTTGGCCAACATCGATATATAGATATTTTAAACTTCGATCATCGATGTTTTCTCCAGCACTAGTAAAAAGGGTATCGGATACCAGCGATTACAGAATATCGATGCACGACGCAACTGCACTAGAACCATCCCAGATAATTAAATTTATCTGCATAATTGGACTGGCCAAGGAGCTCTACAGCTAGTAGGGAGCATAATAGATCCTTAGGGTCACGGTTCAGTTTTCCCCTTACAATTATTATTATTATTACCAGCATAAATGTTAAGGATAGTTCACATCATATGATATAATTTAGGTTTCCTAGCTTGTATAATCTTCGAGATTAGGAGTTTCATTGGAACATAGGAGCATAGTTCAATCGTTACCCGAGGTGAAAAGTTCTCTTATGGTAAAAAGTTTCAGATATCCGATAAAGCAAAAGAATCGGGAAAATAGTCCTCAGCTTATAAGATCTTCCAGATGTGGAATTCGATATGTTTATACATATAAGCATTATTTAACAAGGTTAAGATAAAAAAAATTTCCTAAGCCAGATTTAAGGTAATACACAGATAACAAGGGGGGTGACTTAATCGCTAACCAACATATCTGATTTAAGATATTCGTAAAATCATGAGGATCTTATCTGTTTTTTTTTTGGTAGATTTTAGAGTCCATAACTTATATGGAGAGATTCGGGATTTCATATGTATAAACGGACATTACTTTCTAAGGTGATGATAAAAATTGCTTCTAAAAGCAAGTTCCAGATATTTCCAGAAATCGTAATAATAATTTAGATACTTTAATAATATTTCATGTTCCTAGCTCAGAGATTAAGAATCTTAAGTAGACGGACGGGCATGGCACAAAAGTTATCCGAGAAATCAGATTTCACACTTGCCTTAGCCATATGATATGGCCCATATCAATCAAAATTCCAGTTCACATCACTTGGCATTATTAAGGATCCCTAGATAATATGACCTGCAACTTTTTTTTCGAAAAGACGCACATGGTTCATTTATTTCCCGAGCTCATAATGAAAAATTATTCTAAAAGATTTCAGATATCGACATAAATTATGCGAATAATTGGCATCTTTTGGTATAATTTAAAGTCCATAAAAATTATCCTAAAAGACTTAAGCTATCCACATAAATTATGAGGATAGTTCGCATCTTTTGATAAAATTTTTAGTCCATAGCTCATATGATCTCCAAGATTTAGGAGCTCATATATACAAACGGGTATTAGATTTCGAGGTATTGGTAAAAAATTCTCCTAAGGATAATTTACAACATTTTTTTTTAATTTACTAGCTCGTTTGATCCTCTGAGATTGCGAATCTAATACGGATGGACGGCATGGCTCAAACGATACCCGTAAAGGGTAACTCAAATAATTTGACATAATAGAGGGTCCCTAGCTCCTGTGATCTAATAGATTTGGGATCTCATATGGAAAGATGGGTGATGATAAAAAGTTATCCCAGAAGGTTTCAGATATCCATATAAATTATACGAATAATTTGCATCTGTTGGTAGAATTTAATGTTAGACAATATAGGGTTGACCAAATGTCTGTTTAACAGAGCCGCCATGTTTTTTTTTTTTTTGTCATTGAAGTATCGATCGATGACAGAAAATCGATAGTCGTACTATTGCATCTCATTTGGTTAAGCCTTTACAAGCTGTACCCATAATTTGGATCTAATACAAACAGATGTGTCCTTCTATTATTCCCTACACTGTATGATCCCAGTTTAAAAAATTTATGAATTTATCTAGAATTTCATCCAAAATGCGCTTTATAAAGCAAACCGAAACTGAAGTATTTGAATTGAATTGAAAACTGCATTCCATTTATATTTATTCATTTATTTAACAAAATGTGTTTTGTGCACGGGATTTTATCTTTTCAGGATGCTTGAAATGTCAACAGGATTTAAGCACGCCAAGTCCCAAAAGCAAAAAGCAGCATCAAATGCAATGTCATAAAGGAATCAAAACCAAACGTGACTTTTTATAAAAACATAAATCGAACCGACACATACAAATAGAAACTGCCAACCAACAGAGGCGGCACCATGGCAACCTGAGCGCTGCCCGTCCAGCGGCATTGCTTATCGGAGTCAAAAACAAAAAAAAAAAATAAATTTAAATAGATGCATGCCACTGGCGCACTGCAAATCAATGCAATCAACTAGAAGCGCATCAAAAGGATCAACGCTGCCAGGCAACCAGCAATCTGTCAACATGGCCAATATGCAAATCCGGCTGTGGCCTGTTTTGGGTAATTGGCGCACAATTCGGCGCACACTGCTGCTGCCGCTGCTGCTGGTCATGATTATGCAGCTACTGTTGCCAATGCCACAGCAGGCGGCAGCTGCACCCACATTGGATCGAAAGCGTTGTGCACATAAGGGCATTGCCGAGTTGATACGCACCAGTCCTGTGATTGTCAAGGCGCTGGGTGCGCGCATTTTCAGCGAGGCAGAGCTGAGCAAAAATGCAGCGCAAACATTTGACAGCGCTGCGGAAATGGGTGCCACCATTTTAATAACATTAACACCGGAAACGATATACAAAGGCGCCTCGCTGCTGAAAGTGGCAAATGGCGCTACGGGTGATAGCTCTGTTGGCGTCGCCGGCGTGGGCAGCGGCACGCGACGCAGCAGCCAAGCTGCTGCTTGGAGTGGCGGCGGTGGCAACAGTGCCGAGTCAGCATATCAGTATGAGGGGTAAGTGGCAAGTGGCAAGTAGCATTTTAAATGCTGCTGCTGGCTAAAATATTTACACAAAATTGCTTCACAATGGCGCCTTATTCACATTCACTCTGTCTCCGCTCTCTCACTCTCCTCCCCAGGCAATTAAATGCCACGCTTCAGCCTTTGGGCTGCTTCGATGCCAACTTGCTGAAAATCCTGCCCACGGAATTAATTGCTTTCGGCAAATTGCTGCCTGCCTCGGCGTCCAAGCAACAGCTGCTACTCCAGCAGGAACAGCAACAGCAGCAACAAATTGCTGCTCCTGCCACTGTAGACATGGCTGACAAGGATGTGCTGCATATCAGCATAAATGGTTTGCATCGTTGGACGCCGCAATTCGAGAATCATATCTGGAAGCACTTGGGTATGTTCCATACATTTTTGCATGCTGTTGTTGTTGTTGTCGACGTTTTTGTTGTGGGTTTTTGGGTTTTGTTGTTTCCGTCAGTTAATCGGATTTAGTTTGTTAGCAGAAATCGGTTTTATGCTGCAAGTTGACTGGTCATCAACTGACCGGAACTTTTAATTGTTCACGGAGCACCGAGTTAATTGGGGACACAAGTTGCTCAACCATATTGGCATTAGATTGAGTAGCAAACTTTAATAGTTAAAATTGAGACAAGAGGTTATGCTGTCTTCTTTGATGTAAAAGATTCTTTCCATGCACACAATTAGCATACGAGCATAGAAATTATAAGCTGAACAATTAAATAATAAGTCAAAAACTATCCCGGCACTATATGAGGATTCTTTAGAAGATCTGTTCTTATTTAAAGTGATTCCCTTGGTTTCTAAAGCTATACACTATAAGTAAAATATGACGAATGTTTAAGTGGAACGTGTGCGACTTTGAGCTAACATTATAAGAGGACTTTTAAGTTAAGATGTCCCGTATTCGAACCAACGATTTTAAGTTTTAACCCTGTGAAGGCTTTTCACTAAACATCATTGCATCATACGTTTTTGGGGTCGCCGATCACAATTCTGCTATTCGATTTTTAAAATTTCAAATGGTGATCAAAATTTGTATAGAATGGTTTTCGGAATCGCTGTTGGAATCGATTTCTGTCATCAGATTTTTAAAAATTCCAAATGCGGATTCAAAATGGCGGATAAAGATTTTCCGTATCAAAAATGGCAAATCCAAAATGGCGGACCATGTTCCAAAAAAACCTTCTTTATTGCGATGAAAATTAATAATGGTAAAGGAGTTTTTGGAGTCACCGGATAAATATTATCAAAAAAAATGATTGTACATTTGAATTTATTTTAAACAAATGTTTGCTAAAGACTTTTTACTATGTTCTAAGAAGCATAACATTAGTAATATTTTAAGTCAACTTTAGGTAACTTGTAGTCTAAAACATTAAAAGCTACTAGTTTAAAAAAAAAAAATCTTGTTTTTCAAAAAGATTAAAAGCAGCGGTGTTTCGTATATTATATACATAGCTTAGACAGCACGCAAAACTAACTAAAGAAAGTTTTTGTAGATAAAAAATATATACATATGCTTGCACAAGACTACATGTACATATATACTATAAATAAAGCAGATTTTCCGATGACGAGGCATAACAAGTCCTGGCGTTGTGTATATGACGCAGGGCTGAGAGCAGGAGAGGTGAGAGAAGATGTTGAGGCGCTTCTATACAGGCTGCAACACTCGAGAAAAGTAACACTTGACTTTTGTGTCAAGCTTTAGGGTGCTCCCCCTAACACATAAGAGTATATATATATAAGTACATATATACATATAGCCTGTGAATCAAGCATAAGGCAAATTGCGGTGATATTACAAGAGGCTTTGAAGGCAGCACAGAAAAGACATAAAATACAGGCGCCATGATGTTTTATTTTTATACTCTGTAACTTAAGTTAAGAAGTATATTGGGTTTGGACTAATGTTTTGTAACATAGAGTATGAGATGCCACAGAAACTTCATACTTAGCGCTTAATTTGGTCAGGAGTGCATTCGACTGTCTGTCTGTATGAACTACTAAATCCTGGATTTAATTCAACTAGAGATTTGTTATTTAATATTGTTATAGAGACCTTGGCGCAAAAGCTATTTAAAATTCATCTCTTTATTGTGGGATGCTTAATATTGAACGTTGTACTATATAGGTAGATGAGGGCGGCAGTTGGGACTTAGCGTTCCAACTCACTTAGGCCAAGAATAAGCCCATTGTGATACCGATAATGGGAGTAAGTGATAAGGATATAGAGGTTAGGTTAGGTTGAAGCGGCTGCTGGCTTAGACCAGCAGCACACTTAGGCCTAGACTGGCCCCCGTTGTGTTACCCCGCACGGATCTCTGTAACTGTTACCCTTTTTACCTTATGAAAACTTGGAAGGAGCCCCAAGCCAGTTGCTGCAATGTAGCCTGCAATCTTCTTCGGGCAAATAGTTTCTAGCTCTGCTAGATTGTGGAGGAAATAGTTTCCCAAATACTTTTTCCTGCGTCTGCTCAGAGCTTCCGCAGGAACAGAAGAAGTGCTCTACCGATTCTACCTCTTCCTCATCTTTGCAGCTTCCGCAAAAGTCATTGTTCGGAATAGGATGTTAGGGGAATAGGAAAAGTGGAAAGTGCAGGACCATGGCTTAACGTGGGATTCGAACCCACAACCTCTGAGATGATAGTCTAGTGCACTGCCGCTAGGCTATCGAGGTCGCCTTGTACTATATAACTTCAAAAAAGATGTAAAAATAAAGATTAATATCCTTTGGAAAAATTAAAAATAAACAAATACAAAAAAAAAAAAAAAATAAAAAAATAATTTTATAACTAACTTATATTATACAAACTTAAAAATAAAAGTTTGTGATTTTAAAATAAAAATTTATATTTGACTATTATCCTATAGTTCTTAATTTTAAAATAAAAATAAAGTATAAAATTTGAAATTTAAAATAAAAATTCATTAAATTTTTGAATTGCTATTTAAAAAATTATTCTATGTTCGATTTTTCGCAGTGATTTTTAACTCTTATTTGCAATTATAGTCTGTTTATTTTAATTTTTAAACAAAAATTTATGTTGAATAAAAAAAATATACAAAATTAGGATATAAAATTTGATATTTTTTTTAAATTTAGTTTAGTTTTTTATAATATGTGTATTGCTTAAAGCTAGCCACTTAAAATCTTTTAAGCTGAGTCAGGAATATTTTTTAAAGTTATAAATTAAAGTTTTAAGTGTATTGTTTTAAGTTTATTGTTTTTTATTTTAAGTGTATAGGCAAAGGAAAGTAAATTCAAAAACCTTGTTTTTTTTTTTTAATGCAATATCTAAATTTAGCCATTTTTTTGAAAAGCCCATGGTTTCAACTAAAAGATTTTTTTTTTGCTATGCACATTGCTAAGTCCACAACTCTCGTTTTTTTATTTCGAATAAAAAGCAGAAATGTACTCCAACGAGCCTTAAAACTTGTGTTGTTGGCTCTAATCCCAAGACGAGAAATTTGCAGAAACAAAGTTGCCTCATCAAACATCTATGTATAGGGTATCTCTAAGTCGACCGCTTGCAACTTGAACGTATTTTTTTGTAGTTTAGGGTTTTCAGCTTGTTTACAAATAAATTTTGCACCCAAAAAAAATGATGTAATAAAAAAAATATGTCTGCCGTTATTTCTATACATCACGCCTGGTTTTTTTTTTTAACTTTCAACTAAATTTAAATTTTAAATTTAATGCTGTTTTCAAAAGTGACAAGCTAATTCAAGTGCAACACTCATCAATTCCAGGCTGGGATGATTGGAGCGACTTTACCTTATGCAGCGTGACATGCGGCAAAGGTGTACAGCAACGCTTTCGACGCTGTCTGCTGGACAATCCATTGGTGGACATCAACATGAATATGAATCTGAATGACGGCGACGATGACGATGAGGATGTTGAGGATATGGATGCCGAAGCGAATGCGGATGAGCAGGAACATGATGGACAGCTAGTGTATGGCAACGAGTTGACGCCTGACGAGGCAAATAATGATGTCAGTGAGGATAGCATCGTCACTAGCGTCGCTGCTGCAGTTGCCGATGAGCACGAATACAATGCAGATAATAATGAAGTGTTGGCCAGCAAGCAGCCTGACAAGGACCAGAAGAACGTGCTGATGATGCAAACTCAAGCCGTCAGCAGCACGACGCAGCTGCTAAATGTTGATGTTGAGGACAGCTCAACTGTCACACAGATACACACACCGACAGCAACACAGACACAGTTACATCTGACGCAGACTTTGACAAAAGAGCAAACGAACAAAATGTTGCATAAATTCACAAAAATGGCGGCAACGGCAGCAACTTCAATGGTGTTGACATCGCAGTCGCCAGCGCAGTCGCAGTCAGCATCAATGGCTATGCGGACACATGTGCCGGACATGAAGACAAGTGGCCGTAATGAACAGCAGCAGCAGCCAAGTGTCAGCTTTGTGCCGAGTGCACGTAATGACCAACGACGACCACGTGCAAATCAGCATAAAAAGCGCAAATCAGCAAAGAGTCTGTCCACACTGCTCTGCGAGGGCTACAACATCGAGCAGCGCAACTGCAATGCCTTCGAGTGCAGCGGTGAGTGTAAGCACGCTATGGGTGTCCTAATGACGACCACTTAACTTCTTTTTTTTATTTGTGCCGCAGATGATATCAGCGATTTACTAAAATTCTATAAGAAGCTGCCAGTCTTGGAGGAGCTGCAGCCACAGCAACAACAACAACAGCCACCTTTGGCCACGGATTATACGCTGCCAATGGAGAGCAGCAGCTATGCGACAGCATTGGGCTTGGATGCAGTGCAACAGCAGCCCTCTTCCACACCAGCCAATATGGGCTATATTCGAAGTTGGCACAATGCTTTGAATTTTACACTTATGATAACGCTGAGATCAAAGGTAAGTGCGACGAAAGATTTAAACAGTTTACAGTCGGAACTATTCCTTATTTTTCATCGTTTTCGTATGATTGTAAGGCATTTTGAGATATATTTTTAATAAGTCACTGATTTTGGTCACTGTAGTGACATTGCGAACGTATTTTCCAAAGGGTTGTTTTTGAAGGGTTTTCCATCCCCATTACAACCGGTTATCGGTCTTGGCCGCAGAAATTATCCTACGCCAGCGGTTTCTATCCTGTGCTTGCTGACGCCAATTAGCAATGCCAAGGCTACGAAAATCCTCCGCTGCCTGATTTTCCCATCGAGGCGGGCGTCCCTGTCGTCATCGATCTTCCAGTGATTTCCGCTCGAATACCTTCTTGCCTGGAGCATTTTTATCCATTCGTGCAACATGAGCTAACCAGCGCAGACGTTGTCGCCGTATAGCTCATACAGCTCGTGGTTCATTCGAATACGAAAATCATCTTCCACATTTATCGGTCCAAGAGGAGGATTTTTCTCTCGAAAGCCCCTAAAATCGCCTTATCGGATGAAGACAATACAATGTTCATGTACGGGTATGATGAGGGATTTGTGGAACATCTTAAACTAGATTAAACTTTCTACGGCGAAAGGCCATGCTCCAGAAAACGAAAACAAATAAAGTGTTCGGATGAGTTTTGATTGCACACGTTTGGAAAATAAATGTAATTTTTACAATGTTTTTACTTCTTCAAAAAACGATACTCAGCTGTTTATAAAGGGTGTTTTTTTTTTGAGTTACTCAAGTTTAAGTAATAATACAAAGAAATACATTTTTAATATCAATGAAACGGGCTTTATTGGATAGAAAATTTTATGGCATTAATGTTTAAATATGATTTAAGCCATGTGGCCGCCACGGTTGGCCAATTTTCACAAACTTTGCGCAGCATTTGCGGCCGTATTTCGCCAAAATTTCTTCGAATGTTGATTTCCAGGCGTTCAGTTGTCTCTGGTTTATCGATGTAGACAAGTGACAGTAATATTATGTGGATGTAATGGTGTTTCGACAAAAGCATGTGGATTATCCTCACTCCAAATGCGACAAATCTGCTTATTTACGTACCCATTCAACCAAAAATGGGCTTCATTGGAGAACAAAATTTTGAATTTTGAATAAGTTTGATGAACGGAACCATTATTTTGATAAAAAACTTCAACAATTTGCAAGCGTTGCTCTGGACTAAGTCTATCCATAATGAATTGCCGAACCAAACTCAACAAAAAGCAACTATCAGCTGTTAAACGGGTTATCAGATAAAGCAGTGTTGCCAACTCAAAGTTGTGAACCTCTAAAAAAAACACGCTGTAGTAAGCGAGTTATGAGAATTTATCGAAAAGAGTAAGGGAAATATGAGAAGTTTTGGACATTAAAAATTTAGAAATTGGGAGCACTCAAAAACTAACACAGAAAATTGTTTTAGTTTTGTTTATTTTCGTCTACACTCAAAAAAAAAAAGACAGATTTTGTATTATTGTAAATAAAATTCTATTTCAAGAGGGGTTTTTTTTCAAAGGAAATTCTTGAGAATAATTACTTTCAATGAAAGAATAAAGCATTTATAAGAGCATTTTGTATTCATTTTAGGAATGTTTAAGTTATTAAGCTGGTTCTAAATAAAGCTTTTAACCAAAAGGTGTTTCCATTTGGGTATTTATAGGCAAATATGCCATGCGCCTACCACTTTTGGTTCTCAAGAAACCGGGAGTAACCCTACTATCTCCAAGGCGTGCATATGGACAGATGCACATGTGTGTAATAATTTCCTTTTCCTTTATGACCATATTAAGGGTAACTTTATAAGGTTTCCGTGCTTGATCAAATTTAAAGTACCCCTAACGTTTATATACAAGTTATAAAATAAAAACGATAAAGCTGCGATATTGCCCGATAGTGACCTTACACCAAAAACATTTTTTTTTTCCAAACTTTAATGTGAAATTTTTGGTATTTGACACCCAACTGCTTGAGTGCAGTTTATAAGCTAAATACACGGTAGATACGTTTCAGAAAAAATCGTTTAATATTATAAAAGACATGAATCAAGTCCTTAACCCATTTTCGCTGTTTTCGCGAAAAAAATTTTTGTTGCAATGAAATCAATGTAGAGGCGTTACATTTGCCTTAGACAAGTTATTTGTAAAATTTTAGAATTTTCTGACACCTGGGAAGGGCTTGGCATCATGTTGCGTATACGCAACGCTGGAGCTTTGCTCGACAATTGGAATAGTCTCGGAAGAGTAAAGATATAGAATTTTATCATTCATAATGATTTATTTAGAAAGGAATATATCCTATTTTTAAGTCGAAAAGACAAAGAATTCGCATTTAGTAAATTTTAGTTTAGAGTTTAAAATTTGTCCGAAACGATGTGTGTCCACAGACGCCAGTGTGTTTGTCAGTGTGTGTTTTTCAGGAGGTTGGAATAAATATATTAGGTGCGCAACTAAGTTCTCCTTATTTTTTTGATGAAAATGTAACTTTAATGTAAAAAAAATGGTTACCGATGACTCATTCAAAGTATTGCCCATCGCTAGCTACAACTTTTTCCCATCTTTCTGGCAGAGTTCGAATACCTCGACGGTAGAAGTGTTCGTCTTTTGAGGCTATCCACAAATCCACACGTTATGCGATATCTTCATATGAGTGGAACTGCTGATCAGCCAGACCATGTGCCATCGAGCGGAACCAGTAATAATCGGACGGCGCAATATCTGGGGAATACAGCGGGTGGGGTAGGACTTCCCATTTGAGCGTTCCCAAGTAGGTTTTAACAGGATTGGCAATGTGAGGCCGAGCGTTGTCATGCAGTAAAATCACTTTTTCGTGCCTCTGCTCGTATTGTGGCCGTTTTTCTCGCAATGCTCGGCTCAATCGCATCCATTGAGTTCGATACCGTTCCCCAGTGATGGTGTCGCCTTGTTTCAACAGCTCATAATAAACAACACCGACCTGGTCCCACCAAATGCACAGCATAGCCTTCGCAGCGTGAATATTCGGCCGAGCCAGTGACGTGGAAGCATGACCGGGTTGTCCCCAAGATTTTTTCCTCTTTGGGTTGCTGTAATGAATCAATTTTTCATCACCCGTCACGATGCGATGAAGAAAACTCTTCGTTCTTTGTCGCTGGAGCAGTTGTTCACAGGCGAAAAAACTACGCTCAACGTCCCTTGGTTTCAAATCATAAAGAACCCAAGTTCCTTGCTTTTGAATCATTCCCAACGCATGCAATCGTTTGGAAATGGCTTGGCGGGTAACTCCTAATGCTGAAGCAAGCTCTTCTTGCGTTTGGCACGAATCCTCATCGAGCAATGCCTCCAATTCAGCGTCTTCGAAAGTTTTGGGTCTTCCTTTACGTGGACGGTCGTCAACATCGAAATCACCGTCTTTGAAGCGACGGAACCAATCACGGCACGTTGTTTCGCTTGGAGCAGCATCTCCGTACACTTTTTGGAGCTCTCGATGCGCTTCAGCTGCCGTTTTTTTCGAACAGAACAAGAAAATCAACACTTCCCGCAAATGATGATTTTTTGGCACAAAACTAGACATTTTCACACAACCACAAGTAAATAATGCAAAAAGAAATTCACTAATGTGACATAGCAGTTTGCTTACCATATGCCTAAGCTTCATTTATGAAGTTTTGGGTATGTCAAAATCGACCAGAACTTTCTGCTAAAGCCATCTATTGACAAACAGCGAGAACTTAGTTGCGCACCGAATAAATATATACCTTTTAAACAAAAACAAAATTTTGGCGATACCTCACACACAAGTCACATAAGAATTTTTTATTGAACTAAATTATTACGCACTGCTTACACTCACATTCGAAGAAGCTTATTTTAAAAAAGTAAACCAGAAGAAGCTACATTATAGCAGCTAAGCCGTGCCGCTTACACTTATTGCCTTCAATTCATGAAACGAATGAGAAGCCAAAGAGAGGCAATCTTTGCTCCTTGCACAAAGATGCACACCCTCTTGCTCACAAAAAAAAAACACATACATCTATGCACGCTCCTACACTCACGTCCATTATTTACTCAACAGAAATATTCAATCGAAAAGAAACCAAAGAGAGCAATTTTTGCTCTTCATACACACGCACTTCCATTTATGATGCTCATTGCACTTAAAAACAAAAACAAAAAAACGCTGCATAAATCTGCGCGCTCCTTTTCACACCGACACCATACAAAAGAAAAATAAGATCAAAAAAGCAAAGAGAATAATTACTACTCTTCATACTTACGCGCTTGCACTTATTACACTCTCAAAAAAGAACAAATACAACACTTTTTGCATGCGCACCTTTTTATACACATGCAGAGCATTTGTATGCCTTCCTTTTTCCACTTTTCATAGCCAACTTCAATGCGTATTTTATTGTTTTTATTAATTTAATTTAAATAAATTTAAAAAATAACAATAGTCATTAACATCTTCAGAAGCTGCTTTAAAATATTTTAGCACTTTTTGACTCTCTCTTTTTCAAGGGCAAGAGAGCGGTTAGCTTATCACAAAGGGACACTTAAAACAAATCTTTGCTATTAATAATTTTTAGCTTAATGAAAGCGAATAAAAAAATTATAAATATTTTTAAAGCTTATGTACTGTGATGTTTTTTAGAAATTTAAAGTTTTATCGGTCGGCTGCGCCCTTGTTTTTCCTTGCTTTCTTTTGGCTGCTGTACCGCGTTGCCAGATTCTCAGCAGCCAATAAAAGCAATGCTTTTGCTTTGAGACCTTAAAGACAATACGCAAGCCTGGCAACGCTATAAAAAAAAACTAATGCAATCAATTCAATTGCGCCTTGCAACAAGTTTTAAATTATAAAAAATGTATTTATTATTATTTTTTATAAGTGCTAATAGCTTAGTGTCTGTGCAAAATGCTTATGAGCTGGCTAAAAAAGACAGCTTAAGAGTGTCCTTTGGTTAGACGCAGCTTTGAAAATTGCTTACAAGCCGGTGCAATTTTGTCAAGGTTATAGCTTATTGAGGGTTCCAATCTTTTGGTATCGTATGGATCCAAAAATCTCTTTCGACCATATTTTCCAAAGCCAAGAAGGCTTTAAATGCCCATTAAATGTAAGTTAAGAGTCAAGCTGAATTCCAAAGTCTTTGAATAAGTCTACCTTAGTAAGAGAGTAATCGCCAAATTTAAAAACATAACCAATTTTATAATAATAATAGGTGATGTCACGGCGCTGATCAATTTGCACTTATTGCAGCTCGGCTTGAGATGATTTACTGTACACCATTAATACATATAAATGATTCAAGTCCTGCTCTAATTTTGCCCAAGAGCCTGTCAGTTAATCAGCAACAATATGCTCAAAAAGTTTGGGTATGGTTTTCAATTTCGCAATGCCACGGTAGTTGCCCATATCATTAGATGGACCTTTTTTGTGAAGCGGAATTATGTATGAGCACTTCCATTTGAAAGAAAAAATGCCAAAGTTCAAAGATTTGTTAAAAAATTTTCGAGTTCTTGCCATAGTTTCAGTGCACAATTTTACTGCAGAAGGAACTTTATCTGGGACATGCGTAAACGTCCGTTTTAGGTTGCAGAGTTTTTTTGTACAATGCTGACGAACTAAGGTATTTGTTTATCTTAAAGTCAGACGGGTGCCTTTAAGTTTCCCAAACTTTTTCTATTTGTACAGGTAACCAAATATATTAATTTCGGTTTATTGTTTCGTTGTCGTGCCTTTCCGGGCTGTAAAAATTTTGTTCTCGCTCAAGTGTCTGATATGATGTCGTCGGGGCGCCTTTGACTATTCCAATTCTGTACCCTAAAAAGCTTCACTTAATTGTTTACGTTAGGTGAATTTGTTTTTAACACAAAATTCGCCTTAATTGAATCAATAGCAAGTTTTACTTTTAATGTTGTTGCTTTTTAATTTACTTAAAATAGACTTTAAGGACAAGGCTTAAAAATATAATATAATAGTATACAATATACATGCTTGTCATACAATATTTCGTAATTGATATGATAAATTTTAAATTGCTATTTTTCTTTTAATTACTCAATGATATGTGCAATCATTCTGTTTCCTTTGTATCCCAAAAAAAAAAAAAAAAAACACAAACAGAACGATACGAAAAATACGGCAACAATATTTTCAATACGGAATGCCACACACAATTTGTATCTGGAGGCGTGCAAAGATGGACTGCGTTTGTATCTGGAACGCGACAATACAACGGAAATGTTGCCGGTGAAATTCAATTTATATGATTATCGCTGGCATCAAGTGGCCATCAGGTGAGTGTATTTGTGTATCTGTGTGTGTGTGAAGTGTATCTGTGTATGTGACTATGCATGTGTTTATCGCTTATTTATTTGGATTTTTTTTCCTGTTTATTGTGCTTGGATTTTCAGTGTCTCTTGCTGTTGATTGGCAATCACAGTTTGTGAGTGTGAATGAGTGTAAATGAATGAATGAATGAGTGTGAGTGCATGGTAAATGTTTTTGTGTGCGTGCGTTTGTGGTCTGAGTGAGTGCCTGTTGATGGCCATCGATGTGGCAACACTTTCGTTTTATTTGCATTTTCAATTTATTAGCATAAATGTTTGTGCCACTGTCACGTGAAACGCATACAGACACAAAGAGGCATCTCAAACACTCACACACGCATAGCCTGTGAGTGAACGTACTTGACACACATGCAAATGGCTGACATGCATAAACACAAAAACACACACGCATTAACGAGAGCAGACTGAAAAGTTGATAATGTGGCTAGACGCCATAGTACTTTAAACATGTTTATTTTATTTTTGAATATCGAATTTATATTATTAAAAAAAAATCACAAGTTCTTTGAGGTGTCGTCATGAAATTTTCTATTGAAAAATTTTTTGGAACCAAATCTAATTTAAATCGGTTTTATTACTATTATTGTTGCAAAAAAAAACGTTTTTGAAAGCATAATTTGTAACGTCTTTCGTTTATTTTTGAATATATCGTAAGCAATTTTAGCGTTCTGAAGTTTTATGAAGTTCCCAAAAACTTCATCAAAATGGGCTTAAGAGAGCACGGTCGGCACGGCCCAATCCTATGGGATTGAAGTTCACACGTACTGTGTTGTACACAAAACACATGCATGTGTGCGTGATTTTTGTACTGAACTACTATCAGAAAATTCTCTGGCGTTGCCATGCTCTTGTTACAAAGCAACAGACACGAAGCAAGGTATACTTACTAGAGGTAGCATACTCCAGCCGAAGGCTCAAACGAATATTACCAATTTTTAGTTTCGCTACAATTTTTGTTTGTTTCCCTCTCTCGCTTTTTCTTGCTCTCACTAAAATTGGTAACGACGTCGGCAGCATTACTCTACCTTTAATAAGTATACCTTGGACACGAAGTTGCTTGTGCATAACTTCGGCTCTTGCTTAGAGAGCGTGCTTGCTCTCTCAACGCTAAAGCGCTCCAGCATTAGTATGCCGTTGCTTTTGTGCTGTGTGGCAAAAAACACAAAATCACTTGATGTTTAGTTGTCTGCATGATTAGATCACAAATATTTTGTCAAAGTTTTAAAATCTCCAAGTTGCCAAAAGTTCGTATGGTGGATATTATCTTACTCTTGAATTTTTGACTAAAATTCGAGGCTTCGCATTCAGCAAAAAGTGGAAAAATTTTGAAATAAGCACTAGTATTGGGCAGGACAAAAGCTTCCGGGTTCACTAATTCACAAATAGAATAAAAGTTCTGATTGTCTTCCTTAGCTGCAGCATCTCCTCCTCACTGTATTTTTGTTCATCAACTGTATAAAGGATAGCGTAGGTTAAACTCAGGCGCGGACGACTTTGGGATACCCTGTACCACCACGTTGCAATCATTTCTGATATATTGCTTACGAGCTCCAAAATTGGTTAAGATAGTTTTATAAACAAACCAACTAATTTTGCACCAAACACGTTTTTTTGACCGATTGGTCCTTTGGGAGCTATATGATATAGTCAACCGATTTTGAAGTTTGGTACATTGATGGGATACTCTTAAAAACTTCCAAGTGCCAAATTTGGCTACGATATCTTCATAAACAAACGAAACAAAACGATCAGCCCTATGGGAGCTATATGATATAGTTAACCGATTTTGATCAAATTTGGTACAGCGCTTGGGAACTATAAAAAACTCCCGAATACCGAATTTGGTTGCGATTTCTTCATGAAACTTCAAAAACATATAGTCATACTTTAAAATACTTTTAATTGCCGAAATTGCTTACGACATCTTCATAAACAAACGAAACAAAGCGAATTTTGTTTAAAACACGTTCTTACAGCCGACCGGTCGTATGGGAGCTATATGGTATAATCAACCGATTTCGATAAAATTTGGTACAGTGCTTGGGAACTATAAAAAACTGCCGAATGCCGAATTTAATCTAAGACTTTTGATTTTTTTCGAGGTCCTCTGAAACACCGCTATGGGAGCTATATAATAGACTCCGATATCAAAAAAATAAACTTGTCTCCCGTAAGATAATAACGGATCTGAAATTTTGCTCTAGACAGACAGGCGGACATAGAAGACGTCGGAGAACCCCCAAAGTTTCCAAAAGTATGATCAGGTTACTAGAAAAGTCGATAGACATGGATCTATCGACTTTTCTAGTAACCTGGATCTATCGACTTTTCTAGTAACCTGATCATACTTTTGGAAACTTTGGGGGTTCTCCGACGTCTTCTACTGTATGTTACATACATTTTCGGCTTAATATACACTTTGTAACATACGGTTTAGGGTATAAAAACGTGATCGCTTACTATCTTACGTCTTTATTAATATTATTATGCTAATTATTATTAGATCTAAAAAATTATTACAAAATCTGATAATTCTATAATTATAGTTAAAAACTAACGCACAAGCACAAACGAATTTTTAAAAATTCAATTTATCGGAGCTAAATATACTAAACTGAACACTGTGAGTCGATTTTAGCGGCCTTTATATAAAAGTGTTTCTGCCCGTTCACACTTTTTATTTAAAAATTGTTGTTACCAAAAAAGAACGAACTTTATATATATTTTGGCTTCAAATATCTGCACAAGCCGTAGGCAGCCGCTCGAACCAAGCAAATAAAAACAGTGTTACCTCATTATTTTGTGGAAAAAACTACAGACAGCTGAGACTTTGACAGTCAATCCAAAATTCCAACAAATAAAAATTCAAATTCAGCAATTAACTGGGCCAAAAACTTTTTAGCCTGCCCTCGTATATGCTGGCTTCTCTCACGCCTCACGCATACAAACAAACACACACACACACACATATATGCTGCTCCTGACGCGTATCGAAGGCCTCTTTCGACACACTGCCAAATTGACACTTGGTTCAAGTATGCGCCATTTATCATGTCTGTCGTCGCATGCTCTCTTCTTTATTTTTTTTTATTTTTATCAATCTCTTTTATTTGTCACTTTATCCCACACGTTTCGTGCAGTGTATTTTAATTATTTGTGCGTTATTTTTCACACAGCATACAAAATGGCGATTTCATATCTATTTACGTCGACTGTTTGTGGACAAATAGTTTTGTTGTTTCGAAGCGTTTGTACACACTTCCTCTGGATGCGGATGTGGAAATTGGACGTGGCTTTAATGTAAGTATTAAGACAAATCAGTTGTAATTGCCAGCAAGCACAGTGGTAAGAAATCACAATTTTACGTAACAAAATGTTTAAGTGTTTGATAGAGAAAGATAACTTTCTGACAAATGAAGTTTGGCTGGAAGTGGAATTATCTTTAAAAATGCATTTTAAGAATTAGCAGCAAAATGATTTGATTTTAAGGCAGAAATATTTCTCACATTTAAGCAGTTTTTTATTTATTTCAAAATAACAATTCACTTTTTTCCATATTTCGAGTCAATATTAACATATTGGTTTCGCTGAATATAAAAATCTATGTATATAATCTTAAAGTGAACTTTTTGAAAGATAGTTTAAAAAAATTCAAAAAAAACCATGCCAATTAAAAAAATTTTATTCAGATTTTCACATCGCAGATGAGTAACCACTTTGAAAAATCCTCTTTAAGTTGTTTTTTTTAAGCAAAAATGCGGTTTGTTGCTGTTTTTTCATACATAGGTTTCATTAAGCTTATATTAAAAGCTTGCATCAAAAGAAAAAAAGTTTTATTAAAATAAATTCTTAATTAATAAAAAATTTAGCTTTAAAAAATGTGGTAGCTTATTTCAATTAAAACTTACACTTCTGATATCCATAGCAAAGCAACAAAAATATATTAATTTCAGTATTTTTTTTTTATTTTCTGTGTTAAATACAAAACTTCAACACACATTTTTACAAAAAAAAATTAAATTTATTTAGTTGTTGGCATAACCGACTGTGGAATACGCTGCAAACATATTGAAAAGCAAAAGTAATTAATTGAATCCATTTTGTGTTGGCTACATTGAGGTTTGTAGAAGTCTTCAAGAAAAATATGTTTTTAGAAAATGTCAAACGTGTTATCCTTGATTAGACTCACAGATGTCTAGATAATAAAGTTAGTCACTTCTGTTTGTTTTAAACTGAACAGAGTGGTAATTTATAGGGGAGGAGTTGCCCTTCATCTTTTGAAGTTTTTATGCAAGTTTCAAAACTTTGCAATAAAAAAAAAAAAAACATAAAATTAATTATAACTTTTAAATAAATAAATAAAATAGTCAAATAAAGTTTATACTATTTAAAAAAAAGTGCAAAAATATCGATATAAGCGACTATCGCAAATATCGACCATTTTAAAATTTCAAAGTATTCTTAAAATTGGTTTAAATTTTTAATACATCTTTTCCCCCAAACAACATCAAAAAACTTAAATTTATAATTCCAAAACTATATAAACATATACATATGTATGTAAGTATATGTACATTAAGGTAGGTCAATTTTTTTCGGTATAAAAGCGCTCAGCGCGATTTTGATTCTTTGGGTCATTCTAAGCAATTTTGAACAAGAAACTATGCGTATAAAATGAATTTCAAATCGCCCAATTTTTCAAAATAGTTTTTTTTTTCAAAATATTCAAAAACCGACTTTGACATGGCTTTCATAAGACCAAAAAACTTTTTTTTTTCTCTAGCCAAATGTATGTATGGAGGTTTCTGGGTACGAAGAATCCATTTTTAATTTTGAGCGCCGCCAGAGGCCGCTTGAGTGTTTTTTTTAATTGACAAAATGTTGCGAAAATCGACGAATATTTCACTTTTTCATAGTTCTTAAGCACTGTATCAAATTTTATGAAAATCTGCGTGCTATATCATATGTCTCCTATAGGAACGATCGGTCTAAAAATTGTTTTTGTGCAAAATTAGTTTTGTTTTTTTACGAACATATCGTAACCAAAGTTGGTAATCGGAAATTTTTTAGATTCCAAGCATTCTACCAAATTTGATCAAAATCGCTGAGAGCCTTTACCGAAAAAAATTGACCCACCCTAGTGTACATATTTTTAAGATTTTTTTATACTATAGGTGAAATTAAAAAATAAGATCTAAAAGGCTTCTTTTTTTAATTAGAAAGCAAAACATATGTTCACTCACTGTCATAGTTGCAAAGTAGTGCTAGAGAAAACATCGATGTTATATCGATGCATCGATGTATCGAAGATCAAAATATATATATCGATGTTGGCCAACAGAGATGTTTCTTCAGCACTACTAAACACCCATTTAATGAGTGCAGAAGTGCTGGAGAAACATCTCTGTTGGCCAACATCTATATATATATATATTTTGATCTTCGATACATCGATGCATCGATATAACAACTTCTGCACTCATCAAATGGGTGTTTAGTAGTGCTGGAGAAACATCTCTGTTGGCCAACATCGATATATATATATTTTGATCTTCGATACATCGATGCATCGATATAACATTGATGCTTTCTCCAGCACTATTGCAAAGAAATTTTCGCTTTAAGAGATGCTAGGTTAGCACTATCGTAAAACTATTGAAAATAAAAATATCGATGTATCGCCGATACTATCGATAGTGCCTCAATCCATAATCGCAAAACATATGCTCACTCTATGTAACATAGTAGTTGCAATGAAATTTCCGCCCCAAGCGACGCTATATAAAAGATACGTCTGCCTAACTATTATGGTCTCTGAGGCTCTTGGACTTTTAACGTTCGGAATGATGGTTGGACGGACGGACAGACCAAAATGGCTTAATCGCTTTCAAAACTAAGAACTCGCATCTGCTTTTGTTCAATACTTTGCCCAAATCTATAATATCCGCACCCCTATGTATTTACAGGGTATTAATAATAACCACGTTTTGGTTATAAATTTTACCAGCAATTGAAAACAAACACAAGTGCTTATGTGCATAAATATTTGTACATAAATAAATGTTCGCACGCTAGTGGTATACATATTTTATGAGTGCAACTGCCCACATATCAATAGCATGCGTTAACGCTGCGTATGCGTTATGCATATATTTGATAACGTATACGCAACATTGCACAATGCCCCAATTGAAAAACCAATCAAATAGTATTATATATGTGTACTTTATTTTTAAAATACATAAACTTTCGCTTTTGTTTTATATTTGGTAAGTTTTTTTTTAAATTTTTTTTTTTTATAGGGTGAGCTGCAACAGTTGCTGATACTGCCGGAACATCAGGAACGACTACAGTGCTCCAATAAACGCATATCGATCAATGAAGTGAAGCGTTATATAATTGACACATTTATCGATGACTATGGTGGCAATTAAATTCATTAGTTGAATTAAATGAAATGCAAATATAGACAAACATATATTATAATATAACAAATATGTTTGGGTCGTGTGTACTGTATATTAAAGGCGTAAATAAATTAAGTTTCAATCTAAGCCACATTATAGACAACAAGCAAAGTTATAAATTATGCATTATTATAAATGTATTGTTTATTCATTGCATTATAATATTAAACAAAAAAATACTACCTTATATACATACATATTAATACATATATATTGTGATTCATGTTTCCTAGCAGCGCATTCAAAAAGTATTGTAAATTAACGATATAATATGTATGAGTAGTTAATAGCAATAATTATTATATACAAATATTTATTATTGTCAGTATATTGTTGCATTAACAACAACGACTGTAGGCGATATTTGTGACAATTAAGTTAATTTGACATAAAACAATAAAACTACAAATGAGCCGAAAAATTATATAAATGCATATAAACAACAATACACTACAAAATTAAGTCAAAAATGAAAAATTTAAATGAATAATTAAATAAATATGTAAATTGTAAGTGTAAAAGGAAAATCGTTTTTTAATTAAACATTATGAGCGAAGGAAGCTGCAAAATTTGCTGGTAAAAGTTTGGAAAGCATTTACACGGTGTAAACTCTTAACTTGCTTAACAAATTAAACAAAAATTTTGGTTGAAGAAATTTGAGCTACAGAAATTTTTTTTATTTTGAAGACTTTTGATTTTATTTAACATTTAAAGTTTTTAAAGAAGAATACATCAAAGAATCATACACTTAAAAATCTCATTGCTCTTACTATTCCCAGAACAAATAAGCGATACCCAATTTTATAAGGAAGGTACTTCGCAGACTTGCCTCCTAAACGAATCCTTATGATTTTATTATATTATTTTTTTTAAAGATATACCTTTAGTGCGCGAAAAAAGTTTAAAGCCATTATTTTTTCAAAAAACTATAAATTACAAGATTTTTGTAAACGTTTTTGCATATACATTAGAGTGGTAAAAAAAAAATTTTTCATTCTCCACAAGGTTATTTCTGTTAGTTTAGGCATTAAACGTTTCTATATAAAATTTCAGCTCAATTGAGCAATAATTAGGGGTCGCTATGGTTTGTCGATTTTTTTGATAAAAATAAAAATCTGTGATATCAGTAAAAAGTAATTTTAATGAACATAAATGACCTTACAAGTTAAAATGCTAGAGAAAATAAAGTAAACGCTGTGGTAACTTATAGTTATGCAACTGATTCCTCATTTTCAGTTTTCATTTTCAGGATATAAGATTTTGAAGCCACCAAATACTTCTTTCGGTGAATATCGACGACACGCAGGAGATATTGCTTTTGTTCTTCGTTTTTCGTGAAACTAGAATTACATTTTTGTATCAAAGCTATCTACACCCGTTCTACAAAAATAAAGGGGATTCCCGTAAGCTGACCAACTACCGTGCAATAAAACTAACATCACACACCTTAAAAATTTACGAGCGAATGGTAAACAACCGACTAAAAAACATTATAAGGTTACAAGGCAATCAATGTGGCTTTGTGGAAGGTAAATCAACAATTGATGCTATTCAGTGTCTTCGGATACTGATGGAAAAACACCGGGACGCCCGAAAAGACCTGTTCCTTGTGTTCATCGACTTGGAGAAAGCCTTCGACAGAGTCCCTCGTGAATTGATTTGGTTGGCCTTGAGAGCACATGATGTACCAGAAGTTTACGTCCGCATGATTATGGACATGTATGATGACGCCAGGACTAAAGTCAGATGCGCAGCTGGTGAGTCGGATGAATTCAGTGTTAAGGTGGGGGTCCACCAAGGCAGTATGTTAAGTCCTATGCTGTTTAATATCATCATGTCCTACTTGTTAAAACAAATCGGCGACGAAACCGAAATATCCCTCCTTTTCGCAGATGACATAATTCTGGGTAGCACCAATATCGTAGCCCTGCAAAATGCTGTATCAACTTGGGATAAGATATTGACGGATCATGGACTGAAAATAAAAGTAAAAAAGACAGAATTGCTCCCCTGTAAATTTTCAGATCCAGAAAGACCAAATCCGGATATCTATATAGGCGGGGAAAAATTGATTATAGGCAGCAAATTTAAGTACCTAGGCTCAGTTGTAAATAGCGAAGCTACATGCGATGATGACATCAAATATCGAACCAGTGTTGGGTGGATGAAGTGGCGAGAAAACTCTAGCGTTTTCTGCGACAAGAAAATGCCACGGAAATTGAAAGGCAAGCTGTACGCGACAGTCGTTAGACCCGCACTCTTGTATGCGTCCGAATGTTGGACGATGTACAAAACGTACGAGAGGAAATTAAATGCGACTGAGATGAAAATGCTAAGGATGACGGCGGGTGTGACCAAGCTTGATCACATTAAGAGCAAACTCATCCGAGGCAGCTTGTTTGTTAAAAAGCCCATCACTGAGACGCTCAAAGTAGGTCAGGTGCGTTGGTATTGCCATGTTCAAAGGCGACCGCCGGAGAACCCCGCAAAGAAGGCAATACTTACCGTAGTTCCAGGTAACGGCCGTAGGGCAGGCAGACCGAAAAATACGTGGATCGGTCAAATGCAAAAACATCAGCAACGAATGGGTCTCAGCGATGATATGATCCAGGATCGGAATGCCTGCAGACGAATGCTGAGATCGCATACCCACACCTCAGGAGGAGCATAAGCGAGTCCGAAAAGGGGTAAACAAAGGTTTGGGAGAAGAAGATCAAAGCTATACCTCGCGCTGCACAGTCATTCACTACTTTCATTTGGCGAGCCTTTTGCTGCATTTCAAGCAGGTCAAAAAGAACTTTAGTTCGTTGAGTGAAGAAATTCTGTAAAAGTATTGGATTTTTTAACCGAAATGTTTTACCTTCCGGTCTTTTTAAAGCCTTTTTTGTTGGTTGTTTTTGAAGATTTTCTACCATTACCCTTTTTTTCTTCAGGAAAAACTCTAGAATCGAATAACGATAGACCAATTAAGTGTTCGGAAAAGTACCAAAGATGACGGCAGAATGCTTTTAGGACGCTCGACCTTATCTTCTCATTCGGATAGAAAATTAGCATCATTTAAAGGGGCTCGCACTGCCAGGGGAGCTTCGTTCCAATATCGCCCGTAAATCAAACTGATAAACAGAGCTAATTCCGTAACAGATCGTTTTTCAGCTGCAGTTAGATGAAACTGATCTTGAAATAAATACATTTTTAGGCAATAGATAGCTTTTGCCATCCAACGAGCTTGATGTAAGGCTCCAGATGTACGAAACTTGACTTCTTCAGTTACTTCGGAACTTCTTAGGAATATGCGGCACAAGTTCAGTTATTCAACAGAATCATCCCTGGGCTGTTGAGTTTTTATTGCTTCATTGTAACATTTTAACATTTCTTTACGGAGTGTCACAAGTTCTGGCGTTTTGTACAAATTATCACTGCCAAGGTCTTGAAAACATCGGACAGGATAATTTCGAAAATGTGATGTCGGCAAGCAATTCAAACGAGTTCTTTATCTAAAGCCTTCTCGATCAAAGAGCATGCACCCAGATTCAAACCCGTATTAGAAGCGGTCGTGTCAAAGCAGAGGCCACGCACTTGGGATTTTAGCTGCCAATCTTCAAGGGTTTTCAAGCATGCGATTGCTAGTTCTTGCCCAGTACCATTTTTTATGGCCAAAAGCTTTTCTATTTCACCTCCACTTAAAATAACAGCTATACGATCTACTTTTTGTACGCCACCAACAATATTCGGTAGTAACTTACCAGTGCAAAACAAGTGGATTTAGTGGAGAAAAAGATTTTTTATTGGATTCTACGATTGACTTGCGAATCTCGTTTCTTTTACGCCGAATAGTGCTTCTTGACAAAGAGATTTCTTCCACCTTTGTACCCAATGCTTGAGCTACAGATCCAACTAAGAACATCGCCTGCCGGTCTGATACGTTGACTCGGTCTAATGTTGCAACAACGTCTTCGTTGAGTAAATACGCACGTTTATATTAATTGTATCGGCTTTATTATTTAAATCGAATATTTTTTATAATTTGGCCGAAAGTGGCGCAAAATAGTGTCTCCTCTAAACAACGACTTTGTAATAGGTTATTCGATCAATCATAGCGACCTCTAAACGTGTTCGTTTAGGGCTAAATTTTAGTATACATCCGATTTATAAGCAATCGAACAAAATGAGACTTGTGGATCACGAAAAAAAAAAAAACTTTTTTTTTCATACTGGCTTGGACCACCCTAATATGTATACATATTTTGCATATTTTAATTATTATTTTTTTTTTTAATTTTTGCTACTTCCAAAAAAAATTTGATAAATTGCATAAAGTTTTTCGATATGTTTTTACTAAGTGACTATTTTTACGTATATAATATAAAATATTTTCAAAACACAAGGTATTTATTTTTTAGTATTTTTTTTTAAATTTTTGCAACATTTTAGGGCGAAATAAAAAGCTAAAATTTTTTCATTAAAAGATTATATTTATATATGAAATCCTCACGTAGCTAAGGAAATTGATCACAGCAGGGATGCGAATAGAAATTTCCTATGAAATTCTGAAAATTACGGCTGACCATCGATGACCACATGTAGCCAAAAGCGGCGATTAATCCGAAGTGCTGGCAACAGTTTTATGTCTGCTGGTCATTTGGCTCCTAAACTGAGAGTGGAGACCTGTGACATCCTGATAATAAGCCAGCGAAAGTGT
Source organism: Chymomyza costata (assembly GCA_018150985.1). Lineage (NCBI taxonomy): Eukaryota > Metazoa > Arthropoda > Insecta > Diptera > Drosophilidae > Chymomyza > Chymomyza costata. The sequence continues at coordinate 4,132,422 of JAECWU010000030.1, forward strand.
TCCCTGATGGGAAACCAATACAGAGGCTGATGCGACGCACTGATACAACATCGCAATAAGTAATAAAAAGATGGCCAAGTCTTGGTTTTATGATGGAGCTATACAGGCAGGATATTCGATTTCTTGAATAAAAAAACAATAATTCATAAGAAAACGATCAAGGCAGGTGCGGATCCAGGATTTGGTCTTGAGGGGAGCTCTTCACTTCGAAGTGTATATATATCAGAGCTCGCGAAACACTTTCAACCCGTTTTTTTCAACTTTGGGGGGGGGGGGTCCGGACCCGAAAACCACCGTGGATCCACCGCTGGATCAAGGGTATACCTGGTTTGTGCAATGTATGCTACAGGCAGAAGAAGACGCATCCTCCTTTATAACAAAATGCTTATCATAAGCTCAGGTAACGACTAAGCCATGACCAACAGTTACGCACGATCACTGTTTTGATCAAGTTTGTGGAACTAAGAAGAAATCTTGCATCCCCTGTTTCATAATTTGACTTAAAACTTGACAGAAATATGCGTCGCGGCTTCGAATTATATATTTTAAAAACGAACACCCAATTAAAAGGCATAATAGAAGGAAAACCGACCCAGAAAAGGGCTAAGCCGGCCTCAAAAAAGGTTAAGTGTCCCGTCACAGATGCGTCCAACTGATTGGGCTAATTTGGCGATTTCATATTATCAGACAATAGCAATCAATCAGTAGTGCTCCGAAAAACGAAACGAACAAATTTTATTTGTTTTCGTTTTTACGTGCGCCTAATTTCACTTTTTTTTCGATATCTTTAGTTTCCCTAGGGTATACTCTGATATTTCCCTAACGATTTAGCTCATTTTTTTATAAGGGAAATTTAAAAACAATCCTTTTTTATTTTGTTTGCTATTTTTTAGGTGGATTCAGAAAAGAATTAGTAATAAATAATTTTTAACAAATATCTATCATAAATAGAATCAGAGAATATTCAAAAAATTATTTCAGTTTAAATTTGTGAACTTATGAAACTATAAAAAATTCGCTTTAATGGAATGGGGATCACCAAACAAACGAATCCGAACAAAATACTCGATTTGAATGAAATGTTTGAATTCGTTTTTCGGAGCAAGGCCGAATAAGAATTATGGTATTTTTGAGTTAATAAAAAAAATATGTTAAAAAAATAATTCTTAATAGGTACCTACTTTTTAGACCATGATTTTGCAAAAATCGGGGTTTTAATTTTTTGAACTAATTATTTTTTAACTCAAATATGCTTTATGAGAAGTATCATGTTAAAAAAAATATCCTTTTAAGATTTATTCAATATTTTATTTAACGCAAAATAAACACATATTTTTTGAAAATCAAACTTTAAAACTGGTCAAAATTGAAAAAAAAAAAGCGAAGTTATGGATTTTTTTCCAGAATTAAATTACCAACAATTGAAATAACAAAACCCGAAACTTGTTTAAAGATATTTGCGATGGTGTGCATATTTTTTTTAAGTCCATAAAAAGATTTTTATTTAGCTTAAGCACGCCATTTTACTACGCAAATGAATAAAAACAGTTGAAGATATTTTTCTATGCAAGCTGGAGAAACAAGAAACTTGCATTTAGGGTATTTTTCAACACTTAAAAAAAAAAAAACAAAAAGATAAATTTTCAGTTTTCTTAGCTTAAGGGCAGGTTCTTTCAAATTTGGTCGAGAAAATCAATTTTTTTTGTACAAAAAATGAAAGTTACATATTTGTAGAATATGTATATACAAGGATTTTTCGGTACGCTCGATATTTAAAGAAATAGAGCGCCTTGAACGCACTTAAGTCGCATGCGCTGAGGGACGTTCTAAAAACTTTAAACGCGTTTTTCTCGAAACCATGTTTTTCATTCGCATTTCAAGCATAGCTCTAGATCTATTGTTCCGATTCCCTTCATTTAAATCATGTTTGAAAGGATATAATATGCCTTAAACTAACAATCTACATGAAAAAGTGTTAAATTTTTTATTTTTAAGCAAGATCAAATCACAAAAAAAGTGAAAATTGAAAGTGAAAAAAAAAAATTTTTATTTTTAAACCTCGCCATTTCAGTTAATTTTTCGTCAAAGCTCATTGTGAATTAGTATAAGGCATAAAGAATTTCATTAACTTTAATAAAAAAAAACATTTTTCATTTCGGTTCACTACAAGAGGCTGGAGAACTGAAATGCGAGGACAATATTCTGCGGGCAGTGGCAGACAAGAGCCGCCATTTTGAATTTCGTCTAGAAAAAAATCTCCAATTACACTAATTAACAAATTTTAAAAAATTTTGCTATCCTCAACATGTTTTAGTCATTCCCGTAGTAAAATGGCACGCTAAATCCGAAAATGAAGTTCAAAAATTTTTTCATGGAACAGATTTCGAGATATTTCGAAAAAAACATTTTTCGAAATTAAAAAAAAAGTGTCTACTTATAAGCAAATGTCTCTGGATCTAACAAACTAATTTTGACAATGTTTTTACTTAACTGTAGATAATCGAATTATCTATCCATTATACTTGGATCATATTTTTGTCAAATTTACAGTTTGGACGCTATTTATGCTTCATATACAATTTTTCGTAATTTTTAGCAAATTTTTGAAAAAAATTCAATTTCGAACGTAAATTTAAAAATTTTTTCATACAATTTTTCATGGCTCGTAAAGTTTGATCGATTGCGAAAAAAATGAGTGGTTGTTTATCAAAATCGGAGAAATAATGTGAAAATATCAAGTATTTTTGTAAAAAGTGAAAAGTGTAAATTTGTTTGAAAAACCAAAAGTTTTAAATGACTAATTCATTTATTTATAAAGATATCGTTACCAAATTTGACATTCGAAAGTTTTTAAGCGATCTCAAGCTCTGTACCAAGTTTTATCAAAATCGGTCGACTATATCATATAGCAACCATAGGATCGATCGTTTAAAAAAACGTATTTGGTGCAATATCCGGTATATTGCTCAAAAACTTGTAAAGATACATATGTATTTGCCAAATTTGGTTACGATATTTTCAGAAACAAACAAATCAAAACGAGTTTGACACAAAAAAATATATTTTGACCGATCGTTTCTATGGGCGGTATATGATATATACCGTTTTTGATCAAATTTGACACAGGGCTTGGGAGCTATAAAAAACTTCAGAACACCAAATTTGGTCACGATATCTTCAAAAACACGCAAAACCAACGAATTTCGTTGAAAAAACGTTTATTTCTACCTAACTGATATGATATAGTCAACCGATTTTGATCAAATTTGACACAGGGCTTGGGAGCTATAAAAAACTGCCAAACATAAAACTTGGTTACGATACTCCATAAACAAAGGAAACACAACGAATTTTGCATCAAACGCGGTTTTTTGGCCGATCGGTCTTATGGGTGCCATATGAAAGAGTCAAGCGATTCTGATCAAATTTGGTACAGAACTTGAGAACTCTAAAAAAAACTTTCGAATACCCAATTTGGTTACGATATCTTTATAAACAAACGAATTATTCATCTAAAACTTATGGTTTCCAGAAGAATTTATTTTTTGTACTTATTACAAAAATTCCCGGTACTTCCATAATTTTACTCCGATTTTGATAAACAGCCACTCATTTTCCTCGTAATCGATCAAACTTTACGAGCCACGAAAAATACTGTATGGAAAAAATTTTTTTATGTTTTTAAATTTACGTTCGAAATTGAATTTTTTCAAAAATTTCCTAAAAATTAGGAAAAATTTCATACGAATGGATTAATAACGATTAAACAAAAATATGTTCCAAGTATAATCGATAGATAATTCAAATGCGTGTTATTTTACTACGGAAATGAGTAAAACATGTTGAGGATACAGGATACTACAATACAAATCGCATTTAACAATCAATCAATCTGTATATCTTTTCATCATGCCACAAATAATTCCCAAACTTCGCCTTCTTCTCGGCCAAATTTGAAAGAACCTCTCCTTAAAGACCTCTGTGCATTGTGCAGTTCATAGCCGTACAAAAATAACAAACTAATTACTGCCGTAACGACCAGTGGGTGCATACAAACGCAAGGTGCTATTTTTTTTATCGGACTCTGTTTTTTTTTTCTATTTACCGCAGTTTTATTACGAAGTTGGGTTAAGTTGCAAATGGTCGTAAGACCATAAAGTCACCTGTTTTTTGTAAAAAAATAGCAAACGTTCTTGCATTAATTGTTGTAATCAACACAACTGTTAGCGCTGGCGCCATCTAGTAAACTTGGTGGCGCTACTGTTACTGGTAGCGCCATTTAATGAGCTTGGTGGCGCCAACTTATTTAAAGCATCTGTTTAATCATAGGACAACACTGTTTTGTTTGTTTATCTGCGTGCACTTGCCGTACTCTGTTCACGACCCATATGCAGACACAAAAAACACCACCTAACAAAAACTGCGACTTATTTTGGTTACGAAGCAAACAGATGTGTTCATTTATATAGTCGCAGTTGATATTGAACATATTCATCTGAATGTCAAAATCTGAATATTATGCATAGAGTTTTATTCTTTAAATTTTGGAATAATAATTTGATAGTGACTGTAGATAAATGATAATATGATATGCTTCAAAAACTGTTGCCAAAACTATAAGTTGAAGCTAAAAAAAATGCTACAAGATATTTTAATAAAAATGCCCAACAGCCTGGAAAAATGACTTGGATAGCGCACAGTTGATGGCATTCTTTCCATGCACAAAGCTTAAATGAATTGCGTCCCGACTTGTATATGCATCAACCAGAAACTAAATGAGCTCATTTTATTTTTTGACCAAATGTGAGCACATGAATTTGCATATTGTTTAGTTCCCACACATTATGTATCTATAAGGGCGTTGTTGGCTCTGTGTGGTACATGAGTGGGTCACCCAGAGTGCTTTGACCAGAGCAGTGGATTTGTGCTGTTAAATGCGCTTGACTGATTTGACAAAGGATCAAGTTGTTAATTTCCCCATCTTGCCAGCGCCAGAGATAGCCAAGTTACAACAACTGAAAATGCTTCTTTTTTTTTTGTGCTTGAAATAGCAGTTGGCTTAAAGCAACATTATATAATATTCGTATTACATTATATATTTCAGTACTGCTCAGTCCCCAACTACCAGTTACGCTGCTTGATTTGTATTTAAAATCTAAAAAATTTATGCTGACTGCATTTAAACAAAGGTTCAAAAAATAAACTCCGAAGAAAAATTCATAATTTCCTTGAAGCTTAAAAAGCCGCAGTTGCTTAACTTCCGTTTGCGTGGTTTGTACGCCGTCTCCGGCCCGTAAATAACACGTACCACGTCCCGGTTACATCCTTGCTCATCCAACATCGTAGGCAATTTCAAGCTCTAGTGAAAAATGTATCCTACGGCTGCTGGGGGCCAAACACCAACAGGCAGCAGGCAGAGACATTGATGAATTTCCTGTCGCAACTCTCAACTGACTGCGCGACACTGCAGCCCAGCACACCTGGTACGAGAGTATCTGCCACATGGCACTTGCCACCCGCTCCAACAGTCCTCCTTGCTGCTAGCAGCGGCTGCTGCAACGACGACTGACAACGTCAAATAAATTTTTATCCACACAAATGTCTATCAAGCTGTTGACTATTGTGACTTTATAATTTCCTACTAAAGTCGTCGGGGTGCATTGAACTGTGCCCGCAGGGCGTCCATATGCAGCATGAGTTGACATGGTACGAGTGCTGGAGCACTTCAAATTTATGTTGCAGTTCTTTGATTTTACGTAAGTAGCGTAACAACTAGAACTATATAAATATATAGAAATATAAGGACATAGTTACTTGCTTCTACATATGAGTGCATCACTTTTATAATGCTAGATGTATCTACACAGAGAGATAAACAGCGTGCAGTAGTTGAGTAAAAAGTTCTCGTTAGACTACAAAAAACCATCTCAAAAAAAAAGGCTACTATTGCATGAAGTACGTTAAGAGATCACAGTGATCAGTGATCACAAATCGTTCGCTACTATAGTGAAGCTTAAGATTAAGTTTCTTAGACAATAAAATAAAGTCACAGTTGGATAATTCATGGCTTTGGACAGACCAGATGAAATGCAGAATTGATCGTCCTGTTGACAAGATAGGCTCAAGAAAATCTGCCAATTTGGCAAGAACTTTGTTAGAATACAAACTACGACGAAGTCTACAGAAAAGTCTACCATTTGATTAATGAAACACAAGTGAAGGTGTACACAAGTCACACAGCACGCAGCCTGGTTTAATGGTTAAGGAGGGAACTTACCAAATTGCCTAGTATTCCAATGAAGAATGAAGAAAAATGAAGACTCTGGAGGCGCCTGAGTAAGACGATCATCACAGAAACTTACAGAGTATTACGTTCATGCCAGATGATGGCACAATCTACACCTTTGACGTTCTCAACAAGAGTTTCTTCTGAATGTCGTTGTGTTTGACTACGTTGGAGAGAGCACATTGTGAAAAGTTTGGAGCCCGTAGCGTCGCTTCCTTAGCACAGGACCAGCGATATCAAGAACTAGAGCATGAATCCTGGGCTTATTATTGGCAATGTTAAAGTTCTTATGTCAGGCACTTGGCGCCGGCAGTTCTGGTATTCTTTGTAGAAAGCCGATCTTCTTCAGGGTTAGTGATACGAAACTTACTCTGGTCACGTCGTTTTCACCGAACTACGTCCAGGTTGTTATTAAAAATGCTGAACAGTTTACTTTGGTGACTTTATTTTCCCGCCTAAAAGCTTTAGAGAAAATTTTATTCCACTAAGTAGACAGTGTAAAACAGCTGGAGAGATCCATCGATCTCAGCTACGTAAACCAAATAATATACTCACATGAAGTCATACATCGTTAACTTCCTCGTCGAGACTCGCAGTAATGTCCTCAGCAATCTTATCTTCTTTCGTATCCTTGCCTTCTAAGTGAAGTGTTTCAAGAACAATATCCAATTGACGTGCCATAGTGTTGCATATATGTATGTCCCTATTCCGCTTAAGAGTTAGGCACTATGTAATATTTGGCACATGTTCTTTAAAGTAAAAAAATCCATTGTGCTTTTAACAATTATATTATATTCGATAGACTCACTCTCACTGTATCTGGCATTATATTCTTCCCGTATACTTATGGGGCATTGAAAACTCAATAGACGCCTGAGTAAGTTGGTCATCATTAAATATTTAGGAAGTTATGTGTCCGTATTAACCAAAAAAAAAACTACAAATGAAATTAATAAGACTCTTTTGATTTTATATTCTTTCATAAATCAAAGCTTTCAGCTTTTAATAAACAACAAAAATGAACGATTTATAAATCAATTTATGTGGGCAGAAGTGCCCGACTAATGGCAATGCAGAAGTGCCAGACTAAGAACATAAGCAAAATTTGTATTCGGAGTAGCCTGAGTGGCTGTGTGTTTTTATATACGATTTAGTTACGATTCTACATATTTTTTCTCTTTGTGTATTTATAATAAATTTCATTACTCTTATGAAGTTGGCTGAACCCAGGTTGCATATAAAGTGGGATAGATGCCTGTCAACATAGTTTGTTTTTGCTTAAAATATTGCAATTAGTTTTATATATTTTCGGAACTCGACAAGCAGCAAAACAAGTTCTGGGAAGGAAATCTTTTTGTATAATGCTTTGTTAAATTTTTCTATTAAAGCTGATTTGCCTAAGTTTGCGACATGAAATACATTTTTTTCAAGAGATAATATGAAACTTCATTAAGAGACATCTTTGAAAATAATCAATCTTTGTCATGAGTCTAGAAAACTTAACATTTGGTTATAAGCCGCTGAGGTTTAGAGGTTAGGGTATACGATACCAATAAGATAGGACAAACTTAAGATTTACACGGATGTTTGAGGTCAAATATATTTATTATTTTCGTCAAATATTATGTATCTAGTATCTATATATTCAAGTGCTTATAGCAATCTGTGATAAGCCAGGGCTGTACCGGAATCTGAGTTTAGACCAAAGCAGCTCAGGCCTCCTTCTCGCTATTATATACATTATATACATTAAACATAGAGTAATATAATAGGGTCCATCATTGCTACTGAAATTTCCTTGTAAGACTAAGATTCAGATCATTGAACAAAGGAAAAAGGGACCAATTTATTCGACTATTGGTAATAGACTGAAATATTATCTTGTTAGAAGTTTTTGAATTCGAGTGACTTGACTTTCTATTTAGGTCTATATATCTCGGGAAGAGCGCAACGATCAACTTTATCCAACTTTTGTTGATCACACCCCACATTACGCTGTTGAATTCACTGACGAATTTCGTAAAGGTTAAAAATCTAGCGTCACCGCTGAAAACACGATATAATAAACATAGATCATCTTGTTATATATTATGAGATTGAGACATTACAGTGTTCTCAAAAAAAGATTCGCATCGTTAGATGCAAAGAAAAGTTAAAGAAATACAACCGTGCTACTTCAAAAGACATTTATACGATCATGCCAGTTGCTGAGATTCGTCATTGTTTGTCTTTAAGCTTGAAACTGAACCATACGACGAACCAAATCGAACAAAAGTATTGGGTCGTTCACTAAGTAATTTCGTTTTTTTTAGTGCAATGTAAACACGATTTTTTTTATTGTGTAAAACATTTTATGAAATTATGTATTCTCCATTTTAATTTAATAGCTTTTGCCATCTTTCGGGCAAGAGATTGATTCCACGCTCATAAAATTTTTGATCCTTGCAGGCAAAAACTGGTCCAAGTGGTTTTTGACGTCCTGATTTGAGGTGAAGGTTCTCCCATCCAAAAAATTTTGCAGAGATCGGAACAAGTAATAGTCCGAAGATGCCAAGTCTGGAGAATATGGTGGGTGTGGTAGCACATCTCGTTCAAGCTGCAAAAGCTTTTGGCGAGTCATCAAACTTGTATGAGGTCTCGCATTATTCTGGTGGAACACTACACCTTTTCTATTGACCAATTCTGGCCTCTTCTGTATGAGTGCATCACTCAATTTGTCCAGCTTATCACAATACACTTCAGAATTAATCGTGGTATTGTCGGGCAAAAGCTCAAAATAAACGATCCCTTTGAAATGCCACCAAACAGACAACATAACCTTTTTTTGGTGAATATCGTCCTTCGAAGTGGTTTGAGCTGGTTCATCCTTTTTAGACCCTGATCTCTTGCGCTTTACATTCTTGTACACAACCCACTTTTCGTCGCCAGTAACAATGCGCTTCAAAAATGGATCACTTCTTTGACGTTTGATAAGCAAATCACAGTCGTTAATGCGACGAAGCAATTTTCGTTCTGTAAGAACATGAGGAAGCCATGTGTCAAGCTTCGAAATTAATCCTAGACGTGTCATGTGCTTGTAAACGGTCGCTTTAGACCAATTTAATCTTTCATCAATCTCTCGAGTTGTTATTCGACGATTTGCATCGACCAACGACTTTATTTTATCCACATCGGCTTCAATAGGCCTTCCAGGAAGTGGTGCATCCTCAAGATTGAAATTGCCGGAACGAAATTTTGCAAACCAATTTTGGCATTGGCGTTCGGTCCACACATCTTCTCCGTACACATCACATAATTTTCGCCTTGCATGAACTGCATTTTTACCCTTTTGATAGTAAAACAGTGAAATATGCCGAAAATATTGTTTTCGATCTTCCATCTTCGGTAGGGCACCAAACAAAAACTATTCCAAAATATTTAACAAAATTTTTTACAAAAAAGCCTTACTATACCAGCTGTTCAAATATATAAAGGTTAAGCGGTTAAGTGTGCAGTTGGCTGCGAAAAAATTCAATAAGATCAGCTGTTGTTATCAAACGAAATTACTTATTGAAAGACCCAATAGTTCGCGGAGGAAGCCACCAGAGTTCAGCAAAAAAGAAAACCGAAACGACGAAGACACATTAACTTTCAATTCTCTCACAACAAAATTTTTGAGCGCCGAAAACATGGACCATGCACCGTATAGTCCTGATTTAGAGCCCAACGATTTATTTTTGTTCCGGCATATCAAAAATGAGATGCGTGGTGGGCATGGTTCAAAGATAACTCAATGTCTGCGCAGGTTTGAACTCGTCATTCTCATGGATGAGAATGCTCCAGCAAAAAAGGTATTCAAGTCAAAAAGGGAGAGCAAACAGGGTTGGTGTATATTTTTATTTTAATTCATAAACAAACTCTTTCAAAATAATTGTGTCACATTGAAAAATCCGCATCCGCCTTCTATTTCAGCAATAGTGGCGACGCAATTATTTTGAACAGTGTGCATTCTCATAAGCGACGTTTTAATAAATATGTCACAATGATATATCCTACCCGTTATTTATAAACACCTGCTCATATTTTTCCAGAAAAAAATGTGGCAACACTGTTTTCTTACGACATTTTGTAACGGTCTCAAAACAATATTTTTTCACAAAAAATGGGGTAGCACTGTTTTTTTTACGAGCTCAGTAAACAAACTTTTGCTGCTTCTTTTTAAATGAAGTTTTGATTTTTTTTTGTATGCCTTTTGGCTCTGCGTTCAGACCTTCAAATAAAAGCGATCACAGTGATCGGAACAGCTGAAAAAGAGCAACCTGGACGTTCTAAAACTACATTTACAAACAATTGAAAAAAAAAAAAAAATCTTCAACTAAAATTCCTTCAATTGTTATCGATAAATTCTTAGCGATACTGCTTGCAACCTTGAAAATCTTTTTAAGCTCAGTTGGCAGTCTACATTGGTTTGACATAGCAATAGCAAAAATAAATTTTTTTTTTATTGTGTTACAAACTTTAAAAACCATGTCGAAACGTAGAGCAAGGTAATTTTTATTATAATTTACAAAAGTATTTCAATACCTAAGCAAGTTGATGTTTTTTTTTCCAGTTGCCCTGAAGATATTACCAATAAATTTGAGCTAAATGCTTGCAAGGCAATCATAAAAGAGTTGTTCGACAAAAAGTATGAGAATATAGCTTGGGTATTTTATGATCCCATCGATGCCATTTTATTGGATCTACCCGATTATGATATGATTGTGAGAAACCCCATGGATCTGTCCACTGTAAAGGAAAACCTAAAGCGCGGAGTTTATGCAAATCAAGAGGAATTTGCTAAGGACGTGCGTCAAATATTTCATAATACCTATCTCTATACCGAGCCGAATCATGTTTGCCACACTATGGCACGTCAATTAGAGATTGTTTTTGAAGGCCTATACAAAACGTACGTAATTGAAAAGACTGTTCCACAAGCTGTTCCGGCCAGTGCATCATCCACTTTAGCAGTTCAGGAGACGCATGAAGATAACATAGCTGGGGATATTATAAAAAGTCTATCTTGGTTACCAGATGTGGAAATTAATCGACGCATAACTTCACAAGAGCAGTTGGCTCTTGATAATATGGTCCAGCAACTCGATTCCAAGGTACTGCCGAATATCATCCAGTTAATTAGCTACCTGGAGGGCACGAAAGCTAAGTACACCATTGAGGATAATAAAATTGTTACGCGCAAATTGAAAACGCAAACAAAACGTTATATAATGGCTTATGTTTCCAGTTTAATGTCCAAGGAAGAAGAGTCATAGAGATTTAATAATCTAAAATTTAGAAAATTTTCGCAAAATTATGTAATTTTTTTGTGTGATCTGTCCGGTTTGAGGATATTTATTATAAATAAAGACCCATCGGCTTGAAATGAAATAATGATGTCTTAAAGAAATTTTAGAAAAATAAAACATGCTGCTGCCTTTTCTTTCCCAAATTTGTGGGCTTATTTTTTTGTTATGAGTCTAGAAAGCTTATAAAAGCTGAGGTAACGAGGTTCAGCTCTATACGGATGGTTTAGATCAAATATATTTTTAATTTTCATCAGATATAATGTATCTAGTATCTAGATATTCATGTACTTATAGGAATGGATGGCAAGCCAGGTAATTTTGGATATCCCATTTGGGATTTTTTTTTATATGAAGTTTTGTCATTCCTTGCGAAATTTTTCGAACTGCGTATGGGACTTAAGGCCCATAGAATTCCCTTTTTTGGGATATTTTTTTTTTATATGTAGTTTTGACATTTCGTGCGGAATTTTTGCATGCTGCGTATGGCCCTTTAAGAAAGAATTGTAACTATTCAAGCGATGACTTGGAAGTCACCTGCTTGCATCAGAATGACATAATAAACCAAAATAATAAACCCAAAAAAGAGGATTTTTTCATTTTCATATAAAAAAATTTCCTTTTATGGGATTTTTTTTTTATATGAAGTTTTGACATTTCGAGCGGAATTTTTGCATGAAAATGAAAAAAATCCCCTTTTTTGGAACTTTTTTTTTATATGAAGTTTTGTCATTCCCTGCGAAATTTTTCGAACTGCGTTTGGGCCTTAAGAAAGAATTGTAACTATTCAAGCGATGACTTGGAAGTCACCTGCATGCATCAGTATGATATAATAAACCGTATGGCCTAAGCAATTGTGAAATTCTGATTGGGAAAAAAATATTATAGGAAAATGGAGGATACAGCAGAGAAGTAACTGAAGGCGGCTCTAAAGCTGCTGCTCAAAATAGTTTGTTGATTAAGGCCCATACGCAGCATGCAAACATTCCGCAGGAAATGTCAAAACTTCATATAACAAAAAAATCCCAAATTAGGGGATTTTTTCATTTTCATATAAAAAAATTTCCTTTTTTGGGATTTTTTTTTATATGAAGTTTTGACATTTCGAGCGGAATTTTTGCATGAAAATGAAAAAATCCCCTTTTTTGGGACTTTTTTGTATATGAAGTTTTGACATTTTTTGCAGAATTTTTGCATGCTGCGTATGAGCCTTTAAAATAAAATAAACAACTTATAAAGTTGGCGAAAATGTATGTGTTATACTAATAAAGCTTGATGCTGTATGATGTCGCTGACATTTAAATTTTGCGCCATGTTAACAAACATAAACAACACAGCTGTTTCTGGTCGGAATGAAAACGATTCGAGCTCAGTCGAAATCGAGAACACCATTTGTCGGAATACACTCGTTATGACTTTTCAAAACGAGTCGAAATCTAGAACAGGCCCAATACATTTTCGGCCTGCACAAACCTAATATACCCTTTGTACCATATGGTACAAGGTATAAAAACTTAGTTTCTGCTAATAGGGAAATTCGAAGGTTTTTGGCTTATTTCGCGAACTATTAAAACCACTGACTAACAATTTTGATGCCGCAATTTCACTGGTATTTTTTTTATGGATTACTTTGTCTTTATGTATAATCTCTTTAATGTTTATGAATTTCCCTACAACCATCTAATCAATATCTACATATATCGACTTAGCTCGTCTTTTGCACAACCTTGGGTTTCGATTAAAAAAGAAAACCCAAACAGGAGCATATTGTTGCGCTATGGGGAAAAGCAGCTGCCCAATAACCACAACGTTGTTATAAACAGTCTGAATTTCCATTGACAATTTGCATAGATACTGCAGAAGGCCAAATCCGCGCCCGTACCAGGTCGTTGGCCAACCAAGTTGTTGACAATTCCCAAGGGTGCGGCAGTAGGACATGTAACTTCTTTGTTGCTCTTATACTGACATTTCAATACAAAAAACTCCCAGCTGGCAGTTGGTAGACCGACGTCTGCTGCTGCATTGTCAATTTGTGGTCACCAGTCCAGACGTCCCTCTGTGCATGTGTCCATGCGTGCCCAACGCTGCAGCAGCCGCAGCACCGTTGATATAGATTTTATTGGATTTAAGCGCTCATCGTGAAATTTATAGACATTAAATGGCGGGTTTACTGCTTACTGTTTGGTATTTTATTTGATACGATAAAAATAAGCAAATAAATTGGTTTCCATTTGGGCATACAATATATTTACATAAGTATATTTGCATACATACATGGCAACGGAGCTGGATATCCATGGCCAAAACTTTTGAGTAGCTTAATTTTTAATTTCTCTAGCAACTAATTCACCGGCTGAGCAACTTTTGTGGCTAAAGTTAATAAAAGTTTCTTTGTTGGTTCATTGCACTCCGGAAATCAAAGATTTACATGGGCGGTCGGCGAGATGGTGCAAGGCAGCGGAAAGTTGCAGTGCTAGAAACTCCGTCAGGATTGTGAGCACAATCCTTTTGTGTTGAAACCCTCGATGTCAGCTGTATCAATATTGTTACAGTTCATTTTGTTTGCCCTTTACAAATAGAGCATTTTACGAGTATGCATACCCTGAAGCTGTTGTATCTCATCCCGTATCCGGCTGTTAGCAGTGGCCACTGCCCACTGGACATTCAATTGGCCGAACTTCAGCCCTTTAAATGTTCTGCTGTTGCTCTTGGCCAACTTGATTCAACTTTACATACATATATATATATTTTTTTTTTTGCCAGTAAAACTCGATTAAGTTTGATTGATGGGCGGCGTATCACCAATTTAAATTTTATTCTCTTTGTAACTGCATATATAATTAAAACGGTAAACAAAGTTCTCTTAAAGTTCAAAGTCTGAACGCGATTGAAATAAAAAATTGTATATCCCCCAAAAATGTGGGCGTAAGGTTTCCAGAAGCTAAATGTATCTTCATTTCTTTTGAAATAGTGATTTTTATACCCTGTACCTATAGCTACAAAGGTTATACTAGATTTGTGCAATGTATGCAACGGACAGAAGGAGGCGTGGCAGACCCCAAGTCCTTTGTACCAAAATGCTTATCATAACCTCGGTTAGCGATTGAGCCATGTCCGTCCGTCCGTCTGTATGAACACCTAGATTTCGGAGACTGTAAGTGGAAGAGATACGAAGCTTTACCAGCTGATGCGCATTTTTCCTCAGAAGAGTCATGTCAATATCTTTTCCCGTTCCCCCGTAGCAGATTTTCGCGGGTTTAAGCTACACCTTTTAATATTTTAATCTGAAACTTAACAGAGCGATGCGTTGTTGTTACATGCATTTGTTTTTTAAAAAATAAACAAAATCGGACAAATATAACAAAAGACATAGTCTAAAATGCACAAATTTCACCTCCCCTTGCAAATAAACTGGGTCAATATTTGACTCTACGTAATTATAGTAACAAATGACCTAGAATCACCGATTTTTGATTCATGTGGTTCTAATGAACAAATCCACATTCAAATTTTATCAATGCGCCCCCCACCCCCCGCAATCGAATTACCGTGTTTTCTCCCACACCCCTCAACATATCTCCTTGAAACTTATCCCATATACTTTACATAACTTCTTTGACGTAAATTTCGATTTTTATGAAAATTTGTTAAAATTTGCGGAACTTATAGGTATAAATATGGTTTTGCACCAACAAAAAAAATGTTCCAATTGGATAGTTCTTAGAAGGAATACGCAGGAATAAAACTTTTTTCGAGAAAAAAGGTACAGGGTATTACACTGTCGGGCACCGCCTTGGCTGTTTTCAATTTCAGCCTAAAATGCTAGCTGATTAAGAAACAAAAAACGATTTAAAAAAATGTTCAATGCAATTTCAAAGCAATCTATCTGAAATTTTAAGTATTTCAACTTAAAACTTAATTTAAGAAAAAACGTATCTTCATTCTTTATTCATTTATAATTAAAAGTTTTGGAATCAGTTTTCGGCTAAGTATTCAACATGGCTCTTAAGAAAATCCTCTCATGATGCAATATGCCTCAAGCCGCGTTAAAAAGTAAAACGTAAATTTTAAAATTTTTTTGAGAATTTATTTCATTTATAATCTTTGATGTGTTTTTCAAAAATATAATAAATATTTGTATTAATAAAAGAAAAAAACGAAAATTTTTAATTTTTTTTGTTAATTTATTTAATTTATTATCTTTGATGTGTTTTGCAAAAAAAAAAAAAATAAATTTATTTTTTAATACAAAAAATAAAATCAAATTTTTTTAATTTAATTTAATACTTTATTTTATTAAAAAATTAAAAGAAAATTTTTAAATTCGTTTTATTACAAAAGCATTTTTTTTTATTATTTTAAATTAAATAAATTTAAAAAAAAAATTATTTTTTTATAAAAAAAAAAGATTTTTTAAAAAGACTTCAAAAATTTTGTATGAAATACATTTTTTTAAACTATATTACATTTATTTAATAAATGTTGTACTGAACTAATTTTGACTATTTTTTTTATTATTAATTTTGTTTGAAAAACCAAAAGTTTTAGATGAATAATTTATTTCTTTATAAAGTACCAAATTTGATCAAAATCGGTTGACTATATCACATAGTCCCCATAGGACCGATCGTTCAAAAAAATTTTGTTGGTGCAAAATTCGACTGATTTCTGTTTGTTTATGAAAATATCGTAGCCTTATTTGCCGAATAAAATATCTTTTGAAGGTATTCAGCAATATGTCGGACTAAATTGCAATGTGGAGGTACAGGGTATCCTAAAGACGTCTGCGCCCGACTTTAAAGTACGCCATCTTTTTAATTTCGTAAAATGTTTTTTTTTAGATATCTCGAAATCTGTTCCATGAAAAAATTTTTTGACTTCATTTTCGGATTTAGCGTGCTATTTTACTACGGAAATGACTTAAACATGTTGAGGATACCAACATTTTTTTTAAATTTTGTTAACTAGTGTAATTAATCAACTAATTAAACCGACTTTGATCAAATACGAATAAATTCTGGCGCGTCCGACTTTGAGATACCCTGTACCACAAACAACAAATTAATAATTAATTAATTAATTAAACCGATCTTTATCAAATATTGCGTAGTGCTTAGGTCCTTCATCGTGACTGAAATTTGGTATGGCACTTGAAAACATATTTGTTACCGATATCTTTAAAACCAAACGAAAAAATAACGAGATTATGTCCTGAAAACAATTTTGGGTATAGCTTTTATCATCTCTAAAATCTAGGCGTACATATGGGCAGACATGTGTTGGTATATTGACTTTTCTACTCGCCCGGATCATACTTTAGGTAACTTTTTGAGAGTTCTTCGTCATCTGCTTCTCTATGTTACATGCACTTTCGGTGTGCATCAATATAATATACCTGAAGGTACAGGGTATACAAAATTTTAGGTATTCACACAGTCAAACTGTTAGAGCTGATCGCCTCCCATCATGATGATAAGCGTAGGGTACTTATAGCCGGACAGGCCTGCTATTACCAAGTATACTCTACCCAATTGAAACACGATAAAAAGAGCACATAAAATAGTGTGTCCTCAGTACGCTAAAACACTTTCTAGGTATTAAAAGGCACATATTTCATAATAATTTAATAGAAGGTAAACCCAACTAGGCTAGGTATAAAAAGTGAACTAAAAAAAATATATGACCGCGTGAAGATGAGGAAAAGTTTTTTTTCCGCTTTTGAAGCAGTCATAAATAAATAAGAACTCTGCTTATATAAATGCACGTGCCGAATGTGAATGTGTGTGTGTTCCTATATGTGTGTTCTACAATTTTCTTTTTTTTTTGTGCTCTTGGAAAACTTTTAAATGAATTACTTAAGTCGTCAGTTGGCTTTGCTCTAGCTTTTGCTCATTTTGCTGGGTAAACTTGCCATGATTTACGTTTGCAATTTGCTCAGCGAAAAGCAAACAAAGAAAAGAAAAGCAAAAGGCCAAAAGGTGAAAAAGGGGTTGAAAAAGAGGGGTGAAATCATATCAAGTGCAACACGTTGTTCTCGGAAAAATTGGTCAACAACACCATCAGAAACTGTCAACGTAGTATTTATTTGTTGTTTTTTTTTAAATTAGCAACTCACGTATTTAAAACAAGGTGCTTCGGAAAGTTTCCTTTAAAGAGAGTGCGTATCTGTGTCTTCACTAAATGCTTACTAGGGTACATAGAGGCTTTAGTCAGCGCATGCTAGATGTTAGAGAAGTGTCTCATATCTTAGAAACTCAACTCAAATTAGCAGATATTTAAGGCTTTGTTTTTAGACACAGCCTTTTGAGACCCTCGAAAGAGAATCTGCTAGTTTGGGTCCCGTCAGGCACAGGTGAAGACTCACTCGAAGTGAAATCGAGAAAGCCATGAGAACCGCCGCCAAAGCCAATACAAATCTCGACTATCTCTCCTTTTGGACCAAGGCTTGAGGCAGCTAACTATAAACACACATCCATCATACAAGCAGGTGCGGGTCGGACTACGTCGAAAAATCTAGAACGAAAGCTGAGGAACCTATACAGAATCATCTTGGCCCCTTATTTGTCCGGCGTATATTCTCACAAAAAGAAGTTCTGGATTTTCTAAACACTGAGCATTGGAACTATAACCAAGATTATTCAGGAGGCCAACCGTTTGAAAGCAATTTCAGTACTTGATTCCTTCAGCAACATACCGTGGAATAATAAGACGTTGCAATCTTTAAGACTTTGTCAGCATTTATAAAAGATTATTTAAAGACTCATTAAGATTAAAGGACCAGAAAAAAAAACTTGCAACTTGGAAAAAGTTCAGCTTATAGTCAATCCTGGGAGTTAAAAATGCCGACGCGTCTCTTATAGCCTCTCAGCAATAATCCCTAGTTCCAGCCTCCTCGTGGCTAGCAATGATTGGTAACCAACTGGGCAGCGGTAACATATTTAGAGTCAAAGCCTTGTATGGTCTGCAGCATCTGATCTGGATGTTGCTTAGCGAGTTGGTGGCGGAGGCACATTCTCCGAAAGATCAACGGCAGCACTCATATGCCTAAGCTGGAATACAGAACAAATCCCTACTTGTTGGGTCCTTACTAATAGGCCTGGCCCTCCTAAAGGTGGTCGGACTCAATGCTGACTACCTTGTCCTGCAAAAATCTCACGTCACGGAAGCAACAATGGAGCTTTGGATAACAACTAATCCCCACACTCGGCGACGACCTCGAAACTGCACAAATGACAACGATTTACTATTATTTTCATGGAATGTACGCACATTATACACCGGTGGGGCTAGAGATAGAGACTGATGGAGACAACTACTGCTGCGAGCCAAGACCCTTAATTAGGGTTACCATATGTCCGCTTTTAAGCGAACATGTTCGCTTTTTCTGTCTCGTGTTTTGTCATACATATTTTCATATCTTTTACCAAGTCTTTAAGTATATTTTTCACACAAGTGGATCAGAGCAGAGAGAAAATTTTGAAAATGAAGGTTAAAAATCATATGTTTTGTCCCAAGAGAACCCCCCTAAAATCATGTCAATGTTTTTTGTAATTCGTCCTCTTTTATATGTAAATTTTCTATGACAAACTGTTAGCGTTAGAAAAAGAATCTAACAGCATTTTGGGAACTTTAGAGGTGATTGATTCTGTTCTCAAGTCTTTGCGCAACAGATTCGAACACATTGGGGGAGTGTCGGTAGTGGAATGTTCGTATCCCTACCTAAGTACGTCTGGTTTCTGAGTAAAGCTCTAAAAGAACTTGTTTTGTGACAGTTTTTGAGAACTCCTTTTTAACCTGCTGGGTACTCAGAGTTAATCCACTCCAAATGGTGATGCCTGTTCGACCCGTTCGCTTACAGGAGATCAACTATAACAAAGCTCCGGTTCTTGACTGTATATAGTATGTAATTTTGTAGGCTTTGCCAAGGAAAGCTCTCCTTTATTGCGTTAATATAAAATGCAATAATAAGAGCGTAGAACTTGCCTGCCTTATGGAAACGTTCAATCAGCCTTCTCCTCACTTTTGCCAAAGTTTGCAAAATCGTCCAAATTGCTATGATTAAGTGAGAGTCAGAGTCAGACCCCGAGTCGTCCCGTCCCAAAGCAGAGACTGATGGCTTAGAGGAGAAATCTTTTGCCTGACCATTAATTTGAATTTATAATAATAATCATATCATAAAAGCGTTCCAAAACAAAGCATACTGTTTTGGGGTCTATTTTGTCGTCACACAGTCTTTTAACAGAGTTTGCCTGATCGGTCTTCTAGCTAAAATTAAGACCCCGCTTACTGATCCGTACTTTGGCATATGGAGGTCATACCTCGGGACAGAAGATTTCAAAACAAAAGCACGCTCCCCACTTTCAGGCCAATGAGAGCTGGAGTACCTCAAGGAACGACTATGCTGGTTGCGAGTGTTATGTAAAAAATTTAATCCTGCGCCACGGCCTCAGTCTGGAGACCGTGGACCTACAAATAAACAGCTAATAGATAAGCCGTTGTAATGAGCGTCTAGACAGACACAAAAATAGGTTGACGAAAAACATGCTTAATTGTAATCCAATACAGAGGCTAAAAAAAAATCGATGAAAACCTAAATTCCATAAAATGACTCCAACTTCATATTTAAATCCGATATATTGCTTACGAACTCCAAAAGATATTTCTTTGCCAAATTTGGTTACTATATTTTTATAAACGAACAAAAAAAAAGGGGCTATATGATGTAGTCAACCTATTTTGATCAAATTTGTTAGTGCTATGGATCTCTAAAAAACTATCGAGGTACTTTAGGTATCTTTGGGAGACTCCATCTGTGTCACATACATTTTCGGCTTGCACACATTTAATAGACCCTTTGCTCAGGGTATAAAAATAAAACCAGTACTTTCTTTCTAAAAATGATTTTGGACATTTTTCTGACTTAGATTCAAATTTTGATATTTTTTGGTGTAATAAGTGTTCTTTTTTCAAAAAATTTTAAGCTAAAAACACATTCCTAAATTGACAATGAAAATGGCTTGCTCATTTGGTCTCGAATTATTGGCAAAAAATCTGCAATTCAGACGTTTTTTTTATCAGTGTAGACAAGTCGACAGCAAATTTTTCCAAGCAGAACTTAATAAGTTCTGATCCCCTTTTCCTCCTGCTTTTATTTGTTTATGCACTGAAAAAAAACAGATTAATTTTATTGCAAAGCAAGTACAGGGTCCTACACTATGTACCAGCGTTTTTATCATAGTCCAGTATCTTATTTCTATTATTTTTCAAAGTCAAGAGTCGAGCTTTTTTAGCCCAAAGCTTTTTCAGCGGATTTTGTTTATCTCAAGCCCATATGTTTGCACAAAAAAAAAATCGATAAAATGGATCGATACTTTTTTTAATTAAGTACTCTAGCAGCAGAACGTCTAGTTTTCTTAAACTTAAAAATGGAGACTTTAAGTAACGCCAAGTACATAAAGGAATTTTTGTTTGAACTGAATGACCGCCGCAAAGAAGATAAGGTTGTATTTTCCATTTTCCAACTTAAAACAAATAACAAATAAGGTTTTACGCAGTTTACCGATGTTACCCTCATTTGTCAAGCCACAAAATTGACAGCCCATAAGGTTGTCTTAAGCGCTTCATGTCCGTACTTTAAAAGCATGTTCTCGGGTCACTTTGTCGAATCTGAAAAAGATGTGGATTTGGGTAATCAATTTACGCCGCTGGCCTGGCAAATGATGTTGGACTATATCTATACTGGCATACTACCATTGTCGCCGGAGAATGTCATCTTTTTTATGGAAATGGCCACATATTTGCAATTAATTACTTTGATTGAAATGTGCGCAGACTTTATAAGTAAAAACTTGGACATAAATAATTGTCTGAAGTTGAAGCAATTTGCCTTGGAGCAAGATAATGTGCAGCTCTACGCCGCTGCGCAAGAATTCATAGCTTGTAATTTGGAGCAACTTTTCGAAGTGAACTCGTTTTTGGAAATAGATGGCAAAGAGGTTTGTATTTGCTTAGAAGCTACCAGTGCAATTAATCTATATCGTATCCTTGCAGATCGCGCAGATATTGCAGAAGGATATATTACACGTACATTCCACAGATCGTTTGCTTAAGGGCCTAGAGCTGTGGACGCGACAGCAGTTGCCGGAGCGTCTCAACGAGCTGCCGCATATATTGACACAACTGGATCCTTGTGGTCTTACCAAGCATGCTATTGCCGCCATGGACGTGCTTAGAGAAAACTCAGCTACGCTGGCTTGGCAGCGCAAACTACTTAGCTCTAAAGATAACCAGCAGCAGTGGCGTCTCTTTACTTTGGAGCAAGTGGATAATTTTGACTCTGTTTTATTCAAGAGCTACGACAGCCAGTTTGGCGCACCAAAAAACCTAGCGCAATTGGATTGCTTGGAGTACAGCTGGCGTTTAAGCCATCACGGACAGCATATTTTTGCACATGGCTGCACCAAGGGCACGAAACCGATATACTATTATAGTCTTACTGAGAATACTTGGCAGGCCTTGGCTAAGCAGGTGAAACCACGCTTGAGTGCAGGCTCAGTTGTGCTGGATGGTGGACTGTATACTTTGGGTGGCTGTATACCTGGCAGTAATTTGACCAGCGCTACAGTGGAACGCCTGGATCTAGCCACATGTGCATCCCATGAGATCAGTCCCTTGCGTACTCCTCGCATATACGCTGGCTGTACAACAGCAGGTAAATTTTGTTTTTCTGTCTGGGAGGTTCGGTTTGCGCATACTTCAAATTTTCAAGTTTCTTACAAATTTGGAGCAGCCGGGAATATGTTGCTATATAGAATATTTTGTGATATAACCAGGTCTATTGACCGGCAGGCAGGAACGTGGGGATTCTTGGGAAAAATTGATTCTGCTAAGGGTACATCGACGGTACCCACTCGTCCCCTTCTTTTCACGCGACAACTGTGAGTATAACCGGATTTTTATATTTTTCAGATGGCTGCATCTATATTGTTAGCGGTGAGAGTGCCCAGAATGAATTATCTGGTATTGAATACTATGATCCTCGTGTTGGTGTTTGGTTCTATTCTCATGGACCAAAAATGGGTTACTGCAGCGCTGTTGCCAAGAATAATCAGGTTTATGTCATGAATCTGGAAGCTTATAGTGTCCACATTTGGGATCGACGCTCCTTTCATTGGCACCAGCAGCCCATTGAGGAGACTGTTAATGTTTCACAACTATGTCGTAGGGACGATAAACTGTATGCGGCTGGCGTTGATAGTATTACCGAAATCGATAGTCAGGATTTTAGTATAAGAAAAGTTTTTACCACGTCAATGGAGAAGCCTCATGATTTTTGCGC
The DNA here is from genome assembly GCA_018150985.1 of Chymomyza costata. Classification (NCBI taxonomy): domain Eukaryota; kingdom Metazoa; phylum Arthropoda; class Insecta; order Diptera; family Drosophilidae; genus Chymomyza; species Chymomyza costata. The sequence goes on from JAECWU010000030.1 coordinate 4,155,370, forward strand.
AGCCATCTCAGGGAATGTTACCATTTAAACTAAGCACGGAATATATGTAACTGGTAAAGGAGAGGTAGTTGTCAATAAGTGCAGGCGGTTGGGTATGGTAGCATTCCCCACGAACACGAAGTTCTTCAAAGGGATCCGTAGACATGAAAAAACTATCAAGCATTTAAATTCTCCTCCGTTCTTCGGGCCCCCGATAGTCACCAGACCCCCACTTTTCTCTCTGCGGCTCTGCCTAAGTTATAGAATAATCAGTACGATCACGTATAGCTATAAGACACATCTAAAATTGATCGATTCATTTTGATTACTGTCGTTCCGATGTTTCCTAGTAAGAGAATTCCGCAGCTTCATTGCAACTAAGAATTCTATGCTTCAAAAATTTCGGCGGAAAACTTTGAAAATATTGCCACAACATTTAGTAGATGCCGTTTCTTCATAGGCGAAATCCGCCTCTAAGAAGAAAATTTCGTATGGATACATATACAAATATCTGTATATCTAGTATTAGCAAGAGCCTCCAAATTTATTTATATACTAAGTGACAACAGTCCATTTTCAGATCTTATCCTTTAAACGCGGTGATATTTGAAATGCAATGTGTCCCAAATTAATAGGCCCATCCAGGAAAGCGGCACCCGGATTATTACAGGATACATGCGTCTATAAATCGTAGACCTCTCAAGCGAAATGGTAGCGTCGAAAGCAGAGCTTGAAGTATTTTAATTTTTACGCATTTGTTGATAATTCCCGAAGTTCATTCGATACGTCACAAATTCTAAGCCAAATATCCCGAAACCGCTGAATACCGTCTATACCATAACAGATCTCCCAACAAAATTCCGCATGGAAAGAAGTGCGTTTTCCTCAAATCGCACCAGTTATGCCAATTACCATCTGAACCTTCTAAGTTTAATTTTCGCCAGACATAAATCTTATTGAAAACATCTAAAACAAGATGGTTCGTGACTTTTATGACAAATCGGTGCAGAGGTCAGATAGCTATTAAGTCAGTTTGGGAAAACTTCCGCATAGCTTTCCTGGAAAATCTTAATAATTCATTTGTGATATCTTATTTTTAAGCAAATCTTATTAACCCATGTTGGTCAAACATATTGCATCCAAAAAGAAGGTAACTCTATTATTTTGGCTTACACTGTATACAAACTTAGACCAATGTGAGCCTAATAAACTAACAAAAAATCGTATATTTCTTATACAAACTATTTCCCTGGGATACGCCTGTAATCCTTAACGTATATTTACAAAATATTGCCTATTTGCATCCAATTTTTCCCAAAAAAAAGTTTATTTTATTGAATCTACTGAAAAAAATTGCAAGCTCCCGAATCTTGTGATCTTTCTGTAAAAGGCCTACTCGACAGACGGATGGCTGGAGGAAGACGAACTTTTTTCATTATATCAAACTTATTAAGAGTCAGAAAAGAAGTTTTAAATCTTAATCTAATTCGACTTCAGTCACCCATCAATACAGTGGGACCTCGTTATACTGGGCTGGAATGTCATTTCTTCTGAAACGAGTTAGGCTCTTGACTTCGAAAATACATCTGCAAGTTGATTTTAGTGCAAAGAGTCTATTTCAGCTGCAGCTGGGCGATACCGTCTCAAGCAAGGAATATATTCAGTTCCTTGAGCATGACATTGTTCTGATATATCTACTTGTCATGGTGTACTAGTTATTGCTTGGTGTTTTAAATTGTGCCTTTGAATCAAGTCTATAATGTTAGTACTAGAAATCAAGAGCAAAATTTTTAAGATCTTACGTTAATTTTATTTTATGAATATACGAAATTTAATATAAACTACTCGTAAAAATTAAAACTAAAAATTTTAGTAGGACTTCTATTCTTTTCGGGAAATAAGAAAATTAAACATGATGAGACTATTTTTACGGCAATAAATCTTATTTTATAGTAAGAACCCAGAAAATTTACAGAGTTGAATAATTTTCAACACTTGTACACTGTACCGGATGCAATAATTCCGAGTTTAGCTTGATTGTTGGACTAGGCCCAAAGAGATAAGAGCGCTTTTAGGATATCTTAAGGAATTCTTGAAGAAAGACGCACAAAAAGTCTTATTTTTAAACAAAAACAGAATCGCAAAAGATTTCGTCGTTGTCTAAATATTAAAAAATAAAATTTTTGAATTTACAGACCTTCAAAACTTTCTAACAGTGATGTCTCTAATATACAAAAATGAAAACATTTACTCAGTGGGTGAATACAGTTTATAATTTGAATGTTTCTTGAGATCGTTATAGAGAGAGAGTTCGTTATCTTAAGCAGAACTCTTAAAAAGGAGAACTCACTTATTGATATACTATTGAGAAATTCGTATTTTTAAACAAAAGCATAATAGCAAATTCTTCTTTATCTTAAAAACAAAAATTAAATTCGCGGATTTGCAAAACTTACAAAATTTTTCACAGGCCAATGGGTATAAGAATAACGAGCAAAGTTTGGTGAGACCGTTTTTGCAAAATTTTACTGAATTCTTGAAGAAATGTTAAAAATATCTTATTATGAAACAAAAGCAGAATTACGTGTCGTAATTCTAATATTAATAATGTGCTTGACGATATGGATATAGTGTGCAAAAGTTCCGGGCTCAGTTTGGCCTTTAACATACCTTTTAGAATTCTTGAAGAGAGTGACTCGGTTGTTGGCTCATAATGTTGGAAAATCTTAATTTTAAACAAAAACAGATTGCAAAAGATATAGTTATAAATTCAAAAAATGTTGTACCTAGCATATATATAAGGCTAAACTAACAATAAATGCTCATATTCTCACGTGTTTTTAAACTCGCGTTGAGGTTCGTTTTAAGGCGGTTTTCCGATTTACATTTAGATCAGTGGTCGGCAAAATATACATATGCATTTTTTTTTTGCGCTTGTATTGAACATTTTCTGCCGCTGTGACGTATTTCGACGCTGACGTCGCAAAGCAACAGACACGAAGTTGTGCTTGTGCATGACTTCGGCCTTGCTTAGAGAGCGTGCTTGCTCTCTCAACGCTAAAGCGCTCCAGCATTAGTATGCCGTCGCTTTTGTGCTATGTGGCAAAAAACACAAAATCACTTGATGTTTAGCTGTCTGCATGTTTAGATCGCGCTGCGCAAATTTTTGAATTAAAAGGGAAAAATGTTTAAAGAGGGGTGGGAGAAATTTTTTTTCATTGAAAATATGGATGGCGACGCGCAATGCGTTATTTGTCATCGTGTTGTCTCACAATGTGAATTGTATTACATTGAAAGGCATTATAATAAAATGCATGATAGGTTTAAGAAATTAGAAGGAGCTGAACGTTTAGAAAATATTTTACAGCTGCAAGCTAAATTTTTTCTAATATTTTTAGCTGATGCAATGCCCCAATATGCACATAATGACCCTTTACCCGCAAAAAAAAAAGCGTCCTATACTGTAGCATTAGCTTTAGCAAAGCAATGCCGTCCCTTTACTTTTAATTATTTTTTTATTTGCGCAGCACGATCTAATCATGCAGCCAACTAAACATCAATTGATTTTGTGTTTTTTTGCCACACAGCACAAAAGCGATGTCATACTAATGCTGGAGCGCTTTAGCGTTGAGAGAGCAAGCACGCTCTCTAAGCAAGGCCGAAGTCATGCACAAGCACAACTTCGTGTCTGTTGCTTTGCAACAAGAGCATGGCAACGCCAGAGAATTTGCTGAGAGCAGTTCAGTACAAAAATCACGCACACATGCATGTGTTTTGTGTACAACACAGTACGTGTAAACTCCTACCCCATGGGGTAGGGCCTTGCCGACCACTGATTTAGATCAATATAGATATATATATTTTGCTTTATTCAGTTTTCAGTTGTCTGATACAATTTCGTTTGTTTTTGTTTTCTATACATAACATTAAATGAATTTTATAACTATTTTCTTAGAGTAATTTTTTGTAATATTGAATGAAAAATAATAATCTTTATAGCCGATGTGTTGCGTATGTGTGTGTGTGTGAGTTATTATGATTATTATTTCGCTTGTGTCAGTATGCATAGTATTACAGTGTACATGAATGATATAATTTTGGTATATGACTTTTATTTTTAATATGATTTTGATTCTGTTTGTGGTTATTTATTTATTTATTGCTGACATGGGCATGTTGCGAGTTACATATATAGTTATGTATTTATTTATGTAACTTATGTATATGAAATGCCCAGTTTGTTGATGTTTCAAGAGCTGAACTGTTTAATGACATGTATTTAGTTATCTAAATTGTTTCTAATGAGTTGCCAAAGATTATGTATGTATGTATTTATTATTTAAGAAAATTTGCTAGATTTTTATTAATTTTTTTTTTGTGAGTATGCATACTTGTGAAGTTTCTAATTTACCTGTGTCCATCCGAAAGTTATATGTATTTAGCATGTATGTGTGCTTTAAGTGTTTGACTTGCGTTTATATAAGGCAATTTGAAATTTATAATTAAAAAAAAACTCAACAAAATTATATAACTAAGAAAAGATCAGCTTTAAAGTTAAGAATTTACATAAGCCATTGCAGCGATTTGATTTTTTTAAATATTTATTTGTATTATATGCATAATGTGAAAATGTTCATAATTGTTTTATATAGTTTTTACATAAGTATTTGTGTATAGTCAATGCGTTTTGATTTAAATAAACATAATGAGAAAATATATTGCATTTATTTTGTAAGTTAAAATGTTGTTTTTTGTTGACTTCATAAATAAGTTGTCTTATTTGATTTAATTAATTCAATTAGGTTACGGCATTTACTTATATAACTATAGATATAATTACAATATTGTTTTTGTTGTTTCACCTAACTTAGGTGCTAAAATTAAGCAAACATTGTAATATTTAAGAAACTCAGTTAATACATAATTACAAAATTATATATTATAAAATATGTACATAATTTATCATTTGTTATATGTTAATTGCGATTATATATGTTTATTAATTTTTTTTTTTATTAAATGTCGCTTAGCTTTTCGTGCTAGATGTGCGTGTGTGTGTGAGAGTGTAATAAATATATATATGTTTACCATATAAGTAAATGGTTTTTTTTTTTTATATGTATAACTGGCCTGTTACATATTTTTTTTAATTTCGAGTTTTACATTTATGTATTAATCGTTTTTTATATTCGCGCATGTTTGACATTATTCGCATTTTAAGAATGTTTTTCGTTATTGTGAATGTTTTTTGTTTTATTTTTAGTTCATTGACATTATGTTCAAGTTTAAATTTAAATGTGCTTCACACCAAATCTTCAACAAACCTGTCGTCTTCGTCTAGTACAAAAAATCTAACCATATCTTTTGTTTGTTACATTTAAAGGAGGTACTAATTTGTTAACACTTTCTGCACTCCGCACGGCGAAAAGCAAGAAATGATTACACTTAATCTTCAACTGCTGCTTCTAGCTCTAGAGGATTACACTTTTATTTTTATGCTTTACAGTGCCAAATTATTTCGTCGCCCATTGACCTTATTCACTAGATTGCATATTTTTAAGGCTGGGCCCAGCTTGAGGCCCATGTACTTCATCATCATCTCCGAGTTAAGCAGCAATAAAGCTTTGCCATCAATTTCCTGCGAAAAAAACAACACGTTTTAAAATAAAACACATGGCTGGCGTTAGTTGACGCTACTTACATGCTTCCTAAAGAGATCTCCGTGCCCAGCCAGCGTGTTGTCATGACTCTCAATGTACTGTATGACTTCCTCAATGGTCCAATCTATAGGCGCACGCAGCTGAGGACAAGCTGCCGCCGTAGGTGTACTCACTGGTGATGTGGCTGCCGTAGCAGTATAACTTGTAGAGGCTGTTGCTGCCACAGGCGCCGTTTCCGCTTTCACCGCGCTGGACCTAGCAAAGGTGGCGGTTACTGCTCCGGCGGCCAGAGCTGTTGAGGAAGCCGATTGTGAGGCGGTAAAGGGCGTGGATACCGAGGTTGGCAAGGAGGCGCTGGAGGATAGAGTCGTCGGTGACTTGTAGTAGTTGTTCTGCGGCTTGACACTGACTTGCTCTGGATGCACCTCTGCTACCAGTGGCGCCAGGTACTTGCCAATGCTGTTGGCGTTGGCTGTGCCGCCTGCCAAACTGCTAGAGGAATTGTTATGACCAGCGTTGTTGCTGCTACTATTGCTGTTGTTTGTGTTTGTTTTGTTGTTGTTGTTGTTGCAGGCAGGCGTGACGGCAGAGCTGTTGCTGCCGGATTCCGAGCTGCTGCTGCTACTGCTGGCGCTGTTATTATTGTTGGTGTGATGCTGGAAGCGAACTTTGCGTAACGCTTGCGTTTGACTCTGGTTTAGTGTGGGCGTCACCACTCCATTGGGTTCCGTTTTGATGGCCATAGGAGTAACATTGTTGCTGTTGCTTTTATTGACGTTGTTCTTTTGCAGCGGCGGCTCCTTAGCGACACTGGCATTGCGATTTATTTGCGTTGGTTTGGGTGTCGTTTGCTTAGTGTCTTTTATAACCACCTCCTGTTTAATAATTATAGGTTTTTCCGCCGGCGAACTGGGCGTAGGTGTTGAAGACTTGGATAGACGGCTGCGCTTTTCGGTTAACACAGGTGAGGAAGGTGGCGTAGCATTCTGTGCCAGCTGACGCTTGCGATTGTTTGCGCATTTCTTGCATTCTTCCGTATCGGGCACTAGAGAGACGAGATTTGGACATGCCCTGCATGTAGTACACAGATTTTCAATGAATTGCGCTAGGCTATCGTCATCCTTCATACGCAAAGGTGAGGGTATTTTCACCTGTAGGCAGTAAAATGTTTAGGTTTTGTGTTGCAAACTGCGTAAACAAAATACTTACCGTGAAATTCTTGCCTGCGGCTGTTACAATATGCACATCGCCTTCCAAACCAAACAACAGCTTCGACAGCTGCTGTGTATCCGTGCTGGCGGCCAAGACCTCCTGCAGACATAGCTTGGCGAGCGTTTGATGCGTGGGCCCCGTAACCATTGAAGGAAGTTTAGAGCTATTAATAAACGGTCCACCTTTGCAGTTGGGATGAAAGTGCGCCGTCACAGGTGAGGCCGGTAGCATGGCATCCGTTTCGGCGACAACTGTATAACGCGGTCGTGAACAGCGCTGTTTGGTCGAGCTGGAATCCATGCGCGACTTGTGGCCAGGCGGCTGCATTGGATGACAACTGCGTGCACACCAGCCAGCGGGAAATATATCACGTGATTGGTAGTCGCACCAGTAGTCAAACGCGCCACGCCAACCATCGAAAGTCACATGAATCTGGTCGTCCTTGATCGCATCAACTGTTGCGCAGCAAATCAGTTGTGGATTCTTTTTGTCGACCGCCTCGAGCTTTTGGCCTACTTGAAAGAGATTCTCCGCCGGCGTGGGCGGCTCTGGCTGGAAGATCTCTTCCGGCGCGACCATGGCATTGTTTAGTATCTTGCACAGATAGCCGGGCCAGCTGGAGGCATTCATGCGAAAACCGAGCGGTGGCTGCAACATATTTCCGCCTTTCTCACAATGGCCAATCGCATGAATCTCATTCGAGTCCACTAGCCGCCAAAAATCATTCTGCGAATCGCTGCCATCCAAACGCAAACGCAAACGTGAGCCCAGCACACCCACAACAGTGGCTATACACGTAGAGGTAACATTACGCGGATCCAAAGCCTCCAATTTCATGCCAATTTTAAAGTCATTAATGGGCGGATTTAGCGCCTGCTTAAAACATTTGGCTGGCGCTGCCTCACTGCCAGTTTCCTGCAATACAAATGCATGTGGGTATAGTATACATATGTGAGTTTAATAAAAACTTTAACAACTTACATCCAAATAGGCATCCCAGTCAAAGACATGAAAACTTTCATACTGAAATGGGCCTGCAGGCGCGGGCGCACCACTGCTTAGCATTTTACGTTCACCATCATTGATGCCACCCTTGCCACCGGCTGCACTGTTGCCACCATGATGCCGCGTTGAACCATTCTTTTTCTGATGCTTGTTCATGCACATCATTGAGCAGAACTCCTTATTGGGAGCACCCTCACGTATCACGTTGTCGCATTGCGTACAGGCGCCCTTGCTATACGCCTTGCGAAACTCCGCTATGCATGTCTCCGAGCAGAACTCCTTTTTGCCGGTCTGTGTGGGCAGCACATACTGCAGCGGCAGCTTACCTTCGCCGCACCAGGTGCAAGTGGCACGCTTTGCCGGACGACCACGTGCACGCTGCGGCGTCGTGGCTGCATTAGTTGTGGACGCGGTATTAGCGGCAGCGCTGCCAGTGCCAGTTCCATTGCTGTTGCTGCCACTGCTGGCGCAGCTGTCGCGTCCACCAGACATTTTGGCGCACTCGTTTATTGTTCTGCTTCTATAATTTGTGCGCTTTAAGCACTTTTTAGTTTTTCATTTCACTTGCCACCAATTTCACAATGTCACACACGCATTTATATATATATTTTCTCTTTTTTTTCTCACAAAGCAGACTTAATTTGCCACGAAATTTGCAATTTAATTTTAGCGGCGTTCTCGAGGTCACGTAATAACATTTGGTGCGCAAATTGCATTGCGGTCGACACACATACTTGTATGCATATACAGTGCGTAGAACTTTAATTTTGCTTTAGAGCGTTCTATTTAAGACGCTTTGGGAGTTTTACCACTTTTTGAATTGACAGCGTTTAGACATTTAAGGAATAATTTATAAAAATTTTACACAAATTTCTTACACTTTGCATTTGTGTTCCGCCATATTTGTTTTTCTAGTGATGATGCTGTGAGTCAGCGCTTGTAATCGATTGGTAGTAATCGTATATAGCATAGCGCTACAGTTGCGCCACGGTGCTGTAGCTGTTGAGCAGCTTGTTAGCGCCATCTAGCGCATTAAACGCACAACTGTTGTTCAACTGTTGAGTTATCGTCGTTCAGAAATGTTATCGCGCGCGCTATTTGAATGCGTTTTAAACGCAAATAATTTCGTAATAAGCCTCGCAACATTTTGTGAGAATAAATTTTAATGAATTTGTACTGCAATCAAAGATGCACTTATGTGTTGAAGTCTTTAAATATTTATAAATTAGCATATTTCAATTGAAAACTAGTTTTTATTATACTAAAATATATATAATTAAACAGATAAAAGTTTTATTAAAAACTAAATAGGCTTGATTTGTGATCTAAAAATTAGAAAATAATTTGAAATTTTGCACAAATAAAATTAAAAAATGTAGTATTCTCGAAAATTCCAATAGCTCTGGTTAAAATTAAAATTCTCCGGTTTTTCTCTGTTTAGTCAATACTTCAGGCCCCCCTAATGATAAAAACTAAATTCATAACTTTTTACTTAACATTTTTTTAGAAATTCCTTCAATAACTAAGCAGTAAAACTTTTTTGCCATAGACTGCGCGACATCTTCAAAACCTTAAAAGATTTTGCAAGTACCATTTTTGGAACTGTAGCTGAGTATTTCTGTATGAGTTTGGACATCCAGGACGATCTAACTGGCATTAAAAACAAAATATGCTGCAGTTGAGAAAATGATAGTTCAAAGCTAGTTGCAAATATTATTGTAATGCTACAATTCTTGGAACCAATTTATGAATTCACAAATTTTTTAATTTTGTAGCTGGTTAAAATTGTAATTAATAGCACAAAAAATTTAATGAAACAAGCAACAATCATCAATTTACAAAATAAATATATTTTAGCATTAAGCGGCGAAATGTTTTTTGATTGATACAAATCAGCTGACATGCCTTCCGTAGTTTTTATATTTTAATAATAATAATTAAAGTTGGTTAAATAAAAAAATAAGCGGCTTGTATGGTGGATAATTTTGTTATATTGTTGCTAGTTGCTATTTATTATTATTATTATTATTATTTTAAACACAAAACACCTTACGATAAATATCAATTATTTGCAATTTGCAAGACGATTTTATGAATTTTCTTTGATATCTTTATTTATCAAATTTTTAATTGCAAATTGCAAATACAAACGGCAAACGGGTGCTGCTTGCTGCTAAAATTGTAATTGAGATGGTAAATTCTCTCCGGTCAAGTCTGACGATCAGGAAATTCTCTCCGGTCAAGTTTGACGATCAGGAAATTCTCTCCCAGTCAACAAAAAATCTCTCCAACACCCTCTCACTTTAGAAAGAGACAAGAGACCAAGAGTAAGCGGCAAGACTATAGGGTTTGTGTCTTTGCTGTAAAAGCCTAGGCGGTTTGTGTCTTTGCTGTAAAAGCCTAGGAAAAAGCGTAGGCGGGTCTCCAGATCTCTTCTGAGTTGCATGAGTTAACAGGGTTCGAAGGACGTTCGAACAGAAATGTATGCATACAATTTTTAATTGTAAATTTTGCACAAATTTGCAGGGGTTTTTTGTTTTAATTTTTTTTTAATTTTACTCCTTCTAGATTATAGTTAGAAAACTAGTTTGTAGTTTATAGTTTATTTAAAAAAAAGTAATCTTATTTCTTTGGAGATGAATTTTTTGGAGCAAGGTAAATGGAAATTAGCTGTTACAGTTTTTCTTTTCGATTGTTGTCGATTTTAAAATGCAACTTATAGAATTATAAAAGGAAAGGACCACGCATTGAGGTATGCAGTGTTTTTTTGTTTTAGTGGAGTGTGTGCAAAAGCTGCAATGTAAGGAGCTGTGACGGTAAGGAGCAAAAAATGCCATCTTTTAATTTCTTTTATGATTACCAGTGGCGGATTTAAGAGGGGTTGTTGTGTTTAGTTTTTTTATTTTTATGAAGTGCTACATAATACACACTAGGGGCGTTAAAGCTATATAATAAAACGCGGTCATCGAAAGAAAAAAAATTGTTTCCCGTCACGTAAGTTATTTTATGGCTCTTGCTCTTACCAACTCTGAAATATAAGCGTTTATAGGGACAGAAAAACAGGCAGACAAACAGACACATAGATAGACATGATCATGTTTTAAGTAACTGTGGCAGGTCTCCTACAACTTCTTCTCTTTGTTAAATCCATTCTCGACTTGCACAAACGTAATACATTTTTCGAACCTTAACATTCGGGAACAGCGGCAAAAGTGAGAATTAACCACATTCAAAGCAGATATAAAACGTTGTAGACCATAGCGATCCATCTCACAGCAAAAAAATATTCCCAGCCAGGGCTAAAATTTTTCATTAGGACTAAAATTTTTTTCTTATTTAAATATTTACTTTTTTCGCTTCAAAACCAATTTAAAGGAAATTAATTAAACATTCCATTTGCTTAATTATAAAAAAATTGTGTTTATTTATTTATAGTTGGAGTAAAACTAGAAAATTTTAAAAATAATGGTAATATTTTGGTAATGAAAGCATACACTGAATTATCTTTTGATATTGAAATTTTAAATTTATCTGATAAAAAAGCTTCCCATACTTAGACGGTAATGCAGACTCTACTTACAGAATTCATAAACGGAGATTAAAGGTTCTATCTCATAGAAATCCGAGTCTGGGCATTTCATCTGCAGGGCAATTGCAAAACATATTTGAATGATTTGGATTCCATAGGAGTACCGGGCTAGTTATTGATTGAGCACACATTTTGGCTACAAGTTGCATCTTATAAATAACTTTAATTAAGATTTTCTTAGCTCCAAACGCGGAATTTCGCGACTTGCTTTATTTTTTCAGAAATAGATCTCTTTTAAAAAAGATATCCTTAAAAAGTCATGTTTAAAAAAAACGAGATTTTTAATTTTTTTTTCTTAATAAGTTGCAGCTACTGAATAGCTAAGTGATGTCTTTTTAAAAAATTCAAAGATTTTTTTTTAGTTGTATGATAAAATTTAATGTTTAATATACCTTTCCTCGTAAATATTTAAAATTTGATACAAATAATAAATAGTGAATTATGGTCAAGATGTCACGACCCTAAATTCCTCTCTTCGAATTCGCCATTTATTTTCATTTGCTTTTTCAGAAAAACAAAAGACTTTCTTTGACGGAATTGTTCAACTTTTATCTAAAATATATTAACGATGATGAAAACTTTTTTATATTAAGTAGAGCGATACTACTGCAAATTTGATGCAGAACAGACCGAACAATTTAATCCAACGCTGTTTTTATGCGTTCTTCGTTCACCCCAAACACTTGTGACCTATTTTCCTCAAATGTATTTTATTTTAATTGCAAGTCCAGTCTATTAAAACTAGCTCTTAATATAAACTAAGCGAATTAATTCAATGAGGAGTTAAGACTCTCAAGCGATTTGATTGTACTCCCATATTGATTTACGAGAGGCACTATTTTTGGCATATTTCAGTGCGCACTTTTATGTCCCGGCTCATAAATCAAATTTTTGGACTGGCCACAAGCTCAAACAGTTGACAAATGTTCACTCCCATGTGTAAGAGTCCCCGTGCTTTTAATCGCTGTCTATGCCCACAACAAATCAGCGCTAAAATCTACGCGAAAAAAGTTAACTCCCACACACATGCGCCCCCTAGGAAACCCTTTATTGCTGCCTCATGAAATATGCCTCAATTTTGTGTGCTGTCTGTCTATCAATCTGCTGGTTTCTCGTCCATGCTGCATATCTAACGAAAATATGCGCCATATTTTATGCACAGGAGCAGAAACACCAACAAATGCCAGAGCAGTGGCGTAGATTGGAAGGATTTGAGGGATCAATTCGACCACAGGCAAAACTAATTGAAAAAGAGTTTGAAAACGAAGGATGGCCCAGTCGATATGCGAGTCTATAGTAAATGGATTGCTTAGTCATAAAACTTTTTACAAAAATTTCCCTAAGAGATTCTGTTTTTTTTTTTTTTCGTATATAAATCTCTTAATGGTCTCCTTTATCACGTATTCTAATTCACTCACAATACGATGCTGTGCCTTAAGGTCCAAAGGCTAAATCAAGTTTAATCAGGGCGAAGTTGATTCGTCTGTATAAACGCTTTCAACTCACAGATGATAGAAACTAGAGCAACCGAAGCAATGTACCAAATTTTATCGGTTTACTAAATCATATAGACCGCCATAGGATTGAACGTTCGGTAAGAAAAATAATTTTAGAATATAATTCCTTTGTTTATAAAGAATCAAATCAACAGTTTTTCGAATTTAATCGAAATCGGATTGTTTAACTGTTGTTATGAGGTATTACACTGTTAAGTATCGCCTCGACTTTAATACATTTTTTAAAAATTATTTTTATGGATGATACTTTTGTTTAACTATTTCAGATTAAACAAAAATAAAAAAAAAATGTTTTTTTTTTTTTTTTTTGAGTAAAAGAATCGGTTTTCTAAAGCAAATCTGCATCCTACGCAATTTTTATATATTTTCGAAAAGACCGAAAACACTGTATTGTACACAATCAGCCAAAATTTTGACCAAACCTACTAATAAGTTTCAGTGAGGCAAGAAGGCAAAAATGCTTGACCAACGAGTATAAAAAGTAACCAGAGTGGAAGCATTGATTATTTTTTATACTCGTTGAGCAGCAGAAAGCAATAAATGTGGTGTGGATTTTTTTTAAAAAAGTTTTTGTGAGTGAAGTGCTATTAAAATGTATAAAATAAAAAGTTTTTGGACATACGAAAGTAAAATTTTTTTCTGATCTTCAACTGCAAAGAATTACAATTAAAAAAAATAACCCATTTTGGGCAAATTGGTATACTTTGGGTCTGGGGCGGCCGCCAATGTCCTTTGTTTCTAATGTAAATCGTTATTGGACACTTTGCCCTTTTACCATTTTGCATTTATGCCAGACCAAGTGAATAACCCAAGTTAGTTTATTTTGTATTGTTAGTTTATTTGTTCGTGGTTCTATTCTTTTTAAAAATGTTTTTCATCACGATCAACGAACTTTTTCACTCTTTAACAAAAAGAGTCTCGTATCCTTCCTACGACAACAACTAATTACGTTTACAATCCTCAAAGTTTTAAGGCATAAAGTCGCAAGGTCTTTGTCGAGGGCACAACCCTCGTCAATTTTTATATTGGAAGTAGCATAATATCTTCATATCTCTATTCCTAATAAAATATCTACATTTTTTTTGTTTTAGTTTTAATAACTTAAACAAACAACAATAGGTTCCATAAAATTTGTTCGAAGACTAAATTTTACTGCAGCAGTGTCAATGTCCACCAAATAGTACCAAAAATCCACTGTCTTGGGAGAAAACTAGTTCTGTCGAAAAAGTCAACTTTACTTCGTCAGTCATGGACATGTTCACCGTACTCAAGTGAACATATTATTTCATGAATGTATAGTTGCTAAATTTTGAAATGTTTATTATTTGGATTTATTTCAGGCATGGCTCACAATACAAAATCTGGAAAATTCCGTATGAACTATGAAATTTTTTTAAATTCCTTAAAATTTGTCACATTATTATATATAATCTTTTATGGGACAAAAGCGTACCAATTTACTATCTTTTTGCTATACAGAGTAGGCTTGAAAAGCAGTAGGACTGAAAAAATAAATGTTTTAATTTAACAAGTCGGAACAAATCCTTAGTATTACTCTTAACAGCACCACTGTGCTACGGTACAACGTAAATGCGATTACCACTGCTCTTACGCCTTCTGGGATACCCTCATTGCCCCTTGGACGTTTTCTAAGGGCTGGATTCGTTGCCCTTGAGGTGCCGCTTGAGCCGTTGAAAGTGGAGGAAGAGACTTCTGGCATCACCACGTCTGGACTGTAAAGGAGTTGTACTTGGCGAAACAAACTTGACACTCAACTTTCGCAATGCCAAATATTTAGTAATAAATTTTTTGACGCAACTGTACGCAACTTGTCAACAATCATTCGTTGTGTAACGGTCAGATTCCATGATGATCTTGACTTTGGCCACATCAATCCTTGAAGTTTAAGAGTGTCCGGCATCTGAACGTTTTGCAGAAGTTCCCGCTCCTTCCAGAAAAGCTTATACCACTCAAATACTGTCATGGTAGCATTCTCATAGACTTAATCTTAATCACTTCGAGGGTATTCGTCACGGTATTTAGAGTGTGACGCAGAATTAAATTTTTCTGCATCTTGGATTACGACTACACTTCTTAATAGAGGTTCACGTAAATCGATGGGCTTACTCCTCCCTTTGCCCGCTGGAAACAGAAAATGTTGGTCTCTATGGAAGCCCACTACCACTCCCAGGTGGTCAGAAATTCAGTCATACTACTTTTTGTTCTTAACCTATAAACTACCAAAAAATTCTACATTTAGTAAAAATTTCGCTTTGATAAGTCTTTGTTGAACATTGATTGAGACTAGATACTTGTCCATTTTTAATTGAAATATCTGAAATTTAATGATAAATATTTTTTTTTTTTTTGCATAAAGAGAAATAACATTTTAATTATGTGTTAAAAAAATAAAAATTATTAATTTGCTATGAAAAATCATAAAAATACTGAAGAGGGAGTGGGTAATTATACCCTGTATATTACGGAACAAAGGGCATATTAAAGGGTATATTATTATATAGTTCAAGTATGATCAGGGTGACAAGTAAAGTCGATATATCAATGTCCGTCTGTCTGTTTGACCGTATGAACGCCTAGAGCAACCAAACTTTCAGATAAGATGCCTTATTACGTCAGGGGGACGAGTTTTTCATTTTTTTTGATACCGGTGTAATATTATATAGCTCCCATAGCGGTGTTACAGAGGACCTCGAAAAAAGCCAAAAGTCTTAGATGGATAATTCGTTTGTTTATGAAGATATCGTAATCAAATTTGGCATTCGGAAGTTTTTAGTAGTTCCCAAGCAAAGTATCAAATTTATTCGAAATCGGTTGACTATAACATATAGCTCCTGTATTAACGATCGGTTGAAAAAACGTTTTTGGTGCAAAATTCGTCTGCATTTTGTTTGTTTATGAAGATATCTTAACAAAATTTAGCAATCATAAGTCTTTTGGAGTTCTTAAGTAATATACCAGATTTAATTGCAATTTGGTGGCTGGTAGACGGTATTCCAAAATTTCCTCTACCGACTTTAACGTACGACATCTTCTTATTTAATTTTTATTGAACAGTTTTTTTATTGTTTTTTTTTTTTGTATATTCCTAATCGAAATATTTTTTGCAATATTCCAGCACTGCAACTATCAATTCTTTCAACTTGAATGAAAATAATATTATAGTTTTATTATTTGAGCCAGAGAAGAGTTTAACCAAAATAAACTAAGAAAAAGCTTCACGTTAAAAACTTTGCAAATATAATTATATCTGGACACGTTGTGGGAATGGCTTTTAGAGAGAAGATAACTTTAACAGAACAAAACTTTTTTGGTTTAATTCAGAATGCTGACGTCAACTATACCATACATTTTTGTTTTTGTTTTTTTTTTCGCTCTTTTTGCAAAACTTATCTATCTCTCTTTATATTGCCAAGTCTGATTATGCTCTTGGCTCAACTTATTTCAATTCAGTTGTTAGGCTTGCCAAGGCATTAAAATAATCCTCTCAAACATTATGACTGCAATGAAATTAACTTTCGAGAAAGTTTCATCGGGAAGCCAAATGCATGATTAGTTCATAAATTATGTTGATATTTTGTATAGATGTTTATAGATACCAAGTTGTATTTTATATAAGCAAGCAAGTTAATAAGTTATATATAGTAGTATGTGCTTTATATTAGTTTAAAAGTATATAACAAAATTTTTGCAGCAGCAAAGTAATATAAAAGAAAGGGCAATCCAAATTTATCAAAGATGAGCAAATAATAGTTAATCTGTTTTAAATATTATAATTGAATAATCTGACCAATATTTCAAGGGTGAAATTAGTACATTTTAAACTAGAACTTTTATTTATGTGTCGGATTTTATATAGGACTTGGGATCTGCTACGCGTCCTTCTGTATGTGACGGACAGATCTATAATAAAGGGTTTTCCAATAAGAGGTGTTATTTTGGTATTCAAAGAAAAATTCCATTTTTTTAAGATAAATGATTGGATGTTTACTTCATAATAAAGAGGAAGGTATGCCGTTAATAATGAAAAACAACATCAGCCAAATGACCACCACGACCACGCTTACAGGACTATATCCTTTTCATGAAATTTTCCATAACCAAATCGAAAAGTGGTTGCCCTATGTTCTCGATGACCTCACGAATTCTATCTTTGAGTTCTTGAATCGACGCTGGGCTGTTGGCGTAGACCTTATCTTTCACGTGGCCCCAAAGGAAAAAGTCGCAAGGTGTTAAATCACAAGATCTTGGTGGCCAATTGTGATCACCTCTTCGAGAGATAACACGGTCCGGAAACTCTTCGCGTAAAAGAGCAATGCTTTCGTTGCTTGTGTGGCACGTAGCGCCGCCTTGTTGAAAGTAAACGTTGTCCAGATCAATACCATCCAACTCCACCATAAAAAATCATTAATCATCTCTCGATAGAGCAATCCATTCGCCGTAACTATTGATCCAACCTAATTATCGAAAAAGTAAGGTCCAATGACCCCACCATAAGCCGCACCAAACAGTCACACGTTGAGGATGGAGAGGCTTCTCAACAATAACTCTTGGGTTTTCTGAGTGCCCAGATGCGACAATTTTGCTTGTGGACGTAGCCACCGAGGTGGAAATGGGTCTTATCAGTCAAGATGATTTTTCGATGGAATTCCGGATCATTTTCATGCATTTCAAGGACCCAATCAGCAAAGACACGACGTTGTTGATGATCGGCCGGCTTGAGTTCTTGTGTTAACTGAACTTTATAAGCCTTAAGACCCAAGTCTTTATGCAAAATACGGTGTAATGACGTTTGTGGAATGCCCAATTCCAAAGAACGACGAGGAATGGACAAACCTGGGTTTTCTTCAACACTTTGGGCTACAGCAGCCATATTCTCAGTTGATCTTGAGCGACGTGCACGGGTTTTATTCTTCACATCACTAGCTTGTTCCAATAGCTCGAGTTTTTCCACCAATTTTTGTATTTGCGAACTGTGACTGCAAGATTTTCACAATTTTTTTAGTGAATGCATTGTTGAAGCGAGTATCGTTCCATTTTTAGTAATGGCGTAGTTTTTATTTGCCAAATGTCAAAGAATAAAAGCTTCAAAAGTGACAGCTACCGAAATACCGGGTGATTCAAAATAACACCTCTTTTTGGAAAACCCTATAGTATACCCTTTTTAGTCACAGGGTATAAAAAGTTTGCTCTCATAAAGCGAAATCTTACTAGGAGCTTTTAGTAGTAGTAGATGGAATGAAGAATGCAATACTACCTTGATCAAAAAGTTCCGAAATTTATTCATCAAATTTGATATTGTCCCCTTCAAAGTATTCCCCATCGACTGCAACGCACTTATGCCAGCGCTTTATCTAATCCTCGAAACATTTTTTGTAATTGGTTTGCGGTATGGCCATCAGAGCCATCATCGATTTTCCCCTGACCACATAGGAAAAAATCGCAGCGAGCCAAATCAGGTGAATTCGGGGGTTCCGGATGATATTTGTTCCGTTTTTAGCCAAATGGTCACGGATAACGATGGCATTGTGTCTCATAAAGCCCAAATAATACTCCTTGTTGACGTTCTGGCCTTGTGAACAGAATTCATGATACACAACACCCTTGTAATCCATGATAATTGTGAGCATCTTTTTCGATTGAAAACGACGTGGTTTTTTGGTTCGTGGCTCATTCGGTGCACGCCATTTACTCGCTTGATGTCTGGATTGCTTGTCATCCTTGTAAATCCAAGTCTGGTCATCCATTTGATGAATGTTGGGTCAGCCTTGGAAATCATGTCTTGCGACGTCCTTTTTCGCATGAAAATTGTAAAAAATCTAAAACACACAAAATCGCAGATGTACTTAATACGGCGTCACTTTTACGAATGTCAAGCTATCATGCTGAAAATTTCATAGCATGTCAACTTTAGAAAAAAAAAATACATCAAAACTGGTGACTGAGAGCGCTACAGGTGATGATTCCGGGAACTTTTTGATCAACCAATTTATAATCTTGAGATCTTATAAGAAAAGATTTATAAATCATTTGTAGCCCTGTTTCTTTTCGTGATAATATAAATGATAGATCCATCGCAGTGTTAAAAAAACTTCAACATTTTCTTTGAAAGCCGTCTTTCTGCCGAGTCACAAATATCGAATAGATTCAAACAAAGGAGGAAGCATCTTCTTATTTTGAATGTGTTCAATGTTTTAAATGCAGCCTCACTTCCTTGTCACGAACTGACAACAAATTTTTGCAGTTTATGAATTTTTTCTAGTATACGTCTTATGAGATTTCCTTCTAAAAAAATTTCTATATAACGAGCCGGACTGACGAATTTGGAACAGAAGTCAACATTTAATGTTTGCTTACCACCAATTTATTTAAGACATAATACTTTATTAACTTGTAGAATTTCAAAACTTTGGATCTTTACTCTTAGTAAATGTCCTCAAATTAGACAAATCCCAAAAGTAAAATCAACTGACTTTGCGGAAATTTTAGATTCGAAGCCTTATGGAACTTTTCTATTATATAAGTTATATAAGCCATTATAACAAGCTTTATTTGCATTTTCAATATTTTATTATCTTGAATGGAGCACTTAGCATTCTTGCCCTGCAGTTAACTTATTATGATTATGATATTCCGCACGACTTTGGGATCAAGTTGCTGTGCCATTTTATCAAGAGCCAACTGCTCACATGGAGTTTAACGTCGATTAACTTCCTCGTCTGATAACCAAGATAGACTTTATATAATAAACTTGGCAGAGCCGTAGAGAAAACATCCGCAAAATTTCATTACGACAGTAATTACACCGAGCCCCGGGGGCTCCCCCGGATACACAAACAAATTGTACAGACTTAAAATTATTCCAATTATGAGTGATGGTGTTGAGAGACTATAGTTAAACCCTAAAAGGATTTATCGTATTAGGGTCAAAAAATTGTTATCTTTTTGTAAGCATCGATATTTTATCTAATATCCCATACAGTTCTTGTCCGAAACTCTTGAAGAGTATGCTCCTAGAAGATCACCTTTTACTCTTTTCAACCCTAAGAGCTTAACTAAGTATTCAATGAAAGTGTTAGAAAGTCGCACATAAGACTTAAACTTTAAAAATTTTCCCCCCTTTGTTTTTACTAATCAGCCTTATAACTGAATTTCTTTAAGGAACCCATATGTGTAGCTTGCTTAACAGCTTTCGACACTCTCAGCTAATTCAGACAAATTAATGTTGAAGTCTACAAAACAATTTATTTATGATAAATTAAATAAATTGCTCTACTACGCAGCTTGACAAAACAATGAGAAGCAAATTAATGAAATAAAAAGGACATAAGTTCAGTTTTCATAATGCTGTCAGTATGCTTGACACTGCCTCCAGAGAATCATCAGGCCCATCAACATGCATAATTGAATGAATTCAAGCAGTTCGATTGCCGTTTACCATTTAAACGCTTGTCAAATCGACGATGCGCAATTAGAAAACGGGCGCCAAAGTGGTTCAACTCCCTCCTTCGAATCTCCCAGGCCAACCCAAACTTTTGACTCATTGACTTATTACGCAAATCAAACAAAAGATTGAACGCTCTATGGCATATGTCGTTGGGGACTTGAACTTGGCTGTGATTTTAATCAACATGTTAATGAGTTTATCAGCTCGGATGAGATTAGAGATTAAATGCAGTGTTAATGATTGCCATTGATTGCTATGTCGTATGTATTAGATTGATATATATATGTTTCCATGGGTCTTGCACTCAATTAATGAATGTAAATTTTTGCGCTTTCCAGCACTCATAGTGTATGTTGATTATCTATGCATGCTTCAACACTTAAACTCTTGCAGTATGCGTCATAAACTGTAACTTCAATTAAAAATGTCCGCAACATTTTGACAGATTTTAATCTGCAATAACTGTACTAGCAGCAGCATCAGAAGAGAGGGCTCAAAAACATGGTGGAATGAAATACAAGAGTGCAACGTGCTGGTAGTTAAGAGATTCACGGCCCACGTGCTTAATTACTTATGTATGGTGGCTAGTGAGAAAGAGAGCGAGCCGTAGAGAAAGAGAGCACGCACACACTGACAGCGATTAAAACGCACATAAAGCAAGAGTGTGTTTGTGAGTGTGAACAACAGTGTTGCTCTGACAATTTGACAATTAATTTAACCAGGAGCCAGGAGGTTAAGTGAAGCGAGAGAGAATCGCCATTAAAATGGCAAACGCAACTTTCATATAAACGTAATAAAGGAAAAAAGTACATACAGTGGGTAGAGCTATTAAATCAGGAGTCCATAATAAGATACCAGATAACATATGTAAATAAAACTATATTTAACTCAAACTACGTACAAAATGACAGTATTAGTACATAGTTTTGATATTAGTGGGTCTTTTATATACCCTTACAACATCCTAGACTACTGACTGCATTTACTTATTATTAATTTCAACAGAAAAAACTTTTTTTTTAAGCTGCTTTAAATTCCTATGTACAAAATTATATACTACACAGTAATATAATAATACGGCTTATATTATTCGGATTGAGTTAACATAATGTCCACAGCATAATGACAGCATACCACAAACGCCAAAAAATACCAATTTTAAAGACTTTCCAAAGCAAATTAATTTTTTGTTTTTGTTTGGAAGCGTTTTAGAATTCTGCGTATAGGCCTTCACGTACTTATTTTGTAACTGCAGCTTTTTCACAAACATGTTTAGAGGGACCAAGGCGTTTTCAAACAATTTCAGTAATACTTGTAAGAAGTATTTATTATTAAACACGTTAAGAAATTGTTTATTTTTATTGGGGCTCAAATTTTGCCTTTTTCGACTTTAACCCATACGCAGCAAGCAATAATTCCGCACGAAATGTCAAAATTTCATATAAAAAAAAAATTTCCCAAAAAAGGGAATTTTTGCATGCTGCGTATGGGCCTTATCCCATAAAATTTCGGTTTGGGGTTCTCGAAGAAAAAACCATTAGTTTTAAGTAAAAAAAATTTTTAGGACACTTGTTTCAGCTGTAGCATTTTGACCATTTAGATAGTTAAAATGCTTTTTGTAGCATTAGATTGTAGATTTAGTTCTAGGATTCCAAAATATTACTTTAGTGGCGTTCGTACAAAATAAGGTTTCCGACACTTTGACATAATTTTGGGCAAAGTAGCTTTTTTTCGCAAAAATTTCACCAATTCAATTATTACCAGTCTTGTGTACTTTTTTGAGATCTACAAATTTTTGATACACGCCAAAAACAAAAAAGGGGAAGAAGGTGGGTAAAAATACGAAAAACTGAGTTGTTGTAACTTTGGCGCCCTCTACCGCCTAAAATATGAACTTCTGGGTATACCTTCCATTACAAATACAATTTTATATTCAATTTTGATCATTTTTTGTCTTGAAGGTTTTTGTGTACGACTTATAGAATTCGAGATAAATGGGCCGACGCAAATATCAAAATAACGAAAAACCCCACAGGGGTAGGAGGTCAGCATTTTGGTTTTAAACTTTTTGGATGGCCCTTAATACAATAAGCAAGAAAAGGTCCAGCAATCAATTTTTTCCTGGTCAAAATCTATTTTAACTGTACTGACAGGTTATGTTCGTTTTTTCAGGACCTATATATGATACATATATGTCGATTTCTAGAGAAGCGAAGCAGTTACGATTTTGAGGTTTGACAATTTTGAATCTGGGGGTTATATAGAACAACTCTACAAACCGTTTTCCGAGGGTCAAGTCCAAAAAACCTGCCACTCCTTGAGGAGGGGTGTGTATAGCCATCATTATAATTATTTATTTATTTATTTATCGTGTGCCTGAACTCTTAATCTTGATTATGTTATAAATTAATAAACATTGTAATATTGAGACGTGCTCCGGAAAACGAAAATCCAAACCGAACAATTTTACTAGGATTTGGTTTTGCGTGCTCCGGCAAATAAAAATCCAAACCGAAAAATTTTACTCGGATTTGGTTTTGCGTGCTCCGTAAAACGGTTTTGTTTTTGTCGAAGGAAATTTCCTTAAACTTAACTTAAATTCGTAAATTTCCCTTATTTTTTCGCCAAACTCTCCTGTTGTGTTGGCACGAAACTATTTTTGTTTATTGCATATTATTATTATTCGAATTTTCTTTTTTTCGAAAACTCCAGACTTTCAAATCTGCATCGGAAAATGCCTACAGAACAAAAAAAAAAAAATTTTGTTTTTGACTAGTTGGGTTTCATATACATTTCATACATATATGTATAAAAAAAGGGGTATTGCTGCTAAAAATAGCTTCTTACCTTATTTAATATAAAATGTTGTTGAACACTTTTATCTGCTCTTGTTCGAATTTTCAAATTAAATTCGATTTTTAACTTTTTTGAAGTGTGCCACTCCCACTTAATCAACAAATCAATAAAATTCAGATACTCAAACAGCCTTTTACTTTTTTATTTGAATAAAAAGTATAAAAACATGTACATTGACTTTTGCTTTGTTTACATTTAATTTTGACCCACTGTGCATTGACATGAAAGATGAATGGCGCGCGCAATTTCACACCTGAGCGCTGAACAGGATAAGCACGCGGCTGTCAGGAAGCGTTGGACTCCAACGAGTCCAGTTGATTCCTGACAAGGACATGTGAGGAATGTCATTTGGTTCACTTTAAAAAACACACAATTAATGTGCAAATATAAACTTATTAAATATTAATTGAGTTCGATAATTACAACGCAGCTCAGCTGCGAAGCTTCCAAAAGAATTCTTGTAGTTAAGCTACATTGCAACATTGTTGCAGCAACATTTGTGCTTGGCAACATTTGCGCTCTGCAACATTGGCGTAGGTGTCTGTGTTGCTTGAAATTTCATTCATAACTGGCTGAACGCCAGCGCATCATCGTTTCCTGCCCAGCACGCAGCACGTTCGTATTTGTGTTCGGCTGCCTTCGTTTGCTGCGCTTCGTTTCTTGCTTTCTTACGCCTGCCTGACCTTTGAATATAAAAACAAGTGTTGGCCGTTTGAAGCTCTGAGTTCTTCGCACGTCGTCAGCCTGTTGCGTTCGGCACTCAAGACAAGAAAGACACCACATCAAGCAGTCCTGTTCAAGTTCTGGCCCTATAGCAAGGCGGCAACAGTCAAATACTTTGTCAGAGATTTGAATATTTTTTCGAAATTTAACGCACAGTTAACGACTATTCGCGCGCTTTATCCCAACATTTAATCAAGTTTTTCATTGCCGACGCGTTATTGTGAGCCGTGGTTAAAAATCAACATAATCCGTAAAGTCATAAATATCTTTTAGTGCCCAAGTCATATGAAATTAAAGCCAATTACAATTTAAAAGTGGATACGATTTTTATGTGAAATTGTTACGAAAATTAGACGAATTTTAAGAGTGATATTTATTTTACTACTTCGTGTATTAAAAGTGACATTTGCATTTTGTGGATTAATTTATTTGACCATAACTGGTAGGTAATATTAATATAATATGTGAATTTCAAATCTTTTTAAATTTTGTTATATTTTTTTATCTTAAGCTTAAATAAACAAATATTAAAAAAGCTCTTAAAATAGAATCATATTTGGTTAGTTAAAAAATGTCTGTTGCGGACTTTTGTAATCTTTTTTTTTTAAGAATTCAATGCAAAAACAGAAGAGTGCGTTTCTAATAAAAAATTATATTTCAGCAAGCAAATCTGAATAAAGCAATGAAAAACATTTCCGCTTACAGAGTTTAACATTATTTTATAAATATCTATAGTTTAAAAAAAAATATTTTGTTTTTTAACATATCTTACTAGCGTCAAAAATATAAAATGACGTCTAAAATATAAATGAAATAGAAAAGTGCAACTCCACTAGAATAACTAGACAAATTTGTTTTTTAAATTATATTTATAATGAATTAGTAATTAAAAAAACGAGTTACATTTTTTTTATTGCGCGTTTGTGTGCTTTTCAGTGTCCTTAGTAACTTACTTCTAATTACTTAATTATTTTGTATGCTGCATAACTTTTTATGTAGTTCAATTAAATTCCTGTCATGGCAATAGATTTGTTATCATTCATCAAGTTTCCATTTAAGCAATTTTGTAACCTTAATGTAAAATCATTAATTTCAACGCAATTTGCAAAAGTTAATTTGTTGTTCAACCAACTTGCTCTCAATTTTATAGTCAGTTTGAAACAAATGATTTAATTTTTGTTATATACTATGTAACTTTCGCAGCTCATTAATTACTTACCAGATATTGTTAGGGAAAATGCAATTGTATAATTTATTAGGTACAAAGGTTTAATTATTTTGTCATGAAATATATTTGCTTGTTAGCATATTAATCAATTCAAGATTGTTAGCAAACAAATCTTCTAAAAAAAGTTCTAAGCTGTTAATGAATTTTTTTAAGTTGGAATAAAATTAGCTAAACCTATCAGATCAGTCATTGCAAATGTTCTTAAATTATAAATTATGCATTTTCCAGCATAAAGCTTCTGCAATTAAAACACCCTAGAAAAACTTCGAACAAGCCTATATCTCTATATTATGGTAAAAATTACTTATATTCCGAAAAATTGAAATTTCTTTAAAACAAACAGCAGACTATCGATATATCTTTCGACTAAATTTGGTTCAACCCAAAACTTCTTTGTTAGCGTGTCAAAATTAACTTGAAAAACTTGAGCAATCAATCATAAAAATGTTTGTCGGACAAATTCTTCAAGAGATACCAAATTATACACAAAAGTTTCTGGCACAAGACTGATTACCTAAGTTTAGTACTATGTATAAAATAAAATTGGAAATGTATATCAGACATTTGACTAAAAGATAATTCTATGTTGGCGCTAGCGCTGACCAGCCAAGTATTTTTTTGTACAATTTTTTTTGGGGGTGTCTTGTCCGAATCCCCAACATTTACAAGTCGCCCCTAAAGGCATGCTATGGTTTTTTCAAAATCTATTAAATTTTCGCTGCTGCTGTAAACTTTTGTTAGACCTACACAAAGACATGCTGTTATTAAAATAAATGACCTTGTTTAGTAGGTCACTAAAAAAAAAACGTGTGTTTAGGTCTCCAGGACAATATACAATATCCAGATATCATGCCGTGTACCTGATGGCAGGGCCGGCGGTTGACGTGGGTATTATGGGCAGTGGTACCCACTCGGAAAACATCCCAGTGGGTACATACCCACTCAGAATAATCGGGCAAAACCCTAAATTCTAATATTTTCTATGGATTTTTCTAATATGGAGTCGTTCAAGTTTCTCTTCCTTTTGACTGCCATGATCGAAATCTTTAATCGGATTGAAATCCTCAACAAAGAGCTGCAATCATCGGAACTGTGTGTTGTCGAACCTTATCGAAAGGTAGAATTCGAAAAACAGTTGCGAATTGGCATCTTAACTTGAGATTGAAAAACCAAAATTGCCAAGAAAACGTCGAATTCCAAAACGACTGGAAGATGGCGTAACAGAAAACCATATTTTTGATTCCCCAAAAGATTATTACAAAAAAATATTTTGTGAGGTTTTCGACCAGATAAATTTTTCTCTCAAAGAAAGATTTGATTCCAACAATGCCCGATTTTTTAAATCTCTAGAAACTTTTGCAATTGGCAAACCAAAAAATATTGACGCAATCATAAAATTTTACAGAGGAGATTTCAATGAGCTCCGTTTGACCAAAGATAGAGACTTCTTATTGGAGATAATGACGCGTGAGGGTAAAAAAGCTTTAGATCTGAGCACAATATTTAAGTTGCTTAGAGAAACGAAAAATTATCTGAAAATCGTTCCCGAATTCGTTCGTTTTCTTACATTAGTTTCAGGTTCTTCATTTTCCAATGAAAGACGTTTTTCTGTGTAACGCCGAATTAAAAATTATTTAAGATCTACCATGGCTCAGAATCGACTCAATCACGTGGCCATTTTACATAAATATCCGAATTTGGTTGATACGCTTGATATCGAATCTTTAATGGACGCATTTATTGTTCGCAATCGAAAACGAACTTCATGTTTTGCTCTACGAAACTAAGTTATATTTAAATAGAATAAATTAAACTAATGTATTTGTTTTTATTATTTCACTTTTCTTATCCTTTATCTGTTTCAAAATAAATTGTAAAACATCATCCATGAAAGCCCCCCCCCAGGCTCTTTCTTACTATCCACTCGAAAAAAAAGTGTGACGCCGGCCCTGCCTGATGGGGTCAAAAGGACTAAAGGTTTAAAATTCGAGACTTCTGAAGCAATTTTTTTTTTAATTTTAAATTTTAATAATATAATTAACAAAAAAAATAATTAGTATTCAACAATAAAGCTAAAAACGGTCTCTTCACAAGACTTCTTTAGTATTATAATATACAAATCTTATACGTCTTTGAACTTTATATAATAGGATTGTAACCAAAAAAAGACTAAAGTGTTTTTAAAAGAAAAATGGAACATAGTATTGGAATTGGATTACTGGAGTTGAGGGTTCTTCTCATAGCTACCAGTATTTAGAAAGTTTTTTTTTGTTCTTTTCAGAGATGATCAAACTATAGTGCCAAGTTTCTTATTGTAATACAAATTCTAATACGATTTTGCTGGTAGTTCGTGAATGCAGATGAAAAAAATTAAAGAAATTGCTTCTGGTGAAATAAAATGCGATTTAAAGATATATCCGCTTTAGAAACATGATTCAAATCAGAGTTTTGGTCACTAAAAGAATTATTTTTGTATGGAAATGTTAGAACAATGTTTGTAGGCTTTCAGCCTTGGTTTGCATTAACAAAGTTTCAAAAAATGTTTTTCAGTGGTGTTTCCTTTGAAAAAGTATTGCTTTTAAGGATTTCAAGATGATTGACTTATAAACAGGAATAATTTTTAAAGTTTAATTTTGGCAAGAGTATTACAAAAATATTCGTCTTTGCCAGTTTTAATTATCCCAGTTTAAATAATAATAATATGAATGGAAAGTGTCTCAAAATTAATTATTTATTTATATAATTATAAAGTAGAAGTTAATTCTAAATTATAAAGGTTTGTAAACCAGTGCAACGTAGGCCTTCAGGCTGGTCTCAAAATTATTTTTTGCTTTTTTTCTACTCGTACAAGCAGTACAAGGTTTTTTTTATGAATTAGTAAACTAATCATGACACACCTTGTACGTCAATGAATAAAAAAAATAGTTTTATGTGATTAAAAATAAATTAGTTTAAATGAACACACCATGTATGCTAAATAGTAGTAAAAATTTATTTTGTGTGAGTGTGAAATCGAAATTATTTTCGATAAAAACAGAAAAAATATGTTTATTTTTGAAAATGACAGAATATTGTGACCTTGTATATTTTAAGAATTCATCATAAAATATCAAATCGAGCATTTAAAGCAAGTTAACCTTCTGTACTTAACATTCCAACAGATGACCCACCCTATATGTTTTTTTCTGACTATTGTAAGGTACTAAGTACTATGGTGAACATAGAAGGCACAAAAGTGAGCATAGTTTTCCAATAATAAGATTTTTCATTTTTTATTTTCATTATATGATAATAATTATAATTATTTTTTAACAAAAGATAGATCATAGATTCTAAGTTAAAACTAAGTTTGCTTAATTTTATATTGGTTTAGCTGATTGAAGTAAAAAATTTTTTTTTTAAGTTCAAAACTTTTAAAAGACATAAAAAAAAAATTATCAAAGTCTTTTTAATATTAAGTTATTAATGACTAAAAAATTATCGTAACTTTTTGAAAATTTCAATTCACCAAAAAAAATAAAAGATAACTCCAAAAAAAAAGTGGTGTAAACTTAATACATATGTGACAGGGTTACCCTAAAGGATTTAATGCCGCTAAGTCCGAAAAAATACAGCATTTGAAGGTTCTGATATAACCTGGAAAAACCCCATGAAAACAAGTATTTTGTAGAATCTCAGAAACCTGACATCAAAAACCTCTGATGTATATTAAGCGACATGAATAAAAAAAATGTTTTATGGTTTTGGAGGTCATCTTACAACCCTACGGTGGTTGCGTTTTTATACCCTGTACCGTATGGTACAAAGGGTATATTGTGTTTGTGCAAGCCGAAAATGTATGTAACATACAGAAGGCGACGTCGGAGACCCCCCGAAGTTACCTAAAGCATGATCAGCGTGACAATAGAAGTCGATATACCCATGTCCGTCTGTTCGTATGAACGCCTAGATCTCAGAGATGGTAAGAGCTAGAGCGACCATATTTTCAGATTAGATGCGTAATTATGTCAGGGGAGACAAGTTTATTTTACTTTGTCGATATCGGGTTATATTATATAGCTCCCATAAGGGTGTTTCAGAGGACCTCGAAAAAAAACCAAAAGTTTTAGATGGATAATTCGTTTGTTTATGAAGATATCATAACCAAGTTTGGCACTCGGAAGTTTTTTAGAGTTCCCAAGCACTGTAGCAAATTTGATCAAAATCGGTTGACTATATAGTATAGCTCCCATAGGAACAATCGGTCAAAAAACATTGTTGCTTCAAAATTCGTCTGTTTTTGGTTGTTTATGAAGGTATCGTAACCTAATTTGGCAAATTAATGTCTTTTGTTGTTCTTAAGCAATATACCGAATTTTATTGCAAAAAGTGGTACAGGGTATCCCAAAGTCGTTCGCGGCCGACTTTAACGGATATTTTGCGGCCTATGTAACTGAAGAAGTAATAGTAAATGTGCTTTTTGTACCCTATTAATGAATTTATTTAGAAAATATTTTAAATATTTTTTAATATTTTAATGAAATCTTACATAAATCTTTTTTATCATAACTCTTTTCTTGCCTGTCAGTGATAGGTAAATTTTATGTTAATGGATTTTAAATTAAACAAGCTTCAAAAAAGGATCAACTTTTGATTGGCTGCGTTAACGATGCGAAAAATACCACGCCCACACCCACGCCCTGTTCGTAAAGTATACATGATGGACAGCAACAACTGCGCCATCATCATCTTTGAATCCATAAAATTTCATTTAGGGCACATTTATACAGCTTTTCTTGTATGCATTTTTCCAACAATTTGAAAATATCTGCACGTTGCTTACCCCTCGTTAATTTGAAGGCAGAAAGCGCACAGTTTTAAATCATTTATGTGTAACTGCGCCAGAACTCAGCTGAGCAATTTGTAATTTGTAGAATTTTATGCCCAAGACAAATCAAAAGGCCAACACAAAAAAAAAATGAAACATTGTGTTCTACGGCGGCCAATTGTTTGCTCATAAAAATGTTTTTTATCGACCAAAAACTGCTTCCTTATCCAGCCAATAGCAAACAGAACTTGCATATGTACATACATCTGGAGGCAGAGATTTGGCTGACACATATTTACATAAATATAAGAAAAAAGCAACTTAGCACACTTTTTTCTTGAAATCCTTATAGATAAAAGTAAAAGATGCAGCGTGGGCGGCATGCGTCAGCCCTGGGGCCTTCACGATTTGTCAGTGGGACTGAGATGTTTTTTATTATGTTTATTTGTGTTTTATTGTGTCGAATATTTGTGGAGTTTTTGGAATTTACGAGATGCATATTTTAATATTTAAGAGTTTTCACATGAAATTTACACAACATTATAATAAAATATTGATACAAGTTTTATGTTTACTTAGGTGCAGGATGCTTGTCAGTCAAAAATGGCTCGTGAATTTAAAAATGTCCAACCTAGTATAGTTTTTCGTGGCAACCTACTTTTGTGTGTTTTTTTTTTTTTTTTTACACAGAAAAATATTTATGCAGGGCTAAATGACATTGTTGAAGATTTCCAGTTCCAATTAAATTGGCACACAATAATCCAAACCGTAGTCAATGTTTGTCTGACTGTGACTGTGTATTCCCAAGGGGTCCTGTGCAAGTATTCGAAGAACAATGGTCGTACGTTCAAACGTGCCTACCTGTGGATCAGTTAAAGTTTCTACCTTAAAACAGGTGCTATGGAATTAAAGACCCAAATGATGAACAAACTTTTATTATTAAAGGTACATACGCAGTATGCAAAAATTCCGCACGAAACGTCAAAACTTCATATAAAAAAAAAATTCCTTTTTTTGGGTTCATATAAAAAAAAAATCCAAAAAAAGGTAATTTTTTTGTTATATGAAGTTTTGAAATTTCGTGCGTAATTTTTGCATACTGCGTATGGGCCTTAAAAAGAAAAAATTTTCTTTGGGCAAAATTCTTCGTACATATTTTTCAAGGAAATACGGTGTTTGAAGACCATAGATGAACGATGCTTCAAACGTGGGCAACCCTTGAAGGTTCGCCAATTTGTAGAAGAATTTTTAAAGCAATTTCTTTTATCCTTTTCGGTTAAGGCCTATACGCAGCTCGAAAAATTTCACGCGGAACGACAAATCTTCATACAAAAAAAAATCCAATTTACAAAAAAAAATACATTTAAAAAAAATTAAAAGCTTTGCTATGGTTTTGAAACGCATTGTATGAGATATCGAAAGTGCATTTTACATAAATGTAATACGCTCCTTGGTCCAAAAGATATCTAAATTCAATAGTTTTTTTATTATATTTTTATACCACCTTTATTTTAGGTGCCTTTATTATATTTTATATTTTGAGCTACAAAAATGAATATTTCCAAAGCAATAAAAAACAAAATGGCGCCTGTAGACTGCTACAAGTACATGAAAGGCCCTTGATCTGAAATATAAAAAAAAAAAAATGTTTTGCTCTTAATCAATGGACCAAAAGCAAGTGAACCCCGTAGCGCTTTTTAAAAATATCAATTTAAAAATTATGCTTGAAAAAAAATTGTTTTTCTTAAAAAAATCATTGAAAATTAGTTTTAAAAAATTTTTATTATTTTGACAACATCCTAAGTGCTTGACTAGAAAATTTGTTAATAAAGATTGTGTCAAAATTTCAAATCGAACGAATAAAAATTGACAGAGTTATTCGTGAAGCCATTTGAAAAAAGATGGCGTACGTTAAAGTCGGGCGCGGACGACTTTAGGATACCCTGTACCACAACATTGCAATTAAGTCCGAAATATTGCTTAAGACCTCCAAAAGATACGATATTTTCATAAACAAACAGAAATTAGTCGAATTTTGCACCAAACAATTTTTTTGACCGATCGGTCCTATGGGGACTATATGATATAGTCAACCGATTTTGATCAAATTTAAATCAAAAAAATAAAAGAGATCTAATCTAAAAGTTTGGTTGCTCTAGCTCTTACCATCTCTGAGATCTAGGCGTTCATACGGACAGACGGACATGGGTATATCGACTTCTCTAGTCACTCTGATCATACTTTAGCTAACTTTGGGGGGTCTCCGACGTCTCCTTCTGTACGTTATATACATTTTATATTGTTATATTGGTTTCGGGAAAAACGCGTTTAAAGTTTCAAAACTGGCCCGACCGCGCGCTATGGCACCCCATGCGCCCGACACTTAAAAGTGGGAGAACAAATTTGGTTGTTAAATCACTTAAGGATATCACTTCTAACCAATTTAGCAAAAATTGATTTTTGAAGGTGTGTACACAGGTGTTACCCCTTAAAACGATCGGGGAAATCCCAGAAACTAAATAAAAAGTGGTATTTTTTGACTGCGATAAGGTAAAAACTAATCCCGATCTGGACGTTTTTAACAAATTCTTACTGCAATTATAAGAAGTGTCTGTGCCATAATCCAACAATTAGAAGGTCACGCAATGCACAGATGCGTTATTTGTATCTCTCTGTAATAGAGAGCGCAGGTTCAATTTTTGTATGGTGGCTATATGAAATAGTGGACCAATTTTGATCAAACTTTACACAAATATTTAGTTTAACACAAAATACGATTGACATAAATATGGTCACGATATTTTTAAAAATAAAAAATATTCTAGCATATAGCGTATCTTGTAAAATTCATTGCATCATGTGTCTGTGCCAAGTTTCAGGTGCATATTTTTATTTTTCGAATTCTTGCAGTTCACAAATCTTCAGTAAGCTAGCCCATATAGTCACAGGGCTTCATAATTTGAAAAAGAAGTTAAGACCAACTTCAAACTTCTTTTATCCTGCATAATGGCATATAAGATCTTTAAAAAAAACTTTGTAAATATGTAAAAATGCTTTTAAAAAGTTCTAGTATAATTAAAGCGTATAAGCACGCTATGTTTAATTAATAGGTGGCAAATAAACGCAGGCTTTCCGAAATATTGTAAATACCTATAGCAATCCCTTTTTTAGTTCATTAAACAAAGTTCCGGCGAAACGCATTAAAACTATAACAGCGTATTTCCGAGAAAAATAAATTTTAATTATTTCAAAAAACAAAATATGCGATGGTTGTTGGATTTTCACACATATTTATTCTACTTAAAATGGTATCATTATGTAATTCATCAAAATGCTGAATTACTATGCATATTTAAACAGCGGAATTAAATAGGTTAAAAAAAAACCTCAAACCGAAACTTAACGCTTTAAAGTGCAAAAGTCACAACTTTAAGCCCAATTGAACAGCTAACATGAAACCTTTGGAAAGCGCTTAGTGAACCCTCATGTGCTGTCCACAATTTTGGTTCTATCTACGGCTAATGGCCGAAACCCTTGTTAGCCAAATGCATGAAATGGCATAAATATGACAGTTGATTGCTACTACAGCTGGCTAATATGGCTGCCATTTTGTTGGCGTTTTTACATTAACACATTTCCAAATAAAGCTATAAATAGTACATAGAGATTTTAAGACTTGGATTAAGCTTGATATAAGGACAGCTGTCTGCGTAGTTGGCGTGTTTACAAATATTTCAATGTGGTTAAATTTGCTTTCTAAACGTCTATAGTTGAAGCAGTTGACTTAAAAATTGAAAAATACAAATTCCAGAATGGTTTCATAGCTTTATTATTATTGTTCATATCTTTATAATACTTTGATCTAAAACGTAAGTTAGTTTGCTTTGGGCTCTAAAACTGTGAAATCTTTTCTGTCTTCTATAAAGACCTCCGGTGATCAAACGTATATTAAGGCCTCTTATATAAAAATCTTAAACACCTTTCTACAGCTTGAATGTGAGTTTGAGATACTTGGACTGGACTATTTTCTGAAAAAAATAAACTTTTTTCATTGTGTACTCATGGAAGTTCTGTTTTATTTACTTTTTCTCAATCAAATAAATCATTTTTTGCACGCTAGAGTTAGAAAATACTTGCAAAGCTTTTGTTTTTTTTAGTCTCTTCTTGTGCTTTCTAAGGGCAACTTTCGAGGCCCAAAAAAAACCCCAGCACCCTATGTGGCTGAGTTAACCCTCAAAATCGCAATTTAATTATTCTCGATTTAGGGTTTGCAGCGCTGTTTGTCTATATTTTTGAGATCTCTGAACCAGAATCCATGATCCGAAAGAACCTTCAAAATATCACGTCCTTATTTTTTCTTGCACGCTATGTTGGAACCCTGTTGTGCGGGGTTTTTTTTTGGATTTCGAATTTGGAGGCACAAACTTTACACCCTTTCACATATAAAGTTTACACCACTTTTTTTTGTGTGCCTGTGCAATCGAAGAATTCTCTTTGCTCACGTCAACTATCAAGAGCGCCAGAGAGCGAGAGTCAGATTTCTGGGTCTCTGTCAGCTTATGTTCCTGAAACTGTACCCGTAGAAATTTTTCTTAAAGATAATTTTGATCGGTACTCAGCATGATGCAACAAAAAGAAGGTTACGCAATGCGCAGGTCTCTCTGAAAAAAAGAAGACAGCTGTATTTATGCCCTGTACCTATAGGTACAAAGGGTATACTAGATTTGTGCAATGTATGTAACGGACAGAAGGAGGCGTGGCAGACCCAAGTCCTTTATACCAAAAAAAAGTTTCGTATCTCTAGCTCTTATAGTCTCTGAGATCCAGGTGTTCATACAGACGGACAGACGGACGAACAGACGGACATGGCTCAATCGCTACCCGAGGTTATGATAAGCATTTTGGTATAAAGGACTTGGGGTCTGCCACGCCTCCTTCTTGCTTCTTGCCGTTATATACATTGCACAAATCTAGTATACCCTTTGTACCTATAGGTACAGGGTATAATAAAAAATCACTTATCGCACAACTTTCGTGCTGACGGGTACTAGCTTTAGTTAGAAACCGGCTTAATTTATAAATCTTTAAACATTTTTTTTTTTCATCATAATTAAGGTTTTTTTTTCCTGCCTTTGTTTTTCCTTAACATAAAATATTTGAGTCAAACTCCATTATATTTTTATATCTAACTTAATTTCTCAGTTGTAAATATTGAATACTTATCTAAACTCTGTTTTGAAACGTAAAGCTAGCTTTAAGCAATATCCTCATTTTACTGGCGAATAAAGCAAATTATAAATAAATAAATAAAATACATAAAAACACATAAAAGTATGCTACAAAATTTTAATGTTTTTTAAAATATCGTGAAAAGTGTCATGGCTTGATTTAGACCAGGGGTGCCCAAACGCTGCTTATGGAAGAGCAAAAACCAATACATATGAAAGAACAACACTAACACATCTCAAGCGAACCTTTTTTTCATGTTATTATAATATGTGCACTGAAAAAAATAGTTTATACTTTTATAAATGTTTTGATCTTCGTTATAACTTTTCTTTATTTACAAGCTATGCCTTAATACTCACATTTAACACATAGTGCACAAAAATTTCGTGTCCGCGATCAATCCCATACTCTTTTTTGTAAGTGTAAGAGTTCACAGAGCACAAACGAGAAACAACAACAGTATTAAACAACAGGGTTGTTTCTGTGCTCATGAGCTTAGATAGCGAAGAGTGTAAAAGAGAGAACTCGAGTGATATACAGTTAGGCCTATGCATGTACACGCGCATTGCTGCCTATGCCTAGGAGTCATTCCAAAAACAAAAAGAGCCAGATGAGCTATGGGCCTGGGCACCCCTGATTTAGACTAAACATTTGTGTAAAGTTTGATCGAAGTTGGTCTACTATTTCACATAGCTACGATACAAAAATTGTATCGGTTTTTGCGTAGTTCCAGTCGCGCATTTCTTTGGGGCACCTTGTAAAATTCATTGCATCATGGATGCTCAGTATATTGGTATCTATTTTCGGTAGTTCTTTGCAAAAAGATTCTAAAAGCAATTGAGGCACTCTGGCAACTCTGGCAGCCTGCTGTGGCACCGCAGACGAATACGTAATTCATAGTAAAAAGGCAGGCGTAAAAGGCAGACGAACCATAGCTACAGTCGTATTCGGTGGCTTTCTACTAATAAAATGACCCAGTTTTTACTTTCTTTAGTCACAGTTGTCCAATGGCCACTAGAGAGGTAGGTACATACTTCAAATTTTATTTCCAAAAAGTTTGTATTATTCATCCCTCAGTAGTTTATCTGGAGTCAATAGATAGGTTGTCAATGTACTCGGCTCAGTAATGTACCGATAAGCCAAAAGTTCGGTGTTTACGCCAATGTGGCGCAAAGGCCGGGAGTTAATAATTAGCTAAAAGTCTAAATCAAATTCAAATTTTAGTACATAAAGTAAAATTGAATTGTATTATATTTAAAATATACTGATGTTAATTGCTGCTCACGCACAAAAACTCATTGCTATGAGAACATGTAAAGCTGTAATCGATATCTTTAATTGATATATATATATATATGCAATCGATATGTAAGAACCTCTTGTATACATTTGTGAGCTAAAATAATTATAAAAAAAAACTTAGAAACCGAGTCGGTGAGACGCAGCAGCCAGCAGCGCGTTTTTTTTTTTTGAGATTCGATTTCAAACTGCTCTGGAGAGTTGCGGATTGAGTACGTGAGCCATGTCTTTTGACTTGGTATATTGTGCTGGTGTGTAGGAGAAGTAGGTGGATTGAGTTGTAGAACAATGTCTTTTTTAAGCACTTAACCAACCCCATGATGCAATGGCAATATTTGATAAAAACATATATTAAAAAAATGTAATACAGTCGAGGCGGTGCCCGACAGTGTAATACCCTGTACCTTTTTTCTCAAAAAAAGATTTATTCCTGCATATTCTTACTAAGAATTTCCAAATGGAACATTTTTTTGTTGGTGCAAAACGATATTGATACCTATAAGTTCCGCAAATTTTAACCGATTTTGATGAAAATCAAAATTTACGTCAAAGGAGTTATTTAAAGTATATGGGGTAAGTTTCAAGGGGATATGTTGAAGGGCGTGGGAGAAAACACGGTAAATCGATTGCGGGGGGTGGGGAGCTGCATTGATAAAATTTGGATGTGGATTTGTTCATTAGAGGCACATGAATCAGCTTACCAAAATTGGTGGTTCTAGGTCATTTGTTACTATTATTACGTAGAGTCAAATATTGACGCAGTTTATAGGCAAGGGGAGGTAAAATTTGTACATTTTAGACTATAACTTTTGTTGTAATTGTCCGATTTTGTTTATTTTTGACACACAGATGCATGTAACCACAACGCATCGCTCTGTTAAGATTCAGATTAAAATATGAAGTGGTTTAGCTAAAAACCGCGAAACTTTGCTACGGGGGAACGGGGAAAGATATTGACATGATTCAACAAACTTGATCTTCTGAGGAAATATGCGCATCAGCTGGTAAAGTTTCGTATCTCTAGCTCTTATAGTCTCCGAGATCTAGGTGTTCATACAGACGGACAGACGGACGGACGGACAGACGGACAGACGGACAGACGGACAGACGGACGGACAGACGGACATGGCTCAATCGCTACCCGAGGTTATGATAAGCATTTTGGTATAAAGGACTTGGGGTCTGCCACGCCTCCTTCTTGCCGTTACATACATTGCACAAATCTAGTATACCCTTTGTACCTATAGGTACAGGGTATAAAAATGTAATACAGTCGAGGCGGTGCCCGACAGTGTAATACCCTGTACCTTTTTTCTCAAAAAAAAGATTTTTTTCTTCATATTCTTACTAAGAATTTCCAAATGGAACATTTTTTTGTTGGTGCAAAACGATATTGATACCTATAAGTTCCGCAAATTTTAACCGATTTTGATGAAAATCGAAATTTACGTCAAAGGAGTTATTTAAAGTATATGGGATAAGTTTAAAGGGGATATGTTGAAGGGTGTAAGAGAAAACACGGTAAATCAATTGCGGGGGGTGGGGGGGGGCTGCATTGATAAAATTTGGATGTGGATTTGTTCATTAGAGGCACATGAATCAGCTTACCAAAATTGGTGGTTCTAGGTCATTTGTTACTATTATTACGTAGAGTGAAATATTGACGCAGTTTATAGGCAAGGGGAGGTGAAATTTTTACATTTTAGACTATAACTTTTGTTGTAATTGTCCGATTTTGTTTATTTTTGACACACAGATGCATGTAACCACAACGCATCGCTCTGTTATGTTTCAGATTAAAATATTAAATGGTTTAGCTAAAAACCGCGAAACTCTGCTACGGGGGAACGGGGAAAGATATTGACATGATTCAACAAACTTGATCTTCTGAGGAAATATGCGCATCAGCTGGTAAAGTTTCGTATCTCTTGCTCTTATAGTCTCCGAGATCTAGGTGTTCATACAGACGGACAGACGGACAGACGGACGGACGGACAGACGGACAGACGGACGGACATGGCTCAATCGCTACCCGAGGTTATGATAAGCATTTTGGTATAAAGGACTTGGGGTCTGCCACGCCTCCTTCTTGCCGTTACATACATCGCACAAATCTAGTATACCCTTTGTACCTATAGGTACAGGGTATAAAGAACCTGTAGATCATTTCACTCAAAGGAAGTCATTCTGCACGACTCCTTCCCATGTCAAAAATATAACTTTAAATATGTTTGATTAAATTGTTTATTTTGAGCCGTAGCTTGACTTTGAAGTATCGCCCACATTTTTTTAAGGAGACAAAAAGATTGCTTTGTTGTGCCAGACGATATGTGTCTTGTGTTTTTTGATGCCATCGACAGGCGCCACCATGTGCACCAGATACCAATGAGAAACCTCTTCAATGAATGTATTGTGGAGTCTGCCATTTGATGCATAACATTCCTATGCTCTTGGGCTTTGCCACGTTGACTTCGTGAACCATTATGTCTGCAGACTGACTTATGCCATTGAACAAAGATTGCATTTTTCTGCGTTTGCGACAGATGTCATCTGCGTAGTCTGGATCGGTCACTTTTCAGCTACTCATCAAGTAGGTCGAAGCCAGGAAGCAATAATATCCTTAGGAATTTAGATTTTGGAATTTACAAGAACATCAAATTTTAATATGTTCTTGACGCTAAAGCAATTATAAAATTAAGACAAAATCAAACGAATTTTTTTAGGATTTGTTATGAACATTTTTTTTACGGAATTTTACTAATAACCTCGCAGGAAGGGCTCGGACACGTCTTAAGCGTTATGTTTTATGTGCAAAAAAAAATTGATGAAAAAATGTGCACAACAAACACACAAATTATTCTGGCTAGTCCAATAAACATATGCAAAGGGATAACCTAAAACTTTTCCCAACTATAATATTGAATTTATGCAAATTATGCACATGTCCAAAAAACATCAATATTTGCATTTAATTTTTTTACTTAGCATAAACCATATGAAAAATTCAAAGGCCAATAGTTGGAAAAGCTAAAAAAAATTCGAGATGAGGCCAAAGGACACCAATTCGCTTGTTGCACAATAAAAGCTTGCAAATTGTTTGTATGCCACTCGAAGCATAAACGCTCCTTAAAGCTAATCAAAATAAGGACACCCACGTTCACACACTCATACAGACACAAACGCTATGTATGAGTAAGTGCCAAGTGAATAAACCACAACAGCAATAAACATAGAGTACTAATATTTATATACATAAGTTATACACTGAGAAAAATTGTCTTTTTTTTTTCTTTTTTATTCTTTGTTTCGTCTGGAAACAAATCCTGACATCATTTATAAATGCCAATTTTGTATTTACAATATATCAAAACCTAGTTTTTAATAAAAATTGGAAATTGATTTAATTATATTAATGTTCCAACTTAAATTTATACTTGGAACAAGATTAATTTTCAGAAATCAAGTTCTTAAACCTTTTTCGAGTTTACAGAATTTCAAAAAATTAAAAATCAATCAACTGAAATTGTTGTTTTTTTTTCAAAACATATAGGGTCATCAATCTTGAGTTTTTTTATTTTTAAATGCAAAAAAACACAAATATTTTAAATGAATCGGCAGATCGTTATTATCAATAGAAAGAACCATTCTTGCCATTCACTTTGTTAAGATAATCCCTTTCAAATGTTGGCCGCAACTGCGCCGTAGCTCGTCCATGCCGAGGTTCCAGTTTTCTATGACGCGTTCGAGCATAAGCGGCGGTATCTCACGAATAACAAGGGTAGTGCTTCAATCGCAGCTGGCTTATCCAGAAACACTTTTATCACACGATCTTAGTGGCCAATTCAGCGATCCGGAGCGTAAATTGGCTCCATTAAATGGCCCAAGCGCGCGAAAAATATTCTTTACCGATCACGAATTTCGTAATAGAATTGTACGATTTATAAACGTTGTTCGGGTGTAAGTCTTTCCATGATGAAAAGGCAATGAAAACTGAATAAAAAACACGTGGCAACTTGACAGTACTCACGCGTGATTTATCAAAAAAACCCTATTGAAAAAAAACCTCAAGATTAAGGACCCTTTATTTCCAGTCGATCAAAAAAACGTTTTTAGGGCATAACTCGGTTGTTTATAAAGATATTGAAACCAAATTTGGCACTCGGAAGTATTTTGAAGTTTCCGAG
The DNA here is from genome assembly GCA_018150985.1 of Chymomyza costata. Taxonomy (NCBI): domain Eukaryota; kingdom Metazoa; phylum Arthropoda; class Insecta; order Diptera; family Drosophilidae; genus Chymomyza; species Chymomyza costata. The sequence continues at coordinate 4,196,123 of JAECWU010000030.1, forward strand.
CATTGAACCAATTTTATCAAAATCGTTTGAAGCAATGTATTGGATTTAACTGCAATGTAGTCGTACAGGGTATCCCAACGTGGTCAATTTAGCCCAATCGATTAAACAAAAAAAGTAAATAAATGTGTCACACTCAGAAGGTAACGCTTAATATTACAGACCCTTACACAAAAATGATCTGGACAAGAAAAAAAAAGAAGTGATTTACCTATTTTTTCGTATACCCAGTTTCGCGAAACGAAATAGGTCAAAAAATCAATTTAGTTTTGTGATTTTGACCCTTTTTTTCCAAAATAGAAATTCACGAATTGTAATATTTGTACCCGATAAAGTTAAAAACCCTTTTGCATAGAAAGCCCCACTTCAAATAAACTAACTATAACTATTATAACTATTTGAGCGAAGGCAGCATTGAACAAAATCGTCATGAAGACTCATATAGAGAAAAATATGAAAGCTTTTTCGATTTGTCGTGAATATCAACCCTTTTTCTCTGTTTACCTCCAAGCTTTTTCTCGTACTATTTAATGAGTTTATGCGGAACTTCATGGGGTTAAACGAATGCCGCTGTTCCTCCAAGATGTTCAGATGTTCCAAGATTTTCAGTGTAATTGACAAAGCAATTTAGCTGTGAAATATAAAAAATTGGGGCGAAAAATGTATAACTTTGTGCTCTGAAAAAAGAAAATCAAAAACATACAAATGCCAATTTCTCAATTGTTTTTGTCGATATCGATTATTTCCCTAGGGTAAACCTATATATTTCCCTAACTCTTTGCTAGCACAGCTCTGCGTCTTTCGATAACGTCATATCGTTTAATTTCACGTTTTTAATTTCACTTGCATCAAAGTTGTCGTACTCGAAGCTCATAAAAAATTCGTTTTGTTGAAATTGAGAGCACTAAACATAACCAATCCGCATAAAATGTTATACTAATTATAATATATTAAAATATACGGATTCGTTTGAATATTACGAAATTTATATTGATTGGAAAACTTGACTGAAATCGAAATACTTCATAAGTTTCTCTCAGTGTTGGAAAAACGCAAAAATGAAAGCAAAATCAATTTCCATGTCTTTAATAAAAGTGTGCGCGTGTGTGTGTTTGTAAGAGTCTGTGTGTGGTCGGTTCAGAGGCTATTCTAAGGCTGGGACTCTCTTTAGTAGCACATCCACAACTCGTTGAAGCAATTGCTCGGGGTATTATTAACCTCATATTTGCCATCTATAGCCATACCATTACGTAGTTTGTCTTTTTGCCCTTTTCCTGCTTTTAAGTCAAAAGGAAATTATATGCTCGGTAAAACATTTCTTTGGCTTTTTCCTATGTCATTTTAGCTGCATAGACGAATCTGAGCATCGACCACGTAATGTAGTATTCAGCTTGAAATTGACGTAGCTAAAAAACCCCAAAAATATATAAAATATACTGCCGTAGCATAAGGCAAATGCCTTTGAGAATAAAACAGGTCAACAAATTTCCTAGCCACATGAAAAAAATCCACTTCTTTCATTCTATTATCTTGTTTTCATCATGCCGTCATCATTATCATTTCTTACCCGTAAACGTCCAAGCGTAACATGATAACTCATTGTGTCATGGCTCCCGATGGCAGGCTCCCCTTTGCTCTTACTAAAGACCACTACTTGACATGCAAGCACGGCGCTTGGTTTGCCTCGTGTCCGTATTTATGGCATTTCTTATGCCCGCACGTACATCGGATGCATATTACGTATACGTATGTGTCCATTGTGCCAGGCCAACTAACTGCTCTCCTGTTTGCCAACAAGTATGCAGGTGGCTGTAGTTGAACGAGGGCAGGCAGATAAGTTTTTGATCAGCAGCTGCAAAGCAGTGTTTGCTTTAGCGATGAATATCAGTTTTTTGTAATATCTTCATTGTATTATTTTATGGGAAGAGAAGCTGCAACATTTGTAAAAAATGTGAGCTATGCATACGGGTCCTCGACAAAGAAAGGACTCGGTTAAGAGTCACAGACAAAAAAACCTCACCCAGATGTGCATCATGAATTGCGTGTAGGTTCTGTTGGATAATGCAGGAATCCTCTCAACACACCCTTAAGCTCTAGGCAGGAGAAGTACATCCCACTTTGCACGACGTCATCCGCCCAAAACCATCACAAATAGTTATGTTTATTTTGTGAAATAGGTACACTCTCTGAGAAGATTAAGGACTAGTAGGATGTACAATCAATCGAAACGTCTTCTTCTATGTAATAGGGCCCAAAGCAGGAGAATATAGGAGTTGAGTTAGTAGTTCCATTTATACGATATTATCATGGCAACGTAACACTTGTTTGGTGGCGTATTCTTTTGATGGAAAAGAGTTTCTTTCTGTCTTCGGCTCCGATTGTCAGTCGCCCCTGGACGGGGCATTGGGATCTCTATTAATAACAGTTCAAAGAGAACAGGGAACTACAGTTTATAGCCGAAACCGAAAGGCGGTGTCTGGAATAAATAGAGATTTTCTTTGACAAATAGCGTCTTTGAGCTAGCGATGCCAGTGCTAGGCAAGGGTAATGCTGATAAATTCTTCCAAGGACATCTCAAAACCTCGTTATTGGCTTTTTAGGTGTAGATTCTTTTTCATTTCTCCGTCCATGATAACTAGTGTCATGTGTGTTGTGATAGATTCATGTTTTATCTACATATGATACACATCTATGAGGAGGCACAAAGTGTCCTTCGCTAGCAATTGTAGCCCCCAACCTACACGCAGCTTCTTTTTATGCATGTCATATCATATATACTTTTCAGACTGCCCTCGTCTGTCCCTATGAGTAGTTAGTATGTTTAAGTTCATTGAAGAGCTCTTGCAGCAAGAAGAAGCCATGTCCGCCACAATTTCCCATACAATGTGTCCATGTGCTGGCATTATAAATTATGATAACACTTCTTGTTGTCAAGATGTTAACGCTTTTTGTTCAGTTACTTGTCGGTAGTTTCATTTTATTATTATATATTATATAATAGTTCATATTCTGAAAAGTCAAATTTTTGCATGCAGTTTTTGTCATTTCATGTTAATAAAAAGTTAACTTCATTAGTTCTTTAATAGCTATGCAGTTTAAAGACTCGTTAATTTTAAAGCTTTTGATAGTTTGCTAGAAATTTTTGCTAGCTTGAAAAAGAAGACCTCGATGCTCGATGTGATTGATCCTAAAGGAACTGCAGCTGATCTAGGCTTAGATACCTTTAGAATTCAAATTCATCAGTCTTTAATGGGTTGGAGCAGAACTTATTATGCTTAAAATTGGAAGCAGATGTATAAAAATGTTTCGAGCGATTTTTTGAATATCTTTATTTTAGAAAAAAAATTTCCAAAAAATTTAAGCTACTGCGAGGCAATTTTTTTAATAAATTTTTTACATTATCTCACTTTAATTGTATAGACTGATTTTTTGGGAGGATCGCAAAACATAAATTTCATAAGAATATTGTGCAGAATTTAACAATGCCCTAAACTTTTTTAAATTTCATTCTCGATGAACATGCTTTAGAGCCATTGTTAGTAAGAATACAAAGCTATAATCAAATTTCAAAATGTATAATGATCAAAAGAAATGCCAGGGCCATCAAAAGTGGCGGCTGCTGGCTTGAAACCAGCACACTTAGGCCTGGGCTGGTCCGTTGTGACACCGCACGAATCTCTATGCTTTCCATTGCATTTTTACCCTTCTCCTATATGGTATGCTTAAAAAGGGTCCCATCCTGTTGCAGCAATGTTGCTTGCAATCTTTCTCGGACAAATGAACTCCAGCCCTGCTAGATTCTGAAGGAAATAGTAACCCAGGTGCTTTTTCCTGCGTCTGCTAAGAGCTTCGCAGGAGCAGAAGAAGTGCTCTACTGTTTCTATCTCTTCCTCGTCTCTGCAGCGTGTGCTCCAACGAGCCAGTGCCCAGTAATCGCTCTAACGACTGCCGAACACTTTGAACGGATAAGTCTGCAAAGTTTTCTGGAGCGTTTTGCGTCAATAGTTGGCCATATTTGGCGAGTGATCCTACAGTGAGGTGTGTTGTTCCACATACTTTGAGCAAGAAGGCTATACTTTTCCCTAGTATGTAGCTTAAAAGTAGCCATCGGCATACGTATATCCTCCTTATCAGGAAGGAGGGTAGTGGTCGTGCCGTTTCTGGCCAGTTCGTCTGCTATTTCATTGCCTTTAATATCTTGGTGCCCCGGCACCCAGATAAGGCTAATAACAAACTGCTGTGCCATCTCTTGAAGAGATTTGCGGCAGTTGTTGACTGTCGTCGCATTTGAGGATAACGAACGAAGTGACTTAATAGCTGCCTGACTATCTGAGTAAATGTTTATTACTCTGTTGTCTGGGCTGGCGTTGCGTAAGCAGATTAAAGCCTCGTTGATAGCAAGGACTTCTGCCTGGAAAACACTACAGTGATCCGGGAGCCGGAAGGACTGCCTGATATTTTGTTTTTCTGAGAAAACCCCTCCCCCAACTTGATTGTTGAGTTTGGAGCCGTCCATGAAGAAACTAATGGAGTCTTTTTGACCCGGCTGATTTCCTATCCACGATTTCCTTGAAGGTATAATGGTAGTAAAAAGGGTTGAGGTGTGTTCCTGAGGGATACAGTAATCGGTAGCTGACACAATAGTGTCTTCTACAAGAATGGACGAGTGCCCATAACGTAAGACTGCTCAGCTTTGAGCATCCTTTAGGCGTCTCGCTGTTGAGGTAGCTAATTCTTTTGCCACTAGAAGGATTGGAGAGATATTGGTGATAGCATTTAGTGCCTCACTTGAAGTAGTTCTAAGGGCACCTGTGATACATAGTTGTGACATTCTTTGCACCTTATTTAGTGCTTTAAGCTTTGATTTTATGGTAAGGGCTGGCCACCAGGTAGAAACCCCGTACAGCATTATGGGTCTCACTATGGCGGTGTATAGCCATCGAACCACTTGGGGGGACATGCCCCATCTAATTCCTTACATAACTTGAAGCAAATATAAACTATGTTATTTTATTTTATTTTATTTTATTTTATTTTATTTTATTTTATTTTATTTTATTTTATTTTATTTTATTTTATTTTATTTTATTTTATTTTATTTTATTTTATTTTATTTTATTTTATTTTATTTTATTTTATTTTATTTTATTTTATTTTATTTTATTTTATTTTATTTTATTTTATTTTATTTTATTTTATTTTATTTTATTTTATTTTATTTTATTTTATTTTATTTTATTTTATTTTATTTTATTTTATTTTATTTTATTTTATTTTATTTTATTTTATTTTATTTTATTTTATTTTATTTCATTTTATGATGTGAATAAAAACATTAAATTCGTCGCAAAAAAAGTTCAGGTGGTCACAACTACTTAATTAAAATTAAACAATTTTTTATAGGATTTTACATACAATATTAATTAATTTATGTCACCGTGGATACTTTGGAGTAGTTTCAGGATAACGGCAATTCAATTATTCATTATACATAAAAAAATGTTCAATGCCATTGCCAATTGATGCGAAATCGTACGTATTTATATATCCCATACATATTCATTAATAAAGTTCTACAATTTATCTGAAGCTATTTACACAGTGTGTAAATATTTTGCAACTTTTTATTTCGGTTTGTTTTTAATACCCTATATTCAAGAGTATTACTGTTCAAAATAAAGACTCACTGCACTTCGCAATAATTTCGTCAAAATTTTACAACTGGTCAAGATTTAAAATTCTAGATGATAGGGCTAGGTAGTGCTGGAGAAAACATCGATGATCGAAGTTTGAAATCTCTATATATCGATCTCCAGCACTACAAAACACCCATTTGATGAGTGAGGAAGTGCTGGAGAAAAGTTATTTCGGGTAAATAACCTCAAATATCTCAAAATCCTGACGTGATAGGCCAATTCTGGCCCCGGATTCGGATTCTACGCAGCAAATTTCTTCCGAAACGACCCTTAGCTTCCCAACAACTGACATGACCCCGGTATTTGTAGGCCTGTGTTTTGCTTTCTTTTTTAAAATTACTTAGAACGTAGCGAAATTCAATTTGAAATTTTTGAAAGAATGCAAATTTGGGTTTTTTTTGGAACTTCTTAAGTACCCATATAAACTGCCCAAAAATTCCAAATCTTAATTGTTTAAGCCAAAAAAAAATTATTTTGTCGACACATGTATGTGAAGTAAAGGCCAGTATGCAGCAGCCCGAAACGCTTCCGAACAAGAACAAACTTTATGTAAGGACAAACAAAACAGTATTACCCACGTTTATGTGAAAAAATAAGATAATAACTTATGTGAAGCGACTTAATTTTGGCTTCGCAATGTATATTATTAACGTAAAATATTACTTAAGCAACTTTTTTTGTTTGGAAGCGTTTCGGGCTGCTGCGTACTGACTGAAATGTTGAATTTTTCTCAAAATAAACCATCCCGCCCGAACTAATCAACGTGTTGACTGAGTTCTGGCTCTGACTTTTTTAAATTTTTCTGTAATAATTATGTTGTTGAACATTTGCAGAATGATGAAAGCCACAGCGTGGTTTTTCCCGGTGTTATTAACTTTACTGTGTGCCACAAGGCTCGTTTGTACGGCACAGCGCGGGGGCGGCAGCGGTGGCAGCTTTGCGAACGGATATCCTTTGGACTACCTGGATGTACAGGCCATACAGGTGAGTGTTTCAAATAGTATTACATAGTATATAAATATATACATATATGTCTGTACATTGCGGTTACGAATGTTTGCAGAATTTAAATTCAATTGCATGTTTCCCTTTTAATGGCTGGCACTCACGGTTGGGAGAACTTTTGATAGATGCATGCGAACAATATGTCACACTGAGTGCAATAAATAAGTGTACGAGTATAGCATTAATAAAAATATTAAATGTCAACTTTACTTGGTAACTTTTGCCAAGTCTTACAAGTGTGCTTATGATTTTTGCTGCAAGAGCAAAAGCCACTCAACTGTACATGTAATTACCTTTGGGTTTCTCGAAAAAAATACTTGCAATAAATAATGGCATTAAGAAGACTTCAGAAGTTTGCTTCAACATCATTAACTAGACTACAACAAAAGTTCAATAGCTTTCGCATGGAAAAATAATAAAAGAGCAACACTTTATATGGATCATAAAAATCGCTGCTAATTTGAGAGCATCTTTTGCTTTGGAATAGCATTATATTTTTGCAGCGTGTGTGTTATTAACTATTAAACAGCCTTTGTTTCCTTTATTTATTATAATTAATAATTTTTGCACGTTTATGTATTGCTTTGATAGATATTTAATAACAATGTGCTCATAATCTAAAAAAATATATGCTTACTTTGTCTTGAAGTATATAAAGCATTCAAGAAGCATCTTATGAACTATTAAAATGTTGTAGTTGCTCGTTATATATGAACTAGTTTGGAGCGAATCTGAACCACCTAGCTTACTAGCATATAAATACGAGAGTTGTCTTTTGTAAATCTACAAATTTATACAAAAGATGAACCATTTTTTTTGATGGAATCTATTGAACCTATTCTATTCGATTTGATTTCACTTGCAATAAAGTAGTCGGATTCAAATCACATAAAAAATACGTTTTGCTGAAATTTTAAGCACCAAGCATGTGGTTTCAAAACAAACCCGAATAAAATATTTGTATACCAGAATATAATACTCGGATGCGTTTTAAGGAGCACGGCCGAATTAAAATTTTTTTTTCCTAAAATAAAAGTCGTTTAATGTGGATCTGAATAGGCTGCCTAGATATTCAAATACCCTCATTTTCCTTTGTTTGTGATTTTTTTTATTGATACTTCTTCTTCATTTTTCGTAATCCTTGTTACTTAGCTTTCAATTTTCTTCTGACATACTGTTTAGTGTTAACCCGATCCAATTTTGTTGTATTCGGCAAGAATGTTGATTATTTTGCTGGATATGGGAGTCCCGCAGCAGTAAGTCCACTAACAACGCCAAGACCTGGTATGATTTCCTTTATTCTTTAAAGTCCCATTCGACACCTCTAGCATAATATACGACTTTATTTTTTCATCATCCTTCGTATACTTCTTTGACAGAGCCTCCGATAAATGTTGATGGCCCTCAGCCGTGCTCCGGAAAACGATAAAACCAAACCGAACAATTTTATTCGGATTCGTTTTTGCGTGTTCCGCAATATTTCCCTGTTTATTTTCGATAAGTTCGTTTATTTCCCTTATTTTTCCGATAAATTCTCTAACTATTTTGATTTGATACAAAACAGCTGACATGGTTACCGCTGCTCTGCTTCTTTTTATTACTAAATGTTGTTTAAATTTAATTTTCATTAAAATATTGCTAGTTCTTTATTATTCTATATCTTAAATAATATTAAACAAAAATTTTACTTTAGCAACAATATTAATTGAAATTAAACATGACTTAGCTATTTTTGTTCCAAGGCAAACTTTCTTTGTATAACGCGGAAACCCTGTCGCACCAACCGGTCATGTGTTCGTGTAAACACAAAAAAAAAATCGTTTTGTGTTGTGCATGCAATTTTTTTGGTTGAGTCTGAAGAAGAATAATTAAAAATAATTGTCAATACATAAGCTGGCATAAATTTAATTTAAAAATATCAAAGAATATTTAAAAAATTATGTCAGTATAAAATGCGTACTTTTTTAAACCTAATTTGCCGATTCGTTTTAATTCTTCTTGGAACAAAATATTCGGCTTAAAATCATATGAAAAAACTCGGTTTGGTCAACATTCGGTTTCAAAACGAATCTGTGTGAAATGTTCGGATTCGTGTTCCGGAGCTCTGCCGCTTTTTTAATTTAAATAGGAAAAATAGGAGAAAATTCTATTAATAAAAATATACCATAAAAAGCAGTTTGTGATAAAATTTTATTATTGTAGCTCTTTGGGTCCGCGAGTAGGAAGACAATGATTAAATAGATTTACTTCGTCGAACTAAACATTTTAGAGTCTAACGTAAATTTTTTTGGCACTTAAGAACCCCTTCGCTCACTTATCAGCTGCGGGGTATGCAACTTTTTTCGCGTATGCAATGTACATTTTTTTTATATACAAGTTGCACGTCAAAAAAATTGCTTGTGTCTAAAGTCCTCAGCGATAATCGAATTTCCATTAAAAGTCGAAATTAACATGAAATCAGATTCTATAATATTAGTGCTAATCTTATCGCTACTATGCAGTACAGAAAGTGAATTTCGCAATTTGATTCACGTGAAATCTGTATTTTATTATAAATTGTTGTTTCCTTTTTACCGAGTAATAAATTTCACTTATTTCTTGAACAACAAATATTATTTACTTACGAATAATAGGCATAATCTAATCAACGTCTGCAGACCCCCAGCCTATGGAAGATTATAAGTCGGCTGTGAAAAAAATAACTTAGCAATTGTTTAAAAATAAATATTGTAGCCAAGCAGAAAAACAATTACGATCCTACTAGGCCAATAAAACATTTATTGAAAATTGTTTTGGCTTAACTTAACTTCATTATTATGAACAATTTTGCATGCTTCATTAGGCTAAAAATACAATTTAATCATCAGACTTTATTTGCATTCGACAACTTGCTTTACAACAATGTAAACAAATAAACGAATCAAATGGAGTTCATTTGAATTAAAAAAAAAAAAAAAAACAACAAAAGTTAGAAACAGACCTATTTGCATTTTACATGTGTTTTTGGGTACAAAGCTTATTATAAAGTTTTACAAAAACTTTTACCTTGTGATAAGTTATTGGAACAAGTGCAGGAAGACAATTTATTTTCTTATTTGCTGGACAAAGCATAATAAATAATAATTGCAAGGTGCCAAAATTTCATAATTCTTGAATAAATAAGCAAAAGGACCAGCGCAGGTCTTAAAGAAGCAAGCGCAAACTAAAACTAAGGGCTCAGCTCCCTGCAACCTTCGCATGTTAGCCGCCGTAAGGCCTTTTATGTTCATTACGTGACATCCCGACCATAATAGTCCCTTCACTTTGCATAATTTCTAAGAATTTCAGAATTTAACAATCGCACATATTCGACTCTAAGATACACTGTTCCAAAGCAGTTTACACAGTGTGTAAAGGATCTTCTCGAAAAAGAGGTTTGAATTTAGAAATTTTTGGCTAATCGGTATCACTTCAAGATAAAAATAACTTTCATATTTTAATCAGCATGAGTCTACAAATAAGTTTAGTTTATAGGAAAGTGGATCTAAAAAGTCACAAAGCTTTTGGAGTTAATTTTTTTCCTTTCGGTCCATGGTAAAAATCGGCATTTCAAGAAAGACTACACCATTTTTTGCATAAGTTTTATAGTCTGCACCTTAAGGTAAAGCGTAAGTTTGGACACAGTAACCAAATAGAGTGGCCTTAAGGCCCCAAAGCAGATTTTCAAGCTAAACCAATATTATATAAAGTTCTCGTCGATTTTGACATATCCAAAACTTCATAAACAAAGCTTAGGCATATGGTAAGCAAACTGCTATGGCACAATAGTGAATTTCTTTTTGCATTATTTACTTGTGGTTGTGTGAAAATGTCTAGTTTTGTGCCAAAAAATTTGGGAAATACTTTGAATGAGTCATTGATAACCATTTTTTTATAATAAAGTTACATTTTCATCAAAAAAACAGCTAGAACTTAGTTGCGCACCTAATATGTGATTTATAAAAAAAATCACAAACAAATTGTTCTTCGTCGAATCGACGACAACATTTTTGAGAAGTCATGCTTACACGAGGTCTAATCAGCAACACGTCTTCACTCTTCAACAGCTTTGTTACAAGCTGTACCGAAAATGAGCACAAAAGAAAAAAATTAATTTAAAAAATGCTCGTCGTCGATTTGACGAAGGCCATCTTTTTTGGCTTCTATAAGAGTATGCTTATGCCGCTGAAGCCATTTAAACTCCTGTCTCTAAAAATACTATATTGTAGTATCTCCGCTGATCCTGGGCATTAATAGGTAGAGTTTTCCCACATTTTACCCGTATAAACTAAAGCTGCCACTTTAAAATTGTAGAAAATATGGCACACTATTTTGAGGTGAAAGGGAAAATCATCTGGCTGGTCAGGTAAAAAGTACAAATGTTAAGTTTGGATATCTCACCTTGAGGTATTAAAACTTAGACTTAACTTTGCGTTAAATAATAAAGAATAGGCGAAACTAACAAATAAGTATTTTTATTCAAAAACTGCTTTAAATAAATTAAGGAAGCTGTAGTCAGTATAAGTATTTGCCGTTTTTCTCTTAATAAATTTTCTAATACATATTGAGGAACAGGTTATGTAAGTGGTATTCCCAAATACTAATGTGCGTCGTAATTGTTCAGACTAATTGCATCATTCATCAATTAAAACTTTATTCTATTTACAAATCCTCAGAGTTTACTTAACCATTTGACGCACTCAGACGTAAACTGAATTATTGTTTTTACTTACATCAACTATTCAATACACAGTAGAAATTGATATTGATAGTATCTATTAAATGCATATTTAGTTAGCTGGAAAGCCTGCACATGTTATTTGAATAACTGACTTACATGCAAGTAAATATTTGTTAGAATTTTGTATATCAGCTGCTGTATATACGCATGCACTCTAAGAGCATTTAAAATACCAAAAACTCGGTAACTTTCAACGCAAAGGCAAAAGTTGCGTTGTGCAGAAAATTTTCAAAGCCCCGCCAGCTAAATTGAAACTTATGCGGCAAGTTCGGAAACTATTTTCATGCATATTTCAAATAAAGCTTCCGAGGCTAAGGAATTTTAAACATAAATTCCGTATACGCAATGTTTGCTCAGGTTTACGGGGTAAGTTAATTTGTAGAAGTTTAATCTGTTTTGGTGTTTATCAAATTAAACAATTGGTTTGTTTGCAATTAGTTCAAGCTTTTTATTGAATTGGATTTAAAAATTGTGAGCCGTATTTGCCAAAAGATAGTTTTTGGCTTATGCTTCTTCGGGTGTGGTTTCAGCTTCACTTGTGCTTTCTGGGCTAGCGGAAGACGACGAAGGCTCTGGTGGTGGTGACGATGACGTCGGTGGTGGTGGTGGTGGTGGTGGTGGCGGAGGTGGTGGATGTCCATGTCCATGTCCATGTCCATGTCCATGACCATGTCCATGACCATGTCCGGGTCCGAAAGGTTCAAATGGTCCCAGTCCGAATGGTAGCTGTCCGAAAGGTCCCAGTCCAAATGGTCCTGGTCCGCTTGGTCGTTGTACGCTTGGTCGGTTTCCGATTGGTCGTTGTCCGATTGGTCCTAGTCCAATTGGTCCTAGTCCTCTTGGTCCCTGTCCAAATGAGCCCCTGCCTACTGATCCTCGTCCTGCTGATCCCCGTCCTGCTGATCCTCGTCCGGATGAACCGCGTCCAATTGAACCTCTATTACCACCTGCTCCTGGTCCAAATTGTGCATAGCGTTTATTTCTCTGTTTACCACTTATATCACCGTCAAGAGGCGGTAAGTCATCTTCTGGTGCACTTTCTCTTTGCTCAGAATCATCCTTGCCGAAAGGTGGAATTTGACCAATTAAATCTCCTATAACTGGCCCTATTCCAAAAAATCCGTCTCCGAATGGACCTTCTGCAGATCCATCTACTGGTTCAGGAATTCCAATTTCACCTGGAGGCCTGGCCACAACGATGGTCAAAAAGACCGCAAATAATGCAACTCTTATAGCGCCCATTATCAGGTTTAAGTATCCACTTCTAAAATGCAGCAGGCTTTTATACCATTTTCAAATTGCTTAAAGTATTTGCACAGTTGCAACTGTTTGAAGATCAATATGATTAAGAACAATAATGCATAGGAATATATTTGACCAATTACTTAGTTGTATTATTAAGTATAGATCATAAATATATATGACGAAGAGTATGTGGGTAAACTCATATTTAATATGCAGATCTGAATGTGGAAAAATTTTGTAGAGATGTACGAATGCAATTCAATTATTCACATTTTGCGAAAAATCCGGCAGCATTTTCGGAAAATTTTCACATGTCCTCAAATGTTTTCAAGACATTGTTTGCGTCCCCACATCGTCCCTAAACGTAAATTTTCTGCGCTTTAGTAAAATTTGTGCATCTGTTTTGTCTACGTGGCATTGTTTCCCCTTTTAAAATAAGTTGCTGCACAGTAATGTTTTGTTTTTAGCGCTGAGCTTTTTGCCGGCGACATCGACATGTCAATTTCACAAAAAATGGGCAGCACTGCAACTGCGTATCAATGAGTAAAATTCATGGCGCTAAGAATTTTGACAGTGCTTTTTTTTTATATGAAGTTTTGTTTTCTTTCAGGCAGTTTTACACTGCTGCGTACTAGCCTTAATTAAAGACACCGCCGTTCGAATTCAGCTATAAACTGTAGGTCGATGTTCTCTTCGAACAGTTTTTAATAGAGATCCCCATACTCCACCTAGAGGCGACTGACAAAATAGTCAAGTCAAGAAACTGTTATTATTAAGGTATATAAAATAGAAAATTCTTTACACAAAGAGATCAAATTCAATGTAGTTGAAAAAATCATTTTATGAAAAATTCTTTAGAGAATAGTTCGATGTAAGGAGGTTTGAATTAATTTGATTTTTGTCGTTTCATTCCATATCGTTCCGCCAAAATTTAGTTTGCTAAAAAAAATTTGTACAAATCCATATTCGTTTGTAATAATTTATCTCAGTAAAATATAAAAACAAAAAAAAAAAAATTCTAAGTTACATTCAAAAGTACCTACATGAAAATTTATGCCTTGAATTTTCAATTTTAGTATAGTTGAACAACTTTTGAGGTTTAATCGAGTAAATTTCCCAACTCTGGTGGATGGTGGAATTTGGCCAACTAAACCACCCACAAGTGCTGGAATTTGACCAGTTAAATCTTCAACTAGAGGCGGTACTTGATCCAGTACATATCCCGAAACTGGTGGAATTTGCCCGGTCAAATCTCCAACAAGTGGTGGAATTTGATTCGGTAAATAACCAAAGACTGGTGGAATTTGGTCAACTAAATCTCCCTTAAGTGGTGGAATTTGAGTTAAGTCTCCAGCAAAAATCTCAAATTGAAACTTATGCGGCAAGTTCGGAAACTATTTGCATGCATATTTCAAATAAAGCTTTCAAGGCTAAGGAATTTTTAATATAAATTCCGTATACGCAATGTGGGCGTCTGCAGTTGACACGGTTGTGTTTGCTCAGGTTAATCGGGTTAGTTAATCTGTAGGAGTTTAAGCTGGTTTGGTGGTTATCAAATTAAACAATTGGCTTGTTTGCAATTAGTTTAAGCTTTTTATTGAATTGAATTTAAAAATGGTGAGCTGTATTTGCCAAATGATAGGTTTTGGTTTATGCTTCTTCGGGTGTGGTTTCAGCTTCACTGGTGCTTTCTGGGCTAGCGGAAGACGACGAAGGCTCTGGTGGTGGTGACGATGATGTCGGTGGTGGTGGTGGTGGCGGAGGTGGTGGATGTCCATGTCCATGTCCATGTCCATGTCCATGACCATGTCCGGGTCCGAAAGGTCCAAATGGTCCCAGTCCGAATGGTAGCTGTCCGAAAGGTCCCAGTCCAAATGGTCCTGGTCCGCTTGGTCGTTGTACGCTTGGTCGGTTTCCGATTGGTCCTAGTCCAATTGGTCCTAGTCCTCTTGGTCCCTGTCCAAATGAGCCCCTGCCTACTGATCCTCGTCCTGCTGATCCTCGTCCTGCTGATCCTCGTCCTGCTGATCCTCGTCCGGATGAACCGCGTCCAATTGAACCTCTATTACCACCTGCTCCTGGTCCAAATTGTGCATGGCGTTTATTCCTCTGTTTACCACTTATATCATCGTCAAGAGGCGGTAATTCATCTTCTGGTGCACTTTCACTTTGCTCAGAATCATCCTTGCCGAAGGGTGGAATTTGACCAATTAAATCTCCTATAACTTTTGGCCCTTGTCCAAAAAATCCGCCTCCGAGTGCACCTTCTGCAGATCCATCTACTGGTTCAGGAATTCCAATTTCACCTGGAGGCCTGGCCACAACGACGGTCAAAAAGACCGCAAATAGTCCAACTCTTATAGCACCCATTATCAGGTTTAAGTATCCACTTCTAAAATGCAGCAGGCTTTTATACCATTTTCAAATTGCTTAAAATATTTGCACAGTTGCAACTGTTTGAAGATCAATATGATTAAGAACAATAATGCATAGAAATATATTTGACCAATTACTTAGTTGTATTATTAAGTAAAGATCATAAATATATATGACGAAGAGTGTACCCGGTACAGTGCAACATCTACCGGCAAGCAGCGGCCAAGCTTCAAACAGCATGGAAATGTTTTTCAATATTTTTTAAGGACCAAGCTTTTGATATTGTCTATCAAGAGAAACATTTTTCCAAAAAGTTTCTATGTCGGTATATAAATGGAAAACAAAAAAATTTCAATCATTTTTACTTATTGTAGAATGACTGAATAGAAATAATTGTTTTTTATCTTACTCCGTACTTTTTAAGTTGCAGTAAGTTCCTTCTAAAGAGTTAAAAATTGCACTGAAATTGAAAAAATTGTTGTAGCCGAGTTCGATGTAAAGAAGTTTGACTGTATTTGATTTTTATCATTTCATTCCATACCGTTCCGCCAAAAGTTAGTTTGCTAAAAAACTAAAAAAAAAAAAATGTATAATATTTGTACGATACATCAAAATTTTTGATTTGAATTTTTCATTTTAGTATGGTTGACCGAGTAAATTTCCCAACAGTGGTGAAATTTGATCAACTAAACCACCCACAAGTGGGGGAATTTGATCTGTTAAACCTCCCATAACTGGTGGAATTTGGCCAACTGAATCTCCCACAACTGGTGCAATTTGGCCAACTACACCACTTACAAGTGGTGGAATTTGACCAGTTCAATCTTCAACTAGAGGCGGTACTTGATCTAGTACGTCTCCCACAGCTGGTGGAGTTGGAGTTGGCAAATGAAACCTCCAACAACTGATCCTAGACCACCCAGAAGTTCACGTCCAAGTGATGCTCGCGCCGGCTCATCATTTGATTTGGAATTTTCTACTCACGGTCTTTCTGCAACTACGGCCAAAAATACCGCGAATATTCTAAATGTTATGGATACCATTTTCTGCTTTAACTATCCACTTCAGAACTTCAATAAGCTCATATACTAGTTTCGTAAAAGTCATTTTATTTGCACAGTTGCAATCGGTGCACGCGGAAATTGTCTAGACTTAACTTAGAACAATGTCGGTTAAAATAATATTATATGTCTTGGTTGTTAGAAATAACAAAACAAACAGCTCTTAGCTTATGTGGGATTTAGGTGTACAGACAGACACGCGCATGTGCCTTATATCGAATTCCCTATGTAAGTTTGAGGGAACTCCGGCGGTTGCTTCTTTATGTTACATTACCATTTTAATTTACCCTTTATGCCTATGGTACAGTGTATAATTATCTTAACATTATTGAAGTAAATCAATTTTGCAGAAAAGTTTGAGTGATGTTTCACATAATTTTATAGCAACAAGAGTATTTTGTTAACAATTGAACTATCGGAAATATCAACTTGACCAGTATTTGAATGATTGGGAAAATATCTTAAAGGCTGCACCTTTACAAGCCAATATTAACCAAAGTCAAGGTAAATTTGTTGGTTAGATATGGATCTGTATGCATACCCAAGTCTCGAGTATGAAGATAAGCCTCGACACATTTTAAGACCATGTTCAATTGAACATAATGCAGATAATCGGAATACTTCAAAGTGACAAACTTTATCTAAATCAAAATACGCAGGTGTTTTTAGCTATAGCTGAATTTTTTATATAATTCGAGTATTCCCAAATGCTTAACAATACTACATATTTAGTTTATTCAAACTCAAGAGGATGAGTTCATTTCTAATTTTTTCAAGTAGGTAAATAATAAATAATGAAATTCGTTGAAATCAGATTTGCATAGTGTGGAGTTTTAATGTAGCTTGAACTACTCTAAATCTCGGTTTTGGTAATTAATTGCTTTCCTCTCCGCTACCTTCTGAGGAATCTGTCGTTGATGTAACGGATTGCTCTGTTGTGGCTGTCTCTTCGGTAGCATCCGAGGTGGTCTCGGTTGCTTCGTCGGTAGTAGAGTTATCTGGCTGTTCGGTAGTTTCGGGAGCTGCAGTGGTCTTTGCAAAGTCGTCACTTTCGGTAGGTGCCTCTGTGTTGGCTTCAGTACTTACCTCATCAGTTGTCTCCGCAGTTGTTTCATCAGTGGTTGCTTCGGTGGTTTCGTCTGTAGTTGAGTTATCCGGCTCTTCGGTAGTAGCAACAGTAGTCTCCGCAAACTCGTCTTGTGCTCCGGTAGACTCGGTGTTTGCCTCAGTGGTTGCCTCTGTCGTTGTTTCATCGGTAGTTTCATCTGTAGTTGAGTTATCCGGCTCTTCGGTAGTAGCAACAGTGGTCTCCGCAAACTCATCTTGTGCTCCGGTAGACTCGGTGTTTGCCTCAGTGGTTGCCTCTGTCGTTGTTTCATCGGTGGTTGCTTCGGTGGTTTCGTCTGTGGTTGAGTTATCCGGCTGCTCCGAAGTGGTCTCTACAATTTCATCCTCTTCAGTCGGTGCATCAGATGCTTCGGTCGTTTCAGTTACGGTATCGGTTGTTGTATTCGTTTGTTCCGTAGTTCCTTCGTCGTTGGTAACATTATCTGTAGTTGCTTCAGTTGTTTGTTCCAATGTGGTATTGGATATATCCTCAGTTGTTGTATTTTCATCGTCAGCAAATTCAAGGCTTAAAGCTTTAACGCCTATATGAAAGGTGCGTCCCTGATAACCAATTTGTGGACGAGCGACCACAATGGTCATTAAAAACGCGATTATCGCAATCGTAAAAATCTTCATTGTTCTATTACCAAAACTATACTAATCGGAACTAAACTTTGTCGCAACCTTTTATAGAGTTGGTAAAGAATTCTTACCCTTTCTAACACCCAATACTAGACTCTATGTCCAATTGCCACTATCTTATCTTATGCATAACTTGTTGAGACTGTTCGAACAAGTTAATCTGACAGTCGACTATGTATTGAAAGTGAAACTTTGATATGGAGCCATCAAAACACGTAACATACACTTAGACCTCTTAATTCCGGGTAATTATAATCGATTTGTAACGTTCTGAATGAAAGTGTACACTAGGGTGGCCATTTTTGCAACATCTCACGATTTTACTAACGCCACCTCCTAAAAAGTTTCCTTTTTACCTGCATATAGCGCCTGTAAAATTTAAAAAAGATCCGAATGTATTTGATGGTTCCGAGAATAGGTCAAAGGTCATAAAAAATGTTCATATGAATGCATAAATAGCGACCAAGTCGTAAGTTTGACAAAAACATGTTCCAAATATAATCGATGGGTAATTCAATTATCTACAGTCAAGTAAAAAATTATCTAAATAAGTTTAGTATAACCAGAGATATTTGCCGTTAAGTAGAGGCACTTGTTTTTTCTAATTTCGAAAAATGTTGTTTTCAAAATATCTCGAAGCTCGTTTCATAAAAAAATTTGTTGACGTCATTTTCGGTTTTTTTACTACAGAAACGACTAAAACATTTTAAGAATAACAAAATTTTTTTTATTTGTAAACTAGTGTAATTAGTCAAATTAATCAATTGTAGAGCTTACCAAATTTATTCAGGCCGACTCATTATTATTTTTAAATTATGTTTAAATTCATATGAGACTTTTTGAACCATCATTTGTTTCATTGGAAATAAGATTTTACAGTTTATGTAGAACAATACAGTCAAAAACGGAAAAAGTGCAAGTGTTGACCTTTGACCTATTCCCGGAACCATCAAATACATTCAGATCGTTTTTAAATTTTACAGGCGCTATATGCAGGTAAAAAGGAAACTTTTTAGGGGGTGGCGTTATTGATATCGACGGTTTAAAAATCCTCCATACCAGCGGCGGCCACCCTAGTGTACACATGTTTTTTGAGTTACTATAAAATTCGATTAAAAGCAGTTCAGTAAAAAGCCGGAATCCACCATGTCTTCTTAATTATGATGCGCATACAAACGGCCTATGGCTGTTGGAAAGCTTTTTTATCGACTCTCCAAAGAGTGAGACAGCGTAAAGCTGCCTCATGGTGGCAATAAATTTTACAAGGTGACGCAGACACCTGGTTCAATTTTTGTATGGAATAGTGGATCAATTTTTATCAAACTTTACTAACATGAATTTGTTCACTATATTTTAAAAAGAAAAAAAACTTTTTTCGCAAATATTTATGGACTTTTGTGTACTAGGGAGCTCCGCCGACTGCATGCTTTGCATGCCAGCCCCCGGTTGTATTTTATTTAAATATTAATAAATGCCATCAAATATTGAAAGAAATGTGAACATCAAAATTGAAATAATGTCAAGCGAATTGTTGTTCAAGTGTAGCTTTTGCTGCCGTTTCTATGCCTCCCTTCATAATAATGTTTCGTATGAGTTTTCACCTGCATGATTTCAACGCATCGAGTTGAAACTTATATTGTGCACAGCGTGTGAGGTGTGGCTATCACAAAATGTAAGTTTCACTTTAATACGTGCACGCATACGAACACAATCGGTACCACACTGATTTTTGTAAACGTATTAGGTACGCAACTAAGTTCTTCCGGTTTTTTTGATGAAAATGTAAGTTTATTGTAAAAAAAATGGTTACCAATGACTCATTCAAAGTATTGCCCATCGCTAGCTACAACTTTTTCCCATCTTTCAGGCAGAGCTCGAATACCTTGACGGTAGAAGTGTTCGTTTTTTGAGGCTATCCACGAATCAAGCCATTTTGCGATATCTTCATATGAATGGAATTGCTGATTAGTCAGACCATGTGCCTTCGAGCGGAACAAGTAAAAATCGGACGGAGCAATATCTGGGGAATATGGCGGGTGGGGTAGGACTTCCCATTTGAGCGTTCCCAAGTAGGTTTTAACAGGATAGGCAATGTGAGGCCGAGCGTTGTCATGCAGTAAAATCACTTTTTCGTGCCTCTGCTCGTATTGTGGCCGTTTTTCTCGCAGTGCTCGGCTCAATCGCATCAATTGAGTTCGATACTATTCCCCAGTGATGGTTTCGCCTTGTTTCAACAGCTCATAATAAACAACACCGACCTGGTCCCACCAAATGCACAGCATAACCTTCACAGCGTGAATATTCGGCCGAGCCAGTGACGTGGAAGCACGACCGGGTTGTCCCCAAGATTTGTTCCTCTTTGGGTTGCTGTAATGAATCCATTTTTCATCACCCGTCACGATGCGATGAAGAAAACTCTTCCTTCTTTGTCGCTGGAGCAGTTATTCACAGGCGAAAAAAAGACGCTCAACGTCCCTTGGTTTCAAATCATAAGGAACCCAAGTTCCTTGCTTTTGAATCATTCCCAACGCATGCAATCGCTTGGAAATGGCTTGGCTAATGCTGAAGCAAGCTCTTCTTGCGTTTGGCACGAATCCTCATCGAGCAATGCCTCCAATTCAGCGTCTTCGAAGGTTTTCGGTGACAATGACAGATATGGCGACTAAAGAAAAAAAAAATGAGACATCAAATCGGGTGGCTTAGACCGCCACACGGTGATGATTCCGGGAACTTTTTGATCAAGGTGGCACAGAGGGAGAAATAGATCACTGAGAGTCTGTGCACCGAAAATTTGTTCTCTCTCTTTGGCTTGCATGAGTACACTTAATTTTTGAGATAAGTACAGTCTGCAGTCACAAAGACCTCTACTTAACATACTTAATGGATATATACATAGATGACAGCACGCGAACAAAGGCAATGCGTAGGAAGGCCTCCTTATAATCTGTTGCGTGTAACCTTCTTAATTTAATTTAATTTACAAAAAGCAGAAGAGGTAAAGCTTAGGATGAATCCTTTCGCAAAATTTCATTCGGAAAGATGGACAGATTAAGGTTTTCCTTTTGACAGCTCATCGTTGTGGTAAATAGGTTGTAGCGTCCCCATATACCATACCATTTGAGTGAGTAGTACGAGAATCAAGAAGATCACTTCGAAAGACTTTAAATTTTAACAACACGTACAGGGTTTATATTTAATTCCAAGCTAAAAGAGAAAGGATATAAACAAGAAAGGAGGTCAGTCAGCTTGCTAAACCATTTTGAGGGTCCAGGTGTTTGAAGAAAGGTTCTCCCAGGTATTAATTATGTTATCTAAGGAGTGCAGGGCAGTAACATAGAAGGTATTGAATGCTTTATATCTCCTTCTCATCTTTGCAGCTATGACAGGAGTCAGCTGTAGTGACCGTCCTGTTGCCTACATTCAGCCTTGTTTCTGTTGTCAGTACCTAAAGAACATTATTATTATATTGCCACGCACCTGAAAATATTATACATTATGTTGTTAATTTTTTATTCGCTTTTTATTGAACAAATCCGATTTTGTTAATATTCCATTTTTTGGTTAATCTCAAAACTTTTCCAAGAATTCAAAATTTGCCAAAAAAAGAAAAATACGCCAACATTTTCAAAAGAACTGAGTAGCTCAGATAAACGCCTTTTTAAGCTCTTGAAAATGTATAAACAAAATTTTTTCCGAGAAAGCTAAATTAAATAAAATAAAATAACTTTGTTTTTAGAGCAAATAATGAATAGCTATAGCTTTTAATTAACTTACTCACCTGTCAATGACATTTCAAATGCAAACTTAACATTTGTAATCAAAATTTTTTTTTATTTTTTGGGTTCTTGTGACTCATGGGCCGCTTCATAAAAGTTTTTTATAATCGTATAAATTTTCCATGTTATCAAAATCATACAGTTTACAATGTTTTGCTTGTTATCATAATGCTTACTGCTGTTTTGTTCATAAGATTTCGTAAAAGCTTTATGCTAATACTTATTAGTCTAGACAACAATTGCAACAACGTCATCTTCTATTTTAAATTAACACAAGAAAGCTAAAATAGATATTTTTTCTAAGTTTCTTATCGCATCTCCAAGCGTCAAATACCAATGCTTAAAAAAGTAATCTCTTAAAACCTAATCATATTACCAAATTTGCACGTCAAAATAAAAACTGACATACGAATTCGTTACGTTTATGCGTCCCCCATAAACACGAATTGCTGATAAGTTATAGACTTATTGAAGAAGAAAGCAATGTATGGCATTGGAAAACTATTTGCTTTGACATTAACTGACCAATTAAACAATATAAAAATAAAGCAGCTAATTAAATTTGAATTTTGATAAGATAAAAGCATGTAGACGCTTTATGTGCTTTGAATACCAAATTGTGAGTTAGTCTAGTTATGTGAGTTTTGTTACGAAATTTTTCAGTAACAATTTTATGAGAAGTAGCAAAAAACGCCCGGAAATATTATAAATTAAATTTTAAATTTAGGCTGGATTACACTAGTCGACGATGAAAAATCTCCAGAGATGAGAAAAAAAAGTGTTAAATTGGTCGACTAGTGTTATTATCGTACTTTTAAAACTACAAAAGTTAAAAAATTTACAAGAATTTATTGTGCATTTTTAAAATTTCGTTATCCTTACTAATAAAAAAGAATTTTTTAAACACCCTTGAAATGAAGAAGGCAGACTACACTTTTTTCCTGTTGAATATTAAAAGAATTTTTCTTTTATTTTTATAAATAAATTAATGATTTTTAATTTAATTTAAAGCTAAAAGAGCTTTAATTGAAGTTTAAATCAAGTAGGAAGATAAAGAAAGTTAAAGATTGATCCACATACGGAACTAAGTACGCAATTATAGGCGAAAATAAGTGAGGCCAAACTCGCTTTTAATTGATCTATTCGATTTTCATGATTATATATAGGTACATAATCTATATATATAATAATGAATGAATGAGGCTTAAAGATTCCACTTTATTGCAGTGTGATTGTGTTCATATTTACAGGCTATGTTCGGTATGTTGTCGAGAAGGTTTACAACATAAGTATGGACACCTTTCGATAGGTGGCGCTGAGTACTGAGCATAGTTTTCAAATGCAACGAAAAAAACACAGTGTTCACTCAGTTTCCATTCAATTCAAATTTGACAGACGAAGCTCATTGCTAATGATATTGCAGCCACTTTATTGGATGGTGGTAGAACAGCACATTCAGCACTGAAACTACTATTGAAAATACAGATCACCAAAACACCTACGTGCAACATTTCAAAAAATTCAGGAATGAGTAAGGTATTGCAAACATGCAAACTTATTGTATGGGATAAATGTATAGGGTTTTCCAGCAAGAGGTGTTATTTTGCATCACCCAGTATTTCGGTAGCTGTCACTTTTAAAGCTTTTATTCTATGACATTTGACAAGTAGAAACTACGCCATTACTAAAAATGGAACGATACACGCTTCAACAACGCATTGAAATTATTAAAATTCACTACAAAAATGGTGAAAATCTTGCAGTCTCAGTTCGCAAATACAGAAATTGGTGGAAAAGTTCGAGCTGTTGGAACAAGTTAGTGATGTGAAGAATAAAACCCGTGCACTCCGCTCAAGAACAACTGAGAATATTGCTGCTGTAGCCCAAAGTGTTGAAGAAAACCCAGGTCTGTCCATTCCTCGTCGTTCTTTGGAATTGGGCATTCCACAAACGTCATTACACCGTATTTTGCATAAAGACTTGTGTCTCAAGGCTTATAAAGTTCAGTTTACACAAGAACTCAAGCCGGCCGATCATCAACAACGTCGTGTCTTTGCTGATTGGGTCCTTGAAATGCATGAAAATGATCCGGAATTCCATCGAAAAATCATCTTGACTGATGAGGCCCATTTCCATCTCGGTGGCTACGTCAACAAGCAAAATTGTCGCATCTGGGGCTCGGAAAACCCAAGAGTTATTGTTGAGAAGCCTCTCCATCCTCAATGTGTGACTGTTTGGAGCGGCTTATGGTCCGGCGGGGTCATTGGACCTTACTTTTTCGAAAATGAGATTGAATCAATAGTTACGGTGAATGGATTGCGCTATCGAGAGATGATTAAGGATTTTGTATGTTCGGAGTTGGATGGTATTGATCTGCACAACGTTTACTTTCAACAAGGCGGCGCTACGTGCCACACAAGCAACGAAAGCATTGCTCTTTTACGGCAAAAGTTTCCGGACCGTGTTATCTCTCGAAGAGGTGATCTCAATTGGCCACCAAGATCTTGTGATTTAACACCTTGCGACTTTTTCCTTGGGGGCCACGTGAAAGATAAGGTCTACGCCAATAGCCCAGCGTCGATTCAAGAACTCAAAGGTAGAATTCGTGAGGTCATCGAGAACATAGGGCAGCCACTTTGCGATTTGGTTATGGAAAATTTCATGAAAAGGATATGGTCCTGTAAGCGTAGTCGTGGTGGCCATTTGGCTGATGTTGTTTTTCATTATTAACGGCATACCTTTCTCTTTATTATGAAATAAACATTCGATCATTTATCTCAAAAAATTGAATTTTTCTTTAAATACCAAAATAACACCGCTTATTGGAAAACCCTTTATAATCCACACAAGGTATACTTTTTTCAGGTAGCATACTCTTGCCGAAGCCGCTTAACAAAAGTTACCAATTTTTAGTTTTGTTGCGACTGCACATGAGGTAGCTTGCCTTCACGCATATTATTTTAATATGTATGCGTTCTCTCTCTCTCCCTTTTTCTTGCTCTCACTAAAATTGGTGACGACGCAGGAAGCATTACTCTACCTTTAATAAGTATACCTGTAATCCACAATAAGCAGATCATTTGAATTATATAAAAACAAGAATTTTACAGACAATTTTCCAAAGAGCTTGAAAACGACTTCGAAAAAAGGCTTGTAAGTTGCCATACCTGCAAAAATCGCTGAAAATTGGATAAAACTGAAATAAAAACGCATGATGGAAAAAATTTATAAAAATTTATTGATTTTAAATTTAACTAAGCATTAAATTGAATTTAAAAAAAAAACAAGAAAAATTTTACTTTCCAGAGAAGTCAAAATTGTGGTTTTTTGTGATCGGTCGACGTGCAGCCGTACTAAAAATGAATTGTTTTGGAAAATATTGAAAAAATATAACCGAAAAATGCACTAAAACAATTCCAATCAGTTTCAATGACAATACCACACAACAAAACTGACTGTTGGAATAACTAACTACATACACCCCGAAGAATCCAGGAATCCTCCCCAACTCAACAAAAGCCAAAAAGTATGGCAACTTACATTTTTGAAGCCATTTTGAAATGCATTGTAAAGAATTTGTCTATTCACTGTATGTCCGAAAACTATTTTCGAGATATTGAGGAATAACAGAAAAAAGTGCTCAAAAACATGTTTTTCGAAAATATCTCGAAAACGGTGCTTAAGGTTCAGTTCCAGCATATATATTTTCCTTAATTTGATCACTTTTTGAGCGCATTCAAAAATAACGTGTTTTATTTTCCGAATTCTGTAAAATCAATTTTTATATTTTGTTACATACACATGCGTCTGTTCGCATTAAAAACACATTAAAATCGACCAGGTTAGGCAACTTACAAACCCTGGCAACTTACAAGCCTTTTCCCTACTTATAATAATATTAAAAGTTTTTTAATTAATGTAATAAAGATTGTAAATTTAGGATATCCCAAAAAAGATTGGCTGGCTTCGAAAAACTTTGAATAAAAGAAGCGGACGGCCACCTAAATATTAGAAACTGACCCACAACCATTAATTGGTTTCTAAGTTTAAATAAAATAGTTTGCGACGATTCGTTTTTTTCATTTGTTTTTGTTTTTTCACTTGTTACACATTCGCTATTTGTGAACAAACAACTGATTTTGACAGATTTACCTTTTGTTTCTTTTTGCCGGCGCCATCTAGCGTAAATTGCTAGCGCCATCTAGCTGTCAATTGCCAGCACTGTTGCAGTTTTTTTTGTCAGGACTGACCTTAAAACTAATTATCGAAATTTATGAGGAAAAGTTATTGGGCGGATTTTTAAAGTAATGTGCGCGGTATCTGTTCTAGAGGCAGAACGCAAAAATAATTATATTACTACAATTAAATATGTGCTCGAGTTCCAAAAATGCCAAGAACCCAAAAGAAAATCTTCGATTATGAAGTCCTGTCAATGGACTTATGCATTTAATTTTTATACCAAATTAATTTAAGTTTTTATAAAAGGAAAACATTTATTTTTTACTTTCCTAAAGAAAAGTTTTAAGTAAGTTTAAAAACTTTTGTAATTGGGCCGCTACTAAGATGCACTTTTACACTAATAAGCCTGCTCTAGATTTCGATTCCAATTTGTCGCTTTGACAATTTATCGTTAAAGTTGCACTTGCATAATTTTCCTCGTAGCCTACTAAAGATATTTTCCATTAGGTGTAACTATATGTGCAACTAGTAGGTATAACTTACAAATCTTCATACAACGACCCCATATACAATGCAATCGATTATACAACTTGCTCGATAAACAGTCGCAACGTGTATGACTTGAGTAACGACAAAATGCAAAAAATCGACAAGACGAAGTCGAAATTCAGAACAGATCGAAATAGATTACAGAATTTCGACTCTATATGAAGCTCATTAGTTACAAATTAAAGATAACACAGTCCTACAAATACCGGAGTCATATCAGTTGTTGGAAAGCTTAGGGTCATTTCCGAAGTAATTTGCTGCGCAGATTTCGAATCCGTGGCCAGAATTGGCAGAATTGGCCCATCACGTCAGGATTTTGAGATATTTGAGGGTATTTACGCGAAAAACTGAGTTTTTTCCTACTTTTGAGGTTATGTACAGGGTGCAAATAATTTTTGTGGTCTGTCAATCATCGTTTAGTACCACTCTTACCCTTTAATTCAAAAGTTCAAGCGATCATTTACGTTTTTTTTTCTCAAAGTTACGTCATTAGCATTTGCATTAAGCCTTTGAGACAATCCAGGGCCAGAATTGGCCCATCACGTCAGGATCTTGAGATATTTGAGGCTATGTACCCGAAAAACTGCGGTTTTTTAAATATCTCAAAATCCTGACATGATGGGCAAATTCTGACCCCGAATTCGGATTCTAGGCAGCAAATTTCTTCGGTAATGACTCTTAGCTTTTTCTTCTTACCTAAGGTAATCTATACGTTTAGACAGACTGTCAGACGCATAAGTCGATTCAATCCATCAAGCTAACCCATAAGTAAGCATAACCGAAATTTCTGGAAATTCCTAACAACTAAGCGCTTAAAGCCTCCACTTGAAAAGATATGTCCGAGATATGTCTGAATCAATAAAAACTTT
The DNA here is from genome assembly GCA_018150985.1 of Chymomyza costata. Taxonomy (NCBI): domain Eukaryota; kingdom Metazoa; phylum Arthropoda; class Insecta; order Diptera; family Drosophilidae; genus Chymomyza; species Chymomyza costata. Next base: position 4,223,384 of record JAECWU010000030.1, read on the forward strand.
TAGCCTACTTGAATACCTTGTCAACAACTCTTATGACGTTCCATTTAATTGTTTACATTCACGACGCACTTCCGTTTAAGACGATTAAGTTGGAGAATAATTTATGATATTTACAAAAAATAAAACCATTAACAATTTTCTAGATTGCAATAAAATGTCTTGCTTTTAATAACAATAGACTTGAAAAGTTTCAACTGACTTTATACCATTTTTATATTTCAGGATGAATATTTACTGGCGAAACGCAACAAGCCCTCATTGTCCATTGTTAATCCTTTGGATGTGCTACGTCAACGGTTGCTCTTAGAAATTGCACGTAGGCAAATGAAGGAGAACACAAGACAGGTAAGTCAAGTCCAACTTGATGTTAACAATATTTGAGTGTGGGAGTTCCCAACTAAATGGCGCAATCAAGATGGACAGATAACACAATGAGCACTGACTGACCAGCAATCTACAGACAAGTTGGCTTTTGTATTTTTAATAAGATAAGAGCGGAAAAAATGCAAAAAAAAACTTTTGTACCCAAGTCGCAAGATAAACAAAAATTACGCACAACAAAAACTTTCTTTTAGCTTTTTTTTTTTCAATTAAAGTTGTAAGTGCTATTTGGTGTAGCGTGAAAATGTAAAATTCTATTTTCTTTTCTCTTCTAATCAAAATTAAAAAGGTAGCAGAAATGAGAAATAGTTTGGTCAACTCATAAAAATAAAAAATAAAATAGCTGGTGCAATTTAAACTTTTTTAATCTCAAAAAAACAAGCCACATTAAATGCATACCTGGCAACAGGGTCAAGGTCATGTGCCAAGAGTGAGTTGCATAGACGGGTGGCTACATCTGGCAACACTAAAGTTGGGTGAAAATATCTCAAGCGGATCACTATCAATAGCGATCTCTTCGATTTCGACGATTTTTAATTATAAAGGGTGTTTTTTTAAGAGCAATTCTTAAAATTTTATAAAATTATAAAGAACAGTAATAAAATAAAATATATCGTAATGAATTTTCCATTCAAAAACTATAAAAACGCACAAATCTCTCAAAATGGTATGCCTTATTTAAAAAATGTGTATTACTTTTTAAAAACATAAAATTTTTTAATAAAAAAAACATTTGCTAAAAATGGCTGGGCACTTTCAGATTATGTATAAATACTCAAAATTGAAGAGCTGGACTTTCGCTTTAAATACTTTTGCCCTGTTGTATCTTATCGGTACGTTCTGATAACGCATGCGGAGCATATAAACTTAAGTACAATGTACAGACAGCCAGAAAAGTTCTGCAGAAAATTGCTTTCAAAAGGCTTGAAAAGGCTTAAGTCAGTAACAGCAGCAAAAAAAAAAAAAAAATAAACTAAGCGCTTAGAGCTTTGTGTGTTGTAAAATGAAACCCACACGACGTATGCGTAACATAAATAAATATTTTTACTTCCTAACAAAGCGAATTTATTTGGTTACACAAATGATGCCATAAACACTTTGGTAGACGGCTTGAAAAAATTTCTAAAGGTAGCAAAAGGGTAAAAGGAAATCAAATGATTGAAAATGTGAGAAATTCAAACGATTTGTGGAAATTCTATGGGAAGAAAAAACCCTTTGCGCTTCATTTACACATGTCAAGTTACACGTATTGATTTGTCAAAGGGATTTGTTAAATGGATGCATAGTCTCCAGTGCGTAAAAAATGAAGCTATTTGTTTGGGAGCGGATGACTAAAAATAATGTTAATGACATTGCGGTTGATATTAAAAAAAAAAAAAGTCAAGTTTTTGAGTGAGTGGAGTTTTTATTTAGTTGAGAAGATACTTAAAATTATTCCAAATTGGATTGGATGCTGTAGCGTTTACTGGCTTTTAGTTGTTCTTTCTTCTGGCTCACTTTTCATTGTAGTTGGCTTTCTAAACTACTGTTGATGTTGCTGTATTATTTGTTGTAGTCTCCTCTGATTCAACAGTGGATGTATCCTGAGACTCTTCAGTCGTTGTATCATTAGCCTCAGTGGTTGTAGGTGCCTCTGGCTCGGGAGAGGTGGTCTCTGGTTCGGTAGTGGTAGTCTCTGGCTCGGGAGAGCTGGTCTCTGGCTCGGGAGAGCTGGTCTCTGGTTCGGGAGAAGTGGTCTCTGGTTCGGGAGAGCTGGTCTCTGGCGCGGGAGAAGTGGTCTCTGGCTCGGGAGAGCTGGTCTCTGGCTCGGGAGTTGGCGTCTCTGGCGCGTCTGTTGTGCTTTCTTGCTCAGGAGTTGTGGTTCCTGGCTCCGCAGTTGTTGGAACATCGCTTGTTGTTGGCTCAGCAGCTTCCGATGTTGTAGTATCTAACTGAGGTGTAGTTGGTCTACGGGTTGGCCAGAAAGGTGGTCTCCAAGTGGGCCATGTGGGTCTGTGTGGCCGGTGTGTAGGCCAGTGTGGCGGCCTGGTTGGACGATGTGGTGGCCAAGGTTTTTCTATAGCAAACATATGTTAATTATTTTAATGTTAAACTTATTTTTAAGCTAACACACCTTTTGATTCCTCAGAAGAATTTTCCTTGCTGTGATCAGGTTTTTCTAAAAACACAAAGAATTTAAATTTAAACAAAAAAAAAACCTATTAAATTGAACATACCCTTTGATTCTTCTGAAGAATCTTTATTTGGTTTTTTGGTAGGTTTTGATGGTTTTTCTACAAACGAAAAAAATAAACAGCTTTACCTACTGCAAGCAAGTTAAGTTTGCATTAACAACATACCTTTGGATTCTTCCGAAGAGTTGTTAGGTTTTGGCTTCTTCTTCTCATCTGAGTCATTCTTTGATTCATCTGAAGTGTTCTTGGACTTATTTTTGCTTTCATCGGATTCCTCGGAAGAGTTTTTGGGCTTGTGTTTCTTTTCATCTGAATCCTCATCACTATCAGAATCCTTTTTGCGCTGAGCTGCATTTCTTCTGCTTTCGATTTCTTGCAAGAATTTAGCAAGTCGTTCGCCATTGATACCACGTTGTGAGATCAAAGTATTTTGGTCTTCCCACTCATTTCGTGGTCTGGCGGACACCAGCACAAATAGTGCTGTGAGCAATATGGCAAGTGCTGTCACTTTCATCGTTTAAAGATTTGTTCGAAACTGTTGCCATTTTGACTTAGCTGTTGCTTTTATAAGACTTCAATTTGTGAACTTTTGTTTATCTGGAGTATGACGTCTTAGCTATATATGCTAAAGCAAATAGTCATGTCTACTACTTTTACTTTGGTAAGCTTTTTTTTTACAATTGGCTAAAGTACCTATTTATCTAATCAGGCGTCGTGTAATAAACACTCGTTCCAGGTAATTTCCCAGAAACGAAAAAAAAATATAAACCTATGTTCTTATCGTACTCTTGTGATGTTTATTAACAATTAGGTTTTGCATTTTAACTTTTATTTTGTTTTTGTCACATCATTTTGCAGTGATATAAATTTTAATTAAATTAGGTTGGGATTTTAAAGGGGCTGTCTGCAGCTAATAATATACATCAAGTAGCCAGAAATTTTTATGATACAATAGTAAAGTATCAGACATATACTAACATTCATTTTTGAAGTGTAGACAAACCCTGGCGTGACTTATTTTCGTTGCAATTTTATTAAAAATAAATTTTCCCAAGTATTGTTTATTGTTAATCTGGAATACAAACAGTCAAGCATTTGTTTTTGACTATAGAATTAGACGTAAAAAAAACGTATCACTTGAGATGAATGAATTCATAAATGACCTTTTGCAACTAGACCCTTTGAATCATTTTTGCAAGATTTTCCTACTTTCTTTATAAAAACTGTTAAAAAAAAACGAATAAAACTTAATTTTATTGGGACATTCCATATTAATGCTTCTGTAATTTTTTGTGTCAAAAGTATACTGCAAAAGTAGGTAGGGTTCCTGAACCCTGTTTAGTTATCTAACATTTTGTACTATAAATATAACTCGGTTCTACTAGAAACTACTAAGCATGCATTTTGAGTAAAGTACAGGGTGCGCCATTTCTTATGTCGGCATGTAAACATTGAATAACTTAAAAAAAAAAAAAAACAACAAATTTCTGTATATAAGGTATTTTCATTTAATTTGGTCCTTTGCCCTGGGATTACTACCCTTTAGCGATTCAGCCAGATATCTTGGATTAATCCTTGATAGCAAACTGGACTGAAACCTGAACACAGAAGATCGAAAAAAAAAGGCCACGATTGCCCTGTACACTTGCAGGAAGGCCATTGGACTTAAATGGGGTATGACTCCAAACATAGTCCACTGGCTTTACACTGCTATTGTAAGACCAATTCTTCTCTACGGAGTCGCTATTTGGTGGCCTTCACTGGATAAAAAATCCATCCTAACTAAGCTGAGTAAGGTTCAAAGGACTGCTGAACTTACTATCAGCAGGGCACTAAGCTCGACCCCAAACGAAGCTTTAAATGCCATTTTAAAACTGATTCCTCTAGACAAGATGGGTAAGCAATTAGCCACGCTATCAGCTCTACGTATGAGGGAGGCTAAAAAATGGTCACTCAAGAATTCTTAAGGGAAACCCTCTCATTCCTATGAGTACGGACTATTGTACCTCACAGGAACACCTAACAACAAATTTCAAAACCCATATTCCAACCAGAGATGAGTGGAATGTTGGTGTACCGGGCCCAGCTGGCTCAGTTAAGATCTTTACGGACGGTTCCAAGTTAGACGACCGTGTCGGTGGTGGCGTCTACATTGAGGAGCTCGATGTTAGATTATCATTTTGACTTCCGGATCACTGCAGTGTTTTTCAGGCTGAGGTCACTGCAATCCGGGAGGCTCTTATAAAAATAAAAAACTTACCTATAGGTAATAGAAATATCTGCATTTATTCAGATAGCCAGGCGGCCATTAAGTCTCTCGCCTCCTTGACTTCATATATGAAGTCGGTGAATAACTGTCGCTCGTCTCTGGAGGAGATGGCAGAACAGTTTTCTATCCACCTCATATGGGTCCCGGGACACAGTGATATTGAGGGAAATTGTATTGCGGACGAACTGGCAAGACAAGGAACTACCAGCTTCCTCCTTCAGGATAAGGAGCGTCTAGGTATTCCTATGACCAGCTGCAAACTAAGCATAAAGACCCATTTCGCTCACTCTGCAAACGTAACGTGGAATCGAATTTCCAACACGTGCAGGATATTACGGCAAACCTGGCCGGTGTACTGCAGGAAAAGAACCAAGGAACTTTGCTGTTTAAACAGAGCCCAGTGCTCGAAAGTAATCCGAGCAATCACCGGACACTGGCTGGTGGGAGCTCATGCATTAAGGTTTAACGCACCCCATTATGATTTTTGCAGAAGTTGTGGTGATGAGGAAGAGCTGGAGACGGTGGAGCACCTCTTTTGCCACTACCCGGGGCTTTGCAGAACAAGGTTCCGCTTCCTCAAATCACACTTCCTAAATGACTTATCCCAGCTCTCAGGAATGAGCTCGAAATGCTCTCGAGGTTTATTGAGGCCACCGGATGGCTGTAAAGTAGAATATCGTGAGGACCTTTTTTAGTGGGGAATGGTGGAGTAAAGCCCACCTGCGGTATCACAACGGCCCAATTTTTATCTGGCCTAAGTGAGTTGGGACGTCACGTTTTAACTGCCGCCTTAACCTAACCTAACCTAACCTTGGTCCTTTGCAATTTATTTAGACTAGTTTTTGAACGCAGTATCAATCAAGTGGCCGCCTCTATTGGCCACAGCAAAATATGCCCTTTTTGCTGCGTTTTCCATTACCTTTTCGAGCATCTCGGGTGGTATAGCGATGATTTCGGCACGAATGTTTTCCTCTTATTTTCGTTGCAGAAACTGGATTGTTGCATTCGCAGTGTTGCATGTCGCACCATCTTGTTGAAACCAGTAATCTTTAAGAACTTTTTCGCTCATTTGAGGGCAGACATAGTGAGCCAACATCCACCGATATCGGTTCCCATCGACCGTTTGGTTCTCTTTTTCATAAAAATAAGGCCTAATGAAGGTTTTGGCGCAAACGCCGGCCCAAACTCAAACTTTTGGGTCATGTAATTCATTCCCCAAATGCGGCAATTTTTTCATTGTTTAAAAAGGCTGAACCAGCTCAAACCACTTCGAAAGCCGATAGTCACCAAAAAAAGGTTATGTTGTCTGTTTGGTGGGATTTCAAAGGGATCGTTTTTTTATTTTAAACTTTTGCCCGACAATACCACGATTAATTCTGAAGTGTGATCAGCTAGACAAATTGAGTGACGCACTCGAACAGAAGAGGGCAGAATTGATCAATAGAAAAGGTGTAGTGTTCCACCAGGATAATGCGAGACCTCACACAAGTTTGATGACTCGCCAAAAGCTTTTGCAGCTGGGGAATGGGATGTGCTACCATACCCACCATATTCTCCAGACTTGGCACCTTCGGACTATCACTTGTTCCGGTCTCTGCACAATTTTTTGGATGGGAGAACCTTCACCTCAAATCAGGACGTCAAAAACCACTTGGACCAGTTTTTTGCCTGCAAGGATCAAAAATTTTATGAGCGTGGAATCAATCTCTTGCCCGAAAGATGGCAAAAGGCATTGGATCAAAATGGAGAATATATAATTTCATAAAATGTTTTACGCAATAAAAAAATCGTGTTTAAATTGCACTAAAAAAAACGAAATTACTTAGTGAACGACCCAATATTTGGCGCCTCCTATAGGACCATGCCTTTAAAACATTCTTAAATATAGGGTGCGTGATCTCGTGGTCATCTATTTTTGTATAGCTAGCAAAAAACACAATTCTTAATTTTTGTATAATTAGTTTGGTCATTTATGGAAAATGATATCGGGCAAATATCCAACGTCAGCGGTGGCGTTCGGGGTTTTCTTATATATATCTGGGAATAGCGATAATTTCTCGCCAATGCTGACTTGTTATTTTCGCGCATAAATGTCAAATAAACATATGTGAAGTAGATTAGAAAAAGTCTGGAAACATTGCTTATTAAAAAGTTTATTGAAATCACCAATATCCGCACAGTTCTGATGCGGCTTTCAAACAATTTTGGAAAATGTTACTTTTGCCCCAACACATTTCCAAATGAGTCGTTTTAACTAATAAAATCTCTCTCTAAGCTCTTTTTGAGATACAGTCTTTTCGGATAGACCAATAAATATGGCTACACTCTTCACATCATCGTCAGTAGTTTAAATTTTTACATTAAGGATGTTTACTTTCTCTGTCAAAAATGCATGAAGGCAAAAGTGCCCCAGTAACTACGTGAACAAGTCAAATAACGTGGCATAAAGCCAAAAATGCAACCACGTTCAGTTTTGAATATTTGTCAGCACAATATACACTTGCTGGTGTTCTAGTTGAAATAAATAAAACTCAAAATATTTTTTTTCATTAAACTGAGTTACATACATTTGGCGGTTATATTCTCAAAATATGCATTTATTTTATTTGAAAATTTTTAGATCGTGCACTGATCCCAAATTACTGCCGGTAGAGGCAGTGCTAACTTTCTGAAGTGTGACTCATATTCTTTTAGGCCTTACAAACAAAATAATCATACCAAACTAAGACAAATTTCAGCTTACAAAAAAATTTTACTTTAACTTTAAAAATAAGCGGAACATGACTAAACACTTTTTGATAATAATTGCATACGCACTTAGAACATGAACTTAAGCTAAACTATATTTAAATCTATTTACATGCGACTTCCGGCAGTTAAATGTCCAATTTAAAAGCAAAAAAATATGGCTTACGTTAAAGTCGGGCGCAGACGACTTTGGGATACTCTGTACCACCATATTGCAATTAAGTCCGACATATTGCTTAAGACCTGCAAAAGATATTTTATTCGGCAAATTTGGCTACCACATTTTCATAAACAAACAGAAATCAGTCGAATTTTGCACCAAAAAATTTGTTTCGACCGATCGATCCTATTGGGACTATATGATATAGTCAACCGATTTTGATTAATTTTTGACACTGATTGGGAACTATAAAAAGCTTCCGACTGCCAAATTTGGTTGCGATATCTTCAAAACCAAACGAAACACAACGAATTTTGTAAAAAAAGCGTTTTTTTGACCGATCGTCATATAGCTCCCACAGGAACGATCGGACAACCGATTTTGCTCAAATTTGGTACAATGCTTGGGTACTCTAAAAAACTTCCGAGTGCCAAATTATCCATCTAAAACTTTTGTTTTTTTTTCGAGGTACTCTGAAACACCCCCATGGGAGCTATATAATATAACCCCGATATCGAAAAAATAAAATAAACTTGTCTCCCCTGACATAATTACGCAGCTAATCTGAAAATTTGGTCGCTCTAGCTCTTAGCATCTCTGAGATCTAGGCGTTCAAACAGACAGACGGACATGGTTATATCGACTTCTCGAGTCAACTTTGGCGGTCTCCGACGTCTCTTTCTGTATGTTACATACATTTTCAGCTTGCACAAACTTAATATACCCTTTGTACCATACGGTACAGGGTATAAATATGAAGGAATTTATAAAATAAACTTGCTGCACTACAAATTCCCCCAAGACGTTTGGGGCAAGTGTGAAGCTGCAGCAGCATATAAAATTTCATACACTCATTTCCTCTAATGTCAACCATTTGATGTTGTTTTTTTTTTCCGCCCTGCTCAGGTCGAATTGAATCGCGCCATACTGAAGAACGTTGGCAAGCGTGTGTTCCTGGGTTCAACGACGTCATCGCATCAGCAGCAACAAGAGCAAGCAGCGCTGCTGGAGCAGCAGCGTCAACGTCAACAGCAGCTGCAGCAGCAACATTTCCCCAGTCAACTTTGGAGCTATGCAGTTGAGCAGCCACCGTTGCGCGCTCCCACCTCGTTCTCGCCCAGATTTTTTGATTTTCTGCAACAGCAGCGTCAGGAAACACAACGAAGAGATGAAGCAGAAGCAGGCAACCAGCAGATGTTTGAGGATGGCAAGAAATCTCATAACGTTGTTGTTGCACTGACCGGAAATGATGTTGCAAATGAAACAAGTCATAAAAATGGCGAACGCAAGGCAATAACAGCTGGTAAAAGTGTCACAAAGCAGCCAACAGCTGATGCAGAAGATATGCTCGGCGATAATGAGTTGGATAATAACAACAATAACAACAACAACAACAACTTGGGTTGGACTGCAGACAGTGAGGAGCAAAATGATATGGCGGAACTATTCGACAATGACGTGGATAATGCAAATGATGGACACTTACCATGGCGCTACTTCTATCGCTTGCATAATAAGCACTATGCAAATTAATTAGCTGCAGTCTGTAACACAGATACACATACACACTCAGATACACTTATACAGATACTAAAAACACACACACACACACACCCACATATAGTAGTGTTAAAATAGAGCTATAAAAAGTTACTCGCATGAGAATTATATACATCGACGGTTCCTAATATGGCTGGCTATAAGGCAGGCATGTTGTGTGTGCACTATAAAAAAACTAAAAAAAAAAAATAAAAATAAAAAAATCAAAACCCCTCCGATAACAACTCACTCCTGATGCTAGATGGTATTTATATTGTATTTTATTGTATGTATTGATTGTATGTAAACAATTCGCGCTACCTCTCTCTCAGATGCAGTTAATTGCAGTTACTGTTGAAAAATAATAAAAAAAAAAAAAACACACTACATATACTTATATGTGAACTCGAATGTTGGTTGAAAAAAAAACTCTTTCCAAATAATCCTGGCACTATACTCAAATTGTATTTATTGACTAGCAGAACAAACCTAATGAAAATATAAATTAAATATATAAATAAAAAAAAAAAAACATACTTAAAAGCATATAAATTAAATTGCATTTGTTTAATAGCGTAAATAATGTCTGTTGAGCAACAAAAAAAATGCGTAGTTTTTAATTAAACATTAAATGGTATTTTGCATATAAATATATATGTACTATGTATTTGCATTAATTACTTAACAACTCAATTTCAGTTTTAGCTTCTCTCTCTCTTAACTTTGAATTAAATTATATAAATAACACAAGCTTAAACACGTACTCTGTATTATTTGTACAACAAATATCCCGCGGGCGGATTTTTTATTTAAATTTTTTCTGCCTTTTTTAAATTTAGTTAGCCGAATGTTACTTAGGGCTGTCTATTGAAGTTAAGCACGTACTACTTGAATAAATATTTGATTTTTGAAAGCAAATAAAATTGGCAACAGCTGTGCATGTGAAATGAAACGAAATGGAATGAAACACTCGTTTATATTCAGTGAAAGTGAATTTTAAAACCTATTCAATATAGTTACAGGCAGCTTTTTACAAGTATTAAGAGTTAATCACAATTAAGTACACATATACTCACCTCTGTTTAGATTTCGTGTGCCCAAAAATTTTGTGATTGGAAAAACTTTTGAAAAAAATGCTTAAGCCGTAAATAAGTGATCAGTTCAGTTGGGCTTGTTGTTGCAATGTTTTTTGACTAAAAATTGTAATATTTTATTGATTGACTTTATTCGCTGATATTACTACAACAAACAAGAAATCTAATTTAATTCATTTTTACCTTTTTTTACACTTGAAGCACTAAGTTACAAGAAATATGTGCACACTGGCTGATAATGGCGCTTGTTTTTTTTGTTTTGTTTGCGTGTCGCTAAGTAAGTCGTTGTTAGGGTATTCCGCACTTCGACATTTCAGCCCGAAAATGTACACTCTCTAGCTACGAGCAACTACACTGCTTTATTAATAGTGCAATTAATTTAATCTTCATTATAATATGCATAAGAAGTTAAATTTTTTTTTGCATTTCTTTTTTTTTTTTTTCTTTTAGCCAAAGGCCCCAACTGCCTTTGCAGCGCTTTACTCTCCTGTAGTGCTGGAGACAACATCGATTTTATATCGATGCATCGATGTATCGAAGTCTAAAATATCTATATATCGATGTTGGCCAACAGAGATGTTTCGCCAGCACTTCTGCACTCATCAAATGGGTGTTTAGTAGTGCTGGAGAAACATCGATATATAGATATTTTAAACTTCGATACATCGATGCAACGATATAACATCGATGTTTTCTGCAGCACTACTCTCCTGTATTAGTTTTAAATTTACTTAAAATCTATACTATAGGTAATAAATAAAAAATAAATGGTATTTTTTTTAAATCGTGCATCTGATTTGTTAGTTAATCTAGAAGCTACAATTAATTTTTTTTAAACTAATCTATAATAATAATTAGGTTTGCTGATTGATTCCAATTTTTATGTAAAAAGTTTGTTTGTGTTTTTTTAATTTAAGCAAAAAATAACAAATTATTTCAAAGTTAATTTTTTCTAAAGGCCTATACGCAGCATGCAAAAATTCATGCTGCGTATAGGCCTTAAGACGGATATTTTTTTTTAATTTAAAAGAAAAAAAAAAATTACATATTTTTGAAATTAAAAATAAATTTTAAAATTAGACGTTTTTTAATTAAGCAAATACAAAATTTTATTATTTTCATAATTGTTTTAAAAAATAGTTATATGGATCCCCATTACAAAAAATTCAAATAATTGAATCATTTTTTATACAAAATATTGTTTTTGGGCTGTGGCATTTATTTTTACAATATTTTTGAAACAACTAAAAAAATAAAAAATATTTATTTTGTTATAAGCAAAACAAAATTTGATTTCTTTAAGTTTTATTTTTAAATATAAAATTGTTACATTTAAAAAAAAAAAATATTTTTTTATTTTTAAAAAAGGTTGTTTTTAAAGAATTTGCAAAATATAAATGAATTATAATTTATATCAAATATTATAATATTTAAGCTATCAAAATGAATCCGTAACATGAAAATGTACATCGTTTACATTTCTTAAAAATAATTAATTTTTTGTGGCTCAAAATTGTTAAAAATTCTTATGCATTTTATTTAAAGTACTTTTTAAACATTTACTTTTAAATTTTCATCTTCTTAACAAACAAAACATCAACAGTCAAAATGATTTTAAGCGCAAGAAAATAAATTTTTTTTTAAATTATTACTATTATAAAATTAAATCGTTTTATTTATTACTTTAAATAAAATTTATTACAAATCATGAAAAATTCACTCAAAATAACGAAATTATTTTTGAACTTTAATTAAAATTATTTAGTTGCAAAAAATATTTTAGCTATAAAAATGGTTACAAATCATGAAAATATATCCCGAATTAATGTATGTGTATTATATGCAAAAATACTCCAAATGTAACGCTCTAATGTATATGGTCAAATATGTCAAAAAAAAATACGCATGCGTTCTGTAAATTAAAATAAAAAAAAAATGAAAATAAATATATTCTATATATATTAATTTCCAATATGTAAATAAAAATTTCCCTTTAATCAACGCGATAAAATGATAACTCGACAGAATATTATAATTTACATAATTATATATATATAAAAATATATACATATATGTATTTATTTAAAAAAACGAATAAAAAACAAAAAATATATAAGCGGCATTGAATTTTTATGTGCCTGACATTATTTACTCACGGTTTTACTCGAGTTACAAAAGTTTCACCAAAAATGTGCTCCGTTCTGTGCGGCCCACGGAGATTAGATAAGGTTACCTGCCGTCGTCACCCTGACAATCATTTTAATAAAGCCAAACAAAGCCAATCATAATTTGTGGTGAGTACATGGTAACAACTTTTGGATTATTTATTCTTTTTGCTTGTGAATGTTGAACTTGCATAAATTAAGCAACTTTTTGGACAATTAGCAGCAAATTTTGCATAATGAATTTCTGTTTGTTGAAATTATTCGGCGGATCTACAAAAGTTTTTTGTTTAGCTCAAGACTTTTCAAAATTTTGCATACGAATGCTAATGGGTTTAAATATTTTATGGCAAAGTGATCTAATCTTCTTCTTTTCCATTGCATGGTCTTCTCGTTTCTTAACTCAAGAATACGTCTATGGGATGTAGATATAGATCTATGAGCTATACAACTTTGGGGTTCAAGTTAGCCATTCCTTATTGCCACTGGTTTTAACTCCAAAATAGGAAAAACTTTTGTAATTCATAGGCGATCGATGCATTAAAAAGTTTTTAAATGTTTTATTTAATTTTTATCCCAAAAAAAGAAACAATACTTGTGTCATCAGGTTTTTTTTTTTAAGCTTTTAACCTGAATATTTATTTACAACGCACGGAACGGTTGGAATTGGATCATGGCCGTGTTGAAATTGACAATGTCAATTTCCAAAAATATTTAAAAAACGGGTATTTTAGATTTGGATACTAGAAGACAGCGCCAAAAGCTTGATTCTTCAAAAAATTATTATTATTTCTACCCTTTCTACCAATTTATTAACAAGATATTTACACCGTGACTCACGACCACGACTATGTCGTTTTCATAAAAACATTCGATAAGTAAACCCTTATTAAAAAGTTGATGCGCCTTTGCTGAATGGCCTTTGGGGAATGTATCTTTTGAAATGTATTGATGCAGGACGAGGTTCGAGAAAAGGCAATGCGCTCTTCTTAACCTCTTTAACTTTGTGTTCAAAAGGCCAGGCTACATCTGAAAGCGTTTATTTTTTAAAACTATGTTCCGCCCACTGCATCCTCGCACGCCAACCTCCGAAACAACAACACAATCTAAATGATCGTGCAAACTGTAACAACGCTGTTCACCAAGACTTTAAGGCATCTTCTCGACAAAAAAGTTGGGTAATTTGTAAAAATTTGGTAAAATTTCAGCTCCATAGGTCTTAAAGTCCCTGCGATCCTTTCATTCATATGGACAGACGAACAGACAGAGAGGGCTATATCGACTCGGCTGTCGATGCTGATCTAGAATATATGTACAATACATACTTTATGGAGTCTGCCGCGCTTCCTTCTGCCCGCTACATACATTTGCACGAACTTTTTATACAGAGTGGACCATCTGTTGGCTTATTTGTTAATTGCATTTTATTTGTATATTTTGCAACAAATTTGATAAGCGACGCTGGGCTCCAATTGTTGCCTCATTTGAACGAACATTTTCATAGTAAAGGCCTATACGCAGTTCGAAATATTTCGCGCGGAATGACAAAATGTGATTTTTTTTTTTTTATATGAAGTTTTGTCATTCCGCGCGAAACATCTCGAACTGCGTAGACCCCTTAAGCCTGTATCACTTTTACGCGTTGTTGGGTTGTTAAACTATCCACGACTAAAATTGAGTATTTTTGAACTTGACATTTGGAACGGGTATATTCCTAATTATGAGTGTTAAACAACCAAAACAACAGATGGTCCACCCTATGCTTTTCTTCTTTTGCCTCATTTGAACGAACATTTTCATAGTAAGCCTATATCACTTTTACGCGTTGTTGGGTTTTTAAACTATCCACGACAAAAATTGAGAATTTTTGAACTTGACATATGGAACGGGTATATTCCTAATTATGAGTGTTTAACAACCAAAACCACAGATAGTCCACCCTATGTTTTTTTTCCTTTACAGGTTCTAAAAAATAGTTTCTAGAGGCTTGGCTATGTACATCGACCCCAGCGATATATGACCAGATGCTTTATTGTTCTTCTTAAAGAGACATAACAACCTGTTATCGGGTCACGTGTTTTACCGCATGCTACTAAAGATTCTTAGTAAGCCCTTGGTCGGTTTTAAGGTGACTCAGTCGATCCTTTCGTAAGGTTCCCACAACAGCCAATTTGAAAACTTGACTAGCTGGAGCTTTTTCATTCATTTGTAAAATAAAATCGGCTCTTTGGTTGTGATAACAAAAAATTTATCGGGTTTGGCTGAATGATAAAAATTCGAAGCATATGGTTTTTAGAGTGTAAAGTGCTTCCGACCGAAATACAATATTCTGCAGCATTTTGGTTCTAATCTTTTACGATTTCGTTTATTTCTTTGCCACCATCGATGTAGTCATTGTACTAAGTAAGAGAGTTCAGATAAAGTTAACAATCACCAAAAAAATTAAAATACCTAAAGGAACATGCTCTCGACGATTTCCGTAATGGAAGGAATAAAGAGATATACAAGCTCTATGATAAAATAAAGTTAATCAGTTACGCAAAACAGCGTCTCTTGGAGGAACTTTTGACATCAAGCCATATCAAATGGATTTAGATCAGTGGTGGGCTGTCTCTCAATTTACAAAACTTGCCAGGCTATTGCAGCAAAATCTGACGCAGCGCAGTCGGCTCATGCACATAGAAACCTCTCTCTCGTTTTTGCTTGATTGTGGTTCTTGCTCTCTCGTGCGCTTTTGCTTACTGCGCTGTTTACTCACACAAAGATATGTTTGTTTGTATGAGTTTTGCCCACCACTGGCTTAGATATTCAAGAACAGGAATACATATTCAATGCTAACATAATCCAAATGATTTTCTTCTATGTAAGTTTTATTCAGATATTACTAATATACGAATTTTTATCAATTTTTTATTATATAAAATGATTTCATATAATATATATCGGCCAAAATAAGTGAAACGCTTCACTTTTCCCGCGACCTTCTCCGATTTTGATGATTTTTACAGATTTGGTAGAGCTACTAGCCAATAGTAACCACGTCAAATTTTATTGCAAAATTCCGATTATTTATCGAGTTATCGATAACTGAAAATGGCGTTTTTCGTTTTTAGACTATTCTTTGACAAGCCATATCTTATAAACGAATGAAAATATTGACGTGATTTTTTTTTTCCATGATAGATAAAATATTAAATTTAAAAAAAAAATATTTTATTTATTTTTAAGATTTTTTTTTTTTTGATTTTTTATCATTTTTAGTTTTTAATTTAAAAATTCAAAAGTGATCTCCCACTTTTAAAAAAAAAAGTGTTAATGTAATTTTATGCGTGTAAGTTCACTGCAAAAAACAAAACAAAAAAAAGTTAGTAACTCTTAGAATTGTAGAAGTTATGCTTATTTTAGTGATGGCACCTCGCTCGTTCGCCATAGTAAACAGTACCTTGAAAAATACAAATAAGCATAACTCCTCGGAATGAAAAGATAATAAGTTCAAATTTGACATGATTAATCGTTTTGACATTCTGAGATCAATTTTGAAAGCGCCTACATATATTTAAGGTCAAAGGTCACAAAAATCGGTTTTTTGCAAATAACGTTTTACCCGTGCTTCAAATATTTTTAAAATGTTCCACAAAGTTGCAGGGCGTAAAATTCTCTACAAAATTGTCATACAACATTATTTCATACAACTGACCCATCAGGAGATAGAGTTTTCAGAGTGCAACGCCAAAAGACGGAATTTTCGCATCAAAGCACTCCCCACTTTCCAAGCTATATCTCACGAACGGTTATATGTACAAGATTATGTTGTACACCCATTTTTTAGAAAATTTTACGCCCTGCAACTTTGTGGAACATTTTAAAAATATTTGAAGCACGGGTAAAACGTTATTTGCAAAAAACCGATTTTTGTGACCTTTGACCTTAAATATATGTAGGCGCTTTCAAAATTGATCTCAGAATGTCAAAACGATTAATCATGTCAAATTTGAACTTATTATCTTTTCATTCCGAGGAGTTATGCTTATTTGTATTTTTCAAGGTACTGTTTACTATGGCGAACGAGCGAGGTGCCATCACTAAAATAAGCATAACTTCTACAATTCTAAGAGTTACTAACTTTTTTTTGTTTTGTTTTTTGCAGTGAACTTACATGCATAAAATTACATTAACACTTTTTTTTTAAAAGTGGGAGATCACTTTTGAATTTTTAAATTAAAAACTAAAAATGATAAAAAATCAAAAAAAAAAAATCTTAAAAATAAATAAAATATTTTTTTTTTAAATTTAATATTTTATCTATCATGGAAAAAAAAAATCACGTCAATATTTTCATTCGTTTATAAGATATGGCTTGTCAAAGAATAGTCTAAAAACGAAAAACGCCATTTTCAGTTATCGATAACTCGATAAATAATCGGAATTTTGCAATAAAATTTGACGTGGTTACTATTGGCTAGTAGCTCTACCAAATCTGTAAAAATCATCAAAATCGGAGAAGGTCGCGGGAAAAGTGAAGCGTTTCACTTATTTTGGCCGATATGCTTTATTACAACATGGAAGTATTAGTCTATTTAGATTAATTCAAAAAAAATCGTCAGCTAGTCTTCGTCACTATCTCCATTAATTACGGCAGTAACATTTTCGTCTTTAATTAAACGACACAATATCTCAGCAGGTCTTATAATCCTGGCCAAATATCGAGCGTGGGAAAGGTAATAAATAATCGCTGCAATATGCGAACAACATCCGACCGTACGCCTTCCAAGGATACAGTCACAACAATATCGACTAATGCCATCGATTTCATTTAACTCCGGTTGATATTCAATATAACAATTGTAGCTTTTCTCAGAGATATGCCGAGATTTGACTTGTAGTCTTATAATGTTGGCTTGGATTTTGTCATACTGCAGTTTTATGGTACCATCTTTGTTCATTAATTCAGCCAAATATGATACGGCTTGAGTCAGTTGATATGCGCCCGTAAAAAAAATTTGCAGTTGCTTTTCGCTTAACTCTGGAAAAGTCATAAGATTTTCTGTAGTTATTGTTGTAAATGGAAGTTTTCGCTGATCCCAACGATTTGACTCCGCCTCCAAAGTCAAAGTATTATCAAGCAGTTTTTGAGCATTCATTGAGTCCACAATTTTTTTGGCAAGTTCTACATCAGAATCGAATCTTGTACCATATTCATTGTGCAGAAAACAAGCAATGCGACAAAGCGTATTAGTTTTGGTAGAGAATTTGCTGCCCAGCTTACGATCTAAAAGCTTAAAGCTTTGTTTGATCTCACCGTGCACAGCTTCGACTACGCAACGAATTTTGTTAACAAAACAGGATTCATTTGAGTCTTTGGTAATAAGTTTTTTGCTATGTTCTTTTAGTGCAGGCATTAACACTACGAATCCTAGTTGCTCCAGTTGTTGCTTTACATCCAATAAGCTGCGGTCTACTACGATAATGTCACCTTTCTTCAGCAGCTTTATTAGACCATTTGGATTACGCAGCACGATTCTCATAATATCAGCATCGCTCAGATCCGCCATAAATGGCCCAAGTGTATCTATAACAAAGCCATTTGTTGTGCATATGGTAAATGGTTTGCACAAAGGTCCTTGCTTTTGTCCAAAATATGATTTCTGCTGGTACTCCTTATTAGCTTTTGTTTGATGTCGTATATAGCTGCCATCGCAAATAATTACCAACTGGTCATCTTTAAGCCGATACAATATTCTGGCTGTATGAGATGTTTCGGCTAGTAATGTTTCCCTGGTAACTGCATCAATACCGAAGCGCAGAGGCAAAACGTCTCTCTCAAAAGAGCTTATCACTTCGTTGGAGTAGTCCGATACCAATTGTTCCTCGTTCAAGCCAAAAAATGACGATATTAGGGCATTGGAATTTCCTGCTCTCAATTTAAATAGAAAAATTGCCAGAGCTTGAGTCACTTGGCGTTTCGTTGAACTCCGCATAGATGTTAACATTTTGCTCAGCTTTCCAAGTTTGTCCCATGTAAGGCCTGTAAAAACCTTCAGTTGTTTTTCCGGTAACGATTTAGCTCCAATATTATCAAATATAGATGAATTGTTAATAGCAAGCAGCCTTAGCAGCTTTGTCAAGTCCTGTACTTTAAAAGAACTATATATGGAGCTAATGCGAAATTTAGCCAAATCATCCTCATAGAAACGCTCTTTGATAATATGATCTTTACAGCAGCGATTGCCTTCCGGTATGCAGAGCTGTCTTTTAGCAAATACTTGTTTGCAAGCTTCAAATGGTACTGCTGTGAGGTTTTCCGGAGATCCACAAAAGAAGCAACTTTTCTGTGTGGCAGCCAAGCTAGGAAATCCTATTTCCAATATTTCGTTGTGCAACTCCATTCTAAGAAGTAAATCGAAAAAGATTGATGTGCAAAATTGTTTAGTAAAAATGCAAGAGTACTGTTTCAATCGACGTTTCGTATCGAACTGAGCAGAGACCGGCATCGCGACATCTTATATACTGGTGCTCTGAAACTGTTTCGTAGAGGGCTTTACCTGTCTCCTGTATGAACAAAAATATTAATAAAGACTTCTTTCTCTACCTGCAAAGGGTACAACACAGCTGTTTTTCCTAACGGCTCTACCTAGAAAGGGTTGACCCTACAATTTCACGAGATGAGCAGGTAGGATTTTATATTTTGCGGTTTTCGCTCAAAATTGTAACGCCTTCGGGCATTTAAATATTTTATAAAGATTTTTTAAGGGTTTTTAAAATAATTCTTTGGCGAGATATTGCACCATGGAAAGACTAACGCCTGGTTTAAAAATTATTGAATTTATTACCAAAACTCGTGCTCAGTAAAAAATGTGTTTAGAGATCTTGATTTAAAACCATACACAGCTGGTGCATGAACTGAAGCCGACCTGCCACGACGTTGCGTGCTCGGTGAATGGGGTTTTGAAAATGCTCGATAAAGATTCGCATTTTTATCGAAGAATTGTCTTCAGCGATGAAGCGCATTTCTGGTTGAATGGCTACGTCAATAAGCAAAATTGCCGTATTTGGAGTGAAGAGCAATCAAAAGCATTGCAAGAGCTGCCAATGCATCCACAAAAATGTACTGTTTGGTGTGTTTTATGGGGCGGTGGCATCATTGGCCCGTACTTTTTCAAAGGCGATGATGGCAACAATGTTACGGTCAATGCTATTTAAACTTTGGAAGAATGGAAGAGCTACAACTGGTCGACATATGATTTCAACAAGATGGCGCGACATGCCATACAACAGGTGAAGCAATGGGCATATTGCAAGATGAATTTGGAAAGCAATTCTTCATACGTTTTGAGCCTAAGAGGTGGCCGCCTAGATCGTGCGATTTGACAGCGCTCGATTGTTTTTTGTGGGGTATACAGACAAGCCAGCAATTATTGCCACCTTGGAAGACAACACATAACTGCTCTTATTTGTGATATACCAGCCGATAGTATGCCAAAATTGGAACTTCCGGATGAACCACTTGAAGCGTAGTCGTGGTCAACATTTATAAGAAGTAATCTTTAAGAAGTAAATGGCAAAGATTGATTTACAACCTTAAATAAAAATTTCATACATTTTTGCACATTTTCGTTGTTTTTTATTAAATTAAAAGATGGCGTACGTTAAGGTCGGGCGCAGACGACTTTGGGATACCCTGTACCACCACATTGCAATTAAGTCCGACACATTGCGTAAAACCTTCAAAAGATATTTTATTCGGCAAATTTGGTTACGATAATTTTATAAAAAAAAAATAAATCAGTCGAATTTTGCACCAAACAATTTTTTTGACCGATCGGTCCTATGGGGACTATATGATATAGTCAACCGATTTTGATCAAATTTAGTACACTGATTGGGAACTATAAAAAACTTCCGACTGCCAAATTTGGTTACAATATCTTCTCAAACAAATGAAACACAACGAATTTTGTACAAAAAACATTTTTTCGACCGATCGATCCTATGGGAGCTATATGATGTAGTCAACTGATTTTGACCAAATTTGCTACAGTGCTTGGAAACTCTAAAAAACTTCTTAACGGCAAATTTGGTTACAATATCTTCACAAACAAACGAAATACAACGAATTTTGTACAAAAAACATTTTTTCGACCGAACGATCCTATGGGAGCTATATGATGTAGTCAACCGATTTTGATAAAATTTGGTACAGGGCTGGGGGTCTCTAAAAAACTTCCGATTGCCAAATTTGGTTATGATATCTTCAAAAACAAACGAATTATCCATCTAAAACTTTTGCTTTTTTTCGAGGTCCTCTGAAACACCCCTATGGGAGCTATATTATGTAATCCTGATATCAAAAAATAAAATAAACTTGTCTCCTTTGGATTAATAAGGGATCTAATCTGAAAGTTTGGTTGCTCTAGCTCCTACCATCTCTGAGATCTAGGCGTTCGTACGGACGGACGGACGGACGGACAGACGGATATGGGTATATCGACTTCTCGACTCACACTGATCATGCTTTAGGTAACTTTGGGGGGTCTCGGACGTCTCCTTCTGTACGTAACATACATTTTCGGCTTGCACAAACACAATATACCCATACGGGTATAAAAACCAAACGCTTAAAAATCACCTTCTATATAAGTTTTATCCTTAGCAACAGCACCCAACAAATTTTCAATAATTAAAGTATGTACATCATATTTACTTTACTTAAAGTATATATATTCTATATTAAAATTACAAAAATTATAATTTAAGGCTTTCAATTCTCTTTCCAGCACAATTAATATCTTGTTCATGAGCGCGATTAAGTGTAACCAATAGATATACGAAGCTTAAATAAAATAAAATCTGGCCCTATCCTTAAGGGTTTTACTACAATAATCCACAACTATTATCAAAAACAAAATTAACATTTGTACATTTTTTAAATGAGCATAAAAAAAAATCAAATAAGTTGATAAATTTTCACAAAAATATGTACTTCTTCGAAGTTGAGCTACCAGGCGAACAGAATTGCTAGCAAGTTATGGTTGCAAATTTTTTTGTTGAAACTGGTAACTAAAAGTATGCTACACTTTTTGCAGCTTTCCAAAATTGGAAAAAATGTAAATTACCGGTTGATCAAAAAGTGAAGCATACTTTTAGTTACCGATTTAAATCTTCATTCTTCTGTTTCTGTTCGCCTGGTATCTCAGCTGCTTGGTGTTTCAGTTTTGTACCATTTTTGTCGTCAAAGTGAATGCAGAAATTTTTTCTTCCAAACTGCGCCATGTTAATTTTTTGTATTCTGTCAAATTAGTAAGTAAAAAGTAATTTATTGAATCCTAGTAGCTATAGCTTGAAATACGAAAACAAATAAATAAAAAAACATATTTTTTAACCATTTTTATATAATTCATTTTTTATTCACAATATTTTTACAAGCCTCTTTTATTAAAATTAAAAATAAAATTATGACTACATTAAATATAAAAGACATAAAAAAGCAAATTTTAAGAAAAATTAAGAAATGCTAGTTACCTAAAAAAAAAATTTGAACTCTTTCATAAAATAAGCTTTTTAATTAAAGCCAAATCAATGCAAAGGTTACACTCTTATTATAGAGGTTATGCTATAAATAGGGTTATTTTTTTCAATGTTTTTTTCAACCATCCAAGTGTTGTGTATCTTTATTGTGCTACCGCCTGAAGATTTATTTGGAAGTTTTGCGTTCTTAATAGTTTCTCTCATACGTAAGTATTATAGTAATAATAGCATTTAAGCAAAGCTATAATAGTTGAATCTAATAAAGCCATGAGAGTCCTACATGCACCAGAATCTTAAACCAAGCTATAATTTTTAAGGACACCATTGTGCCTTATAAAAATATCGTCTTTTTGTTCCCTGCAACATAATCTAGAAAATCTTAAATGAAAACGAGTCGTCTTCTAAAACTTTTAAAGAAAAATGAGCAGGGTGAAAAAAAAAATGGGTCCATCAACTTCCTTATTAAATTTTTCCGATATGAGAAGTTGAAGCTTTACTGCATGCTGCGTCTTTTAATCGATTCAGTTTTTCACATGCATTTAGGTTTTTGATACTCCATTTTCTATTCCCTTTTTTCCTTAAACAGAATTTTGTGGTATAATCCCAAAATTTTTAAATAAAAAAAAATTTCCCACCATTTGGGCTTTTTTTTCATATGAAGTTTTGACATTTCGTGCGAAATTTTGGCAAGCTGCGTATGGGCCTTTATATACAACTTTTGATGGGTGTTTCAACTTTCAAGTGATATAGAAATCCGCAAAAAACTTAGTCATAGTCAAAAATAACTCTTTTCTTGGAACACTATTTAGAACTAAGTGCCAAAATGCAGATCGCTTTTAAATCGGGGATTTTTACTTAAGGCTCATACGCAGCATGCAAAAATTCCACACGAAATGTCAAAACTTCATATAAAAAAAATTCCCTTTTTTGGGATATTTTTTTTTTGGGCCTTTATGTGATAAAAATACTTACCGATATTAACCACGTTAATTTTATGTAGCATTAATTCGATTATGTATTGAATTATCGATAGGTGAATATTTAGTTAGTCTTTCCTTCGATATATGAAAAAAAAACATTCGAATATTTTCTTCTTTAAAGGAGGTAAAAATTTAAACTTAAAAAGAAAAAATTAAATTTATTTATATTTTTTAATATTTCGATTATTTATTGAATTATCGATAGGTCAACATTTAGGTAGACTTTGCTTTGATATACCTCGTAAGAAATAAACTAATTTGAATAATTTTTTTTTATGAAGGTATAAATTTAAATTTAAAAAGAAAAAATAAGTATGTATTTTTAAATTTATTTAATTTTATCCAAATTTTTTTTTAACTATTTTTTGTTAATAAGACCTCCAAAAGTCATCTTGTCAATGTGGCAAAAAAATCAATTTAAATATTTTTTTAATAAAGGCAAAAATTTAAACTAAAAAAAATTTGCTAAATTTGTTAGTAATTTTTTGTTTTTTTTTTAAGAAAAATATTTTTTTTTTAAATTTTTTCTTAAATTTGTTCAAACATAAGAATAATCACATGAATGATCAAAGGTCGTCTTCGCAATGAGGGATATAAGAAAATTAAAATTTTTTTTTTTCAATAAAAGCAAAAAATAAATTTTAAAAAAATCATTTAAAAAAAAAAAATTATTATAATTATTTTTTTATGTGGTTTTTTGCAAATTCAATTTCTCCTGTGGATGAACTCTTTTTACTTTTAGCTTATTCCTCCTTTGATTTTTGAAACAGTTGGAATGAACATTGAGGAAATTATAGGGTATATTCTGGCCCACTTGCTTTACCATATGAAAGTTCCCAACGAATATTCAACACATTAAATCTCTACTAATCTAATTGCAATCTTTATTTAAAAACTTAGTGAACTACATTTAAGTGTTATAACAATGTCTACTAAAACTTTTGGTTTTTTTATTTGGGTAGGAAACAATTTAACTACACTGCTAATTTTGGTTAAATATTTTGTTATGGAGTCGCTTGTTTAAGACCAAGACTGGAATCACTCCAGGGCTTAATTAATAAACTTCATCCGCTCAGCTTTACACGAATTTAGCAAATTGCCAACAAAGTTCTTGTATACCACAAGTCGAGACAATAATTATCACAGCCTCATTAAAAATCCCATACACGTAGAAAAGTTGACAAGATGACAAACAATGACAAAGTACCAGATTGCCAGAACCTTTGTGCTCTCTACTCTATTATTATGTTGCTGTCCAGTTCACTTAATGTCACAGAGCAAAGCGACCCCACGCAATGTCCAATGCTTGGGATTGAAGTCGGTTTCAAAATCAATGGAGCCCACATACTTCAAATCTGTGCGCTGAGGCTTTCGATATATTGGACATTCATATAATTTTGGATCCTTGCCAGCTGTGGTGTTAATGGCAAAAATATAAATGACCGGCATTTGTTCGTACAGCACCTTCATTTTGGATTCAATCAATTTTCCGCTGCGTCGTTCCAGGGAGGCACCTGCAAAAAGTTAATCAAGTAGTTAGCTAGGATTACGCTTAAGTAAGGCAAACAACAAGTTGTAGCGCACATATGAGTTCGTTTAGACCAGCCAATCTTAATTATCTAGCCAACTTAATTTTTGGTTTAATAAAAGGTCAAACTGCCGTAACTCATTGTTTGTCTCTGGCAATCTTAAAGCCATTGGGGGCAAATAAATATGTGACTTCATACAATCGCATTCTTAAACACATGTTTATTATTTAGTGGCTCCAGGCAAAATTATCATTAAATAGACGCAACCGCAAACCACAATAAAATCCTGCGACAACACCCAGAAATATATGAGCATAAATCCTTAGAAATTTTACTTTGACAAAAATGAAAAAAAAAAAAAAATACAAAGTATGGATATGGCTTTTAGAGCTTTACGTTTAACAACAGTAAATCCTAGTCCAACACAGAGTCTCTAATACATGTACGCACACACACAGCTAAACACGAGGGCAGTCTAAGAAGTAAACGACTTAAAAAAAAGGGAGCATTTTATAAGTCTGGTCTTATTTTTTTTTAACCACTTATACACATTCGTTTCATAGATGTCCGTGTTATTAATCTCTTTCCAGCAAATCATTTTTTCAAGTTTGAAACCAGAACCCTCTACAAGGATTTTTTTTTTTCATATTATGCCTTTTTTTTACCTGCTGGTTGTAATATAAAGAGAGACTGAGTTATACACAATATACTAAAAAAATACGGAAAACGAATCCGAAAAATTTATTCATGTTACGAATGTTTTGTAGCAAGAGAAATCAAAACAAATCGCCAAAATAGGTTTAAAAAAGTACTCATTTTATACTGAAATAATTTTTTAAATATTCAATATTCGGATTCAAACCACATACAAAAATAGTTTTGGTAAAAAGAAGATTATGAAAATTCTATTTCGAGATTTCAGACTTTCAGATTTTTTATTTAAAAAGCAGTCCTTCCACTTTAGAAATGAAAACAACTTGTTCATAATATGAGCTACAAAAAGATTAAGATTTTAGTCGCGATTTCAGATTTTTCTTGCTTTTTTTTAAGTTTGATCATCAATAAAGCTAAATAAAAGGTGCACTAGTTCTAAAAAAATATTTGCTAGATGGATTAATGTCTCATCCTCAGGAGGCACCCATCTGGCACACTAATTCCTCATATCAAAATATTTTTGCGATATCTAAAATTCTCGTGGTTGACCATGACCAGTCCATCGAAACCAGCTGATGAAAAATGGTAACCAAATAGTCAGCCTGCCCTCGCTTGTTACTGCGCGTGTGTATTAAGCGCCAAGCTGCAAATTGTGTTGGCAGCTGGTTATTTGTAAGGTAGCCAACTAAGCGTATGCGTAATGCGGTTTTTACTACCATTCACTAAACACGTTACTCTTTGGCAGCAAAAACGTTTAATGGCTTCATTGGGCATTAGAGCAAATGCTTAATCACAAGTACAAAATTTAAAAGGTGATTTTTTGAATGCTTCGAGCATTGAATGCTTTTTTTGAAAAATACATCATGCAAAATTCTTAGTCCGACTATCTCTTTTTTGCGAAATTCGAAAAAAAAATTTGGGAAAATTAGCACAGGCAGTGGTTATGACGGTGACAGTTCGGTAATAATAGAAATTAAAATTATTATTAAATTGAAGTTAGATTAGATTCAGTTTACACTTATTTGTATATAAGGAAAGCAAAAGAATACAAAAATATTCTAGATTTGATGTTTTTAATAATTATATCGATTTTATAACATTCTTAACATTATATAAACATATTTAACATTATTGTTGCTTACAGCCCGAAATGTTAGCAGAAGCAAAATAAATGAATTGAAAAATTATAGATATTGTCTTTCATACTGTTGATGAAATTTATTATACAACACTTTTTGAAATAAGTGAAGATCTCATGCTATATGATAAGATTTTCTACAAAAACAATGTTTTCACATTTTTCCAAGAGCACTAGCTTTGAAAATTATACTTCAACTTCTCTAAACAGTAAAATATAAAAAAAAACCAAACAGCAAAAATATCACCCTATATAAAGTACGCACCCATAGTCATCTGCTGCATTTGTATGCGTCAAATAGTTTAGACTGTTCAATTTATGGAAAATTTTGTATGGTTAGGTCAGGGTTGAGCAACGTATTGATTGGATTTCACTTAAATATTCAATTTTCGCTCAATTTGGCTGATTAAGTCACGTTCATAGAGTTTGCTTTTATGCACATATGAAAATAAGCCATGAGTGAGTGAACTTGTATAGAAAGAAGTTCACGGAGAGCGAATACAACTCTGCTTTAGGAAATTGCATTTTCTTAATTCTGTTTTTCACTTATTAACTTAAAAACAAAACTATTTATTTAAAATACTTCGAAAACAATTTGCGAAGTTTTTTTCATTCATTATACTCTATATATATAAAAATTAAATGATGTTCGTGTGTCCTTCATAAACTCAAAAACTATCTACTATATTCAAACCATATTTTTCTGTGGGTTCCCTATGATGTGTGGAAGGTTCTAAGCATAGTTTTTAGCATTTGAAAGGTTTTGTACGTCTATATATAAATATGTCAACAATTCATTGTGGTACCGATTGTGTTCGTATGCGTGAACGTATCGAGGTGAAACTTACACTATGCGATAGCCACACTTCATACGGTGTGCACAATGTAAGTTTCATGCAGGTGAAAACTCATACGAAACAGTAAAATGTATCATGAAAGAGGGAATAGCAACGGCAGCAATAGCATCCCTTGAACAACAATTCACTAGACGTTATTTCAATTTAGTTGTTCACATTTGTTTCAATATTTAATGGCGGACTCCCTATTATTATTATAATTATATTATAAATATAAGCTACTGTTCGTTTTCTACTTAACTTTTATTATCAAAATATAGACTTGTTTATTATTATCTCATAAAAGTAGAAAACATGACCTGCCAAGCCCGGCTGATCGGATTTTTTTTTTGTAGTGGCTAGGTATGTGGTCCATAGCCATCTTTGTTGGGCTCATCCTAAGCATTTAGAGCATTCGTTCTTCATGAAGTTGTCAACGTGAAGTTCTGGTCATAGTTTTTGCATTCAGCTGATCTGATCAAATTCGATATAGTGCACTGTGGGCCCAGATTTTCATATTTTGGCCAAAACTCTGTCATTTCCATAATAATTTTTTTAGAGTGATGAAATTTTACACACGTGTTCCTTAAGGATTGAACTATTTTTCTGGGAAGTTTAAGGCTCCTCAGATTTGTTTGAGATATAGATAATCCAGACCAAAAAAACTATTTTTTTAACTTAATTTAAAAAAAAAACGGTTAATTAGAATTGGACCATATTTCACACAGAGATAGATATGAGCTTCTCATACATAAAAAAAAAGCCTATACCCAAAATATTGAATAGTTTTGGAGTTAAGAGACACAAAAAAATAGTACAATTTCCTGGGGGTCAATTTTTAAAATTCAACTTTTAGATACAAAATTCAATTTCCGAAAATCGGAAGGAATTACATTTTGTTGTAAAACATTTGCATAAATTTAGAACATTTTTTTGCGATCAAATATAGAGTGGTAGTCGGAGGTACCCTTAAAGCAAAGTAGCCAAATGATAAAATAACCAACAAAATCTTTATAACTACTCGAATACATTTAAAACTTAAAAGTTTTTTAGCACAGTTTTATTATTTCTTTGAAGTAATATTTATAAATAATAAAGTGAATGAAGATTTCGTAGCTACATGTATCATAGTAAATGAATTTTTTTTTTCTGTAAATTATCGCGAAAATTAAAAAAATACAAAATGTCAACTTTGTTGGCTAATTACTTAAAAACCACTTATTATAATTTAATAATTTTTCTGCACATGATACCTTAATATGTGTAAAATAATATGAAATTGTAATTTTTTCAAAATTTTGACTTTTATCTGGAGGGCTTTTGGCCAAGATCTGGCCACGCGGGCCCATTGTGCAATGGCAGCTTTTTGCAAAGTAAAAACATTAGCTTATCTTCTACAATGTATTGTACGTGTTTGTAAAAGCCATTAATACTGAGCTTCTTAATGTAGGCATGTTCGTTAAGTCCCACGTTATTTTGGTTTGATTTTAAATACCATATAGAAGGCGTATTAAGTCATAAAACAGTTTATTTGATATTAGGAACTTATATGTGAGTAACCACAACACAGAGTGGGCAAAAACCACACTTCACATTTATAATACTTATCACGCCCTCGACTCAAGAGAATTCAAGCAAAAAAAAACCATACCCTGAACCAATTAGCGTGGGAAGCACAAGCCGCCAAACATTAGGCAAAGTTTTTGGGAACTTATCATAAAACCACAAAGGAAATATGCGATTGTGCGTTAAGTAAATAGGGATACAAAATGTTCAACTAAAAATAAAGGTGAAATCAAAGATGTACATTAAATAAAACAGGACAAGAGTGAGCTTCAAACATTGGCACACACTTTGACCAACAGTTCAAGTGCAAAGCGGTCAAATAGACACACAAGTGCACACACAAGGTGGAGTCCCCCATGTGGGGGCCCAGTTGTTTGGCACTTACCTTCCAGAAACAGACCGCTCACGTATACACCCTCTGTGGGATACTCTGTTATATCCTCCTTGTTGTAGCGCGTTATTTGATTCTGCAGCACGACCGAGTCGAGTGCCCAGCCTTTGTGCGCTCGTGTTACCTCCTGACAATTCCAGCGTTTACATGGCGTATACATTATTTTTGTATTTTTTACATTGCGCAATGCAAACGTTGGCATTGGGTTCAATTCCATTCGATGGGTTCAAGCGTTGCGTTCGTTTTATATAGAAAGTTGAAAAAAAAAGAAATATGCTGCATATAGTAAGATTGAATATACAAAAAATAAGTACATACATATATCAATACATATCAATAGTAAACTGTTTGCGAAAAAATATATTTTTTTTCACACATTACGGCGACAATGATCTATATGGGTGATTATTTTACAAGCTCAATACCATTTATGACTTCAAAATTTTGATTGTTTTGTATTACGTTAAGTTGGTTCAACATTTTTTTATGATTTGAAGATTTTTAAAAGGAAATTATATCTGCTTGTATTTAAAAAACAATATCATCGTTTCTGCTAATACCATCTAATTAATTTTGTATCTGTGAACAATAAATACAAATAATTGTACTAGAAATAAAATATATATACATATATATATTTCCTAAAGTTGCAAGGTAGAACATAGGGCCACAAAATAAAATATATCCATTCTACCTATTTAATAATTGAATAAAAATGTGACAAAATCGTTAAAAAAATTATTAAAATAAATAAATATTAAAAATATATGTTAAAATGCTTCAAAATTAATATAATTGAATAAAAATGAGTAATATTATTAAAAATATAAAAAAATTAATATTATTAAATAAAAATTTATAAATATGAGTCAAAAGGAATACAAATTAATAATATTACTGAAAAAAAAAAAAATTTAAAAAAAAAAACTTAAAAACAAAAATATAAAACATTAATATTATTAAATAAAAATTTATAAATAGGAGTCAAAAGCAATATAAATTAATATTACTGAAAAAAATTAATAAAAATGAAGAGAAAAAATTTAAAAACAAAAATATAAAAATTAAAAGAAATTAAAAAATTAACAAAAAAATTATTAAATAAAAATAAATGATAAAAAGGTAATATAATAGAATACAAATAAATAAATAATGAATTATATTAAAATTAGTCAATAATAAAATAATTGAATATTTTGCTTCACAGAAATTTGACCAAAAATGTACATATGTTATACATATTTATTAATTTTTTGCTCGAAACTGTTCGCTTTGTAAAAGTATGACCCATATATGTAAGTATCATACTACCAGAACAGCCACAGGATGAACCACAGCAGAACCGCAGCAGAGCCGCAACAGCTCCCAACAGTGGCATAATTAAAATGCTTAAAGGTTTTTCTCGGTTTATCTGTCAGTCAAGGACTGTGTAAAAGCAGACACAGAGCTGTATTCGTAAAGCCATTGCAATTAAAAACATATTTAAATGAAATTTACGTTAACTTTTCCTTGCGGCATGACATTTTCGTTATATGTATGACATTTATTTTTAAAACTTGCATGTTATCACTGATGGACTATGCATATTAGCATTAGCAAAAAAAAATGTAAAGGGTTTCTCAGCTGAATACTAAACTAAAAGCTACTCATAAAAACTACATAGTCTTGCCAGTTCATGAAGCGGCTGCTTGGCAATGAACTTGTAAAAATTTCTTTAAACCTACGCGGCAACAGCTTATCGACACAAACAAAAAATTATATACAATGATTTTGTTGTTTTAATGTTCCTGCAGTTCGGTCTTTCAGGCCTGAAAAATTCAGACCTGAATTCAGGCATGAAAAGGAAGCGAATGCTCATGGCTTTGTAAGAGAAACAAGGACAAATATACAATTTATCTTTCTATCTCTTTCTTTTGACAGACAATTGACAATTAAAGCAAAAAAGAATAAGCAAAAAGAAATAAGAAAAGTCAATTGTATTTTGTTACTTGACTTTACATTAGTATTGGTGTTGCGTTTGTGTGCGTAGCTATTTCTGACGTTTTCTTTATTACACAAAGAAAATTGGCTGTGAAAATTGTAATTTGTAGGTAAGTATTTATTATTTAAAGCATTATTTTTCCTTACAAAATAATTTTAAAGGTATTGCCAATGTGAAGCAAATACAACTGCGTAAGTTTGGGCTAACTGAAGAAATATAACTTTGAAAAATGTTGATGAATTTGGAAGGAAGGCAAAAAATAAATTGATGTCTTTTTCATGGACGCCAACAGTGGCGGCGTGCAAAAAAGGTTGCCTTGAAAGAATTTCAGCAATTTTGTACTTCTTGACTTGGTAGTTCAAAAAATACAGGTATTGTAATATATTTGATTTTAGCATCAATACCAGTTACAGCAGACTCTCGCCAAGTGGAATCACAGCTGCGTAATGCAATGAAGTTCCACAAAAATTTAAATTTCAGGGCTGCACCCAAGCCACTGTAATTTAAAATATTACATTAAAATTTATAATAAAATTTTGTTAAAAAAGGTATGAAGAACATTTGTTCCAGTGTATTAATTACTCACCTATGATTTCAGACCTGACTTTTAAACACGAATCATGCCCGAATCCTTAAAAATGTCACCTGTGATTTCAAGCATGACATTTCAAAGTCAATTAGCACTGAATTCATAGCTGATTATTATGGCTAAAGATCAGGCCTGAACGCCAGGACATGCATGTGTTAAATTCAGTGACAAATGAATGCATAGATTCATGGCTGGTTCTGAAAATTCAGGCATGATTTCATGACTAATTCAGGCCTGAACCGAACTGAAGGGGTATTAAATACTCAGTACTTAGTTGATAAAAATTTAGGTATGCGATAAAAAAGATAGCTTGCGAACAAAAATCATAGATTTTTAAAAAGCCTAATTATTTAATTTTTTGCTGAGATACTAGATTATAGGCGGCCTGATAGCCTAGCGGCAGTGCACTAGACTATCATCCCAGAGGTTGTTGGTTCGAATCCCACGTAAAGCCATGGTCCTGCACTTTCCATTTTTCCTATTCCCCAAATTTTTCCTGTCTATTCTATATCCTTATCACTTTCTCCCATTATCGGTATCACAATGGGCTTATTCTCGGCCTAAGTGAGTTGGGACGCCAAGTTCCAACTGCCGCCCTAACCTGCCTACCTACTTGATATGCAGCCAAAATGATGAGCCGAAAAACTAAGAAACTGAAATTCAATAAAATTTTAATATGTATTATTTTCGTATAAAGTTAATAGATTACTCTATTTGTCGATTTACCCAAAAAAACGGTAACACATGAGTATCGCAAAGAAGCTTCAACTGACTGGTGTTGCTAAAACCGTCACCGTGACGTCAGACTGGTCTTACGCATACGTCATGGTATGTA
Source organism: Chymomyza costata (assembly GCA_018150985.1). Taxonomy (NCBI): domain Eukaryota; kingdom Metazoa; phylum Arthropoda; class Insecta; order Diptera; family Drosophilidae; genus Chymomyza; species Chymomyza costata. The sequence continues at coordinate 4,255,935 of JAECWU010000030.1, forward strand.
ATTGTTATCCAGGTAACGACACATGGTGAACAGCAATGTCTATTTGTGATGTTTGAAATTTTTCTTAGCAGCAAAAATTTAAGACACCTAATTCTGGTACTGCTACGGAGTATATGTAGACGTCAATCAAGCATTTGACAGAGTTTGGATAGTGGGTCTTCTGTCTAAAATTAAAAAAATACTTCTGCTCCATTTTTTATCTATTAAAAACCTACCTAGAAGACCGAAAATTTTATGTTAAATAAAATAATCGATATCTACGGAAAGGAAAATGAGAGCTGGAGTACCACAGGGAAGCGTCCTGGCCCCTCTTTTATATAATTTATTCACGGCGGATATCCCGACACCTAGAGAGCTCACAGAAACCATTAAGAACGGAAAACTAATGATAGCTACATACGCAGACGACTTGGGCTATTTTTCACTCTGCCTCCTGTGAGTACGAAGCAGCAGATGGAATTCAAGAGTACCTATACCTACTTGAGAGATGGGCTCACAGGTGGAACATCGCCATGAATCCAACTAAGTGCCAGGCAGTGCTATATACTCTAAGGAAAAAACTATCACCTGCTGTATGGTTAGACGGTCAACCACTAAAAATAACTAAACAAGCTAAATACCTAGGTGTTACACTCGATAGCAGACTGACTTTCAGACAACATATAGAAAGCACAGCCAAAAACTGCCGACTAAAGATGTCTAAAATGAACTGGCTCATGAACCATCGCAGCCGTCTTCCACTCCGATGCAAAAGAGCCTTATATAAAATGGTAGTGGTTCCAACCTGGAGATACGCCATTCAGATCTGGGGTATGGCGGCTCGCTCGAGTCGCTCACGTATTCAGACACTCCAGAACTGGGCCTTACGCCTTATTACTGGGTGTGAATGGTATGTTAGGAATTCGACCTTGCACTACGACCTCAGACTGGAGACCGTCGACCTCCAGATAAACAAGCACACAAGCCGCTACAACGAAAGGCTGAAAAGACACCGTAATAGGCTGGCAAAAGGGCTCCCAAATGAAAATCCCATAAAAAAGGCTGAAAACACGAAGTTTTAAAAATCTGCTCCAACAAGCGCCGAACTGAAAGAAAACCAAAAGAAGACCGACAGAAAAGCGGACCAAATGATCGCCTCCTGATTGACAAGACTCATTGACTCCTACCTCTAAGACATCTCTAGCAAAACTAGCTGGATTGGCGACCATAAATAACCTGCAATTAATGTGTTTTTGATAATTTTTCAAAATAAAAAAAAAAAAATAAAATAAATAAAAAATTAAAAATAAAAAAAAAATAAAAAAAATAAAGTCGGGGAGTAAAAACTGTTAAGTGGTGAGTTGGTGTCATCAAAATTGAAGAGTTTCATTATTTTATTCCTTCAACTTCATCATCTCTTCTTCTTCTACCATAAATTTTGATGAATTGTTATCGCAGATATCTCTTTCGACCACTGTACCTTTAGTGCAAGATAAAAAAATCTCAAAAATGTTTCCTCTGACCAAACAATATTTGTCTATTGCTTTTGGGGTCGCAGAAGCGACCATTATGATTTGGCATTATTTTACTCCTTGATTTTTATCATCTTTTTTCTTCTACTACCGAATTTGATGAATTTTTGTAAAGTCGGAGATATCTCTTTCGACCACTGTACCTTCGATGAGTGTAGGGTGCTAAAATCACATTAAGGCTTCCTATGACCAGACAATGTTTATCTATTTTTTTTTGAGGGCGCAAAACCCGAATTCCGATTAAGCCCATTAAGATTTTGCATAAGTATTGGTCAGAGTTACATGATAGCATTTACTTTGAACAACAAATATTTTATATCTATAGTAACCTTTTCGAACATTTTTCAAAATTAAAATTTGTAGTTTTTATAGAATAGAATTTAGCACCACGGTATTCTCTACCTGGCGTAAGAGGTCCCTAAAAGAGAACTAGTCAGATGCAGGCATACTTACCATCACAGATCTTTCAAGGATCAGTGTATGCGATTGGTTACCGGGTCTGGAGACAACCGCCGGTGTAAAAGGAAAGTCCATAACTAACGAATATCCATACACCAGTGCCAAAAACCTCACCTTTTTCAAATGCAAAAACATCATCAACGAATGGATATGACCTGATCCAGGATCGGAATGCCTGCAGACGAATGCTGAGATCGCAAACCCACACCTGAGGAAAATAAGCGAGTCCGAAAAGAGGTAAACAAGGGTTTGGGAGAAGAAGAACAAATATGCCAAATTTTAAGACTCTAGCTGCATTTTCCGAGCAAGCGCCAGTAAATTGGACTTCATCCGATTGGGCTTTGGAAGCACTAGGAGTGGGCTTGAGCAGACTGGGTTGTTTTACGTCATGCCGTAAGACGGTAACGGGCTGTTATGACCAGTTAATAGATACAGAAGTTAAAGAAGATACCAACATTTACTAATGCAGCTCTTATACCCTATGAAATAGATATATAGCGAAATAGATAGATAGACAGACAGACGTATGCAATGGAATAATTTTTGTGAAATATTTCTTATTTGTGCCCCCGCACAAGTTTCGCAAACCCTTTTAACTTGGATTCTCCATATGTTTTCAATCGATTTTTTCAACCGGAAACTTATTCGTCTTGCCAAAGTTTCAATAATTAACTCCAAAAGGGTTGTTTTGTATTGTAACTGCCATGAACTTAGCCAAAATTAGAATCGGAACTAGGGACAAGCATAAAAATACTCCAATTTGATTGATATTAACAGCTGGAGTTGAAATCGTTTTGCTAGGCGATAGCAAACCAAGAAGAAAATAGCTGATTCAACTAAAACACTTTATCAACACTGCATTTAAAGATGTCCATTAAAGTGCAGGCTTAAGAACATGTAAGACTTATTTTTATAAATTAATTCTTTTAAGCGAATAGCTTTCGCAATAATTTTGAAACGATTTACCTTTAACATTGTCATACGAATGACTAAAAAGCTTTACGCACAAGCCATAGTCAAAATAAAAGAAATAGAGAATTATCATCTTAGAAAACTAAAGCACAGGGCCACAAAAAAACAAAAAACAGTAATATGAACTTTGCATGTGACAACCCTATCCATATGGATTTTGAGTTGCCGAATCCGAAACCAATGTCCAAAAAAGATAACTTCCCAAAAACCCCATAAATTTTTTTCAATTTTGTTGCTTCTGGGATCGTTGAGTTTGAATTCGAGGTTTAACAACCCATAGCACGCCAGTGTTCTGAGAGAACCTCCAAATTACCTCGCTTAATGGTGTGTTTTCAGTTAATATTAGAGCTTTGACGTTCTGGTATTTTTTGGGCCCAAAAACCTATGAAAAAAATTGTAATTTTGTTTGTATGGCTAACATTTTAAAACCCCACAATTTATATTTTTTCCAGATCCAGTTGTTCGATGTTGTTTTTGTAAGCTTTCGGAGTCTAATCTAAAGTGGAAAAGCCCCAGGTTTCTGAGATCACCTCCAAAGAACATAGAATCCTCGGTTGCTGGGTTTTTCTTAACTTTGACGCTGGATCTGAATTAGAAGTTAAAAAAAACACTAAGACATCAGGTTTCTGAGATAAATTTCAAAGTACCTAAAATACACGGATGCTGTATTTTCTGGACTTCGGATTCGACGACATGTAAAGTTCACACGACTTGGTTTTTTTTTAAAGGCCTTTCTAATATAAAAGTTTCAAATGTAAAGCCCTTCGAAAAATTCTTCTTTTTCGTTGAAATGGCTATAATTTCTAATTTTCTGATTTTCGAGAACGATTAACTTAAAAAAAATTACAAATACAATATAAAGCTCTTCAAAATAAGTACAACCTTATATTTTTAACTTTCAACGATTATATTGGGTCGTTCACTAAGTAATTTCGTGTTTTTTTAGTACAATGTAAACACGATTTTTTTATTGTGTAAAACATTTTATGAAATTATGTATTCTCCATTTTGATCCAATACCTTTTGCCATCTTTCGGGCAAGAGATTGATTCCACGCTCATAAAATTTTTGATCCTTGCAGGCAAAAAACTGGTCCAAGTGGTTTTTGACGTCCTGATTTGAGGTGAAGGTTCTCCCATCCAAAAAATTTTGCAAAAGACCGGAACAAGTGATAGTCCGAAGGTGTCAAGTCTGGAGAATATGGTGGGTGTGGTAGCACATCCCAATCAAGCTGCAAAAGCTTTTGGCGAGTCATCAAACTTGTATAAGGTCTCGCATTATTCTGTTGGAACACTACACATTTTCTGTTGATCAATTCTGGCCTCAATTTGTCCAGCTGATCACAATACACTTCAGAATTAATCGTGGTATTGTCGGGCAAAAGCTCAAAATAAACGATCCCTTTGAAATCCCACCAAACTGACAACATAACCTTTTTTTGGTGAATATCGGGCCTTCGAAGTGGTTTGAGCTGGTTCATCCTTTTTAGACCATGATCTCTTGCGCTTTACATTCTTGTAAGCAACCCACTTTTCGTCGCCAGTAACAATGTGCTTCAAAAATGGATCACTCCTTTGACGTTTGAAAAGCAAATCACAGTCGTTAATGCGACGAAGCAAATTTCGTTCTGTAAGAACATGAGGAACCCATATGTCAAGCTTCGAAATTAATCCTAGACTTGTCATGTGCTTGTTAACGGTCGCGTTAGACCAATTTAATCTTTCAGCAATCTCTCGAGTTGTTATACGACGATTTGCATCGACCAACGACTTTATTTTATCCACATCGGCTTCAAGAGGCCTTCCAGGACGTCTTGCAGCCTCAAGATCGAAATCGCCGGAACGAAATTTTGCAAACCAATTTTGGCATTGGCGTTCGGTCAACACATCATCTCCGTACACATCACATAATTTTCGCCTTGCATGAACTGCATTTTTACATTTTGATTGTAAAACAGTAAAATATGCCGAAAATGTTGTTTTCGATCTTCTATCATCGATAGGGCACCAAACAAAAACTATTCCAAAAAATTAAACAAAATTGTTTACAAAAAAGCCTTACTATATCAGCTGTTCAAATATATAAAGGTAAAGCGGTTCAGTGTGAAGTTGGCTGCGAAAAAATTCAATAAGATCAGCTGAAAATCAAACGAAATTACTTAATGCCGACCCAATAGCTAGAATATGATCAAATAAGTTCGGAAAAAATCTAATTTTTTTTTTACTTTAAACGGTTAAAGCGTCTATACTTCGAGAGAGTTTGGGTTTCAGCGTTTTCTTTAACCAAAAAAGGCATTCGAAAAAAGATACTTTTATTCTTAAATGGCTGTTACCCATAATTTTCTGATTTTCGAATCAGCAATTTTGAGAACCTTTTACTAAAAAACTACAAATACAAAAGTCATTCCGAAAAAGACAACTTTAGTTATTTTTCATTTAAAATGGTCATACTTGCTAAACTAAACTTTAATCTTCTCAACAGCTTGAAGAGTATTTCAAGTTCCTAACGTTAGAGATAAACATTTTTGTTCTGTTTTATACTTACTTGTCTCATGGCGGTCAAAAAGCCTTGTGGATTAAAGAAGCCTGTCATCCAAAATACCTTTTTTTTGAGACAAATTAAACAAGAAAAAAAAACAACAACAATAAGTAAAGAATAAAAAATAATAATGAGGTATATAGCTGTACGCAGCATCCTAACAAAATGGATTAAACAATTAGTAAGTCCCTTACAAATTTACCTTTGCATGTTTAATGTCTTCCAGCAGCGTAAACAAAAACCTGTCTGACTTACCTTAGGACGATCTGTAGATATCCAAGTACGAAATTGTGCGTTACGCTCCAGCAGCTCAGTATACCAAAAGCCAAGCGTTGTGGACTCCCAGGATATCTGCGAATGACATTTACAAGTTTATCGCTATGCAAAAGATTTAAAGGCTAACAGTGGCTCGTATTTAAAGGGACAATATTTTTTGTATTGTTCTGCGTGACAATGCAAAAGATTTTTTGCTTCGTTTGATGCGTCAGTTGAGTTTTCGACTTGGCAGTAGCTGATTAGGAAAGGGTCAGCTTGTCATCTTAAAAAAAAAAAAAATAAACATGCTGGCATACAAATTTGGCTACCAAAAGGTTAAAATTTTGACAGCTCAGCTTAAATCTTTAAATTGGTTTATTTTAAATTTATTTTTAAAGAATATAGAATTTGCAAAAATTTTTAATTTACTCAACAAAAACTGCTTGAGTGACAGCCATTTTAATTAAGCCTTACAAAATTTATATTGTTCTACAAATTTTCACTTTATTTGCTTTGATCATTGAAAAATTTAAATGACTAACTTATCCCCAGCCCTATAAGCTAATGCCTAGTTACTGCAGACACCTTTGTATACAAATGAAGCAAATTGTGTCTAGGTTCAAGGTAATTTCGGGCATTTAGACGAATAAATAAAGCAAAACTACCCCCCGGGAAGGGAATACCTAACAACAGAGCTACGCACAAAAATCAATCAAAATGTTATAAGCGGTAATTGAAGGCGGCTCATGAATTTTTTATACCCTGCAAGCTGAAGGATATTATGAAATTATGCAGGCAGAACGAAGCATGACAGACCATAACTAATTGATACCACAATTATGAGCATAGACTAGGCTATTAATTGACTCATGTCTCAATCTCGATCTCGACCATTAGAGATAGAGACAATATTTTAGCAAATGCTATACATCATCCGTACGATTTATTTGGATATCAAATCCCACTTACAGATTTATATATTTAATTTTTATTATACTTCTACTATTTGAAAAATCGACCCCTAGACGATTATTGTAATTATATTTCATTTTATTAAAGCCAGTTTACTGGAGTAACATGTAAGACTCATCATGACATTTTTGACGCTGAACCCATTAGTTTTTTTTTAGTCTTTTTTCTCTTAAAGCTTAAACAAAAGCCGTGCTTCGGAAATCCAAAACTAAGAAAATTTTTCATGCTCCCGATTTCACATTTTTTGTTGTCAATAGCTTCCGATATTTTTCCTTACTTTTTGTCAGCGCAGCTTTGAGCCTGAACTATTTAGATTTGCGTTTAAAACCACATAAAAAATTCGTTTTGGTGAATTCGGCAACAACAAACACGTGGTTTTAAAACGTGCTCCCAATTTCACCAAACCGTTTTTTTCATGTGGCTTAAAACCGAATGTTTTGTTGCCAGAGGAATTTAAATGAATCGGCAAAATAGGTTTAAAAAAAGTACGCATTTTATACCGAAATAATTTGTTTAATATTCCATGATATTCGTAGATTATACTATATTTATGCCAACTTCAAGTTAGATATTTCGTGACAATTGTTTTAAATTTTTGTTTTCCTACTATATCCAAAAAATAGCATGCACAAGCCAAAACGATTTTTTTTTTTTGCGTTTGTGTATGTGCACATATCATGCACGAACACATGAACGATAAGTGTGACAGGGTTCTCGCGTTACACAAAGAAAATTTCACTTCTAACAAAAGTAGCTTAGTCGTGTTTAATTTCAATAAACATGTTAAGAACTTATCCGAAAAATAGAGGAAATATACGAATTCGTCGTAAATAAAAAAGGGGAAATTGACGAAAATTCGTTTTCCGAATAAAATTGTTCGGTTTTGTATTTTTGTTTTCCGGCGCACGGCTGATTATTATTTTTTTAATTATAATAAATACATTATACAAAGAAATGATAATTTTGAAGTTAAATCGCATGCGCTGTCATAACTTTTATACGTAATAATAAAAACCCAGGTGCGGATCTAGAATTTGGTCTTGGGGGTGGTTCTTCACTTTGAAGTGTATATATATATTTCTGATTGAATCAATGGAGAAGGCCTAACGCAGGCCCAAGAAAATCTTGGGTCAAGTCTAAAATTCTCTTAGGATACTAAGTTATTTGATCATTAGGGACTGTAACAGCTCTAAGTAGAGGAGATTAGAAATCCAGAAGAAATTTAGGCTGGATCAATTCCTTAATTTTTTAATTGAAAAACGTCCAAAAAATCTGCCAAACAGAAAAAAAGATCTCTAAAAATTATGTAGCAGCAATTTTTGCCATTCCACATTATTTGGCCAGATAATTTTTTTATGATTGCTAATTGTTGAATGGACAGTTTTTGGTTTTTTAAGATGGAATTTCAAAAGAATCTCCTTTTACAATGTCATAAACAAAACGTTTCTGTGTTAGAGTTTTCCCCACTTGCTTTATGGTACTTATTTAAAGAATGTGCTTTTTTTGTGTGCCATATTTCATTTTGTTATCGAAGTCTAAACTATCGCGTGGTGGCACTATCGATAGCATCCCACCTCTACTTAGTACTAGAATTTGATGCGAAATTTTTTTGTTTTGAAAATATTGAACGTCAAAGGTTATCAAAATCGTTTTTTGACAAATGGAATTCTTTCATATGTTTTGTAATAAATAGAGCATCCAATTTTGTAAGCCCATCAAACGAAAATGTTGTTGACTGTTGCTCCTAGCAATACCCGCAGGCTTCTATATTATTATTAAAGACATCACTTTTTCCAGAGTATGGAGTATCCCACTGTCGGACACCGTCGGACTGCTTCAAATGTTGCTTTTGAATATTTTTTTCCTTTGCTACTTTCAATAAGCATAGGCGTTAACCTGGTCAGTGGCAACAGCTATCGTCATATCACAATTTTCCGAGCTCTGTTGAGCTGTGCGTAATTTTCGGTAAATTTGTTTGCCCAACGATAAAAATCTCGTGAGACAATAAAAAAAAATCACACAGCCCACACGCAATGTATAGGAAAAACTGCTGCGAGGAAACTGTGTGCGGGCGGGAAAAGTTTTTTTTGTGATTTGGCCAAGAAAAAAATGTCTATGCATAAATGTTGGCAACACCTGGGAGACAATAAAATTGTAAGCTTAAAGCTGAGCAGAGCAGAGTACTATCAAGAGTGACACAATTTGGAGTCAGTTTAATGAGTTTTCTTTAAATGAGAAATAAACAGGAAAAAATTTAATAGCTACGGGTAAGCAAATTATGTGTTACTTGCGATATAAGAAACAAACTGTATTGCCCACTATTGGATTAGATTAAATAAATATATATGTAAGTTTCAAACTTTAGTTACTTACTTTCATCCATGACTCAGGTATACGTGCATCGTACATGGCATCCAAGGACTCTTTAAGCGCTGGGCTCATAACAATCGTTCCATCTATAGCTAGTTTTAAATCGCATAGACAAGAGTGTACTCTCTTTATGACACGCTGCATACGATCAATCTCCTGCCTGTTTAAGGTGAAATTCCGATCAATAAGTACATTTAGTAGAGTATAGGGTCTAAATATTTATATTATGATATCTTCTCGGGCTCGATTCGGCTGTACTGTAGTGGGCTACAAAAGTGTACACCAGCTTTCGCCGGTGTAAGCCAAAACCGTGGTATCCAGTGGCAGATTAATAATACCCATCTTAACTACCTAAATTCTGCTACCTTGGGAGTATGATCACCGCGGATGGTGGAAGTGAGCTTGATGTTGAATGCAGAATTAACAAAGCTAAGGCCTCCTTCGGCATTCTGGCACCACTTTGGCAAAATAATAGCATTAGCCTCAACACCAAGCTTCGAATATTTAATGCTAACGTAAAGTCTGTCCTGCTCTATGGCTGTACCACCTGGAAAGTTACGTCAGCAATAACAAAACGACTCCAAGTTTTCATCAATCGCTCATTGCGCCGCACTCCGAGCTGCTTAGAAAGGCAAACCAGTTAGATGTGGCTACAGAAATTAGGAAGAGGAAATGGCAATGGATTGGCCACACGCTAAGGAAGAGCGATGACAGCGTTGCAAAACAGGCGTTGCGATGGAACCCTTTCCAGCAAACAGGTCGCAGCATTGGTAGGCCGCGTATCACCTGGCGACGCTCAACAGAGGCCGAAATGAAATCTCTCTATCTAACATGGAGTGAACTCAGAGTCCTTGCACAAAACCGGGTCCGCTGGCGAAGAGGAGTAGTTGACGCCCTATGCTCCAAATAGGAGTTAAAGGAACATATATATATATATATATCCTCTTGGCGCAGTTCTATATATTCACCACATTATCGCTTACCTGAGAAAGATGTTCATTGGCAGGAGTATGCCCATTCGTGTCAGATTCTCACGCACCTCATAGTCATTGTACTGGGCAGGTAACTTTCGCAGCATGTCATCTGCCAATTGATAAACAATACTCTCGCGTGTTTCACCACCTCCGCCGCCACCCTCTTTCGGCTGCACACTGAGTATAGTATCCAGAATGCCTAAAAATGTACATAAACACGACACAATAAATATTAGGAACTCTCGACTCTATACCAAAGGCTCCAACATGACTGGCAGGCAGGTCTGGGTTTATTTTGTGGGTTATGTAAAAGCGCTAATTGCTTTGCGTAGGTGGTGATTGGTTTTTTTTTTGCCATTTCAGCAACACCTTTGTGGCTACTGTTTTCCAAAAATAGCTCCGAATTCAATGCTGGCAATAAACGGCTTAAATTTATTCGATTTATTGGTTTCACACGCACTTAACTATTCGATTAATTGAATATGTATTGGTGTAGAACTTTTTGCATACACTTGAGCGAAATTTATAATTTATTGCCTGGTTTTTGTGTGCAATGACGTAAAATGAATTTAATACATATAATTAATGGGGAATACGTGTTCAATTTAATAAATTAGCATAGTTTATATAATGTTAATGGTATTAAGCGAATTATAGTGTTTCATTTGAGGCAATTAATTTATAATCAAGCTGAACAAATTATAAGCAATTAGGCTATACGTATACAGGCAACATTTTCGAAAATAAGTGGATGCATGGAGTGCATGGAAAGTGAAGAAATTAATCGATAGTAACGCAGCTTATAATAATTAAAAATGCCTATATTAACCTTTATAGCATTTTGAAATTTTTGTGTATGTCTTAAACTTTGATTTTTATCTTTTTTTTGAGGATATTTCTGTTTCTCATAAATTTTATATGAAAATGCTTTTATGATATCTCTAAAACGATTGACAGATTTTAATGATATTTTTTGTAGGGATTTGTATAAAAATATATGCAAAAAAATTGAATGTGTGAACCTCCAAAAACTAGTTCACTTGAAATTATGAGGCCCAATGAGGCCCTATGTCCCACAGGGGACTACAGGAGAGAGAGAGAGAGAGAGAGAGATTTTCGCGACATAATGCTGGTAACTTACCGAACTCAAGAAAGGCTATCTGTAGAAAAACAATCGTACGCCGATTTTTTAGGGAATTTCAATTTTTGAAGCATGGGAAAAATTTTAATTTCAAGAAACTCGTTTTGGATGTCCTTTGACCTTTAATACCTTAAGACGCGATCATGATATAGTATATATTGTTAGTTTAAAAAATCGAATGTCAAAATGTACACTCATTGCAAGCTCGAAGCTCTTTCCATTCCATGCAGTGCTGTCTGCTTTCTTAATTATAGAAGTTATCGATTTTTAATTCTTTTTGTTTGCAGTGAATTTACGCGAATAAAATTTGATCATCAGTGAAGATCACTTTGGCATTTTTATTACAAATAATTTTTGAAAAATATTGTTTTAAATTTAAAGATCTTAGAAACAAATATAATACCAGATATCTTAATTCATTTAAGAGCTGTGTATTGTCAAGGAAAAGTTTATTCAGTTATCGACAACTCCATAAAAAGTCGGAATTTTTTAAAATCAGGTATAAGCTTAGTATTGGCTTGTTACCAAGCACGGGAGTCTTACGCCCCAAACACTAGTTCACTTGAAATCCACATCGGAGTGACGAACTTACTCTAGGGTATACCCAGGGCCGTAGAGAGAAAATCCGGGCCCTGGAGGAAAAATTTACCGGCCCTCTATAACACCTTATTTGAATCACGACAGTAATGAGGCCGGGCCCCTGAGAAAATTCCGGGCCAGAGGGAATCCCCCCCCCTTCCCATCGCCCTCTTGACGGGCCTGGGTATACCTATTATATTAACAATTCCTTGACTGACAATTTTGTCAGTCGCCCCTGGGATCTCTAGTAATAAATGTTGAAAGAGAACAGGGACCTACAGCTTATAGCCGAATCCGAACAGCGCGCCGCGGCGGTGTCTTGAATTAATAGAGGTTTTCTTGGGCAAATGTACCAGTGCTACTGCGGGGATTCGAACTACCGACCTTCGGTTTATAAAGCGAGTACGCTACCGACGGCCACATACCTATTATACCCCATATTTAATAATTTTTTTCATTAAATTATAAATTGGAATAAATTTGAAAGCTAATTTATGTTTTGAGTTTGGAATTTATAGCCTTACATAATAAAATATAAGCCTCTAGGTTCAAGGCATTTGATTTAAACGCTGCGCATAAAATTAATGCGAGCAACATGCGAGTTACCACTGTACTGGCACAAATGATGCAATAAGGCATTTGATAAACTGCACATTGGTTGTAAATTATTTATTTTATATCCAAAGTAGAAAAAGAGGCAAATTTCCTTAGGGTCTAAGCATCCCATTTAAAAGCTTAGGCTGTAAGTCATTTTATGACCAGAATGCTATAAAAACCTTGATATAGGTAGTTCATCATTTATCCATCATGCATAATTCAATTTACGCAGAACTAAAGTTTCAATTAAATTGAGTGTTCATTTTATGCCACTAAACTTTTGATAGAGCCTCTGACCACGAGTGCTCAGTCAATGACCCTGACGCAATAAAATCCCACTGCAAACTGCTTGTGATGCAAAACGAATGTTAACCACAAAACCCGACAGCAAATTTCAATTTACATGGCAATAATCGAAAAGCAAAATTAAACTGTTGCTCCACAGGGACAAACAACAAACAACATCCTCCAATATAGAGGCAACAACAAGCCAAAACAAACTTGCACCCTAACGCTAGGACTCGTGGCAATGTCATGCCCACTTACCTTTGGCCGAGTTAATCTGGTACGTGATGTCAGCATTTGAATGCAAGCCAAACACCTCGGGCGTGTCGTAGGCCGGCAAGCTGTTGATGTAATCGATAAATCCTTGTAGACTCTTGGTGCCTGGCACTTTGTAGCCTTTATAGAACTCAAACGAATTGGACAGGAGCTGCTCGCAGAACCACACCGATGTAAAGGTGGTCAGTAACCGCTTGTCAAAATCATCGGTAACACGTCCGCCATACTGCACTTCGCCTATCATATAGACCAAAGTCTGCCAGGAGACGCCTTTCTTGGGATCCATTTCATCCAAGTGATTCTGTATGAACTGCACACTGGCCGCAAAATCAGCCTGATTGAACTCGTACGGTATGTTCCAGCCCAAAGGACCAAACTTACGACGCTCCTGCACAATGGTGTGCAAAAAGGCGACAGTATAGAGCAATGGTGGCCACTGGGAGGCGGACGTGTAATCAAGAAAGTCCTGAGTAAAGGACTGCAAGTGGTAAAGAACAAACAAAAAATTAAAAATTAAATATTAAAAAAATCATTAATGCCGCCTAGCAATCACCTGGTAGCTGCGCTTCAAGCTAGCACGTATGCCTTGAGGCGGCTCGTTGGTAAACTTGAGAGCCATTTGCAGCAAACCAATGGGAAACTCCGAATGCGGTTCTGTGGTCACCCACATGCGAAAGGAGTCATCAATATGCTCCGTTTCGACCAGCATATCAATGACTTCCGTGCAGAAGGGCAACGATAAATGTACGTTCTGTAGCAGCACCCAACCACCGTTTGCCATAGATTCCATAATCATTTTACGAGCATGATACTCCTGACCTTGTCCCATCGACACACACTTAAGTACTTTGAGAGTAAGTTGAAAAGAATGTTTTTAGGTATTACCCAACTATATTATCCACTTAGCGCTGTACTTACCAATATCTTTCTGCTTTGCCAAGGCGCCGATTTGAGTGGTTGGATCAGAGCCTATAGATAGCAGGCAAACGAAGGGCGTACGTGGCTCTGATTCAGCCCAGGTAGCCTCCAGGTCCAGAATCTGCATTTCACTATACTCAGGTCCCAATGATTCTATAGCAAGTAAAAAACAGGAAATTTATATATTTAGCCTAAAACTATACGGCGATAATAATTGAAGCGGCTGATTTTTAAATTCGATCCATTATTTATCGAAACTATTTTAGTTAAACTCCGTGATTAAAAACCATTCAGGCCTGTTTTCGTTTTCACTTTCGACAAAATTTCACGTCTGTTTCAGTACACATTTTGCGCGAATTTTTTTAATAATTTAATAAATAAACAAATAATTGGAAGTTACTTTTTCTCTAAAAAGTATAAACCTTTAAAATTTGTACGATTCTTAAAAAAGTTGCAAACAGGCCTGAAAGTTTTAAAACACTAACACACCTTCAATATACTTTTTAGCCTGTGAGATCGTACGATCAGGACACCAGGAGCGTATAAGCAGTAATTTCCGGAAACTATCCAGCAAAGCATTATAGCCACATGGTATTTCCTCATTCTCTGGCTTCTCACACTCATACCATGTGCGCCATTCACGTTCATTCAGCTCAATCTAAAAAAAGCACAAACATTAATCATACGCCACGTTGTGGACACAACGCATGTCACTGTCACTCACCACTTGTAGCACAGTTGAGAATGTTTCTAGTTTACTGATTTCCACCAGATTTAGCCATGTTATGTCCAATATCCAACGGAAAGGCTTTGGTGCTACTGCATTCAAGTCCAGCGAGGCGCCACCCTTGATGAAGGTCAAAAACTCCTCATGGCTAATATTGCCATTGTGGTAATCGATTTTGATGGCCAACATTAGTGTAAACAGCTGTTTGTGTCTTTCATAAAGACTGCGATTGGTAAATTTGTACACCTCATAGGTTAGATAGCGCAATATGATATTAATACGCTCCTCAGTGACACTAGATTTGGTGGACTTTGTTATGGAGCTGTTAAAAATTACCAAGAACTGCTTTAAGCTATTCTGGTACATAGCATTCACATTGCTCATTTCCACTATGAGAAAATAAAGTATGGAGCCACGTTTGGCTACAGCACGAAACTCCTCACGCGCTTTCATAATTTTGCGTTCGGTTACCTCAGAGATTTTAAGCTTTTGGTTGACCTCCTCAGCTGTAGTTTTGGTCACACGCAGCACCTCAATCAGCGCCTCATCATCTACCAGCGAACCCTGTGAGGAGCTCAGGCGATACAGTAAATTGGCCTCCAGCTCCTTCATGTTGCGCTGATTTCGCATGACCGTCTCAAAAAGCGCTACACGCTCGGCCTCCAGATCGGATTTCTCCATAAGTATGACGCGACCCAACAGCTGATCCTCTAGGCCACGCATGGTCACTGTAAAATCAATAATAGATGTCTTGGCGCTCACTTCCGGACTAAAGGCCGGATTGGGCAGCTTTGTCGTTATGTACAGCATAAAACCAGGCATTACATCGCACTCCTTATCGCCCACTAGCACCTTCTCTATGCTGCCAGACTTGATGAAATTCTTCTCTAGCACATTGTCTATTACCGGATCCAAGTCCACGCCTACATCTTCTATAAGCAACGGCCTGCCCAGTGACAGCGAATCCTCCAGATGCGTGCGAAAATATTTATGATTTAACGATGTTATCTGCAGTTCATTTTGATCCTCCTTGCATTTAATCCAAATTTTACCCTGTGTCTGCGGATCGACCAGCAGCGGATAACTGCTTGATTTTGTGGCTATCAAAGCATTCTGCACAGACAATTCGTCGTTGGGCAAACCCTGCAGTGTCCATTCCGACACCGTAGATGAATCCACAAGCATATTGATAATATTAAGACATGTGGTAAAGGGTATATTCTTCTGCTTGAGGATGCCCATCCAGGTTTTAATTAGATTAGCGCGAAACTCTTGATTATAGGGACCACAGTAGGATAAAAATCCGGTGGCCAGCAGCACATCGCCCACCAACTTGCCCAACTGTATCTTAAATTCCTTGCTCTGATTGGTCCAGCGGTGCTTCTCATCGGATAGGCCATTGATCAAAGCCGTAGCCGCCGTCATTTTGCGCAGACAAACATTGGCGGCATCTGTCAGCCTCTGCTTCTCGCCTACGGCCTTATCGTATTGATCCTTGACGGCCTGCAAAGCCTCTTCACGTTCGCGCAGTTGCTCTTCGGCACCAGAAAGATCATCCATGGCAAGCTATCGACATGGAAATATTAAAATGTGTAGAAACTAGGCAGCGCAGTTGGCATAACTCACCTTTAGGCGCGCCTCCTGCATGGTCAGATTAGCTTTGAGTGGCAGCACCTCCTTGTTTACACTATGGAAAAAACCCATGGCCTTGGTCCAAGACAATAAACCTGCCACATCACCACAGACTCGACGCGCCATGTCCATATTATAGTCCTCCATGCGAAAGTATGGCTGTAGCAAGTCAATCATTTCATCGTTGATGGTATCCTTCGGATAGTTTTGCAGCTGCAGCAGGAAGGTTGCACTGGCCATCATCTAAACGGAAAGCAACTATAAAGACCGAATAAAGCTATATTATACCTACGTTACCTTTAAGGACTCCTGCCAGGAGGGCTTGGGACAGGGTGTGCCCGAGTCGGGTATGCAAGGATGCAACTTGCGTTTAAACAAAATCAAGACGCAGTCCATAATCCGCATTATAAGATGCGGTGGTCTGCCCAACTTACGTACAGTGGCAATATGTGCCGGTTTGATAGTATTCAGAGCGTTCTCGGCTTCTTCCAGCGCCGGCTTAGCGGCCTCAAGTTTCTCCTCGGCAAGCGCCTTCTCATTAGCTATACAGGCAACGAGAGCCTCTGCCTTGTCCTTAACAATGAGCACTTGGTTTTTGACAATTTCCGCTTGCATTGCACGTTCGGTCACCTCAACTAACACGGATTCGGCGTTTTTGGAGGCTTCGACAAGCTCTTCCTCCATAACAACTAAATCTTTCTTGAGTATTTCAACTGAGGCGGAGGCCTCTTTTAGTTTCTCCAAGCCCGTATCCATCTTCTCCACACCATCGCGCAGTTCTTTCTGCTTTTGCTGATAAATGTTCTTGTAGCCGGCAATGAAGTTCAGATAAGATTTGGGTGTCACGTGCGTGGCGCGACGGAAACGCTGGAAATACTCCTGAGACGTTTCGGAGACAATGTCCTGTATGGAGCCGAGTGCATTAACTAGCTCTTCCTTAACGGCCGGTGTACACTGTATGTCGAAGTTACTCAGAAAGTGTCTAGCAACCGAAACGAGTGCATCCTTGGGCCATGGCTGAAACCAGTCGATAGTGCAACCGGGATTTCCCAAAGCTGGGAATCTTTGCATTCTGGAACGAAATGCTTCGCCGACTGGTGAAAAGCAAAAGGCCACATGGAGATTGGCACAGGTGCGTGCCAAAAAAAAATCCATCACACTTTCCGGGGTCGCTGTTTTGCGTTGATTTTCGCGTTTCATGACCGGCGTCAACTCCTGCACGATTTCGGCCTGCTCATCGCGCGAGAATAAATTTGATATGACACCGCTCGAGAGTATATTATTGAGATACTCTAGGAAACCTTCCTCTTTAATATCCATATCTGTGAAGAGAAAGGTTGTGCCCTTGCCTTGCACGCCGCAGGTACGATAGAGCAACTTTAGATCCTCCAGAAAATTGGCCACATTGTAAGAACGCGTCAACGCAATTTGGAATGTTTTGTAGCCAGCTATAAACGATGCCAATTTCGTTAGCGACTGTTTTCCGGAACCTCCGACCCCGACAAGCATGACGTTTCCTCTCGGATGCCGAATGATGCGGGAGATCTTCACCAAATGCAGCATTGCATCTGGGAAGAACACCAAATCCATTCCAGAGCCTCGTACCATTTCATTAAATTGTGCGAGAAACATAACGAGACGCTCGCGGAGCACTTCATGAGAGTTCACCGGTTCGTATACTTTCGGCAATTCCATATCGGTGTCTTCACCCTCCTCGCCAGTGGGCTCGGGTGCATCGCGCATAAAATCTACAAATACCGGGTTCGGTATAATCATTTGGGAATGGGACTCACCCAATTCTTCGCGCACGAGACATGCCAGCTCTGAGCCAAACCACTCCTTGTCCTGGAACGTGGTAAAACGATCGGCAAATACACGCGTACACTCATGCTTCCACAACGCCATGAGCACGCTTTCGGAGGTGATAACTGTGGATAAAGTGCCAACCATACCCTGCCAGATACGCGACAAGTCACGCAAACTGAAAACATAGTGGAACTTGGCCGGCGTAGGCAATAGTTTTTCTCGAGTGCGCTGCCACAGATGTCTAGTCACAATGATCAATTTCTTGACCAGACTGCGAACTTCGGGCACAAAACCGCGTTTGGCATTATAGTGACCCTCACCGATAACGCGAAAAATCTTATCGATGGAGTCGTTGTCGGGAATGTTGCAGTTGAATACACAAAACTGACGCTTCAAACGTGAGGGAATATCATTGCGTCCACCGCCTGGCAAGCCCATGGCTGCCACATACTGCACATCTACAATGGTGGTAAAGTCACCTGGTTTCTCCAGGCTGTAAAAACCTTTCATGTCCATGGATTGGCGCACAATTTCGTTGGTTACTTGATCGCCCCATTCATTGATTTCGGGCAAATTGATGTCATCAATGAAGACGATTAGTTTACGACCACCGGGTGGCCCAAAGGTGACACCAACACGCTTCTCAACATAGCTCTCAATTGTGCGCTGAAACTGATATGGACTAGTGGCCGATGAGAAATTAAACGAACGGCCCATATAGGTCTCCACGTTCATTTTCTTCATAAAGTTCTTCATAATGACGGTTTTGCCTGTACCCTGTTCGCCGATGACCATCACGGCGCGCTCCTGAGTGGCAATAGTGCCAATCAGATAGTCGATGCGCACATTGTCCACAATAGGCACCAAAATGCTTATATAATCTGGTGTGGAAAGCTCCGGATACATGTAGGGGGTGACGAGCGTCTTCCAAGACTGCCACACGCCCGTTGGAGAAACGAAGAAATCAAATATGCTATTCTCCTGTGCCGTACCCTTGGCGTAATCTAAATTCGGAAATGATTCCTTGACATAAAGATTCATTTTAACGCGATCGCTAGTAGAGAGGTAACCGCCTAAACCCCAGGCAAGTGCGAAGATATACAAGCGGTGCAAGTGCTCTGGTGTGCAAGTATCCTCTTTTTCCGTTGAAACATTCTCTTCAGGCAGATCATCTGTGGAAGAGACATTAGCAAAAAAAGCCACAAAGTAGCTGGTATTAGTGACTTGTATTAGTTTAAGTGGCACATTTAGCGCACATATTATACAACATGTTAAGAATGGACGTAGCACAATAATTAAAGGACTTTCACAATTTTACAAAAAAATACACACAGAGAGAGAATAAGACACACAGAGAAAGAGAGACATATAGAGAGAGAGTCCGCAATCACAAAAGAACTTGATTACTAAGCATTGATCAGTGATGAGGTAGGCACACGTGATCATGATAGCTATAATTTTAGGGATTTATTAGGCCTCTAAGGCGTCAGGAATCAAAATTCTTTTGTGACTGTGCTCAAGTGTTTCCCTATTGAAAGGTGCAGACAAAACATTGGTAGAACCACACACAAAAGCAGTTTTTTACTAGCAACCACATTTGGTTTTTGTGTGAGAAGAATAAAAAATTTTGAAAGGACTTGTTGTTTATACATTACCACCGACAACCTGACTGCCAATTGATTGCCGACGCACTTCTTCAACTTGTTTTTGTTGCTTAGCAGCTGAAAAGTGTGAATAATTTTGATAGAATGTGATAGTTCAACACACAGGAGAAACCGCCATATTTAATAGTTAAATACTCAAGACCTCGGCTAACGAACTCTGTAACTAGTACTCACCATCTTGGCTCTCCTTGCTAGACAAGCTGACGGCCTGCTCGTCCTCCTTTTTTGTGGGTATTAAGCCTTCCAATATAAGTAGCATTTGACGCACAATATTGCACTGCAGTACGGGCATTTGTAGTTTTACGTTCTGTACGCCCCAACCATAGACCTCTACAAAGGTCTGCTCAAACATAGTCGAGAAAGTGGATTTCTCACCTGGCGCGCGATTCTTTAGCCATGCCTGAACAACTGCAAGCAGACAATTATTTGTTGATATATGGTTCATAAACAAAAAACTATTACCCAGTTATTTTTTTGTTTTTGGTATTTTTAAGATATTTGTCTGCGTGATGTTCAAATATTTTCACAAAATCTTTGCCAAAATTTATTTGGCCTCATGTTCGCCAAATAGAATGTTGAGCAAATATTTGCTTCGTGTAATGCTCGCTTAAGATATATTATTATAAAAAAAAAAATTTTAATAAAAACAAAAAAGCCCAAATTGGTTTTCGAAATTCAAAGCTTATCTTTGATAAAAAAAAAAAAAAAAACAAATTATTCAAGTAATTATTTGCGATTCCTCGATAAGTCGGATTTTTTCCAAAAAGCTAAGAAGTTCCCTTCTAAAACCTTTTATTACTATCTACAAAAAACTTACTAGGTCTTGAATCTAGTCCCGAGGAACTCATATAGACCATGCCATTGCGCGAAACTGTTGCTGGAGAGGCATTATCAATATTATGTGGCTCAAAAATAATCTTCACCGTTGGCGCCATGGTCAAACGATCGCCGTTGGCCAATGTTAACGTTTTGTTATCATCCAAAACCGAATTTAAATTCTCTATCCAGATGCTGTCAACTGGACCATCAAGCACCAGCCAAACATGCTCACCGCTCTTCAACTTTAAAGTCTTACGCCAGAGCGCTGAGAATATGCCATCGGTCCAATCGTTGGTGGCCACATCCAGACGCCCAAACATCTGTGCCGCTGTTATGGCCTTGGGATTCATGCGCATCTCACGATGATTATCACCCATTTGGGTCATGGCCTTCATAAGTGTGTGTATGCAGGTGGTTTTGCCTGCACCCGTAGGACCTAGTGTCATAATGCCGTGGCGCACATTTTGCGTTTCGTAGAGCTGTATAAGCTTTAGAACCCAAGGAGGATGGTAAACCAGACTAGCCTCTTCCGTTATTTGCAATATGGCTGCCTCCAGTTCGGGATAGTTGGTTTTTTCAAGAGTCTGTAAAAGTTATATATAGCAATAAAAGCCTCAATGATCAAAGCTGCTTACCTGATTGGGAAACAAATCCGAGACCAGAGACATAAAAAGTGGTTCATCGTCATCAATCAATTTGGACAGATTCATGTCACGCAGCACCCGCATCACAATCGTACTCTCGCTATCCTTAGAGTTCCTACGCTTAGAAGCGCCTAGAGTGCGCAGCACAGAAAGTATGTTTCGCAGTCCAAAATCATAGTGGACCTGCTTGGTAAGCTGCTCCTCGCACAGCTTGTAAAGAGTATAGAATTTACGTGCCAGCGTTATGTTCTCAAGAAAGCCGCAGGAAGCCAACTTGACGCGTATAATAATTTGCCTATCTGGCACCATCATGGCGACCGTACGAAATTGAATTTTTAAGTTCTCTGGAAGCTCCTTGCGACCAGCATAGCCAGGATTCTGTATGGAGTAAATAAAGTTGATAAACATGTAAGCATTAGTAGTTGGTGATGTCGCTGCACTTTACCAAGTCTGGCAGTGCATGTTGTCAATGTTGCACATAAATAATAAGAAATGAGTAAAGAGACAACTTAGATGATAAACAGCAGCCTGAGACACTTTAAGGATGCGCATCCTGTACGCGTGGCCCACATTCATTCAGCTGCAAAATTTTTTCAATGCATCTGAGCATTTTTTTGTGCACTGCGCGTATCCTTCAAATATCCATACAAATTGATTTATCATGTTCGGCGCCGCTGGAAGCTGCAGTCAACTCCTCTGAATACTTCCTTAAGAAAATGTTGCAAAAAAGCTCTATTTATAGAGAGTTCATTGCAATATTAAAATTTTCTTTGAAAAGCAGGCCAAATTGAGTTATAAACCCCTTTGAGTATATTGACTGAATGGTATTAAGGCCTTAGGGATTCTTGCATGCATTTGTATACTTTTAGCTGACAACAAGTTTGTACGCAGGATGTTTGCGTCAGAGGCTGTCAAGCGTTTCTAAGAAACAAGCTCCTCCTCTTATAGTCGCTTCATCCGTTGTAGCCTTTCTTATGTTGCTGCGCTAAGATGTCCAAGGAGTTCCTACACTTAAAAAATAATATGGAATACTTTCTTTAAGCTCCCTAAGCGACACACTGCATTGAACGTTCCGTTGGAGAAACTTGTTAGATGTATTGGGCCGATCGAAAACCTAACTTAACTTGGAGCCTCCAAAAACGGAAATGATCGGAGATCTTTATCATTCTAAACAATTTTCTTCGCTTAAATGAATTTCTTCGATTATTGTTATTTTTGTCTAAAGGGGTCTACGCAGTTCAAAAAATTTCGCGCGGAATGACAAACTTCATATAAAAAAAAAATCCCATTTGGGATATCCCATTTGGGACTTTTTTTTAATATGAAGTTTTGTCATTCCGCGCGAAATTTTTCGAACTGCGTATAGGCCTTAAATTTAAAAGGCCTCAAACGAGAAGATCCAGGGCGACTTTAATTTCAACAAAAGAGATCTTAAAATTAATGAGCTATGACTGTGATTATATACCCATATTGGGAGTTATTGCGTGACAGTTTCAAACATTCAAACATAAAAAAAAAAATTTTTTTTTAATCACAATTAAGATTTCTTCAATAGTAGCTGTTCAGCCAAAAATTAGTTTATGCTACTCAGAAATCGGCTTATTAAATTTAAAAATAAGAATCGGATGCGGTGTTGGCATCCGCGTCCAGAAAAAAGTTTCTTTCAATTATTCTATGTAAAAAATTAAACAAATATTTAAGATAAAATATATATTTATTAAAAACTATATGCAGCAGGCAATCAAGACGATACCAACTTTGGATGGCAGGAGGGAACAGATGCATACGTGGATACATAAAGGTCCTATATCCATACCTCCCATTTGCTTCGCCGTAGTCGGGTAAAATTCGTATCTTACGTGTTCCTTCATTTAAAAATATGTTGAGAGAAACTTTTTATAGTAGGTGAGGCATTCAAAGAAGAAATCTTTTTATAAAAAATATTGAAAATTCCAGATTTCTTATTTATTAGAAATTCAAGCGATTTTATGTCACTTCTTTTTACATTAAATACATGACTTTAGCTAGCAAACAGTTTAAAACGTGGGTAGCTTAAAAGTTTCTACCACTGGAACTTTAATTTTTTAATGTACCAGAAATTTTTAAAGATTTTTGTTTAAAACGGTAAAATTTTAATATTTCCGAAAATGGTTTTGAGTTAAGCCAACTTTGACACCCGGGCTACTAGCTTGTTATTATTCAGGAGCTAGACAAAAAAAGATGAAGTAAAGAAGTTAGAAAGCACAATGAAACTGAATATGTAAAAATAAAATATAAAAATATTCGGCCGTGTTCTTGAAAACGAATCTGAATATTTTATTCGTATTCGTTTGAAACCACATGGTTGGTGGTCCCAAATCATAACGAATTCTCAAAATGGGTTTCTAAGACTATCTAATTTAAGCTGGAATAATTTTTAAAATATTCTTTGATATTTAAAATAAGATTATATTTTTTATCGACAGTGCCATCTAGGGTTTTGCAGCTGTAGCACAAATAGTAACATAAATATTATTATAATAAAAAAAGTATATATCTTTAGTTAGTTGCACTTCAAAAATGTCTGTATATTTCAGTTACTGGCAAGGAACATGAATAAATGTCTAATACCCAATTAAAGGCGGTGGCCGACAGTCCAATACTCTGTACTCTTTTACTCGAAAAAAATATATATTGGATTTTTTTGTTTTTTTTTTGGTGAAGAACGATATTTATGCTTATAAGTTCGGTAAATGTCTATCGATTTTGATGATAATCGAAGGTTAATTAAAGACGTTATTTAAAGTAGATAGGGGAGCGTGCGTGAAAACACGGAATATCGCTTGCGGGGGGATGTGGAGATCGCATCGACAAATTTTCGATGTTGATGTGTTTATTGGGGCTACATGAATATACTTACCAAAATTTATGATTCTGTCAATTTTACCATAATTACGTATGGTCAAATATTCTACTAGGGAAGGACGGGGTTAGATATTAACAAAATTCAACCAACTTCATCTTCAGAGGAACTATGTGCAGCAGCTGGTAAAATTTTGTGTCTCTAGCTCTTACAGTCTCAGAAATCTAAGTATTCATACAGACGGATGGACAGACGTACATACTTCAATCGCTATCCGAGGTTATGATAAGCATTTTGGTTGCAGAAATATAGTATACCCTATATACCTATAGTTACAGTGTAAAACTAACTAAAGGACAGTCTTAAATCAGGAAAATTCTATCATTAATGCTTTTCAATAACCAAAATGACTTGCTGAATTTTGAAAAAAAAAGTGGTGTGCTTACTGTTGAGACAAACCAACGAACATATGCTCTCTAACCAGACATATTTACAATTTTCATCTGGTTTTTGGAACAAATAATTATTGCTCAATTCAAATGTCTTTCTATATGCGTGTACACTATAAAAAATTTATAGATCGTAGGGTAATAGTAAACCTTATACTTGTATAGTATATTTAAATTAATAAATACATAAAAATGTATAGTTTGGGACTCAGCGTAGGACAGTTTCTAAAAAGTAAAAAGGTTAAGTCGACATATAAGACACCAATTTGGATTTTACAAATAGTTTGATTTTAGTAAAGCCGATACATTCCGATTGTACTATACCCTATTTGCGCGGGACTGTCGGAGTACCATACCTAGAATATAAAAAGGTTTGTATAAAATTTTGGCGACGAATAATGTACATATAGGTAATTTTAAGTTTTTTGCCTATAACTCCCGAAGTTCCCAAGCGATTGTATTCAAAAGATGTTCTTTAAAAGAAGGAAGGTCTGTGTCGCACTTTAATATTCTTGGTTAAAAAATGGCATGAATAAATCGCGAAATTCTATTGGGGGGAAAGGAGATTCAAATTTAAAATACTGAATGCAAGTGAAGAACTAGACGCACCTTGTTTTAAAATTTCATGCTAATAGCCCTTTTAGTATTCGAAAAATTTTTTTGTCGACCTGTTAAATTTGGTATTCAAGCTCAGGGTCATGCTCCTTTGCTTCTATATTGGTGTTGCACACATTTTGTTTTGCACAAACTTAATATACACTTTGTACATAAAGTAAAGAGTATAAAAATATGACAAGCCAACTTGAAACTTATTTGCCAAGTGCCATAAATGCGATATGTACGACGTAGAGAGAGCTGAATTTAATCGATTGAAAATCAAGGATTAGTAATTCTGTGTGTGTATGTGTACATAGTGGTAATATTAGCTGCCACACGTGTTTTTATTTTTTTTTTTTTTTGTATATTTGGGTTTATTGTGTCGCCACTTAGCAAAAATTACACAAATAATGCTACACAACAACGGATTATGCCAATAAATTGATACCCACCAGCAAATGTGCGAGTGTGTGTGCGCATCTGCGTGTGTGTGGAAGTTTATGTGCTAAGGTATTTGACATAATGTTTCATTAAAACAAAATGCGATAGCAAAAAATGTTATATAAAATGAGACTAATAATTCAGTGTAAATGAAAATTAAAATTGCGTATACGCCATGGCGACAGTGTGACGCTGTTGTACATATGAGAGTCGGGTGGGGCTGTGCTGTGTTTTTATTATATAACGTATGCCATTATAGCTAACGTCAACGCCTGAGCCATAATCGCATTACTGAACAGCCTACTAAATGATAGTTGGCATCGTTTGTAATTAAAATTGCGATACACTACAATTTGAAACGGGGGGTTAACTTGGGCCATAGTCATGCCGAGGTTAAAAGCCTGCAGTAATCACATTTGAAATATGCTGTCACACACACTGGCATGCACACACAGTTACAAACTCACACAGATACACGCATATACACACACTCACGCGAGGGTTGGCTTTTATACATCTAGAGCTGGCTTTGTTGCTATAGACACTAAGTTTTTGTCATACAAAGCTTTTTTATTTCTAGACAGAAAAGAGTATTGAGGAGACTTCTGCGCTTTGTCTTAGGTACAGGAGAGCCACGTTCAAGGCAATGTTAATCCAAGTGGAGATAAGATAATATCTGACTGAGATCAAAAAGAAGTAAATGTCATATACAAATTGTGATGGCTGGTGCAGCTGAAAGTTTAACAAGAAATTTTAAAAAAATTTTGTTGGTTAGACCATTATTACAAGGATTCCAAATTGGGTAAACAAATTTAATCGATTTCTGTGCTCATAAGCATTGAATATGTGATAATGGTATTCTTTGTATCTATAGAAATTTATCATAAAATATCCAACCAAGCATTTAAAGCGAGTTAGACAAAATAGTTCGAGTATTTATGCCTATTTGTCACTGAAAGTGCAAAACATCCTTCTTGAATTTTCATGACAAAAATGTTTCAATTGTCTTGTATTAAGTTTTGCCGATGAAACACCATGCTTAACCAACGTGTTAACGTGTCTCTTGGTGCGAAGAAATTATTATATATATTATAAGTTTTTGGGATAAAAAATTAAATAATCAATATTAGAACTAATTTCTGTTGCCTTTTTCTGCAGGCTGCTGCAAGCAATTAAGCCCAATTCAATGTTCTGTAAACGCTATTCTCTGCTGTACCAAAAATATACCAGGCAACCCTCGTAAACCCTCATGCAAAACCACATTAATCGGCTCTGGCAGATAACGCTGCTACCGAAAATGAATATATCTACTCGTCACAGACCTACCAAAAAAAAAAAAAAAAAAACAAATGTTGCGCCGCTTTGTGACGCGCCTTATTTGTTTGTCCTTTTATGGGTTTCTTTTTTGATGTGGGCGTGGTGCATGTGTGTGTGTGTGTTTTGGTGTGCCTCTGTATGTGTATGTGTGGAGCGTAACTGTCAATTTCATTATGGCTTAAGTTGAACAAAATTTAACATGACTAATAACGCGGAATTGTGCGCATAAAGCGGCAGTCTTTGTCACTTTGTAAACTGCCGCCGTTCTGCAGCATTTTTATATTCCCTACTTATAGAGTAAAAAAAAAGGAAGCTTAAATTTCTCCATACGTATGTAACAGTTAGGCGAAAGCATTTTAAGAATATACCAAATTGGTCGGTATGAACCAACTCAATCGAAAACAAATTTAATAAATATCAGAAACATTGCAGCTTTAACAAAGACACCTACGTTATCTAAAATGACTATAAATAAATCTGCTCCAAAGGGTTAAAAATTTTAAATCTGTTTAGAAATCTAACATTCATATTGTTTGGAGCATTTACTATCAATCGATTTTCATGGTTATAAAGTCTTTCTAGGCAAACTTGTCAATTCCAATTCCAAGCGGCTTTAAAGATAGGAGAAAACAGTCGAACATATATAGGGTTTTCCAACAAGAGGTGTTATTTTGAATCACCCGGTTTTTCGGTAGCTGTCACTTTTAAAGCTTTTATTCTTTGACATTTGACAAGTAGAAACTACGCCATTACTAAAAATGGAACGATACACGCTTCAACAACGCATTGAAATTATTAAAATTCAATACAAAAATGGCGAAAATCTTGCAGTCACAGTTCGCAAAACTAAAGCATTTTTGGGTCGTCGTGAAGCACCTTGTCGGACTGCAATACAGAAATTGGTGGAAAAATTCGAGCTATTGGAACAAGTTAGTGATGTAAAGAATAAAACCTGTACACGTCGCTTAAGAATAACTGAGAATATTGCTGCTGTAGCCCAAAGTGTTGAAGAAAACCCAGGTTTGTCCATTCCTCGGCGTTCTTTGGAATTGGGCACTCCACAAACGTCATTACACCGTATTTTGCATAAAGACTTGGGTCTTAAGGCTTATAAAATTCGGTTAACACAAGAACTCAAGCCGGCCGATCATCAACAACGTCGTGTCTTTGCTGATTGGGACCTTGAAATGCATGAAAATGATCCGGAATTCCATCGAAAAATCATCTTGACTGATGAGACCCATTTCCACCTCGGTGGCTACGTCAACAAGCAAAATTGTCGCATCTGGGGCTCGGAAAACCCAAGAGTTATTGTTGAGAAGCCTCTCCATCCTCAACGTGTGACTGTTTGGTGCGGTTTATGGTCCGGCGGGGTCATTGGACCTTACTTTTTCGAAAATGAGGTTGGAACAACAGTTACGGTGAATGGATTGCGCTATCGAGAGATGCTTAATGATTTTTTGTGGTCGGAGTTGGATGGTATTGATCTGGACAACGTTTACTTGCAATAAAACGGCGCTACGTGCCACACAAGCAACGAAACCATGGCTCTTTTACGGGATGAGTTGGTCCGGCAACTGTTATCTCTCGAAGAGGTGATCACAATTGGCCACCGAGATCTTGTGATTTAACACCTTGCGACTTCTCCCTTTGGGGCCACGTGAAAGATAAGGTCTACGCCAACAGCCCAGCGTCGATTCAAGACCTCAAAGATAGAATTCGTGAGGTTAACAAGGACATAGGGCAGCCACTTTGCGACTTGGTTATGGAAAATTTCATGAAAAGGATATGGTCCTGTAAGCGTGGTCGTGGTGGCCTTTTTGCTGATGTTATTTTTCATTATTAACGGCATACCTTCCTCTTTATTATGAAATAAACATCCGATCATTTATCTCAAAAAATTAAATTTTTCTTTGAATACCAAAATAACACCTCTTATTGGAAAACCCTTTACATACAAATATAGGTCAAACACATGCATCTTCTGTTTGCTTGGCCGTATTTTGGTAAAAACCAATTGCATTTGGAAAAACTTAAAATTTTGGCTATAATCTTATTATCTGTAATTTCGTTTTCTTTGTATTTATTTAATCGTCAGCTGATTTGAGCGATAATTAAGATTTTAAACATTTTCATAATTGGGTATATCAAAGTCGGCTCCGACCGATTTTAAAGTACGTTTTTTTTCGTCTACTTTTTTGTTTGGGGGAATAACTGCTATTTTTGCAGCCTGTCATGTTGTTCAGCTTTGTGAGGTTCATTTGGTGGCTTGTTTTTATATATTTTATATATTTTTGAAAGAAAAAATATAATTTAATAAATAACAATTTGCTTTGAAAGCTTTGCTTGACGGGCCTGACCTTTCAGTACTGGTTTGGTGACTCTTTTTAGTCGGAAAATTTAACTTGATGCTGTTTCACAATTGTGTTTTTTATGAATTTTAAATAGGCTACCAGCCGTTTATTTTTTAAAGAGGTTCAGTTCAGTGTTATAGATTTGTATGGCTAAGATACGGATCAAACTTGAAGTCTAGAACACACCCCATTATTCTTCTTGTTGAATTATTCCCACGTTTCCAAGGCTAAAAACTTTATTAACATCGACTGAGAGCTTCGGGCTGTTTCAATGAACTCAAAATCGAATGAAAAATAAAGTGATTTGATATGATACGAGAATGTCCTTGCAGTAACCGCACAATATTAATTACTCTGCCTTCCTTTTTTCAGCATATAAACTTAGCTTAAAAACTTCTCCTGCTTACGCATGGATTTTTTTGTGCTAAATTTTGAATCTCTAGTTATTACGGTTTCCAAAATGTAGATATTCATACAGGCACGAAAGGAACAAAAGTATAAAGATAAACGTAGGTCCCGGTGATAACTATTGACAGGCCCTTATCGCACTGCTTTCTTCTAAAAATTTCAAATAACCTTATTCATAGAGAAACAATACATGTCGTTTTGGGTTATGAATTTGACCTGTTTGCATGCATCCTCATGTTTATCTGTTCCCTCGTATCTTCTAAGCCGCCTATCATAATTTGATAAATTAGGTATCGTTGGAAGCGTCTTAATCGTCTGCTGGTTATAAGCTTTGTAACTTGATTGGATACGGCTTCCTCAAAAAGACATTAAGTCATGAATGAAAAGGTTTAAATTTTGCAGTTTTGGGTATGAAACGAAAGGGGTCGCAAAATTGTTAAGTACAAACATTTAAAAAATCACTTTTTTTTGCCAAAGTATGTTTGATTTTTCAAAATCTCACCCATTTATTAAAAATACTTATCCAAAAAATTATGCTCATAAAATATTTTTTCAAACTAGCGCTATATGATATAGTAAACCGATTTAAATCAATTTTGTTGTTGTGCTTCGGTGTCTCACAGAACTATGCCCTTTAACTTTTGGAATTTTTGAGGTGTTCTATCTTGCCTCTATGCGGAATATTTATACTGATTTCAGTAAGGCATTTGACTCAGTAAACCATAGCCTTCTTTTAGTTAAACTGTCGCGTTTAAGATTCCCGCCTTGTCTTTTAAAATGGATCTCTTCCTAGTTGTCTAATCGTATGCAGAAGGTAGTTTTTAAATGCAGCGAATCTAAAGTAATTTTTGTCACGTCAGGGGTACCCATTAATTATCTTCTACAAGTTATCCGGTCTTCTCGCATTCTTATGTATGCGGATGATGTAATACTTTGTTTGTCCTACTCCTACAATGATAATGATATGCATTCACTTCTTCAGCATGATTTTGATATCATGCAATATTGGTGTAATGTCAACCAACTCTTACTAAACAAAACGAAATGTAAAATTATAACATTTTACCAATCTGTTCCTCATTTAGCTGCTTACTCTATAGACTCCTCTACCCTGGAACGTATCGTGAGTGTTTTAGACCTTGGCATACTGTTTGACCATAAACTTAAATTTAACGATCATAATTGCAATATTGTAAATAAACCTAGAGGGGTTCTTGCTTTTATTAAGCGTGGGTCTAAAAATTTAAATGACCCTTACACAACCAAACTTCTTTATATTTCTCTCGTCCGTCCAACTTAGGAATATTGATACTGCGTTTGGAGCCCTCAATACCGCCTTTATCAGGATAGGATTGAGTCTGTTCAAAAGCAATTCCTCCTCAATTCCTCTAAACTGGGATCCACTTTTCCGACTGCCTCCTTATTCTGACAGACTTCGCCTTATAATGCTGCGCTCCTTAAATAACCGTAGATCATGCCACGGTGTACTCTTCTTAGAAAAGCTATTACTCGGCCTTATTGATTCTAATGATCTTCTTAATGAAGCTACTTTTGTTGTACCTACCAGAGTTACCCGTAATTATCGCCCCATAGCCTTGCAACTTTGTAGATCAAATTTTGCTCTGCATGATCCTTTCCGTGTCTTATGCTCTAATTATAATAGCCTTTTTAATTTCCTTTCCTTCTATCACGTATTCTATCCTTAGTCATCTTGACTTGCCCCTTCGAGCATCCATGACCAATCCTGTATTATGAGGCACCCATTTGATCATTGACGCTCTTTTGTATATGTAATATTACAATTTTATTTGGACTTCCTTTTTTCCATTTGGTTATTGTAAGTCCAAGTCTCTGGCCAGTTTTTGATGTGAGTCGGTGCATGTCGCTATAAAGTTCACCCACCGGGCTAGTGACGCGGATTAGTTCATATCTGTCTTTTTTCCTCGTTTATTTTTAAGTATTTGTTTTATACTTTTCTTATATCTAAGGCCAACTGCACTTTGTTGTACCAATTTAAATTAAATAAATAAATAAAATAAATAAATAAAGGAATTGGGGTCTGCCACGCCTTCTTCTGTCCGTTACATACATTGCACAAATCTATTATACCCTTTGTACCTATAGGTACACGCCTCCTTCTGTCCGTTACATACATTGCACAAATCTATTATACCCTTTGTACCTATAGGTACAGGGTATAATTATTTTAAAATTCAAATCACAACATGTACTAGAGTACGTATTATATAAAAATTCTGCTACAAGAACGCCTTCAAAGGAGTTTTTCAATCAATTTATCTAATAGCCTGTAATAAGGACGAGCAACATGCAATATGGCACAGGTGACTAAGTGAGTGATAAAGTGCACTAGTTGAATTAGATGCTTCCTTAATAATGCACCAACTGCCAGGAGTGCAAGGAATATGATATATTTAGCGAGCTAAAAACAATTACTGAGTATGCATAGTAGTTTACTTACCATCGTTATGAAAATACCAAACTCCGTATTCATTTCAATGGTATCACCGTCGGTAAAGATAAAAGTCTTTTTCTTCTCCTTCTTGGCGGTCAGAACGACGGCAACTTGTTGCGCTGCCACAGACAAAACGGGCAGCTCAATGCGATTAAACTCGTCGAAGCAGCCCCAGCTGCCGGACTGCGCTAGTCCCTTATAGATGCGACCCAGACCCCTGGGAGCGAGTACAAGTGATGGAAATCGTAAATTAAATAAGGCGCAATGTTGTTGCTTGAATTTTAAGTGCGTTGCGGCATACCTATAATCCATTTGATCGGAGCAATTAAAAACAACGACATACTTGGCCAACGTTTTGCCCATATCCTTGACCGTTTCAGTTTTGCCCGTGCCGGCAGGTCCGCAGGGTGCGCCGCCCATGCTAAGCGTCAAAGCCTGAGCCAGTGTTATGTAGCAACTAAAGATATGAGAAATTGCAGATGGAATTAGCGGACTAGCATAATACACGCATTTGTAATAAATTTTATTTAGAGCTGCTGAGTGCTTCAATGTGGCAATATTACGCATACGCCACGTGAACGCAGGTAGCTACGACTGACGTGCTCAAAAGAAATTCAAGAAATTCCTGAAATTCCTTAAGGGATTTTTTTTTGTTTTACAAAAATATCAAAGATGCCCGCCAGCACCAAAGCACCAAATTTACAATGACGTCTAAAAGACAAACGAATGTAGCACACACACACACACACACGCACATACACCCAAACACGCAGAGTTGCTTTCAAGACGCTAGTAGAAAAAAAATTAAACAGCTCCTGCAGCTATTTGGCAAATAGCGCGGCACTTCACAGCTACAGCAGGGAGCAATATACTTGAGCCCCGAGCCGGCAACAGGATGCGCCTACCCGTCAAAACTTTATTTATATTCCGCTAAGTGAAATTTATCTTTGCGGGCATGTTAGTGCTCGTCAACGGAGTTGTTTTTTTTTTGCTGTGTAGGCAGTCATTCGAATGGGACTTCCCTGTTGACTAACTGACATTGCGTCTTCTCTCGTTTAGGCTATAAAAAGGATTCTATAGGGTCTTCCAATAGACTGTGTTTTAACTTTGACAGCTAATAGCTATTTATAATGATGTAAAATTGCAGCTCAGCTATTTTTTGTTAAATTAGAGTCCCATACCACGAAATGTGTTTTGGATTTGGATTTCTTGTCCGAGTTATTAACTTAACAATGCAGTTTGTCGTTATGGTTTAACTAATTGGCTTTTAGGAAAAACTATGCCAATGTAATTACAGTCAAATCTTTTTTTTTCGTTGGGTAGTTCCGACTCAAGTCGAAAACGAAACTGAAACTCAAATCCGAAATGATAGTGGATAAGGCATTTCGGCTAAATCACAATTCAAGTTGGCCGACTTTGGGATACCCTTTACCGTCACATTATAATTTAACTTTATATTCTTCTTTTTTTATATTCTTCTTTTGGTACATACAGCACATCCTCGACTCATTCGAGTCTTTTTAGATTTAGAGCAGGCGTTTGACTGAGTTAAGCACGAGGGACTTATACATAAACTTAAAAGTCACTTTCATTCCAATTAAGAACTCACGCCTGGGCAAAAAGCTATGCTGGGATCACGCTCTAGAAATCTACACTAACTCCTATATGGACGTATGTATTTCAAGTTTGATGATGGCAACGAAAAAAACACTGCAGAGACTACAAACAATATATATATAGGGTGGGCCATCTGTTGGCTTGTTTGTTAATTGCATTTTATTCGTATATTTTCCAACAAAATTGGGCAAATGTATATACAAAATGCAAGTTGGAAACTACTCATTTATGTATGAAAAATAATATCGCCCAAATGGCCACCGTGGCGGGATCCACAGGCCCGTTTGCAAACATCGTATTTTTCGATGACCTTTTTTGACGAAAACTTATCAGGCGGTTCTCTCATCCATTGAACGAAAAGCGACGCTGATAATGGTCCGTGGGCTTCAATTCTTGCGTCATTTGAATCTTGTAAGCGCGTAAATGCAGATCCGCATGCTAAATTCGACGCAAAGTGGTCCCAGCAAGATTTAAGTAATTCTTGCGAACGATGGCGCGTCGCTGTTGCCAGCGGATCAACTAAACGGCCGTTTTCATAGTACGCCTGTACCACTTTAACGAGTTGATCGATTATTAAACGATACATGACTAAAATTGAGTAGTTTTGAACTTTATAAATAACGAAGTGGTGGGGTATGTTTCAAGTAATGAGTGCTTAACAAGCAAACCAACAGATGGCCCACGCTGTATTTAATCGCTAATATTTAGTTGAAAAACTAATATTACTAAAGAAAAATTTCTAATTTTCTTGCTTTGCACAAAAATCTATTTTGATGCTTAGGAACCAATAGAGCCTTAAATTCATTTTCGTTCGAATAAGAAATACAAAATTACTAATTATGGTAATTATGGCAAATTACTATAAAAATAAGCTCTTACGAAATATACCAAAATTTTAAGACTTAAGAGTATATTCGCCAAACATTATTATAATAGGAAACTAATAAAGATTAAACTTTTTGTTCAAAATTTCGAATGAGCTATGAACTTTTGATAATTTCTAAAAATTCTAATTAATAATTACGCATACGCAATGTGGCCTTATATGGATGATTAAGGTGATGTTATATATAAGCCGAGGAGGCTATTTAAAAGAATTTTTTTTTTTGAATTCAATAGGTTTAAATTTGAAGCGCCTTGAAATTGAAACAAAGCTTCTTAAAAGAATTTCAAGTTCCCATACATTTTATAAAAGACCATGTACTGTATCCGCTGGCACCAATGTCGACTATTATTTATCGACTTTGAATTTGTTTCCATTTTTACAAACATTTGTTGCCAGCTTTTTGTTTACAAGCAGTGAGCAGCATGTTGCCACTCCATTGGCACCCATTGGAACGCAGACCAGTGTGTGTGGAGTATAAATTCCGAATTGTTTCATTGCGGGAATGTTGCGAAAGCATGCCGTACGGAATGCTACTCATGGAAAATTCATAGGCTTGCAATAACTAGAATTTATTATTGGAAATCTTTGAGCAAATTAATAAGAAATTATTTAGCAGATATTTTATTATTATATGTGAGTAAATAGTATTTAAAGGGGAATATTTTAGCGCGTACTTGCAACTGTATGATTTATGATGTGAGCTTTATTTACGTTAAGGGACTTGGAAATAAAAATGAAGAAGTGATTGATATCATAATACCACTTATTTGAATGCTTAAAATTGACTAGATGTGTTTATATTGACCAAATCGACTACTTAAAAGACTAAAGCGTAGAAAAGTTTGTTTGTGATGCCCGTGGCATTGTCGATAAGAAAGTATTTCTAGAGAGTACGATAACATGTGCTTGGAGCTGCTGGATCAATTGAATTATGCAAAAGTTTGCACCAACTGGTAGGTAAAAGAAGGATGGAATGTAGCGAGCTCTAATAAGGGGACTTAAAAATGTAGAAGCAAGCCATAAAATTTTACTGTGAGAAGGGTCTTTAAAAATACGGTGTATCGTTCAGACAGACGGACAAGGCTTAAACGATTTCTTTTGTCACCCTGATTATTGCTGGTATTATACGTTTTTTTTCTTCGTAACACCTTCTATATTCTTCTACTTAAAGAAGAGAATATAAAAAGAACTTTATTGTCACGCATTTTTTTGCTTATAAACATGGTAAGAGGTTGCTTTTAAATTATATGGTCATCTATAAAACGAATGCTATTTTAAGGAGCTCAACAAGTCTTAGGTTTTGGATGGCATTCGAAAATTGAGCTAATTTGTCTAAAAGAAGCATTTTATTCCTGCTATGGTATTACGATTAAATTTTATATTTATTTTTAATATTTTCTGGTTTCAGGCAGGGAACTTTTAGACAAAAAATATATTAATTAATATATCTTTTAAGAGCTAAGGCCTTTTTTTAGTTATCATACGATTTTTTTCACATAAGCGCATTAGCAAGCTCTTTTACGCTGCCAAGTTTATAAAGTTATAATAAATTAGTTTTGAAACTCATATTAAAAATGTTCATTAAAATTGCAATATAATTGCAAAAGCTCAAGTTTACAAAGAATGTACATAATTGCTTCTAAAATTATTACTATGTATAAATAGATTTCGCCCTTTTGAGCACAACCCACATATAGTTTAACTTCAAATGCCGCACCAAACTTTGCAACAAAAAATTTACTTTGATAATGGAAATATTTTCCGCAACATTTTCACTACACATACATATGTATGTTCATACATGTTCATTAGGTATACAAAGAAGTATACACAGAGACGTCGCGACGAAATTTTAAATGGGGGTACACGTTGCATACTTTCTTGCTTATAAACAAATAAAGCATATGGATATGAAGTTTTGGAGGGATATGAAGGAGTAGATTTTTTTAGAGAGCCTCAATTTTGACAAATTTTCAATGTTTTTAAGCAAAATTATTTGACTCAAAGTAAATAGCACACAAACAGTTGTGACTCACTTATTTTTTCAGTTGGAGTTATTAATGCATTCCCTATCTGTCGTCAAATTATTCGAGAAATGATTGTGCTTCTTCAGAGCCCTTAAGTTCATTCTTACCTCGTCCAAACAAAAAAAGTTTCTGTGGATAAGTTAGTTAGTTGTGTTTGTGGTGGCAACCCCGAACAGCTGTTGTTGCTGCTGGCGCCATCTAGTGTAATGGTGTATTTCCAAGGTGAAATAAAGAAAAAGATAACATAAAAGTTCCCTCAAGACTAATTTTTTCGCGCCAACTTCTGCGCAATGTGACACAAAGGGAAGCTAGTCCATTCCACAGATGACGCAGTCACACAACTTCTGATTTATATGACCTAGCCAGCGGAGCCGAAGTATGTTTATCCACTTGACCATGTCAATATATGTAGTCGTAGAACTTATGCAGTTCGTCATTCCATCGAATAGGATAGGCATCAAGAAATAATTGTATCAGCAATTAAATTTAATTTATATGCAAAACTCTCCAACAAAGCAGAACACGAGGTAGTAACAGTCCAAATTGATATACTGTACCCCAGTTGCTACGTCTCTGTGCATACACAAGGTACTTTATAGAGAATTAACAAAAAGTTAAAAACTCAAAAAACCAACTAAAGTGACAAACCGAGTAACAAGCAACTTTTTAACTCAATTTGCAGACAACCTCTGCACAACAAATGCGACAAGCACTCCATCAACCCACACCCGGTCCTTCAACAGAAGGCACACATGCCAAAGACCTTGGCTATCGTATTTCGCAAAATTTTATTAAATCGTTACATAATAAATATTAGCCTTGGCAGTTGAGAGTTCTCGACATGCTCAATTTGTGTAACTTTATGATTGATAAGTGGCGAGACATTTTTGATGGTGCCCTAAAAATCAAATGGACTGGTTATGACACTTACCGATCTGTCAGAGGCGTAATGACCAGACGATCCGTGCAGCCCAAGTATTCATTTTGATAGGTAAATGTGACATCCGTTACAGAAATAAATGTCTTATCCAAATCTTCTTTGAAATAGAAGCGACATTGTTTAAGCCACTCAAAGTCATTGGCGGACTTGATGTTCATGCGACACTGTAAGATACAAGAGTTTTTTAAGATGACATAAAGTAAAAACCCACCCTAATTGGATTTGTAGTAGCTCCATTTGATAACTTTTATGACCCACCAATATATCGAAGATATCACGCTGATGTACATGTATTGTTATTAAAGTTTCAAAATTGGTGCGTTCCATTTTGGTAAGATTACGTGTGGTCTGATCGATTAGCGTATTGAGCATTTCTAGAAACTTATTGTTCGTCTCGGACATGACCTTCCTCTCATGCCTGGCCTGCATCAGCGCCATTTCTGCATCTCGCGTCCATATCATTTGTATACCCAATAAACCAATTTGAGCTGGAACTTTCTCCAGAAAACCCAATAGTGTAAAATTTGGATCGTTTATTGTTGCATATGCGGTACGTATGATCGAATGCAATGACTGCTGTGCTGTGACCAGCAATTGAGTTAGCCATGTCTCAACGGAACCCTCGGCGCGTATGGCTCGATCCAGCTGTATCATTTCACCCTCGCTAGATATGATGGCCATCATTTTGTTATACTCGATGTCATGGAACTTGACGTGGCGTGTGTTATCAAAAATTGATAGCAAGTGATTTTGTATGGTATGCGAATCGGAAGCTTGACCCAATATCTCGAGTAGAGCTGGATCTGACACGAAGAAGAAACGTGGAAACATCATGCGTTTGCGTTCTAAATAACCACTCAAGGATTTCTGACAAATTTCCAATTGCTCCTGCAAATGAGGTAGCAATTGTTTTAGCAAATCATCGCCCACACAGCAGGCCACAACGCCTGGCGTTTCGTGTGCGCGTTGCATGATCTTTTGCCAGGATTTGTCAATTTTGGAAAACCTTTTCGCCTCCTTCGGCAGTTGCTTCGCAATATCGCCCCCAACAAAGACGGCCTCCAGATAGACCCACATATTTTGCACCAATAGCCAGCGTTCGAGTATTTCATTCGAGTTGGACAGATCATAGACCCATTGTTGTATTTGTTTACGGAAGGGC
This sequence comes from Chymomyza costata, assembly GCA_018150985.1. Taxonomy (NCBI): domain Eukaryota; kingdom Metazoa; phylum Arthropoda; class Insecta; order Diptera; family Drosophilidae; genus Chymomyza; species Chymomyza costata. The sequence goes on from JAECWU010000030.1 coordinate 4,294,587, forward strand.
GCATTATAGCGATTGGAAAGCAGTGAGCCCAGCACCATCAGACTATCCTCTAGTTGACCTATAGTCTCGGCTGTGGTATCACCACGTAGCAGCAGCTCGCCGCGATTGTTGAAGCTCATAAATTGCAGCTCATGCACGGACCACTCATTGGTCACTTGCTTCAACTTGGCCTCGATGTCCTTCTCCTTCATGGCACTTATGCAGATATCTTCAATATCCTCCTTGTGCTTAAGCAGCGGCGCCTCCAGTATATTCTTGAGCGAGAAACCCTCCGAGTCGAACTCGAAGATGTAGCGAGTAACATCCATGATCCGTTGCCAGTGGCGTGGCTTCATGGCTTTATTCGCCATCAACTCCAGTAGCGGGCACATGTCATTGAAGTCATCGATGGTCTTTTTCAGAGCATGAAATGCGGGCCACTCCTTCAAACCCTTGGGCAGCTTGCGACAACGATTCTGAAACTCCATCAGCTCGTTGTTGATCTCCTCAATGTCCACCTCATTCCAGGGTATGTCATAATAGCTGCTTACACGATCAATCACATCATTGTACAGCTTGTATAGCTTTTGCAGCAAATTAAGCTCCTTGCGTATTTGACCCAGCTCTGGATAGTCCGTTTGTGGCAGACCGAAGAGTTCCTCGCCGCTCTGGTATGTCTGCAGACGGCGCCACATGCCCTCAAAACGATTCTGGAAAAGTATCAAACGATCAGAGGCCTCGCGTGGGGTCAGACCCGCCTGCATTGGTCCAGCTGTGCGATATTCGTTAACATAAGAAATCTTATCCTGTTTAAAGTTGTCCAGATTGCTGCGCAAGTCATCTTGAAAAGCTGGCTGCATCTCCAGCAGCTTAACCTGTGCCTGCAAAGCGCAGGCCAACAGATTCTGAAATGTGGCACGCAAATTGTCCACTAAATCAAATTGTTCACGCTCCACTTGCACCTCGTAGCGTGTCAGCACATTAAATGCCTCCTGCAGGCATAAAAATTGCATTGTACAAAATTCAAGAACCTAACAAGTACCTTGTGCTTACCTCTATTGGATCAATTCGCAGCTCCATGTCTACTTCCTGTTCGCGTATCTTGCCCAATGTCTCCATTATCATACGCACATCATCCAGGTCACGTATGGACCTATCCAGTTTACGATCCATTTCATTGATGACCGCATAGACGTAGTCCATTTCCTTCTTGTACTTCTTCTTCATAGCCTGTCCAATTTTATGGTTACAAGCTATAAATAAACAAACAGCTTAGAGTTGTCAAAGGTGAGCGCCGTCATCAATCAATACAACCAGGGCACAATGCCGTCTATCAACTTAGCTGAGCAGCAGCTAACTTAATCCAGCACCCTTGGACAGACAACCCCATCTGCCCCAAAACTGACTATTAATTTGGTTGTATTTATTTTTGGCACTGTCTATACGGAAGTTAGCAGTTTACCAGCTCCTAACCTGACCCCAACTAAGCTAATTCGCTTAAATAAATTTGATTAACTAATTGGAAGCGCATAATTTTCTAAAGGTGTCCTTATAATTGCTTCTGAAATAGACAACGAGGCGTAGCAGCTTATTTAGGTGAAGGTTTTTCAAATATTATTGTAACAAGGCAATTTTGTGGTGTCCCTTGAATAAATTTAAAGAGACAATGTGGGAAACATTTTATTGCTGGCCAAAAGAGATGCATTGAATGGTACTATAAACTAGCAGCGAATATTCGATAGAGCAAAGGTATCTGAAATGGTTTAAATGATGCCACAAGTGAGTTTCAAAAAATATCTCGTTTTATGGTGGCTTTTAAAGGTTACATCAGAACCACGACGTGCTGGATTTTTGGAGCTCAGATTCGAATTATAACATAATATTGAAAAACCCATCAAAATTCTTTTTATATTTTGTTTTATGTTTATTGGCGCGCTGATCCGAATCCGAGATTAAAAAACTCTAGAGCATTCGTTTTTTTAGATAACATCAAAAATAGCTCGTTTCATGAAGATTATTGAGATTATGTCAGTGCCCTCGGGTCTTTGGGTTTTTGGACCTCGGATTCGAATTCAGCGGCATTAAAATCATAAGGTTGCCCCTGTCACATGTTAAGTTCACATGTGTAAGTTCAAGAACATAACTCCTAAGCCATTTAACTGAAACTGATGAGGTACTAAAAATGGCACTAGAAATGATTGATAAACGAATTGATCCAGACTAAAGATGAGCGCAGGCCGTGTCCAACAGAGATTATAAAGAGAAGATTTCAGGAATGGAGACTCCTTATTATTACATTTCTCGCGAAAACCCGATTATTAAGATAGTTTCTTACTAAGTCAAGCACCGTTTACTCTTAGTATTCTCAAAATATTTTTCATTTTAAGATAGTTTACGTCGGGACATTTATAAAAATTAAATATTTCAAACTTTAAAAAGAGTAAAAATATTTTTAAAATAATTCCCGAAATTCTCAAAACATTGCCGAACATTCTCAAATTTAGATTCGAAGTCGTTGATTAGGAATATAATGCTTAAATTGGTAATTTTTGCTTTCCTTATTTCAAATACTCAATTCCCTTTTTTGGGTTTTTTTTTTTTACATGAAGTTTTGACATTTCGTGCGTAATTTTTGCATGCTGCGTATGGGCCTTTAAATAGGAACTTATCAAAAAACTTGTTCAAGATATTTGATTAGATTAAAACTATTCTGTTTTTTCTCGAGATCTAGTGAGTTTCCAAATCACTTTATTTACTTACACTTGATTTCGATAGCCAAACCATACTTAAGCCTTTCATTATAGACAGCTACGCATTGTCCAAACACCTCCATGTCCGGTTCGACCAACAAATTGGCATCCAAATCGGAAAGACAACGCAAAGTTGACTCAAACTCCTGCAGTCCAAATTCCATGAGCTGCCGCGTAGTACGTTCATTTTTCCAAAGAAAATGATACGGCTTCCAGCGTTTTATATACACCTGTATCTCGGGTTTTATGTTCTTGGTGCAATTGGAAAGCTGATTCAAAGCCTTGGCCACCTCCTTGTTGTCCATAATGGCTGAGTAAAAGGACTTGAGCATATACGGCATCTGGGGACGTTCCTCCGAGGCCAAACAATAGATCTTACGACGGCGATTTTTGTTGGGACCCTCACTATGATTACGTCCCACACGTGGCTGCATCGTCATCGAAACTTGCTGCGGTTGATAAGACAATATTTTGGTGAACATTGCGAAGCTATTCAGTGGTGTACGCACCGGCGGTTCCTTGCCGCTGCTCCACTGAGCCACGCCCTTCGCAATGCCAGTGATATTCTTGCCGGCCGTCACCAAAATGTCCTGCAGCTCGTCCAGATTTGGTTTGATCACCACATTGGGTATTTGCAGCTGTGCGTGCAAGGCAAAGATCGGCTTCTTGGTAGCCGTTTCATTTTCATCTGCTATAAAGCGTCGACGTAAGGTATCCAAGGCAGCGCGTATGACCTTGATGAGCACATCAATGACCTTGCGCGTGTAGTAGCGTCGCATTTCCACCACCGCATTGCAAACCATATCCTGGATGTACATAATCATGCAGTAATCCTCTTTAGAAATCAAACACACTCACCTGCATGCCTTTGGGTAAACTTTCCGTTGTTGACAGCAGCGTTAGGGGATTCTCAAAACAGGACCACAGTATGCTCCAATCCTGTTGCTGACCGCCGCCTCCACCACCACCACCTGCAGCTGCACCAGCTCCGCCACTATTTGCATTGTTAGCCGCTGCACTGGTGCTAGCTCCTGTTGTATCTTCCGCCCTGCGTGCCGAACCCGACTGTTCCCCCTTGGGCGTTGCTGTCACGCACAAATTTACATTAATTTGTATTCCAATTCCTGTTTTATATACTTACCATCAAACAGTGTGACCACATCATCACCAGCAATTTCCTTGAAGGTTTCCGTTGCCTTGTCGACCAAATTTAAAACTTCCTCCACTGCCTCGGAGACCATTTGACTTTTACGATTTAGTTCGATGGCTGCCTTCCTGTTTTGTGCATTGAGAATTTGAAAATCAAATTGCAGTTGGCATTGGATTGCAAAGGGAAATTCGGTAAAAGCTGAGTTCGAATTAATTCAAGCTGATTAAGCAAAAAACTTTTACTAATTTGATTTCACAATATTTGAAACAGTATTGGAAATTAATTGCCTTTAAAGGAATTTAACTAAGTTTGAAATAATATTATCCATATAAATTAAATTAGAACTAAAGCACTTTATATACTCTTCACTGTGTGCAAAACTCAAGAAATACTTTTTATACCCTGTACCGTATGGTACAAAGGGTATATTGTGTTTGTGCAAGCCGAAAATGTATGTAATATACCCATGTCCGTCTGTCCGTATGAACGCCTAGATCTCAGAGATGGTAAAGAGCTAGAGCAACCAAACTTTCAGATTAGAACACTTATTAATCCATAGGAGACAAGTTTATTTTATTTTTTTGATATCGGGATTACATTATATAGCTCCCATAGGGGTGTTTCAGAGGTCCTCAAAAAAAACCAAAAGTTTAAGATGGATAATTCGTTTGCTTTTGGCGATCGGAAGTTTTTTAGAGACCCTCAGCACTGTACCAAATTTTATCAAAATCGGTTGACTATATCATATAGCTCCGAATTTGATCAAAATCGGTTGACTACATCATATAGCTCCGTCGGAGACCCCCCAAAGTTACCTAAAGTATGACTCGAGAAGTCGATATACCCATGTCCGTCTGTCCGTCTGTCTGTATGAACGCCTAGATCTCAGAGATGGTAAGAGCTAGAGCGACCAAATTTTCAAATTAGATGCGTAATTATGTCAGGGGAGACAAGTTTATTTTACTTTTTTACAAATCGGTCAAAAAAACGATTTTTGTACAAAATTAGTTTTGTTTCGTTCGTTTGTGAAGATATCGTAACCAATTTGGCACTAAGAAGTTTTCTAGAGTACCCAAGCACGGTACCAAATTTTATCAAAATCGGTTGACTATATCATATAGCTCCCATAGGATCGATCGGTCGAAAAAATGTTTTTTGTACAAAATTCGTTGTGATTTATTTATTTGTGAAGATACCGTAACCAAATTTGGCATTAAGAAGTTTTTTAGAGTTCCTAAGCAGTGCTCTAAATTTGATCAAAATCGGTTGACTATATCATATAGTCCCCATAGGACCGATCGGTCAAAAATATTGTTTGGTGCAAAATTCGACTGATTTCTGTTTGTTTATGAAAATATCGTATCTTTTGGAGCGTACGCCATCTTTATTCTCTAGGTCTGTCATGAGGTTTTTCCCGACCATTAAAATAGTTAAGCTAGCTTCAAGCAATATTATTACTATAAAGGAAATAATAGGTTATCCGAATTCTTCTCTGGAAGTTGATTTTCTAAGAATGAGACGAGTATTATATGTTAATTTAATATTTTTTTAGCTGAGCTCAGAAAAGAACTGCAATTTGAATCAATCGGCCATTCGTTTTCGTTTTAATGAAATTGGGAGCAGCAAACATGTGATTTCAAAACGTATCCGAACAAAATATTCTTATTTGTTTTCCGAGACACGGCTGAATAGGTGGAAAAATGCTTTTTCTTTTTGGCCCAACTAAAGGGATCTGCTTCTCCGGATGCGCATGCAAACCCTTCAGCGATAGACTATAAACCACGTGAGATGTGGCATTAATTTTGACATTCCAAATGAGACGAATATTTTTGAAGTTTATAAGGATGTCTTTGTTTCTTTTAACATTTCAACGATAAAAAGCAACACATTTATTTTCGAATTCCGAAATCCTCTCAATGGGGCCGAATTTTTCAAAACGGTGACCAATGTAATTTTTAATCCTCAAAAAGAAAGTAAACGTTCGAAGTTGGAAACCGATTTGAAAAAAAAGTTCTTCCCATTCAAAATTTGAACACCATATTCTCCACTTGATTCGGAAAAAAGGAATGGAAAATTTAATTCGTTTGAAAAACAAATGGCATATCATTTGGGATTTTAAAGAATTCTCGGGGTGAGAACTTTTTTACCTTGGGATTCACGCATATTGCCTTATGTTTTCTTACCACCAAACACATACTTTCATTGAGTTTTGGTTGATTCAGATTTTCAGTCGTAAATTGTACTTTTCCAAGCCAAGCAAATTACAATCCCAAAACACGACACAGATGGTTTATTTCACTTAACTTAAGATTATTTTGTACAAGTCGCGGATGGGAACTTTGGGGTTCAAAATGAAAAGAAACGTCTTAATACTTGTAAACTGCGCCGATTTTTTTTTCGTTTTGAAACTCAATGTACGTGCTCCCAATTTCACCAATTTTTTATTTGGTTTGAAACCGAATGTTTTGTTGCAACAGGAATTTAAACGAAATGCCAAAATACGTGTACACAAAAATTTTTAAATTATGCTTGATATTCTTGAATTCTATAAATGCCAATTTCAAACATGAGTAGTTGGCGACAGCAAAAAATTCGGATTTGGCAGCACGCAAAAACGAATCCAAACAAAATTGTTCGTTATGTTTTTTTTCGTTTTCCGGAGCACGGACGATTATTTTTGCAGTTTTTAGCTAATTTTGTTTTTAAGGTTTGATTCGACTTTTGGCATAGTTGCACTGATATTCTTTAGGTCTATTGCCTTCGTAATGAGAAACTAAACGTTACAAAAAAAAAAAAATATGAACTAAGTTGGGCAACCGTTTTACTTTTTTTTATATATATATGATGGCTACTTTAAATCGGTGGGTAGACTTAAAAATAAAAAAATCGAATAGACTTTCATTATCAACTAAGAAAAATAGAAATATCAATCCCAAGCCAAAAATTTAAGAACTAAATTCAAAAAGATGGATTTTTGAATATAGCTTATAATTTAGTACTGCTGTTACCACTTCAGCCGGCCCACTTGGTTTGTACTATTCCCCAAAAACCCTCCTTTCCACATCCACGGTCTCAACAGTAACGCACGACTTGTAATATTTGTAAAATTTGTTTTTATTCAATTGGCCCTTATATGCTGCATAATATGGCATTTAACACTCCTGCCTCATATAGTACACTAATAAGCACTTTACGGATACAACACATGCAAATCCCATATCAAAGTGCCTTAATTAAATAAAATTTCAAAACGAACACTCTTTTTGTGGAGCCTTGACCTGTCAACCCCATTGGGGGGCATATTAAATTGTGCGTCAACTCATTCAGCTTAAACTTTTTTGCATAGATACTTAGCAATTAAAAATTTCCAGAGCCTAAAAGCTGCCAACCTTAAAAGCCCATATATAAACTCACAAACACTCAAGATTATAAATATTTGAAATTGATAAATTTAATAAATCACATAAACGAAAGCAAACTCAACCAAAGTAGACTCGAAAGAGAGCTCTCTGCGTCAGAGGCCCAAAGTTTAAATTAAATTTGGAACCACATACGACGCATGCCGCAATCTTGTTTTGAACGAGACGCCGCCACACACACGCACACAAGACACACACTTACCTGCAAGCCTCCTCGCTCTTTTCTAGAAATTCATCAACAGTCCAGATTTCATCGTCTACATGGAGCATATGAATAAAATAAATAAAAGTGTAAAAACTTTTCCCAAACGCATAAAATTAGACCAAAGTGTGCCAAGAGTGAAAATGCGTGCAAATTGTGGCAAGCAATTAAAAAGAGATGGGCCAAACCTCCAGGCAGTATCTGGAGCGAGACATCCTGCATCCACATGAGCACATTCAGTATGCGGTTGGAGTAGATGTCATGCACACGAGCAACCAGCACCTCAAACGTTTCTATGGCCTGCTTGCAGCGTTCATAGAACTGTGTCCAGTTCTGGTTGGTCCACTGTTTAAAATTTAGTTAAAAGATTTAGTTATAGGGCATAATCAACACTCGAATGTGTCTCACTCACATTGATGCTTTGCAAGCCGGGCTGCAACATGGCCGTCAGACGCACCAGTTGAGGTAAAAACAAAGGACGCACTTCCAGTTTGACGGCACGCACGGTTGACAGGAACATTTTAATGAGACTCTATAAATACAAATTAAGTGGGCTGGTTATAGTCGGAGCAACCCGATCGTAATATACTCTATGTATTGTAAAATGGACATCATTAAGGTGAATCTGATATTAAATAACAAATGCTCACATTCAGCGAGTCCTGAATAGTTATAAAGTAATCCTGACGTGTCATAAGCGTAGCAGCCACAATGGGAAGCTCTATGTTCAGCTTGGCCAGCATTTTGGCCTCGCGTATAAGCAGCGGTATGGTAGGATGAAGATTGACAAACAGACGATCACCCTGCAGGCAAAGTAGCGGCTGCAGCAGGCAAGCATCTGCTACGCTGACATCCTGATCCAGCCAAATGGTGACAATCTCATTTTCGTACTCATCCAGTGTGCCCATGACATTGTTGAAGCGCGCATCCAAATCTTTGGCCAGTTGCAGCGTGCTGAGCACAGGATGTTCCATTACAGCATCCATTAGCTCGGTCAGGTGAAGACTTAAGGCACGACACCAGTGTATGCGCCCGGCTATGGGCGGAAAATTGCGTCCCAGTGGCGGATCGTCGCGCTGTTTCCTAAACGTCTTGAGCACACGATCCACTTCTCGCTCCACATAACGCAGTATGCGAGTATACTTTTCATCCATTCTGGTTAAAGGAATTTTCTCGCTTACTTTCTCAAAGCGCACCAGGAAGCGTATACATTGTGGCGTCTCCCAAACTGTATCAAAATTGGTCTCAATTAATGTGGCGATGGTATCTTTTAGAGTGCCAGTTTTTGTAATAAAACGATCAAAGTCGTCATTGAAATCGGCATTGCGATGATCCAAATAGTCGTATTTCTTGGAAGTCACTTCTTTTTTGGCTTCCTCAAAGTGGTTTGAAGCGTCTTCTAAGGCTTCACCTAGTAACAAGCCCTCAAGGCGTCGTTCGAATAGATGATTATAGTCATCAATAAGATTAAACATATTGATAATCTTGGACAAACGTTCGCAGAAGGTGTCGAATTTACCTATGCATTGAAACCATGAAGAAGATAACAAATTTAAACCAAGATCACAATATTTACCAAAAACAAAATTCTCCGAAAAACCAAAGGGTGTCTGATTCGGCAGAAAGGGTTGTTCGCGCACTGTATAGTAGGTCTCGTGATAGATGTGATTTAACTTGATGCAGTTGCTTAATTTGGTGCGTATTAAGGTGCGATCCTGTGACCAGATTGTTTCCTTGCAGCGACAGGTTATATAGGATTTGCATGTTTCTATCATTTGATTAGTTATCTGAAATACAGAAATACAGAACGTATTATATGATGATGATTGATTTCGAATGCTTTTAAGAAAGAGGTGGTTCTGAATACTCAAACTCTATTATTAAAATCAATTTGAATTTTTATATGGATAAAAGGTAAGAAGAGTTAGCTGAAGGAGCCTTAATACCTTCATAATCATGAGTTTTAAAATTACAGAAACTAGTTTTTAGATTTCATACATTTAGGTCTGAGAGAGTTTACAAAACTTTTTTGCTGAAATCGCATTTTTTAAAGGAATGGTACTCAACTCCCGTCCATACAGGGTTGTGAGAAACTTATCATACTTCCCTTTTCAAAGATTTTACATTTTTTAGGGTACTGACAGTCAACACGATGCTATGTCGCATAGAAGGAGGGGATTGCAAAGTTGTTGCATATGCGGACGATGTGGTCTTAATGCTGAACGGAAAATTTCCACAGACCCTCTGTGACCGTATGACAATAAAGCTCATAGAACTGTCACTGTGGGCACTTGAAAGTGGGTTAAGCGTTAACCCAGATAAAACTGAGCTTATATTATTTTCGAAGAAATACAAGCTCCCAAATCTTTCTCCTCCGAGACGAAACGATTCAGTCCTGTCTTCCAGTGATACTGCAAGATACTTGAGACTAATACTGGACAGGAAACTTAGCTGGAACCAAAATATTTACAGCACTTATTGCCTGCTAAAAAACAATAGGACTTAGATGGGGCATGTCCCCCCAAGTGGTTCGATGGCTATACACCGCCATAGTGAGACAAATAATGCTGTACGGGGTTTCTACCTGGTGGCCAGCCCTTACCATAAAATCAAAGCTTAAAGCACTAAATAAGGTGCAAAGAATGTCACAACTATGTATCACTGGTGCCCTTAGAACTACTTCAAGTGAGGCACTAAATGCCATCACCAATATCTCTCCAATCCGTCTAGTGGCAAAAGAATTAGATACCTCAACAGCGAGACGCCTAAAGGATGCTCAAAGCTGGGCAGTCTTACGTTATGGGCACTCGTCCATTCTTGTAGAAGACACTATTGTGTCAGCTACCGATTACTGTATCCCTAAGGAAGACACCTCAACCCTTTTTACTACCATTATACCTTCAAGGGAATCGTGGATAGGAAATCAGCCGGGTCAAAAAGACTCCATTAGTTTCTTCACGGACGGCTCCAAACTCAACAATCAAGTTGGGGGAGGGGTTTTCTCAGAAAAACTAAATATCAGGCAGTCCTTCCAGCTCCCGGATCACTGTAGTGTTTTCCAGGCAGAAGTCCTTGCTATCAACGAGGCTTTAATCTGCTTACGCAACGCCAGCCCAGACAACAGGGTAATAAACATTTACTCAGATAGTCAGGCAGCTATTAAGTCACTTCGTTCGTTATCCTCAAATGCGACGACAGTCAACAACTGCCGCAAATCTCTTCAAGAGATGGCACAGCAGTTTGTTATTAGCCTTATCTGGGTGCCGGGGCACCAAAATATTAAAGGCAATGAAATAGCAGACGAACTGGCCAGAAACGGCACGACCACTACCCATCTTCCTGATAAGGAGGATATACGTATGCCGATGGCTACTTTTAAGCTACATACTAGGGAAAAGTATAGCCTTCTTGCTCAAAGTATGTGGAACAACACACCTCACTGTAGGATCACCCGCCAAATATGGCCAACTATTGACGCAAAAAGCTCCAGAAAACTTTGCAGTCTTAACCGTTCACAGTGTTCGGCAGTCGTTAGAGCGATTACTGGGCACTGGCTCGTTGGAGCACACGCTGCAGAGACGAGGAAGAGATTGAAACAGTAGAGCACTTCTTCTGCTCTTGCGAAGCTCTTAGCAGACGCAGGAAAAAGCACCTGGGTTACTATTTCCTTCAGAATCTAGCAGGGCTGGAGTTCATTTGTCCGAGAAAGATTGCAAGCTACATTGCTGCAACAGGATGCGACCCCTGTTAAGCATACCATATAGGAGAAGGGTAAAAATGCAATGGAAAGCATAGAGATTCGTGCGGTGTCACAACGGGCCAGCCCAGGCCTAAGTGTGCTGGTTTCAAGCCAGCAGCCGCCCTAACCTAACCCAACCTAGGGTACTGATCCCTTCAGATAACTTCGGGGTAGCCCCGTTACCTATCCTCTTTCTCTTTCTCTCTCTAACTCTTTATCTTCCTGTGTTGAAGTATCCGCAGTCTCCACAAATTAAAAAAATGCTTTAAAAATATCGCCAGTTAAATGTACTTAGACAATTTTGAATTCTCAATGTGGATTTTCGAATTTATTTGAAATTGCTGGTAAAATTGAAAAACTTATCTCCCATGACTTCTCATCACAAAAATGCTTATCACTTTTATATCTTTCCGACTTTGAAAAATACTTAAGTGATCACATATGAACCAAATTAAAAAATATATTTTTTCTACGAGTAGTTTATAGTCGAGTTCGAATTTTTTCCAAAAATGTCATAAAACAAAACAAACCGCAAATGTAACGAATAATTTCTCAATCTACAATTTTATTCAATTTTTGGGATAAAGCGAAAACAGTTTTAAATTAAAAAAATTTGTTTATGGAATATCTCAAAATCCGTTCCATAGAAAAATCGTTTTTTGATCTCGGTTTACTATTAAGGCGTATACGCAAAATGCAAAAAAATTTCGCACGGAATGACAAAACCATATAAAAAATTCCCATTAGGGATATCCCATACATATGCATATATCCCCCATACAATTAGCCGAGAAAAAAAACTTTTTAAAAGCATAATTCGTATGTTAATGAAGAAATCGCAGCCAAATTCGTGATTTAAAAAATGGATGGTATTTTTTTAAAGTTCTGTACGAATTTAATGAAAATCGGTTTACTGGATATAATCAAAATCGATTAACATTGAACCCATCGATCAAAATAATATTTTTAGAGTATATTTCGTTTGTTTAAAAGCTGAAACAGAAATAATACACGGAAAATCTCAATCCAATATTAGCCCTTTTTGAGGTTAATCATTGCAGTCTTTAGAACCTTTATATTCTATTCTTTTTTGTTTGTATTTGTTTGCAAAACATCTATTAGAGTAAATTCATCTCTTATACCTTACACTTCAAATATGGTAGCTATATAATAATTTTCCTGACTTGAGTACAAACCGAGTACGCTACCACTACGCTATCGATGGCCACAATGGCATGGTAGCTATAAAGCGAAGAAAAATTTGATCTTCTGTAAAATTTCATTCTTGTGACAAATGATAATATCGCTTAACAGCATTGATATTATAATAAAGATCAAATATTGTTACACAAAAAACACTTCATTATTAACTTAATGTGTTGTTGCCAATGTATGGCTGTCCAATTTTGGCGCAAATGCGTCTATTGTGACAAAGCGCCTTTCAATGTAAGTTACATGCTGTAACTTACAGCCAATTTAAGCCATGTTAAGAATTAGTTGCTATGTTAACTCTAACAGTTCACTGTTAGCAGTTTACTTCGAATAACATTTGTTTTCTACACATTAGTTTTGTTTTCTTAGCTTGATCTTCTTTTTATCTTGACGTTTTCTTGATAATATCTGTACGGTTGATTTGTGGGCGTTTATCTTATACAACCTGCAACTAGACTTATCAAAAACCTCTTTTCATGCGTAATTGTGTCGAATTTTACACTTATGCTATCTTACATAAGATAACTTTTTTCGTCACTTCTTACTATTATTATTAACGCCTAATGTTAAGATACCTTTCTATGTTTTTGGCTGTGTTAAGCGATATGTTTATATGAATATATGTACATTTATTTAAAGCTTTGCAGCTTTTTTAAAGATAATCATTTTCGTCACTTGTTATTTGATTCGCATCGTGGGCTCCAAAAACAATATTTATATATTAGTATAATATATCTTATCTCTTAATAGGCCTAAAACTCACTTACCTACAAGGAATAAATTTAATCTTATGGATGTTTTGCACACAAAGTTTATATGGGTCATGAGAATTTTTGGCGCTTAATCGAAAAAATTCTCTGTGACATTGAGCTAAAATATTTTTGTTGGTTTGAATTTACATTTTTTGCAGGTAATAATTTGTGGACTTAAGGACAGTTCTGGCTCGAAAACTCATGCTCGTAAAAAATGTACGATCATTAAACGCCACAGCTACGACACGCAAAGCGTAAGGGTGAGTAACATTCCTAAGTTTCAGGAATATGACTGTAAAATATTTATTTAACGGTCCGCACACAGGCAATGCACAAGTTTGGATAGAATATTTTGTCTTTAGGCACGAAGCTGCCGAGATTCCGTCTTTCGAAAAGTCCATAAGCCCTTGAGCCTTGGGTACAGGGTAGTAACAATATATATACATACTGGGAAGCAAAAAAAAATTGAATAAATCTTTTTCTATTTATCTAATCTGTTTCATTTTTTTCTTATTTTAAAGATTGATTTTAAAATTTAATGAAAATGGATAATTGGGATACTGAGACAAGAATTTGGATTGTCCGGCTTTATCACCCACTAGAGTCCGTAAATTGGTACAAAGAGAATATAGGCGCACGTTTGGCGGCACTCCTCCGACTAGGAGGCACATTTCGATCTAAGCGGCAACGTTAATAAACAAAATTTTCGAATATGGAGTGATCCTAACCCACAGATACTCCACGGAATTGCATCCACTACGCGTCACAGTGTCGGGCCTTACTTTTTTGAAGAGAACGGTGTTACTGTTACGGTCACTGCAGACTGATACTTAATGATGTTGAAAGAGTTTTTTATCCAGAACTACGCCGAAAGAGAATCGCTTTCAAATCTGAGTGGTTTCAACAAGATGGTGCAACTCCTTACATGACAAAATTGCATCGAAAATTCCCCAATAAGTTGATTTCAAGAAACTCCATATTCGGTTGGTCCCCCAGGTCTTCAGACCTTACTGCGCCCGATTTTTTTCTTTGAGAATATTGCAAACAGGAAGTTTACAAAGTAAAACCAGCAAATTTGAATGATTTAAAGCAAGCCATTCGAACGACAATTGAGGCAATTCCCGCTGCAACCCTTCAGGCAGTCGTGAATAACCTTTTGCTAAAGGCTCATACGCAGCATGCAAAAATTTCGCACGAAATGTCAAAACTTCATATAAAAAAAATTTTCTACCATTTGGGATTTTTTTTGTATATGAAGTTTTGACATTTCGTACGAAATTTTTGCATGCTGCGTATGGGCCTTAAGATGTAGCACATGCGTCACTGAGCGTAAAGGCCATTCAAGGTTTATTATTTTTAAGATACATTAAAAAAAACTTTAGAAAAGTGAATAATCTTTCAAATGAAACAAAAAAAAAATAAATTACGTGAATTCAACAAAAAGTTATTCGAGTTACTTAATGTAGCCATATTCATCAGCCACCCTGTATATTGACATTGCGTTATTTGGTAGTTTTTTTTTTTTTAGTTTTTGGTTTTTATAAAAGGCGTTTTAGCCTTTAACGATTGGTACGGAACTTTTGTCAAGCATTAATATAGAATATAATTTTTTTTTACCAAATTTATGAATTTAAAAAATACGGAACAAGCCACTTATTTGCGTGGAATGGATAAAAACAGCTCATAAAAGGAACAACTAATAGTAGAGAAATTAAAAAATTATTCGCTTATAGCCTTCCCTAATTCATCGCAGAACATGCCACGGCGTGTTATTCTTGCATTAGCTGTTACTCGGTCTTATCGATTCCAATGAACTTCTTAGCAAAGTTACCTTTGTCATACCGTTTATAGTAACTAGTAATTTCGGACCTTTAGCCTTACAATTTTGTAGATCTAATTATGCTTTGCACGACCCTTTCCGTATCTTATGCTCTAACTATAATAACTTTTACAACTTCCTCTCTTTCGAACGGTCTATTCAATCTATCACATCTTCTATCGTAAGTCATTTTGACTTGCCACTTTGAGCATCCTTGACCAACCCTGTATATATATATATATATATTTTTTTTTTGATATAATGTGATGTAATGTTTAATTTTTATCTTGTTTCCTTGTTTCATCTTTAATATTGTAAATCCAAGCGTCTGGCCAGTTCTTGATGTGAGTTGGGGAAAATCGTTAAAAAGTTCACCCACCGGGCTAGAGACGCGGATTAGTTTATATATATTCCCTCCATCTTCTTTTTAAAATAAATTATTATAATATATATAATATATATATATAATTATGGCGGCCTCGATAGCCTAGCGGCAGTGCACTAGACTATCATCCCAGAGGTTGTGGGTGCGAATCCCACATAAAGCCATGGTCCTGCACTTTCCACTGTTCCTATTCCCCAAATTTTTCCTGTCTATTCTATATCCTTGTCACTTACTCCCATTATCGGTATCACAATGGGCCTATTCTTGGCCTAAGTGAGTTGGGACGAAAAGTTCCAACTGCCGCCCTAACCTAACCTAACCTATATATAATTATAATATTAGGTCAACTGTATTTAGTTGTACTTCTCCAATAAATAAATAACTTTAAGTTTGGACTCACATATGACCGCAACCATTATCAGAAGTGAAATAACAATTTACAAGTACTTAATGAATATTTGGCAAGAACGATCCATTTCATAACTCAAAATCAAAAATATAAAAGTAAAGCGCTTAAAATTCGCAAAACAAATTAAGCATGTTAGCCTTTTTAATTTTTACGAAAAAAATTTTAAGCTTAAATAAAAATACTCATAAAAAATCTTGTGCGTATTTTTTTCAAAAATTTTGCAAATTCAGCCCATTGTGCAGTGTAACAGATACAGTGAATTTCATAACTATAGGACAGTCGCAAATTTTAGTTTCAAGTGCAAATATAACGGTTTATTAGAAGGATCCAGCAAAGCTTCCTTTTACAAAAACAACTACCTAATATTGGAGCTTTTAATTTACTGTAAGGTTATTGCACTGTTGCTTCACACGGTGTTTCACAATAGATTATGCATGGATATGCCATTTTTGATGCAGTTTTAAGCGTTTCATAACTATAGGACAGTAGTCTTTTATAAGGAAATTAAGTGTAAGGATGGCAAAAATATATTTTATTTTAATTTTAAATCACTTTTTGATCGTTTTATGATAAAACGCCGCAAGGCATGACTTTTAGTTTAGAGGAGAGAGACCGTATTATAGCCAAAAACGACATGGGGCTTAGAATGGTCAAAATTGATAAAAAGTCATATAAAAAGACAACATAACTATATTTGGAACTTCTTTAAAAACATTGAGAATTAAGTGAAAAATAAAGTAAATGAAAATTCACAGGCTTTCTGACCGTAAAAGTCGCCCTCAAGAATTGTTTCGCGTGTTTATCTACTTGAATTGAGGCGTTGTCCTATGAAAATGTTAGGGTTTCGCCGTATTTTTATAATGGAATGGTATCAAACTGCTCGAAAAGACATGTTAGTATTCTCCGCTACTCATTTAAGATGAGTTTAATGCAAGGTCGAGGGTGTAACAGGCTTTATATGCGCCCCGCACAAAAACCAAGCCGCTTCTTAAATTTCGGTAGACAAAATTTTGTGAATCCTTTGGCAAATCCCTCCAATAGTTATTATATCCACCAGGACTACTCGAACTCAATGTTTTCTTATTGGAAAATATAAGAACAATCAACCTTATAAGGAAAATCTTTGAAAAAACATGCACAAAAAAAATTCGCAAAATCAGGCCTATAAAACATGAGTTACAACAACGAAGCCATAGCGAGCATTTTTGTAATGGTCCAAGATTCCGACATCCAGACATGTATCTTGAGTGGGCACTTCTTGAGGATTTACCAAATTGTAGTTTTGGACATTTTATGGTCCACTAATGGTACCAACTCTGATCAAGGAACGGAAGAATATGATGAATTTTTTAAGATTATTCGTTTTTAGCGCTCCGAAACCTTACTAATAATCTTTCACTAACGTTTTTATATATTTTTCAATGTTTTTAAATAAGTTCCAAATATAGTCATGTTACCTTTTTATATGACTTTTTATCAATTTTGACCATACTGAGCCCCAAGTCGTTTTTGGCTATAATACGGTCTCTCTTCTCTAAACTAAAAGTCATACCTTGCGGCGTTTTATCATAAAACGATCAAAAAGTGATTTAAAATTAAAATAAAATATATTTTTGCCATCCTTACACTTAATTTCCTTATAAAAGACTACTGTCCTATAGTTATGAAACGCTTAAAACTGCATCAAAAATGGCATATCCATGCATAATCTATTGTGAAACACCGTGTGAAGCAACAGTGCAATAACCTTACAGTAAATTAAAAGCTCCAATATTAGGTAGTTGTTTTTGTAAAAGGAAGCTTTGCTGGATCCTTCTAATAAACCGTTATATTTGCACTTGAAACTAAAATTTGCGACTGTCCTATAGTTATGAAATTCACTGTATATAAAGTAAACACTGTTAATCTGTACAAAGAAATGTTAAGCAGAGTAAACAGCTAACAGAGAACTGTTAGTAGTTTACTTAGCAGCGTCTGCTTAACATAGTAATGTTAAAGAGTGCTGTAAATAAAATTATTACATTTCAAAGAGATTTAAAATATTTAAGACTGCATATGAATTGTAACTAAAACATTTAAACAGTATTAGTGTGTGCATATAAAACTATGCGATTGATATATAACACATGCACTTAGAACATACTTAACAGACTAAACAAGTGTCTTAGAAGTAAATTATAAGAGCTACCGACTAGTAGCATCGAGAGAACCAAAATGTCTGGCCGCCCGCCTTAGTTCCGTTAATCGGGCCCCCTTGACTCTCGGCTGCTGAAGAGCTCTAATACTCGCTAGCCGTTTGATATCATAGCACCCATTGGTTTTACTCTCCCATTGTCGCCGTTGTCGTTTTAGTCGTCGTCGCATGGTCGTTCGTTCAAAGTGAGACAATTTCTTAGATTAAAGTCAATTGAAGCATTTAGAAATATTCCAAAGGGCATTGGTTTAATTGCTGACCACCCCATTCGTATCAAAGCTATCAAAATGTATACATGCAGTGGAGGTGAGTACTCATACAATTTAACAATACCATACAAAGAAAAAATGTTTTTAAAATAAATTTTCTTAACTGGGCGCTGAGAAAGCGTCTGTGTGTGTATATTATAATTGGAATATACATATATTGAGAAAATTTGGGACATGCGCAATGCGGAGCAAGCCATGTATACCATGTACCAGCTCTGTAGTAGCCAAGGAAGCATTTTATACAAACAAATTTTGAAATGGTTAAACAATGTTAAATACGAATATGTGTTTATCAATAAGCTTATAAATGAAATACTGCATATGTCATTACACAATCTTTGTACATATTTATATATATTACTTTTATAGCACACAATTACGAGTTTTTATTTTTTTGATAAGCAATTCATCAATTAAACAACAACAAAAAAACTTAAGCCTTTTAATATTTGATAGCATTACAGTTTGACGCTGATAAGCCATTTATAATGCACATTGTATTTGGTTAATATTTCTTATCAGTATTACCATAATAGTAACAATAGCGAAAATAATAAATTTTATATAAAAGGCGTACAGTATGAAGTCAATAACATGGCAGCATAATTTAGAAATTTGTTTTAAGTTTCGTTTTATTTGAATTGATGAGCGGTCTTGGTCTTAGGCTTAATAAACCCCTCAAAAGCAAGGTTTAGATTTCAATCGAACTAAAAAAGTTTATTTTAAAAATGTATTCAAAAGTAACTTTGCATCATCATAACCAATATTCTCGTAAACAGAAGATGTGAAAAACTCACCAAGACCCACTTGATCAAATGGGTACAAAAAGTATTCACAGCGCTAAAAAATCTAGAATAAAATTTCAATTTCAGAATCTTAGTTTTCGAACAATCTTAAAATAAGCTTTTGGTAGCACATTTTAAAGACAAATATAATAATATTTCAGATTAATAAATATCTAAAATCGTGACCGAAATATTATTTTCGTGTTTTCAACAATTAGTAAATATGATTTTGTTTGAGAGCTTAAGTCTATATCAACATAAAAATCTACAAAAATTTTGTTCAGTTCATGGATTCAAGGTACAAAAAACCTTTTGATTTCGAACCAATTTTTTTTTAAGTAATTTTTCGAATTTTCAAGTTCTATTCCGAATTACCAAATTCGATTACGATGTGTTTATTATGCTCTAAAAACTTTTTTCCGACCGATCGGTTCTATGCGGGCTATATATTGTAATAATTTGTTTTTGGTTAAATTTGGTATAGCGCTTGAGAGCTCTAAAAAAATATGCAAATAAAACTCATAAGGGAATTATGCCTTTAAGACATTTGCTTTATTTTAAGGGGGATAAGAAAAAGGGAATGCGATGATGAAGGAATCAAAAATTCAGTGTTATGGACATGATGTTCATAAAAACCTATAGGTCTTTGGCTTTAGGTTAGGTTAGGTTAGGTTAGGGCGGCAGTCGGGACCTAACGTCCCAACTCACTTAGGCCAGAGAATTGGCCCGTTGTGATACCGCTGGGTGGGCCTTACACCACCCTTCCCCCACTCAGGAGGTCCCCTATATGTTTTCAAAATCACGCCCATCCGGCGGCTTTAATAAACCTCGAGAGGCTTCCTGGACACTTGTCCGAGAGCTGAGATAGGTCATTAAACACGTATGATTTTAGGAATCGGAGCCTTGTCTTACACAACCCAGGGCAGTGACAGAATAAGTGCTCTACCATCTCCAGCTCCTCCTCATCACCACAACTTCTACAGAAATCATTGTGAGGTACATTGAGCCTTGATGCATGGCTACCCACCAGCCAGTGTCCGGTAATTGCCCGGATTACTGTCGAGCACTGAGCTCTATTTAAATCGCAAAGTTGCTTTGTTCTCTTTTTGCAGTATACCGGCCATGTCTGCCGTGAGATTCTACACGTGTTCGATTTCCGAATCCACGCTTGATAAGCAGCTAGAGCAAAGTGGTTCTTAATACTCAATTTACAGCTGGCCATAGGTATACCCAGACGCTCCTTGTCCTGAACGAGGATGCTTTGGTC
The DNA here is from genome assembly GCA_018150985.1 of Chymomyza costata. NCBI lineage: Eukaryota > Metazoa > Arthropoda > Insecta > Diptera > Drosophilidae > Chymomyza > Chymomyza costata. The sequence continues at coordinate 4,314,918 of JAECWU010000030.1, forward strand.
TTTGGCTTTAGTTAATTTAATTTTTAAAAGAATTTTTAGAAAAGGAAAACAAATATGAGATATATTATATAGGTACTATAAAATTAATATTGATGGACTAAATTTAGTTTTAAATATTATTTATTAACCTAAGTGAGGTCATCTTGTAGTAAAAAAAAAAGCAATGAGTGTAAAAAAGGACCCGGGGGTGACTACGTCGGGACCCTGCTTATTCCCGAAGAATTTGAATGTTTAATGCATTTTTCAAATCTACGGAGCAGAGAAATCTCCGTTTATAGATTAAGATTTCTATGAATTACACTAGCTTACAAAAAGGCTCATTGATTGAACCTTCGTAAAAAAGTGTTTCTTAGGGTAATTTTGGGTCAAGAAACACGAAAATTACATTAATTTTCTATCTTTAGAACCATTTTCGAGATTTTTTCGAAAAACATGTTTTTGGTCACTTTTTTTCTAAAAACCACTTTTTAAGAAGGTTATTTTTTTGTGTAAACAAGTGTTAATAATCTGCTTTAAATTGTGCTTTCCAAAAATACAAAAACTCATTATTGGAGGATTCATTTTCATGGTACAGCAAATACAGACTATTACAAGTGATGTCGTGGATAACTCCGAACTTATGCTGCAAATAATAGCATTCAAGCACGTAGGGGCGTAGGAGACCCCTAAACTGTTTGTATATATAAGATTAATTCGAAGTAGTTACACAATTTCTAGCTCAATTTTAGTCGCCACACCAAATAGAACATGGGAAAAATTTGCGAAAATAAAAAGCTTAGAAAAGTTATTTTATTATAAAAAAAATGATAAGAGAATTCATTTTTTCAATTTATATATCTTAAAAAAAGATGAACAGATTTCTAAACATTTTTTTATTAAAATATCTTTTACAAGAAACATAAATGCAAAACAATTTTATGGAACCTTCTGATTTTAATCAACTTTCGGTAAAAAATTTAATCGAAAATAAATGTATTTTTTCAAAAAAAATACGGGTCTCTCAAAGCTTTTCGGAATACGGAGGTGTGGACATCTAATGCCGGACCACCTAAAAATAATGCTCGATCAATTATTGTATACGCCGCCTAAGCTATTAGCGCAACAAATTATTTTTGTTAGATTTTATGAATGGAGTTTTCAAAATAATATAAGTTTGACATTTTGAATATCCCAAAAACCCTGCCAGTCGGGACTTAAATCCAAAATATTTTAGCAGGCTCTTTTTTTATCGAAATGTAATGTAACAAGACTTTTTTTCGTTTTTATTAAAAGATGACATGAATGTAAATATAGGTATCAAAATTAATTAAAAGATAATATCAGTTAAGAAAAATACGACGTCTTTTTTTTCATGGGCTTAAAATGATGACAAGATATTTTCATACTGTCAAAAATATGATATGAATATAAATATACATAGTACCTATATATATAGAGTATAAATTTTATCGGTACCACAAATACATGAACTAATTATAACAATCGTTATCTCATTTATCATTTTGAAAGGCAATGAAATATATGCTGGCTCTACGGACTTACCCAGTCTTGAGGTAAAAAAGGTCACCGACCTGCTTATTGCATGGAATCTTCCACAACTTTGTCACAAATTTCAAGGTAAGTGCTTTAGTATCATATGCAAAACCAAAAAATCAGAAAACTTTCTACAGAGGAAGAAATCACCGAAGATGCTCTAAGATGTCTAAATGCAGCAGATATAGCTGAACTTATACCAAAAATGGGACCACGTTCCATATTTCGTAGCAAATTGCAAAAATGGAAAAATCAAAATCCCAACAAACTGGATGCTTGTCTTGCGGGGCTCATCAAAGACGAATGCGACAATAGAGAAGTCGACTTGGAGAGCTTAAAAAGCGTAGCAGATGAATATAGCACTAACATCCTGTCCACCGATGAGCATGAAGATGCCAAATCTCAAGAAGTGCTGGTAAGCTGGTATTACTGCTGCATGGTACAAACTTTAAGAAAACTTTCTTACGCACAGCGTGTGGCTCAAATATTGGGTGAAAGCATTGCGGGGCAAAAGGCGCTCAAGTTCTACCAAAAAAACAACTTTCTGGATAGCCATAGTCGGCGCTTGTGTGTGCAAACCATAGCTACGGCGGCCATTGAACGCGGCGTGCCCATGCCACCTAGCAGCTTCAATAGCATTGCGCTGCAGATGGTTCAACTCTTTCCCACGGAACATCTGGAGACGTACTATGTACCGCGTCAGGGTCCCAGTAATCCACGCGGCATGCTGCATCATAAATACTTTAATACTTGTAGACGGCTGCGGCATCAGGGTGTCTTCAAGCAGCGAAGTCCCTACTAAATACTTGCTACCTACTCAATGCTACTTAATCATTAAAATACTTCTAAGAAATAAATATTTATGTTAAAAGTAACTACTTACCTTGACCATTAGTGCGGAGGTGCGTTCCGAGGTGTTGTAGAATTGTGAGACACTGTAGATCAGTCGCACGGTTTGTAGTAGACTTAAAATCGATTCTTTCATGCTGACAGGATCATCCAAATACAATGAATGACAGCAGGTCTCCATGGCCTGTATAAACTTGGAGTTGTCGCGTGCTTCGTTATAGCAAAAGGTAATCTTACGATCGGTTTCCTTCCATTGACGCATTATGCGTGATCCAGCCAAAAACAAACAATGCAGCGTAAACTGCACTTCCTTGTCCTGCAAATGAGCCAGCAGCTGTGAGAACTGAGCACCGCGTTTCTTCCAATATTCTAGCTCATCCTGCGGCCCGCTATGATCATTCTCTTTACGCAGCTGTTCACTCTCGCCTAATATCTTTAATATACCCTTGGTCCAGTTATTAACACGCTCCTCCAGCTGTGCGCAAAATTCCTGATTCTTGGACATATCCTTGACCTCACTGATCACATCAATTTTCTCAAACATATCATGGCCATCGTTAAAGACATTGTAATGATCGCAAACCTGTTCACAAACGCGCAAGGCGCTGCAAAAGGAGCGTAAACCCGGCAACAATTGGCCCTTGATGAGACCACAGCTAACATCCTCCTCTTCGCCCTCTAGACTGGGAAAGGCCAGCGCCTGCATGAACACATACTCCACTATGCGCTCTATGGAGGTAACCAGACCTATATTTTTGGCATCTATGACGCCACAGTATCTGCAATAAACAAAAGATTTGGTCAGCATCAGCAGCTTAGATAGATTATATGTATCAAAAAAAAAAAATCATCTAAACGTAAAACGTGTGCCACAAAAAATAACAAAATTCTGGTAAAACTTATTAAAAACAAACAAATTGGCGTTCGAGAATGGAATAGCATTACAAATGCCAATGGCCTCAACTTACAAATCCTTTTGAAAGCCCTCCTCAGGCAGCTGCTTGGACGTATTCACACGAAAGATATAAATACAAACGCCAGTAAAGGCACAGGTCCAACCATCGGTAAGAAATAGTTTTTTTTGCTTTGGCGGCGGCATTCCACTTGGTGAGGCACCTCCTGTAAGCATACCAACAACAAAAACAACAACAACATGTCCATTAAAGTGATGACTTGAAGTGTAATGCGAATGTCATTTGGATATTCAGACATGATGAAATAAAAAAGAGCAAAATTGAAATATGTATTGACAGATTGATGATAATATGTAAGTAAATAGAAGTATTGGTTATTCCATTGATTCCACGGTGCATTGGCCTCCGAGCTTGTTGTTGCTCTAAAACGGCAGCAGCTTATATCTTTAGGATTGTTAGAATTATTGCATTTACTTTAATCAGGGGTGCGACTAAAATCACAAATAAAATTTGCCATTATTTTGAGTTGATGTCCCTTAAAAAACATCAACAACTTTTATGAAAGACTTACCACCTATCTTAGAATTCTTTTGACAAATCAAAGCAGTCCCAGAAATCTCTACATTCGGAAATAATTCAGTCCATAACTTCATTAAACAATTTTTAAAGTTTTTTTATTCAACGAATTTTTATTGCATGGGGGCTGTTCCAAAAATCTCTCACAAATTCTCTCTATAAATTCTCCAGTTTCTTAATAATATTTTTGGCAAATTAACAAGTCGCTATTGCAATGAAATATTTTTCATTAGAAGTGTTCCGCATATCTCGAGACAAGTCGTCCAAGAGCTTTAATAATAGGGTTTTCAACGAATTTATATAGGATAATAGGCTTCCAGTTCTCTCAGGAGACTCTAAATAATTATACCCTGTACCATATGCTACAAAGGGTATATTAAGTTTGTGCAAGCCGAAAATGCATGCAACATATAGAAGAAGTCGTCGGAGACTTTCCAAAGTTACCTAAAGTATGATCAGGGTGACTAGAGAAGTCGATAAACCGATGTCCATCTGTCTGTCTCTCCGTCCGTATAAACGCCTAGATCTCAGAGATGGTAAGAGCAAGAGCAACTTTCAGATACGTTCCCTTATTATTCCATAGGAAACAAGTTTATTTTATTTTTGTGATATCGAGATTACAAATTTATAGCTCCCATAGGGGAGACGACCTCGTAAAAAACCCAAAGTTTTAGATGGATAGTTTGGCACTCAAAATTTTTTAGAGATCCCCAGCACTGTGCCAAATTTGATCAAAATCGGTTAACTATGAAATATAGCTACCATAGGACCGATCGGTGAAAAAACCGTGTTTGGAGCAAACTTCGTTCTGTTTCGTTTGTTTACGAAGATATCTCGGTTTTTTGACCGATCGGTCCTATGGTAGCTATATTTCATAGTTAACCGATTTTGATCAAAATTGGCACAGTGCTGGGGATCTCTAAAAAATTTTTTCATCTAAAACTTTGGGTTTTTTACGAGGTCGTCTCCCCTACGATCGGTCGAAAAACCGTGTTTGGAGCAAACTTCGTTCTGTTTCATTTTTTTACGATGATATCTCGGTTTTTTGACCTATCGGTCCTATGGGAGCTATATTATATAGTACCAAATTTGGTACTTGGAAGTTTTTTAGAGATCCCCAGCACTGTGCCAAATTTGATCAAAATCGGTTGACTATGAAATATAGCTACCATAGGACCGATCGGTCAAAAAACCGTGTTTGGAGCAAACTTCGTTCTGTTTCGTTTTTTTACGATGATATCTCGGTTTTTTGACCGATCGGTCCTATGGGAGCTATATTATATAGTACCAAATTTACTATACTTGGAAGTTTTTTAGAGTTCCCCAGCACTGTACCAAATTTTAACAAAATCGTTGACTATATCATATATCTTCCATAGGACCCTAGCACTGTACAAAATTTGATCAAAATCGGTTGACTATATAATATAGCTCCCATAGGACCTATCGGTCAAAAAAACGTGTTTGGTGAAAATTCGCCTTTTTTTTGTTTCTTTATAAAAATAGCGTAACCAAACTTGGCAAAGAAATATCTTTTGGAGTTTCGTAAGCAATATATCGGATTTGAATGGAATGTGGTGGTACAGGATATCTAAAAGTCGTCCATGCTCGACTTAAACGTACGCCATATTTTTTAATTTATTTCTACTTATTTTTTTTTGCCTCTTAAAAATATTTATGGCAAGTCAACGAATTTCTCTTGTTCCAGTTGTGTGTGTTCCATTTATCTTTGGAAATTCCATCCAATAGTTTCAAAAAAAGATTTTATAAGGAACTTTCATTGCATACAAATATGCTGCATGGAGATGTAAACGTTATCTCTAGAAATTCATACATAAATCGGACTCTACTTTTTTCTGGCACTTCGCCAAATTAAAATATATCTCATTTTGCGCCTATTTCGACTGAAAGTCCCTTAAAATACTATATACGACGGGCAAGACCTTTTATGACAGACTTTCCAGCGCTTATTATATATGCGTCAAAACGACTAGATATCTCCGGAAATCTCTTAACAAGCTGATTGGCTGGACCTTAAAAATATTTTTGGCTTATAGACGGACTGCTTGAAACAGCTTGAAATCGTTTTAGGAGGCGTGGCCCATATATCTCCTCTTAGTTTGTACAGATAGTTTGTCTTTATGACATGAAATCACTTTAAAAAATAAGTTTTTCAAGGATCTTAATAACAAATTACCGAGTCGTTTTAATTTATTAACCAAGCCTTATTGGTATTGGATCAATATTAAAGAAAATATGCGTATTTTTTTGGAAAATTAATATTTTGTTATAAAGTTATTTATAAGAGCTTTAACTTTCTTATTTATAGACTCGTATTTTTAATGATGGCAGTTTGCTAGAAATCTTTTGACATTTGCCTTTATGATTTGACCTCGCTTGAAAAATTGTTTCAAACTGTATACAGTTTGCTTGTATTAAACATTCTTTGAAGATTTGGGCAGTCTTACACATCTGACCATAAGCAATCTGGCTCTTTATTTGGAATCCTCAAAATGGTTCAGCCAGGAGCAAGACTAGGCTTCACAGTGCATCATAAGGTCTCTGCAAGATCTCTGCCGAGCAGCCTTATGTATTAGACTTACCTAAACTTGCCTTTATTTTGACATGAAATTCCTTTAAAAGAAATTCGTCAAAGAGTTTTAACTGCAATTTGAAGATAGTTTCGGCAAATAGAGGAATTGGGTGCACGACAGATATTTTTACAAATCCCTTAACAAGCTGCTTCACAGGAGACGCGAAATTACTTAAAAAATAAGTTTTGCAAAGAATTTTCTTACAGCCACTTAAAAATAGTTGTTGGAAAGCTAAGCGTCATTTCCGAAGTAATTTGCTGCGTAGAATCCGAATCCGAGGCCCGAATTGACCCATCACGTCAGGATTTTGAGATATATAAGGTTATTTACCGGAAAACGGCGTTTTTTCCTACTTTTGAGGTTATGTACAGGGTGCAAAAAATACCCTTTAATTTAAAAGTTCAAGCGATCATTTACGATTTTTTTAAGTTATGGCTATTCAAAGTTACGAAGTATATCCCCTCGACTTTTAAATTAAAGGGTAATAGTGGATCTGGAGTGACAGACCACAAACATTTTTGTTATTATTATAATAAATTCCCAAGCAGATGAAGTTTCATGATTTAACCTGACCTGACTTTTAAGCAGAGATGTGGGTCTAAGTACTACAGTTTCCAAATACAAATTTTTTAAGGAAAATAATATTCCACTGACGGATTTGCTTCTATTGTAATAAAGTTTTTTTTACGTACCCTGTGGTGTTTTAGAGCTGCTTGAAGCCATGCCCGTGCGAGATGGTCCCGGTTTGTTAGCATCCACAACGGGGGGCGGTTCAGGCTCATCGACCTCCTGATAGAACCACAAAAGTTTATTCTTCATATTTGGCAGGAATAGCTGATTGATTTCATCGAGCTGTAAAGGTTAAGTAAATATTAGGTTCTATTCAACTAAAATTTTTTAAAAATTTTAATAAATAAAAAGTTACAGGCTAATAACTTTTTTCTCCGGGAATGCATACATATTTAAAATTATAGTTAAAACTATAGTTAGTGATAATTCTGTAGAGAACTTTTAAAATAAGTAAAAGACGAATTTTTAAGCTTAACTCTGTGACGTAAGAGTATTTGAGAATATGCCGAACCTATCTAGCTTTCTAAAGAGTTCTCAAGTTTCCTAAGTATTCCACATTTTGTGCGATTTTAGTCAACGGAGTTAGGATTTATGTGCAGAAGAAGTGAGATATCGTTTTGCAGTAAATAAAATATGGCCTAAGTCAAATTCCTAATTCCTCACTTTGCGAAATAGAAAACTAGGATCGGTCTCTCCCAAAGTTACCTAAAAAAATTGTGCATTCGGAAGTTTTTTAAGTTTTCAAGCACTCTGTTTAATTTTAGCAAAATCAGCTAACAATGTTGTACAAACCCCATAGGACTGATCCTTAAAATGTTTTGGGCGCTAAATTCGTTGTGTAACCAAATTTGTCGTTTAGAAATTTTATACAATTCCTAAGCACTGTAACAAATTTTATTTAAATCGTTTGACTATATCATATAGCCCCCATAAGACATACAATTTGTTTATTAAGAAGGTTTTGTACGTAAATTCAGCAGTCAAAAATTTGTTTGGGTACCTATGCCGATGTTGATTAAATCGGTTCATTCAGGGTATTCCAAAGTCGAACTGAGCGCTAGCCATTTTTGATTTTAACAAGGGGATACGGAGTTGTATGTTTCGTTCGGAAAGATTTCCAAATCTTCGATAATTACACAGACATACAAAAAAAAGTGTCAGGAACTGCTACCGCTAACAGAGTTGGGCCAACGGGTCTTGGCTCTATCCTAACTTTAAAAAAACGCACATTTATTTTCGAGACCACCTGTAGAGCGATATTTTTTGAGGTCACTGACTGCGAATCCGAGGTCAAAAAAACCCCAGCACATGCCTAAGACTACCTTCAAAATAACTTTTCTTATGGTGTTTTTTTGACACTAACAGAATTAGATCAACGGATCCTGGTTCTATCCTAACTTCATAAAAATTTTCGTTTATTTTCGAGACCGCTTGTAGGGCGAAATTTTTGGGGTCACTGAATGCGAATATGAGGTCAAAAAACCCCAGCACATGACTAAGACCATCTTCAAAATACCTTTTCTTACGGTGTTTTTTGAGGTTATGTCAGAACGCTGACGTGCTGGCGTTTTTTGATCATGGATTCGTTTCCAGCGACCTCCAAAAATATCGTCCGACATAATAATAATAATAATTTCCCTTACTGACAATTGTGTCAGTCGCCCCTGGGGGGCATGGGGATCTCTATTAATAACTGTTCAGGGACCTAATGTTTATAGCCGAATCCGAACGGCGGTGTCTGGAATTAATAGAGATTTTCTTTGGCAAATAGCGTCTTTGAGCTAGCGATGCCAGTGCTAGGCAAATGTACCAGTGCTACTGCGGGGATTCGAACCACCGACCTTCGGTTTGTAAAGCGAGTACGCTACCACTACGCTACCGACGGCCACCGACATAATGACTCGAAAATTATGAATTTTTTGTACTTTTAAATGAAATTTTTTCAATAATTTATCTTTAGTTGTTTCAGAATTAAAAGATCTTATGAGAGATGAGTTGGCTTAGCCACTTAATGTCTACAAAGTCAGCTCTATTTTTATTATATCTCAGCCAGTTGCGAAGACGACGATTCCTGCATTTAATAAGGTCTCGAATATTCCAAGCAAGTGACTTAAGAACGAAGCGAATTGTTTGTCTAGCAATATCAAAAACCTCGTTAAAGTCCGATATTAAACGATCATCATCTAAATTATTGACATTAATCTGGAGAATTTAGTGGACAGCATCGCAGCAGCAACTATTGGAACTAAAGGGTCATCAATCTTGAGGAGTTTTTTTTTAATAGGGTTTTTTTGATAAAACACGCGTGAGTACTGTCGTGCCATGTTTTTTTTTATTCAGTTTTCATTGGCATTTCATCATGGAAAGACTTGCACCCGAATAACGTTTACAAAGAATATTTTTCGCGCTTAGGCCGTTTTATGGAACCAATTCGGTGAACAATTACTCCGGACCAGTGAATTGGCCACCAAGATCGTGTAATATCACACCGTTAGACGTTTTCCTTGGGGCTACGTGAAGTCTAAAGTGTTTGTGGATAAGCCAGATACGATTGAAGCATTAGAGGCCATTCCGATTATGCTCGAACGCGTCATCGAAAATTGGAATCTCCGCAACATTTGAAAGGGATTATCTTTTAGAATGGTTCTTTCTATTGATAACAAAAATTTTCCGATTCATTTGAAATTTTTGTATTTTTTTGCATTTAAAAAAAAAACCTCAAGATTGATGACCCTTTGCTACAACAACTCACCATATCCCCTTCGAATATGTAATCCATTAGCTGATGCCTGGGCAGCTGTGTGGCATCTATTAGCAGTTGAAATGTAAACTCCAAACGGGGATCCATTTCCCCACGTCTTGCCTTGCGTTCGCATTCTTCCCTTCGACGCTGCGCTTCGTCCGGGTCCATGTTGTTTTATTTTTGGCCAATTTTAGTTCAATTTAATTTTTATATTTTATAAGAAATTTTTGTGTTTTTTTTTTGAATCCGTTGTTTTTAAAAATATATGCGAAGAAAAAGTTTTTCAAGTGCAGTACAGAGTATTATATTTGTTTATAAGCAGTTATAGACAAAAATTAATTAATTATGGGTAGTTATTTTTTATAAGCATATTTTATTTATATGCAGTGGTTTGAACAAAATTCAAAAAGGAGGAAAGACCAAAAAGACATTAGTTTCAAAAATATGTCAAGGGCTGTCAAAAAAAAGAATCCCAAAATTAGCAAAAGTTTAAAAAAAAAAACAACTTAGTACAACAACTTTAACGTGTATAGAAAAACTGTGTGCAATATTTACTTTAAAACTTCTAAAAACTAGTAACTATGTAAAAAAAAGGACTGTGTTTTTCAAAGGATTTTCTTTTCTTTTGTTTTTTTTTTTTGCTGTAAAGAAAGTGAGTTTACAAAATTGCTTTATTGCTTAGCTAAAACGAAATTAAAAGTTTTATATTAGTTGAAAATATTTTTAAAAATTGTTTGTTGTATCAGTAACCTTAATTTTTTGGCTTTTTTACAACTAAAACAATGCAAATATACAGGATTTGCTTGAGTTCAATTGGTTTTTGTTAGAACAATTACGTAAGGAACCAGCTAAAAGTTACACAATACATTTGTTTACTGCTTTTTACCTACGAAATTAAAGCAATAATTATTTATAATAATCGGCATTGCATTTTACTTTACTGCTTTGTAAAATTAATTAAGTTTTTATTTTCTAGCAGTTTTGCTCAAAAAACAAGTTGCACCTGCAAAATATCGCCCTCGTTTTCCTCATCCTCGCCACTGCTGGATTCACCTGCAGCTCGCATTGCCAGGACATGTTCGACCAGTTTTTTCTTTTGTACGAACATTGTGCCTTTATTTTTTTAACAAAAAACAAATTCGGCACTATGTGTGCCAGGGTTTGGTGCTAATTTTAACAATTATTTACTATGATTTACTATTTTTGTTGAATTTTTATTTGAGCTGTGAAATTTTTGCACTGTTGTTGCCAGAAAATCAATTTTTATTTTATTGAATTAACAAGATTTGATGAAATTTTATTAGCGCGCTGGTTGTCAAGGCAACACTGGCGCCATCTAGGCACAATGTTGCGCAACTTAAAAATGTAAACAACGATCTTGACAAACTTGTTGCTGCCGCTGGAACTAGTTTATATGTTCAGAGCGAGCCAGTAGTTCAGTGCCAGCAAAAGGTGGCTGTTTTTCAACACTACATAATTGGCGGTATTTGAGCCATAATTTGAATTACTTTTGCTTACGCAATATGCAAAGTTAATAAATTTTGTTTTAGTTTAAACTTGTAAAGTAACGTTGTTGTATAAAGCGGTTGTCCAATACTAGTGCATACAATAAAAATATAAATTATTTTGACTTAACAAAAAAGTACACACAATAAGAAATTTTTCGCTTGTTGAGAAATTACATTTGACTTTATAAGCGGTGACGTTTGGTGTTTGTTTTTCAAATAATCTAGCCAAAAATTATATTTTAATCAGAAAATATATTTATTTGAATTATAGCAAATTAAGAAACCACGTACATTCTTGCAAATCACCAATATTTTCTTCAAAATTTTAATCACTTTTTCACAAGGTTCAAAAATATCCCAATCATGCCACTATCCCACAATGCATATCAAAATGTGACTGTTTTAAGAAGCTTGGCTTTCCCAATTTTTTTCTGCGGTTGTTACGTAGCCGTTGAGATTAAAATGTGCTTCATCAGAATACATGATTAACTTTATACCATGCTGTCCCATGTGCTTACCACATAAAAGTCAATAATATGGATACCATAAATACCATTAAAATTCATAGAAAAACTTCAAAGTACATACTAAAAAATTAAATTTTTTATAATCAAACATTATACAAAATCTAGTTACATACTAAGATATTTTACTAGAAATAAATATCTTATTTGACTTTTATTCCTTTGCGTGCTTGCGCTCAATGCAGCACTGGCGCCATCTAGGCAAAATCTTGCGCAACTTAAAATGTAAGCAATGATCTTGATGCTGCCCAAGGAACTAGTTTAAGTGTTCAGAGCGAATCAGTAGCTTAGTGCCGGCATAGGGTGGTTGTTTTACAACACTTTACCATAGGCGGCAAATTTAAAATACATTTGTTAAAAAATGTGCAATGTAAAATTATTTAAACCAAATAAAAGGCAAATCTTTTAGTTTACTTAGTTGCCTAATTCACAAAATGTGGCCAAAATCAATGCTTAAGTTATTTTCTTATTTGTAAATTTTAAAGCAATTTGTACCAATTTGCAAATGTAAGCAAACTCAGGAAAGAAGAAGAAAAAGTCAACAAGTCAACTCATAAACTCAAAAGAACCCTCTAGTACGGCTGGTGGCTATTGTTCTCCAGTAAGTACTTACATCGTTTGTCACAGGTAGCTACCTAGTTTGCAACCTCCTGGTAATGCGCGAGGTAATCGGTCGACGAACGAAATATGACAAACAATAAACGCAAAGCGAATAAAGAAGAAAAAAAAACAATTCGCCTCCTTTTCTTAATACAGTAACATAAAGTAAGGAGAATTTTTCGCTATTAATTTGTGTGTATTCTGCGTATTCGTCGCGACTATAATTTACACAAACAAATGTATGACAATTCCTGAATGTTCTGGAATTTTGTTTATTTTCATTCCGACCGCCGTCAAGTTTGCACGCCTTGCAAGGTATTCACGCCTTGGCCTGTTGACTTTTTCAACAAATTTGTAACTTCTCAAGTCAAAACAAAGCGTTAATACCTCAACAGATTTTTTTCGGTTGTGTTCAAATTGTGAGATCTAAAACATAATATCATAAGTTCAGACATCTGTTAGGGTTCATACATAAATTACGTGACGCTGATTTGCGTCAAACTAAGAACATGGTGGGCCACGCGATTCAAAACAAAATGTCTAACTATGGATATTTTAAAATTCGTCCATAAAAAGTTATCTAATTTAGAATAAGAGTATTATTTAAAACTTGCCTAAAAAGATTATGTATTTAAATTACCAATTAAGCAAAATGGTTTGCGGATCACGCTGTTTTAAAATAGGAGGAAAAATAACTTCAGAATTTTTAATAAAATCTTATTAAAAATAGATAGTACTCAATAACCCACGACCATAGCAACTCAAAAATATTCCTAGTGGTGCGCAAGATCTGGAAATGTCGAGCATATGACGATAAGTGGGACAGGGTTTTAAATTAAAGTTAACCCCCCCACAACCCATTACAATGTATAAAATTTCTTAATTGAAATCACCTAGCATAAGTTTATAAATAAATTAGTAATTTTTCCAATTGGTTTTCAATGCTTAAAGCAGGCGTTTCCATGTTATCAGTTATTATTTAAATGAATTTGTCATATAACCGAATTAATCTAAAGTTATTTTCAAACCCAATAAAAATACGCGCCTTTTAAAACCCCAACAGTTGACTGTTAAAACCCCAGCAGTTGACTGTTAAAAACACCAGACCACTGTTAAACCACTTGACATTGACTGTTAAGCAAAAACTTCATATAAAAAAAACGCTGTCAAAATTTTTAGCGTTTTTTTTTATATAATGTTTTGTTTTCTTTCACGCGGTTTTACACTGCTGCGTACTAGGATTTAAAAACAGAGACTGTTACAAAAAGTTTTTAATTTAGTATTTATCCCATACGCAAACTATTTGGTTTTTTTTCTTGGGTTTCGGGTTTCGGTCGGCCACACTGTCTAGCTGTCATTTCATTTCAAACTGATTTTCCGCCTGATGCTACTTTTCGTAGAACTTAGTACTTACCTAGTATTTGTGACAAAATATTTTTGTACACACATAACAATTGTTAGTGTATTAATTATCAAATTTCAAATATTAATAATTGAAACGCAAAAAGTTAGCGCGAGATAGACATATAAATACGGCTGGCGCTGCCAACCCACGTAACTAAAAGTTAAAAGTGCTGCCCATAGCGCAGCCAATAAATATCGATATTTTTTCTTTTCGATACATTAACAAAAAACCCTCGTAAGCGTGCGTTTGCCTCACACTTTTTATAGTGCGAAAAAAATAAAAAAATATACTTTACAACAAATTCCAAGTGTATTTAAAAAGGTAAACAATAAGCTCTGAATACATTTAAATAGTTAATAAAGGCAGAGTGTTTGTAAATATTGCACAAATATGTTGTGCAAATGCTTAGTACGTTGGCATTGTGAGTGTGACTGCGCTGGCAGCGGCGGCGGCGGCACCGCAGACACAAAAGCAAAATGGCGTACGCGCAAATTGGTGTTGTATGCGGCAAATGAGACCGGCTGCAAAAACATACAAACTGGTTTTATTGAAGTTAATATTTTTGAAATTGCATTGTTTTATACTTTAATTTATTTCTTAACTTTAGCTTAACGCAATGGCCAACACTGCAGACCCGCAATTCAAGTTAGAAAATAACTGTGACTTCAATCAGGGCTACTCGCAGGATCAGGACAATGGCGATGATTACAACGATGATGATAATAGCCAGCAGCAAAATGATGGTGATAATCAGTATGATAACAATGATGGCGACGATGATGATAATGATGGCAGTTTAAAAATTGGCAACGTTGGTGAAAGTCCTAAATTTATAAGATTACGCGGTCTACCCTGGTCGGCTACGCATCAGGAGATCTTAAATTTTCTGGAAAACATCAATGTTATAAATGGCTCGCAGGGCATACACTTGGTTACCAGCCGTGTTGATGGCAAGAACACGGGTGAGGCTTACGTCGAGGTAGCCACTCAAGATGATGTAGAGGAGGCGCGTAAATTAAACAAGGCTAGCATGGGACATCGCTACATTGAAGGTAGTTTCAACTGCATACTATATAAACACTCACTATATATATATATATATATATATTATTACTTATGTTTAGTTTTCACCGCCACGCCAAAGGAGGCCAAGGAAGCCATGCGCAAGATCAGCAGTCATGGCTCGGCGTTTGTTGTTAAGCTGCGTGGTCTGCCCTATGCTGTTACGGAGCAGCAAATTGAGGAGTTCTTTACTGGTAAGCACTGCGTTACGGCATGCGGGTTTTTTAGTTAAAGCCACCAGCGTCATGATTGCATGCAACTTTCGTTCGACCTTCTGTTTGTGATATATAAACTATACAAAATGAGTGTTGTTGGGTCTAAAGTTGTTTTGGGTTTCATGCGAGTTGAGCACCCAACGTCTAGGCTGTTTTTTTGGCATCCAAGGACCAGGGGCGCAACGTAATGACCATGTACAACAAAGTTTTTAGTTGCATTTTATCATTTCATGTATTTAACAATTATCTAACAATATCTTTAGTTGCAACACATGCATTCACATACACACACAAACACAAAATTTCAAACATATATTTTTATTTCATAGCATTTTCCTGGTCTTAGTTTGGTACGACTTTATATATTTAAAAAAACAAAAAAAAAAATCGTATTTCTCTCATTTAGAGCAGAGCAAAATATTGTATGCAATAGTTTTTACTTAATGTGTACTGGTTGCGAATTAAAGCTCCTGCGCAGTTGTTGTAATGTGTAAAACAACAACAACACTCCACACTGTCTATCTCTACCACCTTAACCTTGCCATTATATATATAAATCTATATATTTGTATAAATCTTTGTTGGTTATCGTCATGGGCAGGGTTGGAAATCAAAACGGATCGGGAGGGCATACTTTTTGTTATGGACAGAAGGGGTCGTGCAACTGGGGAAGCTTTCGTTCAGTTCGAAAGCCAGGATGACACTGAGCAAGCCTTGGGACGAAATCGGGAAAAAATTGGGCACAGGTGGGTCTCCTACACATCATGATACAACATCAAAATAATGGTAAAAAACAAACAAAACATAAAAAAAAAAACATTTAAAAAGTGCAAAATAATAAATGTTGCAATATAAGTGTAACACATTTATTTATATCTTTATACATCTCTATTAAAGCTAACTTAAAAATTCCTATTTCAGTGTTCAAAAGCTATGTTTTAAAAAGCAATTTTAATTGTGCATAGCATCAGGCTATGGGTCTGGTTGGGTGCTTTTATCAATATGAACAATAAACAAAAATAAAACTTTTAATTGTATAACAATATATATATATAGCATTAACAGCCAAAAGCTTTTTGATATTCCAAATTTAAAATGCAATTGTTACATACACTTTGGTTTTTATTGAATGTTACCTATCAAAGGGCTTTGAATTCCCATGCAACTGCAAACAAGTTTATAGTTTTAACCAGATACTTATACTACATAAACTCTGATAAATAACCATAATGAACATACCACCGACCATAGCATAATGTTTTCTGTTCAATTTGTACTAAACTCAATTTCTTCCTTTGACTGCTTTAGGTATATTGAGATATTCCGTAGCTCTATTGCTGAAATGAAACGTGCTACCAATGCTGGCGGCGGTGGACGTCCTGGACCCTACGATATAAGAGATCGCGGCGCTAATCGTGGTGGCAACGATTTTGGTGGACGTAATGGTAAGTTAAGTTTATACAAAACAACTGTCTTTGTATCATTACTAGTACAGTCAAACTTGACTTAATCAAATTTTCACGGGAGCAGAATATGGGCTCGTTATCTTGTATTGTATTGGAATTTCAAATAAGTTTCCGCCGAGCAAATTTTTGATATCGCTTTATATTATGTAAAGCTCAGAAAGACCGTGAATTGGAATGTGCAGTGTCTGGTGAATACGGAGGGTAGGAGCTTTCAAATAGTTTTCGAATGGTGTGGCAGCATACGTACGAACATTATCTGGAGCAATAGATTTAAATTTCTTTATTTTTGGGTCACGCCCAACGATTTTTAATGCAAATCCAAAATATTTTTGCGTTTAGCACGAATCTTTCTCCAGTAACATTTGTGTTTTAAACTCAGTTGGATTTTCTGGTACATAGAAATTCGTTGGGAAATCAAAACACATAAATTTTTGTACAAAACAGTATTATCGAAATCGGGAATTGGAATAGGAATATATGCTCGTTCAACTGTATTTGGCAGAGACTAACCTTAAGCGATTACTTGCAGGGTTAGCTGTGTAAATAATCAAACCGACTGTGTTTTGAGCAAATTTCTCTTTTCATTTGCAGATTGGAGCAATAATAGCAACTTTGGTGTTGGAGCCAATAATATGCTGGGTTTTAATAACTTGCCAAGTCTTATGAACTCTGGCAACTTTGGCAACAATGGCAATTTCGGTGGCAACAATGGAGGCAATTTTGGAGGTAATTTTGGCAATAATGGCGGTGGCGGCAACTTCGGCAACAATGGTGGCGGAAATTTCGGCAATAACGCCGGTGGAAACTTTGGCGGTAATTCGGGCGGCAACTTTGGACAAAATTCCGGCAACTTTGGCAACAGTAGTGGCGGAAACTTTGGCAACAACAGCGGTGGTTTTGGCGGCAACAATCGCTTTAACAATGGCGGTAATAGTGGTAACTTCGGCAACGATTTTGGTGATTTCAACAATTTCGGCAACAACCGCAACAGTAATGGCAATGTTGGCAACAACTTTGGCAGCACTGGTGGTGGCAATTTTGGCAATAATGGCGGCGGTGGTTTCGGCAACTTTGGCAACAACTCTGGTGGTAACTTTGCCAACAACTCTGGCGGTAACTTTGGCAACAACGGAGGTGGCTTCAATAATGGCAACAACTTTGGTGGAAGCACTGGTGGCGGAAACTTTGGCCCAATTGGTGGTGGACGCAACGATGCCGATTACTATACCATACACATGCGTGGTCTTCCATACACCTCATTCGAGAATGATGTATTCAAGGTACTTATATTGTATAAATTAAATAATATGTGCCATAACTTATTTTGTGTGCAACATCTTTGCAGTTCTTCGATCCGATACGCCCGGCTAATGTACGCATTAATTACAACAAGAAAGGATTGCACAGTGGCACAGCCGATGCATATTTCGATACCTATGATGACGCCCAGCTAGCAATGAAAAAACATCGTGAGCAAATGGGCTCCCGTTACATTGAACTATTCTATGATGGCAAGACGCGTGGTGGTGCAAACGGTGCTGGTGGCGGTGGCGGTGGTAGTGGTGGAATCAGCAACAGCGTTGGTGGCGGCGGTGGCGGCTTCTCACGACGCATCTAAATGAGCTACTTACACAATTTTCTAATGATTACATACCTTTTAATGTAAACGGAAGTATTCTTAAGTTTATGTATGTACACACGACACAATCAACCAACCAGCCATCCGTCGAGCTCGAAAGCACTTAACCAGCAGACAAAATGTCAGTAGAACGTAATTACTTTTCATCCAAAATCGCCACAATCTTTAATAGAAAGTAAAATTTTTAATTTAAGCAAAAAATGTTTTCCTCTAATTATGTACATTTTAAGTTTATGACAAAATGGCAACAGCAACCATTTACCAAGCTAAGTTTTTTAGCATAAATGGAATAATTATGAAACTAGACATTATTGTGTGAATTCGTGTAATGGTAGCGAGACACCAGACAAAACATAAATTTGTAAACATATAAATTAAATAAACTATACCATGGACTTGAAAAGGTTGTATGATTTTAAAGCACTGCAAAGTGTATGTTCAGTATTGACTTTCGGATACTTTATAGAATAGTTGTTCAGAAGGTTCTGTATATTTTTTCACATTTTTCTCGGAAATTCCATTATTAGTTAGGTGAAAATGTTAAAATCAACACTTTTTCGAATATATTAAACAGAGTTCTAAGAATCACGGTAAACGATATTTTTAAAAATAATGACATGGGCAATAAAAATGTGGTTTTTCTAACAGCCATTCGGCTCTTCTTTCTATAAATATAAAATAGTAAAAATTTATTTCCTTGCTTGCTATTAATTAAAAAATGTTAAACTGTGTGTTCTGTGGTTGAGACTTTTAATTATTTGAAATTTGTGTTTACTAAATTAGAGTCAAAGGGAGAACCAACACATTGACACATTTTTGTAAAATTCGATTTTATTGCTTTCAAATGAGAAAGAAAATCCATTGATTTTTTATTTTATATTATTTAATTACAAGCAGCTTTCTTATAATTAAAATTATAAACTAACTTAGAAACTTAGAGCGAGCATTGATTTTCTATTTAGTCTTATTGTATGTAAATTTTTATTTCTTAAAAAAAAATCAAAAGATTTTCTGTCTTCTATAAATTATTGAATACGCTTAATACGAGAAACTGCAGATGGGTTTTTTGTTAATGTTTCTATTTTATACATATATGTATATATTATAAATATTATGTTATAGTTTGCATCTGAAAGTCAAATTCCCAAACTATAATTTAAACTTTGAATATTTAATAAGAAATTAAACGGAAAGACTTGAAGGTAAAAGTTCTATTTAAAGGGCCTAAATAAAATGGTTCACAAATGACGTCTTATAAAGATATTTATTTATTTATTTAAATATTGTAACTTAGAAAAAAGATATGATAAATTAGTTTTAAAAACTTAATACCCAAAATCAGAGAACTTTTGATGTATTTCGAGGAGTCTACCAACGCTATTTTCTCAGTTTCTTGGCAAACTATCATAGAACTATAAACGTCAGGGTACGTACTGAGATTCGAAGCTCTCTTTGCAGATCAGAGATCAGTGAGGCTATTAGTTTTACCTATTTATCGTAGCATATAAGATAATATTGTCATAAGATAATGGGACGCCAACATTTGCTCATCGTAGCCATAATTCTTATAGCCCGGTATTACCACAACCACGCGCGCACCATAAACATGGCAAAGATTTGACAACAAGCCGCACAAACACAATCACTTTGTCATTATCTTTAGATATGGGTAATTCGTTACCCGCAAATCTTTTAAGGAGGCAAATTGTTTGAATATATCTCGAAAGACGTAAAAGGTTTCCATATCAGATCCGCTCCCCG
The DNA here is from genome assembly GCA_018150985.1 of Chymomyza costata. NCBI lineage: Eukaryota > Metazoa > Arthropoda > Insecta > Diptera > Drosophilidae > Chymomyza > Chymomyza costata. The sequence continues at coordinate 4,334,877 of JAECWU010000030.1, forward strand.
TACAGAGCTTGGTACTGACATTATTATTATTTTGATTGAAAAATTATTTAATACTTTTACTTATAGCTTGTCGCTAGATTCTACTTAATGCTGGAAAAACAGGTCCCCATAAAAGTTTAAAATAGTAAGTAATTGTAAGAGTAAGCAACTATAAATCATAGTTAAAAATTCCGAAAACCAAAATCCAAACTCTTTTTGGAGCTTTTCGATCATATTTTGCAACGCCTTTGTAGTCTGTTATACCGCTGTTAAATGTTAAGCTTTTAGCAAAAGCTAAATTGAGCGCTGTTAAGTCTTAACAGCTACTAAGAGCTGACATTATGTTTATTGCCAACAGCTGCTAATGTACAGTAATGACTCGCACAAACAGACAGTAAAAAGTTCAAAACAACTGCTTTTTGGAAAAATTGTCCGACGAATGTATGTACTACTAAAAAAAAAGATACTCAATGGCTCAATTTTTAGTGGATTTTTTGGAACCTTGTTTTATATTAATGAGAAGTTACCACTCCAAAGCAATATGTTGGTGTTGTTAGTGCATGATCTCTTGCTGGACCAACGGGTTAAGCTCCAGGTGAAAAAAGGTACAAAAGTAAAAAAGAACGAACTGTTTTTGGTGTCCTTCGAAAAATTTTAAATACCGTAACATCGTAAATACTTTTTCGACTTATTTAAAATTATCTACAAAATCAACTCTTATCATAATTTACTCTAATTCATGTAAAAAATACCAAAAGATTTATCTTACGATTGCGCCTTATCATTATAAAATCAAGTTATACAATATCTTTTCAAAAACTTTTGAAAATTTCTAAATTTTATCTTGAAGTTCATAAACAAAAAAAAATGTGGATTTCATTTAATTTTAAAAATAGAACATAAAAAAAAAATTGATCAAATAAAAAATATAAAAAACTTGGTAAAATTCATTAAAAGTATATTAAAGTATACCCAATGTATTGCTCAAGTTTTAAAACGGAAGTAATTTAGGACTAGATTTCTTATTTGCATGATTTGATTTTTTTTTTTTTTTTGAACGCCACGAAATTGTTGTTGATGAATATGCTTGCAGACAGCTGAACTTCTCAGGATCACAGGAGTTTTTAGTGAAGTATTATGTACAATAGATTAAATGCATATATGTTTGTATGCATGTATGTACCTATAGGTACCCTGCAGCTCGGTCGTTCAAGCCTGAAAAATTCAGTCCTGAATTCAGGCATGAAAAGAAAGCGAATGCTCATGGCTTTGTAAGAGAAACAAGGACAAAGATAAAATTTCACTTTCTATCTCATTCTTTTGACAGACAATTAAAGCAAAAAAGAATAAGCAAAGAGAAATAAGAAAGGTAAATTTTATTTTCTTACTTGACTTTACATTAGTATTGGTGTTTGCGTTTGTATGCGTAGCTATTTCTGACGTTTTCTTTATTACTCAAAGAAAACTGGCTGTGAAAATTTTAATTTCTAGGTAAGTATTTATTAAGTATTATTATTTTAAAGTATTATTTTTCTTTATAAAATAATTTTAAAGGTATTGCCAATGTGGAGCAAAAGACAACTGCGTAAGTTTGGGCGTACTGGAAAAGTAGAACTTTGAAAAATTTTGACGAATTTGTAAACAAGGCAAAAAAATTAATTGATGCCTTTGTCATGGGCGCCAACAGTGAAGACGTGTAAAAGAAGGTTGCCTTGAAAGGATTTAAGCAATTTTATACCTCTTGACTTGGTAGGTCAAAAAATACTGGTGTAATATATAATAAAAAGTTTTTGATAAATACCAGTTAAAGTAGACTCTAGCCCAGCGGAATCACAGCTGCGTAATGCAATGAAGTTCCACAAAAATCTCAATTTTAGGGCTGCACCCAAGCCACTGTAATTTATAATATAACATTAAAATTGTTAATAAAATTTTGTTTAAAATGTATGAAGAATATTTGTTCCATTAATTACTCATCTATGATTTGACTTTTAAAAACGAATCAGCACTGAATTCATGCCCAATTCTATAAAAACTTCAGCTGTGTTTTCAGGCATGACATTTCAAAGTCAATCAGCACTGAATTCATAGCTGATTGTTACGGCTAAGGTTCAGGCCTGAACGCCTAGGACATGCATGTGTTAAATTCAGTGACAAATGAATGCGTAGATTCATGGCTGATACTGAAAATTCAGGCATGATTTCATGATTAATTCAGGCCTGAACCGAACTGAAGGATACAAAGGGTATACTAGATTTGTGCAATGTATGTAACGGACAGAAGGAGGCGTGGCAGACCCCAAATCCTTTATACCAAAATGCTTATCATAACCTCGGGTAGCGATTGAGCCATGTCCGACTGTCCGTCCGTAAGTCCGTCCATCTGAATGAGCACCTAGATTTCGGAGACTATAAGAGCTAGAGATACGAAAATTAACCAGCAGGTGCGCATATTTCCTGAGAAGATGAAGTTAATTGAATCATGTCCATATCTATCCCCGTTCCCCCGCAGTAGATTTCGTAGTTTTTAGACACACCGCTCAATATTTTTAACTGAAAGTTAACAGAACCATGCATTGTGGTTACATGCATCTGTGTGTCAAAAATAAACAAAATCGGACAAATAGAATAAAAGATATAGCCAAAAATGTACAAATTTCATCACCCCTTGCCTATAAACTGCGCCAATATTTGACTCTACGTCATTATGGCACCAAGTGACCTAGAATTACAATTATTGGTAAGCTGATTCATGTAGCTCTTATGAACAAATCCACATCCAAATTGTATCGATGCGGACCTCCACCCCCCCACAATCGATTAACCGTATTTTCTCCCACACCCCTCAACATATCGACTTGAAACTTACCCCATAAGCTTAAAATGACTTCTTTGATGAAACTTTCGATTCTCATAAAAATCGGTACAAATTTACAGAACTTATAGGTATAAATATCTTTTGGCATCAAAAAAAAAGTTCGAATTGAAAAGTTCTTAAAAGGACTATGCAGGAATATAATTTTTTTCGAGTAAAATAGGACAGGCTATTACACTGTCGGGCACCGCCTGTATTAAATTTTTTTTAACTATATTAATGCCTTTTTTTAGTTTTTTTGGATACGAGTTTTTAGTGTGTTGTGTTTGTCGGGCAAAAATGCAGAAGTACCCGACTAACAACGAGAGCAACAACCATTAGCTGTAGCTTCGTTTTTGTGAGACCATTTGAAAGAGTTGAATATTTTTTCACCACAATATACATATGTGATCTTCCACTGCAAAGAAATAACAACTGTGACGTCACATTTGGTTCAGGCTTGGGCATGAGACTTTGCTGAATAAGCAATAAGCATGGGCCCTGGCGACGCGCATGAACCAGATTTTTTATAATTATGGTTCATGCTAGTGCTGGAAGTATCGATGCATTGAAGCATCGATGTATCGAAGTTAAAAATATCGAAAACATCGATGTTGGCCAACAGAGATGTTTCTCCAGCACTACTGCACTCATCAAATGGGTGCTGAAGAAACATCGATGTTGGCCAACGTACACATATATAGATATTTTTAACTTTGATACATCGATGCGTCGATGTTTCTCCAGCACTAGTTCATGCGAACACAGCATTTATTATGTAGCTTAGAAATAAGAGATTGATATTGAATAAATAGAAGACCACTCGCAAGGGTGGGATCTGTACCAAACCAACATCCAACGCTTACTGTAGTGCGCCAGATCATCGAGTGCGCACAGAGCTGCAGTACAAAAATATGTATATAATATCTTACAACATACGACAATGCAATACAAAATATGTACATATGTGCACACTCTACGCTTTAACAACAGAGTTTTGGGCCGAAGTGCGGTAACTTTCGTAGTCAAAGTTCTGGATCGTGCAGAAATGAAGAATTTTTATACCCTGTACCGTATGGTACAAAGGGTATATTGTGTTTGTGCAAGCCGAAAATGTATGTAACATACAGAAGGAAACGTCGGAGACCCCCAAAGTTACCAAAGTTAAAGTATGATCAGAGTGACTAGAGAAGTCGATAAACCCATGTCCGTCTGTCTGTATGTACGCTTAGATCTCAGAGATGGTAAGAGCTAGAGCGACCAAATTAGATGCGTAATTATGTCAGGGGAGACAAGTTTATTTTATTTATTCGATATCGGGGTTATATTATATAGCTCCCATAGGGGTGTTTCAGAGGACCTCGAAAAAAAACAAAAGTTTTAGATGAATAATTCGTTTGTTAATGAAGTTATCGTGACCAAATTTAGCACTCGGAATTTTAGAGTACCCAAGCACTGTACCAAATTTTATCAAAATCGGTTGACTATATCATATAGTCCCCATAGGTTCGATTGACCGAAATTCGACTGATTTCTATTTGTTTATGAAAATATCGTAGCCAAATTTGCCGAATAAAATATCTTTTGGAGGTCTTAGCAATATGTCGGACTTAATTGCAATGTGGTGGTACAGGGTATCCCAAAGTCGTCTGCGCCCGACTTTAACGTACGCCATTTTTTAAATGTGAAACGTTGTTGGACACATCTCTAATTATATTTTAAATTTTTTTGACAATTTTATTTAATTACAATCCTAAACTTCAAATAGTATGTGTTCCGTTTTGTAAAACATTTACCCATATATAAACAGCTGTTGTCAGACAGCTCAAGATCGAAAAACATTTCCGAGACAATACCAATTACCAGCTATACAATACAATAAGAGAGAATTTAGTACGTTTAGTATACAAGCACTGGCTTACAAACAAAAGTGTTTGACTTTTCTGAGACTTGGTCAACAGTTTGTCGATCGCGCGCTTTCTGTGCGAATCGTAAGGTCTGCCAAGTTCGGAACGTTTTAATCGTCGTAGTGGCAAGGCAAGTGTTTTGTGATTGATATTGGAAAAGTGACACGTCTCAATTAAAATAAACGCTTTGGTTAAATATGACTACACATTCACAAAGTAAATGCTTAATGTGTAGTAACATGAAAACATCAGAGAGTAATTTTCGTACCTATACTAGTTTTAAATGAAGTGGTGATACAAACATTACAAGTTATAAATAAAAATAAAAAAAAAAACAAGTAAAAATTAAAAAGTTGATATGGCTATTGTGTATGGTTTGAGAAAAAATTGTGTACGCGACTAAACAAGTAAGTTATATAAATACACTTGACTACTAGATACTCTAGAACCTATCATAAATTTTAGTTGTAAAATTACGTATACGCACTGTTTACGTAAGTTTGGAAATCGGTCCATAAACATGTCATCGGTTAAGCAATAGCCCCAAAATTTTCCCACAGCGAAATGGGTTAAGGTATTGGCATTTCACCTGCTTACAGATAATAAGCAACTTCTGGTTACGCTTGGTGTTTCCAGCTCTTTGGGTGTCCAAAATAAAGACTGAAGGACATGTTTAAAATATTATCCAGATTAAAGAACTAATGGTTTTCAAAGCCAGAGCCACTAAAAAGCTTTTCTGGCGGCAGTTAATTGAGGCGCATTCACATTATGGCTCTGTGCAAAGTCTCCTTCTACCGGAAGCCCGGTGTTCAGAGAACATTTAACCAGTTTTATAATATTCAAATTTCATTCAAATGACTTACTTCTAAAATAATTCTTTATTACGAAATAAATAATCAAAAAAAATCCGACAGGTAACTAAAAACAAAATTTGTAAAAAAAAAGTCAAATATACAGTTCTTAAATACTATCCACACAATCATAATTCCTGACAAGCTACAAAAACTTTTAAATGTTACACCATACCTAATGTTATTTATAGTCTTTGCGATTGTTAAATAAGTTATATATTATATTGTCAGCTCATCTTTAAGTCTAGTAAGTTTGTTCAATTGATGGATAGTATAATAAAAATGTAGCTTAGTTGGTGACAGGTTCCACATTTCACTTTCTTTCAAGAATACAGCGGACGACAGTTTTGTATCTTTTGTGTCTCTCTAAAATAGATAAATTTTGACATATCAATAAACTTTGATGGCATTTTTGCAGGTTTTAAAATACAGCAATGATAATTCCTGCTAATTATGCCAATAAAATACAAGCCCAAAATAGATAATTGTATGGCGATACTCTTACGTTGTATATAATATTTATTTTGACGTAGCCATAAATTACGTATGCAGCTAATAGATAGAGAAATATAATTATATGATACAATATTCTTTACTTTTATAGGCCTCTTTAACACGAACACCTACAAGGTGTGGCTCTTCAAAAAGATATTTTATTTATTGGCATAAGAAATTAACATATCTAGTGCATTTTGTTGATTTTTTGTTATAAAAAAGTTTTCAAAGTGCTAAAAATTTATTACAATACGAGGGTTGTTATACAAATGTCTTACCTAGCTTACGTTTAGCTTTATAAGCTCTTAATTGGTAGATATATTCAGCAAAAAGTTTCGTATTTTTTAGCACAAACTCTCTTAGAACTCTCTCTTCTAAGTTAGTTGAAAAATTCATCTATGGTGAATATTATTGCATGATGATTTTTTCTGATTTTCGGCTATAAGGCACCATGCTTACACTGCACAGTGGGTTAAGACTGTTATAATTTTTACAAAAATTTTTTGACAAAGATAATATTTTCCATATATGTATATTTTTCACCTCGAAAGAAGAATTTTATTTCTGATAATTTTGAGATGCCTCAGAATTTTTTTTTATTTTATAACTTTGTTGTTTTGAGTACTCAACTAATTTCGAACGCTCTATTTTTGTGCAATATCTACATGGAATATGGTAAATCGATTTAACTTAGTGTGCCAATTATGCTCCTAGTTGGAGCAAAGGGTCAATCGATTTTGATCAAACTCTATACTTAAAAAAAAACTGCCGAAGCACAAATTTGATTAAAACTTTTGGTTTTCTTTGAGGTGCTCTTAAATACCACTATGGGAGCAATATGATATAACCCGATATGGGAAAAATAAAATAAACATGTTTCCCGTGACATAATGAGCGATCTAAGGTTTGGTGTCTCTAGCTCATAATATCATGTGTAAATCGAACTCTTTAGTCACACTGATAAAAATTTAAGTGACTTTGGGGGGTCTCTGACGTCATCTTCTTAACAGGGTATAATGAAGAAGTACTTGTAAAGGGTCATCAATCTTGAGGTTTTTTTTTTAAATGCAAAAAAAACACAAAAATTTCAATTGATTCGGAAAATCTTTACTATCAATAGAAAGAACCATTCTTGCCATTCACTTTTTAAAGATAATCCCTTTCAAATGTTGGCCGCAACTGCGCCGTTGCTCGTCCATGCGGAGGTTACAATTTTCGGCGGTATGTCGCGAAAAACACGGTTAATGTTGGCTTCTAATGCTTCAATCGTAGCTGGCTTATCCACAAGCACTTTAGACTTCACGTAGCCCCAAAGCAAAAAGTCAAACAGTGTGCTATCACACGATCTTGGTCCAATCACCGGTCCGGAGCGTGAAATTGATTGTTCAACGAATTGGTTCCATAAAATGGCCTAAGCGCGCGAAAAATATTCTTTACGGAACGCGAATTTTCGTAATATAACTGTACGATTTGTAAACGTTGTTCAGGTGTAAGTCTTTCCATAATGAAATGGCAATGAAAACTGAATAAAAAACACATGGCAGCGTGACAGTACTCACGCGTGATTTATAAAAAAAAAACCCTATTAAAAAAAACCTCAAGATTGATGACCCTGTATATGAGCTCTATCTACATATGTATATGGAAAAAAAAAGAAATGCGAAAATTTCACACGTTTCTTTAGTTAGAATTCCAAGCCGTTTCAGTTTTCGAAACCAATTAAAAAAAAAAAAAATCCATCATCTACCTTAAAAAAGTTATAATAATTAAATATTACCAAACGAACTTTTAATAACATAACATAATTTTTTATCGACAATCTCGTTTTTATACCCTGTACCGTATGGTACAAAGGGTATATTGTGTTTGTGCAAGCCGAAAATTATGTAACGTACAGAACGAGACGTCGGAGACCCCCCAAAGTTACCTAAAGTATGATCAGAGTGACTAGAAAAGTCGATATATCCATGTCCGTCTGTCCGTATGAACGCCTAGATCTCAGAGATGGTAAGAGCTAGAGCAACCAAACTTTCAGATTAGATCCCTTATTAATCCATAGGAGACAAGTTTATTTTATTTTTTTGATATCGGGATTGAATTATATAGCTCCCATAGGAGTGTTTCAGAGGACCTCGAAAAAAAGCAAAAGTTTTAGATGGATAATTCGTTTATTTATGAATATATCATAACCAAATTTGGCAATCGGAAGTTTTTTAGAGACCCCGAGCACTGTACCAAATTTTATCAAAATCGGTTGACCATATCATACAGCTCCCATAGGATCGATCGGTCGAAATAATGTTTTTTGTACAAAATTCGTTGTTTCGTTTGTTTGTGAAGATATTGTAACCAAATTTGGCACACGGAAGTTTTTTAGAGTTCCCAAGCACTGTACCAAATGTGATCAAAATCGGTTGACTATATCATATAGTCCCCATAGGACCGATCGGTCAAAAAAATTGTTTGGTGCAAAATTCGACTGATTTCCGTTTGTTCATGAAAATATCGTAGCCAAATTTGCCGAATAAAATATCTCTTGGAGGTCTTAGCAATATGTCGGACTTAATTGCAATGTGGTGGTACAGGGTATCTCCCAAAGTCGTCTGCGCCCGACTTTAACGTACGGCTTTTTTTATCAAGAGAATAGAAGCCTTCGGAGTTTAAATTTTAAACTAAGGATGCTGGTTGAAGCATTTAAAAGCTTGTTTTGGCAAATTATTTATATACTATACGAAATATATAAATTCTGGTATGTATAGCTCAAATAAGCTGTACATATATCTACTTGCATTTCTTTTCTGTGCCCCTTAATAATGGGAAAATTAAACAAACAATTGAGCTACTTCTCCATTACCATAACTAGCGTGTGGAGTTTATTTATAATATATGCGCATCTCGTGCTTTGTAATTCCAATCGTAATGATATAAATTCCTAGCATAAAGACAGCAATGTTTCATACTTAAAAATTCAGCATAAAAACCGTGCCATTTACTTTAAATTAGTTTGTAGGTAGTGATGGGACGATTAATCATTTGATACACAATAATCGTTTATTTTCTTTCAATTAACGATTTAATTGTATCGAAAAACGGGGTCCGATTAATCGAAACGTTAATCGATTAGCTGCTAAAATAATTGAAAGATTATCACTATATTTTTTCGCGCAAAATAAAAGCTTGGGACAGACAATTTTGCAAATATTTGACCAACTATGGCTCCAACTCAAAGCAAGTGTGATGGATCCTCTACTGGCGATGTTGAATTTGATTTATGGGCCCACCACAAGTCGCTAGCTCACAAACGTCGAAAAAAAGACAACGACCCAACCCAAATTCAGGACGAGCTTAGTTTTTTTTTGAATGCTCCCGTTTTGGAACTGAAGCGCAACGTCATCAATGCCTGGGAGGAAATGCAAGCGGTGTACCCTAAGCTTTATATAATAGCTCGTCGGTATGGTTATCTTTTAGGCACTTTTGTACCAGCAGAGCGCTCCTTTTCAAAGGCAGGTGCTACTGCCACTGAACAGAGGAACAGGTTGACGACCTCCGGCCTGTCAAAACTATTGTTTCTGAATTCAGTAATGAACAAATAAAATAGAAATACATATTTTTTTTTTTTGACTGATATGCACTTTTATTTATTAATTCATTATTATTGTTATTATAAGGCATTTGTATTACATATTTACATATTAACATACTACAAAATTACACGGTTTAGTTAAAATATTGAAAAACCCTTCGATTATTCGATTATTTTTCTTTTCCTTCGATTAATTTCAATTAATCATATGATTCATTAATCGATTAATGCATTTTTTTTTTCCCATCACTATTTGTAGGTTACTTGAAATTATAAGCTGTTTGAGTAATGTAGTATATGTTCCACCTAATCGAGATAACTCAGAAAACAAAATAACCCAAAAAATAACATATGCACTTAAAACATATGAAAAAGAATACAAAGTAATGTGTGAGTCGCTAAAAGTTGTTACTTAAGGGAGATACCGCTTAATCCTTTTGCGAATTATAAGCATTCAAATTCAAAAATCAGTTGAAGCATGCGCCTATGAGTTATTTCTTGTCTTGTGTAGGCGTTGAACTTTTTTTGGTCGAAAATATTATTAACTAATTGCTATACCAGCGCTTTGGTGTTTTTTTTCTTTAAGGGCCTATACGCAGTTCAAAATAGTTCGCGGAATGAAAAAACTTCATATAAAAAAAAAATCCTAAATGGGATATCCTAAGACAATAAAGAGGTATAATAAATGCAAAATCGTTGTTTTACTTGTATACAACATGGTGCATTAGCAAAATATTTTGTGGTTTATAGTTTATTTTTATTAGAGTGTTACTTCGTTGATCATGTATCGAAGAAAAGGAATTTACTAATGAAAAAATGAATATTAATACTCGAACCTTCGCCTCTGGACGCCGCGCCGTTAACTTTCAAGTTCAATATCCTAGCGACGGCAGAAAAAAAAAATCCACCTTATCCAGGCGTTGATAAAGACATGTAAAGAAGTGATCAAACACGTCTAGATCAAACACGTCTAGATCAATCGCGATCAATCTTGTCCACTCGCGGAGGTCACCGAAATCGATAGTTAGGAGTAGTTAGGAGAGGTCAATTGTCGCATTTGCCGTCTTATTCTTATATCTTTTTTTTTTAGTATAGGGTGGGCCATCTGTTGGTTTGTTTGTTAATTACATTTTATTCAAAATGACTCCCAAAAAAGTAGTAACCGCATTTTCATACTTTTGATATCCCCCTTGGGATAAATTTGCGCTTTTTTAAATTTTTGGCAAAAAAAAAATTTGGAATCCACAACTACTCCTTCTGCATGATTTGTCCTTAGCCAAATACAGGGTGTACACATTTGAATTGGTTGTAGCGATGCAATTATATTTCTAAAAAAAAAAGCCTTGAAGTGCGAGCGCGCATATAAGAGAAAATGATTTACGATGTTGAAGGCCCCGTACCCCTAACTTAATCAAGCTTTTTAGAATCTCAATACAATAGTATAATTTCATTCATAAATTTAAAGCTTTATTTTGTGACTTAACTGCCCCGTACTTGAAAGTTATATTACTGCTGGGAACTACGTACCGATTTTTAGTAGGCCATAAACCAGGTCCATATAAAAGAACCACCAATACTTTGCAGACGACTTGATAGATAAGTATTATGATTGGCATTATGATTGTGATCGTGATTGTGATTGTAAGCGTGTCAAACGCAAGTCTCATTACAAATCACACAACAATCAAAAAAATATAAATATTTGAGGCCACGCACCTGTTGCTAGACAACTGTAAATGTAAATCAGCTGATCGAAAAGCTTTGCCACTGTCCGTTATGGACAACGACGTCACCGGAACGGCCGTTGCTATTGCGTGTATACGAGGGCGGGCTCAAAAATTATTGGCCTAACCACGTTAGCAACAATTACGTTTTTTTTTTACTTGAAGCTTATTATATAAGCGAATTTATGTCAAAGCTTCAGAAAACTGGGTTATTCCTGTAGAAAAATGTTTATATAATAACGTAATGATGAAATGAAACACGATTTGAACAGTATTTATTGAAAAGCATGCACTCGTGAGCAAAGTTCTATGAATTACGCTACAAATTGGTTCCCTATTAAAAATAACTCATTTGCATGTCATATTTGAAATTTTCGCTCTTAACAAATATAAAAATCACTGCCACATACGCTAAACTTAAATTGAAAAAGGTTATCCAAATACTCTCAGAATTCTAAAGTTTTATTAGCTCTGACTTTATTGTTGTTCTATCCTTACCTAGATGCTTTTAACGATAACATTAAATTTATAAAAGCGAGAATAAAATTAACCTTTATAAATCATAACAGCTATTGTTAACAGGAATTCGAGACTAAATATGGTAAAAAAGGGGATAAAAAAAAGGGATATCCCAAATGGGTTTTTTTTTTTATATGAAGTTGTGTCATTCCGCGCAAAATTTTTCGAACTGCGTAAGCAGAAAAGGCTAAGATTCGAAACTCTTCTACTTTTAATTGAATCGCAACAAAAAACTGAACGATTTATAAAAGTATGATTTTCATATATAAAAAATAAATTTTTCACAAAAATTTTGTTTTGAGTTTAAAGCCTATACGCTGTGCGAAAATTTTCGCGCGGATGAAATATCCCTAATTGGAATTTTTTTTTATATGAAGTTTTTTCATTCCGAGCGAAATTTTTCGAACTGCGTATACCCCTTTAACGCGTTGTGGCTTAATTTAAAAAATAAAATGTTTTTCAGTTTTTATTTAATTGGGACTAAGTTATCGGTTTTTTTTTTAAATCCTTTTTTTTTTATTTCCCCATTTTTTTCAAATTCTTTTTTAAGGCACATGGGGCTGGCCAGGCCTACTGTGATTTTGTGTGTTAATTTAACTTAATTATAATTAAGATACAAGGTAAAATTTGATTTCGATCTATGCATTGAAAATTGGAAAAAAATCATTAAACACGGCGAAAATAAATAATATACAATTCTAACTTCACGCAGGCCTGCCCAGGCCCCTATACATTTGCATGCATTTGTATGGGAATTAGAGTTGTATGCCGTCGAATATTTTGCGCAAGTTGCTTAATATTTTTGATTCCATACTTTAATATTTCGATTTGGCATAAAATCAGCTATTTGTGTGACGAAAAATGTAACTGGAAATTTAGAAATCGGAATTTAGAAAAAATCAAGATTTTCTTTCGTTTGATTTTGTGGTTTATTATGAGCCAAACCAAAGCGGTTAGAGCCAAAGAAAGAGAATACTAATAAGTTTTATGCTGGAACACGATACAAAATATCTTAAGGAAGTTTAAGAAAGGCATGTATGATCAATTTTTGAATGTTATTGACACAGCGGATTATTGCATTTGCAGCCGTAAAAACGACTTTTTCGATGTAGCTTATCGCCTTATTGTAAGCAGACGCGATAACTTTTACGGGCGAAGAGTGATTAAGGAGCACTTGGATGACAAACTGAAGCAATGTCGGGAACATTTTTTGCTCTACCGTGGGACTATTCCAAGGCAAAACGAGTCGTAAGGATTGTTTATTCCACTTTTGATGTTTACGAAGACGGATGTTTTGAAAAGATTACTCAAAAATATGTGTCTTTCGTATTTTCGATTGGTTTGCTAACTTTCTTTGCAAATGGTAAAATCGTCGCCGGTAAAGACCGTCAGATCTGCTTACAAGAAAGTGATAAGCTACATCGAAGAAGTCATTTTTACTGCTGCTAGCGAAATAAGTCGGTGTGTCGACAATACCTATAAAATGATAATACATGTTTCAATTGCCTTGCCCAAACTTCTTTAAGGTATTGTCTATCATGTTTCACCATTAAACTTATTTTCAATATACTTTGGTTGTTCTAACAACTTTGTTTAAGCTTATAGTAAACCACAAAATAAATCGAAAACAAATTTGTGCAGTGTATTCCCCAACACGATTTTCTCTGAAATTACAAGATTATCGCAATTTGTATGCCCATAATATTGCTAGTCCACTTACTCTTCAGCCTGCCCTCGTGCATATATATGACGGCGATAAGCAAGTCCGTAGTAGGCAGCAGCAGCAGCAGCAGCAGTCAATAACAGAACCACAGTGGCAGCAACGTTGACAACGTCGCGCACAAAGCAAACTTAACGAAAGCCGCTGAAAGCTGCATTACGTTATTTAATTACGTTTGCAACAGTTAATCAAAGTAAACTTAACGTAAAACTGACTAAGACGTAATTAATACAATTGCACTAAGCGTGTGATAAAATGCAAAAAAAAAGTGCAGCAAAATAAAATACAAGTAAACACAATTAGCCAACTCATTGTTGTTGTTGTCACCTGGCATCAATCAAATGCAAATCAATCAAAGGTAAAAAACAGACGAAATATGTCGAACACAACAAAAACAAAAGCAACAACAAAACACGCGCTAAAAGTGTGAATCGGAGCCGGTCGGAGCCTAGGCGGCAAACAGCTGGAAGCAACAGTATATACGCAACAGCTTTAGGTAAGGGTTATATTAGCTGTGTGCAAGTGTTTGTAACATAGTGAAGGAAACGTCAGAGAGTTACCTTCAAAGGGAGTACGATATGCACATGTCTGTATGAACGCTTATGTTTTGAACTAGGATAGCTGAATTTAAAGATTGTTGTTCTCAAAATAAAAGTTCAGACAAAGTTTCTTGTACCCAGTACCTTAAGATAAGAAGTGTATTAAGTTTGTGCAGCATTACCAAAGGGGCTAGCTGTATGAGGTGCTGGAGATATTGTTCCATAAAATCGATTTGATTCATATGCACACCAAAAAAAGAACGTAACAGAATACGTGTTTACAAAAAAATGGTGATTGACATATTAACTTATAAAAAAAATAAGAAAATTTCAAATTTTAAAAAAAAAAATGTGTTGATTAAAATAATATTAAATTTTATTTTAAACAGCCCTGTTGCCAACTTAGATTAAACAAAATTGGTTCAAAATTATTCAGTAGCTTAGTCACAATTAAATAAAAACGAAAAACACGTTTTTAAAATTAAGCCGTAACGCGTTAAGTTTAAAAACTGAAATTTTGCGAACAATTTATGTTTTTACCTTCGCTGGGGTAGTAGTACTATATCCAGCTAGACCTTTTTGGAGGATCTATTATGTTTCTGAGCCAGCTAGATCCTTTCGCGCCATACATTAAGTGGATTACGTTTTCTTTTGAGCATGCTGAAAATTCTGTAAATTAATTTTTTTATTTTTTTTGACTCCAATGGTTTAGTTCGACTATAGTACATATAAATACTTGTATACAATATGATGTTGTAGGGTATTTCAAAAACGATTTCGAAGGAATTTTTGATTTTGTATTTTGCATTCGCAGTTGTTTGTTTTTTTTTATCATTTCTCAGCTTGAGCTTGGCTTTGTTATTGGAGTGAGGCTTAATTGATTTCAAAATATAGTACTTTGATTTTTGTCATCGAAAATATATTGTATGTACATTAGGGCGGGTCAATTTTTTTCGGTATATAGGCTCACAGCGATTTTGATTCTTTGGGTCATTCTAAGCAATTTTGCCAAAGAAACTATGGGTCGAAAATGAATTTCGAGTCGCCCACTTTTTCAAAATAGGTTTTTATCAAAAAATATTCAAAAATCGACTTAGATCATCCATTTACAAGGCCAAAAAACGGTATTTTTGCACTAACCAAATGTGTATTTTGGAGTTTTTGGGCTCGAGGAATCCATTTTTGGCATCTATTTTTAATTTCGAACGCCAACAGAGGGTGCTTTTTTAATTTTTGAATCTTTTTTTTTTTTTTAAGCTGACAAAAAGTTGCGCAACTCGACGAATATTTTACATTTTCATAGTTCTCAAGCACTGTAACAAATTTTATGAAAATCGGTATACTATATCATATATCTCGCATAGGCCCGATCGGTCAAAAAAAAACGTTTTTTCTACGAAATTCGTTGTGTTTTGTTTCTTTATAAAGATATCGTAATCAAATTTGGTGTTTGGTGATTCGTTAGCGTTCCTCAGCACTGCAAGAAATTCGATCAAAATCTGTAGGCTATACTATATAGCCCCATAGGACCAATCGGTCAAAAAAAAGTTTCTTTGTACAAAATTCGTTGTATTTCGTTTGTTTATTAAGTTATCGTTACCAAATTTGGCAATTGGTAGTTTTGTAAAGTTCCTAAGCATAGTATCAAATTGGATCAAAATCGGTTGAATATATCATATAGCACCCATATAGATATTGGAAAAAATAAAATAAACTTGACTCCCGTAGGATAATAACGTTTCTAATTTGAAAGTTTGGTTGATCTAGCTCTTACCATCTCTGAGATCTAGGCGTTCATACAAACTTAATATACCCTTTGTACCATACGGTACAGGGTATAAAAACGGGGGGAAAAAAAAAAAACACTAAAGCGACCTCTGGCGGCGCCCAAAATTAAAAAAAGATGTGAAAAGTGGATGCCTCGAACCCAAAAACCACCTAATACACACTTCGCTAAAGAAAAAAAACGTTTTTTGGCCTTTTCAATGCAATGTCTAAGTCGATTTTTGAATATTATATATATATATATATGTATATATATGAATATGAAAAACCTATTTTGAAAAAGTGGGCGACTCGAAATTTATTTTGTTTAGAATGACCCAAAGAATCAAAATCGCTGTGAGTCTCAGAACGTTTTTTCGGCCCGATACAAATTGACCCGCCCTAATGTACATACTTATGTACATTGTACATGAGTATGCATAATATCTATGTACGTATGTACATAACTCAATTGGATTTGTGTTTAACAAGATTTGCCTGTCAATTAAAGTGATAATTAAATAAATTTCGGTTATTATATTATATGAATAAACAATAAATGGTATAAAAACAAAATAATGAGTTTTTTTGGACATTTATAAACAATTTTTGCCCAAATTTGGGATTTCCATTGTGGAATACATTTAAATTTTTAGACTTTTGAAAAATGTGCTTTTTAATAGTATGTATATATGTAACTGTGTATGTAATAAAATGTAAGAAAAATTGTGTACTAAAATATTTTTTTTTTATGTGTACAAAAAAAGTTAAAATTCTTTTGAAAGTGTTTTTTGCTTAGTATTGACAATGTACGTCATAAGCATATAAATAAGGAGGCCAGTGGCATAGATACGAGGGCTGTTTGAGAGATGTCAGCGACTTTTGGAGTTGCCGCGCAGCAGTTTGTTAAGTCAGTGACTTTTTATGTAAAAGATACTTATGTCAAAAAATAAGTTTAACAATGATGAATTAAGTTTAATGTTCAGCATAATGTAATGTCTTATGTTAATCATAAATGGAAACATTTTTTGTAGAGGAGAATGTAATAGGATTTCTTAAGGCCGAAATATATAATAATTATATAATACCTTTTAAGTTATAAGAACTGTTAGTACTTTGTCTTTCAGAAATCAAGGGTGTCCAACAAAAATTCTTGTGCGCGTATCACACCCCTGACTGCGAGAGTTACAGTTGGTATTGTTAAGTACTATCTGTAGTGCTATAGAAAACTAACAGCTGTTTGTGAAAACTAGCAAAAAATAGATGTAACCATGCTTGTACACAGAATCGTAAAATCTAAAATCTCAAAGGTTAGGATTATCTGACTTAAATGAAAAGAGTATTTCCGGCTTTAAGAACTTGTTTTGCCAAAAAAACTAATGAAAAAAGAACGAAATTCTTTCGGCGTGAAAAGCTTAGAAACTATTATATTCTGCAATAATATTGTATAACGTATTTGATACCAATCGCTCAAGTTTTTCTAATACTTCTACAAGCATGCATATGTACTTTGTTGAATATGGAAATAAATTATTCTAAGTTAAAAACAAAAATAATGTTGATATATTAAAAAAATTTACAATTTACTTGTTGTTTAAAAAGTGGATTCAAAAATACTCTACAGTTGGAGTCTTAATTGAATAAAAATTCAAAAACGTGTTTTTTTAAATTAAGCAGAAATGGAAAATTTCAAGAATTTTTTAACAATACACTGTGGGCCCAGATTTTCATATTTTGGCCAAAACCCTGTCATTTCCATAATAATAATTTTAGAGTGATGAAATTTTACACACTTGTTCCTAAAGGATGAACTATTTTTCTGGAAAGTTTGAGCCTCCTCCGTTTTTTTTTTAGATATAGATAATCCAGACCAAAGTTGGAAAAAATTTAAAAATTTCAATTTCCGAAAATCGGGGGGCATTACATTTTGTTGTAAAATATGTGAGGAAAATTATAAACCGTATGGTTTATTATGTACCGTATGGTACAAAGGGTATTTTGTGTTTGTGCAAGCCGAAAATGTATGTAACATACAGAAGGAGACGTCGGAGACCCCCCAAAGTTACCTAAAGTATGACTCGAGAAGTCGATATACCCATGTCCGTCTGTCCGTCTGTCTGTATGAACGCCTAGATCTCAGAGATGGTAAGAGCTAGAGCGACCAAATTTTCAAATTAGATGCGTAATTATGTCAGGGGAGACAAGTTTATTTTACTTTTTTACAAATCGGTCAAAAAAACGATTTTTGTACAAAATTGGTTTTGTTTCGTTCGTTTGTGCAGATATCGTAACCAAATTTGGCAATCGGAAGTTTTCTAGAATACCCAAGCACTGTAACAAATTTTATAAAAATCGGTCGACTATATCATATAGCTCCCATAGGAAAGATCTGTCAAAAAAACGTTTTTTGTACAAAATTTGTTGTGTTTTGTTTGTTTTTGAAGATATCGTAACCAAATTTGGCAGTCGGAAGTTTTTTATAGTTCCCAATCAGTGTACCAAATTTGATATAAATCGGTTGACTATATCATATAGTCCCCATAGTACCGATCGGTCAAAAAAAAATTTTTGCTGCAAAATTCGACTGATTTCTGTTTGTTTATGCAAATATCGTAGCCAAAGCCGAATAAAATATCTTCTGGAGGTGATACAGGGTATCCCAAAGTCGTCTGCGCCCGATTTTAACGTACAAATCTTTTTTTTTCTGAAAATGTTCGCGAAAGCTCAAAAAATACAAAATGTCAACTTTGGTTGCCAATAACTTAAAAACCACTAATTATAATTTAAATTTTTTTCTGCACAGGATACCTTAATATGTGTTAAATAATATTAAATTGTCATTTTGTCAAAATTTTGACATTCATCTGGAGGGCTTTTGGCCAAAATTGGCCATTGTTCAATGAGTCGATCGTTGGACGCAATTTTTTATGCAGGTAGAAATAGTTCGAAAAAAAAATTTCTTTAAGAATCTGTCTGTATAATTTCCAAGCTGTCAATATTTTTAATTGCTACACATTTATTTATAAAAACTTAACGTGTACATAATATATAATCGCAAAGTACGTATGATTCACACTTTTACTGCATAAATCTTGCGAACAATTAAACAACAAATTACAATAACGTAGAATGTCGTAATAATATAAATATTCAATACCAAGCGTTTTTTGCAATCATAAAGTGTTATAAAAACACAAATATTTCAAAGTATAGCTAAAAAATTAAACGTATAAAATAAAATAAACTAAAGCGTATCATATTACAGCTTTTTGCTAAGATGAGCAAAATTTTACTGACCTTCCAGAAATATCCCAACCAAACCAGAATTTAACTGATGTGCTACATTATTTTGAAAAAAAATTGACCTAAAGTTACTAAATAATATACTTTTATAAAGTACTATATTATAAACGCATAATTGGACAAAAACCTTAACAGTTTCCAATCAATTAGCCTGCTTTTATAACAACTCTTTTAATTTTGCATGGAAATAAAAAAAATATATAATAAAATTAATTAAAAGTGAGACTTTTTGCATTTATAAATGACGTCTTAATATTAACTCAGAAAATAGAATTAAGGCAAAAATCTCAGTCATATTATCAGCAAGTTAATAAACTGACAAACAAAAACAGGCTAAAACCGCTTTTGACTGGTTTTTGGATACTTTTTTTTTTGTTGTAACTCTTATAAAAATTTCATATGCAAAATGGCCATAATACGTGAAGCACGTTACGCTAAGAAAAAATAGTTTTCTTAAGCACTTTAACAAAATCGACTTAACAATTGCATTAACTTAAATACAAAAAAAAAAAAAAATACATCAAGCACGATTTTTGAAGTGGACGTTAAATTTCTTGAAATTCTTTAAAGCGCCATAATACTGACAAAAGATTATATTAATTAAATAAATTTTAAAGTTCAAATATGGCCACTAACTAGGCGCCGTTTAAGCATACATATATAAATAATAATTGAAGCATAAATTATTTAGTATTAAATAAAACAAAATGAATTTGCTAAAACAAAAAAAAAAAAAAAACCTACCTTTCCAGCGGAAGCTAAAAAGTTAATCTTTTTTGTTAACAGACAATGGAGATAAGCTACTTAACTAGGCTAACAACTTTTTTCTGAAACTAGGCTACCGTTTCATTACAATAAACAAATACATAATTTGTATAAGTAAATAAATAAAATATTTACTTTATTGTGTAAATATTTAATAATGACATAAGAAATACGATCTCATTTCCTTATAGAAATAGTTTGAATGACAATACACTGTTTAACAAAAGCAGAACTAATTTCTTTCTATGAGATAAAAATGAAATACAATTGAGGCGGTACCCGACAGTGGAGCACCACTTTCGAACAAAATAAAAATGTAGTTCTTTGTTAAAGACCCACACGCAGCATGCAAAAATTCCCTTTTTTGGGATTTTTTTTTTATATGAAGTTTTGACATTTCGTGCGGAATTTTTGCGTGCTGCGTATGGGCCTTAATATGGGAACTTTAGCATTTAGGGGTCTACGCAGCTCGAAAAATTTCGCGCGGAAAGACAAAACTTCATATAAAACTTCATATGCGTATAGGCCTTTTGACCGAAAAATTTATTTTTGTAAGGGATTTCCCCTGCTCTTGAATTTCTATAACGTACTCCCTTATAATACAAAATTTTGAAAGAATGTATTACAAATGTAATCTTATTATTGATCATTTCATTTTACATCACAAATATATATTATATATATATTGTTTAATTTGGCAAAATTTAAAATCATTATTCACATTGCCGGGGCCTACTTTTCTCGTGGTGGCCCTGTTGTACCTACCTCTACCGAAAATTTTACTTCATTAAAAAAAGCTATTAAAATTTTTTAAAGGCTTAAATAACTCTACTTTAAAAATTTGGGGACTCTAGATCGCGCCTAACATAAATTACATAGATTTAAAATTTTTTGTATTATAGTTTATAGGCAAAGGGAAATGAAATTAGAGCATTTTTGACTATGACTTTAGTTAAACTTTTTCACCACCACATTGCAATTAAGTCCGACACATTGCTTAAAACCTCCAAAAGATATTTTATTCGGCAAATTTGGTTACGATATTTTCATAAAAAAAAAGAAATCAGACGAATTTTGCACCAAACTATTTTTTTGACCGATCGGTCCTAAGGGGACTATATGATATAGTCAACCGATTTTGATCAAATTTAGTACACTGATTGGGAACTATAAAAAACTTCCGACTGCCAAATTTGGTTCCGATATCTTCAAAACCAAACGAAACACAACGAATTTTGTAAAAAAAAAAGCGTTTTTTTGACCGATCGTTCCTATGGGAGCTATATGATATAGTCAACCGATTTTGATCAAACTTGATGCAGTGCTTGGGTACTCTTAAAAACTTCTTAATGCCAAATTTGCTAACAATATCTTTACAAACAAAAGAAACGCAACGCATTTTGTGGAAAAACGATTTTTTGACCGATTGGTCCTATGGGAGCTATATGATATAGTGAACCGATTTTGATCAACTTTAAAACAGTGCTTGAGAACTCTTCTTTATGCCAAATTTGGTCACGGTATCTTCACAAACAAACGAAGCACAACGAATTTTGTAAAAAAAGAGTTTTTTTGACCGATCTTTCCTATGAGAGCTATATGATATAGTCAACCGATTTTGATCAAATTTGCTATAGTGCTTGGGAACTCTAAAAGACTTCGTAACGCCAAATTTGGTTACAATATCTTCATAAACAAACGAAACACAACGAATTTTGTACAAAAAACATTTTTTCGACCGATCGATCCTATGGGAGCTATATGATATAGTCAACCGATTTTGATCAACTTTAAAACAGTGCTTGGGAACTCTTCTTTATGCCAAATTTGGTCACGGTATCTTCACAAACAAACGAAACACAACGAATTTTGTAAAAAAAGAGTTTTTTGACCGATCTTTCCTATGGGAGCTATATGATATAGTCAACCGACTTTGATCAAATTTGCTACAGTGCTTGGGAGCTCTAAAAAACTTCCGATTGCCAAATTTGGTTATGAAATATTCATAAACAAACGAATTCTCCATCTAAAACTTTTGCTTTTTTTCGAGGTCCTCTGAAACACTCCTATGGGAGCTATATAATGTAATCCCGATATCCTATGGATTAATAAGGGATCTAATCTGAAAGTTTGGTTGCTCTAGCTCTTACTATCTCTGAGATCTAGGTGTTCATACGGACGGACGGACAGACGGTCAGACCGTCAGACGGACAGACGAACAGACGGTCAGAAGGACAGACGGACATGGGTAAATTGACTTCTGTAGTCACTCTGATCATACTTTAGGTGCTTTGGGGGGTCTCCGACGTGTCCTTCTGTATGTTACATACATTTTCGGCTTGCACAAACTTAATAGACCCTTTGTACCATACGGTACAGGGTATAAATATAGGTAAGGATTAATGATAGAAGAAAAAAACAAATGTACTTAGCTGGCCTTAATTAAACATTATTAGCTATAAAAATTTGTATGTACTCATACATAAACTACATGAAGACAAAACATAACTCACCTGTTAAAGGAACCGACATAATTTTGAAAGTAACAGGCATTTCCTGAAAGAAAAAGGATAAAACATAAAATATCATCTAATCGTTATTCCTTTATCGTCCATTCCGAGACACTAATGCTAATTACAAAACTTATATTATAAAAGTCGGCCCAAGAAATATAATTTTTTTAACAACCTTTTTCTAGTCATCTTTTTAATATAAATGAAGAAGAGTGTCTTGAAAACTTTTAAATATTTATATATCACTTAAGAGTCGGAGTCAATAGAACTCAGGCCACCAATAATAAGAGCCTACTTGTTATTCGTTTTATCATTTTATGACAAGGAATATAACTACGATGTTAAGATATTCCAGGTTAAAGGTGTCAAAAATCGTTATCTTTTTGTAATTACAATTTTTCCTATGTGTTTAAGAGTTCAAAAGAGTTTTAGAGCGTAAAATTCTTTACAAACTTCACCACTAGTTTTTCGCTTAAGGCTTATGTACCTAATATACTCGTGCAGAATCATAAAATCTGCAAACCCAAAGAATATGCTTAAGGGACTATTGTGCAATTTTTTCAAAAGTGTTTGTTAGACATGTACGACCTCATAGCTCCCCAAGTTAAATGCCATGCAATTTTATTTTGTTATCTTAACGATTTATTTTTTGCCTTCAAATATACTTTTTGCTAAAAAGTTTTTCGTGATCCGAAAAACAAAAAATGCAAACCGAACAATTTTATTCGGATTTGTTTTTGAGTGCTCCGGAAAACGAATTTTTTCGTCAATAACTTTCCTTTCTATTTTCGATGAATTCGTAAATTTCCCTAATTTTTCCAATAAATTCCCATGTTGTGTTGGTGCAAAATTATTTTTGTTTGATACAAAACAACTGACAGGGTTTCCGCAGCTCTGCATCTTTTTAGCAGGTACTATATGTTGTTTACAATGCTTTTTCATTAAACTATTGCTAGTTCCTTATAATTCCATCTTTTAATTAAAATTACACAAAAATATTATTTTAACAACAATATTTATTAAAATTAAACACGACTTAGCTATTTTTGTTACAAGGGAAATTTTCTTTGTGCCAAGCGGAAACCCTGTCGCACTTATCGGACAAAAAAACAATTTTGTTTTGTACAGCGCATGCTATTTTTTAAGTTAGTTAAAAAAAAAAAAAAATAATTAAAAATACTTGGCAATGAATGTCTACCTTAAAGTTGGCATAAATATAATCTAACAGTATTCAAAAATATGATTTTAGTATAAAATGCGTACTTTCTTAAACCTATTTTGCCGATTCGTTTTAATTCCTCTTGCAACAAAACCTTGGGTTTCAAGCCACATGAAAAATTCGGTTTGGTGAAACTGGTTTTAAAACGAATCCGAAAAAACTGTTCGTATTCGTTTTCCGGAGCACGGCCGAATATGCGCGTTTTTTACTTCACTTCATTCTAGGGTATAAGGTTTAAAAATTAAATTAAATTAATTAAATTTTAATTTCATTTTTATTTTAGAATAAGTAAACAAATAAGACGCTTTAAAACTTTGTTGCCTAGTGTAATAATCAGCTGTTTTGCTGCACTAGTTCGACCTTCAATTACGCATTGATCTTCGGCTCTCTCGCTCTTACTCTCACAACGGTGTCGATTTGTTTTGCCTTCAAATAGTTAGCGGCTTATTTACATAAGGGAACTCTCTCTGTTTACTGATAGCGGGGGAGTAGATGTCCATATTATATGTACACTTACTTATGTATGTATGTGCATGCACATGCTAAATTTAATTAGCTAAGCTGATAAACTGATATTTATTCATTTATACCCGGCTATAAATATTGCTTTGCTCTTTTTATTTTAGCCGCAAAAAATACTACCACAAAAATAAAGTAAAATTTCCGTCAGACAAATGCTTCAGTATGAATATATTGTTAATTAGCTGCTAGCAGAGCGTGCTGTCCAGACAAGGTGCTAATTTCTTGACATTGCTGGTAATCTGAACTCGCTCGAGCAGCACATTATCTGTCCAGAGCGCACTGTCGCACAGATAACCAGATATTTAATATAGTAAATACACTATTACGGGCAATAGTACAAGGCGATTGCTGTTGTTAATTAAGCCTTTATGTACATACTTCTGCTCAAGTGGAATACTTGAGATGTGCACACACTGGCGGGGTGTACGACAACTTTTAACGCTCATTATCGGAATCTAACACGGCCAAAAAGTTTGTTAGCAGAGCGGCAAAGCAGCTCAGTTGTGATTTTCTGGCGCTGAACTTATCTAAGAGCAAGCAACCTGTGGCAGGAATGCATCATCATAACAGCTGGGTAGCATCAATCGCTTGGCAACAACAATACAACAAAGCCAACAACTGAGCAGCGTCTTATCACAAACGTCAGCATTGACTGCGCAGCTGCTGCCAGCGTTGGCAGCAACCGCAGCCACAAAACAGCAGCGGCAACAACTTTAGCAGATTTTTTTATATGTGATTCGTAAACAAACTTTGGACACGGCGGCGCGCGGTTGTCTCCCGCATTTAAATCGCATAAACTTCACCTCCGAGATTCGAGTACAAAGCTAAAGCACTCGCGTTTTATGAGAAGAATGTAAAGGAAGTGCAATCGTGAGTAGTAGACGACGTGCTTGTGACTTCATGGAACAAAAGTGAAGCTAATTGAATTTAATGCATGTAAAAAAGACTCCAGGAATTTGTTATAATGTGCAGCATGTGACTTGTAAAAAAAAGTCCATACATATATTTTATTATAATACCTTATAAACAAATCTTGAGTAATGCGGAAATAGTGCAAATACTGATAAAAGTTAATCACATAAAAAATAGTATCTAAAAATAAAGTAAAGCTGCGCATAAATGTAAATAGCAAAAAAAAAATAAAATAAAATTGTGTTGCAAACATTTTCTTTGTGATATTTTTAAGCATTAAAATACAAAAATGAAACTCAAAAACGGTCGCGAATCTCTGCTCATTGTGCCGGCGCCGGCACATATACAACAGGCACGCACGCGCACCTACTCCAATACGTCCTCGTTGCGTCTTAATATGGGTCATGATCATGATAAAGGCAGCATCGCAGGCGACACCGAGGAAGGCTTAGGCTATACACACACGCTGGTGAGTAACTTCTAGCATTAACATTCGTTTAGAAGTTATAAGTTACTTTAAGCTTGTACGTTGCGAAAAATGGTATCCTGAGCCAAGTTGTGCCCTTTATCCATACCCCTTCACAAATCTTGTTTTATGCTGTATCCAGGATTTCAAAAACACAAGCAGTTGTAGACAAAGGGGTTTCTTGTGAAATCCTGAGCCAAGTAGTTCCTCTCTTCTTTACCCCCCTTGACAACCCTTTATGGTATACCTAGGGTTTGCAAAAAACACATGCAGCTGTCATTTAACTTCTATCTACGGCTTTAAGAAATAGAACCAATTCCCAACAGTACTATACTTCTGTGACATTGTATGAGCCAAGGTCAAACAGTAGGTAAAGAAGCTTTCATACCAAAGGTTAAAAAAACTACAGCTTCATAAACTATTAACAAATAAAATTTGAAGCGGCTGCAGAGACACATATTTCAGTGAAATCGAATGGGTTTAATGAAACACGCTTTATTTAATGATATGTAGAAAGTTATAAATTAAAGTTACAGTCTAAACTTTAAGTTGCCTAACTTTGTTCAACCTTTTGAGGCTTTTTGGCAACTGGAGCGATACATTATATGTATTGGGTCGTTCACTAAGTAATTTCGTTTTTTTTAGTGCAATTTAAACAAGATTTTTTTAATTGTGTTAAACATTTTATGAAATTATATATTCTCCATTTTAATCCAATACCTTTTGCCATCTTTCGGGCAAGAGATTGATTCCACGCTCATAAAATTTTTGATCCTTGCAGGCAAAAAACTTGTCCCAGCGGTTTTTGACGTCCTGATTTGAGGTGAAGGTTCTCCCATCCAAAAAATTTTGCAGAGACCGGAATAAGTGATAGTCCGAAGGTGCCAAGTCTGGAGAATATGGTGGGTGTGGTAGCACACCCCATTCAAGCTCCAAAAGCTTTTGTATGAGGTCTCGCATTATTCTGGTGGAACACTACACCTTTTCTATTGATCAATTCTGGCCTCTTCTGTTTGAGTGCATCACTCAATTTGTCCAGCTGATCACAATACACTTCAGAATTAATCTTGGTATTGTCGGGCAAAAGCTCAAAATAAACGATCCCTTTGAAATCCCACCAAACAGACAAGATAACCTTTTTTTAGTGAATATCGGCCTTCGAAGTGGTTTGAGCTGGTTCATCCTTTTTAGACCATGATCTCTTGCGCTTTACATTCTTGTAAACAACCCACTTTTCGTCGCCAGTAACAATGCGCTTCAAAAATGGATCACTTCTTTGTCGTTTGATAAGCAAATCACAGTCGTTAATGCGACGAAGCAAATTTCGTTCTGTAAGAACATGAGGAACCCATATGTCAAGCTTCGAAATTAATCCTAGACGTGTCATGTGCTTGTGAACGGTTGCGTTAGACAAATTTAATCTTTCAGCAATCTCTCGAGTTGTTATTCGACGATTTGCATCGACCAACGACTTTATTTTATCCACATCGGCTTCAAGAGGCTTTCCAGGACGTGGTGCATCCTCAAGATCGAAATTTGCAAACCAATTTTGGCATTGGCGTTCGGTCAACACATCTTCTCCGTACACATCACAAAATTTTCGCCTAGCATGAACTGCATTTTTACCCTTATCGAACTCAAAAAGGTAAAATATGCCGAAAATGCTGTTTTCGATCTTCTATCATCGATAGGGCACTAAACAAAAACTATTCCAAAAAATGTAACAAAATTTTTTCAAAAAAACCTTACTATATCAGCTGTTCAAATATATAAAGGTAAAGCGGTTAAGTGTGAAGTTGGCTGCGAAAAAATTCAATAAGATCAGCTGTTGTCATCAAACGAAATTACTTAGTGAACGACCCAATTTTTTGAGCGTCAACAAAAATGAGAAGCTCCCACATTAAAATTTTTCATTTTGTAATTACTTTTTTGTTATCTGCAGTAGTAGCAAAAAAACAAAACAAAAACAAGGGCAGATCTGCATAAAGTCAGAAAGAGGCTTATAACAACAAGCTTCAATGAACAAAGTGTTAAACTGTTTGCTAACTACCAATAAGAATTTATTTAATTAAAATAAAAATGGTAAAAAATTTTCCCCTTGGGAAATATTGATCATTAATTCCATGAAATTTCTTATGCATAAGTAAGTTAATCACTGGAACTATGCACCTCATGGAAAAACACTTATTATGTGAATTTACCAAAGTATCCAACTTTTTTATATTATATAAAATAGATCAAAAACCCCAATATTGGATATATTGTAGTTAATATTGAAAGATAGCAGATATTAGTAAATACAAAACTATTCATCGGGTAAGCTTTTATTGGTTCCGGAAAAGCATTCTCCATGAGAAATTCTATGCCGTGCTGTACAAACACGCGTTTGAAGTAAAACTTTTTATGCCCAACTCATTTATGTAAGATTGTTTATTATAAAGGTTAATTGATACAGTATTATAAGTAAGATGTTTAGTTTATGTGAGCAACTGACAACTTTTTGTAAACGACTTAAATGTACGACCCGACTGCTGCTGACGACGGCTTTTCGTGACTGACTTCTTCAGGACTGCCAACTCGTCTCTAGGCAACTTACGGTGACAACTGCCAACTCTACTTCTTACACTTATCTACGCTGCTTTTTTTTCTATCCAAAGAATTTTTCCCGAATTTCGCCTTCTTAACATTACTTTGGAGTCCAAACGGTGTCTTAAACATGTTTTTCGAAAATATCTCGAAAACGCTGCTTAACAAAAAAAAGGTTGCCATTTTCGTGTTTTTCGACCCCAAATTACCCTAAAAATAAAGGTCTTATTCGCTCCAGAAAAGTTTTCTCTACACTTTTGGCACTCCAAGCTTAGTGTCTATTAAAATCAAAGAACGTAGAGAATTCAACGACATATGATTAACGAGAACAAAAGTAATTAGTTTAGGAGGCAGAAATGCAAAGTGACCAACACCTAAAACACGTCAAATAATTCTGTATTTTTGTCCAATCCAGATAGTTGACTAAAGAAAAGAAGAGCCCAAAACTGTATTGGAAAAAGCGCCAAACATAGATCTAGAAGTGTGTAAATAATCTTTATACTTCTACACTTGTAGTATGATTGACAACTAAAAAGCTGTTCGTAAAAAGTCACCAAAAATAAATAAAATTAGTTTTTTTTTTTTTAAATTATCCAAGTTGAAATATCTTGGCAGTGTTAGATCAACAAAAATATATGTATTGTACGATAAATACCTAAAACTTTACTTTAACACTTGTAAACAGCTGACTGCTAACATTGTTAGTCTGGCACTTCTGCATTTCTGCCCGATACAGTGAACACCTTTATTTTTGCCAAAAGAAATATATTTTTTTTTGTTTTGTGTACTCAAAAAGTTTTTGGTGTCATGCAATTCGCTCGCATACAGCTTTTGTCAAATGTGGGCATTGTAGAACACAACGAAATACTGTAACATTCACTTTTCATTAAATATAAAAAGTTTTTCTTGTATGATAATCGTCTGAAAACCTTTTTTATCTGCACTCACAACATAATTAGGCCTTAAGCTGTTTTTGCATACTAATAATGCGTTGAAACTCTTTACTGTGATCAACTTTAAGTAATCCCCGCGTTTTTTATAATAGTGCGTCTTTGCAATACCGCACTTGATTATTTTTATTTTGGCAAATTGTAGCTTCTGTATTTTATACATGTTTTGTTTTTGAAATATTTTCTTTTTTTTTGTGAGAGGTTTGTGTAAACAACTGCAGGCCATCTCACGTGACAGTTTGCACTGTTCGCGCACATGATCGGCCTCAGGCAGCTTTCAACACATTCCACAGGGACGGATTTAAAAAAAAAAACAGGCCCAACTGAAATATTTTACAATGGTACCGCTTTTGTGAGGCAAAGTCAAAAAGTAAAAGCTGTACAACCACCCATTTTCTTTATAATCGATCGAACTTAGGAGCCATGAATAAAACTGTATGACAAAATTTTGTCTAAAATTTTAAATTAACGATCGAAATAGAATTTTTTTCAAAAATTTTCTGAAAATTACGAAAAATTGCATATGAATAACGACCAAATTTGACAAAAATAAGTTCTCAATATAATCGTTGGGTAATTTGGTTGCTAAATTATCTACAGTTTGGTAAAAAAATAATCAAAATCAGTTTAGTACAACCAGAGATATTTGCTTTTAAGTAGAAAAAAATTTTTCGAAATATCTCGAAATCCGCTTCATGAAAACATTTTTGGACTTAATTTTCGGTTTTAGCATGCCATTTTACTACGGTAACGAGTAAAACATGTTGCGGATACATTTTGCTGTAAACTAGTGTTTTTTATGTATTGAGTATAAAAAATGGCATTAGCTTTGGGTCGTGCCGCTTATGTCGTTCGTTAAATCCGCTCCTGATTTTTGTTGTATTGATCACTTAAGCAACCAGTTCGACTAAGACGTTATACTGCCTGTAGCTTACATGTTTGGTTAGATAAAGCAATCGGTCCGGGTTTTTGTGGTTAGGCTTTGCTGGTTACACCTGTTGACATGAGAATATATCCATATTGGCCGGCCGCGCCATGCATTTGGTTTTTTTTTTTTTTTTTGTAACGCTCTCTGTTTGGCCGGGGAACCCCCCAACAAATTGATATACGTAGTATATACAAATTATGTATTTCCAAACAAATTAAAGCAACTGCCGGCCGCCGGCCTTTTACATTATGTTATTTTTGAACGGAAGTTTTGGGCTCTTTGTTTGAATTTCTATAAATATTTTTTCGGTTATAAGTGAGATACCGGCATGACGGGCCTCAGAACCACTTAAATTTTTTTGTTAAGGGCATGCTGTGGTATATTTTTTTTTATGTAAATTTGCGTCATATAATTGATTTGCTCTTTGTGTGGCGCTTGTCATATGCACAAATCAAAAAGCAGACGCCGTCAACCAGACAGATAGTATAAATACTTAAGTTTATAGTATAAAATTAATTTCATTTATTTGATTTTTTTTTTTTTAATTATCTTGTGTGCGACTTTGAAGTTGTTTGACCTTTGTCTGCTTTTTCAATACTAGGTCGAGATTTCTCATTTATATATGTTAAACATTTTTTTTGCTAAGATTAAATGGCTAAGTGCAGTTTTTGATAAGAACTATTTATATTTAGCTTTTTAAACAAATATTTGCATTAGCTAGGTTAGTGCTTCAAAGAAAAATATATTTTTTTTTTTAATATTGTCGAAATTTGTTTGCCTTTATGGGCAAAAGATAAAGCCATGCGCGCATTTTTTAAGTAGGTCAGAAAAACATATAATTAGGTTGGGGTGAGTGCGATGGCTCATTTAATAGCCAACTCTGAAACTCTGTAAGCTTGTTTTTCCACATATCTATTGCGTAATAGCTCAAAGAGTAAATACAAGCAATGGTTTGATATTCAAAGGTGACGTAGATGAGAAGTAATAAGAGCCGAAAGCTGCTGCGAATTTATTAGTTAGTCTTAGCCCATAATCTTCCTGACTTCAGTGAAAACTGGCAGGCTTTAATCTCAAAATGCTCTTTTAAAAAGTTTTTGTATGTAAGTATGTCTATACACTGCTAATCATCTATGCAGCGATATGATAATATAGAGGGTGCGCTATCTTTTGTGACGCTATGTGAATATTAAATAGCTCTAAAACAAAAAAACAGATTTCTCAATACGAAGAATTTCTATTTCATTTTGTCGTTTACAATTCAAGTGAAATAGTTTTAAAATACAATATTAATCAACTGACTGGCCAAGTCAAAATATGTCCTTTTTACTGCGTTTTTCAGCTTTTTTAAGCAACGTGCTAACCGGTGTTACTTTGGGCTAAGTAAGGAACTCAAGAGTAAAGCCCTCTCTCGGCATACGAAAATAACCCTCTACAAATCCCTCATCATACCCGTGCTTCTCTACGGCGCTGAAGCATGGACATTGTCTTCATCCGATAAGGCGATTTTAGGGGCTTTCGAGAGAAAAATCCTCCGACGTATCCTTGGACCGATAAATGTGGAAGGTGATTTTCTTATTCGAATGAACCACGAGCTGTATGAGCTATACGGCGACATTGATCTAGTTCGGCGCATACAGCTACAGTTCTGCGCTGGCTAGATCATGTTGCACGAATGGATGAAAATGCTCCAGCCAAGAAGGTATTCGAGCGGAAATCACTGGAAGGTCGACGACGACAGGGGCGCCCGCCTCTGCGATGGGAAGATCAGGCAACGGAGGATCTTCGTAGCATTGGGATTGCCAATTGGCGCCAGCAAGCATAGGACAGAAACCGCTGGCGTAGGATAATTTCTGCGGCCAAAACCGATACCCGGTTGTAATGGCCAAATTAGTAGTAGTAGTAGTGCGTTGTAGCGATGATTTTGACAGGAATATTTGCCTTGAGCTCGTCTATGAACTGCGGCTTGCTGGCGAACAATTTGCTTTTGATATAACCCCATAAAAAGAAGTCTGAAGGGGTTTAAACTGGAGATATGGGTGTTCTGTTAATGACACCATTTTTTTACATCGTACGTCCAGGAAACAACAACATTAACAACATTGTCCAAAACGTCGGTTGATTATCTCGTTGAAACCAGTAACCTTCCAGAGCTTCTTCACACATTTCTGGGCAGAGCCAACATCGACCGATAACCGCTTTCCATTGACTATTTCGCCTACTCTGAAAAACATAGTTTTGGCACTAACGTCATTTTAAGCAGTCACTTTTTTGGGTATTCTATGGTATTTCATGGATCTCGTGTGGATTTGCCTAATGCAGAATTTTGCTCGTTAAAGGCCTATACGCTAGTGCTGGAGAAAACATCGATGCATCGATGTATCGAAGTTTAAAATATCTATATATCGATGTTGGCCAACAGCACTTCTGCACTCCAGCACTTCTGCACTCATCAAATGGGTGTTTAGTAGTGCTGGAGAAACATCTCTGTTGGCCAAAATCGATATATAGATATTTTAAACTTCGATACATCGATATAACATCGATGTTTTCTCCAGCACTACTATACGCAGAATGAAAAATTTTTGGATTTTAGATCCCATTTGGGATTTTTTTTTTGTCATTCCGTGCGATATTTTTCTTTCTGCGTATGGGCCTTAACGGCGCAACAGATTGAGAAATGCGCCTCGTCGATCATCAAAATTTGTTTCCAAAAATCATAACTTTTTTTGGAGTACAAAGATTTTTTGTTAAAATTTGACTAAGATATTGTTTCAAAAACATGTCCACTCAACACATCGGTTGATATATGTATGTCAAAGCTATTGAATGTTTGAGTATCGTTGTTAAACATGGCACACCCTGTATTTTCCTCGATACTGTAGTGTTTGAAATTTAACTCAAGCATTATCTATTAAAAAAGTTATTCGGGAAGTACTGTCGTTTGCCGATATTCTAAAATTGCGAAAATTACTATCCGAGCTTTAAAATCCTTAAGGTGCGTCGCCAGCTACTATAGAAACCAATATTAAGCTAATCGGAGAAAGTTAATTTTCCAAACTTCAAATGGCTATATCTCGGAAACTAGACGTCCTAGAGCAAAAAGGAGCCCGGATTCGTATCAGTTGCGTCGCCAGCTAATATAGAAACCAATACTAAGCCAATCGGAGAAAGTTCATTTTCCTAACTTCAAATGGCTATATCTCGGAAACTAGACCTCCTAGAGCAAAAAGGAGCCCGGATTCGTATCAGTTGCGTCGCCAGCTAATATAGAAACCAATATTAAGCCAATCGGAGAAAGTTCATTTTCCAAACTTCAAATGGCTATATCTCGGAAACTAGACGTCCTGGAGCAAAAAGGAGCCCGGATTCGTATCAGTTGCGTCGCCAGCTAATAAAGAAACCAATATTAAGCCAATCGGAGAAAGTTCATTTTCCAAACTTCAAATGGCCATATCTCGGAAACTAGACGTCCTAGAGAAAAAAGGAGCCCGGATTCAACAATTTCCACTAAGCAATCCACTCAGTATCCAAAGTAAGTGTATGCCAATGAAGGATATTCTCTTCAATTTAGCGTATTTACTTGGTAAGACGAGAGAAGTTGATAAGCCTACCGCTTAGATTCAGTCTAAATCTTCTTTTAGTGAATGTTAAACATGTTGTTTGTTGTTTTTTTTCTCAAATTTTTTCAATCCCAGAATTGTAGCAGTTTGCTGATATTGAATTAATTATGACTATGACCAAAATTTTGAATGGAGCACTCACTACAGGATCTCCAATGTTTCCTCGTTTTGACCGTTTTCTATTACCATTTTTCTTGATATATATCTTGTGCAAACGTTGATTAAATTGCTGATTACCCTTTTTTGATATCTTAGTTTTACCCCGAAAAACGAGTCCTGAAATCTCGCAAGGGAGAAATTTGGCCTTGTCGCTAGTGAAGAAGTACTTGCAAACACGCTACAGAAGATTACAAAAAAAAAGAGAAAAAGTTATGGTAGCTATGACATTTAAGAATTAAAAATTGAGATTACAATTTGTAAATTAAACTACTCTACAATTTTTAGGGTCATCGAGTGAACCTTGAAAATATAGAGTTTTTTAGGGTAATTTTGGGTTGAGAAACACAAAAATGGAAATAATTTTTTTTCTTAAGAACCGCTCACGAGATTTTTTCGAAAAACCAGTTTTTGGGTACATTTTTGAGTTATAAATATATCTCGTCAACGAAATTTTTTGAGATGAATATATCGAAAGGTATTGATGTGATTCTTTTACGAATATTTCGAGTCTTAGATCTTCAAAACCGGGTAAGAACGGAAGATGCTATGGAATTGACTGTTTAAAAAGCAAATTTTTATAAATATCTAGAAAACTCGAAAAAGAAAGTCAATTTCGGAATAGTTCTTAAAACATTATTTTGAAAGTTTTGCATAGACACAGCACTGGATACTTATAAAATAAAATAAATGAATTATGGAAACTGCAAGGAATGTAATAGTTGGGATGACTTAAAAAGAATATAGAAAATTGGGCTTGCAAAGTAAGCAGGATTTCGAGACTCTGAGTTTTTAAGAGTAGAGACGATTTTTTTTGCTTGCACTTTAGACAACATGAGTCGCTTCATGTCCTATTCGACTACGGAACACGAACAATATTATAAATACCTCCCCCAGTATTTGCATTAACTCCCAGTGCATAAATATTTTAAATGGGTTACTTTACTTTGTTAACATTATAAAAAGAAACCGACTCGAAAAGGCCTATAAAAACATAAAAACACAATATTGGCAAATAAAATTAAGCATACGTAAATTATATATTTAACTTTAATCTTTTAAAATGCTTTATTGCATTTTTGGCTTTTAAGTGCAAATTATTTTATTTGTTTTTCATTTTATATTTTGATTGATCGACTAAAAACGACACCCAGCTTTAACTCACTCAAGGCAGTATTTAATTTAAAGCACCTTGTTGTTTTTTAACAAGCGCTAAAATATAAAATAAATTACAAATTTTTGTAATTGCCATTATACAGAAATTCTACAATCAGCAATTTGCACCCATCCAGCGCTCATTTATCATTAAATTAGCTTAATTTTTTATCGCAATTATCAAAATGGAAAAACCCAAATGGCTATTTAATTGTTTTCAAAAGTTATATTCACTTATATGTATATTAAAATCACTTTGTTTGCTTTTTGATATTAACCAAAAATTTACCTTAATTCAAGTCATAACTCAGGTGACTGAGCTGGTAACATTCTCTCAGAGCTCTTAACTTCTTTATTGTTCCGGCAACTGCGTTAATTAAGTTCAGCATATTTTATATTGACACAGCTTAAAATGTTTAATTTGTTGCTCATGTGACAAAACGTGACTTTTATTTACAATTTTAGGTACATGCTGGACAGATACCCATATATGTTAATTATCAAAAAAAAAAAAAAAAAACAAAATAAGGCCAAAAATTAATTATTTAAACACATGTATCTGTCTGGGGAAAACAAGAGTTTATTTGACACTTTGCCTTATTTAACTTTTAGACATTTGTTTTTTGGCTACTGCAAGACTTATACGTTATTTTATAAGCTGTCAACAAAGACTTTTAACCAATTTGTTAGAGGTAAAATTAAATTCATATTTAAGTTGATAATAATTTAGAAATTGCAGAAAATTTTCTATAATATGATTGCTGTATGATTTGTTGCTTATTTAAACTAAAGTTATTTTGGAATGGCGCCTAACAGATGCTCCACTTACAGCTACAAAAATTGCTCTACAACATTAAAGAATTAGCGGGCTCCGCCCCCTGCGTGCTTTGCCTTCTGCATTTCATTCCGCTAATTTCCTTTATTTCGTGTCTGTCAAGATTTTAAATACCCTGTACTAGTTCAAGGTGCATTTATAGAATCTTCTAGAATTAGAAGGAATTTAAAGTAATTGGTAAAAAAGTAGTCGTTGGTATTCTTTAAAAAGAATAAGTTTTAAAGCTTAAAATTTATCTATCTATATATATATAAAAGAGAGTAAAGAATTGTGTTAGTTACACTATTTATAACTCAAGAACGGCTTGGCCGATATTGATGATCTATGGTTTTTTAGATTCGTCTTCTTTAACAGAGTAACGCATAAAATATCGAAAAAAATCACATAAGAAGAAGTAAACCGCGAAATTCTCAGATATCGACATAAATCGAAAATCTTCATCTGCGTCACTATTATGCGCATATTTTGGTAAAATTTCAGCACTATAGCTCTTGTAGTCTCTGAGATTCTTTTACTAATATGGAGGCTTGCCTATACAGACTCGGCTGTCAGAAGACATTTTGCATCGAATTCGGGTCAGTTCAAGAAATCCCGATCTTGAGGCAAATGTGAAGATGTATAACCAGCCTTTTCTATTGATCGAAGTTTGTTAGTCAAGTTAGGACTGCCAGCGCCAGGTCGTGGAATTAATGACGCATTTAATCGAGAATTGGCGCGTGAACGGGATTATGATCGTAATGAACTATTCAAATTTAGTTCAAACAAATGTACCTCTGTTGAATCCCAAACAGAAGGAAGCCTATAATAAATTAATGAAGGCAATTGAAGATGAAAGGTGGCTTATTTTTCCTGGATGCCCCCGGTGGAACTGGGAAGAACTTTCTGATGTCATTAACTTTGGCCACTGTTCGTGTGAGATCCGACATTGGAATAGCAGTTGCTTTTTCTGGAATTGCAGCCACATTGTTAGATGGATGCCGTACGGCTCATTCAGCATTCATATTGCCGTTAAACTTTTAAAATATTGAACAACAATTGATTAAGGCTTGTTGTTTTTATTTTTATGAATTCGAGGAGCGACCTGGGATTGTAAAGTGTATCTTAAAACAAATTTAGAAAGTAAATAATGGAAGCAAAGAGATAAACACAGAATATTATAATCATTGAATTGTAGAAAAAAGACGGGGGTTGGCGTACGAGGCCCGCAAGGTCGGAGCCCCCTAGTTATTATTATAAAATCAGAACCGTTTAAAGCAAGACCCAAGGAACAAACAACAGCCACAACCATTTTTATACCCTGTATAGAAGAAGGAGACGTCGGAGACCCCCCAAAGTTACCTAAAGTATGATCAGTGTGACTCGAGAAGTCGATATACCCATGTCCGTCTGTCCGTATGAACGCCTAGATCTCAGAGATGGAAAGAGCTAGAGCAACCAAACTTTCAGATAAGAACCCTTGTTAATCCATAGGAGACAAGTTTATTTTATTTTTTTGATATCGGGATTACATTATATAGCTCCCATAGGGGTGTTTCAGAGGACCTCGAAAAAAAGTTTTAGATGGATAATTCGTTTGTTTATGAAGATATCATAGCCAAATCTGGCAATCGGAAGTTTTTTAGAGACCCCCAGCACTGTACCAAATTTTATCAAAATCGGTTGACTATATCATATAGCTCCCATAGGATCGATCGGTCAAAAAAACGCTTTTTTTACAAAATTCGTTGTGTTTCGTTTGGTTTTAAAGATATCGGAACCAAATTTGGCATTAAGAAGTTTTTTAGAGTACCCAAGCACTGCACCAAGTTTGATCAAAATCGGTTGACTATATCATATAGCTCCCATAGGATCGATCGGTCAAAAAAACGCTTTTTTTACAAAACTCGTTGTGTTTCGTTTGGTTTTGAAGATATCGGAACCAAATTTGGCATTAAGAAGTTTTTTAGAGTACCCAAGCACTGCACCAAGTTTGATCAAAATCGGTTGACTATATCATATAGTCCCCATAGGACCGATCGGTCAAAAAAATTTTTTGGTGCAAAATTCGACTGATTTCTTTTTTTTGATGAAAACATTGTAACCAAATTTGCCGAATAAAATATCTTTTGAAGGTTTTAAGCAATGCGACAGAATTAATTGCAATGTGGTGGTACAGGGTATCCCAAAGTCGTCTGCGCCCGACTTTAACGTACGCTATTTTTAAAAAGGTAATAATGAAGGTCGGAATTCAAATTTCCTTAAAATTTTAATTTGCCCCGTTCCGGCTTAATAATTAAAAACGTTTTTTTTTCGCTTTTTTAAATTGTGACAAAAGAAATTCAAAAAAATATTTGTAAAACAAAATCGTTGGGAGCGGCATTTTGGTCCTTATATTGGTACGCTTTAATGCCAAATTTAACATTTTCGCTATCATCAAAAAATGAAAATATGACGTGTGAATCGTCCCACCACGACATTAGGATACCCTATAATCTATATTTCCATAAAAAGTTATTTGTTACTTTGGCTTCGATGAATTATGGGCATATACACCGGGATAGTGTAATAGGAAGATGTGGAAATCTGTTGAATGAGGGCCTAAAATTGATCAATTTGTATACCCTATAAATTAAGGTGAAAAGGGTATGTAAAGTTTGTGCAAGTCGAAAATGTATGTAACATAGAGAAGGTAGCGCCAAAGACACCCCAGGTTACCTAATATATGATCAGGGTGACTTAAAAAGTCGGTGTACCTATATCTGTCTGTCCGTTCATCTGTCTGTCCCCAGCATTGTATAATATAGTATCGATCGGTTAAAAAAACGTTTTTGGTGCAAATTTTGTTATATTTTATTTGTTTATGAAGATATAACCCAGTTTGGCAATCCAAAAGCTATTTAGAGTACTTAAGCGAATTTGACTGCAATGTGGTGGTGCAGGGTATCTCAAAGTAGTGCGCATCTCACTTTTGCGTACGTCATCATTACTTGTAATTTTTTGCAGCATACTTATTTTAGCAAAAAGTTGTACTATGGTAAATTTTTGATCGGGTGTTCATACGAACGGACAGAAGGATAGACACACAGTCAGTGAGACAAATGGCCATCGCCAAGGGGATAATAAGTATTTTAGTCTGGTAAATTTTTAACAACATTTTTTATCGATTTTGGTCACGGCTAATTCTAGCGCCCATGTAAGGATACACTGCGTATACATAATTTTGAAAAAAATGAAAGTAGTACAATTTTCTCAATATATAAAATAATAAATCTTAGAGTTTATACTGTTGCAAGTAATTTGCTGTGCAATCAAGCCTAAAAAGGTTTCGGAGCTTCTCTTAAATTAAACAGATTGGCATGCTATACTGAAACTTTCCCAAAAACCCAAAGTTTATTGGAGCATAGGCATAATTGGCAAAAAGTGTTAATGACATTTTAAGGTACACGAGTCCGACGAGTCGCCGGAAACATCGACGGATCGAGGAATTACGCCGTGCTTGGACCATTTCGCGTCGAATTTTACATGCCGTACCGGCCCATTATGAGCGTAGCCTATTCGTTCCATGGATGGGAGAACAGCCAGATAAGTTTTCGTCAATTTCGTATATTCATTTGCCCAAATTTGTTGGAAAATATAAAAATAAAATGCAATAAACAAATAAACCAACAAAGGCCCACCCTATACTTTCACATAGCGATACAAAAATCGATCAGTGTTTATTTGTTAAGCAGGTTAGTCATTTTGAAACCAGATTTCGTGGGCTTCTGCTGCTGAGCAATTACCACCAACTTGAAAAAATAAGTGAAAGCGCTTTTCTTCAACTACTTCGAAGCTGCTTATCATTCAAACTTTTATATCTAAAATTGTTATTTTGTTATAGCAAAAAATATTTTTTTTATATTCTCTTTCGATAAAGTTAGTTATATTACACTTAAGTAAAATAAGTGCTTAGGTAAATCGTAATATCAGACAAAACTAAGTATTTGGAGTATTGAATTCCAAATATTCTAAAAAGTTTAAAGACGATTGGAGCTTGAAAAACCATATATTTTACCAGAAGAATAATTAAACTTTTTTAACCCACACTATAATAACACAGGATCAACATTGGAATTAAGATCGGAAGGAAACTTGAAACGATTTTGGCAAAAATGTACCAATTTTTTTCTGTAAACTTAAAGAATATTATCTACTATCAAAAGACGAGGTCATCTCAGAAACTTGATGTGCTGGGGCCGTTTTGACCGAAAAAGTATAAGAAATATACAAGAACATCAGAGCTCGAAAAATGGGTTTCTGGAGTTTTTTGAGTCTATAACAGCTACACAAAAAAAAAAATTGAAAGGTTCAGAGGCTGTGTCTTTTATATGTTTTTGGGGTCACAGAATCCGAGTCCGATAATTCTGACACAACCTCAAAAAACTGCTTAAAACAAGCTATTTCAGAGGTTCTTTCAAAAACCCTACGTGCTGGGGTCCTTTTGATCAGATTCGTATTTAGTTACTCCTAAAAGGACTATTCTGAGCCAATTTCCGCAGATTCCCAGAACCACTGACTTTTCTAACTCAATGGAGTTATTCTTAGACAAACCGTTCAGTGTAAGTTTCCCATCTCGTGAAGATTGGGACAATGCTATGCTAGACGAGCTTATACAAGATGTTGCAAAACTCTCTACTATTAATCTGTTCTAAGTACCTGGGCACCGAGATATCGTGGGCAGATGAATTAGCTAGGCGAGGTACAACTTTACCACTTCAGCCTAACAAGGCGATGGTACTTATGCCGCTAGTAACGTGCAAACTACACAGACCAACATGGTTTAGTTGTTGGGAAGCTAAGGGTCATTTCTGAAGTAATTTGCTGCGTAGAATCCGAATCCGGGGTCAGAATTGGCCCATAACGTCAGGATTGTGAGATATTTGAAAAAAGACAGTTTTTCGGGTACATAATCTCAAACATCTCAAGATCCTGACGTGATAGGCCAATTCTTTCCCCTGTGTGGATGCATGACACTATGCAGTAGAAGACTAAACACACTGGGTTCCGAACTTATTGGGAACGTTACTGAATTCGCAGGAATCCTAATAAATAGGATTAATTCGTTTATTAAATCGACAGGTTGGTTCAAAAAGGATCCAGGGGAGTAGAGATTATCCCAAGTGGCATCACAACGGGCCTTTTACAGACCTAGGTGTGTCGTAAGGCAACCACTTCTACCAACCTACCTACTTCTAAAATAAAAAAAAGTCTTGTGGGTTTTTTTGAGATAATATAGAACTTAGACACATTGGGCCAATTGTGTTAGCGGATATTTTAGAAAAAAATTGCATGGTACCCATATCATGACAGTTTCTTTTTTAGTCTGGAAAATAAACGCAAATTAAAAAAAAAATATACAAATGTTTATTTTTGGATTAAGTTAAGCACTTTATTAATAATATCGCTCAAATGTTTATCACGACTGATTCTACAGAGATGATGATCTGGCGACCAATTCACTTTGGCACTTGGTCGATATCATATTGTGACTAGTCGCACCATCTTGTTGAAAATAAACATTTTCCAAGTTCATTTGATAATCGGTTATCGGTTGTCATTGCATGGTTGATTATGTTGCATGGTATCGCATAGCAATAATACTAGTATAATTTTATTATGCCTTTTGACCACAGAACAAACCAAATAGTCACTTTTTGATGATGCACTGACTGCAACACTTTGGTGTATCTACCACAGCTCCGGGTAGCCTCGAATTTACGCACATAACGCTGGATTTTACCAAAACTTCCAATATGTGCTTACTGTTGTTAGCAAAAATACATAGTACGTTTATAAATAAGCCTCATTTTAGAATACTCAATAAATAAAAATGTCAACTTTGAGACACTTACGCGTTGTTGACAAATAAATCCGATTTAAACCGATTTTACTTAGTTCCCAAGTCGGAAATAACCAAACGCCGATGCAAGCAAATTAACACATTTTCGTAGAAGCAAAAGCCATCTTTTTAAATATTTATTATAATAGCATTACGAGTATGTCAGCCAAATTCACTTATACGGGTATTGGAAAAAATTATAGTAATAAAAATTCGCAGAATTGAACTTTGAAACTAAATTGAAAAGCGTTTTGAAGCTATCATCACTTAACTATGGTTACTAAACACATTATTTTGGGAAAAATTGATCAATCAATTGTATGATTGAGCAATAACCAATAGCCAACAAATAATTAAACCCGATCAATCACATGTATTAAACAAGTACTTGAGCTTATCATATTGATTTAGTGCTTTGATAAGTAAGTGTAACCGATTTGATTTGTACGTCCAACTCTTGGAACGGATTTCACAGCAATGCAATCCAAATGATTGCACTTGAACTCAACAAACTCATATCGCACTTCGCTCCACAACCCGCTGATTATGATTTTTTATGAGCTTTATATTTATGGTTTTATTAAGCTCATAAAAAATCAATCAATTTCGGTGGCTGCAATCTGTAAAAATAAAAACCGAATACTTAAAATAAATCTTCTAAAGGTTTTTCATTTATTTGTTTTCGGATTTTTTATTTAGAGCGCTACGCTTTTATCTTTTGGTTATTTGCAAAATGTACTCCATTTTTGCCTGCATTTGCTTATAAGCGATCTTTATTTGTTTAAGGCATTTATTCAATTTTTAATTAGTTTCTCATTTTTCTCGTTGTTGTTTTTGTTTTTGGTTAAGCTTCCCTTTAGAATTTTGCAAACGAATGCGACACTCAGGTGCGACAGTTTCTGTTTTTATTCGCGCTTTTATCTTGACCACGTTTATGCTTCAGAGGCCGCTCCGAGCGTCTGTATCGATGATCTTGCCAACAGTTTCCGTAGAGTTTTTGTCATGATCACGTTGTGTTGTCGCAGAGTTGCTAAAATCTATTTCAATATATAAAGTAATGCTAAACTAATTTAAGTAGTTATACATACATACATATCAATATAGTAAATATATCTAGAGCCACCATTTACTATATAAACAAATCTATAGATATGACTAGAGGCAATGGTAAGGTATGTAAATCATATTATTAGTCACATAATTAAATTTTTTTCAGAAATACTAAAAATTTTTTCAATAATTGTAAATTTTTTTTAATTTAAAAAAAAGTGTTTTTTTTTTTTTATTTTAAAGTGTTATCTATCAGATATTTCATAAAACAAATTATATATTTTTTTTTTATTAAAATATTTATACCCTGTACTATAAAGTATAAAGCGTATAATAAGTTTGTGCAAATGTATGTTACGGGCAGAAAGAGGCGTGATAGACCCCATCAAGTACATATACATATATATGCTTGATCAATGTCAACAGCTGAGTCGTTATAGCCATGCGTGTCCGTCTGAGTCAAAGGATCTCAGAGACTATATCAACTATTGGGTCGTTCACTAAGTAATTTCGTTTGATGACAACAGCTGATCTTATTGAATTTTTTGGCAGCCAACTTCACATTAAACCGCTTTACCTTTATATATTTGAATAGCTGATATAGTAAGGCTTTTTTGTAAAAAATTTTGTTAAATTTTTTGGAATAGTTTTTGTTTGGTGCCCTATCGAAGATGGAAGATCGAAAACAACATTTTCGGCATATTTTACTGTTTTACTATCAAAAGGGTAAAAATGCAGTTTATGCAAGGCGAAAATTATGTGATGTGTACGGAAAAGATGTGTTGACCTAACGCCAATGCCAAAATTGGTTTGCACAATTTCGTTCCGGCAATTTCGATCTTGAGGATGCACCACGTCCTGGAAGGCCTCTTGAAGCCGATGTGGATAAAAAAAAGTCGTTGGTCGATGCAAATCGTCGAATAACAACTCGAGAGATTGCTGAAAGATTAAATTTGTCTAACGCAACCGTTCACAAGCACATGAAACGTCTAGGACTAATTTTGAAGCTTGACATATGGCATCCTCATGTTCTTACAGAACAAAATGATTTGCTTATCAAACGACAAAGAAGTGATCCATTTTTGAAGCGCATTGTTACTGGCGACGAAAAGTGGGTTGTTTACAAGAATGTAAAGCGCAAGAGATCATGGTCTAAAAAGGATGAACCAGCTTAAACCACTTCGAAGGCCGATATTCACTAAAAAAAAAGGTTATGTTGTCTGTTTGGTGGGATTTCAAAGGGATCCTTTATTTTGAGCTTTTGCCCGACAATACCACGATTAATTCTGAAGTGTATTGCGATCAGCTGGACAAATTGTGTGATGCACTCAAACAGAAGAAGCCAGAATTGATCAATAGAAAAGGTGTAGTGTTCCACCAGGATAATGCGAGACCTCATACAAGTTTGATGACTCGCCAAAAGCTTTTGCAGCTTGAATGGGATGTGCTACCACACCCACCATATTCTCCAGACTTGGCACCTTCGGACTATTACTGGTTCCGGTCTCTGCAAAATTTTTTGGATGGGAGAACCTTCACCTAAAATCTGGACGTCAAAAACCACTTGGACCAGTTTTTTGCCTGCAAGGATCAAAAATTTTATGAGCGTGGAATCAATCTCTTGCCCGAAAGATGACAAAAGGTATTGGATCAAAATGGAGAATATATAATTTCATTAAATGTTTTACACAATAAAAAAAATCGTGTTTACATTGCACTAAAAAAAAACGAAATTATTTAGTGAACGACCCAATATGAAGCCGAAATTTTACCAAAATATGGGAATAATAGTCTGGCATCTTTTTCCGTGTTCTTTTAGGAGAATTTCGCTGCTTGATATTCTTTTTCCACCAT
The DNA here is from genome assembly GCA_018150985.1 of Chymomyza costata. Lineage (NCBI taxonomy): Eukaryota > Metazoa > Arthropoda > Insecta > Diptera > Drosophilidae > Chymomyza > Chymomyza costata. The sequence continues at coordinate 4,379,503 of JAECWU010000030.1, forward strand.
ATATGCCGGGTTTAATAGAAAGAGTACGGAAGGCTACATAAAAATAGTTAGGTCACAGCTAAGAAACTTTGATAGAAGAGGATGTAGAATAGATAAATTATTTTTCAGTTCTAGAAAATTAGAATTGATCAATTTAAAAAACAATACATACGATCTTCTTCTGCGCATTGGGAATCAGAGAAAAAAGTTCAGGCTATGATAAGGCCTGCGTTAGTACAGGATATTTTAAAGTCGGTTAGGACAGCACGCAGTGGGCGCAGCCCCCTAGTTAAATTTATATTAAAAAAAAAATTTCTTATTTTTTAAAAAATTGCAAGTTAAACTAAAATTTTTGTCTTAAACTTTTGAAAGAGCACAAATTAGATTTTTTCGTTCTTTATCGGATAGATGGAACCAAAGGTTGATTGAACCTGCACTTTTCATATATTTTTATCCGTAGGTAGCTTAGAATGTTTTTTAGTAAATGTTGGAAGAAAATATAAATTTTTCTTTTGGTTCTTTAACTCAACAGAAATGTACATTTTACTTCTGAATAGTAAACTTATATTTCAAATAATAAAATTGAATTTTTTGATTGATTTTAGTAGTAGATTGAGTCCTTCTCGTTTAGAATTACCTCGTATGCCCGATTTGCCATTGAGTTATTCAAGATTTTGGAATAATTCACTGAAATATCTTAAAATGTTGCATTGTTTTAAACAAATTTAACTAATTTTAGATAAAATACACAAATCAAATATAGCTATTCTTTGCTTCTTATGGATCAAAAGTTATGGGAAGTAAGAGTTTATTTTCTAGGTATCGCTACTCAGAGAATACCTACAAAAATTACTAAAAAATATTTGGCCTCAGAAAACACAGCTATTTCAGCGTTTCATTATACTCACCTACCACTATTACCCAATATTCAAACCATACAGCGAACAGAACACTCTTTCAAAAACTGTTGTACAGTGTACAAATTGTATAACTAGAGGGTTCCGCACCCTGCCCACTTTGCTCGCTAAAGCCCATCCTGCCTCCCTTATGTATTTCCATATTTCCATCCAGACTACAGCATGATTTATTTGCACTTTCATTAATTTTCATAAAGCTCATCCAAATCGAAATTTTACTGTCGTGCCTACACGAATTCGAATACAATCTAATCGGTATCCAGTGAACACGACCAGAAAGCCATTGCAACTGCAATATCAACTTGAAATGTTTAAAAGTTGAGAGTTAAAAATAACGTTCTTGTTTCTTCTAAGAGTTTCTATACCGATCTACGAATTAGAGAAAAATAGTTGGTATAATCAATGCACAAACAATTTTTTGGTTCTTAACTTGAATAGTCTATGAGAACGACCATAGCTTTCAATACCTTCAGACGAACAAACGATATGTCCCTATCGATATCCGAGATTTAGATTTTTTTTTATACCGTGTACCATATGGTACAAAGGGTATATTAAGTTTGTGCAAGCCGAAAATGTATGTAACATATAGAAGGAGACACCGGAGAGCACCCAAAGTTACCTAAAGCATGATCAGAGTGACTAGAGAAGTCGATATACCGATGTCCGTCTGTCCGTCTGTATGTACGCCTAGATCTCAGAGATGGTAAGAGCTAGAGCAACCAAACTTTCAGATTAGCTTTGAAATTATATAGGGGAGGCAGGACAGTAGAAAAAAATTATACATACTTGATCTGCATGGTCTCATAGTTAAAATGTCAAGTTTGCTTATCCTCGCCTGTTTCAATCAAATGAACGGACATGTATAGATAAAATTGTTGTTATCCTGACCATGCTGGAGGTAGCTCTGAGGGTCACCGGCTTTACTTCTCTATATATACATACATTCATTTGCAAAAACCATTTCCATTAAGGTACAGCGTATAATTAGTTTAAAATATCAGGAAAAAGCACGTTACACATTCTACATTGATTTATTTATTAATTTAATGCCTAAGTTAGGGATTACTTTTCAAAATATCTGAGAACTATGGTTCGTGTGTTAATGTGTGTCAACTAAAGCGTTTCAAAGAATATAAAAAATTGGAGGCTATTCAATTGAAATCGCTTTAATTCAAATTTATGACGCTGAAAACTAAGCCATAATCAAAGACGTCATAGACTTTTGCTACTTTAAAAGTAGTCAGGCCTGTTCCGCCAATCTCTTAGACGTACAATTTCATAGAAGCTATTAAAACTTCAGATTCAGACTTCGGATTCAGCTTCCTAAAGGCCATAAGGGGTGCCTCTGTCACATGTAAAGTTTACAGCACTTTTTTTGTGAGCCTGTGAGTTATTACAAAAGAATGTTCTGTTCCAGTCAGAATTGCAGTCTCATAATCTTTAAGCTGATTTGATTATGGCTATTAAATAAAATCTTGTCATTTTTTTTTGATTTGAGCGAACTCCGCATGTCGCTCACTAGATTGCCAGCCTTGCTTAACTTTAAAAAGTATTACCTTCCAGTAATTCAACGGGCACATGCTTGAATCTAAGCTTTCGACATTAAAATATTGTCGTAGTGCCAAAATTGAGTCAACCCTACTATTTCTGATCTTTTGAGATTTGTTTTTTCCTAAAAAAGCGAAAAGTGTCTGCGAAGTGGATGCCGTTGATTGCCCATATTTTGTCCGCAATGGGATTTGGTCGATAATCGAAATAAAAATATCGATGATCAAAAAAAATAAAAAAACATCGATGTTACTTCCAGCACTAGTACAAAGGGTATATTAAGTTTGTGCAAGCCGAAAATGTATGTAACATAAAGAAGGAGACGTCAGGTCCCCCCAAAGTTACCTAATGTATGATCAGGGTGACTAGAGAAGTCGATATACCCATGTCCGTCTGTCCGTCTATCCGTCCGTCCGACTGTCCATCTGTATGAACGCCTAGATCTCAGAGATGATAAAAGCTAGAGCAACCAAACTTTCAGATAAGATCCTACGGGAGACAAGTTTATTTTATTGAAATCGGGGTTATATTACATAGCTTCCATAGGGGTGTTCCAGAGTACCTCAAAAAAAAACAAAATGTTTAAGATGGATAATTCGATTGTTTATGAAGTTATCGTAACCATATTTAGCAGTCGATAGTTTTTTAAAGTTCCCAAACACTTTGCCTTTGATCAAAATCGATTGACTATATCATGTAGCTTCCATAGGACCGATCGGTGAAAAAATTATTTTTTGTACAAAATTCGTTGTGTTTCGTGTTTTTTTGAAGATACCGTGAACAAATTTAGTGTTTCAAAGATTTTTATAGTTCCCAAACACTGTACGAAATTTCATCAAAATCGGATGACTATATCATATAGCTCCAATAGGACTAATCGGTCAAAAAAACTTGTTTACACAAAATTCGTTGTGTTTCGTTTGTTTGTGAAGATATCGTACCCAAATTTGGCAATCAATTGTATTTTGGAGTGCTTAAGCAATTTATATCGGACTTAATTGCAATTAGAGCTACAGAGTATCCCAAAGTCCCCAAAGTCGTCCGCGCCCGACTTTTACGTACGCCATCTTTTTTTTTTAATTATTGGTAACGTACGGTTAGTAATTCCATAGTTTTCAGCAAAATCTGCATTTACTATTCCTTTTCCATCATCATATATACATTTTTTTTTGTCAAGAGAAATCGTACTTATTTACGATATTTCCATAGAACAAAGACAACTTACACTAAAAATGTTTGTCATACCGGAATGCCACAGAAATCTCTAAAGTTTTGGGCACAGTTTGAAATCAAATATTTGGTAAAAACTGAAGGTGGCACAGAACTTTCAAAAGTTTCATTTTTTTCGGATAGTTGGTTCCAAATGTTTATGCTTTTATGAGAACGGCAATAAATAGAGAGATCTACGATTCGAAAATAATTTGAGAATTGTAGAGTTTAACAAAAATTGTTTTCTGTGTCAGCCCCGAAAATATTTTGTTCTTTCTTTTTTGCAACTTTGTTAAGTTGATTGATTGCTCTTATACTTTAGAGAAGTCCGGCACTTTAAGAGAATACACCTTACCGATGCATGACGACAGGCCTCGCCAAACAAAGAAAGATGATCATTTCGGTCTACAAAACTTATGATCTGAAGTGGTTTGTGCCTGTAGTCTTATGATCCATTGAACCTAAATTAAGCCAATTTATTTGTGTTGATGCCGTAATCACTTTTCGAAGCCAGTGGTGAATTCCGCTTCCGTCAACTTTGATTACAAAAAAATGCATAATGTATGTCATTAATTTCGCGCAGTGTAGTTCACCTATTAGGGTTATATTGTAAATGCCGGCATTTAGGCAGGCGTTGAAAATTTAAATTGAACAATTCAATCAAAACGAATCTCAACACTGTCTCAGTAAGACAGTTACCAAGCATATCACATGTATATAAATGGACAGAGATGCCCCATAGATGACAAACATGTGACCCATGTGCCCGGAACCTTATGCACACCCCCACACAATGACTTGAAAGATTAAAGAGCATGACGATTTCGAAGTATACACGCTCAATTTGAGCTTAAGTGAGTTTGCACAGTGTGGCAAGTGCTGGAAAATAATGATTGCTTTATAAAGCTGCAGATTTTATTTCCAAAAGAAACCACTGTGCCACAATTTTCACTTTTGCTCTAGACAAAAAGCAACAATTTATTAAATTTATGAAATTTTATTGATGTTTTACACACAAAAATTATGACCGCTCTGATCTTGTGGGATTGATATGGCGGCTTGGAACGCAACCGTAGCCGGTCGCATCTATTGAAGAATCAACTAAGCGCACACTTGAGACACAAAACTAAGCGCATGTCTGAGAAATTCATATGCATGAGTATGTGTGCTAATTTAGATATAGGATTTTGAGCTTAAACTGTATGAAATAGTATCTTTATATACATGACACTTTTCAGTTGAGTTTAAAACCTTGTGCGGTTCGGTTCGGTTAAAAAGCGCAGCTGCATTGCATTTAAAAATATTATGAACCTCAAACAAAGATCACAGGAAGCATTCAATTAAAACAATTGCATCATTAAGATCGCGACTAATCGAATTTAGATTAAACACAATGAGTATTATGCCAATGCAGAGCCCACAGTCAATAATAAGCCAATACTGATTAGAGGCAATCAAAGAACAACCCAATAAATTCTGCAATCGATCACACCCGTAACTCCCCGTGATAGCACCGTGCACGCTACGCTCTAAGAGTTTTTCTCACCATGGTTTACTTTGAGAATCGCGATCGCGATCGAAATCGTGAACGTAATCGTAAACAAGTTGTCGAACGGATCATACACGATGAAGAGTTTGGTGAAGAGAATGTCGAACTGGTTGACTCGGAGTGGGCTGATTTTGAGAAGTTCATTCGTCAGTTACGGCAGCGTCGTACAAGTGGTACATCAATGGAGGAGGAACTACGCCATGTGGCAAGCAAGCCAACAAAAATTAAATCTCAAGCGTTCTATCCATGTCCACCGCCAGCAGAACATGGACGTGACTCTGACTCATCGGATGATGATGATCCGTTTGGATATATCGACACACTTGTAAGCATTGCATAACATTTTTAAGGCATGTGCATAGTCTGGGGGTCAGTAAAAATTGTGCTCTGAGAACTTTGCTTTATAGATATACTTACCTAAATTTTTGATTGATTTGTTGAATCAGTTGTTAGTATTTTTTTTTTAGTCTAATTTTTTATTTGATAAGGGTTTTTACCCAGGCCGTTGCTAACCAGATATGCGGAGCGCCATTGTTATTATCTTTATAAACAATGTCTTGACCGAGTTATATTTTACAATCAAAGCTAAACAATAATTTTTGTTTATATGACAAAACAATAATTCTTGTTAGTTTTTGCGAATAGTTTGTTTTGGGGTTTTTTTTTGGGAAAGTTATTGTTTTATTTTTAGAGCTTTAGCTAGCTTCCTATATTTTGACAATTACTTCTTTACACTTTCAAATACATTTTTGTAGTCTAAATAAGTAGATTTTGGAGCACTATTCTGTATCATCATCATCATCATCAATTGGCCATTGCAACCGTGGGTCGGTCTTGGCCGCATCCAGAAGTCTTCGCCAGTCGTTTCTGCTTTGCGCGCACTGACGCCAGTTGGAAACATCAAACCTAGCCAGGTCAATAGATATCTGATCTTTTCATCTCAGAGGAGGTCTCCCTCTGCCGCGCCTACCAGCAGTGGGACCTAGCCAACACAGTCGCTGCAACTTAATGCGCTTGACTATGTCTATGTCGCGGTATAGCTCATACAGGTCGTCGTTCCATCGTAAACGGTACTCACCATCAACGAAAGAGGGACCAAAGATCTTACGTAAAATTTTTCTCTCGAAAACTCCTAAGACTCGCTCATCATTGCTCGTCATCGTCCCTGATTCTGCGCCATACATAAGGACGGGTATTATGAGAGTTTTATAAAGAGTTGTTTTTGTCCTGCGAGAGAGGGCTCGACTTCTCAGCCTACTTAGCCCAAAATAGCACCTGTTGGCTAAGTAATTCTATGCTTGATCTCAAGGCTGACGTTGTTTTTTGGTATTTATGCTGGCTCCTAGGTAGACAAAATCTTCTACTACTTCGAAGGTGTAGCTTTCGACAGTTTCATGTACCCAAAGACGCTGAGAGGGCTTCTTTGTCGACAAGAGGTATTTTGTTTTGTCCTCGTTCACCGCAAGACCCACTCGCCTTGCTTCTTCATTAAGCTTGGAAAAAAAATACTATTCTGTATACTTGGCGTATAAAGATCGGTTTTAAAATAAGTTGTAGAACGAAAAAGCTTTTTGCTTTTTTCAGTGTTAACTGGAATGAAGACTCTTTTTTTCTAAAAAAAAAGGAAAAAACCAAAAAATTTTCGAAGGGAACAGAATTTTACATATGACAGGGCTAGCCTTAGGGATTTTGTCCCGCTGAACTCGTATTCGAGCTCCAAAAACCCTAGCAACCGAGGGCTCTGAAATGTGAGTAAAAACTCCAGAAAACAAGGAATTTTGAAGATTATCTCAAAAACCTGACTTGCTGGATTTTTTTGGACCTCGGATTCGGACTGGACAGCCAGTCCTGATTGAATTTCTGGTGTAAAATAAATCTATTTTCGGAGCTCAGACCACGTTTACTATATGATTTAGGGTTGCTAAATGCGAGGTTTCTGAAATAACTTCAAAAATACTAAACCAGGGTTCTGGCATAACCTCAAAAACCCCCAACAAACAAGATATGCCTGGACTCATATTCAGCGAAAAAAATTTATGGGTGTTTTTTTGCTTGAAGCTTCGTTTCAAAGCTTTGGTGAGCACGAAAAGGATTTTAGATAATTTCGCCCCAGATGGAGAAAATGGCGGGTCAAACTATATGAAGGAGATAATTGTTAATATCATCAAATTGCTTCACAACTTTGGGATTAACTTGGACAGTAAGAGTTGCTATAGAGGGCAACATTTTTTATTAAGTACCACCTCACCATGAAGCGTGGTTTAAATTTAATGGATTCCAAAAAAAAAAGATGGCGTACGTTAAAGTCGGGCGCGAACGACTTTGGGATACACTGTACCACTGCTTGCAATAAAATCCGGTATATTGCTTAAGAACACCAAAAGACATTTGATTGCCAAATTAGGTAACGATACCTTCATAAACAACCAAAAACAGACGAATTATGAACCAAAAATGTATTTTTTACCGATCTATATGATATAGTCAACCGATTGTGACCAAATTTAGTACAATGCTTGGGAAATTTCTTAATGCTAAATTTGGTTACGTTATCTTCACAAACAAACGAAACACAACGAATTTCTCACAAAAAACGTTTTTTTGACCGATTGGTCCTATGGGAGCTACATGATATAGTCAACCGATTTTGGTCAAATTCGGGAACTTGGGAACTCTAAAAAACTTACGAGTGCCAAATTAGACGGTCAGACGGACATGGGTATATCGACTTCTCTAGTCACCCTGATCATACTTTAGGTAACTTTCGGGAGTCTCCGACGTTTCTTTCTGTTTGTTACATAGATTTTCGGCTTGCACAAACTTAATGTACCCTTTGTATCATACGGTACCCCTGTAAAAAACAAAAACCTTATAATAAGGATCTATGCTTTTTTTTCATAGTATCTATAGACTTGAACTCAGTTTGTGTAGAGATTTATGAAAAGTAACATTCCCCGCTTTGAGGCTGTTTGGGTAGAGAGGCATATATCGTGGGTGCGGTTATTTTTTATCGAATGTACCTGAAACTTTATATATTTGTACTCTGTATGGCAATTTCCGAAAACCAACCCGAACATTTTATTCGGATTCGTTTTGAAACCGAATGTTTGGTGCTCACAATTTCACCAAGCCGAATTTTTCATGTGGTTTGAAACCGAATGTTTTGCAAGAGCAATTGAAACTAATCGGCAGAAAAGCTTAAAAAAGCCCTTAATTTATACTGAAATAATTTCCAAAATATTCTTTGATATTCTTAGATTATATGTTTTGGATATGTTTTATTTATATGGCGGCTAAAAGGGATTTTTAATGGGAAGAGAAAATAACTAAAAAAAAAAGACACCGAACCCTCAACCTCAATGAGAAAACGAGTATGAGATTTAAGCACATCATTAATAATTGCAAAAAAAAGGACAAATTTCTTAATGAGCATTCACAAAAAAGAACAAAAATAAATGGGGGAAACATTTTTGATTATTGTTCACAAAGTGTGATTTTTGTTTTATGTTTGATTTATGGGGCACGGCGAGTGTCTCTAATCTTGAAGTGCTACAGCGCTTCCAATCAAAAACTTTGAGAAACATTGTTAACGCTCCATGGTATGTCTCAAATGCCGAAATTTACAAGGATCTAAACATTTGCTATGTTAAAGAAGAAGTCAGCAAATTTAGCAATAGATACATGGAAAGATTATTGGAACATAGCAATAATCTAGCCCTTAATTTAACAGATAACAGTCAAACCTATAGAAGACTTAAAAGATTTCATGTCCTTGATCTCTCAAGTAGATTTTAATTCAGAATTTTCTTTTTTTTTTGTTATTTATACTTTTATAACCGAAAGTTTGCATATAGCACCTAGTCTCAATGGAGACTAGCTGCACCTGTCACCGTTTAAATAATTTTATATAATTTACTGATTGTTTTCGAAAAGATTGTAAATAAAATCGAAGAAAAAAAAAAAACAAAAAAAAAAAATGTTTGAATTATCTTTAATTTTTAAAATTTCTTATTCCTGATTCCAAATTGTTCCTTAAATACAAATTTGAGATCTGAAACTCACAAGAAATTTACAAAATTTGAAGCCATGAATGATAACTTTATCCAAAATAATATCATAAATAAGATTTTGTTTCCAACTCTTATTTAAAAGAGATCTGTGTGTTTTTAAAGATATTCTTTAATTAAACCCGTTTGGCTAAAACACAAATCGCAATTATGAAAACTTATATTTAAAAATACGATTTTTTGGAATATTGCAATTTCCGTCTGGCCATCTGTCAACCAGGCCATCTTTCTATTTCATACAAAATAGTTCTAGGTTTAGTTCGCAAATAAGAGTTTTGGGGTTGAAAAAAATCAAAGTAAAAAAATTCTAAGCACGAAAATGCAAGCCACAGCGTAAAACATTGTTGAAGATCTATCCGGATTAAGAATAAACTTAAATTTTTCATTTTTATCAAAAAAAATCAAGCGTATGTCTTATTTTTAGACTACCGATTTTCGAACTACCGATCTAAGTCCAAAAAGTTTATACATATGTTCAATATATGTATTGTACAAAAGCTTAATGCCATATGGCATTTCTAGATGTAAATTAAATGATTCAATTATTAAACAATTATGAGTTTATTTTTGAACACATCAAGTATTCAAACATTTTCCATGTACCTATCAATCAAATCAATCAATCGTCAATCAGGCATAACCTTTAAAGCAATCGCTAAGCATATGCAAATCTATTAGTTTGATTAGTTTCAACAAGAATGAAAAAATAAGAAACCAAACAAACAAGCCTTAGTGAAAAACATATTTGTTGGTATTATTTGTTTGTATACAATTTTTTACTCTATCTGAAAAAATTAAGGAGTTCCTACGAAAGAATAAAATATATAATTCGCCGGAAAATGAATAAATTTTGTTCGTTTTCGTTTATATAAAGGCGTTTAAGCCATATCATCAACCTGTCCAACAATCTAACTGTCCTATTTTATGCTCTTCATAAAAATCTTGGTATTAAAGCCATATAAGTCAAAATTTAAAGATATTGTTAGCAAATTTGGCATTAAGAAGTTCTTTAGAGACCCCCAGCACTGTACCAAATTTTATCAAAATCGGTTGACTATATCATATAGCTCGCATAGGACCAATCGGTAAAAAAAACGTTTTTGTACCAAATTCGTTGTGTTTCGTTTGTTTTTGAAGCTATCGTAACCAAATTTGACAGTCGGAAGTTTTTTAGTTCCCAATCAGTGTACCAAATTTGATAAAAATCCCCCCCATAGGAGCGATCGGTCAAAAAACGTGTTTGGAGCAAAATTCGATGGTATTTCAATTGTTTATAAAAATATCGTTACCAACTATTTTTTTTTGAGTCCTTAAGCAATATATCGGATTTGATTGCAATAAGGTGGTACAGGGCATCCCAAAGTCTTCGCGCCCGACTCTTACGTACGCCATCTTTTTATCTGTCTGTGTTGCATACATTTGCACAAAACTTAGTATACCGCTATACCATAAGGCATAGGATAGAAAAAATGATCTTTGCCTTGTGCCATTTATTTCCAAATACAATAGGTAGAAGCGCGCAAGATGATATTTCTCAGAAAAGTACATCCACATCTTGAGGCCTACACGCAGTTATCCCAAATGGGATATCCCAAATGGGATTTTTTTTTTATATGAAGTTTTGTTATTCCGCGCGAAATTTTTCGCAATATCCCATTTGGGACTTTTTTTTATATGAAGTTTTGTCACTCCGCGCGAAATTTTTCGAACTGCCTAGACCCCTTTACAGTCAAGTTAACCTGTCTAACCAACTTACATTTTTAACCATGATGCTGTATTCTTTGTAACTAAATACTGTGTAAATTTTTGGTGCCTAGGTAGTACACCATTCATAAACTACAAATAGTATATTCGATGGGTACTTGAAAAAAACAGACAAGCTTGGTAGTTCTTATTGGCGTACCGAAATTTTGGCACATATAGCAGAATAGGAAGATAGTCTTAGATATTCAATTAAATAGACTTTTTGACTAGAAAGTCTCTGTTAAGTTTTACTAAATGTAAAAAATAGCCTTATTTTTTATTTTTATTTTTTTTCAAAAATTAATTTATTTTTATATATTGCATTTATCTGTCGCTATAACAATATTCTTATAATATTTGAAGCAAAAAATGATTTATATTAAATATGTTATTTTAAATGCTTTTAAAATTATTTAATAAAGAAAATATTTAATTTTTTGTGTTTAGGGCATATAGTTTATGACACGACTGTGCAAAAAAAATAAAATATATTATAGTTTTTCAATTGGCCTTGTTCTTCTATAGGTCTGTAAAAGAAATGCAAAAAAGTGTAGAAAGGTGCAAAGCAAATAGACAAACATTTGCTATTTATAATCGGATTATAATGAATGGCGTTTAAAATAATATATTTTTTTCTTGTTTTCATTATAACATGTGAACATGTTTCGTAGTAAAGAGCAGAAGGTTTTAAAAAAGGGTGACCAGATTTTTAAATGTAATGTGCTCAAAGAGTTTAAAATTTTAGAAACAAGCTACTGATATATCTAATATATACATTTTTCGTTGCTACAAAATCTTTTTTTTATTATATTATTATTATACATAAATTTCTAAAGGAATAAGGGTATAGCGCTGGCTACTAAGACCTTTGGCTATAAACTCATATATCCATTATGAATCGAGTAATAAAAACTCTCTCTTAAAATTATAGGAAGTGCTTATAATTTACTTTGCCGCTGCTTAAATTTTTATCTTTCAATTTATTTCATAAAAAATCGTAATTTGAAACATTTTAGCCATTTTGGAATTTTTTAAAACAAACATTTTTCTAACTTCCACAAATTTTCTTATAATATCATAAACTATTTGTTTTCTTTCAAATGCTATTTTATGGCTCATTTTTTGTTATGTTTCTTAGCATAACTTATATCAATAAAATTGCTTTCAAAATTTAATATTCCCAATTTGTTTACATTTTTCATGGCGCTTGAGAGATTCTTGTTTTTATCACATAAGTTTCGGTACAGCTGGTTACCCTGCCACTACCCCAATGTTTAAATAAAAGAAAAATTTTTCAATAATTTTCTACGTGTACAAAACAAAAAGCTCAAAAGCAGTATTTTAGTTTTAAAAAAGTTTTCGCAAACATAACAACATGTCGCGGAAAATCGTGTGCCTTTAAAAACAAAATCAATAACAAAGAAAATTGATTAATTATAATTTTAAAAAGCCAAGTAAATCTCTAGTTTGCAGCTTGAAAAAGTGAAAAAGTTTTTTTTTTTGTAATTAATTTATATTAATTTAAAAAGTGTTTTTGCAAGATCTTTGAGTGAGCTGAAAACACAGGCAGCAGCAATTTTAAAAATAATTTGCAATGAATTTTTCAAATTTTGTGCTAAAGAGTCGCGCGGCAAGAACGGCCAGATACTATAATTACGTGTTGCAACAGAGGCCAGTGCAAAAAAATTTCAAAAACTAAAAATAATTGGCAACAAAATGCGACATAGATATTGGGCTAACAGCCGTAGGCATGTCAAAGGTCGCAATACGGATTTATGCTACACATAGAACGCAGTCTAGCCAAAGTATCTGCAACTGTGTATCTGTGCAACTGACAGTACAAGTGCCTTAAAAATTAGCAACAAATTGTATGTAGTAGTTCCGTGTTGTTGTGATTCGCCTTAGAGTTTGCTTCATGTTTAACAACAGCCGTACGCACCAGGATGAATATATACGCGAATATGCGTTCGAGCCGGAGTTGCTTATAAATCGGGAAGAGTATCTGCGCAAGGAAGAACGCGCGCGTAAAATACCCTCGACGCCAGTGCGCTGGCAGGAGGCTGTAGCTAAGCATCGTAAGGCCAGCGTAGATATCTCCAATGAGAAGGAGAATCAAATTGAGATTGAAATCGAGGCTTTCTACTATGTAAGTGCTTTGAAGATACAAATTAGTCAACGTCATGCAGACAATGCGCAACCTTCGCCCAGACCTCAGAACTCAGTAAAATTAGCGAGCCTCGTTTGCTTTTTTTTTGCTTTTTCTTTTCTTTTTCGCATACCTGACAAATTTTTATTTATTTATTTATGCTTTGGCCCTGACAAGCACAAATAGATATGGCCGAGTCAAAATGTATCTGTTGGATACTTTGTATTTGTGACTGCAGCGCTGCATATTCAAGTGCTTGTTTTATAAATGAAAATATTTTAGTTTTATTTATTATGCTTTTTCTTTACATATATACTATGTGCACTTTTATTGGGCTTTTGTTTTGACTACAAAATTTGTTTTTGTTTTTATGTATATTTATAGCAACTTTGTTGCCAAGTGGTTTTATTTGTTTGTCAGAAAAACATTCAAAAGTTTGTTGGGATTTTCCAAAAAAAATAGCGAAAGAAAATTTTAATGACAAGCTATTTTAAAAAAGCAAATCTTGTTGTACAACACAATATAAAGAATTTTTCGGTAAAAAGTTGCATAAATGGTAGAAAGTGGAAAGTGCATATAAAATGCTTAGTAGACAGTTTGTAGGTAAAATCGTGCACAACGAAATAGATATATCAGACTGTTCCGATTCTTGCTTACACTTAATATTAGTAAAATTTATTTCAACAAGTGAAACATTTGGGGGTATTCATTTTGTCGAGCACAAATGCACAGACGCAAAAATATCCATATTTACAACTTAAAAACGAATGCTGTCAAGCTGAACAGTTGCACAAAGACTCCACTGGCTAAACCCTGAACACCCTTTTTGTTTTATAAACATTTGAATTTGTGCTTTATCCTTCCAAAGTTTAATTTTATAAAATTAGAAAACAAAATACGTAAGACTCAATTAAATAATCCAGTTAAATTTATTAAATTTGTTTAATTTTATTGGCCCTTTTTATATGAGCAATTGGATTTTTGCCACAAGTAGCGTATTTTAAGATATTTTCTTCTCAACTCATCTTAAATCTAGACTAGGGTCTGGATTGAGATAAAATTTAGTTAAAAATTGAAACTCAGCCATATATATTTTTTTGTTGCCAAGGTCCTCAGACTTTTCAAATACTCTATTGAACAGCAAACGTGAATACCCTTAAAATATACCCTTATGATAAATTAACTAAATAATTTTTTCAAATTTTAGTAAAAGCGGGAATCAAAACAGGTTTAACAGACACAGCAATTAGACTTAGAGAAACCAAAGTTCGAATTTACTCAAAACAAGATTGTTTCACTTTAGAATTGATATGAGGTTTTACGTTCTGTATTTTCCTTAAATAAAGAATAAATAATCTCGCTCCAAGATTTAGACTTACAATTAGAATGAAAGGCTCTTTGAAAGCGCATTTCATGAAAAAATTCTAAATATTTTCACATTAAGAATTTCTATGTTAGAAACTATCTGCAATGTCTCACAAGAGTTCTTAAAATCATTTTAAGCATTCTTAAATATATAAAAATTATAAATAAATAACTTTTTTTTTCCTTCTTTACCAAGGTTTTGTTTTCACTTTCCTTGACTGTATAACGATAATACCCTTAAAATATTTATTCATTATGTAAAATTAAATGTTTCAGTTGAAAAGATAAATATCTAACTCTGTAAATGTAAATACTAGCTAGCTTTAAGCAAAATGTACAAATTATATAAATAAAGCAAATAACTAACTAACTAACTATGTAATAAATAAATATAAATTTCAAAGTTAGAAAAGTCGGTCTTAGCTCACTTTTGAACGTGAAAATTGTTTTAAGAGCAAAAGGCTAAATTTTGAGCGCGAAGCTCCTGATTTATTTTTATCAGTGTATGATGACTCTTGCGGAAGAAGTACTGGAGCTACTAAACAATGAGCCGGATCATTTTTTCTATATGTATATATACATTAGGGTGGGTCAAATTTTTTTCGAATTCGCGGCGCCCTACAATTATTCTATGGACAATTCTAAGCTACCATAGGTCTATCTCCAATTTCGAGCCTGCAGATTTTTATACCCTGTACCTATAGGTACAAAGGGTATACTAGATTTGTGCAATGTATGTAACGGCAAGAAGGAGGCGTGGCAGACCCCAAGTCCTTTATACCAAAATGCTTATCATAACCTCGGGTAGCGATTGAGCCATGTCCGTCTGTCCGTCCGTCTGTCCGTCTGTCCGTCTGTCCGTCTGTCCGTCTGTCCGTCTGTCCGTCTGTCCGTCTGTATGAACACCTAGATCTCGGAGACTATAAGAGCTAGAGATACGAAACTTTACCAGCTGATGCGCATATTTCCTCAGAAGATCAAGTTTGTTGAATCATGCCCATATCTTTCCCCGTTCCCCCGTAGCAGAGTTTCGCGGTTTTTAGCTAAACTGTTTAATATTTTTATCTGAAACTTAACAGAGCGATGCGTTGTGGTTACATGCATCTGTGTGTCAAAAATAAACAAAATCGGACAATTACAACAAAAGTTATAGTCTAAAATGTAAAAATTTCACCTCCCCTTGCCTATAAACTGCGTCAATATTTGACTCTACGTAATAAGAGTAACAAATGACCTAGAACCACCAATTTTGGTAAGCTGATTCATGTGCCTCTAATAAACAAATCCACATCCAAATTTTATCAATGCAGCCCCCCACCCCCCGCAATCGATTTACCGTGTTTTCTCCCACACCCTTCAACATATCGCCTTGAAACTTACCCCATATACTTTAAATAGCTCCTTTGACGTAAATTTCGATTTTCATCAAAATCGGTTAAAATTTGCGGAACTTTTAGGTATCAATATCGTTTTGCACCAACAAAAAAAATTTCCAATTGGAAATTCTTCTTATGCAGGAATAAATCTTTTTTTGAGAAAAAAAGGTACAGGGTATTACACTGTCGGGCACCGCCTCGACTGTATTACATTTTTAAAAATAGGTTTTTTCCCCTCAAACGACAAAAACAAAACATTTTAAACAAAAACTTCATCTTTTCATGTGTATATAGGGGGTATATTATACATGTATATGAATAAAGAATGAAGTCACGAAATAAATATTTTTATTTATTTATTAAGAAGAAGGTTAATCGAATATATTCTTAACCTACTACAAATTTAGGATTAACAGTTTTCTATATCATGTTAGTATATCCTGTATTTTTGATGAAGTTTGTTATGGTGGTAATATTAGCTGTCGTCGGGTTTGACAGTGTTTCCACAGGCCGGGGCAGCAAGGCAGTTCTCCAAGAGTTGAAATTGGAGCAGTCGGTGATTATAAGGCTTATTGATAATGAAGGTGCGTTCCATTTCGCACAGGATGGAGGGAGTTTCCATTTGAGTTGATGGCTGTGGGTGACATCAGTGTGTCCGATACGGAGTCTGGTAAAGGTTTTTATATCTTGGCCGGTGCACAAGACGGATATTCTGGGGGTTTTTTAACTAATAATTGCATCAAGAAATCAAAAATCTTATTAAATAAAGATGGCGTACGTTAAAGTCGGGCGCAGACGACTTTGGGATACCCTGTACCACCACATTGCAATAAAATCCGACACATTGCTTAAAACCTCTAAAAGATATTTTATTCGGCAAACTTGGTTACCATGTTTTCATAAAAAAAATAACAAATCAGTCGAATTTTGCACCAAAAAATTTTTTGACCGATCGGTCCTATGGGGACTATATGATATAGTCAACCGATTATGATCAAATTTAGCACACTGATTGGGAACTATAAAAGACTTCCGACTGCCAAATTTGGTTACGGTATCTTCACAAACAAACGAAATACAACGAATTTTGTAAAAAAAGCGTTTTTTTGACCGATCGTTCCTATGGGAGCTATATGATATAGTCCACCGATTTTGATAAAATTTGGAACAGTGCTTGGGTACTACTTCTTGGTAAAACTTCCTCATGCCAAATTTGGTTACGGTATCTTCAAAAACAAACAAACCACAACGAATTTTGTACAAAATACATTTTTTCGACCGATCGATCCTGTGGGAGCTATATGATATAGTCAACCGATTTTGATAAAATTTGGTACAGTACTGGGGGTCTCTAAAAAACTTCCGATTGCCAGATTTGGTTATGATATCTTCATAAATAAACGAATTATCTATCTAAAACTTTTGCTTTTTTTCGAGGTCCTCTGAAACACCCCTATGGGAGCTATATAATGTAATCCCGATATCAAAAAAATAAAATAAACTTGTCTCCTATGGATTAATAAGGGATCTAATCTGAAAGTTTGGTTGCTCTAGCTCTTACCATCTCTGAGATCTAGGCGTTCATACGAACAGACGGACAGACGGACATGGGTATATCGACTTCTCGAGTCACACTGATCATACTTTAGGTAACTTTGGGGGGTCTCCGACGTCTCCTTCTGTACGTTACATACATTTTCGGCTTGCACAAACACAATATACCCTTTGTACCATACGGTCCAGGGTATAAAAATGCAAAAGTAAAGACTGTTTATTTAAAGATATACGCACTTTTAGTGAAATGTTGTATAGAAACAACAAATGCATAAGACGGATATTTGATGTGTAATACTTGTTTTCCGTGAACCTTTTTCACTAAACATTGAGCTTCAAATAGACAAACCCCAACTTAACTCAACCATTACTAATATAACTTCACCCGAACAGTAATGCTTGCAATTCTCATTGGAACATAATTCAACTCCCACTAAAAAAAAAAAATACTTTAAAATTAATGTTTTCAAAAAAAAAAAGGACAGTTTTTGAAAAGTGGTCAGCCAAATTTTCGTCGAGAACTTCATTTTCTATAATTTTATGGAAAATTCTAAATTTTGTATTCGAAAAGTATGATTTTTTATGGCATTTGACCATGATTATCTTCAGATACTGTCATCATGTTAAAATTTTAAAAATATCGATATTCGTTTACGAGATATGTCTTGTCAAAGATAAGCCTTCGATAGTACGAGTAGTAATCGGAATTTACGTGAATTATAATCAGCGGTGGGCACGCCTTGGCTCTTTTTGCTCCGAGTGCTCTTTCCGCTATTTCTTGCAAGTGGCATCAGCCAGACAGACGCACACGCAAAAAGCCGAGAGTTTTACAAAAACAAAATACACACAGTGTGCGAGTTTTATGGCCCTACTCGAGAATCCCTTGTGGTACCGTAAACGTACTTTTTTTCTTGATGTTGTTGTAGGGCTCTTTACGTTATTTTTCGTGCCCACCGCTGATTATAATTCACGTAAATTCCGATTACTTATCGTACTATCGAAGGCTTAACACTCTCTCCTCTAACACATGTATGATCGAACATTGGGCTTTAGTTGAACGAGCAGAGAATATAAACTTCGGCCAGAATATTCATAGCAGATTTTTGTGACGCTAAATAATCATAATCATTTAAAAAATGGTACCGGAAAATATAAATATTTAATTTATAATATATTTGATATATACCTTAAATACTTTAGACATAAACAAATGTATATATACAAAAAAATCTGGGGCCTGTGGTAAATTCTTTGGATGGGGATTTAAGTCGCAAAGTTCGTCAAAATGGCGTTTTACCTTTCTCTTTCAAAATGGTTGATGGACCATTGTTCATTTTTAAATTTAAAAATGCATTTCGATACCTTTCCAATTCTTCTAGACAAATTTGTAAACGTTGTAAGGCATTTGAAAGATCAGTGGCTTTAGAGTTTAGACTGAAGTGCTTTAGAGGCGGCACCGATAGTTTGTAGAATTTTGCAATGGAAAACCAATAACGTAATAAAATGGTTTTCTCGATCTTCTTTTTAAGTGAAATGGCTTAATTTTTCTTTTATCTGATTTGCAATTTAAAAGAATTGTTTTTTAGCGCTTTTTGGAATTCAACAATCCGAACTTTTAAAGCAAGAACAGCATCATAACGTTCTGCCCATCTAGTAGGGTTTAATGTTTTCAATGATATTAAAGTTGAAGACTCCCATTCTTTATAAGATATAAAACTTGATAAAATATTCCATATTTTGATATTTTGCCCAAAAAATTTATAAATTTCTTAAACTGTATCAAAAAAAATTTTGCGCATCAATAACTACTCTTACTGTATCATTAAGTAATAGATTTAAGTTATGAGCATCACAGTGAACATATACGGCATTTGGTTCAATATTTTTTTTGAGTTTTCGCACTCCACCATAAGTTCCTTTCATTGTGTTAGCACCATTACCTATATCCTTGTCCTCGACACGTATCTAGAGGAATATTTTTGTCATTTATGGCTTTAATAATTTGCTTTGACAGTTGATCCTTAACTTCATGAAATCCTAAAAATGACTCTCAAATGTCGAGCGCCTTTGGGATTCCATTACCATCTTTTTCGATCATACAATAACATACAATAAATACAATAAAGTTCATACATTTGATCAGTGATTGAAATAATTTATTTCTGAGCTCACGGCCTCTTGGGCCGGGGCCCCCTTGAGTCGGGGGCCCGTGGCATTTTGCCACCCTATAAATTAGGCCAAATCAATAAATTGCTGGCGAAGAAGAAATTTCTTAGCAAACTATTCTGTGATTGCAGCACAGTGTCTTAATAATTTTAAAATATCGTAAAATATTATTATATTTTGTTTTTTTCCGCAAACGGAGAACAAAAACTCAAATTTATACATCTAAAAATCAAGGGAATAGGAATAAAATAGATGAGTCATTGAGTATGTTGCTAATATCAGTCAACCATAGTCCACCTTGCCGGGGAGATGTATCAAAAATTGGTTGAAAGGGTGAAATGAGAAAGCTCAAAGACAAAAGAAACCATAAAACCAAAAACTCCAAATCCCTTGGGAGTTGATTATGCACACTTAGAATTTTCTTCCTGAAATTGAACCATTCGGCGCCCCAAACATATTCTTAAACAGTTTAGTCAAAGATAGTTGTCTTTCGCATCTTTTATTAAAATTTTCAAAATTTTATAAAAATAAATATAAATTTTTGACAGTGGCTACAAAAGTTAAAACTTTTTAGGACTTTAACTCAATAATCGTTCAATATTGTGGGATCTTCTTTAAAAACTATTATGAAAATGCTAAACTAAAATGACAAAAATATGACGATCAGGCCCACTGTGCAGCGACTTATTAAATATTTTCAGTTGGATTTCATCAAATATAAAGCAAACTAGCTTCATAAATTTAAAAATATAAAAGGAGATAAAATAAATATTTATTTGATATTATTTTGCAAACAAAATGTGGGTTTTTAAATTAAATGGCAATCATTCTATCTTAAAAGGAAACGCTTAAAAAATGTTTAAAATTTTGTATGTAAAAAGTATATAAGAAAGAATAAAAAGCATAATGTACATTATTTTAACATGTGTTTTTCAATATCGAGCAGGTGTAATCGAAGATATAGAGAAATATATAGGTAACACCGGTTGACCCCTGGTGGAGTCAAACATAGACTAGGTAGTCCTTAGTGGTAGACAAAAATAAAAAAAAGACATTAAAGGGACATAAAAAAGATGGGGTACGTTAAACTCGGGTGCAGACGACGTTGGGATACTCTGTGCCACCACATTGCAATTAAGTCCGATATATTGCTTAAGACCTCCAAAAGATATTTTCATAAACAAACAGAAATCAGTCGCATTTTGCACTCACTTTTTTTTACCGATTAGTCCTATGGGAGCTATATGATATAGTCAACCGATTTTGATCAAATTTGGTACACTGATTGGGAACTATATAAACTATAAAAACGTTTTTTTGACCGATCTGTCCTATGGGAGCTATATGATATAGTTGATCAAATTTGGTACAGTGCTTGAGTACTCTACTTCCGAATGCCAATACCTACAGTTGCAAAGAAGTTAATAAATAAAACTAAAAATTACTTAAAGATTTTCATTCAGGACTACATTCCATTCATTCTCACTACATTCCAAAAATATCCTTATACCTAACATAATTTTCCTAAAACACAAAATCTTTTACAATTTTTAAAATATAATTACATACAATAAACGATTAATTTTTCGATTATATTTTATTTAATTCACAGATGTATGGTCGTTATACCAAAGATTTAGGAGAATTTGCAAAAGATGAAGCCAGAAAACTCAAACTACTCGAAAAGCGACGAAAACAAGAAGATAAACAAAGGAATAAGGTAATTTTGTATAAGAAGCGTGAATGTTACAATTCCATATGAGTTAATTCTTAAAAATACATAATCTGTTTTTAAATGCACACATACTGAGCAAACTTGATATTTAAGGTAAACTGACAAATAGTAATAATATTAAGATTTATTGTTAAGAGATGCGCCAAATGAGTTCGGCCAAATAAACAAGTGTTTATTTGCATTTTATTTAGTTTAAACGTCGCCTCGACTGAATACACTTTATGCAGTTGTCACTATATATATAAATATTATGGTTATTATATGTATATATGTACATAGCATACTTGGCAAGAATCCCATTGTAAAAACTGTTGAAGCATTAAAGTAGGTTTTTATTATTATATTTTTGACCCAAGGTCTTTCGTTTGTCAGAATATATGCCAAATGTTATACTTATACGGATGTTTCTTTAACATATCATTGTAGGTATTAGTTTTTATTTAATCTCGATCACGTGATCTGGAACTTTAAAAATAACTTTAAAAGATTTCTGTTCTGTTCTGTGTATACTATACAATGGTTCTATTTTTCTAGTCTGAATGAATATTTGGAAAACAAAAAAAAAAAAAACGACAGATTAGTTTTAGATAACTTTACTATAGTAAGTAAGAAACACCTTCTAACTTCCGCGGTTCCGAAGAAGTTTAACTATTTTTATTAACTTAAGGGATTTCAAATAATAAACATATAATTTTGTATACATACTTTGTTTCAAGAAATTAAAATAAATATAATTAAAATATTGTACCTACGTAAAGAAACTTAAAGTCCTCAACTGAGGCGCTTAAAACCTCATGTATAGAACGCAAGTATGTCTTACAAAATGCATTATAATATCGTTTAAAATTGTAAAAAAAAATGTCCGGTTTTAAGAATTCAGTTTCAAAAGTCAGAAAAGCATGCTCACTTCGTTGCTTATATTTTTCAAATTTATTTTAATATTTTGTGTATCATATATAATATAAGAAAATGTTGAACGCATCGGTTTATAAATCAGCAGTGCTGGGAAATATTTACAGGAACTGCTAGGTAAACGATCGACACGAGTGAAGAAAATCTCATCATGGGTGTGGAAGCATACATTGGCTCGCCTGGGCGAGGACTGGGTATTTTTAGCATTATTAGGCATAATTATGGCATTACTTTCATTCATCATGGACAAAGGCATATCAATATGTACAAATGGTAAAAATTAATTGCTTCTAAAACTGAGTGAGACTGATTATAATTATTATACTTGCAATTTTAGCGCGTATTTGGCTTTATCGCGATCTAACCTCACAGCCCTTCATACAATATATTGCTTGGGTATCATTACCGGTCTGTCTGATATTATTTTCAGCAGGTTTTGTGCATCTCATCGCACCGCAAAGTATAGGTAAGTCCTAGTCAAACTTTATTATTATAATATACCAAGTTTAAGAATTGTTCTAACATTACAATATTTATAATATTTTATAAGCATGCCAAATTGCTAGTAATTAGCTTAACAAATCCACTAAAGTAAATCTGAATCCTTATATATCAGATTTTCCAAATTAAACATTTTTTTCAAACCATAGCACGAAATTAATTTTCTTACTTACTTGCTTTACTTCGATGGTTTTCATAGGCGAATATCTAATAGTTTCAGTTTTAGGCGCAAGACTGCGAACTAAGAATTTAAACGAGTATTTATTTCAAATAAACTCAAAAAATTTAGTATTTTTTTCGAAATCTAACTCGTTAGTGTGCCGGCAATTTCTTTCAACCGAATTTACACAATTTTACAATGTGCGAAAATACGTGAAGCAGAGAGGCATTAAATTTCTACCAAATCGATATTGTAATAGATCTTTCGCATATAAGCATTCTTGTAATAGAGCGCGGAAAAAAGAAAGTGCTTAGATATTGTAGAAAACCTTTGATTTACACAGCCACACAAAAAAAAATGTATTTTCGATACCTTTTTGTGGTCCAAAAGCGCAAAACGTCAGCGTTCTGACATCACCTTTAATACCATATGAACCCATAAGGTTTTTTGAACCTTGGCTTTGAGTTCAACGAGCCGAAAAAAATTTAATAAACTTTCTCAGAGACCCCCAGCTTATGACATTTTGTATTTTTTTTTTTACATTGGACACGGATTCTACGATTTGAAAATCGATTTATTTTTTGTGTGGTTGTGTAATCAAATAAAAATTATTTGATTCTAGGATATTTTATATTTACCTTATAGCTTTCATAGTTTTTCATAAAATGTCAAAATGAATATTCATAGCAATTCTAAAAAAACTTATTTTATAAAAAAGTAAAGTAAAGTAAAAAAAGTGGGAGATCACGTTTGAACTTTTAAATAAAAAAAAAAATATTTTCTAGTCTCAATATTTTATTTTTCATGAAAAAATAATTTGCGACAATATCCTTATTCGTTTAAGGCCCATACGCAGCATGCAAAAATTTCGCACGATATGTCAAAAGTCCATATAAAAAAAAAACCCAAATGGTGGGATATTTTATGGGCCTTTAGGTGATAAAATATGGCTTGTCAAAGAAAAGTCTACAAATTAAAAATTCAATATTCAGTTATCGATAACTTGTGAATAATCGGAATTTTGCAAAAAAAAATTTACGTGGTTAGTTTTCTCTAGTAGCTAGTCGCCCAAAAAAGAAGTTTACTCATTTTGCCTATATATTTATTTCCTTCGTTCCAGTGGGAACATAGGACCATAGGTCTCTTACGGTGTAATAGTATCTTAAACAAAAGTCTATCTAACCCAAGCCAGACAGACTGTACAATTTAGTTGTTTATCGAAAAATTAAATAATTTTCTTATTTCTTAAAACCATATAAAACTTCATACGACGACTCCACATACGATACAATCGATTGTACAATCTGCTCGATAAACCGCCAAGTTTTACAAACTGTCGCATCGTTTTTGGCTTGGGTAATTAGCTAGTTATCGATAGTAATAAATAGAAATTTTGAGATAAAATTTTACATGGTAAATATATAAGTATAATTTTTTGATAATTTTGGAAATCAAGCAACTCGCTTAAATTCTCAAAAAATTTCAAATTAAACCTTAAGCAAAATCTATAGGTATTAATAGTAAGATTTAGTAGACCTGCTTTTAAGACTTGCATGAAATCTACTAAATGTCGTATCCCTGACAACTTGCATGCACTATCGAAACCCAAGTTTTTTGTTCTTAATACTACCTATTTTGTACCACTGCAATTAGAAAGCTGCCCGACCCATGCACACTTGGCACAGATATTTAAAAATTTGTCTAATTGTTAAATACTCAAAACTAAATCTACTACTAACCACTGTAGATAACTTTAAACTTAGAACCACTGCGCGTATGCTCAAGGCAAATCTATATCGTCTACTATCATATTCTCAATAATATTTAGGTTCCGGTATACCTGAAATGAAGACCATACTGCGTGGCGTGGCACTGAAAGAGTATCTCACATTTAAGACATTAGTGGCCAAGGTTATTGGTTTAACGGCAACTTTGGGCAGCGGTATGCCATTAGGAAAGGAAGTAAGTATCGAAATTGATGCAAAAACCGAATGATGCAAAAGGCAATATCAACTTGGAAAATCTACAATTCTTTTGTATTTCGTATTTGTGTCCCTAGGGTCCTTTCGTACATATAGCAAGTATTGTAGCACAATTATTAAGTAAACTTGTAACATCATTCCAAGGCATCTATGAGAATGAGTCGCGTAATTCTGAAATGCTCGCGGCTGCATGTGCCGTAGGTGTGGGCTCCTGTTTTGCAGCACCCGTTGGCGGTAAGTACAGTAGTTTTTATGAATCTGAAATTTTTTACCCATAACGACTTTCTTTAGGTGTACTCTTTAGCATTGAAGTCACAACCACCTATTTTGCGGTGCGCAATTATTGGCGTGGTTTCTTTGCGGCTGTGTGTGGTGCGACGGTTTTTCGTCTATTAGCCGTCTGGTTTCAGAATGCCGATACCGTGCGAGCTCTGTTTCTGACTAATTTCACCACAGAATTTCCATTTGATCCACAAGAACTCTTCGTTTTTGCTTTGATTGGGTAAGCCAAATATTGCAGAGAGCTAAGCTTAGCTGAGTGTTAAGCAAGTATTTTTATACGTCATCAATCTCCAGATACCAAACGGTTTTAAAATCAATAGATATATCTCTTTAAAAACTTTTAGGGAACTCAACACAACACTAACGAAATATATAGCCAAATCAGTCCTGTAGTCCAAAGCTCACGTTTATTTCCTAGTCTTATTGTTAATAACACTAGTTTAGAAAAGAGTTAAGGTTTATCGAATGAACCTTCGTAAAAATGTGTTTTTTAGGCTAATTTTGGGTCGAGAAACACGAAAATTACATTTTATTTTTTTTCTTAAGCAGCGATTTGGAGATTTTTACGAAAAACGTGTTTTTTTCAGTTTTTTCAGTTATTGATCAATATCTCATGAGCAAAATGTATCGACATGATCGAAAGGTATTGATGTGCTCTTTACGGTGATACACGACATGTACAGATTAAGTAAATATCATTGAAGTTACAAGCAACCAAAGTCGAATTTTCGACCATTTTTCAAAATTACAAATTTTCGATTTGCTTTTTATTAACGAGAAAAAGATTTTAAAAATTGTGTTAAACTTTAGGCTGAAAGAGAATTCGTTTACGAACAGAAGCCTAAGATCTTCGAAATATAGCCAGGCGGCATTGTCTTCATGGAGAATTTCTTTCAAGCTGGTTAGGTTTGTGCATGAACAAAATCCAACTGCTGTCTGGACATTCAGAGGTGGAAGGTGACATTAGCTGGTCAACAAGAAAAACTTTGGTCAACAAATGGGCCTTATGTGAACATAGGAAATATTGGTTTTCTTTACCGAAGCTAAGACAAGCTACAGTGCTTGTCTTACCCTCGGATGCCAACAGAACTATAGGTCTTGGTAGAGCGGACCTACGGTTCCTGGTAGCCTACTTATCTGGGCACCATACGGTAAGTTATCACTTACATAAAATGGGTTTATCGTAGTCTTCAAGCTTTGTTTTGAAGACGACGAGACGACCAAACACATCTTTTGTGTCTGGGCCAGAGTCATATACTTGGGAGCTGAACGGATCATTCCGTTCCAACTACGTCGAATCCCAACGAAAGAGTTGCTACTCTTCATACGGAAGGCATATGGTCTTTTGTCCCAATAATGGGTACGGTACAATAGGTTTTCAAGTCGCAGTGCCCACACTCTCTGTAAGAGAGAAATAAACTCAAAATTACACTAAAAAAAAACACTTTTTTACGAAGGTTCATTTTTCGTGTAAACTAGTGTAAACGGCAGTGCTCCGCAAAAACAGAATATTTTATTCGGATTCGTTTTGAAATCACATGTTAAGATTTTCCAAAACTAATTTTTTATGTAGTTTAAATATGCTAACAAAGAGTAAGGGAAATATGAGAAGATAACGACAGCAAAAAATTTGGAATTGGAAGAAAGCACGCATAAACGAAAACGATCAAAAATTATTCGTTTTCGTTTTACAAAGCACGGCCGATTATTTTTAATTTTAAAGGATACCAGCTGTAAGAGGAAATAACATTTTAAAAAAGAAACCATGTATATGTTTTTGGAATCGCTATATCTGATTCAGAGCTGAGCTAGCTTCCGAAATACCTCGTTTTATGACGTTTTTGAGGATAGATATTTCTGAACCCTTGGGTGTTGAGATTTTTCGAACCTCAGGTTCGGATTTAGCGACTCAAAATCTATCTCTGGGTAGCGCTCTCACACGCAAAGTTAATACTACTTTTTATTTAGTAATGAATAATAATGCAATGGCTCAAAATTATGTGAGTATATCAATTTTTTTCGACCTACGGAAGGAAAACCAAAAAATAAATAAATGTAGATCTTTGGACTACTTAAAGAACTTTTGGCTCAAGTGAAAGTCGGCTTTGCCCCACCCTGTTGAAAGGTCCAATGGTAATCCAAGCGATTTGTTATGAGGTTCTGGTTTGACAATAAGCTGCAGGATCTTAGGAAACTTGCAATAAACAATTAAATGATTTGGCTCATTTATACTTACAACCAAGAAAGTAGTTCATATAGAAATGTTTTATGATCTTTTTTTGTTTTTGTATTGTTAACGGGGATTTCCTCGGACCCGGAACTTTTAAAGGGCCCATATTTTTGAACAAAGCATTAAACATTTAAATTCTTCGGGAAAATCAAGTGTGGTCAGTTTCCGACAATATTTACCAACAAAGCTGTACTTTTTTTTTTTTGAGTACCTATGTTCTACTAGTAGCGAAGGATGAGAGTAGTAGTAGTAGTAGTACTTTTCTTGATCTCCTTTCCAGCTCAGCTTATTATCCATTCTCTTACCAATAAATTTTAAAATTTTTACTAATATTTTCTTTTATTTACAGCTTCATTTGTGGCTTGGGTGGTGCCTCCTATGTCTGGGTACATCGTCGTTATGTGCTTTTTATGCGTTCCAACAAACGCATGAACAAATTCCTGCAGAAAAAGTGCGTAGCTCGTATAAAATAATATCGGATTTTATTATTAATGACATCCTTAATTTTTTTCTTAAAGTCGCTTTTTATATCCTGGTTTTCTAGCGCTATTAGTTTCTTCCATTTCATTTCCATTGGGCACTGGACAATTTCTGGCCGGTGAGCTTAGCACGCATGAGCAAGTGACGCAGCTTTTTAGCAACTTTACTTGGTCACGCAATGATCTGACGGTGGAACAAGCAGCCGTGGTCACTCATTGGATGACCAGCTATACCAGCGTTTTTGGTAATCTCATCTGTTATACGCTCTTTACGGTAAGTCCCAAAACTTAGGCCTATTACAGAACTTCTGCTATTACTCTCCTACAATTTATGCAGTTCTTCTTTTCCATAATTGCATCCACCATACCGGTGCCCTCGGGCATGTTTATACCGGTGTTTAAAATAGGCGCCGGCTTTGGTCGTTTGGTGGGCGAATTTATGGCCTGGTGGTTTCCACATGGTGTACGCTATGGTGGTCGGCTATCACCCATTATGCCCGGTGGTTACGCCGTTGTAGGCGCTGCAGCATTTTCCGGTTCCGTCACGCACACTGTCTCCGTGGCCGTTATCATTTTCGAAATGACTGGTCAAATTACGCACGTCGTGCCCGTCATGATTGCCGTGCTGGTGGCCAATGCGGTGGCCGCACTCTTGCAGCCCTCCATCTATGATAGTATTATACTAATTAAAAAATTGCCGTACCTGCCCGATTTGTTGCCATCCAGTTCCGGCATGTACAGCATATTTGTGGAGGACTTTATGGTGCGTGATGTCAAATATATTTGGCATGGAATCTCGTATCTAAAGCTCAAGGAGGTGCTTAAGACCAACAAGACGCTGCGCTCGCTACCGCTGGTCGACAGTCCCGACAACATGATACTGCTCGGCTCTGTGCAACGCTACGAGCTCATCAAGTTGATTGAGAAGCATATTGGACGAGAGAAGCGCATGGAGGTAGCACAAAAGTGGCAAAAAGAGGCTGAGGAACGTGCACGTGAAGAGGAGAAAAAGAAACAGGATGCAGAACTCAAAATGCGTAGACCATCGCGTTTCGAGGTGCTGCCCGCACCGGACATACTTAGTCTGCGGCAAATAGCCAACGATGAGATGTTGCCACCAAAGAAGCGCGCGGAGACGTTAAGCAATACGCTAGCGCCACGTAAATCCATACTCAAAAAGACAAACTCCTTTAATCTAAAGACTTATGCACCCGCCTTGTCGCACAGTCCAAATATAACGCCCTATACGACCATAACTGGCAATTCAGAGTTCCGCATACGTTCGGCCTTTGAAGCCATTTTCAAAAAGTCCACTACGCTGCAAGATGTGCAGCCAGATCCAGAAATGGGCACAATTACACCTGCCGCCAGTAATAATGAGATGCAAGTGCAGCGTGCGCCCAGCACGCCAGGCATATCCAAAAAGGTTCAGCTGGTAAGTTTTAGTAGTTCAAGCTCTATAAACCATTTAAGTTAGTCCAATTCTATCTGAACTGAGCTGCTGCTGATTAATGTTATTATTACCAACAAGCAAGCACAAAATAATTGGAACTTTGTAACTGATCAAATCATGTTGGTAAGTAAGCATGAGAAACTCATTCGGTATGGAATATTAACCTGTCGCATCTATGTACCATATATATCTGCTACTTTATCTTTACTAAATCTTATTCGTATATAATCTCTGCAAGCAAGCAACCGCTAACATAAAGGAAACAGACGCCTCAGATCAACAGGTAATTGAATGTACCTAAAACGTTTCCACTGAGTCCTTCTACTTATGCATATCCTACTTAGTTTATTCTAAATCAATAATTTTCTTAAGATTACTTCCATTTTGCATGTCCAAGCTTTTCAACTTAAGCTTAAAATCTATAATCTACAAAATTTTGGTTCCAAATCAGTCCAACTCTTTCTTCAGCACCAAAGGCATAAATGTGTAATTCATATTTAGAAAACTTTAAGAATATGTTTTCCAATTTTTTTTGGAACTCCAAAAATCCATTTAATAATAAAAAGAATTCAAGCTCTATGTTTTTGCTACACAGGCGATGAGCACTTTGGTATCTAATACACTATCTTATATCTCCCATAATTATGATCTGATTACACTAGTTTACAAGTTTTTGGGTTAATGCAGAGTTGAAAATGAAGAGTTTTTAGGGTAATTTCGGGTCGAAAAATACGAAAATGACATTCTCTTTTTTTTTCTTAACAACCGTTTTCGAGATTTTTTCGAAAAACATGTTTTTGGGTACTGTTTTCAGTTAAGGGGTCTACGCAGTTGAAAAATTTCGCGCGTAATGGCAAAACTTCACAAAAAAGAAAAAAATATTTGGGTTATCCCATTTGGGAGTTTTTTTTTTATATTAAGTTTTGTCATTCCACGCGAAATTTTTCGAACTGCCTTTACTTGTGAATATCTCATGAAAAAAATGTTTTATCGGCATTAGATCAAAAGGTAAAAGTCCACAACTTTACGATTTTTGAAGGTTAAGTCAAAATTATTAAAGTTACAAGCAACCAAAGTCGAAAAAAGTGACATTTTCGGCAATTTTTCAAAATACAAAATTTTTAGTTTCCTTTTTATTAATAATAAAATTTGAAAAAAAATTTTTTTGCTTTGAGCTGAAAGAGCATTCTTTTACGAACATTTTGAGATTAAGATCTTCAAAATCGGGTAAGCACTGTAGATGCTATGGAACGATGTAAACCATCGGTAAAAAATATTGTTCACGAGATATTCAAGAATAAATGAAAACAGGACCCAAAAATATGTTTTTCGAAAAAATCTTGAAAACGGTTTTTAAGAAAACACATGAATATCTTTTCCGTGGTTCTCGACCCAAAACTACCCTATAAAATATTTTTAAAAGAAGGTTTATGTTTCGTGTAAGCTTGGGTTATCGATATTTTTGGAATTAATCAAAAGATTTTGTTTTCCGCAATTCACTCACAAACACTAAATATGTAAATTTGAAATTATGCATAAAATGGGACTTTGAAATTAATTGGTCTGAGAAGGGGTGTGGCAGAAGAAAAAAATGTGAAACAGTCAAGGCGTTGCCCGACTTTGGTACCCTCTGTACCCTGTTACAAATTTTTTATTTTCACCATCCTACAAAAAATGATTATGGATATGCAAGAATGGCGAGATGGTTCGGCAAAGAATATTACGCATCTATTGGTTAAATTCCGTATCTTAAGCTCATATGGTTCTTAAGAACTAGGTTTTTCATAGAGAAAGATATGGATATATAGACAGCTAAGTCGTTAATAGTTTCAACGGAGATGATCTATTTTAAACTTATTTTCAAGATGGCGGTAATTCTACAAACGCCTAAGACCCAAATGATTCTTTAACTTTTCAAAGATTCCGATTTTTTGTACCAATTTTAATAGGGAAGAGATATTTGGTGTATGTGGAAATACTTAGCTTATCTGTCAGAAAACAGATCAAAAGATAAACGTTTCCATGGTACGCATTAAAAAGACATTGCCCTTTAACAAATCAAAGCTTTTTAAAACCTTACAAAAGCTCTGTAAATATAATTAAATATTTGTTTACATATATTAAACCAAATAATATAACATTTTGTACAAAGCCGCAAGATAAGGAAGATAAAGATGACTGTGAAAATGTAGCAACAGATAACATAGATTCGCAAAACCAAAACAATATAATCTTAAAAGAAGTCCATATAGATAATAAGTCAAGCATTAAACACAAAACAAACAAAGTTTCAGATATTAAGAGTACAATGGGAAACTACAATTTAAATTTCGATGAAAGCCATGTAGAAAATCGCAAGAAAACTAGAAAAATCAAATTTAATAATGAGGTGAAAGTGAAAGATTCACCAAATCATGGCTATACGACGAATAAGATATGTGATAACGAAGAGGCCAATGAATGCGCTTATACGATAGAAGATATGGATGAAAAGGCGATACCTTTAAATAATTTAAGTAATCAAAGTGAGACTAATGAAGAACTGAGCGAAAAGGTAAGTTTATCTGGAGAGATGATTTCTATTCTACTATTTGTTATTTTTACTATTACTTTTAAATGCACGCACAAAACTCTTGAGCAGCTTACGGGCTTTAGAAAACTTAAATCGGTGCAGCTGGTATGTATTTGTAAATTCCTAAAATTCCTTAAATTTTCAACTTTAATTTTTTTTTTACTATAGTTGATCACCGTCTTTTTGTTTTCTACTTTTAGCCACGTGAACGCGTCATTGATATGTCACCCGAAGATCAAAAGCAATGGGAATTGGAAGAAATGTTAAAGCCCATAGATTTGGAAAAAGCACAGATACACATTGATCCATCTCCCTTTCAACTGGTCGAACGCACTTCCATACTCAAAGTGCACTCTTTATTCTCCATGGTGGGCATTAATCATGCGTATGTAACCAAAATCGGTCGTCTCGTGGGAGTTGTGGGTCTCAAAGAGGTATTGTATCAAAATTAAACGCATTTACAATATTTGCAACTAACTAAAATTTACTCTCAACAGCTGCGCAAAGCCATCGAGGACATAAATAGCAATAGCTTCGTAGTGCCATCCAAAGATGAGGAACTGCAAGAGAAGACAGCATTAGAGAAGCCTCTTTTGTCGCCAAATGCTAGCGATAAAGCGGTCGACTCAACCATAACATCTATGGATTCAGCGCTATCCAATTCGGATAATTGTTCTGATATTGAAATGGAGCACATCAAAGCTCTGGAACAAACGGATAAAGCAGGAATACTTGCCTTACCGCCACAAGAAACACTTACAAATACAACAACAGACACAAACAAGCCGAATACAGATAATGGCAAAAATGTTTAGATCCAAAAAACAAAAATAAATCATTAAGAATATTTAGTATATTCTCACTATGTAGTTATAAGTTTGTAAAGATCATAAGAAAAAATTGCAACTTAGATTTAATGTTACTTTAATTAGGAGAAGAATGTTGTTATTATTATTATGTATTTATATCTCGTTAGTATACGAAGTCAAAGATATCGTGATTTACCTTTAAGTTGATTTTAAAGCAAAATTAAAATAAAATATTAGAACCTTTATTTAAGACAGCTGAGCATTTCTGAGGGATTTGAAAGAGAGAACCATTCGTTTTAAAAATAGAGGGCGTCGGCACCTGCGAGCTTTGTACGCCAACCCGCTTGAGGCATTCTAAGTTTATTCATTTCGACTATGATACATATTCGCTGCAATTTCCATATTTCCGACATTTAATTCAATCCATTTTCGCTGTTTTGTGGAATAGTCTCGGATGAGTAAAGCGTAACTAAAGAATTGAATCATTTATGATAATTCATTTAATAAGAAACACAACATATTTTCATGTCGACAAGACAAAGAATTTTCATTCAGTAATTTTTAGTGTACAGTTCACAATTTGTCCATAAAAAATGGGTGTCCACCTAGTGTGCTAGTGTGTGTATGTTAGGGTGTGTTTTGCAGGATGTCTTAACAAAAAGTTTTGGCGAAAAGTTGTTTGCTTGTTGGTACGCAGTGTTAGAGGTGGGATACTATCGATGGCACTATCAATAGTTTAATTTTACAGTTACTATCGATGGTTGTGTTCGATATATCGATAGTATACAAATTAACGGGCAAAATATTGGCAACATGTCAAAAGGAGTACAAAACCAGTGGTAACACGTCGAACCTCTTTGACCATCCGACGCTTTTAGAGTCAACAAATCCGATGGGGACCATGAAAAATTGTTTAAGTAAGTCAAATTTTTATAAAAATTCTTTGCATAAAAAACAAAAAATCGATGTCGCATTACCCTTAATGATTGCCACATACAGCATTTCCGGATAGTAGACAACTTTGGCTTCCGAAATTTCGAATTTCATAAAATTCGTGTTGCGAAAAACAGAAAAAAAGATCTCTAAAAATTAGGTAGTAGCAATATTTGACATTTCACATTATTTGGCCAGTCACAGTTTATGCCAAAATGCAAGTCCACTGAGCTTTTGAAAGTTTAGTAAAAACAATTAAAAACTGTAACTAAAAATTTTTCTACGTTCAGGGCTCCGACTGTGTTGGACTACAAAACTTAGTCAACAAATGTTTATGCACTCCTGCCACTTTTACTGAAAGTGAGGGGATGGATATTCAGTTGAAGTGGCCTTTTAGTTTTGGACAGAAGGACCCGACTGAAACCTAGAAATGTCGACATGTTGGTCTTCTGCCACAAAAACAAGCTACTTGAAAGATAATTTTCCCCACTTGCTCTATGGTACTATTTTAAAGAATGTGCCCTTTTTTGTGTGCCATATTTCACTTTGTTCGATAGTACTATCGATAGTATCGATAGTTTCAACTATCGAAGTCTAAACTATTGAGTGGTGGCACTATCGATAGTATCCCACCTCTACGCAGTGTTTAAAGGCAAACAGTTATTTATTTTTGGAAAAATATAAACAGCCCTTTCGTGGAAAACGGATTTGAAAAAATTTACGTTCACTGAATGAGTAATAAAAAATAGGAGTTTTAGTTTTTTAAATATTGGAAAACTGTTGCGTGGGACTTGGGAGTGTCATCCCACTTTTATACAGAGGGGTACACAATACTGGTTTTGGTAAGTGTAGTTTCTTTGCGGAAATTTTTACGAATGGCTTTTGTTGTGTCTACTTTTTACCTATAATTTTGAATTTTTTTCTAAGTGCCGTTAAAATTTTTTTTCAAAAATATGCTAAAAATAACGAAAAATCTGCGGACATACATACATTTGAGCGCCCCCTTTTTTGGGATTCTTTTGTTGTGCGTATGTCAAGAAAAATTTTATAGCATACTTATAGTTGCTTCATTTTTGCTTATAGCAAGCAGCTTTCTGTTGATAGAAAGTAAATTTAACTTTCGAAATACATATAAGAAACTTTTACCTATAACAATTTTTTGAAAAGCACTGCCCTTTCGTTCTTTGATCTGTTTACAACGAGTTTTTAGTTAGTTTTTTAATTTCTGATTGTTGTTGTAGCTTTGCCCTTGATAAAAAAAAAAAACGTATGATTTCGAAACTGACTTTTTAATAAAGAAATAATTACAAAAAGCAACTTGCTATATGCTATATGATAATATAGGTGGCCATCGGTGGCGTAATGGTAGCGTACTCGCATTGCAACCCGATGGTCGGTGCTTCGATTTCCCGCAGTAGCACTCGTACATTTGCCTAGCACTGGCATCGCTAGCTCAAAAACGCGTTTGCCCAAGAAAATCTCTATTAATTCAAGACACCGCCGTTCGGATTCGGCTATAAGCTTTAGGTCCCTGTTCTCTTCGAGCAGTTATTAATAGAGATCCCCATGCTCCGCCAAGCAGGGCCGTAGAGAGTAAATGCGGGCCCAGGGGTAAATGTACCGGCCCCCTATTACACCTTTAGCAAGACTTACGACAGTATGACAGTAATAACACCGGGCCCCTGAGAAAACTCCGGGCCCGGGGGAATCCCCCCTTTCCCCCTCCCTTTCGTTGGGTCTGTGTACAAGATACATAAACAAATGATATCAAATTCGGCATTGCTGAGCTCCCAAACACTGATTACTTCATAAAGGCGATCACCATTGGTATAAACATTTTCGGTAAAAGAACTGGAAACTTTAATAAAATATGTACTAAATTTATGGAGCCAAGAACACAAAAGCCTACAAAGTAGTTCTCTCTGGGCTGCATAAGTTTGCCAACTTCGAAGTCAAATCTATGCTGATTGACCTAGGCCTGCAATGTACTGCTGTTAGAGCCATCGAAAAAAGTGCTCGCAACAACCGTAAGCTACTATTATACTATTATACGTAGTTTACTTTGCTAATAGAAGTATGACCTAGAGAGACCTTCGTAGTAATTACGCCCATGTCAACCATAAACAAGTACGATGGGAATAAGAGATCAAGCCCCCCAATAAATTGACGCAGTGCTATAAATACCAACTATTTGGACGCGGATCAAAAAATTGAGACGTGAAAGCCTCATGTGCCTACTTAACCAGTAAGACGAAGACAAGACGAAGAAGCAGTGCGCAAACTGTAAAGGTAGCTATATCTCTATCGATGCAATTTGCCAATGCCGCCTTTCCTAGAAGGCAATTCAGAAAAAACGATCATCTAGAGCAGTGGTGGGCAGTCTCGCGAGGATAGGGCACCAAAATCTGCCGCAGCGCATGGTAGAATTATACTGGAAAAGTATTCATTCCACTGAAACCTTATTTTTGGTCAGCGAAAAAGCGAAAAGAAAACCACACCCGTTGCTGTTGTTGTGTATATGGAAGCACATTTAAAATGTTTTTGTTTTTTTGCTGATGCTTGCCACTACAGTGGTTTTCTCGTGTAAAACAGCAACGAAATTAAAAATAAGGTTTGTTTGTCCGGTGAAAAAGTTTCGGGAATACTTTATCTTGTTAATTCTACCACGCCACAGCGCAGTCTTCTTTGTCATCGCTATAAAGCAGTGGTCGGCAGTCTCTCAATGTACATAACTTGCGAGGATAGGGCACCAAAGTCTGCCGCACCGCCGTCGCGACGGCTCATGCACGGTTCAAGTGCATAAAATCTCTTACTCGTTTTTGCTTGATTGCGGTTCTTGCTCTCTCGTGCGCTTCTGCTTACTGCGCTGCTTACGACACAAAGAAATGTTTGGTTATGTGACTTTTGCCCACCACTGATCTAGAGGCAAGTCATAAACCAACAAGTCCCGAGTTAAGAACTTCAGACGTACCACATATGCTGATAACCATAACATCAGTACTCACCCTCACACTCTCAGTGGGAATGCTCTGCAAAATCACAAGTGCAGTGTGCCCAAGACTGCTTATCTCAGCTACAGTCAGGTGCTATCCAACTGCAATTCCCAAAACTACAAGTTAATTCTGATCTCTTTACTTTTGATGAAATGAGTGCGCACCTTCGATGGAGTTTATCAGTAAATTAAGTAGATGCAAATCTAATATATAGCATCTT
Source organism: Chymomyza costata (assembly GCA_018150985.1). Taxonomy (NCBI): domain Eukaryota; kingdom Metazoa; phylum Arthropoda; class Insecta; order Diptera; family Drosophilidae; genus Chymomyza; species Chymomyza costata. Next base: position 4,416,386 of record JAECWU010000030.1, read on the forward strand.
AACTGAATTCGCAGTCAAATATAGCAGGTATGTGTAAAAATGCTGTGCAAAAAAAAAATGGCATACATTTGATTGCGTTTCCTTTATCACACACTCACACAAATTTGATCAAAAAGATACCAGGTAAGAAAGCGTTGCTCCTATCGCCTCCGTTTATTACTCTCACTGCACATAAAAAAAAAAAACAAAAAAAAATAAACACAACTAAACATAAAAGGCGCGTTAGCCTTATAGCACTAAAAAACTTTTAATTGCCTTTACTTTTTTCACTTTTAATTTGCAGCTTTTCCTCATATTTGAATGCGTGTAGCCGTACGGCTTACACTTAGGTTAGGTTAGGTTGAATAGGCAGCTCAGTAAACTGAGATCACCCAGAGACCGTGAGGTCCATTGTGTTGCCTAATTTGAGAGGGAAAGAAAGGAGTTGGAGAAAGGGTGGGGAAGGGAAGGGAGGAGGATCGGCACTATAGGACATCCCTAATCGCCTAAGTCTCTCCTATTACAAAACCAATTTGAGGATTCGACAAACGCAGCCAGATCCGCTATGGGCACATGAGCCAAGCTACCCAGATCTTCAAAGAACGGTTTACCCAGAAACTGGGTTCGTCTTCTTTGAAGCGCAGGGCAGTCGCACAGCAGGTGTTGGATGCTTTCTGTCTCCTCCTCGTCCCCGCAGCTTCGGCAGAAGTCGTGATAGGGAACATTCAGCCTCTCAGCCATTTGGCCAATGGTGCAGTGCCCCGTTACAACTCCTACCACTATCCTAGTCCTGTTTTTGTGTAAACGCAGGAGTTCAGCTGTGCGCTTTGGGTTATACCTAGGCCACAGAGCTCGAGAGATGCGACAACCGGACACCGTGTCCCATTCTCTTCTCGCTAGAGCTCTGGCCGTCTCCCTGATTTGCGAAACAACGTCCTGTAATGGTCTTTCTATGTCCGTGACCGCAAGGTTGGCAGCCAACGCTGATCCGTTCCTGGCACACTCATCAGCCTCCTCGTTACCAGGGACGCCTGAGTGTCCCGGTACCCAGCAGAGGGTGATTGAGTGGTGTTGGATACGGTTGAGCGCAAGCGCCGTCTTACTGATCAGTTTGCTCTTTAGGGTATGCGATGACAGAGCCTTGATTGCAGCCTGACTATCGACCAGAATTATAACGTTCCTTGGACTTACGCCCAAGGTATCAATAAGTCTAGCCGCTTGCCAGATTGCATAAATCTCGGCCTGAAAAACGCTACACCAGTCAGGAAGACGGAATGAGAGCTTTGTAGCAAGCTCTTCAGAGAAGATGCCTGCTCCTGTGCCCTCCTCCATCTTCGAACCGTCCGTATATATGGTCAGCTCGTTCCCTGTTAAAGGGGTTTTTTGCTTCCATTCATCTCTCTCCGGGAAAACTGCGACAAATTTGTCGTTCCATTTCTGAACCGTGGAACAGTAATCACTATCCCCGGTCCCCCCAGCAGGTATGCCTAACTCAAGTAGGATACTACTGTGACCACAGGTTGATGGCGTGAGAAGTTTAAGTGCCCGGAGTCTCGCTGCGCTTCTCGCCGCCACCGACTTCAGGAAAATGCCCACTGGATCCAGGTTCAGAATTACATCCAGGGCAGCCTGGGGAGTGGATCTCAAGGACCCGGTGATACCTAGGCATGCTGCCCTTTGAGCCCTCTGAAGGTTGTGAAGGTGAGATTTGGTGTTAGCCGCCTTCCACCATACCAACGCCCCATAAGTTAAGATAGGTCTGACAACTGCTGTGTATAGCCAATGAAGGATATACGGTTGCAGTCCCCATTTCCTACCAAACGTCTTCTTGCAGGTGTAGTAAGCACCTAACGCTTTTTTCATTCTTTCTTCTGAGTTTCTCTTCCAAGAGAGTTTGGAATCCAGAATGACACCCAGATACTTAGCTTCCATAGATCTTTTAAGTTGTGATCCACCGAGGGACGGCGGTATAAACTCATTGATCTTATATTTCCTAGTGAACAACACCAGTTGAGTCTTCTGAGGATTAACTCCAAGACCGTTCTGTTGTGCCCATCTTAGGGTGACGCCAAGAGCGGACTCCAGTAGCTCACTGACAGTTGGCAGAAATTTGCCCGTTATCATGAGAACCACGTCATCCGCATAGGCTGTCACCCTGCATCCTGTCTTCTCGAGAGTTACGAGAAGGTCGTTAAGGACCAGGTTCCACAAAAGCGGCGAAATGACACCTCCTTGTGGAGTGCCCCTCATAACTCTCTTTCTAACCACCCCTGCACAAAGTTCGGAGTTGATAACCCGGCTGCTGAGCATGCTACTAAGCCAGTGGGTTACCATCGGGAGTGAACCTATTTTAGCAAGTGCTGCCGTTATCGATTCGGTCCTGACGTTGTTGAAAGCTCCCTCAATATCAAGGAAAGCCGCCAACGCAAACTCTTTCTCCTGCAAAGCCTTTTCGATGCTCCCTACCACCGTATGTAATGCAGTGTCAACAGACCTACCCTTAAGATAGGCGTGTTGTGAACCGCTGAACATATGGGGAGTAAGCTTACTTCTGATGTGAAGATCCAGGAGTCGTTCCATCGTTTTCAGTAAAAACGAGGATAGACTAATGGGTCTATAGTCTTTGGCGAGTTGTGATTTATCTTCCCAGCCTTGGGAATGAAAGTCACTCTCACCTCTCTCCAGCCCCCTGGGATGTAACCTGTAAGGAGGCATCCCTTGAAAATCTTCATTAGCCATGGCATCAGCTTTGGAATCGCCGATTGCAGCATGACAGGTCGGATGTCGTCCGGTCCTGGCGATTTGTAGGGTTGGAACGACTTGATAGCCCAGGCTATCTTCTCTTCTGTGATGATGTCGTCAGACACCACCAGATCTTCGTGCTCCCCAGGACCCGCGCTGGCTGTAAGGTTGATGATCTCAGCCTCGTTACCAGTCTCCAGGCACCCTGGGAAGTGTGTCTCCATAAGTAGGTCTAATGTTTCTTGACTGTTTTTCGTGTACGTTCCGTCCGGTCTACATAGTAGCTCCGGTTTGGATGGATCACTAGCCAGTACCTTTCGAAGTCGGGAAACTTCGCTGGTACTAACAAGATCCTCACAAAATTTAGTCCAAGAGTCTCTCTTAGCTTTCTTACACCTGCTCTTGAAAATCCTGAAGCCTAGCCGGTAGGTGTTCCAGTCCGACTGGCTGTTGGATCTTTTTGCTTTGTTGAACAGCTTTCTCGTTTCCTTTCTAATCAAGCCTAGCTCGGTTGTCCACCACGCATTGCGGTTTTTCTTTGAGCTTCGGCTGATCGGGCAGGATTTGAGAAACGCTGACCGAAGCACCTCTGTAAGCGTCTGATTGCAATATTCAAGTGTGTCAGGTAACAGCAACTCCCCTTCCGGTGGGTCGGGTAGTGTGTAGGTGACTGTTCTTGAAAAAGCCTCCCAGTTAGTTCTTTTGGGATTTCTGTAGGTAGTCGGCTTGTTCCCGTACCCTTTGATGTCGAAATGTATCCTGTAGTGGTCCGAGAAGGAACACTGGGTGGATACATGCCAGTTGTCAATGGATAGAGAGCTGCTGATCGATGCTAGGGTTAAGTCGATAACCTCTGCGCGGTCCTTATTGCGGAAAGTGGGGTGGTTACCCCTGTTACACACAATAAGGTTTGCGCTCAGCACAAAATCAAGCAAAGCCGCTCCTCTGTCATTTATGCCCGTGCTACCCCAGAGGGAGTGATGGGCATTGGCATCACAACCTAGGATTAAATCGTCGCCCTCTTTCTGCACAAGCTGAACGAGCGCCCTGATTTTTTCCGAGGGGGGGTCCTTTTCCTCATAGGGGAGATAGGCTGATGCAAGGTATAGATTGCTCCTGTTCCTTGTTTCCAGCATCGCCACCGTGAGGTCCTTGTCGCTGTAACGAGGAAAGAAAAGAACATTAAGCCCAGCCCTTACCACGATACATGCTCTAGGCTTACCTACGTTTCTGGGGAAGAGGAGATGATATCCGCGAGCTCCAAGGCCGCGAACCCTTTCACCTAGGATCCAGGGTTCTTGAATTAGAGCCACGTCTATCCTCTCCTCCTCCATGACCCGCAGTAGATCAGCCGATGGTACCATAGAATGATGCAGATTGATCTGCACCACCCTAAGATTGTTCGACTGACCTAGCATCTCAGCTTAAAACGATCGCCCTAAGGCAACCCATTCCAAGCTTCAGCTGGCCCTGCTTCGCTATGATGTGGCTTTTGGATTCTCGACCAATGCTGATCCAGAGATCCTTGCCGTTTCCAGCGTCGCGAGCCAGCCCTCTCACCATCACCCAGTCGTCGGAACCACAGTCCGCATTCTGACCCTTGATCATATTAAGGATGGTTCGGTCCTCCATGATAGGAGGTGGGATCCAAACCTTCATGATCGACCGGGACGGAATTTGGTCAATGGTGACGACCTCGATCTTAGCGCCGGGCCAGGGGTCGCTAATGCCGATGACCGTGTCTGTGAGGAACCTAAGCGACTCCTCGTTGGCACAGGCAACGACCTTAGCTCCCTTAAACCACTTGATACCATCAAACTCAGCGGTGAACGGGTCCACACTTCGAGTCATGGCATCATGGATGGCCTGCATTATGACCCTCTCCAGTATGAGCCAGTTCTCGGCCGAAATTTTCCCTTCCGGGTCGTTTCGGTCGATAATGGCTCTATGGAGTTCGGGCCTAGAGCTTAAGCTGACTAAACCCTTGTCTGGTCTAGCCCGCTTGTTCTCCGAGGCCTTCTGCGAGTCATCTGATCGCTGACGCTTCGGGTTACCATCCTTTTTGCCGTCCGATCCCTCTTTACGTGAGGGTGTGGTCGACGCTAAGGGGGCACCCTTGCGCTTCTTCTTCGGGGCCTTACTAGGAGTTTCGGCTGCTTTCGATGTGGAAGGGAGCTCCTTCCCTACCGAGGTAGCCGTGTCTCCTTCTTGGTCCCCCCCTCCTCCTCCTTTTAGCAATCGTACTATGTGCTGTCGCTTGAGTTGCGCCACCGCTAGTGAGCCTCTCAAAGCGCCGCACGTTGTACTCATGCTTTTTCTTCAACGCTTTCTCCTTCGCTGTCAGCGATTCCGGATTTCGGCCGCTAAGTGTCCTGAGATACTTTTGCGAGGCCTTGTATCCGGAGCGCTGTTTGCGCCGGAGAGCGTCCACTTCCAGCACTTCCTTCTTCACCTCTAGCAAGCCAGGTGTCGCTGTAGGCTCGTTTTTGTTCGTTGGCTCGTCGCTTATCGGCAGGCGAGCCAACACAAGTGCTAGCTCATTTGCCGACATTGACGGTCCGGTGAACACAAACTCGCCATTTGCGATGCCCGGCTCCATATCTACTCCATCCTGCCTTTGGAGTAAACCTTCGCTTGTCGCTGAACGCAGTGAGGGGGCCAAGCGGTCCACCCCCACACTGGGATTGTTGCAGTCGCTGTATATCGACGCCGTGGGGCCTGCTTTCTCACCCCTATCCGCCGCCGGTACTGGGTCTCCGACTCCCTGCACCGTAAGTGTATTCTCTTCAGCAACCTCCATGAAAAAAAAAGAAAAAGAAGAAAAGATCCGTTTTTCAACCAAAACGGCAGGTCCGTTTTATACCTATCCGGCAGGTTTGGACTGCTCTTAGCTTCGATGCTCCCCCTCGACCTTACCGGCATGGGTGACCCTACCGGTAGCAACGCTACCGCCGGCATCGCTCTTAGGTTCCTTACACCTACTAGGCCCTCCCACCACGACAAGGTGGCAATCCCAGGGAGGGACGGCTTACACTTACTATCTTTGATTTATACACACACAAGCTCACTGCACTCAAAAATAACAATTAGCGAACCTTTTCGCACCCACGCACATTAGTTTAACAACAGAAAAAAACACGATCAAAAAGAAGCCAAAGAGAGCGTTCGTTTTTGTACGTGCACTTACGGCAGACCGCTCTCTTTTTGCCCAGCTCTGCTATTTACACAGCCAAACGCATGCAGTTATTACGCTCACTGCACAAAAAAAAACAAAAAAAAACACTGCATACATCTGCGCGCGCGCCTCTTCGCACCAACGTAATTCTAATCGGCCTTCCTTTTCACTCGTCTCATAGCCAACTCCATGCCGCACTTTAATTTCCTTAAAAATATAATTTAAACAATTGCGCGCATTTGCTAACAAATTCCAATTATTGTTAATAATTTGACTAAATGAGTTTAAACATTTTAACACTGTTTGCAACGCATAAATGTATTAATTTTTAATTTAAACGGAGCGCGTGACCGTGTCAGTCGCGTGATTTACTTCTTTTGATTTACTTCTTTTTGTTGCTCATTCTTTATGCAAGAGCGTAACCAAGGTATAATAATATTAATATACCATGAGCAGAGCTGGGCAAAAAGAGAGCGGTCTGCCGTAAGTGCACGTACAAAAAGTCATGGTAGAATAAACAAGGTATGCTATTCCCGAAAAATTTTCGCAACTCAAACCTTATTTTAGTTTCGTTGATATTTTTCACGAGAAAGGTTGTTTCCGCGCATAGTTTTTCAGCATTTACCGTAATTTTGTGCAGCGGTAAAAAATAAGGCACTCTAGTTGCAACCAGCAACACAAAAAAAAATTTTTAATATGCTTGCCTACGCACAACAACAGCAATGGGGGTGGTTTCACTCTCTCACTTTTTCGCTCAGACTAAAAATAAGGTTTCAGTGCAGTGAATAGCATACCTTGTTTATTCTACCATGACAAAAAGTGCCCGTTTGGGCTATGGGCTGCCCAGCTCTGACCATGAGCGTAACCAGCTTGGTAAAAGAGGAACTGAAAGTGATTTTTCTCAATTGTTTACTTATTAACTAACAACGAAATACTTTCGAATGCTGCAAGAAGTAAACTGCGGAAGTAGTACAGTAAAAATAGACCAAAAAGGGGGCTGACCTGGAAAATATTGCACACTGTAATTTCTCTTGCTTAAGGGGTCTACGCAGTTCGAAATATTTCGCGCGGAATGAGAAAACTTCATATAAAAAAAAAATCAGAAATTTCGAAATGCGTATAGGCCTTAATGTATTAAGGACCATCCAAAAGGTCTAAATTTTAGACTCTAAAACCAAATTGAAGACCTACTCCTTCCGTAGGGTTTTGCGTTATTTTGACATATGTTTCAGCCCATTTATCTCGAAATCTATACGCCGTACACAAAAACTTCCAAGGCAGAAAATGTTTAAAATTGAATTTAAAATTTGATTTGTAATGGAAGGTATACCCAAAAGTTCATATTTTAGGTGACAGATGGCGCCAAAGTTACTAAAACGCAGATTTTCGTAATTTTCACCACCCCCCTGCCTTCATGTAAGTAAGTATCTCTAGTAGTTTCCAAGTTATAAAGCTTTAAAGTCTTCACACGCCCCTGAAAAATAAGCAAGCGCTGCGTTACGTTCAGCACTTTGGCGCATGCTTTTCAAGGCACGGGAAGACTTTAAAGTGTCATATCGTGGAAACTACAAGAGATATTTACATGACTCAAAAACCAGTCTTGTGTACTTTTTTGAAATCTACAATGTTTTAATACACACCGAAAACAAAAAAGGGCAAGAAGGTGGGTAAAAGTACGAAAAACTGCGTGGAAGTAACTTTTAAAAAATTACAAATTTTTGATTTGATTTTAACTAACGAAAAAAAAATTTTTAAAATTATGTTAGGCTTTGAGCTCAAAGATAATTCTTTTACGATCTTTAAAATCGGGTAAGAATTTTAGATGTTATGCAAACATGAACGAAAAATCACGGCACAGCTGCATACAAATTCGTGAACGCAAATGAAAAACTTTGAGTGAACAATTTTTTTTTCATACAAAAATGTGATTGAGTAAAGATTGGAACAATATCACAAGATATTGACGAAATAAGTGCTCAAAAGCATGTTTTTCAAAATAAGTGCTCAAAAGCATGTTTTTCGAAAATATCTCGAAAACGCTGCTTAAGAAAATAAAAAGGTTGTCATTTTCGTGTTTCTCGACCCCAAATTACCCTTAAAAACACTTTTTTACGATGGTTCACTCGATGACCCATAAATTTGTAAGCTAGTGTAATTTCTGTAGCAACTTTTAATTGATAAAAATTAAGAAGATTTAAAATGATTGCAAAAGCTTAAGTTGAATGTTGAAAGTTGATGCTATTATTTTGTTTTTGAAAGTGGACAGCCGAGATAAACATCCAAAACAGATAACAGCCAATTATTAAAGATCTTCAAGACCTATCCAAATCTTCCTCCGAAGTAAATTAGAATTCTGCGCCGAATTTCTTTGTACATGATCAAATGCATATTGCAGGAAAAAAGAAGATCGGGCCGATTTTTGCAAAAAAATTCTTAGGCAGATATACATATAAACAAAAACTGACATTTAACAAAAAGAAAAAAAGTTTACGGAAGAGTCAAAACTTCACAGTTTTGGATGTAATCAGCGCCAGTTCATTAGTCATCAAACAGATAAGCGGCTCAAATCCAAATGTATCGCGGCAAATTTCAAAAACGGTGGTGAACATGATGGAGTTGTCCCACAAAAGAAAATTTAAAACTGGCAAAAGATTCATATCATAGATTTCTTCAGCAACAATCTATTTTGTCGGAAAATAATTTGGTTGCTCAAGAATTCATTTTCAACAAGAAAATGTGTAGTCTAAAACATATAGTATGTACTTTGAGATTTTTTAAAGGCGATTTGAAAAAGACCTTGGTGCGTCCAAGATTAAGGATTCGCCGCCACAGCCGCCTGCAATCAATTCAATAGAGCTTCTATGAGAGAAGGTCGACCGCCATGCCCATTTTCAAGAAAATCGCTTTAGTGCATATTATTATATACGCACCTTGGTTCAAAAATATTAAGATTCAGCTTTAAAAATTATTTTATAACTTTCAATTTTTAAGTGTTATTTTTCCCATTTAAGGCCTATACCATCGGTGGGCAAAACTTCTAATGCAATTTTTGTGCCTGTGTGCGTAAACAAAAAAGAGCTTTCGCAAAGACTGAGGTACAATGGGACAAATCTTTCTTTTTGACATAGTTGATTTTTAACACTATTATTACTCTGTACATTGAGCTGAACAATTTCGCCCAAAAATCCGGACAGGGTCGTGTCGATCAGGGGCTTACCTACAAAAAAATATGACTTCCTGATATCATTACTTAATGCATATGACGCCAGCCAGACTCGCAAATTTGGGCCGATTTTGATGATCTATCTATTCGTCTCCGCACTGGTTAACAGAGTACCGCATAAAATTTCGGAAAAAAAATCACATAAAAAGAAGTAAACCGCGAAATTCTCTTATGGAGGCTTGGGTCAGATTTCCACATAAGTCGAAAATCTTCGTCTGCGTCACTATTATGCGCATCTTTTGGTAAAATTTCAGCTCCATAGCTCTTATAGTCTCTGAGATTCTTTTACTCAAACGGAGGGGGTCTAAAACGCTTCTGTCTGAGCGTTACATTGTAAACACTTTTATTCCAATTGTGAATCCGAGCAGCAACCTGCATGGTTTCGGGGTATTTTAAAGTCGGGCTGATGAACATTATGGAAATAGAGACTTGCACAGGGTATATAATAATCTGGATAATCTGAATTGAATAAAGCAGATCGTACGGGGGTTGGCATGCGAAGCACGCAGGTGGCAGAGCCCCCTAAATGAAAATAAAAAGAATTCAATAGTTGGCACAATATTTATGAAAAATCAAATCAAACAACTTTGTCTGGCTTTTTTGTTTTGCATTTTTATTGACTTTTTCTCTTTTTTTATGTATAAAACAATATCTTTTCGCCTTTTTCTTGACATCATCATCAGAGTTCTTTTGTTGTGATAATTAAAAAACAATTTTTTCCATTCACAATGATAGTTTCATTTTTCATACAAACATTTTACTTTGATTTTATTAACTATTGTAGTTTTGTGTAGTTGTTTTGTTTTTATGAATTGTTATTTGCATTTATTACTGATTACATCATTCATTCATTCGTTTGCATTCGCTCGTTCGCTATACATTCAAAAAGCAGCGCTTGATAATGAATAACGTGTAAGTTTTGAAACTTTATAGAATTCTCCAAAATTAAAGTTTGCTTATTTAGTTAGGAGGTTTGTTTTATTTTTAGTATCTATAGATGAGTGTGCATGTGTGTATATATGTATGGTATATATATATAATATCGTATATATCTAGATTTGTATCTGGAGCGCTGCTGCTTCAACATATCTTAGTTACAGTTTTTTTTTGTTTCGTTGCGAAACATTTCTCACAGTTTTACAAATTAAGAATACCAGTTTTTTTTAATGCATATTTTAGCGTATGTATCTTTCAATAATCATTTTCAACTGCTTGCATACTTAATGTAACAAATTATTGTTTATAGGAATAAATTAATTTCGCTTTATCTGGGCGCTATTGAATTGTTTTACGTTTTTTTTTTTCTTGTGGATTTTTGCTTAAAATTAGAAAATTTGAATTTATTGAACTGAGCTGTTGCTACATGTTTTGTGTTAAAAATTTTAGCTTCGTATTTTTTGCTGTATTACTTAAATTAAATGAAAAATTATAAAAGGCAATATATAGTGTGCCCATAAATTTTGCTTGCCTTTTGGTTTTAAGATTTTACTGGATTGTTTGAATTTTTTTAATTTTAAGTTTTTCTTTTTTATTTTATTAGTATAGTATGTAGTAGTTATTTTTTTTTTAGTTTTTTTATATTTTGTGGAAGTTCTTTTTTTTAACTTTAGTTTTTAGTTACAGAATTGTTTTGCTTGTTTTTGGAAAAATTGTAGTGCACAAAGCAATAAACTGACATTGATTTTGTGGGGCGTAAACAAAAACAAAAATAAAATGACTTTTTAGTTTGTGAAAACTGTAACTCCCTTTTTCTACTACTTTTGCCACACTGTAGTATTTAGTAGTAGCATTTGTTGTTGTTGTTGTTATTGTTTTTACTTGTTGATGGCACAGCGTCAGTTAATAGTTTTCAGGTGCACTATTTTACATTTTATATCACAATTTTTTTTTTTATTATTATTATTTTGTATTTTAACACATTTTATTTACGCCCAGCAAAATTGTTGAGCAAATATTATGTCAAGAATTGCCTTTGCTTTTCTTTTTTAGAGTGTTGTGTGTGTGTACGTAAGATGTGTTTAGTTTGAGCCCGGCTAAAGTAGAGTTTAAATTTGTAAAAACACGCCTTACAACTGTTTTAAGACTTCAAATCATACGACGTCGAATGCTCTATAAACTACACTTTAGCAGGGCTCTAGTTTTACAAAGTGTTTTAGCATTTTGTTTAAAAATTTTTGTTTACATTAAGTTTAACAAAAATTGACATGTATTTATGTTTATATAAGCACAAATAAACTCTAAACATGATTAATATATATAATATAATATTTGTATGCAATCTAACACGTGCCACTAAACTAATTTGAGTAGTCAACTTGAACTTAAATCGCTTTATGACTTAAAATCAAATGTATTTAGTTTATTCTAGTAGTGGTATGTTATAACATTTTTTTTTTTTTATAATATACTGGCATATTATATACATTGGCCATGCCACTTATAGAGCAACTAAACTAATGTTTAATACGCTTTGTTTATAACAAGTCTTTTCATAACAAAAACAAAGCTTTTAGTGCATAACATACACATCAATTTGAATTAAACTTATTTTGTTCTGTTGTGTGTTTAGTGTTTATTATAGTTGTGCCTCTTTTTGCTATCCGGCTCAACACAAATTCCGCTTTCGTTAATCTTCATAAATTCAACATTTTTTTTTTTATTTCTACTCATTGAGTAACAATTTGTGGTACATTTAAGTTTCTTTATGCAAAATTTCTTTTTGATATAGGCCAAAAATATAGCAACAATTTTTCATAAATCAAAACAAGACGGTCAGACTTCAATACCTTTAATTTTCTTTTTGGTATGACTGTACTTAGAGAATTTTATATTCAACCAGAACAAAAGAATTTTATGTTGTATTTTTGCTCAAACACTTTCTCTTTTATTGTTTATAATAAAAATTATAGCGCATTATTACAGTTCTTGTTTTTTTTTTATCTTTTTTATAAAAAAAGTTTTTTTTGAACGACTGTTTGGTTCTTGTTCAACAGCTTTGAATTGCTTTTTGAAGGCTTACAATTTTTTGTTTTTTTTTTTCTTCGTTACAGACGGAATTATTTAGAAATAGTAAATTGAAAAAATTTTCAAATCAATGGAAAAAGGCAAAGAATGTTTAAATTTTTTTTTTTTTTTTTGCAAAAATTATATATAAAAAAGAAAGAGTGGGGCACAGCAACTGTTGGTTAGGTTCTGGGAGCGCACAATTTACAATAAAAAATTCCTATTCTGTAAATGTTTAACAATTATTTTTTTTTTCACAATAATTTATGAAAACATTTTTTTTTTTTTTTCTGAAAGTAAGCTTTCACTTAAAGCTTTTAAATTATACGTTTTTCAAAGTTCTCTATCGCTGAGAGAAATAGATCTTAAAAAAGCTCAACATTGAGCTTTATTTTAAAGCTTTCATATGATATCGTTCTCTGCTTTTCAGAGAAACATACAAATCTTCATCCTGCTCCACACATACAAAAATATAAAACCTTGTGCGCCACCCCTACCAACCAAACAGCCCAGCCTTTCGCCAGCCCGCTCTATCCACTTGCTGTTGCCGGCTCACAATACTCCCCAAGATCGCCAGGACGACGCTGCGTTTGAGCTCCATTATGCGCACGCATACGTCGTTGCAGTAGCAAGCTCTCGCTAGGTGGCGACAACCCAATTCGCAGCTCTGGCGGTTCATCCATCATCATCTGTACGTTCTGGGCAGGCCCAAAACGACCAGAGCCAATGCGCTGCTGTTCTCCTCTCTGCTGACGCAACGGTGGCTGTTGTTGTTGATTCATGCCACAGCTGCGCATAGGCGCATAGATGCAATCATTGCGCCAGTTGCGTATTTCGGTCGCACCACCATTTTGTTCATCGGAAGGTGGTGAGCCGCCACTGCCACTGCTGCCTGCGCTATTGTTGCGCTGCGAGATCGCCGATGCAAAACGCTGTGCCGCCACGCTACCGCTGTGCGAGAAGCTGCCCAAATAGTTGCGCTGTTGATTGCCATAGTACCCGCCTCCACCGCCTGTATTGAAGGGCGGGCGATACTTGCGATAGGCGCCAATGGGCTGTTGCTGCTCTGAGTTATGGCTGCGGTAGCGCCAGTTCTCTGGGGTTGTAGCGTTTGCTGTCGGTCGCATGTAACGTTGAGCCACTATGTAACGCTGCTGTTGTTGTTGCCGCTGCTTACGTGTATAGGCATTATAAATAGCCGGTGGTCGTTTAAACTGCGTGCTGTTGTTGTGCCCCACTTCCATATCATCGTCTTCTTCGTCATCATAGTCATCGTCCTCTTCATCAATGTCGGCGTCCTCAAAGTCGGCACCATAATGTTGATATGCATCAAGCGCAAAATAGACATTGCGTTGGGGTTTGTCTGCCTGTTGTTGTGTTTGTGTTTGCTGTTGCTGTTGTGGTTGTTGTTGGTTGCCAAAAGTCGTTCGCATTGTTGTCCGCTCAGCTGCAGCATTTACTTTCATTCCATCAACTTTTTTATCATTATCTTCGTTATCATCATCGTCATCCTCATGTTTAACACATTCATTTGGTGGGCACGTTGCTGCTGCTGCGTTGTTTTTTTCAGTTGTTGTTGTTACTGACGCTACATTCTTGGCTTGCACTGCCGCTGAGTTGACAACAATATTTGCAGTCTCATAAATTTCAGGTAGCTTTTCATTTAAATCACTAATACTATCCAATAGTTTAACATCATCTTCATCGTTATCAATATTATGATCCTCTGAATTATCCATATTAAAGTTTACCTTAGCAAATTCTTTTTGCTTCGATGAATCCTTTGTATCATTATTAAGATATTCTTCTTCATCGTGCACATGATCCACTTGATCAAACTCTTCATCACTCTCATTCTCATCATTGCCAACGCATCGTGGCGCGTTAACAAATTGTTCAACATTAGCTTTAAATTGCATTCGATTGTCTGCTTCAGCTGCTTCATCATAATCATAATCATCGTAATCATCATAATCTTCTTCTTCCTCATTTTCCTCATACTGTTCCTGCAGGCGCTGTTCCTGTTCCATTTTCTGACGCTCACGCTGTTCTTGATAACGCCGCGTCGATTGAGCCCACTCATCATCATCGTCATCAAGGCGACCAAACGCTTCTAGTGCCTCATCGGTATCATCCTCCTCATGCACATTAAGCGTTTTAAATCCTGCTCCGTTGTTAAAAATGCTCGATGCATTGCGTGAGTTGTGGCCACTGCTCCTAATCGATTGTCTGCTGCTATTGCGTTGGGTTACACCTGCCGCTGAGGACATGCGGCCTCCATAACTGGACGAGGTATTGCGCTGATGCGCAGCCGACGAACGACTGCGTGTGTAGAGCGCAGGCGGCTTTGGATTGTAGTTCTCATCGCTATAAGCATCCATGTAAGCCTGCGATGGTTGATAGATGTTCGGTCGCTCCTTTTTCATGTAGTCATAGCGCATGGAAAAATGCTGCAATATGACGCGTTTCACAGCCATAGCCGATTCGGCGAACTGAGATATTTCGCGCGCCGATTGGTGATTGCTATAAAAAAGAAATGAAAAGCATGTTAAGTTATGGAAAGAAAAAGGTTTAACATCCTTGCGTACCGTCTTATATTGCCTGATGTCTGCAGCGCCCTGTGGCGAGATGCACTCCGCTTGCCATTCTGTGGTTCTTTTTCACACATAGTTATCCAAGTATGATTCAATACAGCCTCAGCACTTAGACGTTTAGATGCCACCTTGACAAGCAGACGACAAATCAAA